>OZ017772.1:3258656-5658656 GCA_963969385.1 Philonicus albiceps | reverse complement strand
AATAAAACAAGGTGTCTATTATTAGATTAAAAAGATGTGTCACCTACCTTTCGTACAGCTCTTTTTATTTTATCTGATATACACCAGAGAATTTCTTTTACGTTAATATTTTGCTCCACCTACTGACAGCGGCCATAAGATTGATGATTCCGGCAATTAAGCCAAGGTGAGCATCACATAATAAAAATATCAAGAACACTCACAATCAGCTGTTTATAATGGATCAGAATTATTGCAATTTTTGTTTAGAAATAGATTCATGAAGCTCTCTTATGTTATTGGTGCTTTGATTACATCGTTGTTTTAAATTTACATATTTTAAAAATTTTCTGGCAATTTATTTTTTATTATTTATGGGGTTATTATTAAGTAGAGAAATTGAAAGACCTACGACGTATTTTGTTTAACAATTAAATGCTATTTAATTTATTTAATTTGAAAAAAAACAAAAAGTATGCCACTTACCTGTTGCTTTTCACCTTCCATATTTGGCCATATTCTCATTTGTTCAGCAGCTATTTCGAGAGCAGATGGCTCCTGAACGCGTGAAATGATCGAATTTCGAAAATCATTAAGATCCCTATTATGTGTTGGACTGAGCTTTGTATCACTATACCAAGAGGAATAATTATTTTCGATGGGAGTTCGCGGTAGGTAAAGAGCTTTAATTTGCGTTTGTACATCTTGATAAAAGGCGGCTTCCCAGAATTGTTGATTCTTCCACACTGCATGATCCTGAATGCACGTGTAGGCGAATTGCATAACTCCCGTACAGAGTTTCCTACAAAATACTGTCGAAAGTGGCAGTAATTGAGCAGCCACACCATGCTCATCCATTGATGAATCATCTTGTAAAGCGCGATTCATAAGTTTTACGATTAAATCGAATGGTTGGTGATCAAGCACAGCCTTATTTCCATGAACACTTCGGGCTAGCTCACGACAGAGCGTTAGGCGGGCATCGCGATTTTTTAGAGTCCGCATAACAGCTGGGAAGATTTTGCGAGCATCTGCGATTTTATTTTCAAAAATACAATTTACACAAGTCCTGAGAACCTGTTGAATTACAAATAGAAGTTATAAGAGAAATGCACGATTCAATAACAATTTTTAATACCTCTAATCTTCTCGCGGTGTTTAAAACAATTGGCCTACCATCCGAGATGCTCTGAAGATGTGGTCCCATTGGAACAATTCGCGGTGGATTCCGTATGGTTTGAAAGCGTGATTGCAAATCGTTTTTAGCCATTCCTTCCCTAATAATCGATTCTACCTGAAGAGAATCAATATGTGGCATGGGCGGTTGATGGATCCTAGCAAAAGCACCTTCAGGAGGTCGGAGTACTTTTTGCGCATATATTTGCGGATTCGGATTTTCATTTGTGTACAAGATTTGTGCAAGCTCCTGTATGTGCTGCAGTACCTTTTATGACGAGAACCCATCATAAACTCTAATAGAAAAAATATAAAGCTTTTTTTACCAGGTTAGTGTCTTGATTCTCAGACTTAATTAAGTCACTAATCGAACTGTAGAGCTCATCCCATGCATCACAAGGCCTCCAGGGTGGGCCCCTCTCAGTTACAAATCCAGTAAAAAACATACTGTCAAGGACACGTGATAAAAAATCGCATTCTATTAAATCTCTGGCACCCAAAAAGCCAGCTTTATGGAATGTTATAACAGGTTTTGGGTGAATCCGTATCAAAGTGAGGCAAGAACGATATCTGTAAAAACGAAAATCGCTATATTCAAAGATATGCTTCTATTTGCTGAAAATAAACGGCCTTACCCCTGTAAAAGTTGTGCTAATAAACGCATAAAAACTGCTCTAATCTCTTTATCCACCATAGCCGGAGGCTTATTCTCTTTACAGCTGAATCCATTCGATGGAGCGAATGCCAAATCTGCTTGTGCTAGTTCTGGTTGTAAAACTAAAGTGAGAGCGAGTTGAGTTGTTTCCCAAAGAGGTGATGGAAATCTTGCCACGGGAGGAGCCAACGATTCTGGGATCGTTATTGAGCCACCATCGATATCAGCTACAATAACATCGAGAAGGTCTGTAATTTCACCCTGTAGCGAGCTATGAACACCCATTATGAACGGCGTTGGAGTGCACAGCACCTCGGTTAGAGGGGCAGGAAGAATTGGAATGTAGACATGACTATAACTTCAGCGGATATTAGCAAAATAAAATATTATGGTGAATTTAATTTAGCCAACCTACCGAAAAGGATACATTAAAGCAGCAAGAGCTCTACAGCTTTCAGTCAGACGGTAGTAACTTTTTGAGTGAAATAAAATCTTATGTTCAGTCATTACAGCACAAAAGAGCATTAAAACGTTTTTTATCCCTGAAATATATATGTATAAAATATATATATATATATGAAAAATTTGTTTAAAGATGACATAGATAAAATAATGTTTACCTAATTGTTTAAATAAAAAATTAATACAAGTTCCAGTCACAGGTAGAGAAGGTGAAAGTGGCGGTTGCAATGCTTGTTTGTCTCCAGCTCCAATTGAAAAACGAACCTGAGGTCCCCCGGGAGGTGGTACCTATTGAGGTTATCATTTCATTTATATTTATAGACGAAACAAAATAAGAAAAAAAAAACGAATTCTAAATTTTTATCTCATCACGAATTCCAACAATTTTCAAATTTATAAAATTTTTAAATAAGAATACAAAAGTCATCATGTTTTAAGGTCAAATGAATCTTGAACTATAGTGAAAATTAGGTATAAAAACAGAGTTTCGAGAACATGCTTAAATTATTAATTAATGAATTTCGAAAAAGCCTTTTGTGTTAATCAAATATTCTCACCTGTATGCATCCCAATATGTTCCCAATCAAAGTCTCTAGCGGATATGGCAAGCTTTCAATATAAACAGTGTAGATAGTCCCAAGGCAGTTCTGAAAATAGGTTTATAGCACAGAATTAAACAATTATGAGCTACAATTAAAAATTATTAATCGAAATTAAGTAAAAAAATCCTTACTCGAAAGGTTTCGGTGTAGTCTAGCCTGGAAACGAGGACTAAGCATTTTGGGGCGTACATGACACTATGATGAGTTATAGTCGCAGTCGCGCCCAAAGTAGCTAAGCGTCCCGGTGTGATGTTTTCCTCTTCCTCATCGACAGGCTTGTTCGGTGTAATTGCTACAGTCTCATTGAAACATAAACAGGCACAGTAATGCCGATTTGCATCTATGTCGGTCAAAACTGACACAAAAAATCTAGGCTCCTGCCTTTCCGTTGATAAGGACCATCCTAGCGGCTGGCAGAACTGGAAAATTTTAGAACAAATTTTTAAAAGTTGTTAATTAAGAGGAGTGTTTTATTTATTTTTAACTACGAGAAAACCAGTAATAAAAACTAAAAATAGAAACTTACAAAGAAATATTTAAAGCAAGAATCGTTGAATTGTTTATAATGGGAGCGAATTTTTAGCTACATGATCAGTTATTTTAGAAAAACATATAATTGAGCTAGTTTTTATGAGCTGATAGATAAAAGAATGCGTTTTTAATCACTTGATTTTCGCAGTCATATTCTTTTAAGAATAAATCTCGATATTTTACTACCAACAAACTTAATTTAGCTATCTTTGAATTCGCAGTTTATAGTCTACTCCCAAAATAAATTAACATTACTCAAAAGTAGAAGATTTCGCAGAGTATTTAAATTTGTCTATCAATTTAATCTATCTTTCGTAATTTTATTCTCGAATGAACTCCCCTAAGGAGTTAATTTCAAGTCAACAAGTAGTGCGTGCACTCGTGTCAGGACAGCAATAAAATTGTTAAGAGCCTTGCGGCCACGCAAGGAGAGGTCAAGTGCGAAAGGTTGCCCCAATCTAATGAACCTACCCATTCGATTCCTTCGATAAAAGGTGTGTCGGACCAGTCCTTCTCCGGAAACCTCTGGAGGATTTTTCCACTTCGCGTTCCACTTCCTTAAAAGAAATAATCCGTGTTTAGATTGAGGAGCAGGCCGAGTCGGAACCCCAGATACTCACTCTCCTTGTCGTGGTCGTATCCTACGATGACAAAGTAATCCGCTAGGCGTGACATTGTTCCGGTTAGTTTCTGTTAATATCTCGAATAGCACAAATCCCTTGTGCCATAATCACAAACATTTTTGGTGAGCCATAAACAAACAAGCTACGGGGCCGTAGTGCGCTCGGGGACGGATCTCAGCAGAACAATAACAGTGGCGAGCAAAAAAGTCCACACCATCCTTCCACGCGAAAAAAGTTGAAAGAAAACTGCTCACGGTACAAAAAAATGTAGCCCCAAAAAATCGGAATCCGATGAGCGCCTCTTCTGGGGTACGCTTCAGTGCTTCAGTTGTCACGACCGCTGTCCAAAATTGAAACTCAGTGAGGATAAATCGGGGACAAAAACACAATCCGAAATGAGTTTTGGCCGCACCCCATCAACAAATTGCCAAAATTCGCTGGGTAACCGAGAGGCACTTTTCTTCCACTCACTCCACTGACAAGTGGGCAAACGAAGTTTTAAGAAAAATCGGGACACCGAGAATTTCTTTCCACCCGTGCAATATTTCGCTTAGCTCCGGGACGCTTGACTGTGCGAATATCGAAATGATTATATTTATCAATTATGTCATTTTTCGAATGGAAAGTCGTTAGGCTCGGTTTTTTCGCTTCAGCTGAAAACGAAGAGATCCCTCGATACAAAAATCCTTCACTCTGCCCGCTGCTGAACTTTCGGTTCGTTCGGCACCACTACCACTGAAACGGCCCACCAACACACCTGACGCACACACCGTCAATTGTCAGTTCACCCGGATCGGCAGATATCTGAAGGGGACGAGACTCCCGCGAAAAACAATAAATTCTACTCAGATGTGCAATTAATAGATGATATACACTTCTTTGATTAAAAGCCTTGAAAAGAAAAATGAATAATTTCCACAAAAAAGCAACAAATATTCTATACAACTAGCGCTCGTACTGCCGCCTAGACTTTATATATAACAACTTCCGCCTTCATATAACCGCACCCAGAGAAAAATCCTCTCTTCCGTTAACGCTAGTTTTGTGAAGTGTCAAAGAGTTGTGTATAAACAAAAACGGCCGGCCGTCTGGGAAAATTGCTATGAAAGTGGTATATTATGCGAATCGCATCAGCAGTAAGTTTAATTTGAATATTAAGCCCCAAATCTTCTTAATCGCCTCATTTTTAGCATATCGTAGTTCTCGTACTGTGTCTGGCGTGCTTCTATAGCGCCCTCAACGGGCACTTCGTTTTCGATGACACAGTCGCAATTCTGAAAAACAAGGATGTCTCGGGGATGTCGGACGGCAGTGGCCTCCAGGCGATATTCAGCCACGACTTCTGGGGCGATAACATAACCAGTTCGTCCAGCCACAAATCCTACAGGCCCTTAACAACGCTCATGTTCCGGCTGGAGTACGGGCATTTCAACATGCGCAGCCTCGGGATGAAGGCCATCAATTTAATTATTCACTGCTTGAATTCCTGCCTGTTGCTGGAATTCTTCCTGACTGTAACGAATAAGCTTGAGATTAGCCTGATCGGGGCAAGCCTTTTTGCTGTGCATCCGGTCCACACGGAGGCGGTTAGCGGAATTGTTGGCCGGGCTGAACTTATGTTTGGGTTGTGCTTTCTTATGTCGCTGCTTATTTATGCGAGCATTAATACAAGTAAGGAGGCTTTATATAATTCATCGGATGAGGTTCCTAATCAACTTCCTTTTCCAGAAAAACAGTCAATTTTGTCATTAATCTTTAGGTACTTTGGGATTGTTGTCCTCTCTGGAGCAGGGCTGCTCTTCAAGGAGAACGCAATTAGTATTTTGGTAAGACCAGGAAACTTAATGACGCTATAAATTAATTCTAAATTTACGCGATAGCATTCACGATCAAGTGCACTTTTTTCCCAAATGTTATTTGAAGGTTAAATTTTTAAATTATCGCAAGTATCAAGGTGCATATTATTCCACGTGTTTCTTGAAGCGATCAAATCAGCTTTTGGGTTATCTTTTACGAATGCGTTTGATTTGATTTTATTGAGACTATTTTTCGCAATTTATTGATAAGCAAATGCATATCAAGAATATCACGAGCAATTAAATCACCGATTCTTTGACCATAAAAGGGACAACAGCCCCAATAAGAGGCAAATTTAGCTTTTCGTTTGTTACGTGGATTTTTAATCTTAGCTTTAAAGAAGGCTTGTAAAAATGAAAAACTCCCGTTCTTTTTCAGACCTTGAATTTGCAAATTTTTTATGATGAATGTAACTTTTGGAAATGCATTGTGAAGACCCATATAAATCAGCTCTATTGGAATTTTTTTCGAATTTGAATTATCACGCTAAATACCGTCAATTTATTTAGACAAATTTAGAAGATACAAAACCTTGAAAATATCCTTGTTTGTCCTATGAGGAAGTATGGTATTAAGAAGTATAATATTTAATTTTTTTTTAGCCCTCTTGCATTTGCTACGACATTATCATGAGGACAAATCTACTTCAAATGGGCAACAATCGTCTATTCGTTAAGAAAGTTGTTCTAGGTCGCTGTGTATTTCTATTGCTATTAACTATCATCCTTATAGTCGCTCGATTATACGTGCAAAACTTTGAAAGTCCCAAGTTTAAAGAAATGGACAATCCAATTGGGTTTATAGACGATTTCTTTAGCAAGGTTGGTTTTTAACCCACAATTTTTGGTATTGAACAATTTCCTATTTAAGCCATTAAAACAAATTGCAGTTTTTGTCTCAAAGCTATTTATACGCACTAAATTGCTGGCTACTCCTTTGCCCTGAATGGCTGAGCTTCGATTGGGCAATGGAATGCGTGCCAATTATCGAAACATTACTCGACTTTAGATGTTTATTTGTTGCTCTGTTCTACGCCGTAATTTATCTCTTGTCTATTAGACGGGTTAGGTAAGTGATAATAAGCAGAGTTTTAACAAGGCATACTTCTGAATGTATCAATTTCAGATTAATCTTGTTAGCGCTCGCTATATCGACCGTTGCATTCCTACCTGCGTCCGGGATTATCCGGGTCGGCTTTGTGATAGCCGAACGAGTGCTGTACGTTCCATCAATGGGATTTTGCTTGTTGGTAGCTCTAGGGTTTAAAGGTTTTGTAGACTATTTCAAGAAACTTAAGAAGGTAACTTTGCATGAGTTCTCTAGAAGCTTGAACTTACAGTTTTTTCCATTTCAGGCCTTGTATGTGCTTCTATTCATTGTGATTGTAATAAATGTGACTCGGACAAGACAAAGAGCTGCTGAATGGGCTTCTGAGGAGTTACTTTTTGAGTCAGCGTTAATGGTGTGTCCAAATAATGCTAAGGTAAAGCTATTTAACACTCAATAATTATAAGGGCAGATTTAATAACGAAGATGTTCTTTCAGGTACACTATAACATTGCAAGGACGGCTACAGACCAAAAGCAAATGAGTAAAGCCATTGAATATTACCACAAAGCGATTGGGTAAGTTTATGAGATTAAAAGTTTTTGGGGATCATGAGGGGCTCATTTATTGTTGATTCTTGACTAAAGCAATCTATCTTGATGATTTTATCCTTTTTTTAAAAAAATTGTTTTTTTGTGGACAGACTCTACCCAAAATACGAATCAGCCTTGATGAACCTTGGTAACATATACAGAGAATTCGGTGACTATCAAACAGCAGAAAAATACTTAAAGGAGTCAATTGAAGCACTGTAAGCAGAACTTTATTTTAAATAATATCAAATTAACCAGATATTCAATGCAGAGAAGAGTTCCCCTCTGCTTGGATGAATCTAGGTATAGTCCAGGCGGCACAAAAGAAATATGAGGAAGCAATTTACAGCTACAACAAAGCAATAAGCTATAAGAATCGATATCCGAACTGTCTTTATAATATGGGAAATCTGGTAAGTGTTTTAAATTATCATTACAATTTCACAGAGCAATGTCTGCTGTCTTCGCAGTATCTCGATCTCAAGAACTATTCAATGGCGATGAAGCATTGGCAAGAATCCGTAGCACTTAACCCAAAACACCAAAATGCTTGGGCGAACATGTTGGCCCTGCTCGATAACCAGGGGCTGCACGAAGACGTTCTAAGATTGTCAGATAGAGCAATAAATTTTGTGCCAAACAGTCTATCGGTTCTTTTTATAAGAGCCAATGTTTTGGGAAAATTAAAAAACTATACGGACGCTGAGGACATATATCTGAGGATTATAAAGGAAAATCCAAAAAATGCACTTTACCACAGCAATTTAGGTAAGATAAACATTGGGATAAGTCGATTAGATTCTCATTCATTTTATTTATTTTTTAATTGTAGGTGTTCTGTATCATCGTTGGGGTAAAAAGGATTTGGCAGTAAAGAGCTATATGGCTGCTTTGAAGTTGGACGAGAATTTGAAAAGTGCGAAGTCTAATTTAGATAAGTTATTAAAAAGTTAACGTCAAAATTGTTTTTTTTTTATTTCTATTTTACTGATACCGTATCCTTAAAATTTAGCCCAAAAGTTCCCAAAATGAACGGATCTGTTTGCGCAGAATTTAGTTTTCCTACGATAATTTTTTAGGAAGTTTAATATTTGAATAAAAAAATAATTTGATTTCATTGAAAATTAATTTCTCAAAGCTTTTTGTACAATATTAATACTAAAGTATGTTTTTCTCCTAACATGTACAATTTAATTTCAAAGCCAGACTAAAATTGAGGCTCTGAACCCCGCATTCCATTCCAGTTCTTAATATATATAACATTTTCCTGTTTAGCCTAAGCAGTTACTGCAAAATAGTCTAGTACTCAACAATTGTAACTTGCTCACCAGATTGTTGTTCATTTCCCTGCAAAATGTAATAATTGGTTGAATTATCTTAACACTTGAAAACAAATTACTCACCATTGCAATATCTTGCTCCCCTTCCTCTTTAACAAGTATAATTGAGCCTTGTGTTCCATCCAGTGTTTCGGTTGGTTGCAATTTTGGATCATTCTCATTTGGAAATTGAGTGTTTATATGATGATTAGTGTGACTTAATAGGTACGCTTTTTTGGTGAATCCCTTACCACAAATTTGGCATCTAAGTGTAAATTGAACATAATTAAATTTTTGCTTTGGGTAAGGGTGAATAGACATACTTAAACCTCTTTTCCCCGGTGTGGGTTAAAACGTGGACTGAAAGAACATGAGCGTAAGCAAACGCCTTTCCGCATGTTGTGCACTCGTAGGGCCTTTCTCCAGTGTGAGTTCTAAATGAAGTGAAATAAAATATGTATAAAAGTTCCTTTTCATCTTAAGAAGTTTGTTTAAAATTAGGGTGAGTATACCTTTCGTGCTTAATCCTGCTACCAAAGTCAGAGAACCTTCTTTCGCAGTATCTGCAGGCATATGGTTTATGCCCAGTGTGGACTCTCATGTGTCTCCTCAGCTCAACGTTTGCGACGAATGCCCGGTCACAGAACCTACAAAAAGCCCTTTTCAATATTATTGTCCTTTCCACCTAAAATAAAAGGGGGCATACTCGCATGAAAACGGTTTTTCATTTCGATGCCTCCTCATGTGACTGTCCAAGGCATGTTGATATTTGTAGCCATTTCCACAAATTTCACACATTTTTAAGGGTTTTCCGTCCTCAGGGACTTTTCGAACGTACGCAACCGTCGTTAAGGTTGACACCATGTTTGAAACATTCTCCAGAGTGACCTCAGTATGCAATTTCTGCTTATCGACCTGAGCCCTGGGCCTACCACGTTTGGTAGCCTTTGCTTTTGGAGCAGGTTGAGGTTCTGGTTCTATTTTTGGAGCCTGTAAATATAGAGTTATAATCTGCTATCTATGCAGCAATTGTTTTACTACCGGCGGCGGTTCCAAAGAGTATTCTATAACACTCTCGGCATCAGCCAAAACCTTGACTTGGGTATCCTCAGGCTCAGGCTTTTCTTCCTCAATGCCTTTTGGAGAAAAAATTGGTTCCTCGCATTCATCATCCTGAAATGCATCATCGTTGGTTTCATAATGATCTGCGATGTCTGCCTGCTCACTGGGATCGTCAGTTTGATACGCTGAGGAATCTTCTATGATTTGCTCCTCCTTCACCTCAAATTTGGGGGCGCATTTTATCCGTTTTACATTCAATCCCGACGGTGGCTTGTACTTGTACACCTGCCCATTGGCGGACGGGATTTCCAAGTCTGTTATGCGAGAATCGATGAACGACTTCAGGATTACGTTAGAACTTTCGCAGTTTGTACGGAATCGATACGCGGCGTTCAGGTCTTCAAGACAGGGAATGCATATTTGCTCCGGCAAATTCATACCGCGTTTTATCTTTATATCGAAAAATTAGAATACATTAATTTCTGTTAATTACATTTTAATTTATTGTGCGAAGACGAATGAGAATATGATTGGGTTCTATTGATGTTTTAAATTTCCCAGAGATAAGTTCTGTAATGAAAATCTGAAGATTGGAAAGGACAGTATAAAATTTGTGGGATCATAAAATTGCAAAAACAAATTTAAGCAGGATTTTACCCAGTAAAGGCTCTAAATGCATTAAATCGAAATAATTCGATTCGTACAAAAATTTCAAATTTTTCACATTGTAAAACCTGCTTGTCTTTGAATTGAAATTGAAACAAGCGGGAGGAGAGGATCTGGACCAGTCGAGAGATGCCTGTAGGACATAAACAAAGAGGGGAATTGCCAAGCGCAACAATCCCAACTGACCAGTCCGCTTGTTTACAAACAGCAAAAACGGTCGATTCCCATCAGGGACCTAAATGACGAGAACTAATTCATTTTAATCTTAACATGAGTGGCTGCATTTAGAAAAGCTTCCCCCTTTGGAGGGGGCTTCTAACCTAAAATCACACAAAAGTAGTTTTGATAAAAATTTACAATTTTTAACAGTTCATCAGCTGATGGTCGCAAAACTAATGCAATTAATGCAAAAACTACATTAACTCTGGAGAAATAGAGGCCAATTCTTTAATTAAAGCGATGTAGCAGTCCTCTGACACTATCGAATTAATTCCCACAGAACGCTCGACTCGATGCGGCAGGAGATAAATTCTTACTGCAGCTTAGGCATATAATCCTTTGACTGATTTTACCGCTAGTAAATGATCAGTTACTCGCTAATTACCGCCAATATTCGCAAATCTCACCTCAATGCTGGAGCAATGCATTATTTTTTCGGAGTAGGTCATGTCCTTTTCATCCTTTTCGTAAATTGAGCGCATATCGCCCTCCTGTAGGCACACCAGGCACACAGCATTCCAGTCCACCACAAATTCCATCATCTTCGGTAAATAATTAAAATACTTCAAAAAAAACTATCAAAAACAAGCGATGTTGGCCAGGTCCAAAAAATTTCTTAATCAAAAACAACAATGCTCTTCTTCTTCTTCCCGTGGATTGCCATTTGTCAGAGTGAAGTTTTCATTTTTAAGAAGATGCCTACCGACTTCGAGTCTCGATTATTATTTGAATTAGAAAATTTGAAATTGTTCTTTATTTCGGTTTTGCCCATAAGATAAAACATTTTCTAGATGAACCTTCTATAATATCGCTATGTAGTAATGTAATGCAAAAATAGTACAGCGACCAAGTACATTTGTTAAATTACATAAATCTGATTACCTTTCTTATATCAGCGAGGCAGCGACTAGAAGGGAATCATAGAAATAAGAAAAAATCATAAGGAAGAGAAATAAAAATAATGTAAAAAGTTAAGCTTATAAAGTACTGTACGGTGCAGAGGTTGACGCTACAGCCATCGACTTTAGCCTTCGATAAAATCTCTCACAAAATTATAATTCTAAAGTTTAACTAACTAAGCTTTCCTCTCCGACTCGTTTCATGGATTTCTTCCTACCTCGATAGCCGTAATTTCAAAGTCCGTTTTGATTCCTCAATTTCTAACCAATTCACATCCCATTCCGACGTCTGCCAAAGCAGCCACCTCGGTGCTTTAATTTTCATATTGTCCATCAACGATGTTGAGAACCTAATTAATCACTCTGAAATTCTAATTTATACCGATAATATGAAAATATTCAAACAAATCTCCAATGCATCTGACTCGTCTTTCCTTCAATACAAACTAAACAACTTTTACATATGGTGCACGAAAAACGTTCTTGACCTCAAGGTTTCTAAATGCTGAACGATCACCTTTGCACGTAAGCGCACCTCCTCATCTCCCAAATCCAATGTGCTCTCTGACCTAAAACTAATCAACCTCCAGTCCCTCGCCCTAAGTCGAGATATCGATGATATTGTTTTCGTTCACCAAGTCCTAGCCGATTGCTTGGTAGCATATCCCTTAACACTAACCCCCGTAACGTTATATCTTTCCGTACCTTTCGCTTTGGAAGTCATCGTACTAACTATGGTCACTTCGAACCCTTTACCAGAATACTGCGAATCTGCCGCCTTCGATTTCCATTTTACCAAAACCTCCCTTAAGCTTGCCCAACCCAACGACTCTACACCTATTGGGGCAGAGTCCAATTAGCGCTGAGATGTTTTGATACCACGAAAAATCCCCTAAAAAGACTGTTGACGGAAGTAGCAATGCCAAAGGATTACACTGGCATGCTCAGGAAGGCGAAACGACTCATTAACATCGAATGCCTCGGAAAAGACTCCGGCTCCAATTCCTTTCGAGGATTTGAGCCCATCTGTAAAGATGACATGATTGAAGATCTGCGTAACATCGCCCTCCCTCCATTCCACTGTAGTGTGGAACCTCACACTAAAGTTCTTCCCGTCAGTTTGCCTAGAGACGAGGAAGTCCGTACGATAAACTGCCAGCTGGTTTGCAAAAAATTCCAGGACTTTATTGTCGTAAGGCTGAATTTTACCTCTTCTTTAACTAAATAAAAGCAAAATTATCTTTCAATAAAACTCATTTTTAATAAACATGGTTCAAAAATAAATAAATTGAGCGACGATTATTAGTGCCACTTTCGATGAGAGTTTCTGTTATTCGCCGTGACCACAAGCAGTTTCATCACAGGCTACATTTTGCGCAATCCACTGGTTTGCCATTTACTATTTACTAAAACCACATTTTTATATTGCAATTATAACAAACAATTACAATAAACATTATCGTGCAAAAACAACATTATTTGATATGAGCTTTTTACTTTTAGCCAGAACAAAACATCACGTATCTGATACGAGCTTCTCATTTTAGGCACAGAAAGGGGATCACGTCTCCCAGACGTTGTTTTAAGGCAAAGGGTTAAGTTTAACAGCTAAAAAGGTAAGAATTAAAATTGCTATTTGTAATAAATACCAAGCAAAATGAAAATCAATATTTAGTTTAAAAATTTCTATTTACTTAATAATATAACGAACACAATAATTGTTTACTTAAGAATAAGAGAATAACTCAGAGGAAGAGGTTTAAACTGAATGTACACAGGGGCTTGCTTTATACAATTGCTTTAAAAATTGAGTAGATCTGCCAATATATCGTAATAATAGTCGTAATAATTTATTTACTTAAATAAGAAATATTGTAGCGCTACTAGAATTAATTACACATTCACACTGATTTAGGATCTTTTACAATTGCTACTCAAGGGTAAAGAACGAACCAAATGCGCACTATAACTCGCTTACAGTAATGCTGAATGCTCCTTACCAACTAAGTAAATTTCAACTATACACGAAATAATTACTCGAAAAATTCCTTAACGTTAAGTCCTTGTTACAGTATTATATAAATAGGCGAGAGAGAGAGAGAGAAGGGAATCGCAAAAATTTAATTCGTTTAATTAACTGGGAATTTTGGGGAGGGATATACAACTAAATAGAACAGGGGAGGGGTATGTGTATCTCTTTGTACATTTGCGATCTTTATGAATTTTTTTTTTTTAGTAATTGTTGTGTTACGGGCGTATTGCAATGATCGTCGTAAATGAGTGTAATGTAATGTAACTATTAAATGGCAGTTCGCTTGTTATTATTTTACACTATTCTTCGTTTTTTTTTATGGATTTTTATATGTGAGATTAATTTATTTGTTTTTCTGCTTTTAATACATTCGTTCATTTACAAAACTATTTTGTTTTATTTTGCTCGAAACATGGTTTAAAATGGAAAGTATAAAGTCAGGCACATTTTTGCTTTGTTGTTTTTATTTTATTTCATTCTTTAATTATTTTGAATTACTACTTAATTTTTTTTTTCTGTAGATTTGTATCGCCGCCACTAATTGGATTATTGAGTTTTCTGCTTCAGGAAATGTAGAATAAGGCCTAACTGAGTATACAATTCAAATTCCTATTATTTTACTGAATTTAATTTAGAAATTGATCTTATAAACCAGATTCCGTTATTCAACCTTTGAATCCGACGATTTGTTCTAAACTATCGAAAAATTGCACCGAAACGCAAAAGCGTGATATTCAGTTTGGCGGCTAAATTTTAATTTACAAAAATTAAGCGCAAATTAAGAGCAAAAACCAAATTGAAGGCCAATGAAAACAAGGCTCTATTATTGATAAAATCATTTAGTTCAAGTTATTTCAAATTTTAAATAAACGCTAAAGGCATAAAGGTTTTTTCTTTTTTAAAAATTTAAGTGAATTGAATGAATTTTATTATAACAATGTCATTACCATTCTACGTAATGCGAAAATAATGATAGCTAAAATAAAAGTTACCATTACCAAATGTTATACTGTGATTTCATCATTAGAATTATCCATAACTCCAGATCATTACATAGCCATACTCAAAATCATGCCAACAAATACGAACACTGATTAGATGTATTGCTAAGTAATGCAAAGTACATCCTCCAAGGAAATTGTGAAGTACTACAGATTTATTTATACTGGTAGCCTTCATTTCTTTTCCAGTACTTGTAATGATAATTTCGCACAAAACAATGCAGTATTTTACATCTCTAAATTCATATGACCGAATAATCAAATTTGGTAATTAGCCGCAATTTTGAATATAATCCGCTTTTGGTTAAATGTTTGCAGTATAAACAGCAATTTTCGTTTACAATTATTTTGATCCTTTTTAAAATGAAAGACTATCAATTTTGAATTTTTCCTTTCTCACATTTCCCTGAATTTAAAATTTTATAAAACTTTATAACAAAATCAAAAACGAAACAAACAAAAACAAAAATTTCGGAGACCAATGGAATCCAAACGAAAAACTTAACATGAAGACCAAAACAGGAAAATATTTGGAAAACAGAAAAATATATTTACGCAATAGTGGCGTCTTCGTGGTTACTTTTCCCCTTTCCATCGCTGGACCAGTCCCAATCTTTGCCCTTGGGTCGAAATTTCGATGCCTTGTGATGCATTGTGGACTCAGTTTGTGCTGGATTGCTACTACTGCGACTTTGGGCTACGTTAGCATTTACCTCATAGCCATAATCGTCGAAGTCGTACTCCCACGTCCTTTCGCGGAATTTCTTTTTGTAGTGTTTCTCCGAAACTTTGGACTGTCGTTGATATTTTAGTGGAATTTTTAGGGTCTGTTGACCAATGGGTCCAGCACCGCCAGGAGCACTTGTAGTGGAGTAGATCATCGATGATTGTGGAGCTGCTGCTATGAGGGGTGGAGTTGCTGAGGGACTTGGAGTTCGGGGCAAACCGCCTTCGGACAGAGGAGGACTCTCGATGGCTTCAGTTGGAGAGGTTTTTATGATTGGTACTATTTCACCGATATGCCGATCGTTCAAATTTTGTCCTGTGCCGTTGGTTATTACGACAGGTATGTCCAGCTGGGAGGATGACGATGAAGAGGATAGGAATGTCCGGGCATCGCTATTGCTGCTGTGCGTTATCCCTGAGTCTGGCGACGTGTTACAACTTATCGATGGCGCTGTATCATTCTCTATCGATCTTCGGGTTTTATCCAGCTCCGTTGAGGCAAATGCAACTAACCGATCGAAACCAGAACTTACACAATCCTTCCAATGAGTTTCATCATCCGGAAGTACGTCGTCTGGCAGATTGTTGATCATGGGAGAGTATCCGAGTATTCAAGTAGTTCAAAAATTTTTATGTTTGGAAAAAGAACAAGTTAAAAAATACAAATTATTAATTGACTTTCATAGCAATAAATTTTATTATTTTTAAAGGAAATATTTTATTTTGATTCAAATTAAGTGAAAGAAACCTTTAATGGAAAATGAGCTCTAAAGAAAAATCAGAAACACCAAACATTTTTCAAAACCTTTAAGATATCAAATTTTGTCATTTTGGAATTAAAGAAAGAGACAGCTTAGAGTTTTATCAAAAGTTTATTTTTCTACCGAATCGCCGTTCCGAAAATTACGAATTATAAATTACAAATCAGGCGAAACAGCGATGCGATAGAAAAATAAACTTTTGATAAAACACTAAGGTGTCTGTTTTTTAATTCCAAACCGATAAAGTTTGATTTAGTTTTTACCGTGCTCGAAACAATTAAAGATATCATTTTGGTAATGTTTCGCCTTTTGAAAATTTTTGTATATTTTCAAAATCTTAAACAGATTTGAATAAATGCTACTAAGAAAAATTTTTTCAATTTATTATTTTCTGATAAGACTGAACCAAAGAGGAGTTTACGATAATAAACATTTTCTTAAAGAAAATCTTCCCGCCTTATAATAACCTTAACTTCAGCTCGATTTACCAAAATGATTTCCTTAAGACAAGTTAAAAAAAACAGAATACCTCTTGCGAAAAATTACCACTATAACCAAATTCCGAGGCATCTTTAATTGAAACACAAATTCTGATTTTTCTTTAATCTTCTCTCGATTAAAAACCAATCAAAAATGCTACTGAAATACTAAAGAATTTTTTTTGAGTGCTCAAATGAACTTCTTTCCGACTTTTAAATAGCAAGAGCATTGGGATTAATTTATGTTAACAAATTTTACAGTCTTTGCTTGCTTTTGGAAATTAGATTTATGTTGAAGCACTTCCGGATATTCTTTCTTATGTATAATGTGAGAAAAATCCTGAAGTTGGCTTGGGGTAATGCTTTTTATGAACGTTTTCAAGAAAAATGCAATGCTAAAAATGCTTGAAAAAATTGTATGTTAAAAAAGAAATAGGAGGATATTAATTCTATTGGGTATTATGAATGAACAAATTTCGAATAATAAAGAAATTCAGCGATATTAAAAGTAGCATTTATAATTATTTCAAATACATCGATTCATGTACTATTTTCTTGGAGGTTTTTGTTTCTTTAAAAAAAAAACAATCTAAAATCCCACTTTTCAAAATTGATCTTAAGTTTTGTTTAAATGTTTACGTATAAATTAAGAATTTACTTGTTTGAGTATAACTTTAAAATCGTCGCTGCACAAATTGGAAAAATTGCTCTCTTAGGTGTGTTTTAGGAGGAGTTTCAGTCCCAATTTGTTTTAAATATCTTCCTCTATTTTGGATGGAATCAAAATTTCAATAAATAATTCTAACATCTCGAGAAAGCAAACCTTTTTTTAAAATAATTCGGCCATTTATCTAAATATAGAGGCAAGTTTATATGCGTCCAAGGCAGAAGTAGTCAGCTTAATCACAGTAGATATTTTAATTTAACTGCTACCCTGAAAATACTGAAGGTAAGCCAAGCCGCACACTAGATTAGACAAATAAAATAAAAATTATTTACGATTTTTTAATCTATAAATTTCCTTTTTAAACTAATCATTTATTTTTAAAAAAGTTTATGTAGTTTCAAAAATTCAAAATTCTTATTCCGTTTATTGGTTGTTTGTTTGTTTCTGGCCCACCAAAAATGAGTATTTTAGCCAGCAGTTAATTTGAATTTTAACCCAGAAAAACGAACATAAAATCAAGTTACTTTTTTTATATTTAGTGTGCGACTTTCTTAAATAACATCAGAATAATATAAAAAATAACTCTTGTGTTTGCGTATTAATAAAAGCAAAAACTCTGTGGTATTAAAATAAAAATAATAAATTAAATGTTACCTGGAGAAGGGCGTAAAATGCCAATTAACCTTTTCTTTGCGATGTCCCCAGGCTTCTCTGAATTCATTAACATTTATCAAGAGTTCCCATCTTCTGAATCAAATTCAATCATAATGTTGTGATTTTTCATGCTATTCTTTTGTTTTTCAAGTTATTCTTCTGTTTTTCAAGTTATTCTTTTGTTATTTTTTTCAAGCTATTCTTTTATTTTTAGATATATATAAAAGGATTATTTCCTTTTAAATTCATTTTGTGCAAAAGTGGAACGAGAGAAAAAGTTACATAGGCAGTTTTCCCAAAATTCAACACTTTAACAACGAAAGTATATATTTTCCTTTTTACTTAATTTAACAAACATTCCCTTTAAAGTTTCGATAACAAACAGATTAACAGAAAACAAAAATCTGTAACTGATTTAATAATGCTCTATATAACGAATCTATCACAATAAATGTTTCATTTTAAATAAATCGAAATTCATTAATATAATTGAAAACAATTAAACAATTTTTTTTTTTCAAAAATAAAATATTTTTAAATTTCTTCTGCGTATACCACATATAGAAGACGTCGTATAATACAGCAAAATGTATTGCTTTTTTTAATATGTTTTCATATCCCTAATAATGTGAGATTTATTGAGATAATCGTGTGATTCAATAATGAAAATTTTGTTCATTCTTCTTGCTATTATTAGGGAAAGAGGAGAAAAATGAAAAAAGTAAAATAATTAGTGATACAATGATAGTGTAATGTGATAAAGCAAACTAGACAGTGTTCTTAATACCATTTTATATATATATATATATATATATATATATATATAACGCACATAAACGTTGTTATATTCCACAATGTTAAATCTTAAATCAAACAGCAACGAAAACACGTAAAACACAAAATAGAAAAGTGTAAGCATTATGTAAAATTATAAAGCAATCGCAGAAGCATGTAACAAGTTTCCATTTGAGACAATTTTTGTGATTCTTTCTATTTTAGTATGAGCTTACTTTCATTCGCAAATTTAAACCATCTAAAAGATAGTTTTTCTATGATTTTCACAAGTTAGAGGATCCAAATTGTACTGTTTGATAGTATTAATTGACTTAATCTTATAACAGAGAAATGGCCAAGACGAATTAATTTACCACGTTTACGAATCAATCCAAATTATATTCTCAGAATTTTCAACTTAAGTCAAGACATTGGCTCATGTTCTAAAGAAATGAACAAGAGCTCAGACTCGAATTTAATATAGAAAACAGAGTTTTAAATTGAAATCAAACTCATGTAAAAATTGAGATTGAGCTTATGCTCACTTTTTTAGCATATGAGCCATTGGGTTTTATGCATAAAATTTGAGTAAGAGCTCAGACTCGACTTTTGTATAGAAATCAAAGTTTCAAATTGAAATCGAACTCGGTTTTTCCATGTAAAAATTGAGACTGAGCTTTGGTTCACTTTTTTAGCGTCTGAGCCATTCACTAGGTCTTATACATAAAAATTGAGCAAGAGCTCAGACTCGCCTAGTGTATAGAAGAGTTGCAAATTGAGATCGAACTCGGTTTTTTCATGTAAAACCTGTGACTGAGGTTTTGCTCAGTTTTTATGTCTAAAAGCCATTACATCTTAGGTGGCAACCTAACCTAGGCTAGGCCAAAGGAGAACTCTATTGAGCAACATTTGGAAATCTGTCTATGCCTAAATACAGTATAACATTAAAAATAAAAATTGTATATCAATGTTCAGTAAATTAGTTTAAGTCATATTGTCTTTTAAATAGAAACAAGTACAAACATAGAACCAATCAATTAAATGCACAAAAATCGCCTCAAACGTGACAATAAATTATAAATAAAGCATTATAAATTAAAAAACGTTGAGACATTATTCCGCCCATAGCCAGTTTAATAATATTAGTAGCATAAAACATAGAGTAGTGAATTTGTTAACATAAAAACTTGCTTTAAACAACTCATTTTGAAAAAAAACCGTAGATACAAAAAAAAAAAAGCTTTTGAAATGGTCGTGGTACCTGCTTTCATTTCTACTTTTAATTTCCCAAAATTCATTTAGTAATGACCAAAACAGAAACAGAACGATAAGCAAAATTTAAATAAATAAATAAATCCTGAGCGACATAAACAAATGGAAAATTAAAATTAGAACTCAATAAAAAAAAATTAACTGAATTAACAAAAATTCGAAACAGTAACGAAAAATATAAACAGAAAAACGAAAATTAAAGGAAAAAGAAACAACTTCTAAACTTCTCTTCCTTTTTTTCATATTTTTTTTTGTTCAACTTACCTCTAGGAGATTTGGTGGATACTTTTGGATATTTTGAATTTACTTAATTTTTGTTTTTTTTTTTTTCTCAAAATTATCGAAATTAGAACAACAAAAAACAACTGATTCTTTTCACAACACACGAGAGTTGCTTTCATTGCTAATTTTTGCATTTTGGGTGATTACTACCAGCTAATCCAATTCGAAATTGTGAAGGAAAACAACGACGCCGGAGGTCATTGTTCGTTATACGGAAGGAGGTATCAACTGTTGAAAAGGAGTTTTTTACTTTTAGAATATTTTTGTCTATTTTTTTTTCTATTGTGAATTTTTAGTCTAAAAAAACAATGAATGAGAAATGAGAGTATAATTTTATGTTAATGGATTTTATTTATTCTTATGACGAAAACAAATATCGTGAAATGAGCGACAAATGAAATGACTTTTATTTTTTAAATTCTGACTGATGTTATTATCCGTGATTACACTGATTATGCTGTGCTCGAAGATACATTTCTTGCTTTTCTCACTTGTTTTAAAATTAACATGCATTCACATTCAGTGCAGTTTGGGATGCGACTGGGAGTTTATTCCTCACTATGTTCTTTCGTAAATCTTAAACATATGGCGCATTAACAATTACCTTATTTACTAAGAATTTAAGAAGAAGTATTCATCACTGTATGTATTTTGTCATGTCAGTCTGCAAATAACGAGAAAAATCGTCATTCTTATCTTAACAAATTTAATAAAATAATTGAACCCTATTAAGTTAGTGAATTGGTTCCTTGGAATTCATATTGTAATAATTGTTGTAATATCTTATCTGACGAGTATATTTGTCATTGATCTGTTTTTATGCGGTTTTAATACTTTTATGACGGTATAATACAAAATGAGTCAAGCCTCAACATAATCGATAGTGTTGATAAAGTTCTTAGGCATAATACTTATTAACCCTTATGTAAGTGACAAAGAAAATACCTTCATCAGAGTAACGAGGTACCAGGGTACCTTCATACAGTTTATACAGTTTTTGCGTTACACTTACTCTGACCCCAACTTATTAACTTTTGTATCATGCACTCTTCTTACTATTGAAAACGGTGCAGAGATTGAAGTTATATCCACCGACTTTAGCAAAGCCTTCAGTAAAATCTCTCACAAAATTATCATTCTAAAGCTTAGCTATCTAGAGCTCTTAGCTTTCGTCTCCTTACTTCTGTCACTTGCGTAAGTGAGCTCAACTTCCGTTCCCACATAGATCATTCAATTAGCAAGGCCAATTCTGCTTTGAGCTACGTTAAACGTTGGCCTAAGGAATTCTTTAACCCTTATGTCACCAAGTCATTCTTCATCTTCTTTGTCACCATATCCCTTAACACTAACCCCCCTAACTAACGTTAGATCTTTTCCTACCTTTCGCCTTGAAAGTCATCGTACTAATATTGTTGTTGTTGTTATTTATATATGTAGCTTGTATTAAGCGAAATAAATAAATATATAGACTATTATTATTTTAGTGAAGCTAAATAGGCGACGGTCTGCAGCGAGCAAAGTGGTGGATAGGAATTGGATTATTAATCCCGTAAAAGACTCACTTCAAATTTTATAATGCAAAAGATACCCCCGGGTACCTTGCTACTCACATAAGGGTTAAAATAATATTTAAGCTCTATAACATTAAAGTGTTTTTTTGATAGAAGTCCAAGTCTAAAGAGTCCAAGAAACTGACGTGTTTTAAAATCTTCAAATATTCATAATTTCATAGTTAAGACATTACGAGTATTTCTAACCGATGCAATTTTTAATATAAATCGAAACAAAGATGAGACAAATGATGACTATTATTACTTACAAGTCTAAATCGATGTTAGATGAAGATTTCGAGTGATGAGTACAGATATACTTAAATCACAAAACAATCGATATTATATAAGTACATAATGTACGATTTACATAAATTCACAAATTCATAAATATCACTTTTCTAGCGCGTTTATTATGTTTCCGAAATCAATCTAAGTAAATTCACCATCCTATGATATTTATTTAGGTATACTTTCCGAGTGTTTGTTTAAATTCAGGCCCTATAACTTCTTAATTAATTATAAAATATGACAATTTTTCTATAAACAAGTTAATGTATTATATAAAAAAATACTCCCAAACTGCACTGTTAATTACATAAAATTCCCCAATGCATTTCTAAAAATGAGAAATATTTAAAATAACAATTTGAAAAAAAAAACGAAGTATTTCCGAGCACCAATAAGTTTGTTAATATCTAATCAAAAACTTATATATGAAAATCAAAATTGAAAATTAAATTTTATCCAATCGCATACGTAATTTAGAGTAAACCAATTCATCTCGATCGAAATACGCAAGGAAATAAAAATAAAAATTAAAAAAATAAAAACAAAATAATCAAGAGATAAGCATGATAAAAATAAAAAAGTAAAAAATATAAAAAATAAACAATAACTAGTACAGGTACCGCGGCCCAGGGCCAAACAAAATTATTATTTATATTTCTCTAAACATTTCCATTTGAATTGTTTCATTTTTCGTTTTCACATTCATGGAAGCTGTTTTTGCTTTCTATTTTATGCGTTTAGTAGGAAATATTGTTCTATTTTATGTTAAACAGTGATCACGTTAATATTTATCGCGATACCGTTTCGCATATTATTTCAGAAATAAAAGTGTATTAAGACAAAATAATTTGACACTTTTTTCATTCTACATTTAATCAGTCCTACATGCAAAAAAAAAAAATGGACAATTTATTCAAAATAATATTGATTTACTGCAATGACAATTTTCTTAAATTCTTCAATATCAAAAAAGCATCAACCGTTTTATGGGGGATAATTTTATTAATACTAAGTTAGAATGTTACCATAGATCTTTTTTTAAAATCATATTGACTTAACTAAATATGTTAATAAATCATCATTACAGCAAATCGGTGTGTCCCAAAAAATGTATACTACAACAAAAGTGCCAACTAAAAAAAAAATAACGAGGAAGAAGAAACTAAAACCTATTACTATTCAAAAACACAAAAATGAGATATAAACATAAAATAATACTAAATCAAAGAATTTTTAGCTTACCGTCATCGTTGCGTTGCCTCGAATTTGGCCCTGTACGCTCATCGGAAGTCAATGAATTTATTTCAGGACTCATTAGCGGAGGCTCCATTGATGAATTCACCTGCCGTCCAGAATGGTTCATCTCTGCATGGATTAGTTGATCATGCATTTCATAGTGTCCAATTTTAGCTGGTCGCGAATGTTGAACAATTGGGGAGGTCCTCTTCATGCCGGCTGTAGGTAAAATTAATTATGTTATAAATGAAAACCTATTTTTATAAAGAGAATAAATGGATTCGAATCTCGATAGGATTCCAAATCGACCTCCCAAAATGTAAATTTTTCAAATTTCAAATATAGGTGAATTGCGAAGAGCTTTTCCACTATACCGAACCTATTCGTTAGTTATTGGAAGCTCTTTACCTTTTTAATAATTTTAGGATTTGATTATCTTAAGTATACTCTACTCTTTGGTAATGAAACCAAATTAATATTTTAATTTTAATCTGGCATAACACCTTAACCCTTTGCGGTCCAATGTGGGAATTATAATGATTTTAATTATTACTAAACACCAATAAACGATTTCCGGAGAGTAAAGTTCGTCAAAACTTAATGCGGACGGGATTACCGGTAATAGAAAAAATTAACTCGGACCGGAAAGAGCCAAGGGATACAATCACACATTAATTAAACTCACCTTCAGTTTTAATTTGTGATGTCTGTATGATTGTGACATTTGAAGAAGTTGTACATGGGTAGTTCATTTCTGAACGTCTTTGGCGCTCTTCATTTTCTTCTTTGATCTTCAGGGATGCTATAACTCGTGCTTGCAACGATGCAGCAAGCCCTACAGAATGGAATAGAAAAATGCCTTTAATATCTTAAAATTTTTAAAATTAAGCAAACAAAACCCTCACCTTCGAGCGGTGGGTTTCCATTCATCATTCTCGAATTCCTTTCCTCAATCGGTGGTTTTTGATCCTCCGTAAAGTAGGATTCTAAATAGGGCTTCATTTCGGCCCTGGGAAGTGAAACAGTAGGATACGGCTCTCTGCCAGTGTTTTGATTCCTCAGAGACGACTGATGCTGTTGATAAACAACCGTCGAATTTGGATACGCCGATCTTGAAGGTCCTGACATATGATTCGATGACCTTGACGAAGTCGATGATGATCCTCCAGTTCCCGGAGGTAGATGCGATTGTTGCGTCTGCTGCTGTGACATCATCTTATGATTGTAAGCAACATGCGCCAAAGTTGCAAGATTACTTTGTCCATGGAGATGGACTGGTGATTTTCTCGATTCACAACTATTCGGTCGGGATATTGGACTGTAGCAGGGATTTGATAAGCTACTATGGTGGCTGGACTCATCCAATAATCGGACATTCACTCTTTCTGGCCTTTGCACATTCGGATTTATCATAGCTGGTCCATTTACTGAGCCAACAGTGCTCATATTGACCGCAGCATTTATAATGCTTTGGTGGGAAATTTCCAGGGTTCGCTCAATTTCACCATTTACCAAGTCTCCAATAGTTTTTGTGGCCATCATTGGTCCATGAGACAGTGGATGCTGATGGGCAAGTTTTTCTTGTGATAAATGACGACGAAGTGCCATTTTTGCTGGAGAGACCTGGGTATAGTCTGGCTGTGAAGAGCTCGAACTGGGTCTACTTGGCTGCTGGATCTGTTGACCGCCGGACACATGTAATCGATCACGATTTGATGAATAATACATCGCTGAATCCGATGAGGCTGAACTGCTTCGAACGTTCTCTTCCATCGGTTGGCCGTGCTTCTCGTATCTAGGAGAAAAGATAATTGTTGGAATCGAACATTTATAGGGAGAATTTTGGTATAATACTGAATGATGGAAATTAAGAACAGGTATGAACTACTTTAACTACGATTTTGGCCGACAGTTTTAGGCTTGGTAGGCGAAAATAAGATTAAGGCCATCGTCATATTAAAGTGAGAATACAAAAATCATTTTTCTACTTTTATAACTCACTCTACTACCACACAACCTATAAAAACATCGCACAAATAAATTTGAAGAAAGATCAACATTTTGGTGGGTACGCATCAATAAATAAAATATTTGGATAGTTCTGATAGAGTACTTTTGGTAGTACACAATCAGAAGATTAATTTTAGGAATGAGTCCTTTTTAACATTGTTTTGAAATACAAGCTAATTTTGGAATTGTTTATGAATTATATGCCCGATGTACCAAAAAATACATCAATATCAATAAAATTAAAGAATAAAATCTTTCCAATTCGTGAATAGTTAGCTATTGGTGTAATTTTTAAGTAACACTTATTTTAAATATTACAACAAAAGATTTAGTTGTTCCATAATTTTATGATATATATTAATTTCCTAACTTTATAATCAGTGAATTCGCTTCACTGTAATATAAAATAGTAAAATTGTTTACTTAATAAAAAAAGGATTAAAGGATACCTACGGTAAAGGGGATAGTTAAGAATGGGTACCATCACCAGAAAAATTAAAACGTTTCATGAACAAACCATTCAATTTATTTTTAAAAAAAATTCTTTTTACATAAACTTCATAATTAATAAAACAAAACAAGAATCGAATCATAAACCAAATATAAGAAAAATTCAAAAAATAAAAGTAAAAGCCTTAAGAAACTTAAAATGAATCAATTAATGAAAATGACAGTAGAAAATAAGCAATTAAGAAAAATAAAAACGAATATTTGTACAATTTGGTCAGATCGGGCGATAGATAAGAAATGCATGCATAATCCTTTAGCTTTCCAATAATATTCCACAAGCATGTGAGTATCAATTGGTCTAGTCAGTTGCTACGACCCAAATACGAGAAAACTAATCACCTGAATCAGTATTGGATTAGGACCTGCAAATGTAAGTGGTTTACTTTCGTTTATTTTTTTTTTTATGTGTGTTTTATGTGAAGAGCCACGTTAGTCACTCACTAACAAGGTTAGATATAAATGAAATAGTTAGCTGGTTAGTCACTTACATAATTTATCACATTTAATCCTAATCAATGGCAACATGTTCTTGAAAAGTTAGACGTAAATTATTAGATTTAGCCTCATTTACAGGTTTCTAATTTTATAGATTTCCTTTAAGTAGACTAATTTGTATCTAGTTGTGAAAATTTTTGTACTATCTCAACAACGAAGCAATATTTTCTTCAATTCGAATGTAATCAGAATGAAGCAATAATGTTCCTAATGGATTTCGTATTTCTTTATGTGAGGATAGTTTTTTCAGGATCTAAAATATTGCAAAAAGTAAATGGTACTATACTTTATTCCGCTTTTCTTCACGATTAGGTTCTCTGTGCTTACTTGCGTGCTTACCAGAATTTAAGTTCTTTCACTCTTTTCTATGTACAGCTCTTCGTCTGAAAATTGTCTGTGTTTCGTTTCAAAGCTGAATATTTTAATAATTCCTTGTCAATTTCTACTTTTCTGAACAGAAATTATGGGGCCAAGAATTCAATTCACACATTCAAATTGACAAAATCTATATAAAAGTTCAAAGAAGTTATCACATACTTTGATTACGAAATACTTAATTATTCCTGTATGCAACGGCCACGTTCCATAGTCTATGGATCACTTTTTCTTTCTTTCTAGTAATTTTCTACTTCACTTACTAAGTTTAGAAAGAAAGTCCGCCATACCACTTTGTGTATTTTTTCGACAATCCCACGTCTAAAATGCTTAGCCGATTTTAAGAAGGATAGAAGAAATATTTAAGAGTTTCAAAACGTTACGTTATGATACCTAATATTTTTCAAAAGTAGAAAAATTAAGACAACTTTTCATACAACCGAGACGACGGCTCACTTCTTTGGTATTTCAAGACGAAATTATTTATATTTTATGATTTCCATAGAAGTCAAATTTTCAACCAAAATTGAATACACGAAGTCTTGTACTAGTAATGATAAAATAAAAGTATAAAACGGAGAAAAAAAAAACCACCAACACCCAAAATCTAGTGAGAAGCAACAACTTCAATATTAGCGACCAAAATTTTACTCTAGCCTACAAACCCACTAAATTAAAAAAGTGCAGAACTCACCTCATATCAGGTGCCTTGAACTCTATTCGATCACCATGTTCCAGACTCCTTCTAAAAGTCAAGTCAGCCACGGCCTGTTGTTGAGCCGCAGCAGCCGCATAAAGCAGAGCGGTTGAGGGGCTATGGTGGGCATGAGGCGCCTGAGATCCCGATGAGACGTTTATCGTCAAATTCTTCGAGTAAAACTTCTGTTGATTGTTATTCAAATTGGTGCCAGGTGTGTTGTGTGCCATGGGATGTTTTCCGGCGTTATAGAGCGGTGTTGATGACTTATATGAGGGCATTTGGGACGAGCTGTTCGCTGACGAGAAGGGCGGTGGCGTAACGGGGGATATGGTCGTTGTTGAATTTAAGTGGGTTAGCCCCTGGGTGACCACCGTCAGAATGTTGCTCATATCTTTTGCATGTTGCTGTTGTTGTTGCTGTTGCTGGAGGTGGGAGCTTGTTGAATTGCTGCTGTTTGTCGCGAAAATAGCTTTGTTGGCACAGTTATTGTAGAGAGTTGTTGGTGGATTTGGCTTCCGATCTGTTTGTAGAGCTGCTTTTCGCTGCTCTTGATCTTCATTCAGCACAGATGTAATTATGCTCTTAAGGCGGTCTTCAAAGTTCACCACTTTTGGGGATTCTTGCATTAATTTTGATGTCGGTGTTGATGTTGTAACATTTGAAAAGCTTGAATTTTTCGAGCTACTCGAACTTCTACTGCCGCTCTGAGGGACATGCATAGATGACTGTGGGGTCTTAACAGCGGCTGGTGGTGCTGGCATTAAAGCACTATCGCCATTATGTGGCAAACCAATTTTCCTTTCATCTTTTTGCTTATAACCAGCCGGTGTGTTCGGAGCTCCAACAAATTTTCCAGCTTCAATTTGCCTTCCAGTTTCAAGAATTTTTTGGGCTAAAATTTCTGGATTGTTTTCTTCAATTTTACCAACATCTGGTACATCAGGCCATTCCTGCGATCGAGATCGATGTTCTCGACTCCTCCTCGATGATTTCGAATGGGACGAAGACTTCGATGACGACGAGGATGATGATGATGACGAGTGGTGATTCACAGTCACAGTCAAGTGCGGACTCTGTTGCGCTAGAATCGCAGCAGCCGCCTTTCTTTCCTCGTTTACCTTTTCAATCATAATTATTTCATTTTCCAAATTCGAAACCTGTGCATGCAGCTTCTTTCGTTGTGCGAGGGTGTTTGCAATTTCTTTTAAAACGAGCTCATGCGATGTAGCTGGTGTTAGTTCCAAGTTTTCCCCATTCTTTTGCTTAACATATTTTTCAGCGATGTTCTGCACATGCCGCATAACGAGACTTTTCTGCTCCTGCTCGATGGCATTAACCTGATTTTGGAGCTTTGCAGCCATCACCTGCAGCTCTTTATGTCTCCCGACTATTTCTTTGGCTTTTGCTAGCAAATCATTCTGGGAAGTCATACTGATTCCCAGCTCATTCATACGGGCTTTTAGGAGTGCTACACTGTCGTCGATCAGCACTTTAATCTGCTTCTCTAGTTGGCTAGCCCGATTAAGGAGTTTCTGGTTTCGTTCCTTCTCCCTTTCGATTTGTTTGTTAATATTCTCCTTGAAGGCTTTCGACTTCATATACTCCAAAGCCTGCATGTACTGCGCTTTGTACATATCCAGTAAAATCTGGAGGGCGTAAGGAGTCTCCGCCGGAGCAGCAGGAATGTCCAGTTCCTCGTGGCACATGTCGCCAGTCAGAGAGGTCAACTGCTGATCCACACAACCTGGAGCTGGAGGAAGTTTCTTGCTCATTAGCTCAGTGCTAGTACTAAGTAATGTTTGCGTATGCAACGCCTCTAAGCCTACAATCTTAAGATTTCTCCGTCCACGACCCTTTTTGATTCGTCCCCTTTTCGGTTTTTGAGGCTTCTCCGCAGGCGGTGGCTTTTCACCGTTTTTACTACCAATTGATGAATTTGTCGCCTTTCGGGTAAGCTTCTTTCGCTTCTTTTGATTCCCAGAACGACCATTCCTTGCAGAATTGGTGCTAAAATTGTTGTTCTCTTCATCATCGGATTGACTACTTTTACCCTTTGAGCTACACCAATCGGACCACGCTCTTCGTGTCGTTGGTCCAGTCACCTCACCATCAGACTCTGTTGAAGATTCATCTAATGCTTGAGGCCTAGATGTCTCACCGTTGCTACGTTTTCCGCGCTCACGAGATGATCGTGTGCTAGCACCTTAAAAATTTAAAAAGAATTTTTATTAGTATCATTTTAGAATTATTAAGCATGATTTCGAGAACTAGGAAGAGATGTTTGGACAGGAAAATGTAAGGACTGAAGTACACATCACTCTTAAGTTCTTTGATAAATTTTATGAGGATCGTAGAGAGTTGAGACTGAAAGATTAGATAAAACCCTACAACTAGCTCATTTCAATTCAGCTATCTGCCGGATAAACAATAGGCAAATAGTGCGCATCTAAACAAAGGTTCTAGAAACTTGAACGCTTTAAAATAGCTTTGGATACTTAATAAGGAGTTCCGAATCAAAAGACTCCTCGGAGCCAGACACGTAATTTTCATTTGAAATAATTTCTTTCATGATATTCCAAAATTCTGCCGAAGACAAAACATTAATTGAAATCGCAAATAAATTTCATATCAACATGGATTTATATCTCAAAGCCCATACTTCTCTAAATGCAAAATTACTAGAATATAAAATAAAAGGACGCTACATAAATTTGTTATGTAGTTATTTGTTTCGTATAAAAGTAATTTGGATCAGTGCAACTTGCAAGATGAAGTGGATTCTTCGTGACACATTTTTTTATTAATAAAACTTTTCTTTTAACATTTTAATATTACTAGGATATTGTTGTAGGAATAAGGATAGGGTGATCACACTTCTCATCCTCTCAAATTCCGTCCAAACATTTTTCTCAGTCCTCCACCTTACATTAAAATGCTTAATTTAAAAATATTCTTAGATTAGTTCAAATTCTACAAAACAAAATTAATAACACCAATAAGCTTGATTTGATTTAGCCTACCAAAAAAAAGAAAAAGCATTCCACTACAACAAAATAATTAGTTCATCAACTTTTACCGAATTCATTGCAAGAAGTAACTAACTACCTAAAGCTATAATTCAATTTAGCCTACGATGAGGTGATAAAATGAGATGATTCCAACTCACCAATAGCGTCATTCTCCGCCCCCTTCTGATTCTTAAGACGTTGAAAATACCTTTCAAGTTTAGTCCTATCAATAATATGTAAATAATACGAAACGGGCTTTCCAGTCCACGATACTGAGCCCTTTAGCGGGGACATTTCACGAACGTGCATTATTGTACCAATGTCACTTAAATTTCTGAAATCAATCAGTGCAGTTATCTCAAAAAGATCGTTTCGAATTAAATTCTTTTACCTATCGGTTATGCGAAAATTTAGGGGGCAGAAGCTCTTCGAGGACACAATTCTAGCTCCATCACGTAAGTCTGCAAATCTCTCCTTCAGCTGATGATCGACATTTGGACCAAAGGCGAAATTATTCACGAAAACGATCGTTGAGGTGTTGATCTTCTCTCTGTGCTCATCAGCAAGAAAATCACCCTTAATAAGCTGATACTCTCCATACTTTTTGCCAAACCAATTCATCCATAATCGAAAATTAGCGTCCATTAATTCGGCATATTTCGAAGGTACCTCGGCCTTTTCAATACCTATACATGATTTTAGGGGGGATGATCCTGCCATTTGAAGTACGACTTGGCCAACACCAGACCCCAGATCAATAAAGGTATCCTCTATTTTAACTTCGACTTGTTCGATCATTTGTTGAACCAGCTCATAGGAGGTTTCTCCGTACACCTCCGGAGAGAAGGGTTCATATTGATTTAATTTATCTGGATCAATAACGGCAGCATTATAAACTAATTGTAAAATATGTCGTAAAAGAACAGGTGAGGCGAATTTGTTTAGCCGTTGGGCTGGCAGTGAAGTTCCTTTTTCCTAGAATAGATAAAAAGGAATGCAATCAATTACACTAGCGATCCCAAAATGTTGGACAGAGTTGTACGCAGTGAACTATGTCGTCTATCATTAAATTGTTAAGTGGTTGTACATTATAAATTCACTATCACTTAATTATTAAATGATAGTAATAGCAAAGTAAAATACTTTTACAGTGCACTATCACCTAATAATTTAGTAATTTTGAGTATGTACTATCACCTAACTATGTAGTGATAGTTAATTTGTGATGTACTATGCACTAGCCACTTAAGTGATAGTGATAATTCAGTTATCACTTAAAAATTTAAATAATAGCGCTAGTACACCACGCACCACTCTCAATTAATTGTTGTATTTGCTTTACTTACCAATGCAAGAATACCATCGACAGCTTTATTAAACCTATCAACCAAATTAGACATAGTCTTATAGCAGGCAGTGTCAATATCGTTAAATGAGAAATCCTCGAACGCCGACAGTATCTCGGGCACATCGTCACAGACAAGCCGAATAGTTTCGATAATATCAATCCCATTGTCATGCTTGTCCGAGCCAGAGCCTGTCTGCAGGGGCCAAGTGTATGTTACAACATCGGAACCAGCTGGAGACCGGAGCACTAAGTCTTTCACCTGTGGGGTCGCCATCTCTTTTTGTTCATTTATTTTATGGCGCGCGAATAAAAAGGCAATAGAAAAGCTGATTCGAGTTTTGCTTAGAAGAAATAATTGCTAAAGGTGTGCATGCTGGTGCTGTTAAGGAATTTCTGTAAAAAGGTAAAACGGTTTTCCTTCATTAAATTATTTGTTGAATGAAGACTGAAATTTAATTTTTTTTTTTTTTTTTTCTTTTCTTTTAATTTGGTGAATTATGTGATATGATTACGTGGTTCGCATGAATTAAACGCTTGACTAAAGCATGTGCGTTTCGATTTATTATAAACCAATTAGTAACATCTACAACAACAAGAAATTTTGAATTTTAGTACAGCGAGTAACAATGCTAAAACTAAATGAGTTTTATGATGAATTAACAAAAAATATTAATTTATTGAAGAATTTCTTAGAAGTACATTAAATAAATTCAACTCAGTCTTTAAAAGAGGTCCAAGCGAGTTCATTTTTTTATGGTTTTATGTAAATGTTGTGATAACTTAAAGCGTTCAATGGAATTAACACAATTTCAATGATATCTCAATCGCCAAAATCAATCGACTCGTTTACATTTTAGAAGGTAACATAAGTGGGTTGTCTGAAAAGTTTCCGACCAACACATGAAGATGGCAGCACTCGTAAACAAAAGTTGGGGGAATGTGTTTGCGCATGCTTCGAAAGGTATTCATCAAAATTTCATCCATTTTTGAAGCGCAATTGTTTGAAAAAATCGAATATCGCGTAGTCATTAAGTGGACGGTTTATTTTAAAAGTGATGTAAGTTCAAAATGTAATTAGGTTGGTTTTACTTTAAAAGAATATGGAAAAGTCGTCTTTACGATATTTTAGTCTTACATCACTTTCAAAATATTTGCTTTTGAAAAGGAATACGCCTACGCAAATCAAATACGAGTTGGACGCTATGTACAGGGACTTTGCAACATCATTTACCACCCTGAAATTTTGGCCAACTGAATTTAAACATTGCCGTACCAGCTTGGACGGCAATGAACTTTCGGGACGTCTAAAAATTGTAACCACCAACGATAATATCGCTAAAGTTCACCAAACTGTGTTAGAAAACAGTCATATTAAAGTTAGAGAGATAGCAGAGGCTATGAACATGTCCAAAAAATGTGTTTGTCACATATTAAATCAAGATTTAGGCATAAAAAAGCTGATGGCGTCTTGGGGTGCCGCTTTTGCTAACTTTGGATCAAAAACGTGTTGAAATGATAATTTCCAACGCTCTGTTTGGACGGATTGAAGAGACGGAAGCACCGCCGGGAGAAGTGTGTAGACTTAGAAGGAGGCTATATGTAGAAAAATAAAATTGAAGAAAAAATGAGTTCTATTTTTGTTAGGTCGGACTTTTTTCAGACAACCCTCATACGTACATATTTCCAAAAAACATAACCCTAGTTTTACAGTCAAGTAATCCAAATTTTAACTCTCCATTCCAATCCTTAAATTAATAAACCCAAAGTTCATCTACCTGTTGTTAGCCAACATAAAATTTAAGCTGAATAAATAGAGGTAAATGAGTTGAACACACGCAGTCTTTAAAAGTGTCTCGTTGTTGCTAAAGGAAAAGCTACTTTTAAGAATTTCTAATAATTCGATAAATTTTGTAGATGTTGTCCAAACAAAAGTAGACAAACATCGAACCTGAATTTGAATTTTGTCTAATATGTTGAAAAATAAATAGAATTTTTAGATTTATTTCATTTCAACTATCCGATGACTATCCTATTTTTAATCTGGATATTTTATTACACTTACAAAAACATTCCCACAATATTTTGAAGTTCTTAAACACTTTGTTTTGCGAAATACAAAACAAAATCGAAATTATCAAAATTCGGGTGAAGCCGCTAAAAGCGCCAATTCAGCGCCCGGTCGTTTATGAAAACGCTGACAATGGAGTTTCCAATTTAAACTTGGACTCCGCTAGATTATAATCAAATGTTTCGTATTAAATATTTAACTTTCAGCAAATTTTAATTCAACATTATCCCAACAGGGAGATAAAAGGTCGACAAAAAGAAACCGAAGTGCGGCTTCCATTTGCTACTTACTCCCACCCAATTATGTAAACATTTGTGGCCTTTGCGGCTTCCACTGTTGTTTTTTTTTTCCCCCGGAAGAGAGATTTCTAGCAGAAATTTTTTGCTGATAAATTTGTAACCATATTTGATATTGTGTGATTTTGGAGGAGTTGTAGAAATTCTGACGAAGCGGCAAACCGATGAAATAATAAACGATACTTAGTTTACCCTGGATGAGTCGTTGCTTGAATTAAACTGGAGGAAATGCAAGTTTTCATATACTCGCTAGGCATGTTCGTAAACAAAAACGCATTTTAATATCAGATCATTTTTCAGACCACTCTACTGTAGCCACTTCTACTCTTGCAAAAATCAAATGCAGTCTTGGCTAGAACTATTTTAACTCATTTAAAAATGACGAAACTATTCAAAACTTTGAAATTAAAAAATAATAACTCTAATTAGAGCACTCCCTTAAATTCTTTAAAACTCTTAAATTTTTCAATTATTGAACGCACGCAAAAAGGAATTAACTAAAAAATGTGCTTTATTTACGAAACGATTTATAAAGTGAGATTATAAACATTTCTTTTATAACTCTATAATTCGGTAGCAAATAAATGAAAAATACTTTCTTACAGTAGATTGGAGCATGCTGGACTCAGTACCCAAACGACCCAAGTTCGATTCACAAACTTAGCTAAATATTTCTCCTCATTTTGAGAATTAAATACTTTTTTTGCTTCATGAAAATGTTCCTTTAGCTGTAATCATTTTAAAATTTTATTTTGAATCAAGTTTTTATTATAAATATAAAAATTAATAGTACCTATTTAAAAAAAAAGAGCAAGTCTGAACAGATCTTAAAAGAGGTTTCCTTTTCTAAATTTTGTCCAATTTCACTTCAATTGTGTAACACTAAAAAAAATAGATGCAATCTTAAAAATTTCCATTTATTTCCCAGAAGTCCTCTACTCTTTTATAGGAACATCTGTTCCCAGCATCCCCTTCAGCTGGGAAGGCCCAGACTGAAATGGGGACAACAACCTGCAGGACGCTTACAGTTTGCCTCTTCTTACTTATTTAAGTTTCGATTTTTTTCTGTGTCACCCCACGGCTACACCACCCACTCTCCAACGGAGCCCCCCATCGTCCGCGCTTCCCCCGCGCCAAAACTCGATTTTACCTAATTCTAGGGTCCAGAACGAGGCAAAAAAAAAAAGGAGCAAATCCCTCAGAAGCAAGGAATCACCCAGTCCCTCGATTAAAGATGCATGTGCCGCAAAAATAACATCATCTCAGGCTCTGGAAGGCGTTGTGTGGGGCCCACCGACTATTTCTTCCAGGAGTGGGACTAGAAGGAGGGGAGCACTAGGCGCTCGGCTTTCAGTATTGTTTTGATAAAAAGAACGCACACTCTCGAGGCGCAATTCGACAGATTTTCTACGTTCGAAATTGCACGTACACAGATAGAGGAAAACAGTGGCATTCACGAAAAATTGATTTTTCCTGATGCTCCTTCCCCCGGAACTCTTGGGAGCACCCTGAGAAGGAAGTATCTAGGGCTGCCAGTTCATTGTCATTGTGCGTTCGGTGTTCCCCTCCCTTGTCGAAGGACGGGATTGGCTTTAATATACCCAAGATATTCCGGAATTTCGGCTTTTTGCAGCATTTTGATGTTCTCTTTAAAAATAAACACACATTCTAGGGGGTTTCGTTTCTTTCATTTAGGGCACAACTTTTCATGCTTAAAGGCAATGCGATAACATGGGAACTTTTACAAGTTTAGGTCCTTTTTCATTTTTAGCATTTTCACAAACTTCTACTAGTGAATCCCCGGGACTCGGTTTTGGCTAAAAACATCTGCTAGAGAAGCTGGAGGGATTAAAAGACTGGGAAAGGTGCAGAACCAGATACACAACTTATTCTGCTCTAAAAATTCTTAATATGACCAAGATATTTTGGGTTGTTGTGTAACCTTGACATTGATCCAATTCTCATCCTTTGGATAAACGCAGAGTTTATTTATTGGAATTAATTTAAATGATACGCATCTTTCTTTTTTACTGTGACGAGAAGAATTGATCTTCACAACCAATTTTTATTCTCCCGACAAGTCTTTTTTTACCTGCTCACTTATTTTCTGAATTGCATATTGCCTTTTAAGATTAGACTCTAGGGCTTCTATTGTATCGATCAAAATTTATAATCAACTCAATTTATCGATATTCTTCTCATCCCACTTCTGACATTAATTGTGGGAATTTCATATTTTTTCTTAAAATAGATTAATTCTAAATATAAAAATAATCTTTCTTATTTTTATTAATTTTGTAAATTTAAGCTAAAATAGCATGCCTTGAAAATCAAAAAATATGTTACAAAACGCAGCAAAATCACACACGTTCACAAATCGTTGTTCATTTGGACACGATTGTGTTCAAACATTTCAATCCGCTTGCATTTAAATTCAGAACTTTTGTTTTAAAATTCTATGGTACTGAATTAAGCAGGGTATTAAAGGTTCACTTCGCAAATTTAGTTTTAGTTCGCAGTATAGTTTTATATAAATTTCCGATGTAATAAAATATAGAAAATGTTGAATTGTTGCTTCTGTAATTTCTTCCGCTCTAAATTCAAAGTCAATAATTCTTAAAGTTAAAATTTAAGCTTCTTCAGGGTTGCTCTGAGGTAGCAATGTAGACCTCCGATTGCAGTGTAAATTTTAATTGTTATCTTATCAGTTAGTCTATTTGTGATTAAGCATTTATTGTTTATGTGAATGTTGCGACCTACTCTAAAATTTAAATGAATTAAGATAAATTGACTTACATATTCAGGATTAAAAGATGTTAGCACTGCTATCATCTGTTTAAAAGCATATTCTGGATAATTTTCTTTATATTCTGAACAAAACTGATATTTTGAAGCAGTTGAGATCTTTTAACTTTTTTCAGGTAGTAGTTTTTCTATCTTTGAATTTAGGAAAATTGGGTGTCGGAAATTAAAATACGTTGCTTTTATTTTAGCAATATTTATTTTCACTCGTCGAATATCTTTACACATTCTGTCTCTAAAGGTAGAAATTTTAATTTTTATAGGTAGTTATTTGCAAATTAATTCAGTTCACTAGGAACTCAAAATTTATTCAGAGAACCTCAGTGGCCAGAGCATCACAGTGTAAATTCAATGCTCGTAAATTCGATTTGTGCCTGTATCCATTGATTTTCGCAAATTCTTGCATAGACATCATCTGCTGGAATTTTACTATTGAAAAAAGTACTGAAAATTAATTGTGTCTCCCTGCTTTATTAGCCTAAATTTCTTTTATCTAAAACTATCAATATTAGGCCCAGTGCTCCGCTCATCCCACTATCATTTCTAGAACTAAAGAATATTTGTAGTGTTATTATAAAATTTAATATTAAAATTTATTAGAAGCTATAAACGATTTAAATTGCCACAAAAATAGCAAATTATAGCCCTGCCTGCCGGTCCATTTCTTTGTCTGGACGAATCTTGAATTAAGCCTGTCGAGCAGTTTTATTTCAGATCTCGCAAGTTATTATCACACCAATTCGACCTATTTAAAGAAACTCCCTCAATCAAAACAAAGTCAGCGCAGTTCGAGCGGTCGGACCCGAACCAAAATAAAGGCGCACGACCATGTGGATGGATGTAGTCGATCTAAAATGGCTGGCATCCAGAGCAAATTGTTCTGGTGGCTCATCTTCTCGAATCACAAGGCCCACTCCACTGCCCGCGAGAGAGCACCCACAATTTGATCGGCTTTAAAGTCAAGCGAGAATCAATCAATAAATGCGATAAAAAAGAAAAAAAAAAGAGCCCGAGTAGCGATTTTATAAATTTTTGGCAGGCCTACCGCCGCCGAACCGTGTTAACCTTCAAGCGGGGCAATGTTTGGCCATGTCAACGGAGCACCAGTCATCACCCTCTCCGCTCTGCGAAATCTGGCTAGATTCGATACAATTCAAAAACAAGTTCAACTGACTGTTGATTATATTGAAAGTGGACACAAAACGAAAATAATAATAATAAAAAAAATAAATAAAAGAAACGCGCCACACACCGCACCACCAAAATGATGAAAATGTCTGAGGGCCAAAAATCAGGAAAAGGTAAAAATAAAATTTTGACAGTTGAATGAACTTTTAAGCGCGCATACATTTATGCAGGAGGAATATTATAAATATAAAAAAAACACACACACACACATTGCAGGCACACTCATGCACCATTTTTACATTTTATTTGTACACTGTGTACATTATGCACGCATTCACATCAGATATATATTTTTTTTATATCGTGGCGCAATCAATTAATAGGCACACACAGTGATAAAAATCGCTATAATCGAATATATAAAAAAAAAAGAAATTTTTTTTAAAACACATCAAGGCATGCAGGTGTGTGTTTGCTGGGCAACAAATACAAACGCTAATTCGAGGAGAACGCACTTTTCTCGTCTTCTCTCTGTTCCATTGACATTTTGAGTGTGACAGCTATCAGGAGAAAATTCGATTTCCCCTCGATGCCCGCGGCGTCCGTCTTCGTCCAGCAGCGGCACCTTCTACTTGTGTGTGTGCGCGCGCGACTTCGAAGAATACCGAAAAGGGAGAAGAATGTTGAGAAGTGCTGGCTAAAGAAATGCTTTTTTCACACACAGCCCAAGATGTCTGCTGGCCCGAGAATTTCCAACTTCGAAAGTGTCCAGGGCCTTTGTCTGGCCGCCGATTGGCGATTTAATCACTGGAAATCGGGTGCAGGGCATCGATTACAATGTAAACACGCACATTTCATTTTCATTTATTTATTTATTTTTTTTTTCTAAAACACCCACTCGGTAGGAAGACTTGCGGCAACACCGAGCGGACAGCAAAAAAAAAAAAAAGAAAAAACGCACTCACTCTACACTTTGCACTCCCACTAGGGCCCTGCTGCCGCTGGGTGCTTCTTTAGCTAAAAACTGGGCACAGCGCGAGCTGCTTACACTCCACAAACACTGCGGGCATCGGTGCCACCGCCAACATTAGAGAAAAAAAGGCTCTTTTTTTTTGCCCACGGGAACGACGAATTTTCTTTTCTCTTCTTCTTCTTATTTTTTGGTTGGAACTTTTCTGCTCGTGCGGCAATTTTTTCTTTCGATTGAGGAGCGCGCGGCACACCCACCAGCACACTAATTGCGATTTAAACGATCACTCGGCACCCATCGACGGCTCCTTGATCAGTTTTCGCGGCCTTTTTATTCACCTTTGTGTTGACGACGGCAAGAAAATTTTCTCACTTCACGCGCTTTCCCCCCTAAACTGATTTTTCTCAGGCACTCCACAGCTCACCAGCGGCCGTCTTTGCCCGTCGTTGTCGTCGTTGTCGCAGTCGTTCACTCGCCCGAACATTTTCCGTCTCTATCTCGTAGCCGGGCGCACTTTTTCGCACTTTCAGAATTGAAATAAAAGCCACCATATCACTACCACAAGTGTGATAGGGTTAACAAACACATACTCGCCTCCGGATCGGGCGGGAAAGCGATTTTATAAGCGTGTGTGCGCGATGTTTACAGTTAAAACCATTTGAAGAGCGTGAACAGCACATGGGCGAATATTGCGACATCTGGGCGGATGTAGGGGAAGTACGATTAGTAATCAGAACGTGTTCTATTCGCGAAATAAAAGCTCTTTTGGGGGATTTTTGAATTCTTGGAAATTTGTGTTGAATTTATTTTCTAACTATTTAAACTATTCGTCATTGCAGGTTTTCCAGGTAAATTTTGGTTAAAAACATTCTAAAATTATGTTTGGGAACAATTTCATTTAAAGAGGTAGGTAAAAAATCACTTAAAGAATTCGGCAAATTCCTAAAATTTTGCTTTTTATAGTTTTAATTGCTTTTAATGTTAAATAACCACTTTTAGTAGAATATTTAGTAATCATGTACACTTCTAGGAAAAGACGTCCAATTTATTTTACCCGATGAATTCTAATTGCAATGGTCAACAAAAATTTTGTTGTGAAAAATTTGGAAATAATTTTAAATCTCAAGGCTCGAGTAAGTTTTGTACTGCATTTATAGGATTAAATAACTAATAAAATATTTTTATATAACTAACTACATTTTACTGCCACAATTAATTTATATTACTACAAAAACAAGCTAAATACTGGCTAAACTCAAATGTTTAAAGAAGCCCTAAAATGAAAATCTCTCATTTTATTGCATAATTGCGTAACGGAAAACGAAAAAAAGTTCATAATTTAGACATACTTACATAGCGAGATCTCATTAATCCGTGCTGTTAAGGAGAAGATATAAATCTTGGTTGGATGACCTCCTCGAGTGGTTCAACTGTTCTTTATCCAATTTATTTACAAGCGTCTCAGATAAACAAAATTTACAAGTGATAGACGCTACTTTAAAATTCGATTTATACTTTCAAATTGAAAGACACATGTATCGATGTTGATAAAGAAAATCAACCAATAATAGGAGCAATATCCTGGTCTACAAAGTTAAATGGTTTTATTTCGAGACTAGTGGATGAATGGTTTACAGGCCAAATCGATTAACTCCACTTTTGAGAATTTCTGAATCATAACGTTGAATTATGGAAATTTTATATTTTTCACGAACAGAACGTTATTTGAGGTCGGATTTCGACCATTGGATAGAAAGATAAGAGACAATGCTGAGCTTACCAGAAACAGGAAAATGCACAACTATAACGCAAGAGAGAGCAAATTTATAAGAATGGATAAGGCGAGAACGGAAAGGAATCGTACATGACTCAACAGTGCAAGTGATATTTATAAAAAACGTCTGGATGACATAAAAAGGATACGAGATCTAAATAAACACCGAACTATTAAATAAATATACCAAATGAGTGCAATTATAATCTTAGTATTGTATGTGTAGGTAAAGTTTTATATTAATAATTAGGTTGCAATAAATAGGACTCGCATAAAATAACTGTTTGCTGAAACCATTATATGTTCAAACTGCTCTTATACCAGTTCCCAGCTGTCTGAGCGATTTTGGTAATAATTAAACTTTTTAAATCAACGTAATATAGGAAAATTTTAGTAGAGGATCGAAAGAGTTTAAATTCTAACGCCTGAGAGGTATAGAATTAGGTGAATCTTTCCAGCAACATGCTGAGAAGTGCGTCAAAAATCTATTATTATATTATCTCATGATAAAATTTTGATAAACCTCATTTATTTAGGAAATTTCTATTTTAAATCTAATTTAAACTGAATCCGGGAATGTGAATATGAAAGAATAAATTGAATTTCTTACTTTAATCATGTACACCCATTTACACTTAACTTTATTGCATTTATTGTACCTTAGCCACTCTAAAATAAAATAAAAAACAAATCACCAATCCTCAAAATCACGTAGGCTTCCATTGGACCACGCCAATTTTCCGATTGATCTCTGAAAGTATCACAGCGGCCAGTTCCTGTTTTTCTGGAGGTAACCTGCGAAAATACGAATTTTTCGTATTTCTCCACAAATAGCAAGAGTTCTAGTTTACTTAGCAACCATGTCGTAGCCCCCATCGACCTCTTCCTTCTTTTTTTGTCTCCGCTTAGCCCTAATCGCGGCGGTTTCCTTTCCAGCTAACTTTTCTTCATTGTAGAACTGTTTAGGTCTCTGTGAAGTAAAAGCCATCATTTATTTAAAAAGAAATTAAACGATGTTTCCAATACCCGCGGCCGCTTCTTGTGTTTCTTATCAAACTGCTGTGAATCATAAAAATTTGGTTTTTCTCGGCGCACTCGTCCCGTCCTTCGTCTTTCATCAATTTTGGGACTGGGTCCGCGAATAATTCTTCTGCTCTGGAAGAATGAATATCCGCATTTGCATGTTTTTGACGCAACGGCAACTTGCTGATCACATTTTGGACAACTTTTCGCAATCATTCTACTTTTGGCCATAGCCTGTTGGCCTCTAAATATTGCTTTTATTCACCTGTAAATTCCCTGGCTGATGCACAAAGAATTCTTGTCACGTAATAAAATGTCACTTTTGACATTTCTCGTTTGTTTTGCAATAAAGCGAAATAACTGCCGTGGGTGTGGAAAATTTGAACTAATTTGAATCAATTCCGTTACCATAGAGAGCACATCCTGCGCGACAACAAATCAAAATTTGATTATAGTTTTTTATATTAAATGGAAACTGTCAGCTTTTTCCATGTTTTTACAACCGGGCAAATAGAATCTGTGCATTTTCCCCTCGGCCCCGATGGCTCTCAGGTGTTTTGCCGGTATGAAATTGTAGCAGGGCCCGACTGGGAACTTATTTCAGGCATCAAAACTGGGATTACGCAGTGCTCGGTAGCCAGCACCTCTGACCAGGAAATCGTCTTTAATATGCCTCTTGAGGTCTGCTTCAAGTCCACAAATCCGTTTGGATGTAAGTTCTCTCGATCCCATAAGCTAACATAACGTACAAGAGATTTCCAGGGCCCCAGATTGTGATCAGTGTCTACGGGAAGAATGTTTGGGGCGCTGAGACAAGTTACGGCTACGGGAGAGCTCACCTGCCCGTCTTCGGAGGCGAATTGAGTCACTATCACGTACCGATCGTGATACCAAGGTGCACACATCTCTTTGCTGAGTTGGCTAGCTGGATTACAGGGAAGAATCCAGAGTTAAAGAACCCCAAAGTACTTCTAGACTCCCACCAGAGCAAAGGTGAGATTTTTGAAACATTATTTAAGGAATTTCTGGTTATAATGTTATAAAAAAAATATTAAATTTTGCATTTTTAAAAACTTTTCAAGTTCAATTTGTTATTTAAAAAATAAGTCAAGAAAGACTTCTATCGGGTTATTAATTTAATTTTTATGGTGTGTTACACCTTTTGCCTCGTTTTACTTTCGTAATTAACAATTAATTTTCTTATTAATTAAAGTAATGATCCTCGATGATTGGCTGGATTTATGAAAGAAATTCTTCAAATAGTACCAAAGAAAGTATACCATAAAAAACGTTCAAGTCACACCAAAAATTTTATACGGAAATTATCGACTGATGTCGCTATATCAGAACCTCAGGGATACAATTCAGCATTCAGTATATCCTGAGCCGATCGTATAGAATCCCAGTTGTGTGTTGCGAGCTTGTTTTTCAGCCGGTCAAGTTGTTAGAGATCTAAGAAGAGATCTAAGTTCTCCGAAATTAGTTCATACACTTAGCTCATGGAACATGCCATAAACGCGGACGGTATATCCTCCAGCGCTCACTCATCATCACTTTGACCGACGATCTGTGTCCTGCGGCGCACGTCGACACAAAATATTTTTCAAGTATGAAGTCAGGTTTTAAGAGTGCTTCTAGCAGAGCTGCGTGAATTTTTATCCGCCCGCTTATGAACATTTTAGAAGAGAAAATATGTTTCTCAGCAATCTCAATATTCAGCTCAACACAAGATTTCCCCCTTACAAAACACCTTGCGCAACTACACAAGGTCGATTACAGCAAGAATTTCGTATAGCGCAATTCTTTATGTTTATACTTTCCGTACTTAAATTTTCTGGATCCTTTAAATATTATTTGAGGGTAGGCCAGTTAATAGTTTAGTTATTTTCTATTTTAAGGACTCTTAACTGAATCATACGGTGATCTGGTGCTCTCCATGCAAACGATATCTCGGGGATCCGGCCAAATGGGGTACGATTGGGGTCAAGGATGCAGCGATTAAGGATTGGATCAGCGGGGAATAAAAAGACTGTCAATTGATTGGATAAAATTTTTATTACTTTTGTAGTTTTCTTTAATTTTCATTTACATAGGATTGTACCTACTTGCTTAGGGGCTACGGGCTTGTTAAGTACAAAATAAAAAAGTTTTAACAGTAGAAGAAAACGCTCTGACTACAGATTTTCCCCCCCTGGAGGGCCACTGCCCAGCGGGCTTAAAACACTAAAAACAACTCATAGCACAGAAAGTTTAACTTTCATATTTATTTTGTTTATTTTTTTTTCTTTTTCTTTTAAGTTACAACGGCTAACCTCGCTACAGCTACGCCTAAAAACATTTGCGCGCACACGGCTCACCAAATTTCGCAACAACTAATATAATTACAATTGGGCTAAGGTTTCATTAGAAGTAGTAACACTGCTTAAATCTAGTGAGTGCTTAACTTGTTTTAATTTTTTCACACGGCCGAAAAACTTTCTTGAAAAGTTTTCCTAGTGAAAATTTGGAGATGATAAGCACCACAAAAAACATCACATCATCACATTGCTGAGGGCGAAAAGGTGGGGGGGAACAAATTTTCTTTTTGGTCATTCGTACTTTCATCCCTGGAGATTTTTAATATTATTAGTTACGCTTAATCGGCTCTAGTCTGTTGATCTAACTTCGGGAGGAAGGGTAATTAAAATCGTTGAATGATTACTGAATGCATTCTAATCCTTCCGGAGGTAATTTTATTTAATTTTCTACAATTTTCCGGTACTTTGTAGCGTTTCATTTACAAATTTTTCGCATGAAAGGAAACTTCTCCATTCGAGCCACTAAATTTCACTATTATTCCCCGATTTGTGCAGTTAGTTTAAAACTTTGTTCAATTTTGCAGAGAAGTTTTCACAAAACTTTTGAAATTGATTGCTCTGTGGGTGACCGGGTGAACAAAGTTTTCTCTGAGCCTCTGGGTGGGGATGTTTATTTTTAGGGAGACCAAAAGGAGAAGTTGTGAATTTCTGTAAACGTGTAGGTGACCTTTTTATTTCTTTTAATAATTTTAATCCAGCTCAATGCTTGTTTCAGTGGAACTTACAGAAACATTACAAGTTGCTCGAGATACCCTTGGACCAATTTGCGGATTGATGGGTAGCCGAAGATTACATTGCTCTGATTAGCCTAATCACTTTTAATCCGATAAATTATGCAGTCGTTGGGTTCGTTCTTCGCTCTCAAAGTTCTTAGAAATTTCTGTCGTAAGTGCGTAAAATATATGAGGGGGTACAACAAAAGTCCTTTTAGTGAGCTCTTTTTGAATTTACCTATTATCCAAAATAAGTAAAGGGACTTGTGAAATTTATGAGAAGTTCAGAGTTTCATATAATGGGATTAAATTTTAGTAGAAATGATTCAGATAAATAAATAAATTTTATTTGCAGGTAATGTGAGTCAGTCAGTCAGTCAGAGTTTCTTGTTTTGTTTTGAATGAACTTCCGAGAAAGATTTTATATTTTCTAAAAATAGCATCAAATTGCCAAATGTTTTTACTTTTTCGTTGGATTTTTAAAAAAAACATTTTTTGGGCTTCAGCCTATTTCCTGAATTTAAAATTTAGCTGATTAGAGATAGGTATAATGATTTTTATTATTTTTTTAAATGCATTTACTCACTACCTACCTCCCAAAATCAGATCATTAGCCCGATTTTATTGGCACTATTTCCTCAAGGAATAAATCACAATTCTGTTCTCCTCCCGGAATAAATTCCGATCAATCACATCCTGAATCACCCTGTACGCGAGTCGGAAGCTCCAAGTGGCTCCCGCTCGGCGTATCCCTGTCCTATGAATTAATGCTCGCCAGAAGGGGCTGTGTGACACTCTTAACGTTGTCCTCAGTGGAATTACACTTAATTTTGAGGTTCTTTATATGGTTTGTCTTAACGATATTATTGAAGGTCAGACTATTACTGTTGCAGTTGGCTAGATCGGAACAATTGCGGTCGCCTGCTGTGGAGTCGTTATTTTCGCTATTACTACAAAGACTAGGACTGCTGCAGCTGTTTGGTATCAGATTTGGTGGATTACCATTCCCTGTAAGTAGTGCTTGGCTATCGTCGACGGCTTCGCTGCTGTTTTCTGTGCACGAGTGCTCTTCAGTCTTGAGATCGCTGTGAATGTTGTTTTTTGATGAGGATATGTCCGGTACTGAGTGGTATTTTTCAGCGTATGAATTAACCGAATTTGGTCTTTGGGGCTGGTGTTCACCCTCTAGCCAGTATGTTAGCATTTCCCCCTTTCCCTTCATCTTAACATATCCACGTTTCGTTAGGATGAATGTTCCAAACTGATCGAGGAATTCTTTTGTACTTTGGCTTATGTGGATCTTGAGGGCTTCCCCGTTCGATTCCATTCGAGACGCTGTATTCACGGTGTCGCCAAAGAGGCAATACCGCGGCATTTTAAGACCCACTACACCGGCTACACAAGGTCCAGAATGCAATCCTATCCTAAGTTTGAGCTGATCATTGGGACGATGTCGAATTCTAAAGCTGTAGACAGCGTTCAAAAGAGCCAGCGCCATTCGGGCGATCTCTCTTGCATGCAGATTACCATTCCGAATGGGTAGCCCCGACACAACCATATAAGCGTCTCCTATCGTTTCTACTTTATATACATCGAAATTTTCGACTATGGAATCAAAGCAGGTGTAGAGATCGTTGAGGAAGCTAACAACTTGCATGGGGGTGCTCTCCGCCGATATTGCTGTAAAACCCACAATATCACTGAAATAGATCGTCACTTGATCATAGGTTTCAGCTATAACGGGCTGTCCACTGATGAGCTGCGCGGCAACGGTTTGAGGTAAAAGTTGATAGAGTAATTTTTCGCATTTTTTCTTCTCCTCCAAATAGTCACGGGTGCGCTCTTCAACGAGACCTTCCAAATTATTGGCATATTGTTCCATGCGTTGCAGAAGATTATCAACAATGTTGCCGGTTTCGTTATCCCTGTGGAATAAGTGAGAAGGTTTTTGTTTTTTTTTGTTAAAATTATATCATCTATGTTTGAGTACAACTACTTGTTTATCTTTCGAATAGTCGCCTTCAGGACAGCAAAATCTGGACGCTCGCATGGATCCTCTGCCCAGCATTTTACCATTATTTGATTGATATCATCGTAGGCGGTTTCTTCCACTGTGGGTCGGAATGGTTGCATCAGTCCTTTCGGATAATTTTTAACGAGTTGTATTATTTCTGTAAAATTGAAGGTAAGAATGATTAAAGTTTTCGAAAGTAACAACTGTATGGAAACTTATTTAATGCATCTACAACCGAACCAACCCACTTTTAAGAAAAGGTATACTTAGGCCAAGTTCTTATTCATACAGTCAGTTAGAAATAAAACTTACATGTATTTATATAAGATTTATTTCTCTTTCTATTCGGTCAATCCTTAACTAAGACATTACTCATAATAACCAAGAAAACAAAAAACTGGTAGGAAATGGACAACAACATATATCCTCTTGAAAATCGTCTTCAGCATTTGATATTCGATTAAAGGAAGTTTCTTTTCTTTCCAGTTTTTCCAACCAATTTATATTAGAAGTGTCCCAGTTACACTTTTTTTCGCTACAATTCCCACCCGGTTCACTAATTATAGGGCCTTCATTCACTTTAGGAAAGTAAAAATTTGGAAGAAAATGAAATTAAATAAACGAGTGATCATAAGAAGGTCTTACACGTTTGTTGTTTCTTCCCATTTGTAGGTAAAATTATAGGTTCCATGAAATAGATCTGTTGAACAGAAATTTTCTTTTCTGAAGGTATATGAAAATATTGCATACATTGTCCTTGAGGCCGGGTTAATGTTTCAGTCTGATGTCTAGCGTATGTAATCCAAGTTTTAAAAATCTCACAGTCATAGTCGAAAGATGGAATTCTCTTTGTGGTTTTGCATGACCTCTTTTCTATTTCTTCGAGCCATTTGAAAAGTTCACGGTGTATGTCGGAAGTGGCAAATTTTAAAACAGACCGTTTGGAACATTTCCCCTTATCACTCATATTCTAAGGATAATTGGACTTAAGAGCTGCCTAAGTAATCTAAAATTAGTTTTATCGTTTTGTATTTCTCGAATGCTGAAATCGAGATCATATTAAAGAAGCGAATTTTTGTCATTTTTTTAATACGAAATGTTAGTGAACTTTGTCAGTTTTTGAAAAATTCAGAGGTTGCTATTTTTAGTAATTATTTTCTGTTAACCATTACATTGTATTAAAAGTACTTTGTTTTATCATGTTTTAAAACATAGCAATCGATATATTTTGATTTCCTTTTGAAGCGTTGCATTCGGTTAAATTGTTTTGTAATTAAAACTTAAAATAAACGTGAAAAAAATGGGAGGTGATGCAGAAAAAGGCAAGAAAATTTTCGTCCAAAAATGCAGTACATGTCACACTGTGGAAAAGGGAGGTAAAACTAAAGTTGGACCCAATTTGAATGGATTATTTGGGCGAAAGGCTGGAACATTGCCCAGTTTTGTATTTTCGGATGCACATAAAAATAGTGGAATCACTTGGAATGAAAAAACACTAGACGAATATCTAGAGAATCCGAAAAAATACATTCCTGGAAATAAAATGATATTTGTTGGTCTTAAGAAACAAGAAGAGAGAGATAATGTTATAGCGTATTTAAAGAAGGCCACATCATAACAGGCAATGTATTAAAATAAATAAAAATAAATTAGGGAAACTAAAAACAATTTGTTTTATTATCTCACCTTGCGGCGATCGTGTTGAATCGCCTGTGTAAAAGGGCCCTTGTCGGGTGATAATTTCATGCACAATTATCCCAAAAGAGTAAACATCACCCTTTTGTGTACCTTCCAGAGGTTTATTCTGCACTCTGAGCAGCTCTGGAGCAGTCCACAACAGTCCTAGAAAGAATAATAAAAGAAAATTGTCATGATTATAACGATCATTTGCAATATTAATTTATTTTATACTTTTCCAGTAAGCGTAGCTATTACAGTTTTCGACATCGTCTTCGAAGTTTGGTTTCCTCAGCGTATGTAGGCCAAAATCGGTGATCTTCAGGACAAACCTTGAGTCGACCACACAATTTGAGGATTTTAAATTTCCATGGGACTTGATATCGGTGTGATGTAGAAAATGCATTCCTCGAACGATGTCGTGCATGAGGGACAATTTAAACATCCAATCGAGCTTAATTTGTTCGTTTTCCAAAATATCCTGCAAAGATCCCTTAGGGCAGTAGTCTGTTATTATGAAACATTTTGGAGATTCGAGACATGCACCGTGAAATTTGACTAAGTGCTCGTGCTGAATGTCTTTCATTCGCTTCAGTTCAAGCATTAACGCGCGCGTTAAGCTTGTATTGCTCTCGTCTATGTATTTAATAGCGACCTTACATCCCTTGTAGAATCCGACAGGTATGAACATTTGACGATCACCTGGAAGTGATCCTAAGTCTTCTGAGTACATCGTTATTTGACTGCCGCGTTTCGCTAGGGAATGCATACTCCCTCGGAATTTGCCATTGGGGTCACACGGCATTACTTCACACTTGTTGACCCTCCAGGTCATTGAATTTATTTCAGCCTCTGACTTGTAGTGGCGATATCCGAGAAGGGATAAGATTGCCATTACGATCACAGTGAAGCCGAGGATCAAAGACAGAATTGCATATCCGGGAAGAGCTGAATTTAATAAGTATTTGTTTTTTTTTTGTTTAAAAACGATCGATATTTTCACTAAAAATCAAATTACTTACAATTATCTGGACATAGTGACCCATCGAAACCACAAACTGGCTTATCTGGAGGAGGGTCAACTCTATTTCCAGCCCAATGGATACTTTTTCCTGCAACATACTCCAGCCGATTGTAGAGGAAATGTGCAATGACCTCGAATCGTCCTGTGATAGGGTTCATGTCCAGGAGGGAATATGCTGAAATCCGGTCTCCATTGGTATCTATGGTCACGTTCCCCGTGATCCCCTTGAAACTTCGGTTCCACATGAGTCGTACCATATCTGTGCCGTTTATTGGCCTCGTCAGAACAGTCGGATCCGCGTTTATGCTGTCATTGAGTGCGTAGGCGTACAAGAGAACTGCATCATAAAATGATGTGACGAACGTTGAAACTGGCTCATCTTTCTGGAAGGTGTAGTTGTACTTTTCAGCGGCCACTTGTTTTATCTGTAAAGTAAAATTAAATTGATGAGAAGATATTTAACACCATGATCACATCTTCGCTTACTATTTTTAATTTAATGATTTCATAATGAAGAGATTGACTCTACTATTGAACAATTTTACTTTAATTAAATCTCTCTAATAGAAAATTCGAAAAATGGTATCTTTAATAAATATGAAATTCTAACAATGAAGCAGGAAGTTATAATTTTATCGTAGTACATTTCCTTTTATTTTTTTTTTTGTGATATTGAGAACATGATTTCTTTTGAAGTCAGAGCACGACTTGCCTTGACTTCCAAATAGAAAATAAAAATCTAGAGAGCAATTATCAGAACAAATCAAGTGATCTTTATTTCCTGACTTTTACAAAAAGGTTCGATAATTTTATCAAGTTTGTGATATTACATACAATTAATTTCTCTTGTATTTATGTTTGTTCAAGGCGAATTTTAATTACTATTAGCCGCGGGCCATTTGTCCGATAATTGGTTTTCAAAATCAAATATACCTAGAATTTAATTATAACATATTCGTGTTTTCTCTTTTATTTTGTATTTTATTTGCATATGCAGAGTGCCCTGAATAAGGTGAATAGTTGGGTTATGAGCAGTGGTTTTTGCATAAATCCAGGTAAAATAGAATTGATGCTGTTCATTATCAGGTACAAGATACCTAGCTTTAAAATTTCCAGTCTTAGCGGACAAGTACTGATTTTATAGTTTATAGTTCTTAATTCTAAGCTTAACTGAAAGTTAAACATAGATGAGCGCGTATGGAAAGCCTGTATAGCCTTCTTATACTTGCAAAAAAAAGCCTTCGGTAAAAGATGGGGCCTCCAACCAAAGATGATATGGTCGATGTATGCAGTCATAATACGCCCCATCCTCACCTACGGGTCGCAACGTATTGAAAGCACCCAGGGTACAAATAACGGCAAGCATAGGTGTCTCTGGGGCCCTACGATCTTGCCCGACTGATGCCCTCAATGTACTTTTGTATTTCCCGCCAATCGATCTTCATATAAGATGTTTGGCAGCTGTTTACGCGATCAGGTTTAAAGAGTCAGGGTGCTGGTTTTATAGACCGTACGGTCACAGTAAAATCCTGGAGCTGGTACCTAGTGAATTGGCAACGTCTCAAACGGACTATGCTGTCCCCATACCTCTTTCTTAGAGGAACTTTAGAGTAATATTAACGAAATTATTTACTACAAAGGGTTAATATTTGAGTGGTAAGAAAAGTACTACGTTTCACTCTCCCTCTTTTAGCATAGGGATACAAACTTGTATAGCATGGTCTAAATAAACGAATTAAATTGAATTAATACTTAAAATTATAATAACAGTGTAATAGGTAAGCAATTTGTATAGGGTATTTTTTAAAGGTATACAAATTCAAAATGAATTAAAACACGTAAAAATATTGTTTTGTATTGGCCATGGTGTTGCTTTTATTTAAAAGATATTTAAACATGATTTCAGACATATGGGGCGCTACGGCTGGCTCAAATTAAGCGTAATCGGCAAGTCGAATTTTTGACCACTTTATCGAGCAACTGGGGGCGTATATTCGCAAAAATGCGGCGAATGTTGACTTTTAAGTGATCTAACGTCTGTGGTTTATTAGCATAGACGAATGACTTCACATATTCCCAAAGAAAGTAATCCATAGGTGTGAGATCACACGATCGTGGAGGCGAAAGATGTTGGACCACTTGGAAGAGAGCATAAAAATATATTTTAAATAAAGCCACCACTATTGCGATTAACATTATTTTACCGTGTTTTATTTCGTTAAATAGATACCTACCTACCTATCTGCTTCAAAAGAGGAGTGATTTGGAATGATTTTGATACGTAGAAAAAAAAATAGATCTAGTTAGACGTGTTAAATCTGTCCTGTCAATTGTTAAATCTGTCCTGTCAATTGTAATTTTTTTTTTATTTTTGTACTAATAGCGCTTTACTACCCCAATTTATTTTTATATACCAATTGTTTTTAAATTTTGTCTTACATTCTCCCTATCTCTTGATAAAAAATAAGCGAACATGAAATCAAATACAATTTGAAATAATTTTGTCCACCTTTAAATAATTTGGCTCTGAAGAATTTAAAGGTTTATTTCTTTGCGGCAATGTTGAATTTAACTAATTTCTTCTCTGTGTTTTATGAATAACTCCTCCAAAGATAGTCTTACACCTTTTTTTACTAATCTTGTTCTCTAATGTCTAATGATTCATTTGAAGCGTAAAGATGAGCTAATGGTGATTCCTAAAATGTTTTATACTTCTTAGAACTGTTTAAGGATAACGCACCTTCCTGGAGAACCGCAAATACTCATCATCATCAGGCTGTTTGGCGGTAACCGTCAATAGTGCCGTATACGCTTTACGGGCCCGTCTATTGTTCTCGGCGGTGTCATTTTTATCGTACCACGGCTGAGCCACCATATGAGGTACCCTGTAATATAGAATCCAATAACAAAACCACCCGACGTGACTTGGCGTCAATTTTATCTTACCTGGAAAAGAGTTCGATATTGATGAAGACATACTCCCCACTATCGATCATATTCAATTCTTCGGCAACGAGCATAATTTGTCGAATCGACTCCGGGTCGGCACACATGATGACAACTGCAACAAAAATCGAAATGAGGAAGTTGATTAGTCCAGGGCCAATTTAGATAAGCGGCTCGGTCGCGATCTTGTTGATTCGCTCCCGAGTCTAATTGATTTCGTGGTGCTGGTACACTAAACAGCACAGTACCACCCACAACATTTGTACCCAACCACCGATCGCAATTAATTTTTTTTATTTTTTTTTTTCATGAGTCTCGTGAATTAAATGCAAAGGAATAAGAAAATTACGCTTATTTTTAGCGACGATGACTAATTATGATTATGACATTAGATCGTCTTCGACGCGCCCGGGTGTTCCAAATTGATTCCAATGAATGGAGCGCTTTGGAGCCGATGATGTGCAGGCGAATGTAAAAATGAACACCCGTCGTGTATCTAAAGTATCTTAAAGAGTCTAAATGCGGTAGATGGAAGAGCGCACTAATCGGCCGTGCTATCGATTGGAATTGATCGCATTTTTGCGGGCTAGCGACACACGTGAATATATCTCGCGCGAATCGCGATTTGGTTTTATGAATTCACCCGTATTGTTATTTTTGGCAATTCACTCTGGATGGGGGCTTAATGAGGGATGAAGCGTGTCTCAGCCGCTGGATGTGATTTGAATGGGGGATAAGTTTAAGTAATGGCATACGAACTACGTCATGTATGTTTTTATGATTAGATATTTACATAGAAAAAATTCCTGATTATTAAAATAATATTTACATAGAGCAGTCGAATAGTTCAGGTTACCATACACAACTTGTTTTCTTTCAAGAAGGGGTTTTTTTTTAAATTTTTTATTCAGAGTTAAATCATTCCATCTGACAAAACATATGGGGAGTACCGATCGGTTCTATCTTTGGTCCATTACATTTTTCACTTTCAGCTTGCGCAATTCAAATTTATACAAATATTTCTGTGGGAGTTATATTTGGTTTTTTTTTCCCTCAATGTTAATTTAAAGACCTATTTGAATGTTTAGCTTATTCTAAAATTAAATCAATTAATTCGCATTCTTACAATAAGTAGCAATACTTAATTATTTTAAACGTAAATAGCTTAGTTTGGAAATTCTTAAAAATTTATTGATCTAAATAATTCACTTTAAAGAAATAAACTTTGAGGTTTTATTTGTGATTCTAGAAACTTATAAAATTACTCAGCAAAATTCATTTCAATTGAAAAGTAACAAACAATTTTTCTTCGATGATTTGTTTTTACTTCGTTTATTTCAATCAATCGACAAACATATTTTTATATTTTCGTTTTTATTTTAAGTAACACTTTTGTAAAATTTGTCTGTTCGATGAATTTCTCTAAAAACAAAAAAATATTTCTCTTATATTAGAATAAAATGCTGTGATCTTCATTTTAGGGTTAAAGCTCTAAAATGATTTTGCTCGAAATGTATGAAGTAAAATAAAAATAATTTTTTGACCAGTATGTTAAAAAAGTAAGGGTTAGTCCATGAACTTTAAATAGAAAGTTTAATTTTTTTGGTTTTTAGACAGTTTGGTAAGAGCGTATGGACGATTTCTCAGAAAGAAAGAGAAAGATACAGAAATATTTTAAATGGAGGGGATGAATATTACCTGGATATAGGCGCGTTATGCTTAAAGTCTCATTTTCCGTTGAACTTTCTATTGTAAAGATCGATTTTCAACATGAGTGCCTTATTTTATAAACGTTTTCAAGCTGTGTTTCTCTGCCTTCATACGAAAAGACCTAAATGGGCTTATACCCAGGCAGCGAGGTATATTAAAAAGGACGCGTCTTTTGTAACAAATTTGGAACAAAATGTCGACGACTTGCCAGGAAGGGGTAAAACAAGAAAAACATCCCAAAAAGAAGACATCCCTATTTTGAAGCTTTTTGAAAAGGATCCACAAATGACGCTGAGGCGAGCTAGAAGCAAATTACTGGAAAAGGGTATCAACGTGTCTATCTATACCATAAATTGATTACAGAAAGAATGCTGCGGGTTATTAAAGTCTACAGAATTTTGGTTTGTATCGAATGGAAAGATCAAGGGTCCTCCCTTGTCATAGAATGTCATAGAATGATCGTCACAAAGTTCTGATGTTAATCCAATTGAAAATGTATGGGCCCTTATAAAGGTAAAGCTGCAGCCGAAAAATGCTTTCACTTTGCAACAACTTAAATCACCGGTAAAGAAAGCCTGGAAGGGTGTACCACTAGAATATGCTAAAAAATTAGTTGAAAGTATGAAGAATAGATGGATAGCAATAATAGAAAATAACGTCGTTTAATAATCAGTAAAAAATAATATTTTGTTAATTTTTTATCGCATTATTGAATTCTGAGCGATACGCTCTTACCAAACAGACTGTACATTACAGGAGGATATTTATAAAAATCATTAAAAGACAAGGGTTAAAATAAGATGGATCATTTCTTTCTAACTACTTCTGCTTTATGGTTAATTCCACAATTGTAGAGATATGACTTAGAAAAATCAAATATTGCAAAGAGATAACACTTTTATAAATCATTTTCATCTGAATATTCTCGAATTATCGGTAAGATGATGTAAAATTTTCTAATTGACGTAGGGGTCACATCTTTGTTGATATAAACAACTCATTTATTGGAAGAGTAAGCGAAATTTCCATAAATAATCATTACTTACAATATAAAAATGTAGAAGATAACCCCATTTGATCTCTTTCAAAATTTCTATTAAATAGCGTTTGATTTCGCATATCCTCAAGGCCATTAGAGATAACTTTCTGAGGAATAGCAGCAAATTGACTTACCCCATGGGTATATTACCCTATGATCAATTGAATTACAATTTCACAGGATTTGTGTACCAATTCGATTTGCATATATGAGAGTTAGTTAAACTGAATCTTTGAAATTCATCTCATTTAAACATTTCAGTGCAGAGATATAATTCAAGTCGTTGGAAGCATTCTTGATCGAATTTGAATTTTTACATAAACGGATTAAGCTGTCGCCTTTTTTTGGCGGGTATAAATATTTATTTTAAACTTTATGTGTATATAATTCAATTAAGATGCACACATGCGCAGATTTTGCACGAAAAATGTTTTATTTCAATCTTAAACATTTTGTATTATTGCAATTTTGTTTTTTTTTTTGGTAATTCTATAACTAAACAATTAAATTTAGTTTGGTATCGAAATTGTCGTTAATTTTTCGAAACACCACGATTTGAGCTTATTTAATTTTTAATTCGATGTTTTAGTTTACCAGGAGAACTGTTGAAGATTTCAAAAAACGAAAATCTTCTAGGCTTAGGATATAAATTTTCAAAAATGAAAACTTTTCAAAATCTTCAAAACAATTTAAAGATTTCGTACCCAACCCCACTAAATTAGGATCCGTTCTGATAGAAAAAATAAAAAAGGTTTCATAATCATAGTAGTAAGCGTGTTTGACTTAAAATAGTATTCTGAAAAGGAATGTAATTAAGTTAAAATCTTACTTCTTGCCTTTTTTTTAACTCCATTGAGAAGATCAGTGATATTCTGTTTGTTGGTGATCCTCCCGTTGAATCCGTTCGAATCGCCCTCCTTTCCAATAACTTTTTTAACAGCGCCCAGACAAAGGTAGCAGCTTGTGTGGCCACGACTAGCATCCTCAAAATTTTGATAGACCAAGTAAGCTACTGTCCAATTGAAATCGGACATCATGCCCTTAAGGGCGTGACCAACGGCCGAGTATCCCGCCATCAGTCGGGTTGTCGTTCCATAATAATTCGTTTTAGTGTCAAACGAAACCGCTCTACCGCCAGTCGTAAAAATTGGGATGTCCCAAACTCCACAATATCGCGAAATTGGGGCCAGCTCATAATCACAGGACATTCCAAAAACGGCATCAATTTGCCTACGCCTGGCCGAGTATATCTCGTAAAAGCCGATCGGTCCATACGTCGACGAACAGAAGGTATCCCGTGATATGACGGTGAAGTCAAATTTTGCAGCCAGGTATCCGGGTTTTTGTACCTCTTTTATACCTAACTCGATCGCTGATCTCACTTTGGTCAGAATCACGTCGTCGTTATTCTCCGATTCCGAATCCCGGCTGCCTGTGACTAAGACAACGAAAACAATACTCTGTCTGGGCACTGAAGGGTCTGAGTAGTTAAAGTGCTGGATGTCTTCCGTACTTGAACTTTTATTCCTCGGAGACACGTATCCTAGCACCAGCGATAGATAGCTCAATAGTACGGCTAGTGTTCGCCCTATTTGCATTATCGAGCCTTGCGTTTTTAACTATCCCTCGGGGGTATTATACACAATCACATTTTTTTTTAATTATTATTATATGATTTATTTTATTTTATATTTGATTTGCTCAATTATTTAATACGGGCGCTGCACAAATTGTGACATCATTTTTCTTACAGATTTATTATTTAGTCACACATTGGAACACCACAATCCGAAATTACCTTTTTCTTTCTGCGTCATTAATTAACTGATTAATTACAATTCACGGGCACTCCGCGGCTAATTCTTTTCGAATACTGATGATCGGCTGGCATAGTGCGGGACAGGTATTTTACGAGTCGCACACTGGAAATAGAATGAAATTTTTTTCAGACAGAGGCCTGTTTAATAGACCCTGGCTCTGGTCGAGCAGCTTTTTGGCATGTTTTAATAGCGTTTCATTTTATTTTTATTTTTTATTTTTCACTTTAATTGTTTTGCTTAGTTTTACCGCGAATTTTTGATTACAAATTCTGTCCACTTGAGGTTATCGCGAATAATTATGCCACTGATTGTGGTACTCGCACGGCCACCTAACGATTGATTGGTTTGCTGATAGTGGCCGCGCTGACCATCAGCGGTTATCTTAATTAATTAAGTAATTAGGCAAAGAGGCATAATATCGACTGCAATTGGATAAGAATTTAATTATGGGAATATCTTTTCAAACCCTTTAGAATAGCAGGCACCCTTTAAAAATAAAATCGGTCAAGTGTAAATTGAATTTTACACTTGAAGAATTTCTCACCGGCATATTCCTCTTAAAGTATCTTAAAGTCTAGTCTAGTTGAATGGTAGAAAACTTATAAGTGGTAATAATTTTTAGGTAAAGAGTTATTCTTCGTATAAAATAGACATCCTATAATATTTTGTGTTTATTCAAATATGTTTCTGTTTTCCTATAAATGAACCAACTTTTCATATACCATAAAAATAAAGAAATTCTAAATTTAGTCGCCTAATAAAACAAAATTGTGTATGAGTCTCTTCCAATCATTCATTGCTTTGTCAGGTAATCGGTAATTTTAGTAAGTGAGCTTGTAAATAAATTTTACAATTCAATCACACTTGAGATAATTAATAAAACGTTTAGCACACTGTCTTTTTGAAATTTGCGATTTCTACAAAGAACTACCTTTAAAAAAATTTACAAGAAAAATATCACCTTGAATTGAGGAGACATCAATAACTAATAATTGATTTATAAGTGAAATATTTTGGAGATATTTATTTGAGCCAGTTTATCCAGACGATTATCACTCGTCTGTTGGGGAATACACTTAACACTTAATTTTGTAAATAGTACCGTCGTTAGCCTTCCATAAATCAAGTCTGTGACGCATTTAAAATACGTTAATAAAAATTTACTAAGCTTAAACTTTAGGTAATACTCAATTGGCTAGAAAAAAAAATTCATATTTTTTTATTGTACGATTTATTGTAAAAACTGCAAACACACGCCACATTGTGAACCGGTTTTGAGGGGAATGAAATGGAAACATGTTCTCAAAACATCCAAGATTGGACCAAAAATTATGAAAAATTAATTCGTTTTTATTTTTATCATTCTCTCAATAGTCGGCATTCTGGCGCTCTTCTCATACAAAACAGAAATAGAACCGATCATCAGAAAAAAAAAAAAATGCCATTTCGTCTGAGTCGTGAAAAGCGATTTCATGTTATGCAAAATTTGCGATGAAAAGAAGAATTGACCGCTTTTGAACTATACTCAATCAGGTGAATTGAAAAGTGTTAAGATAGAAAAGATTTTTTCTTGTTGATCGATGTCGAGATTTTCATTTCAAATCAAAATTAAAACCTTGTGTGAAATTGGAGTTAATATTTCATTGTCTTCTTCAATTATTTAGCATTATACAGGGTGTTTTTTAATGGGTGTAACAACCGTTTAGGAGGTACAGGGTGGTTTGTAAATTTCAATGTAACACACACGTGTAAGAATGGTACCCACATCAATCTTATTTCAGTATAAAATCAGTGTCAATGTTTGGGATGGTATCATAGGCCAAGTTTATGTGAACTCTTTTGGAGAATACACTGCCATAACTACTTGAAGACATCTCTCTGGATAATACAAAGTGAATGTTTTACCAGTATATGCGATGGTGTTCCATCGCGCTGAATACCATGGAAAATTGGAATTTACGAACCATCCTGTAACTCCCAAACGGTTGAGATATGTTAGCAGCCGTCCCCCTCCTGTAATACATTTTTTTTTTGTCTAGGTCAGGTCTTTCATTCCACTTATTTTGGCATACCCACATACCTAAAAAGCAGTTTGTATAAAGAAAGAATTTTGATATTCTTTCAATTGTATTTCATACTTTTACTAAACATCTCTCCTTTGGGGATAAAAGTGACATAGTGTACAAATTTAATAATTTTATTTAATGCTTATATTACTTCAATTTGAAGTAGTCTTATAAAATCCTAGAATGAAAAATTGCGCAGTGTTTTAAATGTTTATAAAGAAATAATGAAATCGATATTTTAAATAAGAAAATGTTTTGCTTATCGAAATGCGAATTTTCAAAGATAATTTTATCGTTTATCATTTAAAGCAATAAGAGCGATATGATAATTGTTATAAGTAGATTTACATATATATACATGAAACTATTACATAAGTAAGTATACATAAATTCTGTACACAAAAATTATTTTTAGAAAAGTTAATGATTTATGTATTTTTTTGGTTCAAGTAATGTTTCCAAAATGAGACACACAAAAAATACCTCCACTTTTAAGCCCCAAAAACAGCAGATTCTTAACATATTCAAACCGAAAACGCACCATCAACCACACGTGCAGACTGTAAGTAGTGCAAAAAGTCCAATTATGTTTTAATTTTTTAATTTTATTAAAATTTTGTAAATTTTAATGAGGTAGACTTCGTGAGTCGTGAAGATTAAAAAAATGATAGATGTCGCCACAAAAAAAAAAATAAATAAATAAATGCTCCAAATGTAAATGAAACCAATCCGCTCCAGAAATATCAAAATGTTTAAATCTTACGTCTTGCCTCGTTTGAAATAGCCATCAAAATTTTGTTAGCCTCCGATTTGGTTAGCTGCCGTTCAAATTCGTAACTCCTGGGGACTTCGATAACTTCTAGGACCGCGTTCAAGCATAGGGCACAATCTGAGTAGCCGCGATTCTCATCGACAAAATTACGAAAAACTAAAGCGGCTTGAGTCCAATTGAAGCCCTCCATCATTCCTTTGATTGCGCGGGCGACAGCGGTATGTCCGCCAAGAAGCCGAGTGGTGGTTGGATACTGTGACTCCTTAAAATCGAAGCTCTGTGCCCTCCCGCCCACTGTTAAAATGGGAATATCCCAGACTCCGGAATACCTGGATATTGGGGCCAGAACATAGTCGCAGGCTAGTCCGAAAACCCCATTTATGTAGGGGCTCCAATCGGTGTAGACTTCGAAAAATCCAACCGCTCCGTAGATCGAGGAGCAGAAGGTGTCCCTGGCGATTACCGTGACATTGAAATCGGCGGCCAAGTAACCGGGCTCTTGGATTTTCTTAATCCCGAGCTCGATTGCAGCCAAAATTTTTCCCAAGATAGCATCGTTGGTGCTCTCGACCTCATCGTCTTGGTGTCCAGCGGCCAAAGTCATAAAGACCAAATTGCTTCCCGGGCCCGCAGACTTTCCGGTCCGCTTCACCGGAAAGTGTCTGATTATTTCTTTTTGTTTACTCCATAGCCTCCCAGTCGCTAGCGCTGCGGAAGTTAGCATGCTAAGTGCTAGTAAAACTTGTATACATCGCATTTTGGGAGCTTTTCTTACTTCCGTTCAAACCTCAGACGGTTTCTTTCCTCACCATTTTTTCAGATCTTAAAGTTAAGCGAAATTTTTTGCAAACCGAAACCGCTTAGGACGGATGTGCGTTCGCATGTGGATTTATCTTAAATCTCAGTTCGACGTCTTCTTTCAGCAGCCTTCTCTGGACCATTCGTGTCTTAGGGATCTGTTTATATGGAAAAAATTAACTTTTTTTTTTTTTTTTTGTTTATTCCATGCCGCACTTGCGCGGAGGCTCAAAAGGGGCAACTGGTGGGGGTCTCTTCGCGATTCGCTAACCGAAGGGGAGCGGCAATATAGGTGCGCGTGCAGCTTTTGAGTTCAACGAAATTTTTGGTGTTGCTAAGTTTCAAACATTTTTTCGTAAGTATTTTTAGATTTGCTCAAATTCTTATGGTATTTTGAAGGTGTTAGACATATTTCAGGGATTGGATATTTATTTTTTAGTTAAAAAAATTCTGAGTTATCAATTCAGGGAAGAGTTAGCGCCACAATAAAATAAAAAAGGCTATAAAATTTTTAACTGCTGGTTTGTGGCGACATTAATCATTGTTGAGAATTTTTATTTATGAATTTCTATTGTTTTACAATAAGCAGATAGTGCATAGTATTTTATTTTTATATTCTTAAGCCTTGAGACAGTTTACGTTTTACGTTATAGAACAACAAACATTTTTTTTAGTCACAACCAATTTAAAAAAGAATTACGAAAATTAAATAAAAGAGGCACACTATGTGTAAAATTTAGTTTTTTGTGATTAATTTATATTATATACGTATATATTTAGTGTGTGCAATTTATACAACAATTTTTGTTTAAAAAAACAAAACATTTTTCTTGATTTTCTTAAAAGTTCTAGTTAAAAATAATAAGATAATCCTTAAATTGTTATTCGCCTAGTTCGCCGAATATCTGCTTTAATTTTTGAATAATCGGTTGATTCCTTCAAAATAAGTACGTGAGGGTTCTTGGAGAACATATTTACTAAAAATTTCATATAAATAAAAAATAATAAAAGAAGAGTAAGGTAACAATATTAACGAAATTCTTTACACACTTTAAATGAGTATCACTTGCGTGAAAATCCTGTTGTTATTGAATAATTTGAGTAGTCCTTAAAAATAAGTACCTGAGGGTTTTTGGAGAACATTTATATTAAAAATGCATATAAATAAAAAAATAATAAAAAAAGAGTAAGGAAACAAAATTAAAGAAATTTTTAAAACACTTTAAATGAGTAACACTTGCGTGAAAATCATGTTAATATTGAATAATTTGAGTAGTTAATGTAAGTATAAAATGTGAATAGTAAAATTTATTACCTTGAAAAATACATAAAATAAATTCTATGTTCGTGCATTGCATATTATTTAAAATAATTTCTATTAACAATTTCGAGGTGGTTGCCAGTTAAAATGTTTCATTGCAAGCTTTAATATTTTTATTCTAGCCATGTATAGCTATAATTGTTTCATTAACACCGAACCCTTATTTTGGTATCCTGGTGAAGAATTCATAAGTTATTTTAATCTTATTATTAAGCTAATCAGCCACATATACAAAATTCTGGAATAGAACCATTTTATTTGAGTTCTGCTGCATGCTGAATGCACACAGAATAATAATGAAAGTTTGAATTGTTTTATTATAGAAATCGTTGCCAGAATACACATACTGCACAGCATATACTCGTATTATGGATATTATTTGTATTTTCGTATAAAATATTTAATAAATGGACTGAAGAATTATTGATCATAAAATTCCATGCAAAGAAAATAAGTTTTTGGTATTAAAACCCTTCCATACGTGAGTGATTTGCGAGATTTTTGAGAGGGTGTTACAACTAATTTGATTTAATGCTGCGGATGGTCAGCAATTTTGCTGCCTTCGATTTCCATCTTACCAAAATATCCCTTAAGCTTGTCCAACCCAACTCTCCAATGAACTATCCAGTCTCCATGCTCCCCCGCGATCTAGGCATAGTAGGTTAGTTTTAATGTAGTTAATTTAATTGATTTAGCTTTTATTGCTATTGTTTATTGTTATTTATCTATATAACTTGTATTAAGCGAAATAAATAAATAAATTTAAAACCAGCATAAAAAACAACGCTATACAGGGTGTTTCATATATCGTACTCCAAAATAAGTGGAATGAAAGACCGGATCTAGTCAAATAAAAAATTACATAGCGGAGTTGGCAGTTACAGGGTGAGCCATAAATTTGAATTTTTCATGGGATACATTTTTCTATCTCTATTTTAGTTTGGACATATTGTACCATTTTGGAAAGGCAATAAGATGGGAAATTCGATTAAAATAATAAGTAAGTGAATATCTATGAAAATTCGATGAAAAGGTGAATTTTAGGGAAATAAAATTCATTTATTCCAGATTAGGAAGTGAGTGAACTTGTGGTCGGTGATAGGTCAACAATGTAGAGATTTTTGTAAAGGACATTAGGATAGCTGATTTTTGGAGTTCAGTAGATCAAAAGTTTAAAACAAAATAGTGATGTGCATAGAATGAAAAATGCCATAAGAAATATTGATATAAAAATATTTGCCACCATGGAACAACAAATGAAATTACATATGGGGCAGAAATTCAAGAAGGAAATTATTACATCAACAGCAAAGCATGGTGCAGGAAAAGCGGTGATGGTATGGGATTATTTCCACTCTAATAGAGTACCCAACATTCATTTTATTCAAGGGTCGACCTTACACGCAGTGGTTACATAGAAATTCTGTAGGAAAACTTAGTATCTTCTGCTAGGAAATTGGGTATACTCGTACATGTAATTCTCCTATAACACGGCGCGTAATTTAATTTTAAAACAGTGTTAGAAGATGGTTTCCGCATTTTCAGTACCGTGTTAGAATGAAATCTTTTGAAGGTAAGGTTGTTGTTTTATATGAGGGTTTTCTCAATTTTCTTATCATGTAATAGAGAAATCGTGTTATAAGAGTGTTACTTGTACAAGGATTTTGTTTTTCAGCACGACAACGATCCTAAGCATATCTTCAGAGTGGCAGAGGAATATCTTCAGAGGGAAAGTATTAAAATGCAATAGTGGCCTCCTGAGAGTCCTAACATGAATTCTATTAAGCACTTATAAGATTATCTCGATAGGAAGATTGACAAGAGTAGAGGGATGAATGTTAATGACTTTAAAGCAGTACTAAATCAGGAACTCAATTAATGTAGAAGTTTAAGAAAACTTGTAAAAAGTATTCCAAAGTCGATTAAAAAATGTTATCAGAGCAAAAGGGTATCAAAATCAAATATTATATTCAGTTTTTAATTAGGAACCAAAGCTAAATCTAATCTAAAGTTAAGATACTTTCCGACCAAGTTAATTTTCTCAATTATTTAATTTTTTTCTTATTTAATTTATATCTATTTAAATAGCTTTTGCCCGCGGCTCCGCTCGTGCAGGAAACCTTTTTAATTCCTTCGGGAATTAAAAAATTGTATCTCCATAAAACCTTTGAACCGTTGATTTACCTCTATAGAATTTTAATTTCATGTCACGCCGCTATTTTAGATTTTAAAATTTATACCATCTTCGTATTCAATGCCCCGAGAATCATCAATAACGACACCGATACCGATGTTTATGTTTAACCTTATTTATACCATTTTACCTCTTTTGTCGAATAAATATTTAAATTGAATTAATAAGGAGTTGATTGTTTAAAAATCACGAAATATCTAAGGGTTAAGACTATGACAAAATGACGAAGATTGCTCAAAATTTAACAGTAAATGGTAGCTGACGGGAGCAGTGTTCCATGTAAAATTACTGCGGGGGAAATTCAAAAGGTCACTGACTTATCAAACTGCCCTCGTACTTTTATATACCACATCAGATACTTACACGACCAGACAGCAGCAAGGTGAACGCTTGCTCTCAAGCAGGCCACATAAAACTAACCGCGCAAGAAGCAGTCCCCCTTTACGATCAATTCCTGCTGTTTTCAGTGACTTACCCTGAGACTTATTAATGCCAAGCCAAATTTAAAGTTTCTATTAGATATATTTATAGAAATAAGGCAGCTTTAAAGCGAAAATATTTAATTATCCCCTTCATTCCCTATTCTAAGGGGTAGGAAAATAATGTAGCGAGCGAAATAGAAGAGTGTCGTTTCGGCATGAAAAATACGTATATAAGTCAAAAACTCTAACCCATATACAATTTCTAAAAAACAGTCTTGCAAAAATTTTCCCATTAGATAAGGCAGCAAAAAACTACTGCTTCCCACGCCTTATCTAAATTCTAATAAGAACGAAAGAGATAAGAATAGGCAGCCAAATATTCTCACCTACAGCACTACAGAGAATAATGTTCAGTTTTTTTTATCACGCATTTTTAAGGGCGGGATAAAGTCTTTGTTGCGTTGTGTGTCTCTGCATGCATGGTGTTAGTACCGTCCCCGCGCAATGCTGAAGAATAGGAAAATCCTGAATCAGAGAAGGGGAACAGGTAGGTAGCAAATTCAGAGCAAATATACGGATGCGGGCTGCTTACAGTTTTTCACTGTACATTTTCAAAGGCGGGCCAAAGTATTCGTGGTTTCAATTTTCGTTCCACCTCCCCCTAAATTTTCGTCTTTCTCTCTCACACGTGAGTCCTTTATTACTATCTACTTTTAGCAAAATCTGCAAGGCCATTGATCGAAAAAAGATAAAAACACATACGTCACTAGTATCACATCTTTTTATTTAGATGACATTTGCCCGTCCTGGCTCAAAAAGGTTATTCATGATAGTCGTATCGGCCTGAAAAGTGTGTACCATCACTGGAGAATATGGAGGCGCTAATGGATTAGGGAAAGGCAGGTAAATATTTGATCATAGGAACGCATGAGTGTATCCTTAAGTCCTCCTTTAAAAGATCCTTGACTGAATGGTCATCTTTTGTGTCCCGCACATTTGTTTATAATGCGTTTTGGAAAGGGTGCCATATGTTTTATTACCCTTTGTCTTAGAAAATCCCTGCATACACAGTGCTCGGATACTTTTAATTATTTTTTGTCTCATGAACGATCCTTCGAAGGTGACAATTTATGATCCTTTGCTCCAGTAGGAAGTGAGTGTGTGAGGTAGGAAGCCTTTGTACTCAAAAAGTATAAAACTAAAGCAATCTAAGTGTTGAGTCGAAATGTCTATTTAAATAATGCTTTTCTATACACATTGAACCCCTATTTTACCCCTTTAGGGGTTGAATTTCAAAATATTCTGCCTTGTTTCTTGTATACATCATAAAAGGAACCTCTGTTCAAAATTTCAGCTTTCTAGGTCCAAGGGTATGGACTAGACGTTGATGAGTCAGTGAGTCAGTGAGTTAGTGAGTCTAGTCTTTTCTATATAGATAAATGAGGTTCTCAAATAAATCCTATAGCAAGAGATTAAATATAAACAACAAATAACTTATATTAATTAAATCATAGTTTTCTTTTCAAATTTGTCGTTGTTAATTTACAATACATTCCGATTCCATTGTATATTAAAATTTTATGCTGACAGTATTAAAAATAAAATATCATCGAAGTATATTAATAAAATATGTCAGGTAAAACAAATATAGTGCTTGCCAGTTTTTAAAAGAAATAACTTTAAATTAAAACGTCGATCGCACGTTTTGAGTTTCTTGAACCCCGACCTCAACAATATGGAAATTCTGAAAATCTGAAATGGTAATATGCTTTAGAACATCTCAAATTTTTTAGACTCTTTCTTGATCTTGAAGAGGGTTTTTTTTTTGGTTTAAAACAATTATGATCTATTCTTGGTTTGGTGTGCTCACCGGGCATATAATTAGCCAAAAAAAAGTTTTTAAGATTAGATACTTAAGCTCAATTATATGCCAATGTCTTCTACTCGTGCTGTCGAAGGTCTACAAAAATAAAAGTTCACCGCATCTGGGCTTGAGATATTTCCGCTTGGCTGAGCCAGATCCAGAAAAGTGGAGGAGTTCAAAATAAAAAGTATCCCCATAAAATTTATGGTGTCGCTTCTATGAATCATTAAAGCGGTTGAATACGTAATTAGTCCTATTAGAAAGAAAAAAACTAAAATTAATTTTTGGGTGTGTGAACACGTTAGTGAGGCGTTTCAATTTAGTTCAGTTTAAATTTGAAAAATAGAAGACCACTTGCATCCTGTCCACGACCCTGAAGATGGGACCTGTGTATAATCAGCCGAGCAGTCTCCTCATTTCCTCATACATTTGCTATTTTGATTTCGACCGTAAAATGCCATACGAGTGGAATTGCATTAAAAAAAATATATATACGAAATAACCACATCGTAACTGATTTAATTTGCATAAGCCAGTTTGTTAAATGCGCGATAAAACCCATAGGGAGGAGCAACAGAACAAGTATTTGAATGGTTCACGATTTAGTTTTCTTATATATTTACTTTTTCCCTCCCCCCACAATTGCAGTCGATAAGATCGCCAGCAATAATTCAGTTCACTTATTCCACTTGATTTAGAGGTTCACTTAAATTGTGGACAAGGGAGTTTTTCACTCATTAGATTGGCCTATTTGCTCCGTTTAATGATCGGTCAACTACATAGTTCGAGGCGCTTTAATTCGCTTGCAACAAAGGAAAAGATATGATCATTTTCTTCTGGCGGTCTTATATCTAGCGAGAAAAGTTCTTCTTTCAATTAAAAATGTTTTATAAAAGAAACATGGGGAAAACTCTATATGCCAGCTGCGGCTGGAGGTCCTCCAGCCAGCAATTAGCACTGACTCGATCAAATTAACACGACAATCAATTTACACATAACTGAGAGCGCACAGCACTAGTAGCAAAATGTGGGTATTTTTGTTTTGTTTTTTGTTTTTTAAATTCCGAATGAAAAATGATAAATCCAACATGTGCGTTTTTCATGACACCAGTAGAGTTGAGTAAACAGCAAAACGAATCATCCGATCGTATAAAACTGCTGATCACACAAATCACTTTATATCACTTCCGCTTTTTCAACACAATTCCTAAAAGTTTTGCGAAAGCGGGGAAAATTTATTTTAAATTTTAAACAGAAATTTTCATTATTTGTACATATGTCGTGAAGTAACGAAGTGAAATCACAGAAATTGCGTCGATTATTTATCGTGACGCTCTCCTATAGTCTGGCACTCCACGCACTTTATAATCACATCTATTCCTGGGTATTTAAGATCGCTGGTAAGTTTATAATTTTTGCAACTATCGATTCAATCAAAAGCGCGTTCTGAGTCGTAATCTTGAGGAATTTTTTTGTTGTTGTTGTTGTTATTGTTGCTTTTTTGCGTAGATTGTGCAACTCACCAATGACCTTGAGTGACGAACAGTGTGTACCTTGTTCGGTAAAGGTATATCAAAATAAATAAAGAAAATAAAGACGGAATGAAAAGAAGCGCAATTATTTAATAAAATTCAGTTAAGGTAGACCGGCCCGGCCCAACAGTCTACTCTTTTAAAAGTTCGAAAAGAATTATTTTCTTTTCGATTCAACGAGCTTAAAATGATCGCGAACAAACGATCGCTTAGGATACTCGTCGATGACTGAACGGCCTGTATCAGAATATCTCTGATCGACAAAATGCGAACCATTTGAATCGGTTTATAGTTGTGGCGCGGATCGCGGATCGCGGATGGATAGACCGGCAGAGCGGGTTGTCTGTTCCATTTCGACGACCCACTCTTGTACCGTCCATAGATTGTGGGTAATGTTAATGTTTTAGCTCCTCTAAAGTTTAAACTTTAGACAACAATTTTCGCTCAGCTTCTAGAGCTGCTAGATAAAGTTTGCTAAGAAAGGAAAATAATTGAGAGAGATATTTGTGCCGATGCAAAGTAGCTTATTATTAAAGAAAAATAAATAGAAACAAAAATCTTAGTTACACTAAAAGTTCACGCCCGACACGTTTTGCTGTTTTTCTCTTTTGTTTTATTAAGTCCAAAGGTTCGGTTTGCCGACACTAAAAGTTGAGATCGGTGAATTTTAGACGAAACGATAAAACATTTTTCGCGGTCAAATTTGTTTTGCAAAAGCTTTTTTAGATATGTGTGGAGAAGGTTGTTTTTGGGGATAGATATTTATGATTTATGAACTGACGGAAATTTTTAGCATTATCGATTTTTCATCGTTTAGAAATAATTGGCTAACGGCCAGAAAAAAGAAAAATAATTTATATCATTATGTGAAATTATTGGCAGGTTGTGAGCAGTTGTCTTTCAAATAATTTAAATGCTTTAAACCTTCTGAGAAATTTTTTAGTGAAGGAATGAAGTGCTTTTATCTATTGGAGAACATTTGAAATATTTGAATGACTTCACGTTTGGATTGTAAAATGTTTGTCTTTTACGTAAGTTTTTAAAATTAACCCATAAACAATTCTCTCACCATTTTTAATACGTTTTCTGCCAGAATTTATAACAAAGCTTTTGTGAGTGACTTACATGCAAAATTGCATTTGGCAAGAGAGAGCTTTCATGTGTGTACCGTTTTTGGTACACGGGTACACAGGTACACAGGGAACAGTTGTTTATAGAGTTTAATTGTTTAAAAAAAATTTGTTTCAGATTAACTCTACACTATTCGTATGATAGACTACTGGACTTTGTAGTTTTACAAATTTTTTCTGGTATACTTTTAACATCTGTTAAAGATTGCAAACGCTTTACCATTTTTGTATTTTTTAATTAAAATGTTATAATTTTAAAAATGCTTTTATTATAATTCCATGGGCTCAAGTGAATAAAAGCCAGTAAATGCTAAATTGATATTTGTAAGAAATACTTACTATTTATGTGAATAAAAATTTAAGGTTTTACTTAAAAATCCAGGAAATGCTTTTACTAGAAGTTTTTCTAGCAAATACTGAAAGTTTTAAGTAAGTACTTAAATTTGATTGAATAAAAAGTTCCTTTTATGTGTAGGAGGAAGCACTTACTAGTAATTTTTTTAAGTTGCATTTGAGATATCTTAAATTTAGTTTTGCGTAATCTCTAAGATGTGATGGCTGAATTTATCAATTGTCGAAAGGTAACAGTGTACCGAATTAGGTGTGAGGCAGATGCGAAAGACTACCTAGTCCTGCATAGGTTGGATGTCGGATACTTTCTTAGGAAACGACATTGAAAGTAGAGGCGGTACTTTGTCGTCAAGGAAGAGAATGGAGATATTTTTACGGTACCTTACTGATCCTGATCACCAGATTGGAGTACCTGAAGATGTGGGCGTTTACGTTTTTATGGAGGGTATGTGAAAAGGGCTCACAACTAGATTAAGTTTCTGAAAACATTTGCTGATGTTGTGAATAGCCAAAGTATGTGGTTCAAGTTTCCCAGTGGTATTGGAGCGATTGACTGAACCCATATTCGTTTCCTGCAACCCATAGAATACAACGAAGAATACATAAATTGGAAAGGCAAGGCTGTAATTTTAGGCTTTTCTTAAATGTTTATCAATAATTGTGACGCAAATACTTAGTAAATGATTATTTCCCCCGCAAATACTAAAAAAGGTTATTCACATTATTTCTAGCATTTGCTAGAAGGTTTTACTTGAACCATTTACTTTTAGCAAATGCTTCATTTTTATTCATTTGAATGATTAGTTACAGAGTAATATTGATTTAAGTTTAGTTAAATTTCAGGTTTTATTGAATTCCATGAAATTTTATTTATTATTTATTTCTATTCATTCAAAAGAATTGCATAAAATCGATTACCCTCAATGGGATAATTGTAAATTGCGTAATTTAAAATTTTAGTGATTCTAAGAGGTTTATTATTAACCACTTGTTTTAATTTAAAACGTTTTAGTATTTTAAAATTGTTATTGGATAATGCAGCTATCAATTATTAAACTAGACTATAAAAGCTTACTCTATTTATTGAACCTTTTAACGAGAAAATTCTATCGACTACAAATCTGATTTATTTTATTGGAATGCATAGCAGAGTGGTATTTTGCATAAGCAATGTTTTTTTATTACATTCTTTTTAAACCTTTGAGTAAAACAGTTTTAAACTAAAAATAGAACTTTCACACTCTGAACCCGCTCTTAAGTTATTCAGCTTTAATTCATTCTTGGAAAATTGCTTGCTGTTAGCGCCAGAGGAATAAAACAAATGGAATTTCAGCTTGAATGCAAAATTTAAAATGCGTGAAAGATATTTGAGTTAAGAAGTAACTTTTCTTTCAAAACATTGACTTATTTTATCTTTTGTTATTATTAAATTCATTCTTATCATTTTAAAATTCATATCAAGTTTTATATAAAAAAAAAAAAAACAAGACAAAAACAGTACATCAAAGTGTAATTTTATAACAAGATTAAAAGTTTAAAGTTACAAGCTAATTGACTCTTATTTAATTAATTTATAAACGAAAACAATACGAGTATATGAAATTCGACAAAAATCCGGATATACGAAAAAAAACACGAAATCCAATTTAATTTTTGAAATACTTTAAATCTTCCATCATATTCTTGAAATGACTCGTAAAAATTCCAATTTAGTCGACACACAAACGTTTCACACCCGGCAGCGAAAGCTATCTGGCATTTAGCCAGATAAAGTCAGAATTTCCCACATTATTTTAGTTCATTTTCTCTTTTTCCGATGTATTTTCTTTTTTGTTTTTTTTTTCTTTAATTTTCAAGCAACACTTGTAGTCATCTTCCGACGTTTTTGGCGTGAGAACATCCCCAGCATCAATCTATTCAAAAGTTAATCATCGTCTGGGATAAGAGGGCTCATCGCTGGCTAATTACTTTTACATAATTATAAAATTTTAACTGAAAACATCTGGAAAATTGGAAAGTTTTCAAATGTTTTAATAATTTCTACTGTGTGTTTCTTTTTTGTTTGATGTTCTCAAATTTAAACTCTCAGACAATTTGTTTAAAGAGGTGTGCTACAAAAACGGGCAAAGTGAGCTTATAAAAGGATCATTAGATGAAATACTTTTCTTAGCTATTGAGCATTGCACACAGGGGGCATTGTCGTGTTGAAAAATTTGTAGAGTCTCTCGCTGTTTGTATTCGAAGGTAATACCATAACTTTATTATCAATATTTTAGAATTACAAGGGGGTATTCTATTTTACAACTTTAAACTTTCACATATCAAATTATCGCTTAAAATTTCATATCAACAGTATGATAACTGATAACGCAGTATCTCTATTTTTTTCGCAGAAAGATTATAGACTTAAATTTAAGTCAGTTAGTTATCTTAAAGATGTGTTGCATTGCAGAAATAAATTTTGGTGTTGAGAGTGATTTAATAAAAGTTACGCATGTATATTTAATTAAATTTGGTGAGATAACTTTTCAACCATGTGTTCTCCATAAGTCACTAGCTAAAAATATTGAAAAAATCGTTAATTTGAATATTAGAAAGGATGATGTGTGGGTTGTTACGCTATAGCCTAATGAGAAATGAAAAACTTTTTATTTAGTCATATTTTCCCTCATTTTCTACAATAGTTCTCTATCGTTCCCCTTTTGTAATAGTCCTGTGGTTTGGAGGTAAATACATTTTAAAGGACTGTTTTAACGTCTTGCAGATTAGTCAAATTTTTATCCTTTAAAAATGATTGCAGACTTCGGAGTAAATGAAAATTGGATAAGGTGATGTCCTTTGAATACGGAGGGTGCAACATCCTTTCTCAGCCAAAATTCATTATTTTTTCCAGGGTACGATGTTAGAAACATGAGGCCGAGCGTCATCCTGATGAAACAGAACACCTTTTCTGTTTATTAACCCTGGCCGCTTATTCTATAACTGCTGTTGTAAGTGCTCTAGTTGTTGACAGTATATGTCTGTCGTTATTGTTTGATTAACTGGCAAAAGTTCAAAGTGAATAACTCTTAGAATATCCCACCAAATAGAAAGCAACACCTTTCGCCTTTCACCGTGTTTGTTAATCCAGTCCAAAAATGGATCCTGCATATTGCTTGTGAGTAAACTGTGACAAAATTCCACACGTATTTGGAGCTGAGCCTCGTTAAGCTTATGCGGTACCGACTTTCCCAGTTTATTCACCTTCCCTAACCATTAAAGGTGGCGTTGGAATATAGATCTTGATGAATTGAGGACCTCAGGTAAGGCTTCAACTGTTACGCATAGATCCCCGTCCACAGTACTGCGCAGTAAGTCATAATCACATAGCTATGTCTTCATATAAAAAAACTATGAAGTCGCTTAGTATCATTTTCGCATTACCTATGGGATGACCTGATATATCGAGATATACAACGGAATGGATGAAAAAATATCAAGATAAAAATTGCACATGTCATTAAAGTAGAACACCGTTTTAAATTGATATCACGTTACTATTCTATAAATTAAAATCTTTAAAAGATCATTTTATAGTGCCTTAAAAATAATCTACGAGTATTTGTTCTACTAACGAAAATTTTTGTTTTCTAAAAGAACACAATGCTATCGCATAATAAAATTGATGCGCATGTAGATTAGTTAAAGAAAATTAATTCTTATATCTTACGCATTATAATGCGAATTATAAATGATAAGTGATAACATCAACCTGATAAAATCAACTTATTTTTCTACTATCATTTTCTATAAATGACCAAGTATGGCCTTAGATAAGTCAGTTTACGTCTAGATATCCGACAAATATGTTTCGTGTTGAAAAAATATCGGACAGTAATAGTGATCATCTTAATCATGGTGTAGTAAACGTTACGCCCGTAGATCCGTTTAAAGTTGGCGAAGTGACCATACAGCCTAGAGCCTGTGTTCTTAACCAAGGGATCGCAAAGAATATTGAAAGAATTTCTAAATTCCACGTTAGGGAGGATGATGTCTGGATTTTATCATATCCCAAATGTGGAACAACTTGGGTTCAAGAAATGTGTTGGCTCATTCTAAATGATTTTGATTTTGCTGGAGCTAAAAAGATAGACATTGAAAAAAGGGGACCTTTTCTGGAGTAAATGTTTTATTTTTTAAAATGATATTTGTAATTTTAATATTATTTTAAATTTTTGTGTATTTATAGATATAGTGACTTATGTAATATTGTGAATATGGATAGTATTGAAAATTGTGAAAAACTCGAAAGTCCACGATTTTTAAAGTCTCATTTACCTTTGCCTGTTCTACCTAGGGAGTTATGGACTAAACATTCAAAAGTATTAAAGTTACATATTATTTTTTAAATCTTTAAAACAAATATTCATTTTAGTTTTAGTGGATATGTTTTTAATTGATTATCGTTTTTAGATAGTCTACGTTGTTAGAGATCCAAGGGACGCAGCCATATCATACTTTCATCATCTCTCTAAATGGTATGGACTTGATAATACGAAAGAGGATTTCTTGGATTGGACACTTAACTCGAAAATTGTATACGCACCCTACTGGGATCATGCAATTGAATTTTGGAATATCCGACATCAATCAAACATTCTTTTCTTAACTTATGAAGATATGAAAGCTAATTTAAAGCAAATTATTCAACAATCATGTGATTTTTTCAATAAAACTATTACAGAGGATCAAATGTCCAAAATGTTAGAACATTTATCTTTTGAGAGTATGAAAGGTATGTCTATTATCATAAAAATATATTAATAAATTTATTATTTATTGTCATTTTTTAGCTAATGATGCTTCACAACATAATTTCGAAAGAAGTTTGATTCAAAACGAAAATTACGATAAGAATTTTAGGTAAGTTTAATTTATTTGAGACTTCTGAATTAATTTTTACAAAAGGAATATTTAATTTTACAGATTTGTAAGACGAGGTGCTATTGGGTCTTATAAAGATGAATTTCCTTCACATTTCATTGACCTATATAACGACTGGATGAGAAAGAATCTTAAAAGAACTGATTTTGATTATTATAAGAAATATTTGTAATTGCAGTGTATATCTTTCAGTTTTTGGTTTTACATTGATAATTAGCACGATTCTCCAATAAAAATATTATACTCGTATATTAAAGCCAAATCAAAGTCAATTTACTAAATTCACGGGGCCTCTGGTAGGTCAGTTGTTAGCGTGCTGGTCTACTGTCCCAGAGGCTGTGGGTTCGAATCCCACGTATAATTACGGTTTCCTGCGCTACATGGTATTGCTTTAGCGATTCTAAACTTTAGTGATGCGTAGCATAGGCTGTGAGCATCAAAATTGGACCGTTGTACCTCTTTAGGTCCAGCAACATTTCAGCAACCAAAAAGTGACTTTTCAACAGACCTACAACACATAAGGGCAATTAAAAACACAACAGTGGTGAAATGAAAAATGTCCAAGCATGCTGCAAAATGGCTGCCATATTCCCTGCACCTTAACACTATGGATTTCAACATGTGGTCCATTTGGAAGGTAATTTAATGGTCCGTTCTACTTCCTTGAGTCCAGCAACATTTCGGTAATTACAGTATAGCGCCAGAAAATTATAACCACCCTAATAAACTCCAAGATGATAACTCTAATAGCATTTTTTTCAAAAACTAGACCAAAACCATAGAGAGGCCGACATTTTACCACAAAGCAATCGTTACAAATCAGAATACACAAACATTTTGTGTGTATCTTCCCTTTTCAATGGAGTTCTAAGAACTTTATAGAAGTTGTAAGAATAACAATTTCTTGTAGTTGCAGATCAGTTTCGAAACAGCTTTTATTTTAGTTTTAAATGCAATAGAAAATGTTTGGAATATCCTTAAAAAAAGTGTATTCAAAATTAATTTCTACTAAACAAATCCTAATCGAAAACATCGCTGAAAGCATAATAAGTTGCTTGAGAGTATACCGCGGTTATTAGAAATTTTCGGTAATCACTTATTTAATTTGAATATTGTTTTTGTTAAATAAACGAGTGTATAATTTTTTATTCTAGTTTTATACGACGAGGAATTGTAGGCTCTTATAAGGATGAATTCCCTCCGGTATTAATTGAATCTTTCAATGAATGGATGAGAAAAAATTTAGATAAAACTGATTTTCCATTTTACAATAGTAAAATTTGATTTCTATAAATATAAACTGAAAAATTCTATTCTTTGTATCTAGAGACATACAATTAATAAAAATCTAAAAGTTGACTTTAATTTCTAATTAAAATAAAAAAGAAACAAAGAAAGGTTTTAAAATTTTTAAGTATCTCATTGCATTGCGATAATAAAAAATTTGCTTTATTTATATATAAGAGGTTAATGGACTTGTATTGCTTCGGCTAAATGATATTTTGTCACGTCAACACAAAATAAATAATCAGATAAGCTGATAATGCTCCTTTCTTTTGCTTTATTATCAACAAAATTTAGAAAAGAAAGTTCAGTCATTTTTCAGAATTGAAAGTCGCAGCAATGTTTCAAGTTGAAGATATACCGCGTAAAAGTTTTAAAACATTTTATCAGCGTGTAACACCGTTAAATCAACTTAAAATTCGTGATGTGACTATCAAACCGAGGGGTGCAGTTCTTGCTAAGGGAATTGTTCAAAATCTTGAGAGTATTCGGAATTTTCCGGTAAGGGATGATGATGTTTGGGTTGTTACCTATCCAAAATCTGGAACAACTTGGACTCAGGAAATGTGCTGGTTAATTTTAAACGATTTCGATTTTAAACAAGCCAAAGAGATTGATATCGGCGAGAGAAGTCCGTTTTTAGAGTAAGTATTTTATTTTATTGTTAGTATTATTAATAATATTTTAAATTCATAACTCTATTAGGTTTTCTTCTTTATACGATTCTGCTCCGGTAAGCAGTATTGATCGCGCCAAAACTTTGAAAAGTCCTCGACTTTTGAAATCACATATACCTTTACCATTTTTACCAAAAGGACTATGGACTACAAATGCGAAGGTATATTTTAATCATATGTACTTGGTGCACAACTAAGTTTCCGCGTTTTATTGATGCAATGCAGAATGAAGAGTTTCAAAAGAAATATAAAAAAAAAATGGTTTATTATATTGATGGACGAGATGGGAATGCGATGGCATGGAGCGTTGTCATGCTGCAATAGCACTTGTTCGTATCACGTGTCCCATTTTAGGCATTTTTTGAGCAATGCATAGTTCAGATTGATGAGTTGTTGTCGGTAGCGATGCTCATTGACAGTTTTATATGGTTTCAGCAGCTCATTCTATTCCTATCAAAACGCAGAGCATTGGCTTCTTTCTAAAACATGTAAGCATTTGGAAATACCTTGGCGAGTAATGCCTGCGATTTGGTCGTGCCGTCGATGTTGATGCTTCGCCAGATTAAAGCCACGATTTTCTGCGTTTGGGATTCTCAAAAAATACCTTCTTATGCGTTTAAACCAATCTTCACAGGTAGTTTTCGATGGTACATGTTCGCCGTATCCCTCCCTTAAGCAAATGTAGTGCTGCATTTTTTTCAAGTTAAAGCAAATGCTGTTTATTTGGCACAAAACTCGATATTTTCGTTCTTAGAAAAAATATTTTTAGGTTGCGATGTGTGTTGGTATTACAACTGGTTATTGCGAACAACTGCCCATGCTATAAACAAACCACAACTTATGACATATATGTCCAAAGTGTGAAACTCAGAAACTAGTTAGTTGCGCACCTAGTATAGTTTAAATATTTTTTACCCTACAGATTGTTTATACGGCTAGAGATCCCAGAGATGCAGCAACGTCGTTGTATCATCACACTCGAAAATGGTGTGGAAAAGATGTTAGAAAAGAGGCATTTTTAAAAACAATAATCGACAATGACATCATTTATTCACCATACTGGGATCATGTATTAGAATTTTGGAAATTACGCAATAATCCAAATGTTTTCTTTTTAACATATGAGGAAATGAAAGACAATTTAGGGGCAGTTATTGACAGAATTTGTAAATTTTTAAATAAAACTATTACAAAAGAGCAAATGGCTAAAATGATAGACCATCTATCGTTTAATAGTATGAGAGGTATGTTGGAGTGTATATTTTAAATAATTATAGTATTAGTAAAAAGTAATTTCGAATTTCAAAGGAAACGATGCCTGCCAGCATAATTATGCGAGAAATCAAGCTAAATTAGAAGTATTTGATAAGGAACATCGGTATGATATTTTGTTAATATTTCTTGTTACACTCAACTAATTTTTCAATTTTTATTCAGGTTTGTTAGACGTGGTATCGTTGGTTCTTACAACGAAGAGTTTACTCCAGAACTCCTCGAGCTCTACAATGAATGGATGAAAACAAACTTAACCAACACAGATTTTGAGTATTATAGGGTTTAATTTTTGTTATGAAACTGTAATCTGTTCAAAAACTTTAGTTGAATTGTATTTAAATAATGAAATGAGACATAAAATAAAAGTAAAATCAAAGCATTTTCAGGAGTTGTTGTGTTACTATGCAGTTTTGTAGAATGGAATGATATTTAATTTACCATTTAACCAGTTAGCTGCATTTGACAGGTATATACGTCTCTATTGTGGTACGGTTGAGGTGTGTACACATCGTGTAAAATAAAAAAAATTACTATTCATATTTCTTTTATATTAACAGTAAACTTGTTATAAATTAAACAAAAGAAAAAGGTTAAATTCTTTGATAGGGGGGATATTCCTTATAAAATGTTTTAATTTGTTACAAAATTTGTTGACTATTTTTTCCGGTAAACCACATACGATTTTACTCTGTCTACCGGATAAAAATTATTCCAAAACTTTGAAGATCTTTGGCTATTTTCAATAACATTTAACAAACCTTGGATTGAATTTTAATTCTTTTCAATATTGAATTATTAATTTTTAGCTAATTAAAATGAAAAGCTTCTCATTTTACTTTGATTTTTCCGTAAAATTTATTGTGGGACCGTTTGTTATTGCCTTCGACGTGTAACAATTGTTTCAATTTTTTCTTTTAGAATATCTTCAAGTTTTCCTGCCGAAATGTAAATATACAGAGCCTTTTAGCATACATTGAAACGTTACAACCATGGAGAGCTCTGGGAAATAGGCACTGTATAATATACGGCCGAGCACTGAACCTTGGGGAACACCAGCTATATTTTTACATGCTATCCATCCTATCCAATCCAATTCTGCGTTATAAAGATTTTGTAGCTAGGAAAATTAAATTTTATTATCTTATACAACGTATTTTGCTAAGGTCTGTACGAGTTACCTTACCCTTACTTACCGCGACTCATAAACGGAAAATAATGTAATGGGCGAATGCCAATCAAAACATTCAAACTTCTAAAATGGCAATTTCAAAAGCCTAGAATTTGACTTTAGCCTTTCGTTGTGCCGTTTTTTTGTAATACATGGACATTTTTTCTGAGAAAAAGCTTCCCTGTGATGTGATCTTTCTTAGAAAAGAAAAATCGCACTCGAATCCGAGCCGCGACTTAGCCGCATTGGGTTGGCGGCACGTAAGTAAAACAAATCTCCCACTCTTATTGAAAAAATTCAATGGGTAAGGAAGGTATAGGAGATATTTAGATTTTTCAATTGGATTTCATTGCGGATATTGGGGGTTCTCTTTTTAATTATGGTCTCTTCATACACCAATTAGTAATATGTTGAAATGCTGCAACGTTGATCAGGAGAACATACATATATAGAATTAACGGGCATACCCCTGTTCAGACCTTAGCAAAACACCCTGTATATTAGCGCTTCATGCCAACAAAGTATCAAAGGCTGTTTGAACATCTAACAGAATTAGACACGTTAATTTATTTTCTGCTAGATTTTGTTTGATGTCTTGCGTTATTTTACCAACAGTGTGTTCAGTGGAAACGTGTACTTTTAAAATTTTATTGTTATAATAAAATGTATAGAAAATATACAAAATAAAAAAAACTACTTTGAATAAGGACGAATGTATGCCTTAAAATCGCTTAATTAGATCTTGAATATGTCACAGTCGGTATCTTTTAAATTATTTCTCATCCACTCACTATAGGAATCAAGAAGTTCTTTTGGGAGTTCATCTTTATAAGACCCTGCAATACCTCGTCTTATGAATCTGAGGATAATAAATGAGTTGTTTCATCGATCTAAAATAAAATTTAGAAACAATATACCGGTAATTGGCACCAGGCTCTACATTGCTTAATAATTTCCGTTGATATTCTCTCCAGCAAGCCTTATTTTCTGAAAATTAAAATATCAATTTAAATACGTCTACAAAATTAGTTAAAGAGATATTTACATACTTTTCATACTATCAAATGATAAATGCTCTAAAAGGTTTTCTAGATGATCACTTGAAATAATCTGGTTAAAGAAATTGCAAGTTTTTAAAATAACCGCTTTTAAATCCAAGATCATTTCCTCATAAGTTAGAAAAAGGATATTTGGATGATTTCTAATTTTCCAAAATTCAAGAACATGATCAAAATATGGGGTGAAGTGTACTTCATCATTTATGAAAGCTTTGTAAAAATCATTCTTGGATACAGTGAGTTTATACCAATGTTTTGAAAATATATAACGAGATACGACAACATCTCTAGGATCTCTTGCAACGTATAAAATCTATTCAAAATTGAATTAATTTATTAATTAAAATAAAAAGAACCGTCCAAAATACAATACTTTCGGATTTTTTGTCCAAAGTTCTCTAGGAAGGAAAGGTAAAGGTAAATGAGATTGCAAAAATCGAGGACTATCCAATTTTTCAGCATTTTCAAAACTATCAATCGCATCTGTTCCTATTCCTGTTAGCCTATAAAATAATATATCACAAAATTATTTTTTTTTTTAATTTTCACAATCATATAATTAAAAATGCTTACTCAAAACAGGGGCACCGTGTTCCAATATCAACACTTTTAGCCATTTCAAAATTGAAATTATTTATAATTAGCCAACACATTTCCTGTGTCCAAGTTGTTCCAGATTTTGGTATAGAAATTAACCAAACATCATCTTCACGCACCGTAAAATTTTTAATTCTATCGAGATATTTAGCCATTATTTTTGTAAAGGTACATGATCGCGGTGGAAATGTAATTTCTTCCACTTTTACTGGCTCTAAAGGAGTCACTTTAACTAATTTTCGGTTGTGAATCCCGCCGGAAATATCTTGTAGATGAAACATTTTTCCACCTTGGACTGATGCTATAGACTGAAATTTGCCTAAATTTTGTTGAGTTATTTGTAGGGATTTTGATAACACAATTTCTTATCAGTTTAAATATGTTCAACATCCCATTTATTATGTTTTTATCTCATACAACAAATTAATTCTTTTAAATGCTCCATTAATGATAAAGGTGTCCGTTGTAAAAATTTTGATTAGATACTGCGTTTAAGTCTAAGCGTGTACTTTTTCATATTTTGTTTACGAGTGAAAATACACAAAAATTAATTAATATTTTAAAATGTTTATTCTATAAAGTTCGGAGAGGATGTTTAATCATATTCCTTTCTTATTAATGATGGCTTTTGATTTGTGTATTTTGTGTATTTTGTTATCCATTGAGTGTCGAATCTTTTGTATAAAAATTTAGTAAATGTGGGCTAAATCCATCCACATTAATTTGTTTACTTTTAAACTACTGGAACATGACCTATAGAATATCACGTAAAATACGGTTCATATTTTCGGAAGCCATGACCCAGTCCTCATAATATTTTTATTATTTATTGAATATTAAAAAACAGAACAATTACAAATTAAAAGAATCAATAAATTTCGATTATAAAAGCTTCTGCAAAACGTTGACAATATTCAGTGAGTTATTGAGAATTCGACTTGAAAAATGTTTCATATCGAAGATATTTCTGGCGGGATTTTTGATCAACCAAATTAATCAAAGCGACTTTGTTAGATCCAGTAAAGATCTAAATTCGAAATCGAAATTTTTTTTAAACCAAGAGGATGCATTTTAACGAAATGCATGGAACGATATCTTGAGAGGATCCGAAATTTTAATATTCGTAACGATGATGTTTGGATTGTAACATTTTCAAAATCTGGACAACTTGGTTACAGGAAATGTGCTGGCTAATTTTGAATAATTACAATTTTGATATTGGAGCTAGATGCCAACTATTTGAGTAAGTTTTAAATTTTTATTTGATAGTTAAAGAAATTTAAAACGTTTTATTTTGTGTGATTAGATTAAGCTGTATTTTCGATTATTCGGCCAATAGTATTGAAAATGCTGAAAAATTTGATAGTCCTCGATTTTTGCATTCTCATCTACCACTACCTTTTCTACCTAAAGAGTTCTGGACACAAAATCCAAAGGCATTTATAGAGAAATTGTTTAAAAATCGTTTTTTTTTTTTAAATTAAAATTTTCTTAGAGACATTCCCGAGATCCTCAAGATGTTGTAGTATCATTTTATGAACATGCATATTGGATCATCTTTTGTTTAAAAGCATGAAGGGTAATTGTTTTGAGGGCCACTTATATTTTCAAAATATTTAACTTTTACTTTCAGAAAATAGAGCTTGTTACCGGGAATATCGAAGAATGATTGTGGGGAATGTGGAACCAGATAATAATCACTGGTATATCTACCTTTAGTTAGGATACCTTAGTTATTTTCATTTTATTTTATAGCTTAGTGAGACGCGGTATTGTAGGGTCTTGTAAGGATGAACTTCCTGGAGAACTGCACGATTCCTTTGATGAGTGGATGAAAGGTAATTTAAAAACTACAGATTTTGAGTTCCTGAATCTTTCTATGAGCATTTCAGAAATTGGTTTAAATTTAATGTTTCGAGGGATGAATTCTTTAAGGGGTTTATGAATTCTAAAATAGTTTTTTCACCTTATTTCAATCATGTCCTTGAATTTTGGATAATCCGAAATTAGCCGAATATTCTCTTTTTAACTTAGGAAGAAATGAAGACTAATTTAGAGGCTGCAATTCTAAGAAATTGTAAATTCTTCAAAAAATCTATTACAAAAGATCAAATAAAGCAACTTTTGGGTCATTTATCATTTGAAAGCATGAAAAGTACATAAATTCACTCAAATGTTCGTATTTAAAATATTCAAAATATGTTTTTTATTAAACAGATAATAAATCTGTTTGGCGCGAAATTCAAAGAAAATTATTGAGGTACCACCGAAACTGATGACAATTTATTTATTTATTTATCGCTTATTACAAGCTACAATTATCGGCATATAATTTTTATTTAAAAAAAGAAAATATAAAATAAAACTAAAAACATTTCTTTAGGTTTATTAGACGAGGAATTGTCGGATCTTATAAAGATGAACTCTCGCAAGAGCTACTTAATTCATACAACGAAGGGACGAGGATCAGCCTGAAAGGCACAGAATGTGATTTATTTAAGATATACGAGTAGTGTTTATTTTAGTTAATTTTCTCAAAAAGAAAATGAGAATAAAAATTAAATAGTTGCTGAAATTTAATTTTAAAGGAAACTTCCAGTTCAGAGTATGCCTATCACTTTCTAAACTAAAAATTACGATAAGAAGTTTCCCACGTGCCTGAATTCTAGGTGGATCGCATAGAAATAGATGCGACAAGTGGTGTACTCAAGTCGAGACGTAAAAAATTTCAAAAACTTCTATAGGGGAAGAAATTTCATAAATTTAGGCCTGTTCATAAAGCGTTTCATTTCAAGTAGTAAAACTTCCTTAAGCAGTAAGGTGGTGCTCGTTGAGAACTTTACAAACGTCTTGGTGCTTAGGTACCTTCGAAATAAATTATCCCGTGAGAGAAAGCCAAAATCACTTTAGAGGTACAAGACATAAATTTATCCCGGCGATTCCAAGCATTTCAATTATCCGGAAAAGAGAAATTACGATAGCTGCCAAAGCTATGTGAAAATTTGCAAAGAATTTTGATCACTTTCTTGAGCTTTGGATAACGGTGTGAAATTCTGTGAACTTTTTGAAAATGTTTCGAAAGATAAACCATCTTCAAAGCTCAGAGTTAAGATGGTTTCCTTAGGTTAATTACAAATATCTTACCGGTGTACGGTTTTACTTGGATATAATTAGGTCGCAGAGTATATTTTTAAAAATCTTTTAAAAGCAGCAATATTACTTACTTAATATTCACATTCAAATTCTACAGCATGGAATTTGATTTCTTAGTCATATTTTTCAAAAAATTCTATACCCTTATTTTAATTTAAAGTTTTTGGCGGGAAAGGGAAATTTAGTGCAAAGACAGTATCAGATGCTCTTTTATACTGCTTACTAAGAGGTGTGTTTCTTCGTTTTCTTTTAATACTTCGAGGGCAGTTTGTTATCAAAGTGACTTTTTGAATTAAAGATATTTTTTTTCGGCAAATAAACGTTTTATTTCTCAACATAGTCTTCCTTTAGCTCTATACATTTAGTTCAGCATTTTTCTAATTTTTGTATTCCTTCCAAATAATAGGTTGAGGTGAAGACCTCAAAATAGACGTTTGTTTCAGTGATGATCTCTTCATTCGACCAAAATCTTTTATCGCCCAGACATTTCTTCAGGTTTGGAAAGTGGAAATAGTCGCAGGGGGCTAAATCTTAAGAATACGCTGGATAAGGTAGCAGTCCATAGACCAATTTATGGATTCCTGCCATGGTGACTACACATAATGCTTAAGTCTTTAATACATGGCAACTGCCGAAGCAGTGTACCATTTAGAATTACTGCGCGGGAAATTCAAAAAGTTACTGATTTATCAAACTACCCTCGTATATTAGCCCAATATTATTCTATTGGCCTTAACTCCGGATCGTATGATCATAGAAATCTCTCACTTTCTTGCTGTAGTTGCTAAATCCGGCGAAAAGAAAACTAATTTATCATACTTTCTAAAAAAACTAGAAGGATACGTTTCTGAAGCCACAAAAAACGTTATATATCGGTGTCACGGAAGTTGATCATTTCTGGCCATACATACATACTACGGAGGGTGATCAATGAATTAGAAATGTGTAAAAATTTTATTATTGCACTTAAACAGCACTTTGTGTGAAGTGAAGTACCTAAAATCAAAGATAAATGTGTTCGTATTCATTTTATAGCAACCCCTTTTTCTTTTCCTCCAATTACAATGTGGAATACCCCAGGATAGTAATCCTTGCCCTATTTATGCGTTAATGAATCTTTTTAGGTAATTAAGAGCATTGTTTATGGAAAAAATTTGAAATTATTTTTTTGTCATTTAAAGAGGTTTATTTAAAAATTGAAGTTGTTCCATTTTTGAGTCATTATGAAGTTTTTCAATTAATTAAAGAAGTATTGTGAAATTTTACAATCAGGACTACATTGGTCATGGGTCGTAAAAAGGCCATAACGAGTTAAAAAAGACAAATTGACGAGTTAATAAAAGTAAAACGATTAACAAATTGCGAGATTGCAATTTAGGTCAGTGTTTCGGGTGCTACAGTGAGCAGAATCGCGAAATTATTAGAATAAAAACAACCTCCGTCGTATAATCGAAGAGAAAACTACAGAGGAATAAGGAAAACTACCCCAAAAATAAACTGAAGGCAGTACAAAAACACAGAGCTCCTATTAAGGTGCTTAAACGGAATCTGGAAAAGAAAGGAATTCAGATATCTCAAATGACTTCGCGTAGGCAAATACGAAAGTAATTTGAAAGGCAGACAATCAGCAAAAAAAGCTAAGGCTGAACCAAAAAATGAAAATAAATCGGTTGGAGTGGGCTAAACAGCATGAGCACCTCAAATTTAATGACTGGAAAAAAGTAAGTTCAAAGCTTTGTTCAATTTTATAAAATTTCTGATAGTAGATCCATCATTACAACGAATGAATTTTTTAATGGTTCAGGTAATCTTTAGTGACGAGCTGCAAACGATGACAGAATCGCTCGCCTTTGTAAGGAGATGACCAGGAGAAAGATATGAAAAAGAATGTCTACAAAAAACAGTCAAACACCCATCGTCAATTATGATATGGAGTTGTATTTCTGGAGAAGGTCCTGGCCCTGTATAAATCGTCAAGGGAAATATGCATCAGGATCAATATAAGAAAATGATTCAGGATGTTCTTATCTCACATAGGAATTTATTTACTTATCATCCATCCTGGTACACCTTCATGTTGAACAATGCTCCATGCCATATGGCGAAATCAGTCAAGGACCTTTTCAGAAAGGAGAGAATTGACGTCTTTCCATGGTCTGGTAACTCACCGGATCATTATCCTATTGAAAATTGCTGGGCCTTACTTAAAGCAGAATCAAAACATTGCTGAATTGAAGCAAAATATTAAGAACGTTTGGACAAATGGTGACCAAATGGCGGAAATGGTTATTAACTGCATAGAAAGCATGCCTAACCAAATTAGAGAAGTTAATGAAAATCGAAGAGGAATCACAAGATATTAATTAAGTTTAGTTAATTTTCCATTGTATATATTCGAAAAGTCCACCTAATATAAGAATTTTCATTGTTTAATATTTTTTCTGAAAATTACAGACGAATAAGACGAAAAAGGAAAAATGTTTCTAATTCGTTGATCACCCTCTGTATATTGCTTCCTAAACTAAGTAATTAACAAGGAATTTGGTGCATTGACAATTCTTAAATTTGGGATTTGTATCACCCTCCTTTTATACCACATAAAATTCCTATCCTGAAAGTTGGTTGAAGTCCGCTTTCACGTAAGTTTCATCGTTCATAATGCAGTTGTCGATTTTCATTTGCAAATTTTCGTATAACATCCGACTTCTGCCTTTTACAACTTAGTTCTTTTCTAGTGTTTTCTAAATATGAAAACTTCGTAGGCCTTCTCTCTTTTTAATTCTATATGGACCGTAGCAGATGATGTTCTAACCTTATCACCCACATTTCTCAACAACAGGATTGGGTTTTCGTTTAAAGTTGTATCACCTACCATTTCTTTGCCCAAACGTTTGGTCTGTCGAGTCTGATTTTCATCCCGACCTAAACTTTTTCTGGATCCTATAAGATGCCTGAAATTTACTGAGAAGATTTTGGATGGTCCGGTTTCGGGATTTTCAATTTTTTAGCTAAGTCCTTTTGAGACATACTGGGATTTCCCACATGTGTGGAAACAATTCGTTTGCCAACATACCTTTTTTTTTGTTTGATTTTCATTTTCACTGCTCAAGAATTTTGCACTTAATGACTTTATAGATGCAGGCTTACCTGCATTCCTAAATTTTGTTTGCCTTTATTTATAATTCTTTTAAAAGTTATTTTATTTTAAAAATAAAATTCAATTACTTATTTCAAATGTATGAAGAATTCGAATTCCATACTTGCTTTTTCCCATTACAAATTGACAAAGGAATGGAGTTAAAACTTTCAAGTAATTCAAAAGTAATTAAGTTGGAAATTCATTTTAAAAGAGAGTTTATCATTACTTTACAAATTTCCCCAGCAAGAATTCAATTTTGAGCGGAGTTTTAAAAAACATTTAAGGAATGTTTCGATTTGTCCGGTAACAACTTCTCCCCACAGTTGGATAGCAGAGGTAGCCTTATGCAGGCCCACTCTGTAACTTTGCGGAGTTTCCGAACGTAAAATAGGGTCGTAATATGTCGCTGAAACGTACCGCATGCTTGTTTTGCATCATACATGGCACCTAACGACGATGTTCCAAAAGTATCCCCAAGGCAGCGGCCCCTTTGTGTTTGGCTCAGGGACGGATATTTTTGCTGTAATTGAACATGCTCCCGACGATTTGAAATTGATAAAGCGAAAAACACCGCACTTGTTTGGGATCGGTAAATTGATTTACAAAATACCCGATGGGATAGAAGGCATTTTTTTTTATATGAGGTCACAAACAGTTTTTTAGATTTGAATAATTGTGAATATTAAATTTATTTCCTTGACCTTTACTTATCGTTAAAGATTTACCAAATCGGACCGTATAAGTGTTTTTAATGAAAATAAAATGTTTAAAATGTTATCCCACATGAATCCAATTAAATTTGGTTAAGATTCGTTAAGAATATTTTGGCCTACCGGAAAAGAAAGCATTTCTTGTAGTTTCGCACGATTTCATCCATAAATTAAGTAAGAAACATTTCTCGAAAAGAAGTAATCAAAAGTTTTCGTTTTTTCTTCCTGGTGACATCTTTCCAGAATATTGAAAATGTCTGGAGATTTTTTTATTTTTCAGGGGCTGGATCAAATAATAACCAAAAGAAGTGGGATGCCATTAAAAGTTTTTTTGGGGGAATAAACATCTTTAAAGGATAATTTTAAAAAAATATTGATGTTCTTGCCGGCTAAGTTTTTTGGTAAAATTTCAGATTAAATTCGTAAACATGAGAGAAATTTTAAATTTTACGAAAGACTAAAGTAAAAGATTTAATTTTGGTATAAAGAACTATTTTTTGTAGTTTATGCACTAACAATTAGAATAATAAAATTATAATCCAAGAGATTAACTTTTCCTTGTACTGACCTAAAGCTAGACTATGTTCCTGCAACGAGAAACAACACAAAAATTCAATCGTAAAGTCGAATTTTTAAGTTTTTCGTAGAGTGTTGTTTTGAAAAATTTCGATTTGAGAATGCCCAACTATCGTCTTAAAAGTCGTCACTATTCTGTTTGTCTTTAAAGTTTTATATCTCCTTTTTTCACTTAAATTAGTTGAGAGTTTTAAAACTTATGGAAGCTAACTATAGTTGGAAAGTAGTTTTGTATTCATCTGGGATTTCTTTCAGTTTTTTCAGGCTAAATTTATATTAAGTCCATTACCAATTCACTTCTCTTCTTTGGACGTTTTTCGGTCTATAGACTTTCAGCAAGTTCAGCCTCTCTCTTAATTTTAAAACAATTACTCAAGTTGAGTCTATCAGTGGCATGTTATAATTAGAGTGAATCTCTAAGCTTTTGGAGCTTAAAACAGCTAATTAACCACAATTCGTACATCCAAAATTCTCCATAGAAACTGAAGGGATCCCTTGTGGGCTTGAATACGGGATGAAAATGTTCATTAGCTGAATTAAATTATGAGAAGGGCGTTACTCAAGTAAATTTGAGATGTTTTTAACATCATCAGGCAGGAAGTTTTCCATCATAACACAATTCCCACTTTTGCTACCGGTTATCCACTGGCATTTATTAGTTGGCCTTCTTTAGGTCATACTAGAAAGATGCGAGAATTTAGGTATCATGGGAATAACACTTCTAGGAAAGTGTCAAAAGATTTATGCAAATTGTTGAAAATCTTTAGCCTGCGGACGGATTATATTTGGGATAATAGAGATGGAGGTTTTGCTTAACTTACCCTAGGGAGCTTTCTTTGTTCATGGTAAATCTATTAATAGTCATATAACTATAGAATGCAGACGTGCAAAGAATAAAGTGAAGATTGTAACCACATCGCAAAATTTTCCTTTGACTTTCAGAAGAGCCCTATTCTTATGATTTAGTGGTGATGTGTTACAGGGTTCAATATTGTGACCCATCCTGTTTATCGGATTTAATACTTTAACCATCTTTTTGTGGATTTAACAATTTATTGATTTGAGACTGTAACAAAAAGATTGCGTCGGTGTTCTTATACACTTCATCTAAACGACAAAATATGTCCTTCAAAAATTGGACAAGGACATCATCAATCAAAATTTATTTGTAGACGCATAAAACACGATTGGTGGTTAGGTATCCCTCAAGGCCAATAAAATTTAAATGGGGCCACTTACAACCATTCTGGCACCGACACATCATTACCTATAGTCTTAAAGTGGGCGTAATATTTATAAAATTTAAGTTGATCCCTCTCGGCAATTTCATTTAATTACAAACTGAAGTAATTAATAATTGCTAGCAATGAATAAGCCTCTGATTATATTTAATTCTCACCTTATTGTTCTTCCACGAAATTACTTTTGAATGAGCTCGAGGGGAATTTTTATTTTTTTCATATTTCATGTTTATGGAGTATCTTCTGGACTAGAATAAAAAGTAATAAGAGGATGCTGTTGTAAAAATATATCACCGATTTGCGATGAGACGCTTTTGCTTTCTTTTTTTTCAACAGAAGCGTGTTATTACGCGAGGCGAGGCGAGGGGAGGTTTTCATGAGAATCGCTTTGTAACATAATTGACTACAGAATTTTATTAGAACTTTTTTTTGTTGTTGTCTTCTTTGCTATTGAACAAAATCGAATGAAGGATATCTTTTCTAAGGGTGCTAAAAAAACTTTGTCTTCTGATATTTAAATCCCTTGAAAATATTCTGTGAGGACGAAAGAAAACTTTAGAAAGAAGCTTGTCGAGTTTCGACAACAAAATTTACACTGGCATATGGTTTTCCTATCAAGTTTACTTTACGACTCTCTTTTGCGGACTATTTTGTAATATTTTGAGTTGGGTCCTGATAAATAATTCAATTTTTCTTTTCGAATTGATTCCATAAGAATTTTAGAGGTGTTTTGGTGTTTTAATAAATTCAGACTTATAACACTTCTACTTTTTTACGTATAAAACGCAATACTTTAAAATTTAATATCATGGATATTTTTCTACATATGTAGGGAATTGTGAAATTGCTTCACTTAAAAAAAAAAAAATTACTGGATGATTATACATACAGCCCCTGTTCATCGAATTACGATCGCTCACAATTTTTATCATTCCTTCATAATTTTAACCCAGGTTTTCCCAAAAACACAAAAAGGATCACTTTATCTTATTTTTAGTGGCTTTGCCAACATAATGTGAGCGCAGTTACAACACCATAAATCCTTTACGCCTTTTTCAGGGTGGTTTTTGACCTGTCCTTTATGGGCATGTTTAGCGAGATTTGAGTTACTATAAAAATCGACCGAAAAACCCCCAAAATTAATCATTATTTGGGATTTTTTTGGTAACTGATTATCTGTGAATTAAAAGATCGTTTTGTTTACTTATTTTAAAAAAGCGAGAGTAGTAAATAATTGTGGTAATAGCTGAAAATGGTGGACATTTAAAAGGTGCAATGAAATTTGGTAAAATTTGTTGGAAAAAAATTAAAATAGGAAAATGCAAGGACGTTAGGTATACCTTAATTGCTCTGTTAAAGGCTGGAACACTACCTTTTCGTAAAATGCGAGACGATAGAAAGTATCTCTTGAAAGTGTAATGAGAATATTGAAATTGTTGGACGAAAATCAAGGACAATCAAGGACTAAAGAATTCCTCTTAAGGCTATCGAAAATCGTTTCGCAACCCTTAACAGTTTGCATCAAGAGCTAAGGAGACGCTTGTACGAATCCAACCTTGAGGCAAGATATATAGCGGATTTTAAAAAGGTATTTAACACGCTTAAACCGCATTTACCTGTTTAATTATCACTCAGAAATAAAATATTAATGAAACGAAATTTTCTTAAATTTTTTCAGATATTTAGCGACGAGTGCAGGCTTGATGCAGTAACGGATACCCGCCAATTCGTTCCAAGGAGGCCAAGAAAGCGGTATAAAGAAGAATGCGTGGTAAGGACCGTGAAACATCCACAATAAAAGGGTTTGTCGATGGGACAACGAACCAAGATGTGTGCAGAGAGATTATTGTGGATATTCTAATACCGCTTTTTAATTATTTAAAATGTTGTGCCATTTCTGACACCTTTATACAGGATGGTGCACTCTGCCACACTGCCAGCTCTTTCTTGGTCAGGTAATTCTACCGATTTAAATGCAAAATAGGCTAGAAATTTAAGAAATGATAGAGCGATGCTATGAAAGCATGCCAGAACGAATAAGAGCAGCTATTAGTTCTAAGGGTTGTCCTACTAAGTATTAAGATATTTTTAAAAAAGTGTCATTCATTAATTAATAGCCAATAAAACAATTGTCCAAAAACTGCACTTCTTTTCTTATAATTATGCTTCCTTTATATTTTACCAATGGGAAAGAACGAATTGAGAGGTTCTAATTCGATGAACAGGAGCTGTATTTGGTGGTAACTTTCGATTATTTATGGAATTTATTTTTTTTTTTGAAGGGGCTATAGCTTATTTTATGGTTTTAAATTAAACTCAAATGAATTGATTTAGTGAACTTTACTTTCTTTTACAACAATCAAAATTCGTAATTTATTTCTAAATTGGTTTTCAACCTCTCGAAATATTGCGTTGGATATCAAAAACTTTCCTGTGAATTTATACTATCGCCCCTTTTTTGAAAATTGCGTCGAAAACCTCACCATCGCCCCCAAACCCATGGGAGCGATATGGCTTAACTCCGGGCTATTGTCTTAAAACAAACAACCGAAAATAATTCAAAATTCGAGTATGCTTTGCTCGGATGCTTTCTATAAACAAATTCTCATCCCATTTAATTTATTTCCGCGATAAAATAGCCATTAAAACGCTTTATCCACCGTGAAAGGCCAAAAGGAGCAGGCTTGACAATAAATCGTGAACTCCTGTAGGGCACCCCCCTCCGGGAACAGTTGACACGGTTCACTGGATCCACCTTCCGTCCATCTCTCGTCCGACCGCGATATCACAAATGAACTGTGTTCCTCCTGAGGGCGCTTTAATGAATAAATTAATTTCACTAAAGTCGCGAAATGAGAGAGATTTATATTACAGCCCTTAGGGGAGCGGGTCCTTAGAAGGAGGCTGAGCAACGTCTTAAAACGTTCCCGAGACACAGCTTCTGCAGAGGAGCAGGTCCGGCTCAACAAGTAATTGCCCGGGTGGGTAAACAAAGTGGAACATTCTCATCGTTTTAGGTAAAAGTGGTCCCTCCGTTAGTGCGACCGCCAGACGATGTTCTTTTCAAAAGTGTGGGAGTGCCGATGTCCTTCAGAATTTAATGGGATGCAGATTATATTCCTTTTGGCATAAGGCGTCCATGTCGACAACAGGCCCAGGCAACAAGAACAAGAAGGCATAACCGATGAATTTACATTTCCTGAATTATTCGGGAAGAAATAAATAAAAACCAAGGCCTGTCTAAATTGGGTGATGCCTCCATCATATCCATGTTCTCAGAACAAAACAATTTCATTCAGATTTTTGATTTCATCCAAATACAAAAAAAAATAAGTAAAATTGACGTAAGTTCGAATTATTGAGAGACTGGGGCCCGAAATGAATCCGTTCGTATTCACCTGGGAAGCCACAGCATCAAGATTATAACGAATAACAGCCCCAAGGGAGGCGTATTCTGTGTCCCCAAATATTTTATGCGCCTCTGGATGACACGGGACAAATTTTCAATTACACAAATTTCCGTCCCACTGTCATTCATCTCGATGAGTTCTCTGGCTCCCGAGGGAGGAAGGGGAATATTTGTTCGGAAATGATATTTCCTCGTTTGAAGCCCGTACGGAAACATTTTGGAGGTGGATTTGATACGATTCACCCTGCACATTTATCCTTGGTGTTTTAGCAAAAGTTGCAGGAAATCGATTTATATCTTGAGTGCGGAACCCCCTACATTAAGTACACATGTCCTTGAGCGCTTTTTAAAATGAATTTTTACAAATGACCAAAAACGATATTTTGTACATTTTTCAAATCAATTGTAATCTACAGAAAAAGTCTATTTTCCATTAATTTTATACAAATTGTCGAATTTGGTAAAGAGAAAGCTGTGGAAAATTTCTTAGAAAACAAAACTTATTGAGCAGTATATCTATTTTTTTTTAAAACAATTCATTTAAGGCTTGATTATTAATTTAAATTTTCTCTTTGATCTAATATTTGTAGCTTTAGGACAAAACTTTGACTTACGGCCAGAAAATGTTCACTAATTGGAGTTCTTTCAGCAGCCAGAAGACTGTAGAAGAAAAATACCCCTGCTGTAAAGAGCAGCAAAAGGTATCAAAAAGTTTATTGCAGTTGCGGTCGATTAATGGAGTTTGTTGGGAAAAAAATTCAGTCCGAGAGTGAAGTGGCGTTGCTCTGTTGGTGGTAATTGAACCCGCTGTTTTCTAAAATTTATTTCATTTTTTGCAATCTACCACCGGCATCCTCAAATGCCCGGTGGAAATTGAGTTTAAGAACTTTTATTGGAGTCTGGGATTAGTGTTTTGAATGTTTTTCCGTATCATCGGAAAAGGAAGAGTATTAAGAGATTAAGAAGTTAAATTGCCCAGGGAAGAGTGATTATGACACGGCCGATACGAGCAATTTTCGCTTTTTAGAGGTCTTTTACCAAATTTATTAAAGATTTTTAATCAAAATTGGGATGAAAATAGAAAGTAAATTAAGGCTTTAAAATAATACCAAATTTATTAATATTAATCCAGTAGTATTGGAGCTAGCGACCATTGTATAAAGGACTAGGGAAAAATTGTATGTAAGTGATTCAATCTTTTTGCTCGCGAGCGTTCTCGCTCAGAACAGGACTAAGTTTGAAAGCAACAGCAGTAATAGCGTAGTAAAACGTATAAATTTACTCAGTTATAAATATCATTTTCACACTAAGTTTAAGATTAACACTACTGGAAAGGATTTTACATGATTTAATGCAGCAAAAAATAAACCTCTTTGTAGTAAATGATGAATATGGTGAAGTTCAAGTATATTTTTAAATATACGAAATGTAAATGTTACTTCATTATTGAAGTTATTTATAATTAAATATAAATTAATTTCTTACAGTATACAGAGCACTATTTACTTATAGTAAATACCACTTGATTTCCAAAATCTCGCAGATCTTTTCGAAATCCATATAATCAGTAAATGTGAGGTTTATTCGCTGTTAATTAACGCCTGTGGGAGTGATATCACCATTCGTCTGCTATTTATAACCGATCTGATCCACATCAGCCGCAATTAATCCTTATGCGGCCCATAAACAGTCGTAATCTACTTTTCATATTATCGCATCACAAGCCTATGTAAAAGCCAAAATTAATTCCTGTTCGGCTCGTTGAATTTCACGGCAATAAGTCTGATGTGGGGGGGAAAAAAAAAAGAAATAATGAAATTATGCTTACTCTTCTCCGCCCACATTCGGGTAATTAAAATTTTAATCGAAACGCGAACATGTTTCATTCATCAAATTTACAAACTGCTAACGGCTGAAGGGGGGAATGCTCTGTACCAGCAATCGATTACTTCGCAGAATCGGAAAAGTGAAATTTCAGCAAAAATGATGGATACTTGCACTTGGTCTTAATGCACTCGTAAATCACGACAGATGGACGTGTTATCTTGAGGGGGTGGTCTTTTAAGAAGTTAACAGGCGCTTCTTATCAGCGGCTGGCGAACGGTGCCGGGAGGCACAACGACTGAGCCACTTTATCGTTTTGTGGCGCACAGTTTAATTTTATTGGCTGCAAAGCTCCGATTTATGGGCGACAAGCCCAACATATGGGCTGGGGATCGAATTAATTTTATGGAGGGTGATATCAGTCGAAAAGTGTTTTGATTGTACGCTACTATTTTTATTACATGCCGAGTGCGATTTTGTACTTTGTGCTTCTTTTTTCAAATTTATGTTTCTTTAAAAATTATCATTATAACTCTTTCTTATTTACGAAAAATGTTACAACGATAGTCTACAGAATTAATCCAAGACTATCGCGCATCGTATTACTGAAAATAAAGAATAAATTGAACTAAGTAGAAAGGGATACCCAAAAAATATCGAATTTAGATAAATTAGAAAATAAATGGAAACTCAGATAACTAAAACAATAAATTCAGAACAAACTTGAAATGACCTCAAAGGCAAAGTTACTCTGAACGAAGGAAAAAAAGAATCTTAAAAATTATTTGAGGGGAGTAAAAATCTCATCTCTTATCAATATTTTGAAGGCGTAAAGAAAAGAACTGAAGAACTGTACCTTAACAATATTATAAACCATCCGTATTTTTATATTATAATACCTTCCCTATTTTACCGATTGATTCAATATGAAATTTATCGTCCTTTGTAACATAGGAACTAAAGTATCGGCAATTGTTTCAAAGGATTGTTAAGACCTACGAATGGTATCAAATCTCCGGGTACTGTTTTGGTCACTAGTCACTGGTCTGCGCAGCTGTTGATGTAATTACACCAAGGTCGCGCTACAATGAAAGAGTTAAAGCAAAACTAAATTAAGCAAGCTGACCTTTCACCTGACGCTTTAAGTAGTGGAAGTTAATGCGATCACAATTTAAATTGAAAAGACGTGAACATCGATTAAACAGGCCCGTAAAGCCTGTTCGTATAGCGTCCAGACTAATAGTTGATTTTTCAGCAATGTTGAGGAAATTGCTAGTGGAGTTTGTTCGAGGTTAATAGTTATAATCAGTATAGCTAAACAGCGTAAAAAAAAGCCAAACATTGCGTTAGCTTTATTTATTTATTTCGCTTAATACAAACTACAATAGAACTTAAAATTAATATTAAAATAACGCTAAAAATTAGCTGCAATAAGAAAAAACAGGACCATGCAAATAAACAAAAGCAAAAGAGACGATTACGGCAATGTGAGCGTGAAAGGAAGAAAAATTATCCTTGATCCAAACCCATAGGTCCTTTATTATTATGTAGGCTATATTTAGGAGATTCGCTCTTTGAAATTGAAAGGATCATCAATGCAGATCTCAAGAGATACATGGTCAGTGGTTATAGGGCAATAAATTAGCAGTAAATACTAGAAAACGACGTTAATATTAAGTTTAGCTTTTCATCTCAAAATGTGTGCTACTTACAAATGAAAAAAGGACTAACAGATGGTCTACGCTGTATGTCTGATTTCGTTAACTAGTATATAAAAAGTTTTGAAGCAATTGCGAAACACATTTAGACTAAAGACTAAAGAAGTCGAAAAAACTTTATTCTCCTTTAAAAAGCGATATCACCCCGTCAGTATCTAGCAAAAAAGAATTTTTTCCAGCTGAAAAATAAATTTAAAATTTAAATTTCAGGATATTACATGAAGGGATTTTAATGTAAAGTTGTTATGTTTACATCAATAACATTTAGCTACTCATTCGCCTATAAAGGGGCGTTGCATTTAAATATAATTCCCGAGAGAGTAAGCAAATTTCCACTATTAATTATTCAGAATATGAGATATTAAAAATTTACTGCACCTCACAGGGGCATTGTTCCCTCAATTGTGCTCATTAAAAACTACATTGGTGGCTTTTATGGGAAGCGGGCGATAACAATTCCGCCAAAGTGCCACGATATATTCTGGGATTTTCCTGGATGGTTGCCAGAAAAGCCACTGGGGAATAAATCTCTTCTCTTTTTTTTTTCGTTTTTTTTTTCTTTTCGGTATCGACATGCAGTTTTTGTGTCGAAAACATTTGCACTTCTTTTGGAACAAGATTGTGACGCTTACCACATTCAATTCAACAGAAGAGAAACAAAATGTGATACGATTCAGCGATTCTGTAGAGCTTCTGCTTCAACAAGTGAGTGGATGCGGGGGGTGGAATTGTTTATTGGTTTCGCCAGTACGTTATTTATGATGCAATATATTTTCTCTTATATCCGCTGGGAATTTCGAACATCCACTTTGCTTATAAAGTGATAAAGGCACGTCTCAGATCGTTCCCGAACCCCAGTGGAGGCTGGCCGGCTCACCTTGCATACGAATCGGAATGGGATTTTCACTTATCTTTCAAGTTTCCGGGAACCGGGTGCGATGCATTCCTTCATGGTGGAGATTTCCATGTGCTCGAAAGGAATGTTTAATAGGCATTTTCGAAATAGCGAGTGTATTAAGGGAAAACCAAACGAATGAGGGCATTTTCCTAAGAATTCTCAGAGAAATTTTAGCGATCTATCTCAGGTTAAACTTGTAATTTTATTGCCAATAATTAAAGTCCACTAAAAAGTTCATTATAAACCTCCTTTTAATTTTCATTCCTGCTTTATGAAAAGCTGATTTAGTAATAAGTAAAGAATTAAGTCATATCCTCTTTTACGAGAAAGAATATTTACACCACTTTTATAAAGACTTCTAGGGGAACCTAACAAATAATAAAGCGGGAAAAGGTTAAAAGGTCAGATAGAGCGCTCTTTGAAATTGACTAACCAGTTAACTATTTTGAGCTTTTTGGAAAGTGTGTACCTAAATTGCGTCGTACAAATTAAGCAATGACGAGTATACTCGCAAAAAAATACAAAATATGGGTTAGCATCACAAATAAATTTGAATTTCTAATTTATGTTTGTTGGTTTGCATTTTATAACAAAAAGTTTGTGGGGAGAAACTTTTGGCCACTCTGTAGAAATGTCTTAGTCGAGTGCTTAATAACACATTCGATATCATTAATAGCCAGAATGAAAAGTAGCGGACCTAAGTGGCTACCCTGGGGGACCCTCGAGTTGGCCACAAAAGAGTTCGAGGAAGAGGAACAGAAAAATACCCTTTACTGGCGTTGTTCAACATAAGACTTAATCCAGGAAATAAAAAGTTGATTCAAGTCAAGGGAGTGTAGTTTAAAGAGAATTAATTTATGTGAGATTTTATGAAACGTCTTTCTGAAATCAGTACCGATGACGTCTTATATCTTACATTATAAAGGTACTATAAAACAAATATTTCATACCAAAATGATTGCCTATAATTTTCTTACAATATCAAACATTTTGTAAAATCTTAATGTATTAATTTTGAAAAATTTTTAAATATAAAATTTTACATTAAATATGAAATCTGAAAAATTAATTTTAAAATAAATGCAAAATACACAACAAAATGAAAGTAACTAAAGTTCTGCGGTTTCTTAAAATAACGAATAGAATAAATTAAAATGAAAATGCCAGAAATAACTAGAAATAACTTTTAAAAATAAGGAATCAGAAAAAAATTTATAATTTACAGGTCAAACAATTCTTGGAAAATTACTTGTTTGTTATGTTAAAATAGATTTATTATTTGAAAACTCTAAATTTGATTATCCTTAAGGAATGCTTTCATTAAATAAAAGAGCATTCAAATAGAAAATGAATAATGATAATAAATTCAACACAATTATTTATAAATTAAAATTTATTCAGTGGTAAAAGTGAATGTAAATTAATTGCGTAGTGAAAATTAATTTAGGAGCGTTCAACAGAAAATTGTGGCTATTTTGTAACTAAATTATGGTAATGGAATTAATTACAAAATTTTGTTAGTTTTTGATTATAATGATGTGGGGTTACGGTCACTGTGACGTTGAGAGCCCCAACAAATTAGTGGGCGTAAAATAGCTAAAATTTCAGTAAAACTTTGGATATTACCACATCATTGCAGGCTCTATAAACTTCTACTTTTATGTAACAAAAATGAAGTAAATTCAAGGAAAAAGAGTCCGACATTGAGCCTCATGTCATATCCCATGACCCGTGTAATCTTTCCAGGGGAATTTTGCTAGAGCAGATTCTTCTCAGATCTTTGGTAAGCCACTTTCGAGCTGAATAATTAGATTTTGCCGGGAAATTGTAATTCTGTTGGATCTTGGTTGGTATCCACATATTTTCCTGGTTTTCTGGCTAGTCCGAATCGAATCAGAGGGACTACTATTTGAAGTTGAATAATGAATGACAAATGTGGGCGCTCGTTTCGGTCAGGCTTCAGGCCAGCCTCCCGCCACTCTATGGGACGGACATTGACCATAAGCGGCATTCTTCTAGTCACAAAGCAAAATTCGTTCGTTTTTTATCTGCTCCAATCTGCGGCTATAGTCAACGCTTTTTGCAGACATATGTGACTGATTTTTTGACTATTCCTACAAATTAAGAAATTTTTCTGTACAAGTTAAAGTGTCGTAGGCCGGAAATTACACTATCGGATTTGTACAGAGGGCATTAGGTTTTCTTAAATATTCGAGTATTGTGTCATGGAAGAACGCTGACACAATTATAATGAGTGTCTTCTCACATCAGGTAAATGAGGTGACACAGCAAAGAACATAAATCCGAAAGAAGCTAGTTCATGGCTTTGCGACGTCGTAAAAATAATCTTTTATGAATTTAATGAATGCGAGCATTTTCTTAATCTTTTGTTTACGACGACGAGAGCATACTCCTTCCCCTCTTCTGAAGGAGGATAAAATTACCACAGTGTAAATCTTAATGAGTCTTTCATCATGGAATTATTATGAAAAATTATGTGTGTGTAGGTTGAGTACTTAAAATGAAGGCTTTTTGGGGTTTTAAGCGCGATATTTGTTACCTTATAACTTTGGAACAACTTTCTTCAGTTGAGGTGTGGTTAACCAGTATTTTAGCAGAATTATTAAGGAATGATTTTAGCCATAAACCGTAATTTTATATGGTTGGCAATAAGTAATTAAAAGGTTTAACAGTATTGAGAAGAATCATAGAAAGAAATGATTTGCTAAAATAAATTTACCAATTCCACATTTGTATACCGAAAAGAATGATTTGGTTAAATCGCAACTATTTCGATATTTTGGTAGACGAAAACAGACTTTCAACTACAAAATTTGAAATACGAGTATAGAAGTTAATAAAATAGTTAAAGACTATAACGAAAAGTTCTGTCCTCTACTTCTGATACAAAATTTTGGTTTTTATTTTATAACAAATGATATAAAAATTACTATATATCGGAAATTTTGGTAATTATGGTGCGGCTTTATTCGCTTTTTGAAATCAACGCTATTCTTTAGTGTAGGAACAATAAACGCTCACTTGTACTACGATAGACTTTAGTAACACAATCGAAATCAGTAACCTTAGAAACCCTCAAGTTACAAATATACGAGGAAATTCTTCGTTTTTCTTTATTATTTTAAGCCACCATCTTTGATCCGTCATTTTATGTTATGGTTTTATATCAGATTCGTAATCAGCGATCCCAAAGATCTCTAAATAACAGGTTTTACTTAAAAAATTAAAATGAAAAGAAAAGGGGTATTTTAGAAATAAAAAGCTGTCGTCCCTGAACAGCACCTTAACACGTATCCCCCGCCGGCATATACCACTAGTGGGTATATAAAGAATTGTCCTATCGGACGGTTTGTACCGCGGTTGGTACTATACACAACAGGACAAGAGCTCTTATTCTCAAGTTGATCGCCGTAGGTTTATCAGCGAGAGCTATTTGTTTTTTTTTAAATTCAAAGTAAAGACCACCGGAGCACCTGTTGAAATTAGACAATCTTTATATGCCGCGAATTACAAATAAAACCCCCGGCGGGAACGTGTTAAAGGGTTAAAATCATTGACGCAAAACCAATAGCAAATTTGACCGAGTTTATACAAGGCTAGATTAGCTTGGTGGGGCTGCCTAGAAAGGCACATTTAGCCCAATTGGGTCTATTGTATTACCACGTAGCGCAGGAGACTATGGTTATGTGTGGGATTTGAACCTGAACTACCAAAGACTCCCGAATTTACATAAAATTCGATTGATATTTCTTTCCGTGTGTTAAGCGAATAAAATTAAGATTGAAAGGTATTTTTATGATTTTAATCCAACTCTGGACGTTACCAGAAATGTTTTTAAGTAAATAGGCTAAGCGTTTATATTCCTAAAATTCCCATTTAAAAATATGAAATTGACTAATTTTAAGGGTTTACATGAGTTTCGATTTTCGCGATAGTTTTTTATATAATATTACATCATGAGAAGAATATTTGCTGAAAGGTTCAAGTTAATCCGGTAGTCGGTGGGTAAAAACGAATCGATCGATCATTCTGAAATTTTGCATACTACTTTAAAACTGTATTGACTCATGATTGAACAAAGGATATTTATTTTCGTTGACTACAACTCATTTTACAAGGCAATACGTGGCCAAATTATTGCACGAAACTTTTCCAAAAATTTAAATTTTAAAATTGTTCGTTGAATCACGAGGTATTACTCCCTACTAACAGACAACGTTCGGATATTTCTTTAAGATATGCCCTAGACGAGTTATCCTGTCTACCGTGAAGGTACTTTTCTCGAAAGTGTTTCCGCAGATCAATGAAAAATTTATGAAATGTGTTCAAATGTTGCTCTTTCGAATGTTATAAGTTAAAATAAGACTTCATTTAGTTTGTTGAAACCCATGTAACCCTTTAACAGACGGGAATAGTTTTACTTCCAGGAATTCTGTTTAACTCTTTGAATGTTAGGGGAAATTTTCATCAAATTTTATTTCGTACGAAAGTGAGAAGAGGAGCCTTACTTCAGGAAATCCATTCTATGATTTGATTGATTCAAAAATGCTATAAACATCAAGTTCATGTCCTACTTACAAGTGAAGATTTCCCAAATGTGTTTAAACTTTACATAATCTGAAAACTGAAGCATATTGCGGTTGCAAAAGCGCAAACCTTGTCCTTTGCAACACTTCCGCAATATTCTGCATCGATCTTTTTGCATGAAGACCAGATATTCCCCCGACAAGGAAAATGGCATGGCTCCTTAGTGCAGCAGCTCCCACGATTTGTTTCTATCAAAACTTTATGCAAATTCCAACTTAGAGTGGATTCAAATTTCATTGACATTGTGACGTAGGGCATACAACGGTGATGAAGACTCAACAATCGACTCCCACAGGCTTTAGTGGCATTATTCTGGAAACGGCGGCGTCCCGACGATGGGAAATGAGTCGTCGTTGTCGTCGTCGTCGTCGTCATCGTCATCGTCCTCATTGTGTCGAGGAACGGACACAAGGAGCCGCACCCGCTAGAGCCCACCCATCCTCCGGGAGGAATATCTCCCGAGAACGCAAGGAACTTAGCCGTAGAGTGGCGGTATCCATTAAAAGGAGCACACTTGCCTACTGCTGCTTTTGACACGAAGTGTCGACGACAACTCAAGGGAAAAGGGAGCGCCCTAGACCAAAACTCAATTCGGTTATTCTGATTTAATCTCTGAATGTAGATTAGGATTGGGTCCCCGACTGTAGATAAAGCAGAAGGACGGCTCGAGGAACCGACGGCTTCTTCAAGGAGCCTTGCGACTCATCCCGAAGGTGTATCCTTTTTGGGTGTGCTCCACGTGCTCCTCGGTGTTGGGAAAGGGTTCACTCTCAAGCGGGTGCCTGGAAAAACCTCTGGTTCACACCATCCGTCCCCCCCGTATTTAACCCCCAATCTATCAAAATGGGACCAACGTATTTTGTTTTTCCGTCCACGAAACTGCGACTCGCACGCTGTTTAATATTAACGGGGTTTTATGATCTTAAAGGAGGTTTCGTATGTGGATCACGTCTTGAAGATTTCATGCACAAACATTACCATGAATTTATTGGACGGATGTAGAAAGCCTTTCATTTTGTTTGTTAGGACTGTTTTCATTTTGGAAGGGTGAAGGAAGGGGACAAACATGTTACTCGATTTGGCGGGCCAAGAAGGTTTTTATGGTTTTATTAAAATTTAACGTCCGGAAAGTATAATTTTTAGGCAAAAAATTTCGATGTATGTTGACCATTTTCTTTTAAGATCTAGAAGAATTTGAATTCTAAACTCGTTTCGGGTCAGATCCCTACCAAAAATGCCATATGTTCTCAGTTTTGATATTGTTTTCGTAGCTATTACCTATTTTTATTATATTTTTTTATGGTTGTCATATCTTTCTAGGTCATGTGTGAACTTATGACTAAATTTTCTGTAGTAAACTGAAATTAACACTAGAACTACCGCGACTAGTTAAATTCGTTAAACTGGCCCTGAATTTTCCCCTTCATTTAATTATATTTTTATTTTTATATTTATATTTTTTTTTAATTATTTTCCGATTTATGGCAAAATTTAATAAGACTGAAAATTACATACAACATATTGAAAAAACACTTTTTCCACTTATAATTACACTGTGTTCGAATCAACAGATAGTACACCTACCTGATAAACTTAATTCAAGTACGCTGAATTTAATGGTGCTAATAATTTTGTAAAGTTAGCGCCTGTTTTCGAAATATTCACTATTTGAAGTTCTAGGCTAAGAGAACCCAACAAGACCGTTTTATTTTTAAAATGTTGATCAGATATCCATCGTTTCGGTGAATTTATATTGAATAGACCCTATTTTAAGACATAAACTAGTCGATTTAGTCCATTTGATAATAGTGAGTAGTGTAGAGAGTAGTTGTCGAGAAAACTCACAACAGTTCGTATTACTTGCAGTGTAATACAATTGTGAGTGACTTAGAAGAACTATTCATGCATAAATTTATCTATTGCATGCATCCTCACGTTTTTCATTTCAATTCTTAAAAGCATTTCCATATCTATTAAAAATTTGCTATATGACAGAACAAAGAAAAACAACTTAAAATTTAAAGAAATGCAACTAAAACTAGAACAAGGATGATTAACAAGATTAACAAGATCAATGAGATAAGCTGGGAGGGGCAGTTATTCTAAAATTTATGAAATAAGTCATTCCTAAGAGTTGATTTGTTCAGGTGAAAGTTAGAGGAAGGAAGGTAGTTAGCTTTACGAAGCATTCGAGTGAGGGGCTCTGAAAGGCCATAGTTGGTGCAGTGGTGGGCAGTTTGAAACAGGGGTTGGTATAGAGAGAAATTCGCTGCAGAAATGATTTGCAGTCGATGTCGTCGGATAGTAACTGATGGATGAAGGTAATATCAACACAGTCTCTCTATAAGGGGTGCAAGTCTATTAGCATTAGGCGGTTTTCGTAAGGGGAAGTTTCTGATCGCGTAAGAGAAAGCAAAATAACCTACGTTGGACAGCTTTAATTCTATAGATGTAGATGGATTGAAAGGGCGGACCAAAATTTACTGGTGTATGCAAGGAATGGCCTAACAAATGAAATGTAGAGAGATTTAGCAACAAAGGGATTAAGAAACCTTAATAATATTTTACACATTCTAATAAATTAGAATCAATTTGAAATCAAGAAAGGATAAAACATTAACAAAAATTGCCACTTTTTGCGAAAAATTGATGACAAATTGTTCAGTAATGGACTAAGTCGATCATTTTTTGTCAATTCAATGTAATTTTATTGAAACGTTGGATATCTGATTAGATTTTATTTATATAAATTCATTAAATGATCAACATTTAAAGAAAAAAAACAGCCTTTTTGAGGTATCTTATTCAAAAAATTTAAATCACGAATATTTCGAAAACAGGCGCTAACTTTTAAAAATGACTAGCACCATTGAATTCAGCGTACTTGAATTAAGTTTACCAGGTAGGTGCGTTGTATGTTGGGATTTTTGACTAGCGCAGCGTTATTAATTCAAATTTGAAATCGTATTAAATTAAAAGTGCAGCAAATTGTTTAAATTTCAGGCTTACGCTGATAGTTGTTAGTCTTAAAATTCTTCAAAACAATTTCAATTATGGCGCTTTATGTTTATTTAAAAAAAAATCATAATTCAGGCATAGTTTCTCCCAAAATTCTATGCATAGTTACTTTTTACTTTGAAGCAATATTGGCTAATCTAAGTTGATAAGTCTCGATAACAAAATTATAATGTAATCAAAAACAAAAAAAGAAAAAGTTTCGAAAGCAAAACAGTGTCTACCATGAGATCAACATCAGCGATCCATCGATCCATCTACTTATCGCATCAAAATTTGATTTGGTAACTCATTTTAATTTTATTCCCTGGTTTCGCAAACCAAAAAATAAATTAAAAATAAAAACAACCTCAACGACTATTGGATAGAGATAAAAACAGCCGGCCCTCAACGAAAAGCCAAAAATAGTTGCTAACATAATAAAAGAACAAAAAAATTATATATTTTTAATATTAGCGGCGCTAAAATCCACTTTTGAAACAAGTTTTTGCAAATAACACAAAAACCGCAGAATGGTTAAAATCCCACAAAGATAGTTTTATTAATTTAAAAATATATTAGGGGGCTTCACCGAACATTAAATTAATATTTGCCAGAGTGCATAGCCTTAACTTTAATAGAATTTGTAATTTTCCGGGAAGTGGGTAAGTTGGCTAAAAATAGATAAACCAGCTCATAGCAACCTTGAATTAGGAGAATGGACCATTTAAGGAATTCCAAAGTTCACTGTATTTTCTTTCCATCCAGCCAAACCACCTCCATGGGTCTATTTTTATCCAATTAATTAGTGATCCAACAAATTTTATTTTAGTTCAGTCTACCAAAAATGGCTAGAACTTTTTCGATTTGCCTCTTAATAAATCATCATTTGCCGAAGAGACTTGAGACGGACAACTTTTTAGGTGCATCCTACACGGAAACGATCCGCTTGACCCCAACCAAGGGTTAAATTATTTTAAAGAGTGATGTCACTCGTCTCAGACATTTTTTGAGACGTCATAGTCCATTGCATGCATGCGATGAGCGCAAGAAACTGGTTTCTTTACCACCATCTTTCGCAAGGTAAGACGTTTTGTTTTTTTTGATCTCACTAAGTTGAGACGTTTTTGTTTTTAAGTGAGTTTAGTTTGATCCCTTGCTGCTGACGGCCAGGTGAGGGACTGCAGACTGAATGTTAAACGTCCATTGGCTGACAGTGAGTGATGCTGCAGTTTTGAAGGTGAAATATTTCGTAACTTTCGTTTTGTTTCGCAAATTTTGCTGAAAAATATGTATTTATATCTTTCTTTAGATTTCTACATATTTGGAAGGTTGTATTTAATTTAGAGCTAAACATTAGCTGGATTATTGAGCATTTTATAGCGATAGTACATTAATTTTAGATATGCATACCTCAGTTTTAGAGTGTAATAATTAGTCAATGGAATTAGCAACAATTTACCATTTTTTTAGCTATTTCTTTAGTTTTAGAAATAAAGACGATAAATAAAAGTTAGTGAATTGGAAGGTAATTGCAGAGTTTATCTAATTAATCGATTTAAACTTTAACCAACCTTTTGGTTGGGGATAAGACATTATCGGTACTTGAAACGTCCGTGTTATTTTTCCATTTCTTCCGGAATTGCATTGATTTTGGCGCCAATAAATTCATTCATCATTCATTCTTCAGTGTAACAAAATTTAATGCGATAATTCCCAAAAGGGGTAACGATTGCATTTCCTGGAAAATGTTTCTGGTTTTTTTTACGTATTTACTTAAGTGATTGCTGGCATTAGTTGATTTGCAGCAACTACTGTAAAAATACTGCAAATGATCTTTGAAAACTTTAGATTTGTAATCTTTTGATATTTTGAAACCATTTGAACTACCTTAAGTAATTTGTGTTTTCATATTTTAATAATTAAAAATTGAAAATGGGTCGTGGAAAATCACTAGCTGAAGAAGAAACCGGGATGATTCGTGCATTTATTGAAGAAAATTTGTGAAACCGGGAGATCGCACGTAGATTAAGAAGGTATCCTTCAACAATCGATAGTTTCTTTTAATAGATCCAGAAAGCGACGGCAAGAGATGGTAAAAAGGAGCACCAACAGCTAATACAGAAAGCGAACGTCTAGCTATTTTAAGGGAGATACCAAATTCTACAGTCTCTACTACAGCAAAACTATGTACAATACGTCGAATTATCAGTACTGCTCGTTTTTAAGTAGACTTAAGAAGAAACACGCTTTAATTGGGAAAATGTCGTATTCTCTGATAAGAAAAAATTCAATTCGGATGGGCCGGTACTGCTATTATTTTTATGATTTGAGTAAGGAAGAGATATTTTATTAAGACTACATAGCTTACTGGGAACTGTTATGGTTTTGAGAACCATTTCTTGTAGAGGAACCATGGATTTGGTAGACAGAGAATTCAAGAAAGTACATCTTAACTACTTGCGGAAGAAAAGACCATAATTGATACGATCGTCGAAGGAGAAACTTGGTTTGGATGGACCACATAGCAAAAGCCATGCAGCAGTTCAAAACATTCAATTCTTGGTATTGGCTAGCATTATCTCAGGACTTAAACATCATCGAGAATCTCTGGGGATGGCTATCGAAGCAAATTAGAGAGCGAATACTTTTTTCCCCCACTGTATGTCTCTCTGTAAACACCCTCAAACCAATAAGATTTCTCTAAACCTTTTTTCTTGTTTATTATTGATTATTTGTGGTAAGTAATAAGAAGAATAACTACACCTTTTGTAATAACTTTTCTAGACAAATTTAGTAGATAACCAAATATTTTACCAGCACGGTAGTGACTTGCCCGTTATTTAATATTCAAGAAAACTCTTTAATATTTCAAATTTAAGCCAGAGATCTGGTTTTGTTGCTCCTACGTGTCTAAATATTGAAATAGAAGCATTATACATGGTTCTTTTACTTCTCGTTGCTTACTTAATAATTTACTATTTTTTGTAGTAATTCAATCACTTTAACCAACTCCTCTAAATATGTGTCAAATATCATCCAACTCCCTATTTTGTTGTCCATTTCCCATAACAAGGGTTTAAAATAAGTGATGACGCCTCCAAAAAGGGGACTGTGTGGATATAATTTTGGGTAAAAAGGAAATTTTACAAAACAAAAAGGAATTGCTGATCTAAAATTCATGCTTAGGGTTGGACAGAACATACACTGTGCTAAGTCAGATGTTTACGACATCTTTCCCATAAAAAATGACTTTAAAAAGGGCAATGGAACCCTTAAGAAGGAATTAACTAAAATTTCGATATGCTCTTCTGCAAAATTTTCGTTACGCATGCACACAGGATGGCACTGCATTTGACTAGATGAAGTCCTTTTAAAGGGATGTTAGTTGCGAACGATGATTGAGGGTACTTGAGGGCATCTCCTCTTCCCCCATAAAGTTTATTTAACTGGCGGAATCCGAAATAGATAACCAGTGGCCCTTTATTTGCGTCAGTTCGTTTGCAGCTATGTAGCTCGAGATAAAAGGAAATTTTCAGAAGGTACTCATCCCACTACAGGGTGGCGCTAAAATACTTCCCCTTCGAGCACCCTTCGAGGCAAAATTTTACGGGGTTGAGTATTGATTAACTTGGCTATATCCAGGATCTGGGAATAATGTTGGCAAAGTCAAAAATGGCATTTGATATGCTAATGAGATTTATAGTCGAGTTAAACTTGAAAAGAATTTCCGGAATCATAGGTGAATTTTAGATGATTGGAAGAGATAAACGCTTTAAGGATTTTTATTTTCAACCTTAAATTTACCTTTTCCTACGAAATACGACAAAGTACCCGTGAGAATAGACAGAGATCTAAGGGTCTGGGCCTGATAATGCTAAATGTAAAAATCTCCATTCCTCTTTTACGTTTTTATTTCTAACATCTACTTTTCGGGACCAGAGAATCCCTTGCTATTTTGACTTTTTCCGGCAAGTAATGTTTATCGAGGCTGCACGTATCTTTTGTAATCTTCCAACTTTTTCTTCCTGTCCTCTCCTTTTTTTTATTCACCTGAGAGTTCATTTGTGCGTGATATTTGCCTTTATTATTGTCTATGTCAGCTTTGGGTCTATGCTCCTCGACGCAATAAGTCCGCAGGATCAATGAAACTTTTTCAGTTCGACTAATTTGGGGATTGTGTGCGGCTCGAAAACAAATGGGATTCGTTGATTCATAATTTGACAGAATTCAGTTGGATCTAGTGGGAATAATTAACTGAATAAAGCCATTAGTGCTGGATTAGGGGAATGCTCATTTGTCTGATTAATTGAGGCTTTCAGGGGTATTAGCACATGTCGATGATACCAACCGGAAATCCTATGGGAGGGAATTGAAGACGTGCTCTTTTTTTTCGGGAGGTATCAGATACATACGTGCTCTTCTGTTCGAACCTGTATATAAACTTTCTTATCAAAGTTTGGTAATCATAGCTTGTAGTTTGTTGATCAATTTCAATTTATTTAATTTATTCCCGCATAAAAGTGAAGAACTTTATTTAACCAAGAAAACAAAATTACAAATCTAACTTATATATACAGCTGCTTCAATTAAGTCTTAGAAACTTACTTTTCTTCTAGAAGTAAGGCAGTCTTTCTTTAAAAAAAAATTTTATTTTCTTTAAAAAATACTTGAATTTTTATGTTTGAGTCAAATTGACTCATTTCAGGAAAAGTAGGTATATACCTAATATCCGGCAATCTAGTGTTAATTGCTTATTTACTTTTTTCCATCACTTGCTTGATCGTCTATCGGTGTAATAAAGAGACATCATTTGATCTGAGAGATCAATACCTCCCATATAATGATTATAAAATTTTATAGTATCTGTGAAAGTAATACCAGCCTTTTCCCCTTTCTCAATCTTTCTTTGAACTACAAAATATCAACTTTTCTCTTGTGACAGTTTAATAGAGAGAGAACTTTTTTAGTATCTTTCCAAGTTATTGCTGTTGCTGACTGTTAGTCTGGACGTAATTTTCTACTCTTTCCACTTTGTTTGAAAATTTTAAAACTTGAAGTGTCCTATTTATGTGATCATGTTATTTTCGGCTTAAATTTTTAAAATGCTAAGGTGTTTATAAAATAAAAGTACTCTTTTTTTTAATATTGATTAATTTGGTTTTGGTGAAATAACATTAACTTTAATTAGGCGAACATGGCCTATGTATATGTCTAGAAAAAAAAATGTTCACTTTAAACGAATTACCTTAAATTATGTTAAACCAAAATCTCGTCCCCATCTTACCCGCAAATTGCTTATTATGGTAAAACCTTTTCAAGTTGTTTATAATCTACAAAATACCCAAACAATCGTTTAAAAATCGCCCTTCTTATTTGTAATAACACCTTGAAAGTTAGAATTTATGAAACCACACAAAATCGATACGAGACGCAGCAGCTCTTTCGATATTTTTTTGAACAGGCTGCAGAAAATAACAACGAAACTGTGACAATAACAATAACTCTAAACAAAAAAAAAAAAAAAGGACATCCCTGGGCATCTGTTCATTCTTAAAGGTTTGTGTTCCCAAGGAATTACGAAATGCCTTCCCTCAGATACTTTTTCAAGAAATTTTCCACAAGTCCCCTTTTCGGGGGTTTTTCTTTTGGACATGAACTTATTTCATTTTTCGTGGGAAAGAACAGATTTTAAAGTAATCTCAAGGAAAGGGTTTTTTTTTGGCAGGCCAATTTTATTGAGTACTTGGGTGTTTACAGACATCTAATATGATCCTTTCTTGAGAATACCCCCTTCTATGTGGAGGGGATCAAGAAATTTAATATTTTTAATTTGATGTCACAACCTTCTCGAGGGAGAAAGGATTAAATTTTCTTTTCCGTCTTATTTAGCATAATAGAAGGTCATCTATTATGCGGATGTTCTCATATTAAATGTAATAAAAAAAGTAAGATATTTCATATTCAAAAATTCGAATATAATCAGTAGTGGGGCCTAAATTTTAGACCAGTTTGAAAATGAATCAATCTGGCGACTTACGATCTTCATACCTGCTATATTTCTAATATAACTCAAACTAAATTTTACAGACATGGAATTTGGAGGGTTGTTGTTGAGAAAATAATTATCAAGAAACATTCTACGACTAAATTTAATACCATTAACCTATCACATAATTCAAAGCCTTTGGCTGTTAAATTTAATTTAATTCTTTTCGGTACTGAATCCACTAAACGCTCAGCCATTTATTTGATCACATTTTGCCACTCTTCAATCAAAATGTTCAATTCGTTGATCTTCCATGGTTTTCTGTTTGTAAATCGATCTCCTAACGTCTTTCAATTATTTTAAAATGAACATCATTTTGAGTGAACGGGAGAAAGTTAAAATAGGAGGCTTACCGAAGTTGGACTTATTGTCAGGAGGCTAGAAGGATCGTTTGAATTAATTCGATTCTTCTTATATGAGTCTGGTCATAAGGAAATCATTTTATGGAAGCATACTAAAGGATAGAACTAACGCAAAATAGATCGACATAAGAGTGTGCGGGGATCTAAAAATCTTTAGAATTCCGCTTCAAAAATCGTAAGGTTTAAAAAGTAATTCTGACAGTAAACTCAATGTGATCCGCAAAAGACATATTTGTTTCAAAAATTACACCTGAACTGGTCTACTCTGATCAGAGAATTGTTATTTATCATATACGAAAAAAGGATCCATTTTACTTTACGATAAAAGGACATACATTTACATTTTGAAATATTAAGATTTATTTTATTATCATTACACAATTGATAAAGCTTGTCTATATCTTTGGTTAACAGAGTGCAATCCTCAAAAGAATCAATTTTATAGAACAGTTTCAAACACTTCAACGATTGAAAATAATCCACAACATCATTAATAAAAAGCAAGAACAGCAACGGTCCAAGGTGATTACCTTGCGGGACACCTAAATTGATCGTTATCATTGTTATTTAGACATATTAAACGCTATTACGATTAATTCTTAAAACGTTAAGTCAATTTAAATTATGATGATGATGATTGATGTGAGTAAAAGGGTCTAATTTCATCGAAAAAAAATGTTAACTTTTCTGTTTAACCTTTTCCTCAATAAATTTCCTCCAACACCTGCACTATTCTTGAAAACCGACCCTATTTAGTTAGCTTTTTACTTTTCTAGAAACAAGTGACGAGGAAACCGATTTTAAATTAAAATTGCTAAGCCCTTAAATCACTTCAGTTTCCCATAAATCCAATTAGGAATTCCAAGAACGGAATTTCCTTCACCATTTCGCTTTCCTCGAAAGAAAGAAAACGTTTCCGCCACTGAATTGACTGTAGTCTAGCGAATTTAGATAAATCTGGTCTGTACATTTTTTCATATGTTACGAGCATATGGTTCCGGGTGCAGTCATTCAGAAAAAAACATTTCAAATTTATTTAAAATGTAGGAAAAAGAAAACGCTTTTCCTCGAAGTATTTCCCACTCTTTTTTTTTTATATATTTGCGATTAGCTTGGAGCAAAATCCCTTCCATTTTCCAAGGTGATTTTGAATCGTTTTAATCCAGGTCTTGATTGTGACTGTAAAAGAACGGTACGCTTTGTAACACTTTCAACTGCAAAAGACGAGCCGAGGACATGAAAGGATTTCCGGAAAAAATGAAATGGAGGGGGACAATTTTCTATGTGGCAAAAGTCGAAATATTTTGCGGTAAAGATCATCACACCCCCATGCGGGGGTGATGGTGTTAAGCCGGAGATGGATTGGGAATGGTTGGGGGGGGGGGGGGGGGTTTATTGAAAGTCTTTCCTTGTCGGTAATAAGCCCCATGATTGTGGCATTTTGGCGGCTGGGAGGTATGTTCCTACTGAAAAAAAAAAATTTCCCCTGCTGTAGAGGCTTGGATTTCGTGGCTGGGTGCTTTTATAAATGACGAAAAAAAATGTCCTATACATTTTTATAATACACAAAAATATTAAGCACTGACGAGCTGCGGTAAAAAGCTGACACTTGCTAAATTGAAGACGTGTGAACACAGCGGGGCTTGGTTTCAGTTTATTTCAAGGCATTTTCAGCGGCGGTATTTTCTATTCAGGCAGCGTTCTTTACAGAAATCTCCTGAACGACGATCGATAGCCATTTCGGGGAAAATTTAACTTAATACAGAAAACTTTGAGGTACACAAGACGAGACATACCGTAAAACAGTAAAAAAAAAACTCACAAACGATATGTTGGTGGTATTTTTATTTATTTATTTATTTTGTTTAAATGAACCACGAAATACGCATTACTCAAAAAATTACATCTGAACATTTTGTAAAAAGTCTTAAACATATACTGAAATTGGCGGAAAACAAATAGGTACTCTCCGCAAAATTATTACTTGTTTATTATGCATATTAATTTTAATGAGCAACTGATTCCAGAAAAATGAAAATTGATGCGTATTTATTTTCTCATTTTATAACAAAGCCCTAGAGCTATTGCTCTGCTTATTATTTCCTTATTATTAAGTGTTCCTCAAATTTATTTTGCGTCTATACTTTTTAGATTAATTATCATCATGAAAATTGATAGACTAGAACAGTGATGGCGAACCTATAATCCGTGGGTCAGACACTGACCCACGCAAGCTTTTTCATTGGCCCACAATTGCCAGGCAAATGACGAGAAATGCTTTTGTAGTATTTGAAATAAGCCAATTTAATTTTAAAAATTCTCAGTTAAACTCTCTGGATCTTAATCCTATAATAGCATGTGATCAATTTTAAAGGTCAGAACCTGTGCTACGCGTCACTAAAGTTTGGAGTCGCTAATGCAATCCTTGTGTAAGGAATGGGACAAAATATCGGCGGAAGAGGTGCGGCGCAAAGCCACAAAATTTCACAAAGGGTTTGAAGCTATGCATTAAAATAAAGGCGATAATTTTGAGAAACATATGTGACCGGTAGTCCACGCTGCCATACAGGGGAAACTAGCTGTGGACCATCCACTAGTAGTTCCCATCGCCAGATGAAAGCAATGCCTGTGGACCATCTGTGGTACACGCCTGGTTAAACACCTTAAGAACATAAATGCAAATTGACCATTCCCTTCCCTTATCTCCGAACCTACTCAGCCTATAATTTTGTACAAAATACAGAAAATAGTTGTTTACTTATAGATTACAGGAAGTAATAATAATAAGAAGTATGTATATGTTTTTCAGATTTAAAAAAAAAACATGGTAGACAACATATTCATCCTACAGAACCCTCTCTATGCGAGTTAAACTCGCACTTGCCCGGTTTTTTATTTATATAATGGTACTCCATGAGAGGAATACTTTTTGAAAGTTTCAATCCGACCAAAACTGTAGGAGTGCGAGGCTTTTGAAACTCTTTTTTATGCGGCTCGACCGCGTAAAATCATAAAACTTTAAACACGTTTTTCTCAATACAGCACTTTCAAGATAGAATCCATGTATCATTTTGAAATTTTGCACACTATTTTTAAATTGTGTTGACTCGTGGATGAATGAAGGACTTTTATTTTTGTTGATCAAAACTCATTTTATAAGTCAATACGTGGCCAAATTATTGTCAAAAATCGAAATTTTTGCACGAAATTGTGCCAAAAATTTAAATTTCATTATTTTTTCAAAATCTTTCTTTCTATCACAAGCTATTAGTGTCTACTAACAGAAAACGTTCGGGTTTTTGTTTTGTATAAACCCCTTTTTTAGTTATCCCGACTACCGCGAGGGTACTTTTTCTGAAGGCGCTTCCGCAGATCAGCTTTCATCACATAATTTCTCAATATTTTTCATTGCAAAATTTACAAAATATTGTTCAAATGTTACTCTTTCGAATGCCTGCAGTTTATTAAAAATAAATAGGAAATATGATTTATTTTGACCCTTAATGGTTATGTTAGTGGAATAACTTAAAAATTTCGAAAATATTTCCTCAAGTTGGAATATGTGCGCTTATCATGGACTAATTCTTAAATGAAGGATTTGTTACGAAAGAAATTCTGGTTTTAATATAGAAATATTAAAAATGAAATCATGATTGTGTGCTAAAGGTTCGAAATTTTGCCTGAAATAAATTTGAAAACAAAAGTTTATAGAGAAATACGAAATTTCAATATGAGTACACTGTCACTGGATGAAATCGTAATCAATCTTCTTATCTTGGATAAAAGGTGTTTTAGGAGAATTGTATTCAGTATTAGGCACCTAGAAAATACACAGGATTACAGCAATTAGTAATGGTCTAATAGGTCTGAATGGTGCAAAAGGTTAAGCAAGAAAGGCTCATTCCGTCTTAGACCTTTATCCCTTTTATCTCCCCATATGGGCGTATACAGCACATTTCAAACATGAGGTGAAATTTACGTTACCTAGGCCCATCTCTCCGGTGCGAACGATCAACTTCTTCGTTTAAGTGACCCAACGTAAATTGATTCCATCCTAAATCCATCCAGAAGTAAGTTCCAATAAAAGTTAGAGCCCCAGAAAGGCCCCATAGTCGTCCCAATCAATAGGAGCCACATTATAGGCGTATTACAGTGATATAATGTGAAAAAAAGGGATGTGTAAAAACCCAAAATCATGATATTCCTTTACTAATGGATTTGGTGCGCTAGACATTTATTTATTTTCATTTTTTTTTTCCAGTTTCAAAGGACGAGACGAACCCTATCGACCCAACTACATCTATAGAAATAAAATAAATGTTGGCTTTTCGTTTTTCGAAAGAGAAAGTGATGCCGGTTCTGTCCGATCCTAACACTTATGTTTTGTTCTCCGGTATGAATTATTAAAGAACGTAAAGGGTCAGATAAGAGTGTACGTAACATTTGCTTTGGTTTTATACCTTAATATCACTAAAATGAGCCAAATGAACAGGCTGTTTATTACGAGGGAGTAATGTGATTGTAGTTAAGGGGTGCTTTTAGAATGAATTTATTATGCTTTTTTTATCGTCAAGCCCATCACAAATTGTGCAATTTACTGCCACCTTTTCTCCAACCATACATCTTTTATGTGCATTAGAAGCTTTAGTCTGAATTACTGCTTGATTACGATGAACCGTTCCGAAAATTAAAACATATTTCGGATGTAATACCCTCGCTCATAAAATAAAAAAAAAGATTCAGTATTCTGCCACAGATATTAAATTTTATATAGGACCTAAATCTACATTTATGGGCAACATGAAGGTTAATGATATTTTAATGACAATGAGACGAGCATATTTTACTTATTACACTTTATTACGATAAGGGTTTTTTCCGTATATACTCTAAGATATTTTACTCTCTTTTTTAGGGGCTTTTGATAGTTCAGTTGTAAGCGTGCTGGTCTACTGTCCCAAACGCTTTGGGTTCGAATCCCACAATGGGAAAAAAATGGCCTAAGTGCGCCCTTCTAGGCAACCACACTAATCTAACCTAATTTATATAGCTGTGAAAAATTAACTGAACATTCAAAATAGCCGAGTTTGTCAGCGTAAATGAGGGATATGAGTACTAACATAACGCTACAAAAAAACCCAAAATCGAATATACCTAGCCCGCGGAAATTCAAAATTCACGATACTTTTTGAACAGATCTCGTAGCTAAATTTACACTCACAGTTGTGCGCAAAAGTGCCTTCATATTCATAACAATTTAAAACTGCTGAGAAGGGTTTTTAATAAAATATTTTATAAATTCAATTAACAAATTTTAATTGTAACGAAAGTGAGCTGAACAAAAATTTAACACCACTTAAATCTTCCCCTTATCCTCTAAAATAAAACCCTTCTCCTTCTACACAATTTTGAATTCTGTGTAGAATAGAATTAAAAAAGAGCTTATAGAGATTTTCTATTGAAAGATTTCTTCACTCCTCTTCCAAGAAATTTTTCAGTTCCTTCAATGTTTTTGATTTTTTCTTTGAAACTATGTCGCTCAACATTTTCCAAATATTTTCAATAATATTTAAGTTAGGACTGCAAGCTAGCTCTGGCAAAAGATCGATATTATGATCATTAAACGGAGCCTATGTTCATCGAGCACAACATGTGAACGGGCATTATCCTGCTGGAATATAGCCCCTCTTAGGGTGATATTCTCTTTCATAAACGGTAGCGCATGTTTTATGTTATAAGTATTTTTCTGCTGTTATGGATTGTTATGGATAAGTAATATTTAAAAAGAACTAATTTATTTCATATCAAGTCATGTCATTTTTCCTGACACATCAAAGAGTTAGGATGTGTTTTAATAGGTCATATGTATTACTTTATAGTAAGGCATGATACATTTCACAAACGCTTTAATGGATTCTGCATTAAGGAAAACTGCAACAGTTAAGTGCAAACTTTAAGTTTCTCCTTCATTCTAAAATCAAAATAAGAAAACAAAAAATTTAAATTGAATTTGAAGAGATTGCACCGAGTTGAGAATCGATTTAAGGGAAGATAAATGGTATTCAATAATGGCCCTATAGAGTCTTCAATAAAAGGAATAAGTTTCCCACAGTCTGGCAAGTTTGAATTGCATGACGATCTATCAAATGACCCCATCTGATGCTAAACCTTCATCTTGGAGCAATTTCGCATTATTCATTGCATGACTGAAAGGGCAAGCTTAGCCCTTAACAAAACATGCCCGTTTACGAGGAAGAATACGACAAATGGCGCATTAATTCTGTACAGAAAATGATACTAAATTGAGGCATGAATACGAAATGTAATAAATTCCAAAGGAACAATGCCAACCGTCCAGAATGATTCAATTCGGATGAGATGGAGGTTAGGGGACTCACTGTACCAAGAAGCATGTCGGATCCAATCAGTGGCCCTGCCTAGGGCCTCAATGAGAAACACTACCAAAGACGTTAACACACGAAGATAGGTCGCGACAGCTTTGGATCCCGATGATGAAATCAACTGATTTCAAGGAAAAACAATTTTAAGTTGTCCTCCGCTTATCAGGAGCCTAGATTCTCGGATAGATGGGTGGGGTGCTTCCAAAACTCTGATTTGGTTTGGCATTTTCGCCCCCTCGCTCGTTGACGACGATAATTTCATCATCGAGGAATCCACTTGCTAGATGACAATGAGTTTCCCGGAACTCATTCGATCTTCCAGGTGAAATTGAGCAGTTCCCAATTTTCGACGGGGAATGTCTTTATTATTCCCCCCCTTGAGGGCATGGGGGCAAAATCTTAGGTGGGCGCACTGCTTTAACGATGCTTCAAAGAATACTTGCGAAGGTGTGTTGATTTTCTTACAGAGCGCCCTTGAATGCTTTTCAAATTCGCCCCTAAAAAACAATCGCCTTCCACTGAGAAAACTGCCCTCCACCCTAGGAGGGCTTCAAACAAAGCGCGAATTCTTTATTTTACGTATATAGTCCCTTATCTCGTCTTTCGCGAGCATAAGGCTGGATTCTCTTCACTTTTTAATGTGATAAACAATTGCCAGTGGAGCTGAAAATATACTCCACGGCACTTAGAATCGGTAACAAGGACATCAGCGTCCTCTTTCCGCAACTTTACGTGTAGCACAACGACTTAAAATAGATTAGATCGCAGAAAAAAAATATTATTATCACTCTCCCGGACACGGAAGCTCGTGGCTCCACCACGAAGAAGGAGACGAAGTCTAGGAATATTTCTATAAAGAAAATTGGACCTGCCTGCTGGATACTTTAAAGTTTTTTTTTCTATTCTTTAGACTATATATCGACTTTATAAATGGATTCTAGCAAGATATCCGGGATAAGTCTTTTATAGTGGGACTGTCTCCTTTCGGTCACCCTGCCATCATGCGATAAAAAGGACAAAATCTTTTTCTGTGGGTATAGTAAGAATTTAATCTTGAGGGTTTTCACAGAATAGCTGAAATGTGGATGTAAATTTATCTCTTCATTTAAAGAACTTTAAAATCACTCATAAAGTGACCTCAGTTCAAGTTAAATTTGATTGAAAACAACTCTAATAAACTGAAGATAAATTATAGGATTTTATTACATTTTTCTGTTAGCAATTTAGCAAAAAAGATTTAGCCAATAACTTCTAATGTAGTGAGATTTACAGTGTTGTCTTATTTTCTATCAAATTGTTGCAAAAGTTGCATCCAATTCTTAAAAGTAGCTAGTAAAGCAAAATAATTTAAGTAATTACACTGCTAATACCTTCCAACATCTTCAGATAGACTAAATCCCTAAGATTTGCTCATTACGTTAAAACTGTCGCCTACTTAGAGGCTAACTTGTCTTCTCAAATTGGGTTTTCCTAAAGAATACTTTTGCTCTGTCTCTAATCTAAAGCATTCGATAAGACCTTTTAATTAAAACGGCAGAAAGCACATAAGAATTTACAAGATCACCTCTCCAAAAAAAAAAAGAAGAGTTTAATTCTCGTATCTTTAGCACCTAACGTACCTAAAGGCGTTAGATGAGATTCGTGGGGCTATAGAGAAATGAATAAATTTAATTTGCTTCGGCTCACTTCAGTCGTACGTGCCTCGCAAACTGGGAACTCAGTTTCTTATTACATTTACGCGTCCTTGGAAGTATTGTTAAAGAGTTTTTCAGGAGTTTCTTGGGGTAATCAAATGAAAGCGAGCCATACCCCGTCCTCCTCAGAATAGGCGTAAATTTCTTCTTCGAGGAAGTAATTAGCCAACTTTCTTGTTTTACTCAATTATCAAAATCACACGCAGCATGAACATTTTGCGGGGAAAAAAAAAAAACGCAACAAATCTGTGAATTGAGGGTTCAAAGGGTCCTTAGGGTTCGTATTAAGAAAAACTGGTGAAAACAGAAACCAAGAAAGTAATTGACATTAAATTGCTACAGCTTGACTTTGTTTTCCTGGTAACATCAAACAAGTTCTTTTCTGGGATTGTATTAAATTTACAAGCGAAAGTTGTACTCAACAGAGAATGTTTTGATTAAAAAAAGGGATATTTTTACTTCGCATTGTAGAACAAAAACGGTCAATTTTCGAAAATTTTCATCCTATGTATCTATGATATTCATTTAACTATTTTTTGACAAGTATACTCGTCATGGATAAATGACAATATTTTGTGTTATGACGAGTATACTCGTCGTGTGTTTAAAGTAGTTGTTATGGTTATTTAAATTGTAATTTTTGTGAAAACAAAAATATATTCGTAAGTTCTAAGATGTACAAAATATTTGGGAGCTAAGACGAAATAAAATGGACAAATAAAAATTATTTTATAAATAAATTTTATAAAAAAAGTGTGCCCGATGCGAACGCTTCATTTTTGCGACACTTTTAGGTGAAAAGGGGTCACAACAGCTAGCTAGTTAATTATAAAATATAATAATAATATATAATATAATTATAAATATTCTCCAGACAGGTGCAAGAAAAATTACCAGTATCATTTCCACTATTAGTACTTCACCATTACCGTACTTCAGAAGCATTACTTGGCATTACTCAGCATTACTTAGAAATACTCAGCATTACCCAACATTGCCAGACAGTACCTAGCATTACTAAAGATTTTACAGCGCAGCTTGAGTTAATATAAAAGCAATTCAGCATTATTAATGCCAGATAATGCTGAAGAACGCCAGGTAATGGTTGAGTAATGCCAGGTAATGCTAAGTAATGCATCTGAACTGCAGTAATGGTGAAGTACTAATACCATTACTAGGTAATGGTAATTAAATGTGTTGAAGCCTTGCTAGCATTACTTGTAGTAGTAGTGAGAATGGTAATGAATTCCAGCTCTGGTTTCAATTAATTCTAATTAAATACTTTAATTCTTTTTATATTATAATTTTGATAATAAAAAAATATTAATTTATATTATAACAAATTTTATAATCGATCCAATTTCCTAGGATTCCTAAAATTCCAAATTCCTGGATTAAATTGAATTTTTCATTCACTGCATTTGATGTGGAAAAAAGCGCAGTTTTTGTTTAAAACGACACTATCAAGTTGTACAAAAAAAAGTTAAACATTCTGGGAATTTTCTCCAGATAACTCTTATTTGGGATATTTACTACACAGCACCGATGGTAGTTGTAAAACAAAACTAAAGAAAAAGAAATGTATTTCCAAGTAATTACGTGAGTGGGTGAAGCAAATCATTCTAATTCCGAATTGCTGGAAGCTGTCCCATGAAACGTTCTGGACGATGTAACAAATTGTGGCAGCTGATTACACCTGTAAAACATCCAACTGAAAGTGTTTCAGGTAATTTTCTCGTATTTTGCGACTAAGACCAGGTGCATTTTACGCCGAAAGTTTTCCAGATCCCCCCTCCCCAACCAGACTATTTAATTGCAAAGGAGCAGAGAGTTTCTGAACTGATTAAGGGGTACGTTCCGGACGCTGAGTAGATTTACTAAAAGCGTCTTATTTGCTTATTCGGGATACTTACACAACTCGATGAAATGTAACAGACAACTTAATTTGTTTTTTTTTCTTTCGAGTTCAGAAACGGAAGAAAAACTTTGCCAGGCGAAAATTTTGATTTTTCCTCAAATATTAATGGGGGATGGATGTGGATGTAGGAGTGGTTTATTGGATTCATGGTATAAAAAGAGCTTCCGATTTAATTGATCCCCATAAATGGTTCGGGGAAAAAAACTCCAATAATCGATTTCCAAACACAGACGGACTGCCCCTTTGGAGGTTTCTCAATTGCCAGCTTATTCGATGGTATAGTGGAAATTTATTTTCCTGTCTCGGTCAATAAAAATCCAGAACTTGGCGCCTTTCGTGTTTCCACTTCAGCGGTTTAGGGATGTAATTATGAATTTACGAAATTACCTCTGGAGAACAATATGACCGAACATAAAATTAAAATTTATTGTTGCTCCTAACAATCAGAATATTGTTACATGAAATTGCCCTTTTCACCCTCGAATGTGGTAGTTTTATGCGGTGCTTAAGGAAGAACAGGTTTAAACCCCCTTATGTGAATTCATCGTCGAAAGTACCTTATTTTAGGGTACTAATATTGTACTTAAGTAGAGAGAGAACTTATGCGGTAGACAGTAGGAGCCCTGCAAATTTGTTGTATTCAAATGGGGTTGGTATGCTAATTCAAATATTACAAACACGGGATTCGGGGTTCTGTGATCAAAACGCACTTAAAGGTTATGCGCAGAGTTAAAACTATAAAGCTAGAACAGCACATTCAAATTATTACTTTGCCTCAAAATTTATAGACTTAAGATTTCGAGTTTTGAAATATTTGAAGTGGGTCAGATCGGTAATTTGGTCCGTTTTAGGACCTTTCTTTCGTCTCTTTATCACATTTAATATAAGTTATGCACCCTCCTATATGACGTTACAAAATGTTAGTACTATATAATTCTACTATTTCTGGAAATTTCTTTACATACTTCTTTATAGTCAATGATAAAAGAGATACCATAACAACTTAATATGCGATTTTGTAAAATAAAGATCAAGTATAGTACGATTAAATAAGTTACATATGGGTGTTTAAATTTTATATATGATTTAATATTTTTAAATATATCTCTACAATAACCGAAAGTTTGTCAAGAAACTTAGATTAGATAGATCTAAAGTTGTTCTTTTTTCGTTCATTTTCCTATCTGATTCAGTTTAGATAGGAAATTTTTCGTTGATTTAAAAAAACCCACAACACGGTTTCGTTTTAACATGATAATGAAATTGCGAAAACCATTTTATAACACTGTTATAAAATTAAATTGCGAACTATCCATTCATCCACAGTACACAATAGATAAAATGTATTTACGGAAAAATAAAGTAAAATTTGAGGAATATCCGCATTATCTCAAATTGATATCCATTTGTAATTAAGGCTTAAAAAACACAACCTTTAACTCAATGAAAATGAGAATTGTGTCCTAGTTGAGACTAGTCCAGTATATTGTCTTTTAAGTTTTCAGTTGTTTGATTGCATAAAACTACGCTACCTAACTATGCTAACTATCACCCTCCATATGGTGATCAAAGAAATATAAACGCGTAAAAATTTTCAAATTATCCGTTTAATTTTATTACACTTAAACAGCATCTTGTTTTAAGTGAAGTACATGAAATCAAAGATGTGTTCGTATTTATTTTATAGCAACCTCTTTTTCTTTTTTCTCTAATTACAATGTGGAAGATCCCAGGACAGTAACCCTTTCCTTCTTTATGCGTTAATGATCCTTTTTAGGTAATTAAGCCTTTCACTACGGCAGTACCTCGAAGTAATTCATCAACAGCGACGACAGTCACTGAAGTTTTATGAAATTTGATAGCCTAGACTATATTGAGGTCATGGGACGTAAAAATAGCATAGGTTGCAGTGGTTGCCCGAAAGGCACACTTAGGCCCGAAAAAAGGCCATAACGAGTTAAAAAAGACGAATTGACGAGTTAATAAAAGTAAAACGATTAACAAATTGCGAGATTGCAAATTAGGTCAGTGTTTCGTGTGCTACAGTGAGCAGAATCGTAAAATTATTAGAATAAAAACAACCTTCGTCGTATAATCGAAGAGAAAACTACAGAGGAATAAGGAAAACTACCCCAAAAATAAACTGAAGGCAGTACAAAAACACAGAGCTCCTATTAAGGTGCTTAAACGGAACCTGGAAGAGAAAGAAATTCAGATATCTCAAGCGACTTTGCGTAGGCAAATACGAAAGTAATTTGAAAGGAAGGCAACCAGTAAAAAAGCCAAGGTTAACGCAAAAAATGACAAAAAATTCGGTTGGAGTGGGCTAAACAGTATGAACACCTCACAGTTAATGACTGGGAAAAAAGTAAATTTAAAGCATTATTTAAATTTTAAAATTTCTGATAGTAGAACAAACATTGTCAGAAATAATGAATTTTTAAATACTTCAGGTCATCTTTACTGACGAATCACAGCTGTAGACGATGACATAATCGCCCGCCTTTGTAAGGAGACGACCAGGAGAAAGATATGATGAAGAATGTCTATAAAAAAAACAGTCAAATGTCCATCATTAATTATGATATGGAGTTGTATTTTTGGAGAAGTTCCTGGCCCTGTATACTTCATCGAGGGAACAATTCGGTAGAAATATATATAGAAATATAAGAAAGTGATTCAGGATGTTTCTAATGCACATTTTTACTTATCATTCATCCTGGTCAACCTTCATGCAGGACAATGCTCCGCGCCATATGGCGAAATCAGTCAAGGACCTTTTCAGAAAGGAGAGAATTGACGTTTTTTCATGGCCTTTGAAACTCACCGGATCTTAATTCTATTGAAAATGACTGGGCATTACTTAAAGCGAAAGTTTATAGTCGGCAGAATTGAAGCAAAATATTGAGAACGATTGGACAAATGGAGACCAAATGCAAGAAATTGTTACTAACTGTATAGAAAGCATGCCTAACCAAATTAGAGAAGTTATTAAAAATCGAGGAGGAATCACAAGATATTGATTAAGTTTAGTTACTTTTCCATTGTACATCCATCTAATATAACAATTTTAATTTTTAATTTTTTTTCTTCTAAAAATTACATACGAGTAAAAGACGAAAAAGTAAAAATGATCAAGCATTTATAATTCGTTTATCAATCTCTGTATTTTTACAGACGACTTTTATTTGTATTTGCGTGCTATAAAACATTTTCGAACTTATTCCCATATTTTGTACTGTCTTCTAGTCTCCTATAACACGGTTTCCTAGGTTTTAGGAACCTACCTACCGTCTTATAGGAGGGTTATGTTACCTGTATCAAAATGGGGATTTACGGAAGCTGGTGTCGATCTAGTTCCTAGGTGCTATCTAAGGGTTTACATTTACATTTATTCATTTTCGGTTAATGCAAGCTACAAAATAATTAATAGAATGCTTAAATTAAACTAGACTAAGATAATTAAATAGAGATTAATAGGGGACAGGGAATAACTACATTGGGTAAATGAAAGCGATAAAAAGGAGAACAAAAGGAGCTCAGGAGGGAAGATGAAGGGCATTCCTGAGAGATGAGAGATGAATGGGTTAAGCTTATTTAAAAATGATTCCCTTCCCTATTTCTTTTTTTGATTCTTTTAATAGAATTAATGTTTTTAATATGAATTAATTACGGAATTTCTACTTTACACTAAAACAAAAAATAACAAATATTTCTCTAGTTTCAAAAGTATGGCAACAAGTTGTTTAGAGTCAATAAATTAAAATTAAAATAGAAGGTTTCTACTAAGTTTCACTTGTGTGGTAACTAATGTTTGAGCGCTTAAATTAAATTCCGTATTTCAAGGGAGCAGTAAAACATTTTATTGCTTATGCTGTGTGAAAATTACCTAGTCAATATTCACGAAAGTTCAACCACCTGTATGATCTGCTTAGATGTAAACACAATCTCTAGTAGGTGTTTTTTCCCAGATTAATTACATTTTCATGATTTCTTGATTTGTTGTTTCTCAGTTCAGGAGGTTCATTACTATTTATGAGGAATACCTGGTGCTTAGAAAATTTTCAAATACCCTCAAGCAAATTTAAACAACAAATTGTTACCCAAAATCTGGCACAAAACTTAAATCTGATAATATCTTAACTTTCGTAGCTTGCAGCGACATGGAGAAAAGAAGACGAATAATCAATTTCAATTCTCAATAGAAGTGCTTTAATATTCCTTTATGGTAATTTCAGTGCACTCCTCCTCTGCCTTTTTCCCCCAATTATCATAATTTATTTGAAAATTTTGCAAATTTCACTAAGGCTAACTTTGATTTTTCGAGGTTGGTAACTAATTTTAACTCAAAATGAGGTCTTTTAGCAGGAAATTGAACGATAGTTTGGGATTTACGGAAACTGTAGAAAACTACCGGTCCCGAATGGACCAGGTATTTTTATCTTTTAAATTTTTGCGGTCGTCGACATCATCACTCTTTTGCCAGACTGATAACACATTTCAGAAAGAGCTGTAAATATGCAAATGCGAAATTAAAGAGACGATCATAAGGTATGAATGAATAAATAAATAAAAGAATTAATGCCGGTATTGTACCGCTTTATCTTAAATGTGGTATATTTTAAAATTTCACAGACTAATGTATTTTGATGGTTTCAACGTAGCTTGCTAACATTAGACAGACTACTTTGAACTTAATTTTAACTTGAAAGAAGACGTTGACAACGAAGATGCTCCAACAGTCTGTGAATTTCGTATTTAAAGAATTTTATTTACTTAAAAAGATTGAGAGGATTTTTTGTTATTTAGCGTAATATAAGTCTAGCGAGAAATGATAAAAAATACTATAGTTAGAAATATAAGATAATCTAAACCAAAATAACTCTTATCACTTGTAAAGAAGGCTTAAACTTAAAGGCCAGTTTCAGTATTTTGTTATATTACTGGATTAAGATTTATTTTTGTCTTATTTGACTATTTATTAGTTCATCTAGTTACTATTAAAGAATACCACCTTATATTTTAGTGTTGATAGTATCATTAGTTTATAATTAAAATTTGAAAATATGTCTTGAGTTTAATCGTTGAATATTTGTACAACGGACTATATATCTGGAAACATGTATAATTTTATATTTTTTACATAAAAAAATCTTTGAGATCTTTAACATAACTCTGCTGCCTTCAATTTCTATCTCACTAAAACCTCCCTTATGTCTTATACTTGCCCAACCCAACCCTACAATGAACCATTCTCTCTCAACGACGATAGTTAGCAAGACAGTACCGGTAGAGTAGAGAAAAGGAGATTGAATAGAGTCAGTCAGTGAGGATCAACCATGCAGTATCAGTCGTTACCAGTAGTTATCAGCCGTTAGCAGTCGAAATATGCCCGTTGCTATTATTTAAAATAATTGAATTGTCATTGTTATTACACTACAGTATTTACTACAAGTGAATTATAAAGTAACCCGATCTTTGGGCATTCCTACAGTATGTAGGTAAATTTCTCTCAATTTAAATAAATACCCTAACTTGAGGTTTCTAAAAAATCATACGAATTCTCTACAATATAGAACAGTCCCCTACAAGAAGTCAATTGTTCTACGTTCTACAAAAGCTGGGCTGTAAATTTGTAGTAAATTTTGACTATAGATTATGAAAACTTACCTAAACCTTTTATGATATATGCCAACATGTTGTGGTAAATTTGTCTACATTTTGTAGAAAATGTATTTATAATTTGTAAAAATTTTGTCTATATTTCGTAGAAAATTTGGCTAAATTGTGTAAAACACTTGTACCTTTTTTCCGTGGGTAATTTGCCTAAAACCCACGGAAAATGTTCAGTTAAAATCATCTAATTCTAAATAGACAAATAACCGAAATGGTTTAGCAAGCAGAAAATCATCTACAGAAAATAGATGATTTCTCTATTTTCTTAGACAATGTATCTAAATTTTTCTTCTAGTGTATGTCTATAAATAATACACGTTTTCAGTTGTAAACGAAGTTACATTAGCCATACGAATTTTATCATTAATTCACTTTTACCTTTTGTAGAACCTAATTAAATAATAGAACCCTTCGCTCAAAGAAGGTTTTCTTAGAGGGTTTATTAACAAAGGCTTTTTGGATGATGAAGTTCGAAAGCATCCCTTGAGATTTTTAACAAATGTTCCAACGTTCAAAATGAGCTAGCCATACACTTTCGCAGAGAAATGAAACGCCCGCATGACATATCAATTTACTCCAATCAATCAAATTTTTCTCTTCTTAAAAGTACGACCAATGGATTCGAGGACTCTTCACACCCACATCAATTTTGCTCATCAGATAAATCAATTATATCGTTCAAATTGAAGTCAACGTTCTTCTATCAGTTATGTGCTAATAGCAGATCATTAGCACCGGGTGTAGACATTAATTGGACAATACTTCATAATGATATACGAGTATATGGGAATTCAATTATTCATTGTGAAAGATAAATTGAATGATGTGAAAAAAGGTAGAGCACACTGATTTGGATTTTGAGATGGACAGGGAGCATATATTACAAAAATCGATGGGTACCTTATCAGCGATAGCTCATTAGACCTGATTAACACCAATCAGTGTGAAGAAAAAAGGTAATTAAGGGAAACTGACCTTAAATTGATATATTTATGCGGTATTTAGCAGTCTGTGAACAGACTTTTTCATTCTTTAAATTCAATTCTGTCTACTACAGTGATAAATATTCGTTTAAACGCGCATTTACATTTACATTACTCAGTCAGATTCAAGTGCAACATGTTAAAAATTAAAGTAAAGTTACAGTTTTTGATTTGTTTTAAGAGGGAGTTTTTTTCTAAGTTAGATTAGCAGATTCGAAACAGTAATAAGAAATTTCTTTTAAAAAAAGGCAAAGATTATAGCAAGAAAAAGGGAACAAAAGGGAATACTAAGTTCACAGCGCCCCAAAGATGTTAAATATTTGAAAAAACAACAAGGAATTGTTTTAACATTGAGACAAATAAAGGAAAAATTAGACCTCTGTGTAAAAAAAGAACACATTGCACACATTTTACATTTTTATACACCATATGTAAAATGGAAGAAACTTCAAGGTTGATAGTGATCTATAAAAGAAATCGGTTGAACTTCACTGAAAAATGTATTCACTGGAAATTCAACTTAGATGGTCCAGACTGCTACAGTTGCTTTTGGAACAATTTAAATGACGTAAATCGAAAAGAAACTTTGGAAGTAGCTCACTAATGGTTTGAAGAGCATTTTGCAATAGAGAATGCTTCTTCAATTCCTGTATAATTTAAATGAAGAAGAATTTACATTTCAACAAGATAACGCATCCATCCACTTTTCTAATTTACCGAAACAGTGGTTTGAAGAAAAACAAACAGCGTTATTGGAATGGCCATGGAGCATGCAGTCCGAACTGTAATCTCATAGAAAATCTAAGGGGCTTCAGGTTGCATAGCTGTTTGAACGGTTTGGCTCTGATGAATTGGAAACCTTTTCAAATTAAAGCACAGAAGGGAAAAAATATATATAAACTATAAAGATCCTTTAAATTAATTTCGTAGTTACACTCTTCTTTGGTAAGAGCGTATCGACGATTTCTAAGAAACCGATGGAGGGGATGAGTATTACCTGGACGTATGCTCGGCAGGCGTAAGTCTCATTTTGCGTTGAATTTTCTATTGATAAGATCAATTTTTAACATGAGTGCCTTATTTTATAAACGTTTAGAAGTTGTGTTTTTCTGCCTTTATCCGAAAGGACCTAAATGGACTTGTGCCCAGGCAGCGAGGTATATTAAAAAGGATGCGTCTTTTGTAAAGAGGTAATTCTGAGGAAAAACACGTCGACGACTTGCCATCAAAAAAAGAAGACATCGCTATTTTGAAGCTTTTTTGAAAAGTATCCACAAATGACGCTGAGGCGAGCTAGAACCAAATTAGCGAAAAACTGTATCAACTGTCTCTCTATAACATACGACAAAGAATAAGGGAAATTTCTAACAAACACCGCAGTAATACAGTTAAACAACTTTTACCCGAAAAGCACATCGAAAAGCGTTTAAAATGGGCTAATGAAATTTGAACTGTGATTGGACAAACGTCGTGTTCATTGACGAATCATCATTTTGGGTATATCAAGGACCTATGGTTAAAAAAAAGGACGGCATTGCATAATACGTACTGTAAAACACGCAATAAGAGTTCATGTGTGGGGTTGCTTCTGTTCACAAGGATTTGAAAAATTGATTGCTTTTACTGGAAATCTTAATGTAGAATTTAAACGGGCTATTAAAGTCTACAGATTCTTGGTTTAGAACAGGAAACCGATCGTGGGTCTTGCAAGGAGACAACGATTCAAAACACAGAATTCGTCTTTGTACCGAATGGAAAGAGCAAAAGGATAACAAAGCCATGAAGTAGCCCTCACAAAAGTCCTGATGCTAATCCAATTGAAAATGTGTGGACCCTTATGAAGGCAAAGCTGCAGCGGAAAAATGTTTTCACTTCGCAACTACTTAAATCATCGGTAAAGAAAGTCTGGAAGGATCTACCACTAGAATATGCTGAAAAATTAGTTGAAAATATGAACAATAGATGCATAGCTATAATAGAAAATAACGTCGTTTAATAATAACGAAAAAATAATACTTTGTTAATTTTTTATCGGATTATTGAATTCTGAGCGATAAGTTCTTACCAAATACTCTGTAACTACATATTAAAAATAAATACATGCATATGTTATACCTAGAATGGTAAATAAATTTACTATAATTGTATGGTATTAGGAGTATAATTTGTAGCTGCCTTTAAGTTTATTTCCCTAACTGGTATATGCGTATGAAGTATTATTTTTATAGTGGTTTTCGATGTAATACGATTTTATAGCAGCTATAAAAAAACGACGATTTTTTTTATGCTATAAATCGCATAATATCATAAAACGGTTTGGCGATTTATGGATGCCATAATTTTCATTGTACTGATTAATTTTTTTCCCAATCTGCTACATACACGTATATGTGTTATTTGTTGTTTTACCAATAGTCAGCCGCTTTAAAATCGATTTAAAATTACACTTATCTTATTTAAGGAGGATATTTACAATTTTAAAAAAACGACATTAAATAAAACGTTGCAGTTTAATATTTTCCATTGTATTCAAGAGCACTTAATTAAAAAAAAAATAAAAAAAGTACTTATGGTATCTACACCCATCTTCCACTTGTTTCTATAATTTTAATTTTCATTAAATCGTTCTATTGAAAAAGTGAAATTAATAAAATAAGTAAAAAATCGATTCTTCATAGTGGAAAAGAGCGCTTTAAACTTCAGAACCTTTTATCACTGGCATCGACTTAATTACATCTCACGCTGTACGTTATGAATTTCAATAAAAATCATCCAGAACTCTTGTTTCAGTCTCCGGTATATTAAATATTTTTTTTTTATTTTTGAAAAGAGTTTCACTTGAAATGTAATTTCATCCTCTACCTTTTAATTATATAAAAGCATGATAAAAATATAAAAAAAGAAAGTAAATTTACCTAGAAAATGTGTTTTAATTTACTTTGTTATCTGAGACCAGGTAACGTAGTTTCAACAGCCAGAACTTTGTGGTTCTTTTTTGTCGGTTTAAAAATAAAAAAAAATATATATGTGTATATATAAAACTGGAAATAATGTCAGCGATTTTGTAATTAAACTTCTTTTTTTCTATATTATAATTAAGATATAAATAGCTTAAGTTGTATTCGTTAAAACACCGCAGTTTTTCAACAAAACATTGATTCAAAACCCGATCCAAAAACAGCTTATCAATGTTTACCCTGCTGTGTTGCTTCGCGTGTGTTATTTAATATTTAACTGCGAGGCACAACAAATTGGGTAAAATACCGAATAAATTTATTAAAGTCCCCCCCCGACACATTACGCGGCTATGTTGCCTTCTGTCTTTGATAATTTAGTGCTAGAAATTGGGCGCCGACTGGTTCAATGTAAATTTATAATTTACACACTTGTGGTTGCGGCTGTGATTTTCTTTCTTTTGCTGTCTTACTCTTTAATTTAAATTTTTTTGTTAAAATAGGCTTTATTTTTATTTTTTTACTATTATTATTATTTTATTGTTGATAATCAACAAGTGGATCAGACCTTAATTTATACGACTCAAAAGCTGCAGCGACGCATTTAATTCGACTCACTCATCTGCTGAATTTCTACCTGTTTCCTAGCCAAAGCCGTGCGTAGATTATGGAAATTTATTTATTTATTTATATATATATTTTTTTTATACTTTACGTATAATTTGCAAGTAATGGCACACACGAAGACTATCTTTACTATTTCGTAACAGTAGACTACACTTTATTTTCGTATTTATTTATATATATGAAACTTTTACACTTTGAAACTATTACATTTAATTTATAAAACTTTATAATATTAAAAATATTTAAAAAAAAACACTGAACTTTCTAAAAACAAATCGCACTTCCTCTACCTTTCTCGTTTTATATCAATGTCATCGGTCATCGCCAGGAACTACCACACTATTGGCTAAATATAGTCTGAACTATCGAAAATAGCACAAACCGTCCGGCTTTTACAATTCATACATAAAATCTCTTTAAGCTCAACTACACTCCGATTTATATCTGTTAGGATGCAGTAAAATCAAAATTTATTCGAAAATGAAAAAAAACTGTACTAATTTCGAATTATTATATCGTTTCGCACTACTGATAACTATTTAATCAAAATAGCATAGAACGTAAAAAGAAACCCCTCGATAGAATTTCGTTTTTTTGGGGAATAAAATGTTTGTGCAGAGCGTCCTATTTGAGCGAGGTCTGCTTTTCTACTGAACTGATAAAAGCCTCCAAGAAGAGTAATCAGATACAAAATCTGCGAAGACATTCGTCCGGATATACTTGAGGAGTTTTTGTACCGTGGAAGACAAGCGCCTTGTCCGTCTCATATTTAAGATTCCAGAGGGGAGAAACGGCGACCGGTTGCTTCATGCTAACAATTTCAGCTGTTCTGGATGTTGGGAAAAATGCCTCAAGGTTTTGTTTATATTTTGAAAATTTATTTACAGACTATCGCACCGGCAGAGCTTTTCCTGCAAACTGAAGCTTTTCTCCCCCCTTTAAATTATATGAGAAGGTGCAGACATAGACTAACATTTTCAGCGTTTACTGTATCATTTTTGGTACGTGAAAATTCATTGAGAGGGTTCTTTTTTCCACTGGGATTTATGCAAATCAACTGCTTTAATACTGTAACAGGTTATTTTACTCATTTGTGGAGCTCATTAACGTTTAGCACAATTTTAAATAACTATAAAGTGAACGGCAGTCGGACAGGTTCTATTTTAGGAATAATATTTGCCCCAGGTGCATATTATTGGTGCAGGCATCCCACTTCTGATATTTGAAAAGTTATTTCGCGAAATTTGATATATACGGAAACAAATGGAGATATTGGCCATAAAATTGTTTTTCTCTTATCCCTTAGGATCTACATTTTCAGAGTATTGCAAAACTGAATGTGATCAATATTAATTTCAAAGTTTATACAAACCCAGGCATTATTACACCTGAAATAGAATGTAAAATTGTTTGCCAACTTAGTATCAATTTATTCTATACTTTGGTAGAACAGAATAAAATACGTGCACAGTAACAAACAACATTTTGTTTAATACCTCAGTTAATTATTCGTTAAAAAAATTTAGAATATAAAATTAAAATCATACCGGGTCAACTTAAAAATAAAGTTGCACCCAAAGGTAATACCTTTTTAGACTTTTAAGAGTATTAAATTCGCCCAAGTTTAGCATTAAATGAGGTTGGCCTTTAAAAACGTGTTGAACTTTTTTGGTGAAGATGAATTTAGTTTAAATAGAAAATTCCTACAATGTACTTTAAGTTTGGTGGATTAGTTCGAAATTATTCATTTTCAGGGTATACTTTAATTTTGAAACACCGGCATTTTAGATATTTATTTTCAATTTTTACTTTTAATTATCACATCTAGAATGACATACAATTTTTGTGGAAAATCACCGAATATTGCGATCCGAATTTATAACTCCTTTTAAATACTACAGGCCATTAAGAGCCTTGGCCTGTCTTAAATAGTGATTTAAAATTTCAAATAGGTTAAAGTACCCGAAAATTGCCAGACAAATATATCAAGGATCTTTTAAAGGTTCGAAGGTTACTTAAGCGTAAACAAATTCGAAGGGCAAACCAAGAATTAAATGAAAAAGGGATAAGATAGTAAGCAATTCCCGGTCGTGATTACAAGCGAGCAAAGCGAGTTAAATTGTGCGGAAAACGTTGGATTACATCGACCGTGCAAAAACCCTTCTTTTCAGAAAGCCCTTCTTTCCATTGCCTGATTACAATTCGATAAATATATTCATGTTCTTCTTGAGGTGACCAGCAAGACATGTTTCTGGTTTATTTTTTATCGTTTTACAAATTGAAAAATCCATGCACAGCCCATTTCTTGTGGGAATGCAACGCCCCTCTACAACAGCAGTCATCCATTGAAGCCAATAAATGGCTTGATGGAGGACAACATAGTCCCAAACACGTATCTGCTTTTCATTTGGAATTCAGGGGCACGTTCTCAAATTCACTCTGAAACACCAGGAGTATTTTATTTCAAACTCCGATAGAATATCACTTATTAATACATAACTTTCCAAAAATACCGAGACATTTGTATATCGATTTTGCATTCACCTGCATTTCTCATAACAAAAAAGCCATAAAATTATATATAAATAATGCAAAATAATAAAATCCTGACATTAGAATATGGGACATTAATAGAAAATGTTCTGTTCTCTTAAATTAATCTAGCCAACAGTGCTTTTGTAACCTGTACTTTGGCATTTTTAACAATTATTAAATTAGAGCTATTTTAAAACGATGTCTAATTTATACAGGTTGGTTTGCTTAAAATTGTTATTTACCTATGTGGATATTTTTAGTAACTAGTATAGCACATGTCTACACTGATTTTGATGCCAGCAAAGGTGTGTTTTACCTTTTTGTGTTTACTAATAATCGTGGTTCGAATGGAATTTAAATTATTTCATTACTATATCTCATTTTGGACATACGATATTTGCCCAACTAATAAGAAATAAGAGTCCGAGAGAGAGATAAGAAATCAAAATAAGTAAATTTTTCGTTTAACCCCACGAAGTATGATCTCACTAAAAGAGCAATCGTTCGGTTCCCTCCAATCATAAGTACACTGACCTTCAAATGACTTCTCTTTCTATTCTATCCACAGTCTTAGATGTTCAGTACACGTTTCGCAAACAATTAAATTTAAAATTTTGAAGTAATACAAGGCGTATTTTACGAAATTAGATACACCCATACTTCACAGTAAATTCACAGATATAACAAAATATATTTATATTTTTTAAACAACTTCTACATGTAAAAACAGACTTTGGTACAGAAAAATACAACAACAAAAAATGTGGGTAGTTACGGTTTTAATATTTAAATTTTACATTGTGTTTACGAAGTTAGTTAGGCTTTAAATTATGTTATTGCTACGACGGCACCAATGGTTTTTAATTAATTTATAGACTTTTGTAATAATTAGTAAGAATTTTTTTATTAAACTCCTTTCTCTGTATAACTTTTTAAATTAAAGTCTGTGATATAAAAGCTACCCCTACAAAGAAAATGTTCATACCCCTTTGTTGCAAAAACGACAAATAGATGCTTTTATCTTCCGTAGAGAGGTATGATGGTGGTGCTCCAATAAATGGCACTTATGACCTCGGACGACATGGCAATTTTTTCATACGACAAAAGATACCTCAGAGGATGGGATCGTGTCGGGTTTTATGCAGGTTCAAAATCAGGAAATTGCTCCTCCTACAACAAGTCGTGATAACAAAACTTGCTGAAGGGGTTTATGACGCTACAACCGTTGTTCCCGGAGTGGTTTCAGTAGCTACAAAGATGCATTCTGAACCCTCCCCATCCATCAAAGTAGAATTGTTCATCATCAAAATCGCGGTACTAAGTGCTGCGACACAAAATCCATTTTGTATAGGGGGTTCACAACTCATCTGAGCGCCTCATCAGCGGGCCTCCATTCGGGTTAAACAGCAATTTTCAGGAAGCTCACGTGCTTGTCCCAGCCCAATAAATAGCCATCGTAAATCAGAATAACACCCACCCATTTTTGTTGATGGTATCATAAACCACCGCAATTTTTTCGATTCTTTTATTCACTTTATCCCGGATTTCGGCGTATATTTTCCGAAATTCTTTCACATTCGCGGCTCGGGTTGAGGGTGATAAAATGAAACGATATCATCGAAGAAATGTTGTCAAGGGATGTTGTGTGAAATTCTCTCTGCTTTTTTTTCCAGAATTTCTTTTTCATCCAGAACGAATAGACAATTCCTGGCTATTTCAATAAACAGTCTGGAGCTAAATTAGCTATTCCCAGAAAAAATTGGTGGAATCAAAAGGTTATTACTCTATCAACCGCGACAAATTTAATATTCCTGGACCTAATCAATCTCGTTAAGGTCAGAGGTTTTAATTTTAACAGAGAATGAATTCAGGCGATAAAAACGATTAGGTTAATGATTTTTAGGTTGATTGATTTGAGTTTAAATTGAAAAATGTTGAAAGATCGTTTAATTTTAGATTTTGTTTTCGAACTTAAGTTGAATTGGATTTATATCTATGGGAATTTTAAGAAGAGGTCAAAAGTGACTTATATTTAAAATATTTTATAGGTCGTGGGATTCATACACTTAACGTAAAATTTCAAAAAGTGCTTTACTTAGAATGATCATTAAAATCTTAATAAAAAAAATAATCAAAAAATCGTACTGTAGGAATCTAGCATACTGTTGAATCAGCATTTTTTTAACTTATTGATATCGGAATACCCTCTTTAATTAAAGGTTAAGTACTTATTTCAGCTTTAATAATAAATCGAAATGTGAACTCTTGATAATTTGTCTCATAATTGTCCTAACATCCTTAAAACAGACCAATGACCCTAAAAAATGTAAAAGAGAAACCCAATTTTGTAAATTAACAAACGGAGGCGGGGAAGCAATATTAATTTACAAAAAAATTTAAAGAAGACCATGACTCTGAAATGAAGAAAAGCAAAATTATTATTAATTCGAATTTTCCCTTTGAGAAGCACTTGGGTGGGGGGGAAAAAAAATTTTTTTAACCTGAAAGAAGTCGTCCTCTTTGAAATAATTTTCACTCACCAATAAAATTTCTAGTGATTTATTTTCGCGAAATTTCTGCAGAAAATCAACGGAAAACGAAAAGGACGCCTTTTGGCCACTTGACGAGAAGAATTTTTATCGTCGTTTTTAATTTTATCATGAGTAGATTCCTTTTCGCTTTGTTATATTAAACACGTGGACCCAGGCCACTTTTTCTTTATCATAACCGGCCTTTGTAAATTCCACCCTCGCAAATGCTCGAATTATTAAGAGGAACGGAAGGAAATTCTTTAGCTTTTTAGCACTTTACATAATTTTATTCGAAAATTTTCATTTAATTTCCTTAGCATGGAATCGAAGAACCCATGCGTAAATTGTATTACATATCCCATGTGCTTCTGTCGTGATTAATTATGCTCATACCACGCACGTTGCTTGGCAAGCAAAGATTTATATATGCCCGGAAAGATGAAAATTAGTTTAAATATTTGGGGAATAGTCCCAAGTAATCGGCTGAAATGAAATGAGTATATGTCTAAATTTTAAGCTCACCAATGATTCCAATTTGGATGTTCTACCCTAAATCGTATCAGGATAATAAGATTACGATTTAGGTTCTGAAGGTTGCGGTGGTTATTATTAGATTTTAAAAGGCAAATACTTCAATTTCGCTTCAAAGATCAAAAAAACGCAAAAAACAATTATGGTATTTATGAGACTATCTCATATACGAGGTTTAGAATGATTTAATACCATGGTTTAGACTTTTAAAAGGCCACTTGATAAAAGCTTAAAATAATGGATTACATTACAGAACTAAAAGGTCAAGCGAAATTTTAAGAGTTAAATGAATTTTCGTCGGTTAGGAAAAGTCATCTCTTATACTATCCCTCAATCGCAGTAAAATGAAAAATACCATTCTCAGTTTTTAATTTTCATCAGAATTTAATAAAAAGTTTAGAATTTAATTTATCTGTAATATCATGAAATTGCTCATTTAAAATACGTAAAAATGTGTGTACTACACAGGAGAATATTTTCTTGTTATTCATAAAAATCATAAAAATTGAATCAAATTAGTTTTTCCATCCTAACTTTATGATTACAGCATTTTCAGATTTAATGAAACTATTTTCAGATGAAATGAAACTATTTTCAAATTAAATGAAAACATTTTCAAATTAAATGAAACCAGTTTGAAATGAAATGAAACTATTTTCAAATAAAATGAAACTTCATCGAACAAAATTAAAAATCTTTTCTGGGTAGCTAAGTGGCTTTTTGGTTTATTTAATTTGGGGAGGAAATATTTAATCATTATGGACAATGCCCGTATTCATAAACCGCGAAAAATTCAAGAGACACTTAGAAGCAGTGGATGTGGATGTAGTTTGATAAAAATGGAATAAAAATGAATTTTAGATTAATTAGCGTAAGGAATTAGTAATAGGCTTTATATTCAATAGAATGCGCCATATGGGCTGCGTTCCCAAGAGCGCTAGGTTTAAGTAGGGGTACAACCATATATATAAAAAAATAAATAAATAAATAAATAAATAAATAGTTTTAAATGTTTGCCGCCTTACTCGCCAATGCTAAATCCCTTTAAGAAAGCTTTTTCTAAAATACGGCCGATCAATATTAAGTGATACTAGCACTTAATAAAATATTACCAGTGTAATTGCGCAAAGTGTTCAACAATTAACCCTTGTGTTAATACCCAACTTTACCTATTCGGTTTAGCATCCGGGGTACTGGGGGTATAACGTGGATCCGGAAGCTTAATTTCAAATTTTCATTTTTTTTCAGTTTTTTGCATGCAAATACAAACAGGGTGAGCACCCGAGTACCCTGGTATTAACACAAGGGTTAAACCAAAATGACTGCTCCAATTATGTAATGGATATGGTTTTGTAAATCCCACATGCAACAGATCGTCAACGTCTTCACTAGTGACATAATAACGAAAGCGTTTACATGAACATTTTATTCTATCTTAAAATTATTTCAAAAATAAAAATAAAAAAATATTAAAACAATTTGTCATTTAATTTTCTGAGGTTTCATTTTATTTGAAAGTAGCTTCATTAAATTTGAAAATGGTTTCATTTAATCTGAAAATGGTTTCATTTACTTCGAAAATGCTATACCATCTGTAGCCCTACTCAATAAAATTTGTATTACAGCTTCTCCCATTGGCTCAATCTGTCTACAATTCCTTGTACTTGCTATTTCTATTTTGTACAGATTGCGTCAATCTCTTTGAAATAAACCGATACCATTGAGTGCCAGATAGTTAGACACAATTAATACCCTCGCATCGGGGAAAACTTTTCCATCGAAATCCCGAAAAACAATGCGCTGTAACACATAAACTTGCAACGAGAAAATAATGAAATCCAATCCTTTTCCAACTATCCTGAGCCGCACAAAACTTTGCCGACAGAGTCTGCTCTGCTTTTGGACCATTCCAGAGACATCCGAGTGACGCCATCTCGAGATAAATCACTTCAGCTAGAGCTTAGCAGCCTTTCTGTCTAAGATTCGATTACCTCGCATAATTCACTTTTGGAGCCATGTCGCCAACCTGCTTTTTTACGCTAACTTTCATTTGGTGGGGAGGAGGGAGGAAAACTTGTTGAAGACTTACCCCAAACCACTCTAGATAATTTCGCATAGGGCGAATCTAACGTGCAGCACAGACGATGATGAGTAATTTCCCTAACGAAGTCATTGAGAGTAGAGCCCTCCGAGGGAAAGGTGGGTGCTGATGGATCCCTGCTGGGATCCCAAAACCCGGTACCCACGCCAATATCAACTTACACTCATTAGTGTTCGTTGTCGGCCTAAATTACCGGGAACGTCGCGACCGGGGTGCCCTCCAGTGTCATGGTTTTCGCAAGGTGCGAAGTACTGACATCGCCGCCACAGCCTATTCACTTATGAGAGAGGTGTTCCCGAAATGTAAATTTTTGGAAAAGGTTCAGGATTTGAGGAGTCCCCGAAATGGTGGTTGGGCGGCACATGCGACTGAAGGAGACGTGCATCCTGAGAATTTCTGCGGGCGGTTCTCAGCACGTTCTGACAACATTTTGGGGCCACATTTACGTGTCGTATAGGAACATTGAGATGCACATATGCTTAATATATGTATAAATATCGATGTTCTTGCTTCACCCAAAAGTTATTATGTTATTCCTGCGTCGGAGTCTCTCTAGACATGCTCTGAATTTTAATAAGCTAGAAGTGGTTCACTAGACACTTTACATAAAATTTGAAAAGAAGCAGGTTAATATGAATGAATTTCCAAAAGTATAGACAGACGGAAAAATACCATAAAAATGATATGATAAGTCAATGTAGAAAGTTATTGATTAAATCTGAAATTATTTAAACATTTTAAAGGCGTATAACTTATGTAAAAACTTCAAACAAACATTAGCTACATTGATAAAATTTATGTATATGGTCTAAAAAATAATTAAAAAAGAGAATCAGTTCGATTTTGAATAATTTAGAAAAAATCTTTTTTACTTGCTTAGTGGAGTTTTTTTAATTTCTTATTTTGAAAAATCACTAAAAATGAGCGGATTGATTCAGTTGAGCATCAATTGATAATTGAAATTTTAAGTTATTATATAAAAATTTAAAAATATTTAAAACTCAACTGGCGTCTATACCACCTCAAGGGAGGTTGCTGACTGTAGGTTCTGACTAAACCAGCTGGCTGAGGAGATTAACACAAACTTCATTTGGGTACCTGGACACAATAAATCCCAGGATAATGTTATGGTAGATAAGTTCACTAGATTCGGGACTTATCTACCGGAAACTGGATATCTTGCAACACGTGGTGGTATAGAGGCGAAAGCTCTTGTAGGAGATTTAGATTGCGAAATGGTACAAAGAGGTTGCCGACAACACAAGGAAATGCGAGACCACCAGGCAGATCTGGCCAACCTTTGACCGTAACAGGTCGGTCGAGTTTATTTCACTTGGGAGGAAAGCCATCAATGAAGTTATACCGGTAATCATCGGACACTGTCTCATAGACAAGCATTCCGAAATGCTCAGTGTACCTTTTAACGGCTTCTGTAGAAGTTGTCACAATGAGGAGAAGGAAGAGAGTGTTACGCACCTCCTCTGTAATTGCACACCCCTTGCAGTTCGCAAGAGTCACCACTTGGGCACTCCTTTCTTTGATGAACTGTCTGACCTGAGCTGGACTAGTATCCGAAACTTAACTCTCGTAAAAGACACTAATGCCCGATTTCACAGTGCAAGCTTAAGTTCTGATCGCCACTTAAGCTCGCGTTTAGTCAATTTTCAGTTTTACAGTATGAGCTAAGACTAAAGCTTAAGTTGTCGCTTTACTTAAATAGCCAAAATTTGTCACTTAAGCTTAACTTAGCTATATGATTTTCAAGAAATTGGAAATAAGAAATTCTGAAAGTAATCAGCGCGTTGATTCTTTTTCGCGGTTCAGGATGTCCAAATACTGTGCTGCTATTATGCTTGAGGAAATACGTTAACAAGTTTCACTTAAAACAACCTCGTTAGTAAAATTTTCCTACGAAATTATCTAATTATGGGCCCTACTCTTGAATCCGTTCGAATCGAATCAAAAGAAAAGCTTAGAAAAATTCATTTCTGTTAACTATAACTTGAACTTATTTCTTCGTTCAATGTGATTAAAATAATTCAACAGAAAAATCCAAACGGATTACCATATTTTGAATTTTTCTTTTTTGCGGAAAAAACTAATTTAAATCAAGGGTAACTGAAATGAATTTTTGAGAATTTAACACGTTCCCTGCCACAATTTTCAACAAAGCTTTCGAAAGAGATTTACATGTAAAAATGCATTTGGTAGGAGCGAGAGTGTGTACCGTTTTCGGTACACGTGACAGGGAACGTGTAAAGAACTTTATTAAGAATTTTTATTCAAAAGAGGCTTTTGTATAAGCTCCTTTCGATTTGATCCGAACGGATTCAAAAATAGGGCCCTATATTCAATATGTAATTTTAGCATATTATGAATATTGGACAAATTTGAAATGCGAACCTTGGAAGAAGTAAGTAAATTTATATTGTACTCGTATTTGTAATACAATTTCCTCCTAAAATATCCAACAAATCTACAAAATAAAATCTGACCGAAATCAGTTCATAGTGACGCCAGAACATCCCGCTCCTCACCCTTCCGCTCGAGTGGGTGCAGCTTAGCAACGTGACTTTCTTAAGAAACGAAAAGAAATTCAAATAAAAATTCGCTGAAATCTCACATGCCACTGGCCGGCGAAAGACGAATTTTAAGGTGATAAATTCCAATCGACTGAAGACTTACGACCTGCCACCCATTTCCGCTGGCCAAGTGCTTTCTCAACAATTTCTCATTTTCTTGTGTTAATAGTCCGGTCTGGGGCATGACTCATTGCCCTGGGCGGTGACACTTTGATTGGCACACTTTGGGCTATCAAAAATTTATGATGCGACTTAAATCGCTCCTGGAAAACTTTGAGAAGATCGAATCGAATTGATATCTTAACATGATATTTTTTTTTTTGAACAAACAGAAGAGTTTCTCTCATAAGTTCCTTTAAGTTAAGCTCTAATATTTTTGAATTTTAAGCGATCCATTGCCCCTTTTCAAACTGTAAGGGACTTCCTGAGAAATGGGTTCGTTATTCACAAGATTTGAAAGCGTACTTCTCTCGGTGTGCTTTCGAGGATAAATTGCTGTGTCGCTGTAGATTAAGCGGGCTTTTCATTTTCTAGAAATTTTAAAACCGTGTCACATATCATTTTTGAAGGAAGTTACAAACGGAACAAATTCAGATCCCTTTACACCGCTTATGATATATGACCTTTTTGAAATTTGAAGGTTAACGCGAATAGTTCAAGGAGTTGTACTAAAGAAAGTTTAAATGTTTTATAAAATTTAATAATTTAACATTAAGTATTACGTTGATACAGTAAAAAGGCAATTTTAAGTGGATTAGTCGATATTGTAAAAATGTGAAAAAATACGTACTTATTTCTTTTTCTAAATTGCGATATTTCCATGAAATATAATCAGATTTTAATGAACTAGGGCTCATTTGAAAGCTTGTACTCTCTAAAAATGTTTAATAAAAGATTTAAAACCTAAATATCAATTTTAAAAGAAAGAACAACCTGACTTGACTTTTAGCTATTCAAAGTCCGAAAATATCACAAGAGTGCCGATGTGATGTACCCCCTATCACAGCTCTTATCTCTGCCACTGGAGTAGTGCAAAGATGCTAGCAGTAAATCAAGTGAAATAAGACAGGGACAAATATTTCTTCATCTGTTTTCCGACAAAGTACACATTTATTCCTTTTCTGGGACGAATTTTTGCTGACTGGAAGACCGTAATCGGCTTGTCGTCATTAAAAACCCGAGAGGGATCCGGACAAATCTGGCGTGGTCTAATTAAATAGAGTGGAATTATCATAGGCTCCCAGAAGGAGGCTGTCGGCTCCTCCTTTCTGCAGCTCATCAAAAGCATATCCATGTCTGGGGCCAGGATTCCTGTTTCTCTAATTAATTCTGAAGTCTCGCCTCTCGCACAGTGTGTCTTCTTCGCCATCGGTAATTAAACTCCATTTCCAGATCCAGTCTCTGGGATGAGGCGCAATCCCTTCCTGGAGACAACTATGACACGAGTCGCGATTTTCCTGCGACATTCTTGAGGTGGGGCACATCTCGAAAACAAATTTTCATAACTAATAACAACGAGGGTCTGCAGACGTCCTTGAGGGTCCTGGAGCATTCTTTTCAGCGATAAACTAAATGGCCGTTAGTATTAAAAGATTCTTTTCCGACAATTGAATTAGGGAATTTTCGCAAGGGGTATTTGGGGATTGGGGGATTGGAAGCCTACAGCGAAATTGATTGATTACATCGCGAGTGGATGCCCGCGTTTTTGTCAAACGTCTTTTAAAGCGCTTTAGACGTGACCTTGGAAATATTTTGATAAATGAGAAGTGAATATTTTCGATTTTTAGTCATAATTGATTTTACCTTAAAATTTTCTTACCTTAATATATTTTTAAAAAAAGTTGTCCGGATCATAAAATTCTTAAAACTTCAATTAATATGAGACCTATCCGCCCGATTTACACTACAGATCAGTTTCGCAAAAACCTGTGTAACTTGAAATCGAGGACTATTCTACGTAAAATCGTGCATATCAAAACCAAACTAACTTGTACCTAATTTAGTCATTTATTTAAACGTAATAATAAACCTGTGGCGATCAACTTGAGAGTAAGAGCGCTAATATTCGATATTTCGACTCTTAAAAAGCAAGGGTTTAGGCGTGATTGAGTAACATACAAACAAACAAACATACTTTCGTTCTTATATAAATATTCGATTCGAAATCATTTGACCCTTTAAATAAATTTCGTTTAAATTCATTAAATTTCAAATGTTTTAGTCATCATATTGGATTTCCAAATTTTGATAGTAGATTCGAAATTACTGGTCTCAAACTATTCTTCTAAATTTAGAACGTAGATTCGGAATCAGGACCTACAAAAACCCCCAAATACTAAATTTCATAGTATCCCTTGATATTAACAAATTTTGACCGCCATCTTGGGTCCGCCATTTTGAAATTCGCGTGTAAAAAAATTGCCTATATGCTAGGCCGGAGTATGTAGTGCCTTCACTCAAAATATAAATATTATGAGACCAAGCGTTTAGGCATGATTGAGTAACAAACAAACGAACTTTCGATTTCATACATATACCATAAAAAATTGATTTATTTATTTCTGAAATTCTATTTATATAACCCAATCCGAAAACGTATTAATTCTGAATTTCTCATAATCCGATTTTCAGATAACGCGGTACAAATTAATCTGATTAATCTTATTTCAATATTTCTCATAACGCGATTTCCATAGAACATATTTTCTAATTTGAATTAATTCTGTGTTAATTCTAACACGGTACAAATTAATCGCGTTATAGGAGACTTGATTTGATCTCATACCACGCAAAATAACTTCGAAGCTCGAAATGTGATCAAAATTGAACCAAGAGAAATGTAATTTAAGTTAAAGAGGTTAAGCTTTTTACCTATGTAAGGCAAAGAAAAGGAATTGGTTCGTTTTCTTTAATAAAAGTAAATAAATTCTCATGGGGGCTATTCTGGACATCGATTTACAGCCAATTCGATCGATTATCCTCAGCCCAGATTTTTGTTAAATTTTTTAACCATCTAAGTACAAAGTTCAAAATATCCGTAGAATTATTTTCCTATAAAATTCATCATTGTAGCCAAATCATTTAACTAGAGTCCCAAAATTGGGACAGGAAAGCTTTCCGTAGAAAGAATCCCATCTCAAAACCTTTCCATCTACGGCTTAAAAGTTCACTGAAAGCTATCTCCAAGTTTGGGATGAAATAAAAGGTGTCCTGACTCAATCCACAGAAAGTAGAAACTCTACATAAATAAAAAGGTACGAAGCCCGACTTACTTGAGTGATCCAATCCCACCTCCCTCGTCAAGTCCTCGGTCAAATTACCGGTGCCGGAATCGGTCACGAACGAAGAATAAATGATGCCCGCATCCCGATAGAAATTGGCGAGGGTGTTCATCATGAGATGGCAGGTGTGCAGCCCCGCAACGTTCTTCTGGCCGTCACGGTCGTAGAAGAAGACTGCTTGGGTCCAGTTGTACCTGCAGTCCCATAGAGGAACAGAGATAAAAGTTAGCATTTTTCATGTTTTAAAATTTTACAGAAATTGATAAAAACGCTAAATTCTTAAAATACAAAGTAATTAAAGTTTATTTTTGTTTTTCCAATAAAATTCAAGCAAATTCTAAATTTACAAAATTTTCTACCTTTTCATCATAGCGACAAACAGCTCTGCGATTGCCTGAAAGCCCAGCATCCCGGTCCGGATGAGCATGTAGAACTCGTCGACGCAGCTCCTCTTCTTGTGCTGGAAGTTGAACGAAAAGCCTCCAACAGACAGAAGTGGGGTCCCCTCGGACCGGAAGTACTTTGCAATCCGTCCGACCGAAGCTGCAATGCATGAAAGAATTATTTTTTACTAACCAACATTTTTATGTATATTTTTTTAAAGCTCATTTAACTAACCAAACTCTATTTCTACTTACTTACTTACTTACACTCTATCCGCGAAAAATATTTACGGGTCCATAAATAATTTAACTAGTTATTAAAATTTAAAAGTTTTGACGAAAGATTTAAACAATATTACGGCCGTTATATTAGGATTATTATAGCTCTAAAACCCCGGGAGTATTGTAAAAGTTTTCTTGTATAATCGCAATAAAGAAATTCATATTTCAGCCCTCATAACGCTCTAAGGGTCGTAAATGTTGAGAATAAAATTAAATTCATCGTTATTTGTTTGTCGTTTAAAAGTGGCATCTTGTAGTTGGGTCGAATTATTTTCTTTTCATAAATAAATTCTATTCTATTCTAGTCAGGTGAAGAGTGAGACTGAAATAGGGAAAAAATGAGTTCAATGGTGCACGAGTTCCCCAAAAATTGGGGACTCTAAGACCTCAAAAACAACTGGTTCTATTTCATTTTGAGGCGAAAAAGATTTATTCAGAGGTTCACGCCCCATCGGTTGCTTTTTGGCGCCCCGAAAGCCCCCGAATGGATCACCGGACCCAGTGAATTATCGCAGCTCATCAAAGGGGGGCACCCAACAAGTGCGGGTGACTTTTGAGTTTTCTTAAGCGCAATCGATTTAGGGCTGAACAAAGGGGGGTTGTCGCACCGCCCTCACAATTTCTGCCTTTAACAGACATCAGGCGGAGCGGGCGGTAAGACCACCTGAATGGGGGATTAATGGGGCTTGGGTTTGCGGTTCGGGGGTTTTGGATGATTACGGGTTAATGGAACATGAGCAAGCAGCGCTACTTCGAAGCGGGTTCCCGGGCGCCCCGGCCTTTTCACAGACAAATTAAGAGGTGAAAGGGCAATTAGCTGAGCTGAGGCTCTTGTAAATATTGGCCTGCCAGATTGTCATTTGCGGGAATTTGATTATAGACGATTAATTGGAGTCAGGCACATGCCGATGACTGATGCCAACGCAGCTTTTTTGAGTACGCCTCCTTTGAGGGAACCAAACAAGACCACGTTTTAGGTTCCGTGATTGTCCCTGACCTTCAAAATTAAACCAATTGCCATCTACCAGTTATCAGTTACTACGTTCAGATAAAATAAATAATAAGAAATTATTTCGAGTGACCTCAACCATACGCTCAGATTTAGTAGCAGATTTTTACTTTTTAACAGATGACGGATTCCGCGCTCAAAGAAATCAATTTTCGACTTCTTCATAGAAATTAAAGCGATATTCCGAAAGTCTATGCTGCATCGAAGGAAACAGTCTAGTGCTCCCAAAATTTCCTAGACTGTTTTAGCCACATGCAGCTGGGCGTTGTCATGGAGTAAAATGACTTTACCATATCTCTTCGTCGATCCTTCGCGTTTTTCTTTCAGTGCTCAGTTCAAATCGAATAGTTTTTATCGGTAGCGATCAGCAGTGATCGTGCGAACAGGTTTCACAAGTACAAAATCCACGACACTCTTCTGATCCCAGATATAGGGCAAAGCCTTCTTTCCATGGATATTCCGTTTTGCTTGCGAAGTTGATGATTGGTCTAGATCCACCCATGATATTTTGCATTTAAGATTGTTAAAATAAATCCTGTTTTCATCGCCAGTAATGATTCGATATAAAAAAAAACTCTTCCTTTTTTGTTTGGCAAACAAAATTTCGAAAAAATGGTTAATAGTGAATTTCTGACGAAAGTGCAGTAATTTTTCGTCTCTTCGGAACCAAGCTGTTCTCCCGCGGTATACTTTGCAAGTGGTCTGAAGCTCGTTCGTCCTATTGAGTTGGTTTAAACTTAAAACTTTTACATAATTTGTTTGAAGATATGGTAAAATGTATCGCGAATCAAAAGGATAACTTCTTAGGATAATCGTGAGTAAAAGTAAAAGCCGTTCTTGGACATAAGCTTTAAGCGCGAGTTCTTTCCTGTTTAAGTCGTTTGCCATATAACTTTTGGGCACTTATTTAAGATTCACGCCACTTTGCCTTATAGATATGTGCGTGCGCTGGACCACTTCACAGCTTGTAAATGTCCAAAGTTTTGGCTATGTCTACCAACGAATATTCAAAATGTATGAGTTTCTAATTCGAGCACCTAAAATAGCAGTCCTACTATGCCTACACAAATATGCAATTCTAAATATAAATTGAAATTGAATTAAGTTGAAAAATGAAAAATTATCCCTTACAATTAGAATTTATGGAAATATTTTTTCCATGATGCCTTTAATTCTAAGAATCAATAAACTCTTAATACCTCTAAAGCTCCACTTATAAAAACCCATCTAAATGGTGAACTTTTTTAATTCCAAGAGCTCGAGGCGCAGCATTACACCCACGATAGAGTAAGTTTTGCATTTTCCACCCCCAGTCTCCCATTTCCTCAATAAGTTTAGATTGTTTCCGAGATAATTCCAAATTCAATTTGTCCTTCGGTTCAGCTGCGACAATAAAACCCCTCTCCCATAAAATTCATTTGAACAGTCGGGGAAAGTTTGCACAAAGGATGGTATCCTTAAAGGGAACAGACTGCTGCTCCCTAAAACCTTTTGTCTAGGCGAAATTTCATCCCTAAATATATGAAATGAAATAAAGTAAAATGAAATGAAATATGCGTAACTTACCAAGGGCGTAATCGCAGGCTGGCCCAAAAAGGACATGGGCACAGTCCTTTCCGTAGCCGTCCATTGCGCTGATCGTCGCGTAGGAGGCATCACATTTATCGTCGTAGGGGATCCATTTGAAGTTGAAATGTCGCGGCAGGATCTGAAGCTCTTTAACCCTTTTCTCGGCTAGCTCGAGGACGGGGAGTACCTTCGGTAGAGAGGCCTCGTAAATTGTGCTCGCGGGAAGGATGACAACGGCCCGCAGTGTGCAGTTTAGGGTCCAATCTGTGTAAGGGTCCTGCTCGCAGATTGCTTCGCAGGCGGCGCGGGGCTCCTCCCGACACCCTCCTTCGACTTGGGGGAGCCACAACAAAATCTGGAATAGGGCCAGGAAGGTGATTCCAATCAGTGGCCGAAATGAGCAGGTGCTCGTTCCCTTCGAAAAGTTCGTCCTTGATGGCCATGACATTGATTTGAATCGAGGTCGATTTTTCCCAGTTACCACTCGGGGAATCCCCAAATTATGCGTGGGGTGAGTTCGTACAGGAGCTTGTTGCTTACTGACGGTTTCCTCTGGGAGTCTTCCACCGCCACACACGTTCGCAGATTTCATAGCTGATAATGTTCATGTCCTGGCATTTCTTTTCTTTTTTTCCTCTTTTAACACAATTCCACACACGGCAAATTAAGTCAGCCAGGCCGCACTGATAACGAACCCCTTTTGTTGCGGATTAAAACTGGGGCTGACGTTGCTTTGTTGTTTCGCTCAATCACTTACGCGAAATGAATGCGCTCCATTTGCTCCTGATTTCCCGGACGGAGTCTTTGAGTTCGATCTCGTGCCGTTAAATTGGATTCGCATCAAGATCTGGAAAGAAGTAAAAAAAAAAATCTTTTTTTCCATTCTTAGATAAATGACTGTCTAGTGTAGGTCGAGAAGCAGTTCAGTTATGAAAATTAGGGATGAGGATGGGGTTACTTTGGGTGAAGTTTCCTGGTAAATGACTTTAAGTCGTATTTTTGGCACCCAGGAGTTTGTGTTGGAAAATTTTCTAGGGCTTCCCGAGCGATTAGGTGTGATTTATTGATGGCGCGGGAGATGATGCTTACGAGTGGCAATCTGTTATTGGCATATTTTGAAACAAAGCAGAAAAGTGATGATATCTCTTAAGACTAAACGAAAATCCTTCTCCGAAGGGAATCGTTAAAGCCATTTGTTACTTTATTAGCATACTGTGGATCCATAATAAGCAATACCTTTAGTGTATATGTTAAACTTTTTGCAATCTTACTTAAGCTCATTTTTCTTCATGTTAAGGGGTTACATGAGATTTGAAATTTTTAAAAATCGAATTTTTATAGTACACAATGAGAGGAATATATCCTGGCAGTTTCAACTTAATCCGAGCAAAACTGTAGGAGTAAGAGATTTTTGAAACTCCTCCTGTACGGCTCGACGCGTAAAATTTAAACGTATTTTTCTCAATACAACATTTTCATAATCGATGGGTAAGATATTTAAAAAATGAATCCATCGATCACACTGAAATTTTGCACACTACTTTTAAATTATATCGATTAGTGGTTGATTTTAGGATTTTCATTTTCGTTTGACCACAACTCATTTTATAAGCCAATACGTGACCAAATTGTTGCACGAAACTCTACCAAAAATTCAAATTATATTATTATTAAAAACCCTTCCTTCAATTACGAGATAACACTGTCTACTGTCTAACAGAAAACATTCGAGTTTTTTGTTTTAGATAAGCCCTTCATGAACTATCCCGTGTACCGCGAGGATACCTCTTTTTTTAAGTCGCTTCCGCAGATCAGCTTTCATCGCGTCATTTTTCAATATTCTTAATTAAAAATTTTATGAAATAGTGCTAAAATATTACTGTTTCGAATGAAATAAGTTAAAATAAAATAATTAATTTAGTTTGTTAAAAAAAAATGTTAAATAACCCCTTAAAATAGGAAATAATAAACTTTAGAATGTGTTCCTTTAAGTGTATCATCTAGACCTAATTAAGTCTAAACCCGTAACTATTTCAGCATTATTCGTTGAAATCTATTTGAAGAAGGTCTATGAATAATGTTCAGTCTAGACGTTTATAAAATAAGGCACTCTTGTTAAAAATCAATCTTAACAGTAGAAAGTTCAACGGAAAATTAGATTTTAAACATGACACGCATATATCCAGGTAATACTTATCCCCTCCACTTCAAATATTTCTGTCTCTTTCGCTTTCTTACTGAGAAATCATCGATACGCTCTTACCAAATCAACTGTATTTAGCTAAAATTTCAAGTAGCAAAGCACCATCGGAAATAATTTTACACTCTGAGAGCAAGTAAAAATTAAATGGTTATTTCATACCCCCAGGGCAGCCACCTAGCTTCGTTGCTTTTCATTCTGCTCATCAATGATGTGAATTAAGCCGATGATATGAAAATCTCCAAACGGATATCCACTACCTCGGACTTTCGACTGCTTGAGGATGACTTCGACAATTTTAGCATTTGGTGCAAAAAAAACCTCTCTTGAGCTTAATGTCTCCAAATGCCAAACCATCACTTACTACCGTAAACGCCCCTCTTCTTCCCCCAGAGTATATAGGCTGTCTGATGACCCTATCCCCTTTGTATCCTTTCTTCGCGATCTAGGTGTCATTTGTGACAGCGAACTTAATTTTTGTGAACACATTGACAGCGTGAGCCAATTCCGTGCTTGGCTTCGTGAAGCGTTGGCCCAAGCAGTTCCTTGATCCCTACATTGCCAAATTACTCTTTGTTACCATTGTCAGGGCTCTCCTTGAATACGCTTGCAAAGTTTGGTCTCCATTTCAATCCAATAGCATCAATAGGATTGAGGCTGTCCAGCGTAGGTTCCTTCGCTTCGCTTTACGTGACCTTCCCTAGTCTGACCTTCAAAACCTTCCTCCCCTACGAAAACCGCCTCTTGCTGATTAACTTGCGGCCCCTGTGAAAGCGTCAGGACCTTGCTGATATTACCTTCATTCATCAACTGCTTATTAGTGCGATTGACTGTCGTTCTCTACTTCAGCGAATCTCTATCTACACCTAATCCTCGCAATCTCCGTTCGACCCCTCTCTTTCGCCCTGTTTATCACCGTACCAACTATGGACTTTCTGAGCCTCCCATCGGAATGCTTCGGAAAGCCAGCCCGCACCCTTCTTTTGACTTCCACCTGAGTAAATCATCCCTCAGGAATGACCTTAACAGTGCCCGTACCTTTCTTACTTTTAATTTTTAATTTATTCTAATATTTAAGTAAATTTATTTTCAGTAGGTTGTATTAGCGATAACCAAATCTCTATCATGGTGCGTTCGACGTGTATACTCGTTGTGAAAAAAATAAAATTACCATTGTCTGTAAAAATTCGAAAATTTAATGAAATCCAATAAGAATATTATTTGGTGGGATGTTTCCTTTCTATTACCAATAGAATTGCTGAACTAAAATTTTTAATATTATTTTCTTTCTGCATGTGTTTTAGTTTTTATTAAATAAACATTTTTCTTTCCCGTTTTTCACAAAATTTATAATAGGACCATTTTGCCCTGCGTTCGACGTGTATACACGTCATTGCTTGATTTTAATTTCGCATACAGTGGAGGATTTTTAAAACTAAATTCCACGCTTAACTGGTTAAATCATACCTGAAGGGGGTTAAACCTTAAAGCATTAAACTCTTAAATCAATAAATAAAATACATTTATATAAACCGCAATATGGGTATTAGCGATTAAAACGAAATTTATAGATATTTTACAGATTTATTATTATATCTAGGGAAGGTTTCAGGTTCGTTGACAAAGAAAAAAATAAAAAAAAAAGGTCATAACATCACTCATATCAAATTATTTGGAAATCTTTACAACTTGCAAACAGGGGCAGCACTTACAAGTTTATTGTGTGTAAAAAGGATGACAAAATCTGTTTCTGTCATAATTTTTACACAAATTTACCCAAAAATGGATGGTTTCACAATGGGTCCTGTAGAAATAGGATACAAAAAAAAAAAAAAACTGAAGTAGAGAGGGGCACAAAAAAAAAACAAAAAAGGAACCAAAAGGATCATATTATTCTATTCTGGTGAGTGTAAAAACGAACGAAGAAAGCATCTTTAGCAAAATGTAAATGTCTCCCTTAAGAAAATATCTTCGACGTAGGTATTTTGAATGGGCCAACGATTCGTCTCCTAAACAACTGTGTTTCTTTGATATTGGGCATCCTTCTGGTCGTTGTTTACGTGAAACGAAATTAAATGACCCGAAAAATATGCCGCAGCGCAAAAGGACTGAGGAGATGGATCACCTTTTCTGCTTCAACGTCAAAACTCAATGAATTCGTGGATGATTTATTAAAACCCTTTCGAAACCAGACGGTGCGATGAATTAGGTGATGGTTGATGGTATGGTGGAAATGCCTCTAGAGAGACCATCTAGCAACTGTCCTTCTATCGGCTGTTAATTGAGAAAATTAAGCTTTTGGTAACACGATGCCCAGCACTAAATTGAAGGGCCTTTGATGGGCAAATAAAACGCTAAGGACGGGTGATATTTGCCGATCCATTTTCAGCAATTCTTTTCAGGTTGCTACGAATTGGAAGCAGGTGTTTTGAGGGTTAATATCACGTGCCGAAATAAAATCCGCAAGGGATGAGAGCTCAGGGAAAAAGCTCTATAATCCCTCTTGGCCGTTTCCCAATTACCTGTTGATTTTCCTCGAAGGAAAGGCGATTCTCGAATACTCCTGCACATGTAAAAAATAAATACCAAACTCGAGACGTCCATGGTTTATTAATTTATTACTTCGACCTTGAGAGATATTCTTCATTTAATCAAACGTACTTATGCTTTTGAAAGCAATATCTTTTGGGTTCGACATCAAAAAGCTAAAACTTATCAGATTTCAAAGCGGATTACTTTGTAAAATTTAACATTCACCATTGAAACCTAAATTTAAAGTGGTATTAACACTATTAAGAGGCAGTTTTTCTTTAATGCTTAGCGCCAGATTTAATTTTAAAGTTGAATACTCCTATTAATTTCTACTTTTAGACGCAGTTCGTTCAATTAGAATCGAAATAGAGAAAAATTCGTCCTCTGGTCATTCACTGAGGCTACATATCTAAGAGTTTTAATCTCTTTTGAACCCAGGGAGGAATTAGCACGGTTGGTAATTTGGTCAATATGAAGGCCAAAAGAGAATTTAACATCGAAGTTAACGACACTTTTTGGGCGAACCAAAGCTATGATATTAATTTTATAAGAAAAGTTTATCAATTTATTTAATTCTGCGACATTTAAAATCATGTGATTGTTGGAGCATCACTCAGAAAAAATAGTGAGATCGTTTTGGAAATCTATAGGACAATTTAAAGATTCTGCCACAATAAAAAACTTTAAATCGTTAGCATAAACCAAAATGAGTGGCTTTTGGAGTAGAGAAAACAAATCATTCAAAACGGGATATAACAGCAGCGGTCCAAAATGGCTTTCTTGTGGAACACCAGAAACAACATGAAAAGAGTCAGAAAAGACGAAGCTAATTTAATTTTAAAGAAACAATTAGGAAGTTGTCATATAATCCCATAAACAAGATTAATTGGAAAGCCAAGTCTTAATAATTTAAATATTAGCACTTTGTGAGAATGCTTGTGAAATGCTTTATTAAAGTCAGTGCATACGGAGTGGACCATTTAAAATTTGGAATTTTAAATACTGCTTTATTTTGATGCGAATTTTGCATTAAGACCTCGGAATGACACCGTACAAAGTTCAATTGTCACAGGTGCTGAAGCCACATCTGCAACGATCGCTAATTGGGCTCTGGAACGGTTGGCAGAAAATGAGTATTTTAACGGAAAAATCATCTTTTCTGACGGAGCCTATATTCCTCAAAAAATTATATTTGCTTATATATGTATACATTCCTCCAAGTGTAACATGATCGTTCCTAATTTTTAGTTTGAATTTTAATAAGAGAAAAATGAACGTTTTTCCTTCTTCTTGTACAACGAAACACATCAGAAAAGAGGAAGAAGTAAAATTTCCAGAGATAAACCTATTTTCGTTCTATTTACCCCAACTTCTTAATATTAAAAATATTCAACCTTTTTACCCTCAGTCCCATTACCATCTAAATGAGGTTTACCACTGAATTAATTGAATTTTCCGGCCAGGAAAATTGTGGTAATCTTTTGTTAATCTGCGAACAATCTAATCTGTAAAAGATTTTCCGATTTGTTGTGCACGTTACGTTAACACGTCTCAGAAACAACTGAATCCAGCCCTCCACCGTAAATAAGAATAAACTTTTCGACATGCTAAGAGCTATAACTTCTGGAAGATTCACTCCTACGCTGTTTGTACTTATACAGGAAATCTTTTCTAATCTATTTCCCCTGGGAGAAGGTTCGCTTTATTAATAACTTCCAACATTTCGGATTTTTCGTTTACTCAGCGCTTAAGTAAAGTTTGCACCTGACAATTGGAGATTTCATCAAGCTGAATCCATTTTTCATAATTTCACCTGTCTTATCCACGAGATATCCTTTTATCATCTTCATCTTGTATCCGTGAAATATTCATACGTATCGCCTGAGGAGTAAAATGTAAGATTGCTGATTGTAATTATTCAACGGCAAGTACAAATGTTGATGAAGGAAATGGCATTTTAAATGTTTGTTGATTAATTCGCAGGTTAATCATTAAATGAAATGAGATAGTGCTAAGGTTTGCTGACTAACTATCCAATTAATGGAGTATTTGCCTTCGGATTGGAGCAGATAATTAAATTTTGTTGGCTTAATAATGGTACCTTCCTTAATTATTTATTTTAACCGAGGTAATAAAGGAATCTAAATAATAACAAGCCTTTAAAATTAAAGGGGGAAATAGGTATAGATGAATCAAAAAATTGAAAGTTTTTTTATTCCCTTTTATCGAAACGACACTTTTTTTTGAATTTGTACTCTACCTCAAAAAATTTTGAACGTTAAATTCGGAAAAATACAGTCAACAAATAGACGAGTTAACAAAGTACTCCAAGAAAAAAGGCTGACAATAATCAATAGGAAGCATATCATACTGCATCACGATAATGCTAGACCACATGCTGTTTTGGCGACTCGGCAGAAAAACTCAGAACTAGGATGAGACATTCTTTCGCATCGACCATATTCCCTAGACCTTAACCATCAGATTTTCACCTATTCCTTTCTTTACAATATTATTTGAAGAGAAAAAAAATTCAAAAATTGAGGAAATGTTTATGTTTAGAGTAGTGCTGCTGTAGTTTTTCGCATCCAAAGATTTTCTTCAAAAATATGTTTTATAAATTGCCATCATGCTGGGACGAAGTCATAAGGAACGATGGAAATTATATCGTACAATAAATCTAATTAAATATGTTAAAATTTGTATCATTTTCTTCCTCTTCAAAAACGGACAGAACTCTCCGGTAGACCCAATAATTACACTCTATATGAACCTAAGTTTTGAGTAATATCATTGTTTAATACGTTCACGCTGGCGCATATCACCGGTAGCTCACGTAAGAGTGTCTCATCGGGTAGTGCGTGGCGGGCATTTGAATGTTCTATCAGGCAGTGTACACCATTAAAAAAAAATCGTTTAGCAACTAGGAATATATTGCCAGACAATTTTTTTTTTCAACTAAAAAATAAACTGAACGTGTTAAAGTATTTTTTTATTGCAAAACAAGTTATAAAAAACTGGCTTTCGTTAGTCAGTACCAACTTTCTTGGAAGTATTGTTTACTGCCCCTCATCGTAATCCATATGCGATAGTTTTCAAAATAATTTTTTCCTACAATCATGGGGTTTTGTTTTGTTGTTTTGTATTTTCCTTTCCAGTCATGTTCACTCATTCGTTGTGATTAAGGAAAATCACGGCATTGCTGGCGATTCTTTTATTAAGTCAATTTTTCACTCAAATAAACGCTAAAAGTGCTGCTCCACCAAAGGGGATGTTTACAAATTGTTTAATTATTTCCCAGCATATTTAAGTAATCGTCCACCCCCACTGGTTTCCCTGAAAGGGGCACTTACGAGAAAATTATGTCGTGGAACATTTATCAAGAGAAAAACTCAAGGCACTAGATGTTTTCTTAGGCATTTCTTCTTAATGAGTTTTAAGGATAGAAAGTCATCGCTTCCACAAATCCTGGCCTTCTAACCATGAAATGTAAATATTTCTAGACGCTAATGTTGCGCATCAATTTAGTTAGAATTGTTGAACCAACTTTTAATTAAAAGAAAACAAAATTCTACCCCCTAGATCCCTGGGGTCTTGCGAACACATGATGATGATGACCCGGGATTGAATAAATACCCCGAATATTCAAATCCTTCTTACCATTTTTTTTTTCTAATTGAACACCACCTGCTCGTCTGTATTTTACCGGTGAATTAACATTCATTTTTCCTCGCTCACGATGGAGGATAATCATTTAAAACTTTTCGACATTATGATTCTTAAAAATTGAGAAGGTAGCTTAAACTCCAAAAATGTCTCTATATTAAAGTTATGTAGGTTTTGGTGGCGATTAATTTAAACATTTTAAAGAGTCGGAGATAAAACATAATTATATCACCCTTGAACAGTAGGGGATCGAAAGAAAATCAATCTAATGATGGATGGGACACTAATTGAAATCAATTTATCTGTTGAGTTTACCAATTCTTTATTTTCGTTCCTTCGTATTTAATAGAATTATCGGAATTGTAGAAAATTGATGCCATTTTTTATTGCCTATAAATCGAGATGTGATAGCTGAGGAGCCATCACCCAACTAATGATTTTTTTTCTAGTGATAAGACATAAAATTGAAATGGGCAATCGAAAAGGTCAGTTGTGAATTTAGGCTTAATTTTTTATTTTGTTTAAATTAAAGACGGCCTGTCGAATTTCATAAACCGTTTCCATCACTATCATCTTCACTTTAACTGAAATAAATTAAATCGTCTAGATAAATTTTATAAGTATAATTTGAATTTTAAATAAAAGAGCTATTTGCTTTTGTAACAGTCATAGAAAGTAGAAATACGCAAACAGAGTGATATAATATTTGATGATTTGCAATCTTCAATCGCAAATTTTATAGAACAGATTTAAAATTTTATCATTTTTGAAAATAACGACTCATATACCAATTTTCCGCTGTATGATGAACATATCCCATATGTCTCCTCTCTTCGTGACCTAGGTGTCATTTTTAATAGTGAACTTAACTTTCGTGATTACATTGGCAGCGTAGTGTCCAGAACTAACTCCGCAGTTGCTTTTGTGATGCATTTGTCTAAAAAGTTCCTTAATGCCTTCGCACCAACTATGGTCTCTCTGAACCTCTCACCCGAAGATTGCTCCACCAGAAGATAACTCCATTCCCTCCTTTAAATTTCACCTGATCAAATCATCCGCCCTTAGAATAAGTTCTTTAATGCCCCTCCTTGTTATTGTCCTATTTAGTTACTAAGCTTCGTTTTTAAGCTTAGTTTTAATGCTGTTGTTGTTTATTAATGTTTATATTTTTTTATTAATGTTATTATTTCGGCTTATATTAAGCTTAAATAAATTAATAAAATAAAGAGGTTAACAAGGATTTAAATCAGTGTTTGATTTTGAAATTAGTTGTTCTTAAGCTATTGTGGCTTAAGAAAACAAAATTAATCCCTTTTTGTCGTATATGTCTGTTGAATCATTTTCCTTTTATCTGCAAATTGCTAATTTTTGATCCCATTAAAAGTACTTATTTAGTCCTTATTCATTACGAAAATTCCGATTTTGTTACGAAAACCTATAAACAAACTAACAAAGTCTCTCTTGACTGATTTTATATACTTAAGCAAGATTAAGTTAAGTCTTCTAAAGCAGAAAGGATGCTTTTGATGTACCTAAAATGTTCTTTATTTTCTGTTTAATTTTAACAAAAGTGTAAGGATCACAAAGATTTTATAATTTCCAAGCTTTCTTTCTTTTTCCACGTGCCGAAACAACGTTCAGTAAAACATTCAAAACCTCATCATTTCGACTTCCTGAAATCATCCCTTGTTTGATTACAAATTTGTTCAAACATATCGAGAATAGGACAATTTTTATCCGTTCTCAGATAGTCAACGAAGTGAAATCAATTGAAAACTTAAAGATTTTTTTATTTTTATTTTTATTTTACTTTTCTTTTACTGATTCACGTCCTAATCCATGCGAGGAAAAATGATGTCGGATCTCCGCAAAGTTGATTATGACTTCTGGCGACAGCCCACTGAGCTGTTCAAAATCAGTCCGTTGTCACTTCAACTGAAAAGTCCTTTGAATGACAACGCCACCCACACCAGACTTAGGGGAGAGAGGGGGGCGCGGTGGGGGTGGAATGGAGAAATAAAGAAAAATACGAAAATAAAAAAGGTGACTTTCGAGCAGAGTAGAATAAAAATTGTAAAGCTCTTAAACGACCATTAGAAGACGGTTGGATTAAGACTAAAAAGACGTTACGGCCTCGTTCGTCTCCTTTAAGTATAAAGGGAAATTTCCTGTCGAGGTGAAGTTTCTTTGCTCCTGGAAGATATTTTGGAGGCTTTTCAATGTCAAGCCAGCAGGCATAGCTCTGGATGAGTTATGATTTATGCTGTGACCACCCTTGACCTTTTTTGTTCCTGGCTCCTGGCGGCTCAAGTAATCGGTCCTGCTGATGTCCATGAATAGGGACCAAGGAGTCACCAAAAATTCCCCGACTAAAAAGGGCCACCCTGGATTGCTATACTTGGATCTTTGTAATTTAATTTGTGATCCTTTTTTGCATTTATATTAGATTTGGAATCAATCGTCGAATATTTTTTTATTTAAGAGAAATTTTTGAAGGAGAAAAAGGAGGGTTTTAAGTGATCGAAAATACCATAAATTGGAAATTTTGTTTTAAACAGGGATTATCTGCCTTTCAATCAGCTTTTATTTGAAAGGCTTTCCCAATATTGAAAGCCTCTTAAACGAACAATGACGAACCGCTGATATTTCATTTTTTTTCTTGTCAAATTACCCCCAAAATCCTCTCAGATCACTCACGTAAAGACTATACGACATAAATTTTGTCGTTTGAACTTATGCTATAAAAATAAAATTGAATATTCTACATGAAAATGTGTCCCATAACAACAAAAAATTTTTTTAACATGCGCTGAGGGAAAACCTTGTTACGATTGAGTTTTTGCTTCTTCACTCTAAACACAAAATAATCTCGAGGGGTGCTAAACATTTTTTATTGAATTTTTTCCTCAAAAAGGTGTAAAAATTACACACAAAAAGAAAAAAAAAAGAGAAAATCTTTTCAATCCCTTTTTAGTTGCGGCACACCGGCGGAATATAAAAATTTATACCACAAGCCTATCTCATTAATTTGTATCCTATTTCTCAAACTAAGCAAAACCACCTGAGTTCTAGATCATGGAAATCTCTTTAAATTTCCACCAGGTGCTAAGAATTTACAATTTTCAGGTATTTGAATGAATAAGGGACGGCACCTTAAACTGTTTTCACAACAATGGTACGATGGTAAATAGGGCTATAAGCTCATTTTTCTGCTTAACCCTTTTTCGAGTACATAAATTAATTAGACCCCGACCTTTCAAACGTTACCCCTTTTGTATTTTTGGGGGAGGGAGAAACAATAGAACTAGTGAATTGTGCTAAAATATTCCATCATGCCTTAATTTACCCATTTTATCCTAATTTTAGGAGGACAATGGCTTAATATCAAAACGGGGACGGGTCTGCTCTTGAAGGATGAATCTGATGGTTAATTACACGAAAATAATTATGTTCACAATGGCTTAATTGCGTTTAATGGGGCCACGCTTTAGAACAGATGGACACTTTTTGTTTTTATTCAAACACTTTTCATTGGGCTCACGGATGGATCAAGGCAAAGATAAAGAGGCAAATTGTAGCCTAAAATTTATATTTGTTCCCAAGTGTTAATTACAATTTACCTTTAGTAGTAGGCAAATTAGCTTGGACATGGCATCGACACTGCATAGATTCAGTCATACGTCGGCATCGGCCAACTGGAATGGCATACCAGTGCTCTTTGATTTCTTCAAAAAGCTCGTCCAAATTCCTTGCATATTTCTTGATTTACCAGAACTTTAACGTCTCTCCACAATTGCTCAATCGGACTAAGGTCAGCACTACTCGCTGCCCATTCGAGAACATCGATGTGATTTTTATAGAAAATTTATTTTGTGATGTTGGCCGTGTGCTTTGAGTCGTTATTTTGTTGAAACTTCTAAATTACTTCCTCAACCAAAGATAACATCACATCTTTCAGGTTTTCAACATACAAAGGAGCCGCGTCAAAGTTTCACCTGTTCGATAAATTTGCCCAACGCCATTACATGAAAAACATCCCCAGATTTTAATATTACTCCCATATTTTATAGCATGCCAAGTGTATCTGGGTTTGAATTCTTTACCTTTTGGTGGTCGAACCTACTGTCTTGCGCTGGGGGCTATTCTGTTGATCTTGGACTAATCACTCCATAGCACAAATCTCCATTGGTTCGCTGTCTAGCTTGCATGGGAGTGCACAAACTTCACTTGCATTTTTCGTTGGCGTGCTGTTCTTAATTGTTGCTTTCGCGCGAGCGACTCGTCCATGTAAGACAGATTCAACCAATCGACGTTCAGCAGTGCGTCAGTTCACTTTCATCTAAAATTCCGCGATTTATATCACGCGAAGACAATCGAGGGTTGGATTTGGACATCTTTATGATCTTTCGATCGGTGCGAACTGATGTTTTACGCTTGTAATGTTTCCTTGCGACACTGTCAATGGTCTGATTTTTTTCGAAAATACTCTAAAGCATTCTCCAATATCTTTTTGGAGCAATTTAATTGATTTACAATTTGCCGTTCTGATTTTCCTGATCTGCTGAGCTCTACTATCGATGCCCGCTGATTTGGTATCAGTTTTATGCAGGCTCTATTTTTTTTTGACTTTAACTGTTACGCATGGATCCTCGTCCATAGTACTGTGCAGTGAGCCGTCTTTAAAGTTCGAAAGTCATCCAGAACGTAGCTCATCGTAAAGGTCAAAATTACTATGACGAAATTTTTCAAATCACCTGCATAACTAACTAACACTAATGGCATTATGACCATTAACTTCATGAATTTTCCGAGCCGTTCCGAGCGGTTCCATTTATTTTTCTATAACTTTGTTTTTAATTTACTTAGCCACTTTAAAACTTGCTAACTAAATATGACTAATCAACTTGCATTACCAACTGCATAGTTACGCCTTCATATAAAAAAAAATCGCTTAGGGGTAACGTATAATAAAATTTTATTGAAATTGATTAAAGTTACCTAAATTTTCACAGAATAAAATTCACCCCCTAACCGTTTAGCAACTCTTTTAATTTATCGCTTCGTACATCCACAAAACAAAGGTTTTGGAACCGAAACTTACCTTCGTCATTAGATCCCATTGCAGACCGTTCGTGCGGGAAAGTCACTCGGTGCCATATGCTTTCTATGGGGTTTCCTTGCCCTGCCGAGTCATAATTTATCTCGAAAATGTGGAAAACTCTTAAAGAAGGCTTTAAGGCTAAAAAAGAAAAAACAAATGAACACATGGAAAATTCGCCTACTCTGAAGGTATTCCGAGGAGGTGGATAAACCATGCCGGGATCCAAGCCCATGGGGCGTACGGCAAAAGTCCCGCACTCAATGATTTTCACGACTTATGGTGTTTTGGAGCGCCTGGGGGTAACGTTACTACGAGATTTTCACGGGGGACTCGTGAATAAATGGGTTCAAGCCCGCAATAAAAAATGGGGTTCTATCAGCTGCTGTTTTCCCCACAGCCACAGTCCTCTGAGGTTCGTCCATAACGAAAGATGGGAAATGTCGCTGAATTTAACTTTTACTTTGGGCCTTTTGTTTTATAGCGCTATTTTTCGCGAATTTTCCCACCTCAAACTACGTTACTGCGGAGGAATGGCTAATGATATTTATGGTTACCTAATTAGCCAAGTAGCCCTACGTAATATTTCTCTTACCCTGCAAGCCCTAAGATGAGAGGCGAACGTGTTTCAAGGTAAATTTAAATTTTTATTTGGTGAACTGCACATAAATTGAATTTCCTCTGATTGCGCAAACATTTTTATTTAATTTAAAACCCGTGAAAAGGAGGTGCCTTTTTTTTAAAGAAACAAGTTTTCACTTTTATTTAATTTGCGCGGGATTTTTTGTACCGCCGAAATTTATACCTCTGTGAGGTATTCGCCTCTTTTCTAGCTGATAAAAAATAATAGAACCGCCTTCAAAAAATTAAATAGAAATTCACTTTTCTTACTTAAAAACATTCTAAAATTTTATTAGGTATTTGAAATTGGCACAAAAATCAAATTAGTGGTCAATGATTTTCTAGCATGGAATTTATGTCTTAAAAATTTTTGAAAAATATTATTTCTTAATTTTTATTTATAGCAATACAGAGCATTAAACTGAATTTTAAGATAGCTAGCTTAAGTCATTCATCATTAACCCATTCACCACCAAGATCATATTCAGCCACACATTCAGCTATAGGCAATTGCGAAATATCTCGTAGTTGGCATTTAAGGATATCCAAAATATGTACATATCTTGCGATATTTTGTTATTTAAACATGTATATATAATTTTTTATGCTTATGTTGGTTTATGGTAAGTTTACGTTAATATAAACTTTCTTCATAAATGTGTTTAACTAACACTTGACTTAAAGAGCACATACTGAAAATATTGTTCCATAAAATGCAAAGTGCTAAAATGCGAGTTCTTAAAACTATATAAATCTTATGCTCTGTAGAGCACAGAACTTCCTAAAGAATTTTTTTAATATTAAAATTCTGTCAGCTTTCAGTGCACTTCTTTAAAACTTTTCTTGCATGCCAGATTTATAACTTGAACTTCCGTACTATTTTGCCGTCCTTCTGTGTCGAGCATTCTTTTTTTTTTTTAAATAATCTCTGTGATTTCAGTATTTCTACTTCCTACAAATATTGGACGGATATTTGGCAAGTCAAATAAAATTCTAAATGTAGGAAAAATATTTGTCATTGAGAATATTCTCAAAACAAAATTATTTCTTTATTTTTTCAAAGCAGCAGTAAACGCCATAGTCTCATGGGCTCTAGAGTGAATCTAGTTCTTTCTGAGGGTCTTTGAAATTATGGGATCACATTTATCGCAGATATGCCAACCAATTGTAATAGACATTTCTAGGAAACTTGACCCTTTGCGGGCAATCCAGGCCCTACGGTCCTTTTTAATTCTAAATTGTAATTAAACGATTGTTGTCTATTCGAATCTTTTATTATAATATTGCAGGAATTTAGTTCACTGACTGTAAATGACTCTCAACTTACGAAAGTTTAATTAATAATGAAAGATCGTTTTAGATTCAGACTTTTGAGATATCCTTTTAATAAGACAGAGCCGACAGTTGATGGCTTGACTTAATCCCAAGCAGAACAAATTAGTAAAAGAGCATCTTTTACCATTTTGAAGGAACCCTGGCGATCAAGGAGATAAGTACACTTTTAGGAGCATCCATTACAACCCCTTCAGAGGTATGAAATGTGATTTCATAACATCAAAGACAAAAGGACTTAAATTTTCCCTTGAAGCCAAGAATGATGATGATGGCAATCAAAACCCAAACAACCCTTCTTAAAAATTAATAAATAAAAATTTATTCTCTTTAATTTTACCTTAGTACGCCTTATTTATTATTTGTTTTCTTTAGATATAAACAGTAAAATGGGGCAATGGACACAAATAAGCAATACGAAAATATTTAATGGTTTGATCACTCTGGAATTTTGTAGTATCATAAAAAACAATTACCAGTTTGTTCTATAGTGAAAAAATAATTTTAAAAGGTTCAATTTTCGGTTGCCTCGGATTGCGCGCTGAAAACGATGAATCGCTCACGTGGCGCACACTGATTCATTGCTTTTGTACTAACTTCACCTGTCCAAGTATCCAGAGCAAAAAGCGCTTAGGGTCCACCAGCGTGCGATAATACTGCAATAAATATGTATGGTGCAGGAATCGCAGATTAAAGGTAAAGGATTTGAGTGCACGTAAAACTCTAAATGCGATTTTCTCAAAACTGGGAGGACAGATCACTCAAACACCGTTCTCTATGGAAATACGTAGCAGTTTTTTTAATTTAACGTAAACTCTTTTCTTTTTTAATAAACAATTTCAAAAGTGCACCATTTCTACAAATTAATTTGATTTGATTTAAAAAAACAAACCCTACCTTGTGCTCAAGAACTACCCGGATTTTGTTAAGTACTTGTTAAGTAATAGGCACGAAACAACTCGATGTTTTGCAAAGAGTGTACCAGAAAAACGTCTTTAAACAAATGATTGAGCATGCAAACGACCCTACATTTATCGTTACTGCTGACGAAACATAGGCTTATGAGTATGACATTGAAACCACTCAACAAACGTACGAGGGGCGCTTCGAAAACGAAGGAAAATCCAAAAATCCGCGCAAAATTCGCTTAAAAAATAAAGTTATGCTGTCTATTTTCTTTGATTATCGCGGTATTGTACAAAACGAATCCTTGCTAGAGGATCAGAAGTCAATAGAGAATATTACTTGATCGTAATGCGGCATTTGCTTTCTCCGTAAGAAGAGGCCAAATTTATGTAAGGACAACAATTGGATTCTCCACCACAACAATGCACCATCGCACACTGTTCTTATTATACGAGAATTTTTGATCAAAAACAGTATAACTGTCATCGCTCAGGGACCGTACTCACCAGATTTGGCCCGGTGTGACTTTTTCTTCTTTCCCAGCTTACTTTGAAGACGATAAAATATATTTTGATTTTGATTGATTTGATTTCATATTTCAGTATATGTTAGATAAACCCTCTGAAAAGAAATGCTATTCCTTTTTCCATACTCCCAAAATAAATCGTCAAATTTAGATCTTTTTTTCGGCCGCTATTGGGATATTACCCCTTAATACCTGAAACGAAAAAATCACGGGGTATTCTAAAAAAAATTTTACTTTAAGTATTCACTGAATGAATGTGATTTTAAAACGAGCTAAAAAAATTTACGTATTTTTAATGAAATTTAAACTATCATTAAAATAAAGATATCTTAATTATCTGCGTATATAAAAAAAGAACTAACGAAATGAAGCTATCTAGAGTCTTCTAGAGAGACCAATAAAAAGTACGAACACATAAATTAGGCAGCAATAAAAATGTCCAGAAAATTTATGTAAAATTTGCAGACTTTTAAAATTAAGAGTGAGTCTGTATGTAAAGTGCTGCACTGACCCAAAGCTTTGATTTTAAAAAGCCACCCACCCGCATTTATGGAGCATAAATCAGCGAATCTTTTTAAGGGATCTTAGGATTCCATTAGAAATCTTTTGAAAGGAATAAATGTCGTCCTTGTACGACTATCGTCCTTAAATTGGGAATAGCGCCAAGCAGCCCACATGCGTAATAACACGTGACCTCGAATCACCTTCATTTGCAATTTTCCCCCTTATGGCCCACACACATTTTACCCCTAGTTTGTCTAGACCCTTGAAGGGCAATGAAAACGAACGACAGCTGCCTATGAATTTAAAAAGCCCACTTAATTTCGAAGGAAATGCCCAATTTATCCGTACAATGGAGGACGGCTTGCCTTAAGCATCCGACAAGGAGTCAAAACCACCATCTAAAAGAGGACGTGGATGGGCCCTTAGGTCGAGACCCTCAACGGTTGCGATCTTATTGGGTGTAAATCGGAAATAGGCAACCAGAGAATCTGCGGCTCTAATCTTCCCTGGTGCCTGGTGGTGACAATGTGGTCCTCCTTCAGGCAGGGCTTTCGGACGACCATCAGAGCATAGGGCTAGAGTTCTGATTGAAACGCTCCGTTCGGTTAAATTGTCCTCCATCGTAAATTTTCAGTGACTTAATGACATTTTTTTTTTCTGTTGTTACTCCCTCCTCCTTGGATCTTTAGAAACGCACTCCACTGTGCTGGAAATCATTTTAGAAGTTTGTTTGGACACGTTTCCGGGGAAATTATGGCCTTTTTAAGACGACGGACACGGTAAATTTAAAATGAAATTAAAAACATCATAATGTAAGAGGACTTTCATAGTCGGATGGTATTAAATAGATCGCAAAATAAAATTTGTTAGGTCGACAATGTAAATTCTCTTTTTCTTGTTAGAGACGAGGAGTTTTTTTTTTATAAAGTTCAACGAGTAGAAAACGAAATTTTACCACAATGAGAATTTCAATTCATTTAAGAGGTTCTTATTTTCGCCATTGTATTAATTAAAAATTGCCTTCATGCAAAGACTGCTAATAGACCCACTCAAAATGAGTTATTAAGTACAAAATGATTAAAGATGCCATTTCTACTTTACAAAAAGAATTTGGCGCAAAAGTCAATCTTTAATTGTTAGGTGTTCTTACAATGTTACTATGGAAATAATAATTCTGCAATAATACTAAGCTTCAATTCGTGTTTGTCTGCATACAATTTTGCTGATAAGCACGCATTTTTTCATAGAATTATAAAATATAAATTAAATTAAATGTAGTTTACTTGAAATATGAATCTTAAATTATTAAATTCAGAACGTACACTTTTTCGATTTGCTAAAAAAAAAATATCCTTCCTGTTTACAATAAGAAGTATCAGCCTTCCTTCCGAAGTAATACGAAGGGAGATCATTCAATTTTCTGAAGTGATATGCCCAATTTTTTGATTATATTGCCCTTTCCAATTCTCTCTGTTCCACGGCAGCGCTTCCTTTCCGCTAGACATCTGAATAAATTGTAAAGCAATTTTTATCCACATGACATCGAAATACGATTTCGGCCGGTGAATCCTTTTTCATTTTGTTTCTCCTCTCATCAAAATTGGTCACATTGCTTGAGAACGATTTGTTCCCTAGTTGTGTTTATTCAAAGGACCTTTGCTATGGGGCAGATCCTTGAAACTGACTTGACTCATAAATCTTTTTAATATTCTGTCTCAGATAAATCGATGATATCTTTTTATTTTTTATTTTTCGTTCATCATCAATGAATGGCGCTAGTCCGTAGAGAGCCTTCCTTTTTTTTTTTTTTACTTAAGAGGGTCCTGCCTAATAAAATTGATGGCATTTATAATTTATAATACACCGGATGGTGAGGAGCTTGGCCTATTATTTTCAAAGTAGATTACGCAAAATTAAATTTGCTCTTTCTTTTTTTTTTTTGTTTCGTTGTTTAATTTTCTTTCGTGGGAAAATGTTCGCACAGACGGAGCTGTAATAAAAAGATATATTCTGTCAATAGGCCTTACTGAGGAAATTCCTTCACTTCAAGGAACTTCCGAAGGCAAATTTATTTTCTCATTATGAATTTGAATTTTTTGTATAAATTTTGAAATTGTAGCTGCAGGGTAAATATTGGGAAACGGGATATATTATTAATGGATAAGTCCTTTTGTACATTTCGTTTTTGTAAATTAAAAATTTTTTAATCAAAAGAGCTTCGCCAAACAATTATCAGCCTGAGCATGTAATCGTATTATTGAAAAAATGAATTTATTAAGATTAGGCTTATGAAATAAATAAATTCGCCAATATTATTTAGGAAAAGTATTTATATTAATATTTAACACTTTCAACCCGGCGTGCACCACCGGTGGTTCACATGCATCGCTTTCATCTAGGGGCGTGAACCATCTATGGTCCACACCTAGTTTGCTCTGTCTGGTGGCGTGGACCATCGGTGGTTCACATACCATATATATGATAACGTAAACAAGCACCGCCAGAAGAATACTTCGAGAAAGTGCACCGGGTTGGACGTACAAATTTAACATTATACTTCACGCACAGAGTTTTAATCGATAATAATCAAGTCTATATGTGGACTGGCTTTCGATCCGTACGATCGTGGGTTCTGTAGCACGGTCACCAGGCAGTTGCTACACTGATGAAGATCAGCTTGGTACCCCAGATAGAAACGTCGACTATTTTCTACTCTTTTGTCTTGTTCAGCGGACGAACCTTATTCTTAAAAACTCCTCCCCATATGGAGGAGTATGTGGTGAAAATAACCGTGCAGTTTTGATAACAAGCCACTAAACGCTTGCCAGAACTGTAACAATATCTAGAAAAAGATAAGTATCTATTTTTAACAATATTAGAATACAAGTTACTGAAATGGTCTATTGGCTTTTTTGTTCATTTGATATCTTGTTTTAATAAATAGTCTTAAATAGGAAGGTATGAATGAATTTAGAAACTCAAAGAAAGTCCACCTCGATAGTACACCCCTGCATGGTCATTTTCATGGAAATTTCCTTAAGCCTAACTAACTAAATTTAAATCAGTGTTACTCTGTACTACATACAACTAGAAATTAAAAACATATTGTATGTATTTTTATTTTTATATTCCCATTCTTTATTTTCAAGCAAATGTTTATCATACAAATGTTTAGTTATCTAGGGTTAAAATTCTTACTAAATCAATATACCATGGAATTACTCAGAGTCACTAGGATTGAATTTAGTTTATTAACTTATGCACCATCCCTCATTTAATGGAAATTTTAACAATATGTGGGCAGGACAGGAAATAGAATGCTACAAAATAAATTAGCAAATGCCATGGACTTCTAATACCCCCCCGGAACCTGATTCGAGCCCTTAGAAAGGTATTTATATCTTCAGAGCAATTGAGTTTTGATGTTGAAAGCGTAATTACACGATGAAAGCAGACAACAAATTGGCTCCACATAAATCCTACACACCCAATTTGATAGGGGATGTCTTAGAAAGATGCGACAAAACCCATTCGCCTCCTGTAACAGGCTTTAATAAACTGCCGGCAAGGGAATTTCCATTCTGGTTAGCGGTGCGACTGGATCTCGGGGACGACGACCACATCGTCATCAGTTATCACCCTGACAAGTCCATAATTTCCCAGAGATGACATGGCCACTTTCTAATGCCGCAGACGTTCCAATTGCTGGCATATGCCCTCACTGGAAAAACGGACTTCTCCCGGCGGACTCGAATTTCTTGGCCCCAATCTTTGTAATAAGGTTACTCCTTGCGGAGATGCCATAAAGAAGATTGCCCGTAATTACACCAGCAGTGTTGTACCAGCTTTAACTTGAATAATTTTTCTCTATTTTTATTTTTACGTCTACGTGACTCTCAGTAATTTAGTAAGGATGCTCTAAGGCTGTTACAGTCTTAAGAATAAGCATCCTCCACAATGCCTCCATCTGGGGAACTTTAAGAAACTGCACAAGGATGTTGTTAAGTCCTCAAAGATTACTAAAGATTTTGTATATGGTCGTGTAATTCTCGCCTTTATTAACTACATAAAATATTAGATGAGGGGATGATACTAAATTTTAGGTATACTATCATAAATTGATGCTCGATTATCTCTAGAATAGCAAAAGACGTGTTAATAAATCTTGGTCTTCAGGTCTTTCAAGGGTTTAATATTTCTCATCATAACTTTAAATAGGTAATTTTCTTAAGGGGTTACACCATTTTGAGATTTTTAAACAAATTGACATATATTTTTGGCTTTGATAAATTGTTCATAATTTTGAGAATATTTCAAATGTTTAAACATTTCAAAATTTAAAATATTTCCAAAATTATAGCAATTAAAATTGAGCGCGACAAAGAGTTCGCCCGAAATTCAGATAGTGTTTAGATTGGCACGATACTTGCTGTACACATCCAAAAAGCAATAAACTCTAGAACTTTGCATTCTTATAAGCATGAAAATAATATGCCTGTAGTTGTCCACAAATTTATTAAACCATTATACGATAGATTAATTGATACCGATTTGTTAGAATGCTACTTAGAAAAATACACTCAGTATAACAACGAAAATTTAGATACCCGTCGTTTGGTCTATGGCTCCAAAAGTACATAACAATGGTGTAAAAATTGGTGAGATTGTATTGCTAGTATATTTAATAACTAATAATTCTAGTTAATTACAAATTACGCAATTAATTAAACCTGTAACCGAGAACTTGGATTTAGCCAACAGGAGACTAAGAAGCCAGCAAATTGAAAAGAGTTGCTCAAAAGGAGTTGGAGGACATCGCAGCAACAGTAGAAGATTCATGTGCAGTCCAGGTATCGCCAATTGGAGGTAATTTAAAAAAAAATATTTGATTTTAAACCCTTAACCTACGATTTAATTTCCAAGAGCTCGCACCAAACTCAACAGTTCGGTCAGCCACTCATCAAGTCGTTTCACTACTCTACTGAGCGTTTGTGCATACCCAACTCAATATTCATCATATCATTTTTGGTCCAATCGACTCACCACGAGTAAGGGTTGATGTTACCATTTTTGGTCTAATGGACTCACCACAAGCAAAGCTTGATGTTACCATTTTTGGTCTAATGGACTCACCACAAGCAAAGCTCGATGTTACCATTTTTGTTCAATTCAACTCACTATCAGCAAGGCTGGTTAACGGGTTAAGGAGCTAAGACATTGACGCCTTACTGTTTTTCCTTTAGGGTTTATATTCGAAACTACTTTTTTCAAACAGGTGTACAAGATATCTCAAGGTGTACTCAATCGATTTTGTTAAAATTTGCAACGCATATCCTTTACAATATTATCTAAGATGTAGCCTTGGATTTTTCTGACTGGGTTCATAAGTTATACATTTTTTAAACTAAAAATGTCGATAACAATTAGGAGTTTTTTTCAAACAGCTGTAATTTCTAAACAGAAAATCTTAAAAAATTTTTTCTTATGGTACATTTTAGTTATTACCTTTCTAAATAAAAAAACAAAATTATTTTTAATTTCTTAGGCAATGCTGAAGGGGCTTTTAGTAGCTCAGTTGTTAGCTAGCTGGACTACAGTCCCAGAGGCCGTGGGTTCGAATACCACGCATAGGTATAGTCTCCTGCAATAATGTGATAGTACAATGGGCCAGAAAATGGCCTAAGTAAACCTTTATAAGCAACCACAACAACCTAGTCTAACCTAGAAGGTGCCTGACAGAGAAAATAAATGCAAATTAGCAAGAATTTTCAAAAAAAAGTTCCTACATGATGGCTCATACCTCCGTCATTTTTTAAATTTTTTTATTCGTTATTATTACAAATTATTCTTTATTTTTATACCTATTTTTCCGTGCGCTAAGGTGATGTCACCCCTTAAGAACATAAAATTGGTAGTATATTGAGATACCCTTTATATTTTTAAATATATTTTTTTCAGTTTTGCTAAAAACAAGAAAATATTTAGATATATGGCACTATATACCAAAGACCCAAAATTGTATCAAAAATATGTGGGCTTGAGTCCCTTTTGACATTTTTTATATATTTTTATTCTAAGAGTGACGACTAAAGACCAAATATCCATTGTATAAATATCCTTTATTTTGCCTAAAGGTGTATCTTAGTCCTGAATAAAATAAACATAAAAGCAATGTGTGTCATAAGTATGGTCATGCTAGAAAAATATTCAGGAATGAGTTAATTCACCCAACATTTTTATGAAGGCGATGATATCCACACATGTTACGCATATAAATCAGATAATATAAGAAATATCTCAAGCTACAAATTCGTGTTATATACAAAACATCCCATATCCTAATCGTCCCAAATTGTAGCACCTCTACCAATCTGCAGAATTTCGTTAAAGGATATGAGAAACTTCTGTAAATTCCCCAAAAAAAAATATGTTGACTCTTCGCGCTTAATTAAAAATTTCCCATTGTCTTATCTTAAGGAAAATTTTAATTAAAATCAGTGAGGGGAAATTTGCATAATACCTCAAAAGCATTATTCATGCGCTATAATGTCAGTTAAAATCCTGCCGCTGTCGTTACAACCCCATTCCACTGTGGTCCTTTGATTAACTTGAGAGCATCACGAGAATTTCTGATCCTCAAAACACCCTTAAATAAGAAATGAAAGCACCTCCGAACATTTTTGGTAAAGGCTTTTCAAGTTCAAAGAAGGGACTTCTGTCCGCTCCTTTAACCCGAATTCAGTTCTTGTCGGTAATTAAAAATTAACGAAAATTTTGAAGAAGTTCTCTGAAACTTGAACCCTTCTTACAGGTGGTAAATTTAGAGTTGGGTTAAATAACACAGAACTTCCTAAAATTTAATATATGGCCCCAAAACTTTGATAGGATGGGACGACAGAGACAATTTCTACAGGCCAGTGAATTTCACGAAAATTACATAGATCAGGCTTAAAGGCTTTTCGGAATTGGTGGGTTCAGCGAAAGTACTTTTCCAAAAGGAAGAAATCTCTGAAGAGGATAAATCGAATTGTGTCCCTTCGGGGCAGAAAGATTCGATACAACGAATTCCTTCCTCGCTGACATTGCACAACAATTGTAAACGTAGACAGGAATATCAAGAGGACTGGAATCGGTAAAGTTTGTCGTTCTCAGGAAATATATTGCGCTTTTAACCTTGTTCAACAGCAATTTATTATTGTATCGCTGTGTATCATTTCCCATCTCATTTCAAATAAAATAGATTTATTACCGTAGAAAACTCTACAGGTTTTTTTTAAAAAAATAAATAAAACAATATTAAAAACCTGATAGGAGATCGAAAACCCATTTTTTTTTTAAATTATTTATTTATACACTTCGTCTATGGTGACAACCAAAAGTCTAACAGTCTACGCTAATATAAAATTAATATCTTAAAGTATCTAAAAGTCTTAATTTACATACATTTCTAGGTCAGGTGAGATCTACAAATTTATAAACAGAATTGAAGTTTATTGAAGACCTAATTAATGGTTCTCTAAAATCCTAACTTTTACCATATCACCGTACTGTGCAGAAATACGTACACCGATTATGCAGAAATACTCTAGGCATGTAAGCATCTTTAAGGCAGATATATTTGGATTTCCGATAATAAATCACTCGAGTTTATTTTAGAGGTTAAGATGTCATGTATAAGTACAACGTCTGATACTTTCCTTTCAGATTGGAGATAGTATCCCCCAAAAATAAACATCTGGTACTAGAATGAGGTACAGACTTAAAATTTTCGAATTTATAAAACACAAAGCATGTGAACTTTTCTCATGATGTGGAAGATTTGTGTGGGATTCCATACAATAGAGGCATATTTAAATAAGGACCTTATTAATGAAATGTATATGAATTTTAAAGTGAAAGGGTTTCGATATTCTTTAATATTTCTCTTCACGAAACCAAGATTTCTAAAAACCTTTGCTATGATACAATCTACAAGGGTCGTACAAGAAGTAAGTTTACCTATTTTTTATTATTTATTTATTTTCCGATTCCTTAATTCAAAAACAATTTTTCTACATAATCATCAAAATCTCATAGTCTGCAGCCGAATTCTTTTAATATGACTTGTAGTTTTTTAAATAAAATAGCAAAACTTACTTTTTGTACGACCTTCGTATATGAAATAAATCTCTTCGCAATTAAAATATAAATTGAGGTTGAACAATTTTATTACCTTTAGTGGTGAAACTAATTACCAATTTAAATTACACAATTACGAGATATAATCATAATTCAATATTTATTTGAAAGCATATTTAAAGCTTAATTCCACTCATAGCACTGGATCGATTAACTTAATTGAATGTTAATTTTAATTTTCCACAATAATGAAATAAGTCAGTGATCTGATTAATTATTAATTACCGAATAAATTGTACCTTTTACCTCTTTTATTTTATCTTAAATTCACTGAAACATATAAACATAAAACATGCATACGAATTTCTGATATACATCAAATTTTCCCCTTTTTGCAAAATTGAAAAGGTTTATCCTGTTTCACCATCAATGATAAATGTGTGTCACTTGTTTGTTGAAAATCTCAGGATGTCTTATCAAAGGAACAATTCTAAGAAAAACAAAAGATTTAAGGTACCTCCTTCCAAATTAGAGCTTACTTGATTTATAGCTAAGCGTCGTTCGTTGTGAAGAGACTCTTTTTGGAGGAAGGGGAACCCAACTCAAATTCTGTTTACGTTCTTAGTACGATGGATACAACAAAATTCTTCTTAATAGAGCATTTTAGTCTCTTGGGAGATATGAACATTTTCTCAAATGTACTATTCGTTATTTAAGTTTGGCGTAAATAAAGTGGGACATTTATATTTATCTGAATGTTGGTTTACCACAGTAAAACTTTTTCACTTAGATAATTGAAACGAAAATAAATATACTTTTTTTTTAAACTTTTGTACAGAAATCCTACAAACTGAATATATGGGAGCAATTCCACAAAAATGTTAGATGAACATAAACCTTAAAATATTTCAAACAAAATGTTGTGACTTTAAAATAAAGTATGGTAATCATTTTACCTTTTACCTTATCTTCAAAAGGGACCAGGTATATTTTTTTACTTATGACAAATTCTTAAGCCGCTACATCTTACATTTGCATCAACTTTATTTTGAGGAATTTCAAAAATTGCTACTCTAAATTCCACAGCGTTTTTATTTTTAGGACTTCAACCAAATCCTTCTTCCCCACAAAAAAAAAAAGAATTCGGGAAGGATGTCTGCAATTCTTTTGTTACCTTCAAGCAGCTCTTGCCTTCTAAAAAAAAAATTTTTTACCTGTCCTTAAGCGGGCCATCAAAAGCCATCAAACTTCCCGGCCTGGTGTCACACTTCATTCAAACACTTTTCATGTTGTAAGTGTTTTAGAAGGAGTAAAGGAGGAGAGTTGATGTCATTACGACCCTTAGAACGCAAACAACTTAACGTAACTCGTGCGTTTTTTTACTCCTTGCAATTGCTGAAAAAACGGCAAGAAGTGTCTTCGTATTACAAAGAAAAACTCCTTCGGAAAAAACTTGTGAAAAATGGTTTAATTTTGCCTCCATCCAATTTTGTCTGCACCCATCTCTCTACCTCGATCGTTGGTTGAACCCTATCGCGAATTCACGCCTATTGCAAAATCCCCAACGGATGGTTTGGGGTTGAAATTTGTTTCAAAAGCACGTGAGCTGTAAACAACCCCATCATCACTGGGATTTTTTTTCTTGGCCCATTCAAGTGTACGGAAATCCAGAGCCTAAGTAAAATGTATGCTGCTTTCCTACTTTCAGCCACACATGCCTTATCCCACTTGAAGAAGAAATTTGCAAGGAATTTTGAATTTAATGGTGTTCGAGGACTCCAACCCGCTCCAGCAACCCCCACGTGTCTTAAAATAGTCGCGTGTGTTTTCCCTGATATAACGCTATTACCTGATAGAATAAGCGAAATGCAAGTAAATACGATGGTACACACTCAAAATTGATATTTAGGTAAAAGCGATTTATCGTCACTTAAGTCCCTGGTTAAGTTATGCTAATGTTAGATGACGGCACTATGACGAAGTGCAAATGGAACTTTTGCGAGGGCTCAACGGCTACGGAATTTAATTAAACTTGTGTTTTTGGTGTATAAATTGTATTGGATAGTTTGTGTTCTAACAACCTTTAATTTAAAATATAAAAGGAAGATCTTAACGTTAGTAGCCGAAAGAGTCGAAAATTTTAGTCTAAATTATAACAAAAATTAAATTAAAAACTCCCTTTACACTTAGATACGACATAACGAACTTTGAATTAAAGCTAATTCTACTTTTAAGAAAAGTTCTTATTTAAACTTGAAACAGTTTCGACTTAAAAACAAAAACATTTTGTTAGACTTAGATATGATGAAACTACTGCATAAAATATCAAGTTAAAAACCCTTTTTTTTTTTGTAGTGAAAATTACAACTAAATTCGAAACCAAGTGATCTAAGATAAATTAAAATTAATCGATTCGGAGATAACATAAAATTTGAACAAATTCTACAAATTAACTTTCTATTTGTAACTATGATGTATCATTATTTAATTTTTTCGAACCATTTAAGGGGTTACATAGGTTTTGAGGGCCACAAAAAGCATATTTTCTATAATTTATTTTGAACAAACTAAATGAATTATTTTATTTTTGCTAATAGCATACGAAAGAGTAACATTTGAACAATATTTCATGCATTTTTTATTGAAAAATAACGCGATGAGAGCTGACATAAAACAAAGTACCCTTGCAGTAGTCGAACCGTATCAGGAAGAGTTTCAAAAGTCTCTCACTCCTACAGTTTTGCTCAGATTGACTTAAAACTCCCAGGAAATATTCCTCTTATGGTGGACTATTATACAAGGTGGCGCAAAATTAATCATTCAATTTTGTTTTTGTATAAATTTTTTATTAAATAAAAAAAAATATTTTGAGTAATGGAAATCTTTATCATTGGACCTTTACAATTTTTTCTGTTAACTGGAAAAGATGATATCCGTCAAATGGCTGTTGCCAGTGTTGATACACATTTGTGCCCGTTTTATAGCATTTTTAATGACTTTCCGCAAGATTTCCGGTGATAACTGTTCGCATTCCTGTCGAATATTCTTTTTAAGAGCTGCGAGCTGAGGCCTGTTGGCATAAACCAGTGACTTCAAGTAGCCCCAAAGAAAAGAGTCTGGGGCAGTTAAATCGACCAGGAAACGCTTCCTTCACAATATCCCACAATTGTCGCTCATGCTGTGTGTGCGGTTGCACTATCTTGTTGAAACCCCCGCTCGTCCAATTCCGGCAGTAAGAACGGGTCTTCGTGCATGACACGCGGATTTTCAGCGCGAGCAGTTAAGCGGCGGAATGTTTGCCCTGTTGGCGCGACACGATTAGGAAATCGACGTCGAAATGCACGGTGCACTAACATTGCTTGTCTGTTTGTGTTCTGCAGATTTGTAGTTCACAAATGTCATATATGATTGATGTACGACGTTATTTGCAATAATCATAACATCTTCCGATAGAGTGATTAATTTTGCACCACCTTGTATAAAGTAACACATATATAACACAAACAGATTTTTCGTAGTTTCAAAATCCATGTAATTCCTTAAATTTAAAATTCACTATCATAGTGAAAACGTTTTAATTTTAAGCTGACTCTTTCTTCTCTGGATCTCAATAAATTAATTTGCGTTAAAGACAGGAAAACGTAAACTCTTTCAATACTTTTATATATAAAAGTTAGGTAAACCGCCTCATAAAACTTTCACTTAACATAATTGCACAAGAAAAACTTTTCCTATTCTGTGATAATCATAATACATAAATCCAAAGTGTCATCTGCAACATTGTCTTTTAGTCAAACCGGCAAATATTTGAACCATTTAAGGTATAGAACATCTAAACAAAGCTGTGATTTGTTGGACGCTATATTTCTGATTTGCTGACACAAAAGATTTACGGTTTCGATTGCGCATTTTATTGCAGCATAATCATTAATTTGTTCCGAGAGATACAGGCACGCGATACTGTTCCCCTTATATATTCCTAATATTATCAAATCCTCCGATTTATCTCTGTCGGATTTCTTCCTCATTCTTAGATTCAGTCAGCTCACACCGACCTGCCCGGTAACCTTCGCAATCAAAATCATTTTTTACCAATCGCAAGGGCAATCTGTATAAAAGGTTTGGGAGGTGTTGATATAACAGCCACCCTGTACACACCTATATGGATCCGTTTCGGGCAAAAGGGGGTACGTGCATTCTATATATCTTGCCATCATCCTATTTTTGAGAAAATTCTATACACCCCCGAAAGTCAGCGAGAGATGAAATTGATACAAATTAGCAGTGCGAATACGGATCAACGTCATAAGTGGGATCTATGTGACAAATGGCGGGAGTTCATCAAATTTTTTGTGGCAACAGCCCGACAACATTCTGCTCCCTGATGGGGAAAATTATTTACTTTAACGAACTGCTAGACGAAGGAAGCGTGTCCAACCCGCAAAAATCGAATTTTTGCTACGTTCCCCGCCGGAAAAAATGACCAGCTTTGATGGTTTATGGGTTTCACATGTCGATGGTTTATGGTTTTATTGCTGACCAGCTTGTGGGAGAGCTGTTCGTTTTGCATTTTACGACCAAATTTGGGAATATTGCGACTGATGGTGAACTTAATAGTTTTTTATGCTATAATTTTTTTTTATGGTACTCTCGAAAGCCGCATATTGCATTTCCTATTAGGCATGAGATTTATTGGATTCTATTTTTAGGTTAAGCTGCAGCCAGGCATTTTTTTTCTAAAAAAGAAAACATTGAATATATTTAATATATCCAGAACATTTTAAAATTTAAAAGAGGTATTGCCATTTAAATACTTAACAATACATGGACGAAAGAATTTTTCAAATCGAAATTATGTTTTTATAGTCCACAATATCTCAAAAACTACTGGAACAATATTAAACTTTTTAAATATAATTTTTATATCCTTGAGGACTTTACTGACTGAACTCTAATAAAACAAATCCATTAAAACTTTTAATTTCTTTATAAAATAAATTTGTTTGAAAAACCACTTGATTTTACTTTCTTCTTATCAACTGGATGCCGATAAATTTTATTGACCTTGACTTATACCTTTACTTTTATCTTCTAGTTCATTAGCTGAACATTCTGTCCATTAGAAATGTTTTCTCCGTGCACATCGGTAGTGCTCAATCAGATATTGTTTGGAGCTCGTTTGCGAAGTTACATCATTAAGTCATTCAATTTCTCTTTATTATTTGTAATAATGAAGAATCTTTTGCTACACTAACTAGAATTTATGGTACTTTGTTTGGAACATCAGTTGGCGTAAATCAGGAGATTTGAGAACATATTAAATAAAATAAACTAACGATAGGTATATAATAAAATCTGCAAAACACGTGACTATCTTGAAAAAAAGGAACCTAATTCCTTTTACCTTTATGGCCCATAAATAAATATTTTATGGTAAATGATACGTAAAGCCAAATTGCTTTGAATGGAATTGTTGAACACATGTTCTATGCAAACATACCTCATTAATTCAAAAATTCTGCGAAATTAATTTTGTTTGAAAATAAATTAGGCCTGATATTACCTTTTCGAAGACAATTCCAGAAAATTATGAATACTCTGTAACTATAGAACAAGTATTTTATGTTTTCTCTTTGATTACTTGTGAGTTTAACCAAAAATACCCATAAATATGCTAAGATATGCCTACATTGATTGATGATTAAATCGATAAGTAAAAGATAACATTTTTTATTGAACTTAAGAACATCGAAATTTTGTCTATATTGCTAAAAAGAAAAAAGAACTGAGAACTGCCCACAAAAGAGCGGTATTCCCACCTAAAATTTATACCATTTGGTGCTTTTCACATGAGACAAATTTTAATAAAATTGCCAGCTGCAGAGCACAACATTTGTGCATTTTTGAACTGTGAAATTTATGCAAAAAAAATGGACTTTTATCATGAAAACTTCACAATAAGTTTTAGTTGCATTTTATTCATAACAACTGGTAGTTTTTTGTAGAGGATATTTTTATATAGTGGGATATGAAAGTAAGAGATGTTTTATCATTGTTTTATAGAGCTCCATCAATTTAAAATTTAATTAAAACAGAAGTTGGAAACGAATTGAGTTAGTGTTTGCTGCCGATATTAAAATTTTATATTTTAAAGACACTTGATTTATAAATTACTTCATTCCTGCCAATGTAGCTCCTAAAATTTAAGAACAACTATGAACATTTATAGACGTACCACTTACACCTATAAAAATATTAAATTTAAGACAAAAATCACTTACTCTGTAAAATTCATCTTTCGTAATATTAATTTTCCTTCTAACGTATTGCAGACTTTAGAGAAAGTCGGCAAAATTTAAATTTTCAATAAATTTGGTTGCAATATTCTCAACTCAAATTTTTAAGATATAGCATTTCTTGAGAAATTGAGACAACATTTTACATCTACTGCATTTATGGAAAATATTTTATTGATTTAAATTTTATCTTTGAGAGGAATATCTCTGAAGTCGTCTTTTTACCGAATGTCGATGTGAATTTTCTGGCATCTAGAAAGATAGACTTAAAGGAAATAAAACTTATACCCCAATTAAATAAGCATTCGAAATAGAAAATGTTGCATACATCACAAAATATATTTAATAAATTTATATAATACTTTAGAAGTACATCAATTTGCAAATAAATAGAGCAATATTTGATTATCACAACAATGTTAAAGTTAATTAAAACGGACACTGATAAAAATGTATACCTCAATTTAATTGCCCCCAGAGTATGGAAGCCGTTTTCAAATTATTTTCTTTTCATCAATTTAACTCGTTTTCTAATATAAATCACAACCTCAATTTAGATTTTGAAGAGATACTCAATGATGCTGACGTCGAAAGAATTTTTCCACGGAGAATCGATTTTTGAGGTTCGTTAAAGCCACTAGTGGAATGCCTCAAGGTTCTTTGTTAGGAGCCTTGTAGTTTTTTATTCTGGAGGAGTTGTGAAATTTACGTATACATGATGCATGTTCAATTAATGTTACTTTAACGATTTATTTTTTCAATTTTTGCGCATAATCTTGTAAAATTGCACCGTATGTAGTAAATTATATTAATTGGAAAACAAAATTTGAGATATTTTATCCACATGCCTCACAGCTTTAGCATTAAGCAACAAATCAAATTTTAAATTTATTCTTCCTAAGCGTTAAACCTTTTAAAGATTAAGTCTGTGTTCATGCCTTTAATAAAACTTTAAAACTTTTTAAAAAGTTTTTAAGTATAAAATAATGCGCTACATCTGTAAGTATGAAGAATCATTTCTGAAAATGTCGATGTAAACCATTAAATAGATCTTAAGAAACTTGTTAAAACTTTTCCGTCACACGTACTTTATACAATTTTGTCACAAAATCTTTACAGAGAGCTTCTTAAAGTATTTCAATTACTTTATATCACTCAAATTCAATTAATTTAGATTAAAGGAACGTACAAACTGATATCTGTCAGCGAGTATATTTCAAATTGTTTAAATTGTATCAATTTAGAAAGTTTAGATGGAAGCTAAGTCTATTTTTGTTGAACAAAAATAGCTAACCTGCCTGTGTCCACCATCTGACACATTTAACTTAAATCGAATTAATTGCTTAAAAATGTTTTTGATGTGAACAGTATGGAAACTCACGTGAAGCGAACCATAGACCATTCCATAATTTAAATTGAAACAAGAGACGAGAATTTCGACAAATTTGAGCCACAAAAGGAATGGAAATGCCTACGTTAATACCACTGTCATAAATTTAGAACGCCTTTGTGCTATATATTGAATATATATTTTGGAATAGGGGTACAAATCCAATAGAATGTACTGCAGATTGGTGTCTGGGCATGAAATGTTATACTTTGTTTGCTTATGAAGTGGAGCATCACAGCAGCTGCATGTAGATGAGCAAAGTTACAAGTGTACTATGAGACGTTGTTTACTTTTGCCGTACAACACCAAGTGGTCGTTATTTTGTAAAAAGGACAAGTTATACCCATAGTGTCTAGCTACAAGTTGCGCATAAATCTGCAAAGTGCGAAAAATCTGTAAAAGTCAACAAATTGCTCATTTATAAAATGGATGGCATAATGCGCAAGCTTTATAAGGTTGCCCTATATACATATGTGGTATAATGTCTAGCCATAAGTTCTGACCCAAATGTTATAAGGACTTATGCAAATAATATGACCATCGAACTTGTGAGGCCATTAATTTTATTTTTATAATGATAATTAAAAATTTAAGAACCACAGCAATATCAAAATTGTATTTGTCGGTTTTTTCAGAAAATATGTTTTGAATTCATACAAATTTGGTAGATTATTTTCATTACTACATAGACTAACAAATTTTTCGACGAAAGTCAACACTTTAGCTATAAAGTAAAACTGATTATTATAATTTTAGCCTGCAATATGATTACAGTAAGTAATAAATAAGTTCTATCTTTTGATTATGACTCGTAAGACATTTTACAGATTCCTCGAAAGGAACAATGGAGTTATTAGCTATAAAATGAAGTGGAAATCAATCCATATTTAATCCCATACGATAGATTAATAATCATTTAGATGTATGTCATCGGATTAAGCTTAAATTAATTCCCAGTAGACCGTGTGTGAAAAGCTTTTTAATATTAAATTTTGATTATGACGACTGATGGCTTCCTCCATGAGGCCGAAAGCAATCACATACCTCAGGTGTAGCGATGACGTGAGAAAAGCGAAAAATTTTTCATAGTTCATATTTTAAGAAATATAATTATAAAATAAGATTTATGAGAAATTTATGAGAAATTTTAAATAAAATTCTTAAGAGATTACCTACTGCTTGTGATTTAAATAATTTTTAAAAAGTATTTCTACCGCATAAATATTTTAAAATGCACTATATAAAATTTTAAAAGGTTAAATAACTTTTAAGAATAATATCTTCAAATTAGACATTTTGAATAAGGCTATTCATTTGCTAAACAAGTTTCTGAAAACTTTATTATTCCTCTAATAAAACAAACAGTTTTAAACAAAATCAATTATTTTTGACTAAGGTTGGACATGTTTTAATAGTAGACCCCACCACAAGTATTCAATTTAAGTGTCCAATAACTTCTCTAATCTTTTTCGTTGATAAAGGTACTATAGAAAAATTCAAATATGGAAAATCGAATTTGTTAACAATGTTTTGTTTTCAAAAAAACCACTATCTGGATATTATTCTGATTGAAACTTTGGAATTTTGGAAGGGTTTTGTTAAATACCTAAGTACCTAATTACTTAAGTTTGATTACCTTTTCTGTCCTTTTCGTTGTAAATAGCCGCCAAAATAGAGAGAAACACAATTCATTTATAAAATATCTTTGGCAATAGTTTCCGATTAATTAGTCTTGGATGTTAACCCTCTGGGGAAGCACTTCAGAAAATTTTCCAAAATTATCTATTTATATTACAACTGTTTTGAATCATTCTTATCGGATAAAATTGTGATAAATTTAACCAAATATCAATTTTAAAACCGATATATTCGGAAATTTAAGAATTTAAGATAGTTTGAGTTTATGTTTCAGTTTGATTTTGAGTTTGAGTTTGAGGTTGAGGTTGAGAGTTTGAGTTTGTGAGTTTGAGTTTGAGGTTGAGTTTGAATTTGAGGTTGAGGTTGAGGTTGAGAGTTTGAGTTTGAGAGTTTGAGTTTGAGTTTGAGAGTTTAAGAGATGATTTTCTACTTCTATTATTTGTTACTTATTTTTAAATCATTCTGTACACTTAAAATAAATAGGCAAATATAACATATAATGAGAAAAATTCAAAAATAAAAAGTGTAAATATAAAAATAAAATTTAAAAATAGTAAAAATCATTGGATTCATATAATCAATAAATCAAATATTTATTAATGTTCGCAATCGTAAAGTGGCTAAAAATGTTATCTATAAAAAAATTGAATATTGATTAAATAGATTTGAAATTTGAAACTAAAGTTCCCCACTATCGTACCTCTTAATTCTTATAATCGGGGATTTTCTACAAAACCAACAGATAGAAATAAATCCCCTGAACATAAATGCAAATGGTCAAAAACAAAAAAAAAACCTTATAGGGGATTTTAAGCACTATTAGAAAAAGTAACGCTCAGGTTTTTCTTCAAACATTAAAAGGTTAAATTTTTATATTAAAGTAATATCTTTAAAATAAATCGTTACTACAAAATTATATCTTTTGTCTTCTAATTTCATTTTATAAACGAACATTCCTACTTATTGTTCCCCCACTCAGATAGTAAAAAATTGATCATCTAAAATATTTGCGAAAAGTAATCATTTCCTGTTGATAAAATAAATATAGAAAGTAACATATGATTGGAAGAAAATAAAAATCTTCCATTGATTCGTTTTAAAAAAGTATTAAAAATGTAGGGATGTATGATTCACCTTCACCACTTTAAAATGTACCTCAATCGAGTTCCAATTTTTTTAAGATTAATTGTCGATGTCGATAAAAATCTCTTATCCGCTGACGAGGGCTATTTTGATGCGAACACCTTGCACTTTAAACAATAAAATCGATGATACAATACTTTTCTTTTCGCCTTAATTTAATCTTATCACATAAATTGAAATAGTCACAAAAGAATATATTTTTTTTTTCTTTTGCTAATTCAATTTCTCACAACTTAAATCAGATCGTAACACACTTGAACCTTTGATTTCGCAACGATGCGAAAACACTCAAATAAGATAGGGCCCGTTAAAAAAAAAAAAAAAAAAAACAAAAAAGAAACCCCGCGAGAAAATAAATAAATCTTTTACCACAGACGGTAAAAAAGACAACTTTCTACTTTTACACAGCACCAGGTGCAAAGATAAGGTGGTAGCGATTAAAATTGTAAGGAGTATCTCATCGATAAAGCCACCAAAACTCCACCAGAAATCTATTATTACAAACTTGAGTTTTATTGCATCGGAATTGCTCAAACGATGATTTCTACTCGCGCGACAGTCGATTAAATTTTATCACACTCAAAATTCGGAAGTACGGCATCGTTCATTCATTCATAAAACCCATGTCTTGATATTTGAACTTATCTACAGCCTCCAGGGCAATTAGCAAATTTATGGCAAAAGGCGAAGTGCCCAACAAGGCATTAAAATGGATTTATCCTTTTATGTCGCCTCCAGGAGTTCCGAACAACTCTACCAGAGCATTGATTTGCTTTAAAACGATTTTCGAATAAGATGCGCTTTTAACGATCTCTCCCACTATAAATCGAAAACCGACACTCAACGAACGATTGACTTCACTGGTCGACAGAATATTGCCGACTGAAGGCAATAAGGATTCGTTGGTCCTTTTTGAACGACACCGCAAAAACACGTGCAGTTTTAAGCTAAAATAGCCGATTACGAGACGGAACCGAAGACAACGACGAAATTTCGAATTTGCGCGGTAAAATAGACCCACCGCGAATAAGCTCCGACACAAGCTTCCCGCCAGAAACGCTCTGGGCAACTGGAAAAGCTCCGTAGAAAATGCTCGCCACTGGGCCCTATGTTGAGTTCGAAAAGCTACGATAACCAGCATTCGGCAGTCGCGGCTCTACGGAAGAAGTTGGGCACATGTTCGACATGCACTCGGGTGCAGGAATTTACCCTATGGAATTTTGAGGAATGCGCTTCCCCGGTACACTTGTTTTAATTCACGAACTCTTCAGCTGGAGGCCGGAGTCCGCGAAAAGCATCCAACACAAGGAAATGTGTTCTATGGAAACCGTATTATGAGAAATATTGAAATAAGAAATCAGATTAATTTATATCACGTTATAAAATACTCAGAATTAATACAAATTAAATGAATTCATACCGCGTTATATAGAATCTCAGAAATAAATAAATTATACATAAATCAGACCTATTTAAAAATTGCATTCTCAAACTATCAAGTTGTAATTTTATTGATAGCGTTAAAAAATAAAATTTTGTAATAGAAATGGTAATGAATGTGTGGATATAACACACAGTTCATATAAAAAATTATAAACCCAAAAAATTGTTTCCAACTACAACAAATTTAACACATCCAATAAGTGCTACCATAGATTAATTTTTTAAACTATTTGATTAGTTGGAATGTTCTTCTACGAAAAACGAGTTACAAGGAGACCGCATTATAGGAGAACTTTCGCTCTGCCTTTCATGGAAATCGCGTTATAGGAGATTTGTCTGTATACCATTTTTTCATTTAACTCTTAGATAGATAACGAATTCTCATGAATTTTCGTACACCATATCGTATCATTTTAGGGGTCACTAAATTCAAATTCGCTGCCAGAAAATTTAAATTTAAAATCCAATAGAAATTTCGAAAATATACAGGAGTTTTTGAGGTCACTGATTATGAATCTGTCATCAAATTTTCAAAATTCAAAATAGCGAATCCAATATGGATTTGTTCAATTTCTTCGAAGACTGATATAATTGCTCTAAATCTGAAGACGGAATCGTGATCAGCGACCCCAAATACCCATTTTCACCAAAATTTTAGCAGTTTCACATATTAGTGGCCGCCATATTAGATCCACCATTTAGAATTCCATAAATCTGAATCGCAATCGTAATTAACGACCCCAAATACCATGTTATACCAAATTTCCAATAATTATTTCAATGAAATTCGTCAATAATGAATTTTTTTCGAAGAAATCATCGTTTTTTATGTTTTTTTATATATAGAACTTATATAATAAACATTTATGTCTACTAAGCTATTTTTGCAAGTTATTTTATCATTAAAATAACAGAGAATGAAAAACCCAATCTTAATACGTTGGCTAGAAATTAAATAGCCATTAAAAATAACGTGGATTATCACCACGCTTCAAAAGGTTAAGTACAATAAAAATTACCAAAAGTAAATAATTCTCCACTGATACCTTTAAAACGAACTCTTTAAGTTTCCATTACCGATGAATTCACTCAGGCGGGGTACTTATGAAAATTCTTAATTCATACTTATTAATTAACATTAAAATTTTCCAAAACAAAATTAACTGAAGCGCAAATCTTCAAATAACATAAAAATGTGCATAAAGATTTTGCTTTCCAGCATAAATACCTACCAAATAAATAAACTGCCGCTAATTAATTATGCACATAAACAAATATGAACAAAATTACACCAGCTCAAGGGGTGCGAAATTCCCACAGGAAAGCTAATTAAAGGAATATTTTCCTCCTTCCAATTTCTAGCAAATTATATTCCAATCTAAAGAGTTTATATAGATTTTATAAGTGCAAGAAAATTAAAATAAATAATTAGCTAATTTCAAAACAAGTCTTTAGTATTTTTGGTTTATAATTACCAGTCCATTTTAACTAGTTTTATTATTTGAAATATCCCCAATTTAATTTCCCTTTTTCTTGCAAAATAGTGTTAAAATCACGTCATCATTTTACCCATTTATTAAATGTTCGAATCTGTGGCCAAATAACTTAAATTTTATGGTTTTGTTTTCCATCAATTTCACATTCTTATCTCAATCTTAACTAAAAAAAAAAAAAGAATTGAATTTGTCATAGAGAAATCTTCATTTTGGTTGAAGTTTTTAAAAAACAAAAAATAAACTGGAAGAAAGAGAAGAAAGGGTTATTGATGAACTTAAAGGGAAAGGTTGGCATTATTGCGGTATCCATCCTTGAGGCTATTTTATTTATTGCCCTTGTTGCTGTGGTAAACACCCCTCATGGTGTTTTCTTTAGTTGGAAAAAAAACAACCCCGGGGCAACCCACAAGGCCCGAACAATGAACCTATTGAAAACTGTCCACGATTTATAATATTCGCCAAATGTCCCAAGGTTTACAGTGCCCAGGAGAGTGCACGTGAATTCAATTGAGTGGGGCTTCTCAAACAAATTAGCTAATGGTCCAGAGATTGCCTAACAACACACGGCCCCTGCTGAAAAAATCATTTTGTTTACATCGGTGGATTAAAAAAAAAAAGGTAATAGAAATTAATGAAAAAACTCCCTCTTAATTAATAATTTAAACACCTCACTCAATACGGAGTCTAATATTAAATTTCTCAAATACAGTTCGAATTTTCGGCAGTCTTCAAATTATACGCAATTTTAGAACTCATGAAAAGTTGATTATTTCATCTTTTAAATGAATAAAATATCTCCCCAACTGCCATGCGGAAACTCTTGAATTACACCATTGAATTTAATAAAAATGTAAAATTTGATGTGTTTTAATATTCAGGACAGATGCCATACCTTTTCCCCATATATTTCATTAAAAGCAAAGATATATGTTGTGATTTCTACGGAGAGAATTAATAAAATCCTTTTTTATAACTCATTTGTCCAGTAATGCTTTTTATATCATTTAATATACTCGTAGAGAAAAACATATTTGAAAATAGGTTCTATTATCCTGCATTACTTCATTTTAGTGCTGCTGAAAGCTGTCGGTTTATATTAGAAATTTATGGTGAACATTCTCCATCTATAAAACCTTGCAAGTGTTGGGTTCAGACGTTCTGGAGAACCAAAAAAAAAAAACTTAGTGATGCAGAATTAAAAGCTTTACTCAAAGGGCATCCATGACAGACTCAAAAAGAATTATCAGCAACTTTAAATGTTAGTCAACCATGTATTTCACTACATTTTCATGCAATCGGAATGATGCTAAAAGAAGGAAATTGCGTTCCACATCAATTATCTGAAAATCATTTGCGACATACTTGCTTCAAAGGCAAAAACGAAAGGGTTTTTTATATCAAATTATTGCTTGTAACGAGAAATGGATTTATTACGATGATCCGAAAAATCCGAACCAGGTCTATCAACGCGAAAACGCAATATCCATGGTTCAAAGGTAATGCTGTGTATTTGGTGAGACCAGAAAGATGTGTACTGACTTCAGAAACTATTACTGGTGGTTGGTCGAACTCAATTAAGCTCTTATTCAAAAGCAGCCAGACTGGGCGAATATACACAGTAAATAATTTTACAACATGACAACGCAAGATCACATGTTGCGCGACCTGTAAAAAATTATTTCGAAGGATTAGACTGGGAAGTTCTACCGCCATATTCGCTATTCAATTTATTCGAGTCGATGCAGTAAGCACTTTCTGGAAAACTGTTTAATAGTTCGTTTAAGGAACTAAATGAAAATTTGTGGGGGTACCTTTCTTGCAAAATTTATAGTAATGGCAAGCAGTATAACATGGTGGCTGAGTTGGCATCAGATGTACGTGAAAAGTCTTTACAAAAGCATTTCTAATAGTACTTTTGAAATTATTAGGTCTACAAAATCTTAAAAGTTAATAACAAGATTAGAATAAAATTCTAAAATAAATGATTCATTTTTGTCACTATTAGACATGGTTTTTATGTTCATTATGAAAATTGGAATCACCAACAAATTACGACTAAAAATCTCCAATTCATAAATCTTTAAATTTGTCAGAGATGAATATTTTAAATCTAAAAGAAACAAAAATTGTATTATTCGAATAGTTTTCGGGGAAAAAGGACACTATACATATTCTAGATATACATATGCCCCATAAGTAGCTCTCTACTTTCATCATAAAATGAATCCCTTATTCTCATCCCAATTAAGAGTCTTTCTAATTAGAATCAGAACGGAACCATCCTAACAAAGAGCTCAGCCTAACAATTTCCTTTCGACAATTTGGGCTTTTGCGCAATTTAAATTGGCCCCTTTTGAAGAGAAAGTTGCTACTTAATTTTCATCTTCTTTTTTTCATGTGGTAAATTTTCAAGGATAAGTCGAGCATACACGTACAAATGCAAATGATTTGAAACTTTTACCAAACGCAGAATCATTTTTGTTAGTTATCTTTTGCAATTGACACATTTGGACAAGATATTCAAATAGAACGCTCTGAAAAATAAACAAAAATAAATATTTGTATCCCATTTCATAACATGTAAAAGGAAAAATCCAACAAGGTGATCAATTATTGACGCAATATGATTAAACTTTTCTACTATGAATCTTTGATTTTAATAAAAATAGCTTTCATTTTTTTTAAGTAACTTAAATATAAATGCAGCTGAAAATGCTACAAAAAAAAATTCCAAAGTGTAAACTCAAAATAAGCAAAGCTCTTTATAAAAGAAACGAAACACGTAAAAAGAAATGCCGTCAATAGGGTAGACGAAAACTTAAATGAAAAGTTGCCAAAGGCATTGAATGAATTCTTTTGGAGATATCTCTTTGAAATTTTCTACAAATGCTCTTATAAAAAGCAACATAAAAACGAGAAGAAATGATATCTAAAGTTTATTTTTATTATAAAAATAGATTAATTTCCCGCCCATAAAATTTGTAGTTGTCTTGATAGTAGAGTTCCGTACCTTAAAACTGGCAAAATAAAACCTTTATATTTAAAACCACTCATTCGTCAGTTTATCTGTCTCCATATATCTCCAAAGATAGTAGAAGAATAGTAGGGAATATGCTAAAATATAAATCTACGTAAATATTGCATGGAAAAAAGACTCTAGTCTTTATCTTAATTGTGTAGTATAATTATAAATTTTAAAATATCGACTAGGACTGATTGCAAGAAGATGTTGATTAAAATGAGCACAGCCAGGCTGTCTTCATGACTCAAGTAGAGCACCTTATCATGTTCGTCACGAGACGTATATTATCAAAATATATAACTCAAAATAAAAAAAAAGCAGAAATTCCCATAATCAGGTCGAATCTAGATACCCTCCATTTAGATCGACCCATCCAACTCCAACTGGCAAAAATCCCTAAATCCGGCAATCCCCCAGCTTAGAAACGCAAAAAGCCTTCCGGCTAAATATAGTCCCATAAATGAGCCCATAAACGTTGTGGCCGTGAAATTGTTTTGTGCCACTGGAAATTATTTAAAGGTCCACCCCCACTGGCCTAATGCCCCCTTACACCTGATATCGTCCCATTGTTAACTTCACATCGATGAACTATAAAACAGCATTTTCGCGGAGCCTCGATTGACTCTCAAGTGGGGCCCACGATAAGCCTTCTCGGCCGCGTGTTACATTGTTTCAATTATCGCGAATTTATCACAGACGAGTGCGGTGCAACTACATCGATTGATTAACTTCGACCCATCTGCGGGGATTATGCGATTACTCCGATTTCTTTTATCTCTACTTTCAACACTATGGGAAAGGGAGGGACTGTAAATTTCAAGCGAATTATCTTTTTTTTGTGACGAATTTGATTTCGGGCTGTGATGGATTTAACCAGATGACTTCGTAGAATAATATTCCACAATTTAAGCTACAATATCTAAAAAAAATATCTTTACTTTCCCATAGGTAAAATGGATGGCGATATTTGCATTTTATAGATTATTAAAAAAAGCCTTTTAAAATTTCATTAAAATCAAACTCATCCCTATGCTAATCTCTTAAAAAAATATTGGAAATATTTCTCTCTCTAAATTAAATTTTTTGTAGCGAAGATACCCACATCCATCTGAATGGCCACGTTAACAACCAAGCTATCGCTACTGGGCTCCACAAAGATATAATCCGCAATTGAAACATCAACGACCTTTACATTACCCACATTTACAGTTTGGTGCGCCTTTTCGGCAAGCGGAATTATCAGACCCTACTTTTTGAAAAATTCCATGGGACAAGCAATGAAAGCAAACAGGGACAATTATAGGTGCCTGATTACAGATTAATTTTTCTTGAATGTACGACCGCATCCTTCTTACTCGTCGTATACGTGATTTCAGCAAGATGGGGCCACACCGCATACCGCCAGAACGTGCATGAATTTGCTTCGTGAACCGCAAAAATTAATCAGCAGCTTTGGGGACATGTTGTCGTACAGTTGAAAAAAAAAACTATCTTCCGTGTTATTCACGAAATTCGAACAGTGTATGCGTCTAAACGGACAGCATTTGGACGGTGTTGGTTTTCAAACATAAAATTCGGAGCCTTTCTGTTTACGTTAAACTTATTCATTAACCAACATGTTTTCTAGGATTTTGTTTTATGGATTTTTAAAAACATAAATCCGCCACCAGATACCCTGTACAAATTAAAAATGTTTTCAATTTTCCAATCTACTTAGAATTAAAATGTAAAATTTTGTATTAAAATACTGCAAATGTTTTTAAAGTTATTCTTAAAGGTTAAGATTTAAAAGATAATTGAAAAAACAAATTCTGACAAAATCTGTGCTAGATTAGACGACAAATGAACAATTTGGTTAAGATTTACTACTTATTTACCCCTAATTTGTAATCCCTTCTAAGAATAAATTCACGAACAAAAATCAAGGGTATACAAAATTTGTTTCTTCTATTTTGAACTTTATTTGTCTGAACCCTGTGGTGGGTTAGATGCGATTTTCAATGGAATTATTTACTTCGTGACGCACTTGATTTCTGTGAATAAACATTCCTCTCCGTGAAATTATTTTATCCCGAATCAGCGTGGTACAAAAATACGTTTCTTAACCCTTGTACAGGGTTTTCGAGTCGCCTACGTAAATAAATTAGCAAAAGTTTCAACTTTTGTTTGATTTGTTATTCTCGAATTCAATTCGTTTCAAGTAGAAGAGCGCCGTATTTTTGGGTTCCAATCACGTAAATTAATCAATCCTTACCTCGTGGACGAGCCTCTCAAATGTCCCGGGTGTATAAAGCCAATTTTGCCACGGATGAGCGATTCTCATAGGGCCGCTTTTCTAACTAAATACATCATCAAGGAAACCTCCCACATATCTGACTAGGAAAGAAAGGTATAAGGGATACCGGAATTTCAAAAAGAAACCTAATCCCAAAAATGTTCCCATTCACATGGCATCTCAGTCACAGTTTCAATCGAATTTGATGCTGACTGGTGGCTCTTCTAAAAAAAAAAATAAAAAAAATAAAATGGGATCGAATCCTCAGCCTCTTCCGGTGCAGGTTGATATGTGTGTGCAAGACGAAATAATGCGGGAGTGATCCATTGTACGTGAAAAGGGAACAGTCATCCCGATGAATATCAATTGGACAAATCAAATTCGATTGAGTCGAATTATGGGGTTTTCTTTTTAAATAAATAAAATCTAACGCCTTGCCTTTCCGAAAAGGTAATAACATTTTATTGAATTTCTACGCGCCACTCCAAAATGTTAAAGAATTTTAGTACTATAGTGAAAATTTCCCCTACTGTGCTACGATTACAGAAAGGTTCAGTAGGATTTTTTTGGGCATTAAATAGCAAAATCATCGCACTTTTAGCAATAGTCGTTAGAGTGACTTAGCTTGAAATGGGAAGTAAATTCATATTCAGAAAATTCACAAAATAGACGATTTTTCTAAACGAGGCTCTATTGTGATGAGAGTCGTTTCTATTCATTGCCACGACCCTAATTTACCAAAAATGTGAGTCATGACAATTTCTATGGTAGTTTACGAGTATATCATTTTTTTATATTAGGTTAAAAACTTCTATAGTAATAAAATTCCTTTTAATAGAAACCTTTAGGGTCGTACCAAAAAATGGCACTTCAATAATATGGTGTATCTTTTGTTAAATATAATTAAAACTAGCTTGTCAACCCCCGGCGTTGCTCGGGATACCATTTCTTTAGTGCATGCGCAGATTACCTAATTGACAATTGGTTTGGCTTCAACCTCACCGAAATTCATCGTTATAAATCAGTTAATTTACGAAAAACATTCATTAATTATACCTTCCTCGTGAATCAATTTGTCTAACCATACAACCAGAACAAAATTTATTCAATAGAATAATCGCGGAAAGATAAATAGACGCGCCGAGGTATTTTGTATGCACATTTGGAGCAAATTCATGAATAGTTCCCGAAAAATACTCTTAGTACTTCATTTCATTTAATTTTTTTTAAATTCGAAAAACTGTATAGCAACTATAGCTATCCGTCATATTGAATTTACAAATTAATATTAAATACTAAGTTAGTATTACTGAATTATTATTATTATTATCTCGATTCAGGATTTTCCTATGCCTGAGCATGCATGCAGGGGCACACAGCGCAACAGAGACTTTGTCCCGCCTTTAAAAATGCGTGATAAAAAAAAAACGCTGCACATTATTGCCTAAACTGTAAGTGTTGCAGATAAGAATAGTTGGCTGCCTATTCTTATCTTTATCGTTCTCACTGAAATTTAGATAAGACAAGTAGTTTCAGTAGTTCTTTGCTACTTTATCTAATGGGAAAATATTCCCCAGGCTGTTTTAGAAATTGTATATGGCTTAGAACTTTGAGATTCGAACAATTCGAAAGATGCAGTTTCAAGTTCTGCCCCCTGGTCAAAGTCGTAGCTTTTTCTCGATATAGATTAAACTCTATTTTCCATACCACTCTTTAAGATTTGAAGAAAATTTAACTTAAACATTTACTAACAACAACTTTAATTGGAAGATATGTTCACTTTTTAAACTTTTAAATAAAAATATTCAAAGAAATTTATTAGGATACTGAAAAACAATTACTACATATGGTTATATGGTATGTATAGGTCAATGTAAATGAAACGAACATAATTATTCAAATATTGTTATTCAAATCAAATGGAATGAAAAATCCCAGAGTATTACCATGAGGGGTACCAAAAAACGGATGGCCCCGACGTGACATTAATTGCCTTATAAAAAGTCGTTTGGACCACGGAATTAATCACACCATAGAGTAAACATTGCGACCACTTTGTAGTACAGCAAAACCAGACAGACAAGGATATTATAAGCCAATCCCCAGCAAATGGCCACTAAACGGCTTCTTAATGTCCTTCACTCATTCTGTCTGAGTGGATTTGAAGAACGACTCCATTTACTTTAGCGTCTGATGGCCTCTTAATTCCCGTGGAGCGTTAATTGAAATTGGGATCAGCTACCACAGCAGTTTGTGGGGGAGGCAAAACAGGGAGATTAGACTGGTTTCCCGGAAAGTAGGGAGTGTTGCTATCATTTTCAATGCAATTAACTAGATTTATCGGTTTTCTGTCTGTTCCCACTGATGCCCTGTTTAATGTACGCCACTGAAAGTACTTGTGTGTTTGCATATTAATTAGCAATTCCCTTTTAACTGGACCAGTTAACGAACACTAAACGCATCGTTAATTGAGTAGCTGTGATTAAATTTAGTTACTGGGTTTAATCAATGTGTCTGTAAAATAAGTAAATGTGTCTGTAAAGTAAGTAAAAAAAGTAAATGAAATTGTGTCTAAACCTTCATTAATTAAATTCATACCTTACCTTTAGAAATAAAAGTTTTGAGCCTAACTACGTTTAGCTTCCGCTGCATGTCATTAATTGCGAATACCCTTAGTAGTATAAATACTGAGTTTCATATTATTAACATAATTACACTTTTATTAATCGATCTGTAAACATCACCATGTTAGAGTCATCCGCACATTGTACGAAAAGAGTCCTGTTTTTACACGATAATGCGCCCGTGCACACTGCACGAGTTGCAAGGCATGCTCTGGTCGAGGCAGCAATTGAAGAAATGAATCACCCACCATATAGTCCAGATCTAGTCCCCAGCGATTATTTCCTGTTTTCCAATTTGAAAAAAAACAAACCTCCGAAGACACAGGTTTTCTAGTGACGAAGAAATTAAGGCGACAGTAGACGAGCATTTCGAAGGCAAAGGCGAATATTTTTTCACTGGATTATTTAAGAACTGTTTTGAAGTAGAGATAAATTACATAGAAAAATAAATTTTTTAGACATTTTTAATACCCTAGGCAAAAAACTTTTGTATATCAAACATGTCATAACCAAATGTAAGATTATATCACAGAATTATAATAAATAAATTTACCAATTTGGAATCCAATTAAATTGAATTGATTTACCCTCAGAGTTGCTATTTAATTTATATAGATGAATTTTAATGACTGATTTAACTCCTAATTAACCACAACTAACAATACGATAATTCAAATGTATCATAAATATTTAATAATAATTTTTGGAGTAATTAATCCAACAAAAATGTATTAAAATGCAAAATATATGCACCACAGCGTATTATCAATTGGACTGTTTATAATTTTTCCTAGAATCCTCACTACCTCAATAAACTCAGCATCATCAAGATATAAACTATAAGCATACAAAAAGTAACTTTCATTTTTGAGAAAATGTTAATGAAAAGTTCCACAGAAACTTTTCAACTTCAAATGAAAAATAGATTGAATGAATTGGCATGCGATTCTCCCGGAATACCTTAGAAGAATTCGTTGCCCATAGGTTTACCAAAAATGTTAATATTAAAGAGGTAGAATAGGTGGGTGCAAAGTGTAGGGGAGCCAAAACATTTTGGGACTCTCTATAGACATTAACTGCTCCATTAAACTTTGTTAATTATTAAAGAACTTTACGAAACCGAAAGGTACTTTCTGTAATAACTATTACATTAAAGGTCTGGTAAAATTTGTGGGGGGTGATATAATTTTCCGAAAGTTTAGAGAAAGTTTCACTTTGATGGTAATTAGATTATCTTCGCGTGGGTAATATTTCCTTATGAGTAAAAGTTTAATTACATTCTTCTTTTATTCTATTAGTTCTTGAAGATTCTGATAATTATTAGAGTATTATATCGGGTTTCTTTAGGAAAGATCTTAATGCTCAACTAACAACCCTAAACTTTTAAATCGCCTCTCTCTCGAAAATCTCGTTATAATAATTTTTATAAAAATCTCGTAAAGGTTTCGAATTTTGAATTTTTTTCAATTGTTTTTAATAATTCTCGTATCTCGTATCTTCTGATGTACTGTAATTATTTTTTCTCGTTTGTTAATAAAGTTTCTAGACATTCGTACTCCGTAAATATAATAAATATGTCGAGTACATCCACCTTGGTATTTAACTAGCCTAGCTTAATTTATCAAAAAGTACGATTTATATTTTGTGATAAATGTTCAAAGTAAACAAGGAAAATATTTGAATTTAGAGATGAGATAAAACCTTTAAGTAAATTTCCTCCTGCGACCCAATTCTAATTTCTACTCTCAATTAATATAAACTTAAGTGTAGGTATACTCTCTAAAAATATCCATCAAGGTCATAAGTAAAGTAACCTAAATTAAACAACAGCGAAAGAACAAAAGTACGTTTGTCACTGCGTGCCCTCAAAAGCAAAAATTAATTCACCTTTTAAGTTGATGTAAATCAAACGAACCTATTCGTCGGAGTGTTCGGAATCAAACTTCCATCAGAATCACGAAACCTCGATTATCCTTCCGGTACCATGAACGAGTTATAGATGGCCAAGGAGCTAAACTTTCCTTGAAACTTTATCTCTATTTACCTTATCCAGAAGGGATCCTCCATAGGGAAAAGTACGCACATTTTCGACAAATGCTAATCAGAGTAACCCCCTCGCAATATCAAATGAACTTGAAACTAATTACAGGGGACAAAAACTACAGGAGTTGTTTTTGTTTTTGTTTTTGTCCGCTAAAAAGATGGAGACAAGACCGTTGAAAGACCTTCTGTCGTTAGCATTTTTACGCCGAAAATTTCAAGAGGTGTATTTTCATGGTTGGGGATAATTAGGGCGGAAGCTCTAACGTTCATCGCCTAGTTACTGGGGATTATCGAATAAACATAGTCACGAACCTCCAGTGCAGGAACTTATATGCATGCATCCAACTGAATGAGAATGCAGAGGCGTACGAGAAAAAATCTATTTTTTTCTTTTAAATTATCTTAAAGTAAATGTTTTTAAGAATATTCTTATAATTTTTATGTTGAACCTCAACCTCGCAAAAATGGCGAAGTTATAGCTTTTTAATTAGTTCATATAAAGTTTCGAATTCATCAAGGTAGATGGGTACTTGCTTGACTAATCAATCAGTCATAGATGTTATAAAATACCTAGAGATTTGCATAAACAAAGAATAAGATCAAAATTATTTATATAATGGTAAACATTTTTAAAAAATTCTCAAAAAGCTATAAAACCCAAAATTAAATAGCTCTTCCGCAGAAAAACCACACTTGACCACTTGACCACAACATAACACATCTAGGTGCATACCTGCTTATATCCTAATTAAGTTTTATTATTTTTAAGATTTTAAGCTTAAAAGTACTTTCAATGAAATACTCTATCATTATTTTACTATTCATTATATATATATTTATATAAAATCCACCTGTACCTCTAACTCCTGAATAGCAGTGGGAGAGCTCAAAGTGCTTTATATATAATTACTCAATGACAAAGTTTTCTCAAGCAGCTTCCCTTTTCGGTAATTTTATCTCGTTAGACAAAGCAACAATTTCACATTTAGGCTGAAAAAGGTGTGAGCCAATTTCGCAAATGGAATGTTACATAGAACCGGGATAACCCTGACCGTTTTCTTAATTGCCAGAGGGTATCAAGTGACATCTTTAAGCTAGTCCATCGATTTCCCATTACCACAATAATTTCAGTATTTAACCCAACAATAAAGGAATTAAATATTTCCAAATCATTGGTGTCTCAAACGAAAGTGCCCTTATGGGTGAATCTCAAAAGTTCTCGTTTAAACTTTCAACCCAAAGGTAGCAGAGTTTGTCAATGGGAGTTTTAGGGATTAGGATTTCTGCCAAGTTTAGAACATTTGTGCAATGATAACAACATTCTTCACTTTACCCTATACTACCTTTCGGCTGGCAAAGTTCATTCAAGTGGAAAGGTGCCCTCAAGGCAGGAGTAAACCGGATTAGGTTCCATTTAAACTTACCCTTGTAAAAAGATACATTATACAGTTATACTGTTAACAAGGACGTACATAGTCCTCTTAATAAAGAATAATAAAAACAACAATTTGTTTTTTAAGTACTACACACTTTTAGGCGTACTTTAAGCCCTGGAGAAAAATAAATTTCGGATATGATATGGTTACGAATTTGTCCGGAACATAAATAAATATTTTGAGCCGCCCCTGTGCAGCACTATCACCGCGATGTTTGTTATGAGTCGGAACAGCCTGGTACGGCGCTATTTAAGATATCGTTAAATTCTAATTCACTATGATTTTATTCAACTGCGACTGAAAAGCTATAAAAGGGCTGGTAGACATGCCAAACATTTTAGTCCATCGCTACCTTTAGTGACTTTCGTGCTTCTCGAAAACTAGGTGAAAAACTTAAATACCCCGGGGGTGAAGAGGTGCAGGTGTAGAAAGTAGACTATAAATATTTTTGTCTATTGTGCTCCAATTGTGATATACTCGCAAAATTCTTTACGGATAAAAGAATTTTGGAATGGTGCTGTGACTCATCCAAAATATTTTTAAAGCTGCTTAAAAGATTTTTCTTAAAGAAAAGATACAAACAAATCAAAAGGGAATTGTTTCAATTATTTAAGAAGAATATAAAATGAAAACAGGCAATTCATACGGCAGTGCATCGATTCCTTCATTCAGTGATCGAACCCAAAACAAAGTTGGATTAAATTCATCAACCGTTGGAAATATATCAGATCGGGAGAGCGGCAGCGCTCGCAGTAAGAAAAGTAGAGTAAGGCAGGTGCAGTTTCAGTAATTTTTTTCTAAATTTACAATTTTCGAAGAATTTATTTTCGAAAAATATTAAAAATAGCAATGTAAAAATGTAAATACGAAAACGATTAAGAAAAAGTCACTTCAATTATAAAATTTTAAAAGTTCTACTCTATTTTCATAAATGAAATCTTAAAAAACAATTTATCTGTAGTGCTTATTTTTATCTTATTATTTAACTTTAAACCTAATAACTTGAAATGGGTACGCTAAAATGTTGTAATCTTTAACACATTTATCAAATTTTTCACTTTAAAATTTTCTGTTTTAAAATTCAGCGCACATTTTAAACAATTTGAACTCTAGCAAAAACAAATTGTTTCCACCAATCACTTTTGGTAAGTTTTAAATCAATTGCATGGCCTATAGTAGCAACATACAAACAAACAGACATGATAAAAACATCAAAATTTGCCATCATCATCATTTTTAACCTTTTTGTTGCGAAGAACCGAAAAGGGGTTTTTACTGAACTTTTACCAGAATTTTGTAAACAGCCGCAGTTTTAAACCTACCCTTCTCGTTTTGCTTAATAGAAAAATATTTCAAATAAAGACAAGAATGTACCGAAAATTAGTAAAATATTCTTAAATAATAAAAATAAATTAAAAATATTTATCACAAAATTTCGTATACTTTACGATTATTTTGGTTAGCAGTTCAATTTAATAAAAATGTAGAATAGACCCCGGCCCCAATTTCCATGCCCTAAATTTCCCTAAACCTTCACGTATGTCATGTCCTTTCTTTTCTAGTACCTTCGTGTATGTCACCCAATTTCCATCTCTGTGAATGAATAGAACTTGAATTAAAATCAAGAAACCTTTCCTTTTCTTTTGTAAGCATTTGCGTATTGGTACCAAGTCAAAATGCCCTGCACCCTTCACGTGCTCCCTAGCCATCACAGCACGCACCGAAGCGTGACCCTGGTTTGCATGGTCACAGGTTACCAAAACAACCCTCAAGTTAGTCACTAGCAACTGCTAGCCCATGTGGCTTCAGTACATAGAAACCGTTCAAAGTTCCTTCCTTGAGTGTCCCTTTAATTCCGTAAAAAAAAAAAAAATGTGATATTTTTAACAAACCCTACAGGAGAACGTCGAACGGTTCGATCAAGCCAATGAAGACGATGTCTAAGAAATCAAAAAATATGGACTTCACGGATTACACTTACCGCGAGGCTGTGAGCCGCCTGAAGTACCTCCTCGCGGAATCTTACACAGCACCACCGAAAACGTTCGGTAAGCACCTCCTCGATGACTCCGGGGACGACACGGATAATCTTTCAGTGGGGAGCAAAGTATAAATTTGAGTCTGGGTTAAGTGAATTTGTTATTATTACCATCGTTTGATGTGATTCCCAGGCACTTGATCGTCCCACTCTCTCCGAAATCTCCAAGTACCTTTCACCTAGCTACAGAGGGCCGCGGAGCGTAAACCACATCCGGAAGATGAAGCCATTTCCCACTTTGTCCAAGGAAAATTTATCGGTTCCTACTTATACGACAGCATCTGACTATCTCGCGGGGCCTCCGGTCGTTCCCCAGCAAGACGGTGTTCAGGCTCCTCCAGAAATTCTGAATTTTATCGAAAAGCAGGAGGATTACATTGAGCAGCTAGAAAAGGAATCCAAATTTTGTCGGGTAAGAATTTTTTTTAAATGTATATAGCGCTTAGAAATTTTAATAAGACTTCGACGATTTCGAACCCTATTAGGTTCAGATAGTTACAAAAATTGTCGTGGGATAGTATAAAATTTCTTCAACAATTTTTTCCTAGGAATTCGTGATGTGAAAATGTCATCATCATTTATAATGTTTTTAAAGATCGATATAATTATCATTTTAAGGTAAAAGATAACTACATTGATTTTAATGAAGGTCTTTTAAATATTTACGTATTAAAGTAAAACATGTAAATTTCTTGAACTACTTTCAATTTTTCTTAAAGAACGAGCTCTCAAATCTTTTGGGTAAAGTAAAGGATGTCATAACAGAAAATGAGGCCCTTACAGAGCACGCCCGATCAGACTTAGCTGGTCTTGAGGATAAATTCATGTCAGCGTCTTCGGAGAGTGACGACAACTATGAAAAATTCCACAAAAAGAAGGAGAGAACCCCAAGACATCAGCTCAGTGGACCAAACATTGTTTTTGAATCTCGTATTAGTGAACTAGAAGCAGAGCTAGCCCAGGCTAACATCGATTTGAAAAAGCTCCGCGCGGAAAACGACGAACTGAAGCGACACACTGCTTTCTGCTCGAAGGACAGCTCAAGTGTCGAGGCCATGCGGAAACAGATCGAGAACCTCCAGAGGGATAAAATTCAGCTAGAAGATCAAATTCGACGACTAGAACACACCATCGATGATCTCAAGACAGAGAATCGGGTATGCTCGACGAAGAGGCAACGAGACATGGCGGACATGGCCTTGTACGAGCGGTCCCAGGCTGAGATAGAGGTGAAGCACCTGCGCGAGGAGCTGGAACGTCAACATGAGCGCGTTCGGGAGCTTCAGCATGAAATGGCCAGGCGAGTGTCCGAAGAACGCGCCAATGCTGAACGTCGCTACAACTACCAAGTGGACCAGCTCGGCGGTGATCTGACCAACCAGTGGGAACAAGTTTCCAAACTCCAGATGGAAGTAGAGCGCGGTAAGCGGCTCGAAGCCGACTTAAAGCGTGACGTGTCCCAGAAAAACGCCCAAATCGAGGAGCTTAAGATGGAATTAAAGGCGAAACGGTCGTCTTTCCTTTCGGATATCGCTCAGGTGAATGCTGAAAAGCAGTCCTTGGAGCAGGAGATCACATCGCTTCGGCTGCAGCTTGAAAGGGCTGATCGACAGTCCAAAATCGAAGCTGCACGCCTCACCGCCGAAATCAACTCATTGAGGCAGAGGCTGGACCGAGCAGACGCAGATGTCCTTCACGCGAAAAGGGAAAACCTCCGGCTGAGCGATGAAATTGCCAACTTAGAAAAAGAGGTTTGTTTGGAGGTGGTGATTAATTATTTTAAAATAACTAAAATTTTATTTTTTATTCAGGTGGCTTTAGGGGATATGAAAAACGAGGTTCATCCCAGTAAGCGTGATATCAATAAAAGTATCACTGAAATGCAGGAGAAGCATGGTAACAGCTGCGGTGGCATTTTAAGTTGTAGTTAAATTTATTTTTGTTGCTGTAAATTAATAGCCTCTCATTGCTTAAGCATGTTTAGAAGCAGTATCCAGGTTTAAGATACAAACCCTTCAAAGACAGGATATATGGAGATTTAGGGAAACAGACTATTTTTATATAGTATATTACTTTTTTGGCATCCCGAAAAGAATAGTAAATCAAAATAGGCAAAAATAAATAAACAATAAATTTTTTTTAAATTCGAACAAAACTTACACCTACAGAATGCAAAATTGGAACATTTTTTAACATTTCAAAGAAACATCCGAAAAATAATACTAAAATTGTGTTTATATTGTTAGAAAAATAATTATAAAATCACCAAGAAGAAATCTTCATGACTTGATTCTCGTTAGACTTAAATAAGCCACTTTTTCATGGTTTTAAAAAGCAAAGTCGGTTACAAGCAAAAATATTTGATTTAGTGAGTGAATTTGGAGTTTCATTATGTGAGATTTTATTTGTATATTTTTCTTTTTGGCCCACTTCTAAAACATATTTACACAAAATTTTATCGTCTCAATCATTCATATCTTAAGCCTGGACACTTTACAGATTGCCTACAACTAGAAAATTACAGCGCAAAGATGTTAATCTATTTTGAAAATTTAAACATTTGTGAATAGCATACATCAATAATGCAGAAACATTTTTCACTTTATATTGTATATAGCACAGCATGTTTTAAAACCTTCTACTAACAAACATTTACAATTGTTACGAAAAACCTTACTTTTCTTTGTTTCAACAGAATCGTGGGTAAGCTATTGAAAACCTGGTTCTAGTCAAGTGCAGCAATTTATTTGGAAACTTTTTCAAAAGCAATTAATCAATTTATTGTAGAAAATTCCCAAAATCGCAAAGATACAGTAGTACAAAAATGCAATAAATCCACAAAAAGTAAGCTGTTTAACGGTCAATAGTTTATCCATGAGATTCGCTTTTGTGTTATATTTCACTAAGAGTTTACCACAGCATTATAATTTCGGTTTACTTTACTGTATTGAATATAATTCTAGACTTAAGGGGAACTATTTGTACCTTTCTAGCCTCAACGGTTAACGAACTCGAAGAAATGATTACAAGTCAGAGGCAACTCATGGATAAACTGACCAATGAATGCAAAACACTGACCAATAAATTAGAGGATACGACACTTAAGCATAAGTACATTATAGCCTAAGTTTTATCTTTAGGAGTACTTCTAGTTGTAGTCCAGTTTATTGTTTTCATTTTAAATTTTACAATTGCAAACCAATTTCTTGATGTGTAAATATGTAAAAAAAATTTTTAAAATGAGCAGTGTGTTAATCGGTGTTAAGTTTTGATTTGATTCCTTAGATTTACTACTAAAAATCTCAACAGTCATTGGTTTTTGAAACAAAATTAAACCGTTAATTAATATAACGAACCGAATGTTACCACAGCTTGATTTTTGGTTTCCAATCTTAGGGCCCCGAATGGGATGCGTAAGAGGGTCCGCTTTTGGGAGTAGCACGAAATGTGTTCATCGTAATTCATCATTTTTGCAACCAGCACCGTCGCTAAAACAATCAACCGCTAGCCATGCACCATGCACAGGGCTGTTCACTAGCATGCAACAGCCACTTGTGCCGGATTTTAAGTGCCATAGAAAAGCTTCAACAGCTTCACAGCCTTTGCATAAGTCAACCGTTTTTACGGTTGAATCAAACAGTCAAAAGTTGTCGCAAGCAAATGTTAGGAGTAGTGCACAGCCTCAGCCCCAACAGCCAATGCAGCCGGTTAAATTCGATGTAAACGTTAAGTTTGTGCCCAGTAAACCAAAAATCAAGAAAACTAATGAAGAAAACGATAAAGCTAATTAAAAAGTTGGGTGGTTTAAACATTTTTTTTATCATTCTCATATTATTTAAAAATATATAAATAAATAATGTTTTGAGAGGCATTAAAACGGTTCCTCCTGCTCGCCGTTTTACAATGTTTTCCGCAAAACCATCAAAGTAATTTTGAAAGAAACATTAGATGCTCTTTTCGACATGGTCAAGTTAGCATGCATATGCGAGATATAAATATAAATTCTGTTAAATTAACCTTATAAAGAAACAGAATGAAATATAACTAAATAGTGTAATTTAATTATCTTCCTCTTGGTGTGACTTCTACACTTCAGTGATATTTAGAACCTTTAGAATCATTCGCTGGAAAATCATTCTATTAAAGATACCAACCTATCCGAATTCTTTAAAAAGCTAAAGATAATTATTTCTTCAATTTAAATAAAACTACAATACTATTTTAAAACAACTACAGAAATTAAGCAAGGATACCTTTTTGATTTAGGTCACGAAATTATATTATAACACAAAAGGTCTATAAGAAATTATTTAAAATTGAACGCATACTACCCACGATTAAAAATAACTTAATTTACATATCTAACATAAAATCAAACTACAATCACTCCACTAATTTTTATAGTGACGAGAAAAAGGAACTACGCCTAACAAACGTAATGTTAATGGATCGACTTCGTCAAATTTGGTCAAGTTACAAGGATTTAAGCAAAACGGTTCGAGCTCTAAATCGTACATCAAGCGATACTGAATCCAGTCGAGAAGAGCACTACCCCTTTCAGGTACTTTAGCAACAATTGAACGTAATAACTTTTTTGTGTTATTCATTTCAGGATGGAAATATCCGCTCTCCAGTCAAATGTGGAATTCCTAACAAACAGAATAATAAGTAGTGATAGGGATAGGACTGTTAACGATTCCTATAACAATTTAGCAACTACAAAAGGTATCGTCTTGTTTTAATACATCCGAACACAAGAGATACTGAGAACAAACAGTCCACTATATGAAAACATATCATTCAGCATACACATAAAATACAGGAACATTTTTAGCATACGATTCAATTCAGACATTTTTTTACAAGTTCTAAAGAAATGCAATTTGTCTGAAATATGGGACTATAAATCTATCTAAGAAAATGTTTACCTAGTCTCTTAAAACAAATTTTAAAACTATACTTCACCTGATTATACTTTAGCAAACTTGTAGAGTTTTGTAGAACATGAAAACTATTAGACATTTTCAGCGTAAAGTGTGATAATTCCGACGTTGATAGTTCCTGGTCTAAAAATAAAACAAAATATTTGCATGTAAACAAAATAGGATAAACACTTTTGAAAACTTGTATATTATAACACCACAATAGCCTATAATTTTGAAAACATTATCCGAACATACATACATTACACCTCATTGAAATTACATAAAATTACTATCATTCAAAGACATTATTAAAAATAATTTCTTCTTTGCCAGCATCCACTGACTATGATACCACACCCACAAGCACAGCTAGTCGACCCTCAATTTCAAAAGCAAGAGGAGACACACCCCCAATTTCAAGTACCCTTCCCTATGACTACAAAAGTTCCATTGACACTGGAAAATCCGAGTATGAGCCAGCAGACATTACCCCAACAGATGAGCCCTACAAAAACTACGATCTTGGAGACGACGAAAATAAAAAGGACGACTTCACCGAACGGGACAAGCAATCTAGATCGTATAGCGTTCCATCAATCCAGCGACCTTTACCAACAACTCAACCCAGAAAATCTTTCGACAGCAGCGTCTACAGCGCAAGAAATGGCGAACAACAGCCGTACACAATGCAAGACGACACCAATTACAATAACCAATATCAAGGGTATGGAGAGGGATATGATCAGCAGCAATACGAGGGCGGGGAATACGGGGGCGACTACGATCAACAGTACAGCGGAGAGGGACAGCAATATGAAGACTATGGCCAAGACTACGAACAAATGTACCAGCCCGATGGAAACTTTTACAGCGAAGAACAGCAACCTCAACAATATCCCGTCACAACAGCTGGACCAGTACCAGTGCAGCCGACAGCTAGTGCGATGCCAATCTTCACCAAACCACTACCAGGGACAATTCAACCTCAACAATATCCCACAACAACAGCTGTCCCAGCCTCAGTCCCAATCGCAGTCCCAACGGTTGCACCAAGCACCCTTCCAACCACTGTCCCATCCTCACTCCCACTCTCTGGCCCTACAACGATCCCTTCCACAGTCCCAACAGTCCCAATCACACCTTTGGCAACCGTCCCATCGACGAGACCTCTTCCTGCAACAACGCAACCATCCACAGGACCACCCGCACCCCCAGCAGCAGTTCCCACAGCCCTCGAAGGCCGAAGTCAACCGAGACCGGGCAGCGGCCTTGTGGGGCTGCCAGGCCAACGAGGGGGAGGAGGAATTGGGGGACCTGGACCAGGGGTTCTGCCGCAACAGCCCACCGAGGCGTACAAGGGAGTGTCTGGCCCTCCAAAAAATTAGTGAGGCCGATATTAACCCATACGACCTGATTCCAGAGTGCGGCATCAGCAGCCCAAGTCTCTTTGACAAAACGACCACTGACTCCGGTGACGAATCTGACTCCAACTTGAGCTTCTCCCCAATGACTGCTATTCAAAAACTTTCCTAACTTCTGGAGATGGGGACTATTTTCTGTAAATGTTAAATGTAAAGTATTAATTAGCGAATATAAAATAAAATTCGATGGATATCATAAAAAAAATTGATTTTTAGTTTTTACCATTTCCACATTAATATAACTAAAATTTATCATCAGAATTTTTAATTTTAAGTTATACAATTCGGTAAGTTTGAAAGTAACCGATATTTTCTTCTTAACTTCTTCAAAAGTTTATTCAGCATGTAATAGAATTCGTGTTTTGATCATTTTTCAAAAAAACGTTTAGTGCCTACAGATCTTAAAACGAAATCAGAAAATTAAAGCTTAAAAGTATAAATCCTCCTTTTTTGGGAGTTAAATATTTCGTGGCTATTTGAAAATTGAATATTTCATGAGGATCGATAATTGATCCATACTTTCAAAACTTTAAAACCAATTTTTCAGTCATAATGTCCGGCCAAAAGTTATTGCTATTTTTAATGTTGCATTTTTCTCATTACGGCAATGATATCAAGGCCTTCTACTTTTGTCTCCTCTTTATCTAATATTAATCTTCATTGATTGCATTTATTGTTTTTAAATAGTAGGTTTTCAAACTTCAATCACATTAAGATTATTTAACACTAGGTTTACGGGCAGTTCTCGTATGATTGATAGGGTTTTTGAAAAGTAAATTTGTAGCATTGGTATTTCTATTCGTAATAAGAAACTCGGGATGTAGCAAGCACATAAAAGACATCAATTAATCTGTTCGCTACCTGGGTCTCCACCAATTCGAATAGACTTAACGGATATACTCGTTATATATTTAGAGCATTCTAAAAAAGTTAAATAAACATTTTCTTAAACTGGTACACATTCTTCATATATATCAACGTTTTAAAACTTAGCAATTCTGTTCAAAACACAACGCATTTTACACAAATAACATTTTAACTAAAAATTAATATGATCGCTGTAAACTTCAGCATGAAATATTAGCCCGTTAAAATAGGGCTTAGTACTGAATTCGTCAGCAGGAATGCGAATCCGGATTTCCTACATTTGGATTTTGAACTCTGCGTCCAAGGTATGAAATCCCGTCAACAAATTCCGCAATAACCCCTTTTGAGGTAAATCTAGTATTAAAAGAGATACACCCCTTAAGTTGCTTAAATAGATTCAAAATTCACAACTTGTCTTAATATAATACGTAGTTTAGTAGTGTACCTAGGAAAATCTAGTTTCTCCTAATTATTTTTAAGAATGAAAACAACTGAATGAAAATATTGAATAGTGTCTTTGGGACTTTTGGTAGAAGAAATATAAACAACATTAACAGTCCTTAACCCTAGATAACTAAACATTCGTGTAATAGACTACCGAACTCTGCCAGTTTTACAAATTCAAGATGTTCCCGCAAATCTTTTATTACTTTTCTATTTTTTAATTAAAATGGTGTAATTTTAATTCTAAAAGTAAGGCTAAGGAAGTTTAAAAATATGCATGCTTTTAATTTGTAGTCTATGAATCGAATGATTAGTTATAAAGTAACCCTGATTTAAGTTTACTTATCTATGGTTAAATTAGAAGACTTAGTATAAAAATTTATTAAGTTTAGCCATTAAAGCCCCTTACCGTCTTAAGTCCATTTGCGTTTCAGCCGAGATTCGAACGATCCTCTTTAGAAACGCCTAAAGTCGCTCGGGGCTGGCACGGCCGGCGCAGCACACCTTCAAAATTCTTGGAGCGCCTTTCGCCGTGTACACAAGCACGCCGGACATTCCTCCAGGTAAGCAGCGGGCCATTGTACTGCAGAGCACCTCGGCCACGACCACAGCCACGGGCGCACGATCGCCGGCTCCGGGGCCCCATAATAACGAGTTCCACTACACCGTGATCGGGCAGCCACCTGCACACAAGCAACGGCCGTCCATACGCAGCAGCGCCTTTTGCTTTATCTGACCAACAAAAGATCGTGCCAAGAAGTCCGGGCCGCAACGATGGCATCTTGAGGGTCTTGCGGGCCGTAGTGTTAGAAAATCGCGGTCTATAGCCTCGTCAGTCGTTCCCCTGGCGCTGTCTTGCACAGAAGAAGATGCAAGAGAGAGAGGTCTTTCGAGGAGTTGAGTTTTCTTCGAGTGCCCGCAAAGAATTCTCTGCTGTGTGAAGAAATTCTCTAGCTGCTTTTTAAAGTTTAGAGAAATCCTAGCGGTTCGGCCATAAAAATCACACCTCTGGCAAATCGGCACTCACCTTTAGCACGGATTCTTGCTAGTTTTTAGTCGTTTTTCGGGGTGCCACCCAATTTAAATCGAAATTTTTCAATCAGTGCCTTCGAATTACCTCAAGAGGTCTCAATCGGGCGATCTTATTCTATTCGCGCATGTGACGTTGTCGCTGGAAGTGTATGTTCATTTTTTTACTTTTTTTTTTTAACTTATTTCTTGTGCGATTCTCACCTGAAGATCACCGCTGGCCGCATATTTCCAGGGAAATTTGAATTAAACATCGCCCTGATCGCTGCTGTGCCTGTTCTCGTTTTATTATTTTCATTTTATTTATTTTCTTTTTAATCTTAATTATTTTTTCGAGTGTGCGGAAAGTGCATCTGTGTAACCCTACGGAATGAGTGAAACGAATGAAAAAGTGTGAAAAAGTTTCCATTTCTAGTGGAGCTGTGTTTTAAGGTGATCTGTGCAATCTTAAAGCACTCCCCGGGGGATTTAGTTGGCCGATTTAAGAGCCTCTGGATTAAAACTTCAAACGTGTACGCCAGCAGAGACCCCTCGGAGCCCCCCATGCCTCCCGTGCACCCAGCAAACTCCTAGGACCAGATCTGAGCAAGACAAGGATGTGAATAACAAGGTAAGAAACGATCGTTTTTCTTTTTAACAGACAAATATGCAGTTCGCTAGCACCGCGCTAGTAGTAAGAAAAAAAAATAAAATAAAAAAAAATTAGTAGCGATCGGTTGGAAAATGAGACGACCATACACACGCCGCAGTGCGATGAGCCGCGATAGTAGTAGTCGGCGGTTCGCCTTCCAAGACGAGACCCCTAATGTCTTGAGGAGGCATTATGAGACCATGTCCGGTGATGACAGCACAAATTCCGGGCGCAAGTTTATCGCAAAATAAATTTTTGCAGGCGTTTTAATTTACCCTCCTCCCCTCGCACCGCGACTCTCCCCTGGTCAAATAGGTTGATTCACGCCATGAAGGCTAGCTAGGGCCTGGACTAATAAACACTGTGGACCCCCGAGACGACAAAGGCTCATCTCATCTGACCTAGTGAGGGACGCTTTTCTTATTCTTGCAGGGAGATGATCTGCTGTTTTGTTGCATGTGAACTGCAAAAAAGTGAAAGTAGTCCCCCACAATTCGGCACCGTGCGACAAAACCTCCAGGTGCTGTGCTGCCGCTATTTGCTGCAATCAGCGAGCCAAAAAGGCGATCATCGAGAAGTCTTAAAATAGGGTGACCATATTTTTGCTACATAACTTAAATCAATTATTTGTCGGTATGTTTTCTTTTAAGTAATAAAGTTCAACAAAATATTTGTTAACAAGCAAAAACCCTTGGACATTTAACATCTTAATCAGATTCAACCTGTCCAATTATTATACTACCTATTTATAAATTCCTATGATAAAATAAATATAAATACAACATGAATGCAAAATCAGCGGATATGTATGCCTTACTTTTAAATAAATTCTCATCTCATACCGCTTTCAGTATTTCAGAGGTCATAAGTGTTTCAAAAAGAAAGACACAAAATTTTAAAATTCATTAGAATGATTAAATTTCTAAAATCCTAGACATTTTTGTAGAAACACACTACTCCGTAGAAACACATTACTCCGAAGAACCCCACTTTTAATTAACATTTAAAAATGAAAATCATACTTTAAAACTCAAATAATATTGAAAAATGTTTCTTAAAATTTGTTAGAATTTGCTTTGATACAAAACTAAATTCTTGTAAATTTTTGCTACATATTTAGTTTTATTTACTGAACTATCAAACGTTTTAAATCTACTGTAAAAGTAGAACTTATCAAATTCAATTGTGAAAATTGAAAAGTTTAAATGTACTTGCTAATTTAAAAGAGACCATTCTTTATAAAATTCATGATCTACTAAAATCCTCGTAATGCGAACTACACAGAAAGGAGCAGAAAAAGTGCAGACTATCCCTTAACTAGCGACTACCAAATCATTATTTTATAATTACAGGATTGATTAGAATAAATTAGAACAAATAAACTGCTAGCAACTTAATTTTTTAAAAGTTCCAACTATAATAGTAAAAATTCGAGTTTGTCAATAGTTCGTTATAATGTATAGGAAAATTCGTTATATTTTAATCTATTAAAGCGTGAGGAGCATGTATTTAAAAAAAAAATTCAAAGAGTAGCGAATAGATCAGATGAAATCAAAAAAATAATAATGCAAGTTATTTTACTTTCAAGACTCCTTAACCAGTTAACTCCATCTGACGTGTATACTCGTCAATCCAAAACTTTAGTGCAGTGCGATTGACATGTATACACGTCGTAGAAAATAAAAACAAGTGCCATTTAACATTATCTTTCCTTTATATAAACAGTAATCCTGTTACGAATTCTAAAAAATAAATAGGTTAAATTCTTTTGGCAAATATACGTAAAAAATTTAACCTGCATATGTTTGTGCTCGCAAAACTCGAAAAGTATTCGTTTTGATAAAACAAAATTCCCCGTCGCATCTATATCTGTCTGTTAGCAATTTACTCCGCGATTCCTGATGGGATTTTGTCCCTATTTTGACGATTAAATAGACTCTATCACGAGAGAAGTTTAGAAGTATAATTAAGGAATACTTTGTTTAAATTAACCGACTTATATGACGATGAATATCAGTAAAAAAACGGTATTCGAGGAAATAATCTTCGCATTCGTTGCGTAAACTAAATAATTGGCTTTCAGAGCAACGTCGCGATCAGGCAAGCTAGTTTCCCATAAAATGTATTGGTTTTTACGAAATTATCTGAGTATTTTCTCCAGTGCATCGTACTTTACTGTCTATCCGATTCCCCGATAAAAATTGCAATAATTTAAATAAATTGCGCAAACTATGAAGGTCCTTAGTAATTTTTGGTTTTTGGCAACAACTTGATACTTATAAAATTTAACAAATCTTACCGCTGGATTTTATCTTTTTGGACAATGATTTGTTAACTTTCTATCTAATAAAATTTAAATCCTTATCATTTTACTTTGATTCCTTTTTCGTCAAATTTATTATGGAATATTTGTAGATAAGTAGGTAGGGTTCAGAAAAAAGGGTTTAAGAATTAGTTCTCCGCTGATGAATTCAGCACGACTGGTCACCCTGTCTTAATATCCGCGGAATGCCAGTAACACAAGACGGCAGTAGATCGGCGGTAGATCAGCGGATCGGGCACATGGTGCGGGGCGGCGCTTTTATATTGTCTCCAACCTCCGGCTGCATCTAGCAAGCACAACACCCCGTACACACGGGCGGGCAGCTAGATTCAGCAAACCGATCTAATGTCGCTTACCATTGCTCCTTACCTTAGTAATTTTCTGTAGCAGCAGAGGCAGAAAATTGTTCAAGAAAACTGGTTTGATCTGTGTCTTACTTTCTACTTCGGGGGCTTTACATCACACAACTCGAGCTGTAAAACGGCGGTGGCGGTGGCGGTAGTGGCGGCGGCGGCGGCGACGACGACGACGGCAGCGATGGCTAGAATATCTAGCTTACGGCGCATGATCAAGCTGCCTGCCGTCGAGGAATTTATCTCTCACCCACCTCCCCTCGTCCATCCGACCGCTCCCAGAGGAAACAACAACAAAATTAGAAGCATAATTTTCTATAGGCGACTTAAAACTATTATTTTATTTTTATTTATTTTTTTTTTCAATTGTTCGGCCTCATTGTTGCGTGAGCTTTAGGTAAAACACTTCATTTATGGGACTTTTCACAGGCCCCAAACAATTTTGATGATGATGACGACGACGACGACGGTTATAAGCAATTCCGGTGGAGGTCAAGCATAACATTGCACAATTACACAATTTCTGTAGACAAACAAATCTTATTAAGCTCTTGGGGGAGTTTAATGGCAGGAAAGCAGCTGTGTGCTTTACGAACGATTTCATTGCGCCCGTGTTGTCTGGGCTTTAAGTAACTGAGGTGATGGTATTTCAAGGATGAATGTAATTTAAGCCATCAGTGTAGAGGCATTGTCGTGCGCACAAATAAATCGTGCCCGTGGGACCGCTTATTTAGCTTTATATTGAAACTTCTGTATTGCATTTGATTTGAGAAATCCATCGCTCCCAGATGCATATTTTTGCCCATTATTTTTAATAACCTGCTTTAACCGGAAAAAGAAAATAAATCAACTTTACTATATGTTCTAGGTCAACGAGGTCATCAATAGGTTCTAGGTCAATGAGGTCAGCAGTAAATATATATTTAAAAAATATTACAAAAACATAAAGCATACTATTTTCTTTTAGAACTTAAAAATCTGATATAAATTTGTAACTACTATAAAAATATCTGCGAAATTGAGGTCGCTGGGCTCAAACTTTTAGATATTATTTTTTAACCTAAAGGAGTAATTTTTTTTTAACGCTTCCGTTACCAATTGAGAACAAAAGACTTTATTTCTTCTAGATCTAGATTTTCTTGCAGGTATTTAATTAAGACATTAACACATCTCTAAGGCGACGGACCCAACCTGGATGTTGTCGTATCCAAAACAGTTTTGTAACACCTGCTCCTACTTTGGATATCTCACAGTTCCGAAATAGCCATGCAATTTCCATGTTCGGAAAACTTTGATACTACTTGTTTCCGTAAATTACTTTAGCTAAATCACCTGAAAGGTTGGTTGTCTTTGGCATCGACATAACTGAAACAAACTGAAACTTCGCGCGGTGCTAATCAGCTCACCTCATTCACAGGATAAATTCGAACAAGTTTTAATGGGCTCTCAATGAAGTCAGTTAACTTTCTTCTCCTCCGCCACAAAAGTGAATATAGCTCTTAAATTTTACTAACTATTGCAGCAGACAGCTCAGTGGGTAAATTTTCCCTATTTAATTTGAGTGCATGTACCCGACGTGGTTACAACAAAACCCCTACTAAGAAAACAGAGAAAATTTATTCCAAAAAGAAACATACGCCTCCTTGTATTTAGGGAACATCTCTTCCCTTCAACTTACTTCGTCTTATTTTGGGTTGGGCAAACTGTGTCTTAAAGGGCAACTGAATTCAAACGATCGTGAAGAACAGACCCGGAATCATCAGAAAAAGATAGCCATAAAATATTCTCAAATTGCTTATGAAAGGAGACCCTCCCCACCGTTCTAATGGAAATATTTACTTTTGCGAGTCTAGATTTCCGGAAAAGGTTCTCTTTGCCCAGGGATTACACGTGTACGTAATTCCCATCATCCTATGCCAACCCTTTATAAGATTATCTCCCTACATTACAATCCCTTGCACGCTCCCCTTAATATTTATTGCGTTACTCCGACCCTCAGCCGAAGAAAAGCGTCGACTTTTTTAAAGAGGGGATTCCAATCAAAAAATTGTGCATAGCGCAAGATTTCCATAACTCCATGGGGACATCGTTATTTTAAAATTTAAGCAATTTCTACGAAAAAAACGCATTTAAAATTTAAAATTTGCGGCTCTAAGTATTTGAATACCTCAAGTTGAAGTAATGATCTGCTCGCAGTAACTTGGACCGAGGAGTTTTGAATACCTCAGTACTCCATTACTTGAGAGAAAAATTAACCAAAAACTCAAGTACTGAAGTATTTAAAGGCTCAAACAAGGCAACTGTAATAGGTAGGTAAAGAAAACCACATTGATCCAAGTGCAATTCAGTTCAGTTTTATTTTTAATGCAACATATTAGGAATAATTGTAATAAAGATTTACCAATAAAAAATCGTTCGTTTCTTTATAAAAAGTCCAAACGCATTTTCTTTGTTTTTCAAACAAATAAAATTGTAACTTGGATCACTATGGTTCTACCATCGCCAATTTATGTTTTGAGATATTTATAAACATTTTTCCACGTAAGCAATTCACATGATCCCCTCTTTTACTTTAACCTCAATTATCTCCCTTTATGAAAATGTTTTTCACAATTTTCCTTATTAATGGATTTCCCGCTTTTTTTATCTTGAGTTATGAATAGGTACAAATTCAAATTACATAAGTGGAAAACTGAAACTTGATGGACGAGGCTGCGACGATTTGCGCTATGATGCACTCATCCACCTTGACTATGAGCCGCCGATTTCACTTTGGGGGAGGGAGGGGGAGTGTCACATTTCTCAAAAACATTAGCTCAAATGAGTTAATTAGGTAGTAGTAGCTGGAGGAGCTGGTTGTCGGAAATTGCAACACTTTTCTTGCGAATGCGCAGCTGCATTACCGCAGCAGTTAATTTCATTACAACTTGGCTACTTAAAAATGGAGAGGCCTATTGCACCGCGAAAAATCTGAACATTTGGTAAAATATTGAAAGAAGATAGAAAAAGGTCATCAATATTTTTCATATTTTATTTAGACTATATTGGGAAGTTTTTCTTTTAATAATACAGGTCCAATTATCTGTATGTTCTTAATAATTGAGGAATTTAAGATGCACTTCAATATGTTCTATAAAAGCATTTCAAAAATTATACCACGTATACGCATATTAAAATACCCACATATTTCATTTATTTTTAATTTAAAATATTCGAAAATAGTAAGACACGACATAAATTTATATTAACTTTATTATCGCAGGGGGGGAGGTGATTCCTTTAATTTTTTGTTAAAACACTGCAAATCAATTTTGACAATCCAGACGTTATAAATAAAATGTTTGTAATTTGATATTTTTTTCTTTGAATGTGAGTCACAAATACCATTTTAAGGTATTTCTGCATAATTATTAAATTTTTCTGCGATTCAATAAAAATTAAAAAAAAAAAAAGAATGAACGGTTCTCGCGTTGATCCTAAAAGCATCAAACCATTCAAGACGTTTTCAGATCTTTATCAAAAAATACCAAAGTCAAACCAGTTTCAATATTTGCGAATATCTACCCAAAAAAAAACAAAATTCTGAAATTAACTCACTGAAGGTGGAAAAAAACGAACATTATTTTGATAAATGTGCCAATTTCAAATTTTTCTTTGTTTTTCGCTAAACTCAAAGGTGCGAAACAGACATTATAATTTGAATGATCTAAGATTTTTTGGAAAAATAAGCTGCGATCTCCGCCAATCAAACTGATACTGCGTCTGGGCAAGGCAATGAGGTATTTAACCTCAAACTGATACCCATTCAATGAAAATAATATTTATTTATTTTTTTTTCCTTAAATGCGAATTATATTCCCATTTGAATTAATCAAAGCACCAGGAAACAAATAATTTTATAAGCTTGATATCATGTGAACCTGGGTCTGAACTGATGATCTTTTGTACAGATCAAAACCATACCCATAGGGACAAAAGTATGCTTGAAAAACTAAAAATGATCCCAACATGGCCAAAGATATCCATAAAACCGTAAAATTGTAATTTAGAGGCAATTTATGAGCATTAGAAACTCTTCAGTGCCCCATTGAAAAGCCGTAAGGTGTCACACTTGGAGGTATTTTGGTCATCGGACGTCGGTCATTTTTCACGTCCGAGCGGCGACAGGGAGCGAAAGAACAACAACAGCAGCAATCTAAATCGACTAGAGAGAAAAGCAGATAGAAAAAAAAATTGTTTAAAATTAAGTGTCACACCTAAAATTTTGCATAAGAATTCAAAATATGAAGCTGAGCTCGAGATCGGTTAGCACGGAACAGAGCTCACCGTCTCTAATCTTCGCGTCGAGCTGCACAGCTCAAAGACTTTCATCCTCCCACGATGGCTCGATGGAGGATCACAGGGATTTTGAGTTAATTTCCAAAGAGCTCAACTATCGACAGCGACGACTTAAGTGAATTTATTTTATTTGGGATTATTACAAAAAGAAAAACAACTCCCATGCGAGGCGCTTTCGTTATGCAATAAGTCGGGCTCCACTTCGGTTTACCTTTTACGCCCGGCACTCTTGGTGGCATGCGATATAAAAGAAGGTGGAGTCCGGGACTCGAGGAATTCTTTTTTTCCCTCCAGAGATAGCTTTTTTCCATAATTTGAGCAGAAAAATTGAACGGCTAGAAGGCTAGAACGGTCCCGATTAGCCCGTCATGGCCTTTTCGAAGTGCAAACAGCGAGCACGAATCGTCTAAATGGCAAAGAGGCGATAAATTTGGCCGGCCGGCTCGTAAATAAGCGCTCGCTCGAGGCGGCAATTTTATTAGCAAATTATGGAAATTAAAACATATTGCAAGTCGGGAGTAATTTAAACAAAATGAAATCGCCCTTTTGTTTTGTATTAAGCAGATTATGAGCTTAGGTGCGAAAAAACGTTTTCACTTTTCCAAGGCTCCTCTCATTTACCAGAATAATAGTTTTAAAAATTAAGTGCCCTCTTCCGTTACAGCCACACGATAGAAGTGTAACTTTTTCTGCCACCAAAATACTTCTTTTCGAAATCAGTAACCTCGTAAATCTCCGTGTTCATTTACTTAGTTAATTTTAAGAATATTCCTCAAATTTTAGATATTTGATCAAATTGAAGAAAGAGGCAGTTTTTCAAAGCTGAAACTTGATGTTTTGCAAATGTGTTCTAAACAAATTACAACCTTCTAATTTGAAAAGCCCACTCTGAAGTCCTTTGAAAATAGCACGAATTACGGAGATCGATTAACACTTAAGCAATAACAATACTCAAAAGATGCATCCTTCATCATTTTCCTAGAAAAATTATTACCGATCACCTGGTCAAGGATCTGTCTCATTAAAATGACGATAAAAGAATGACAAAATGCATGCAGTAATAAATGGCTGGGTCTAAACACTTTGCGCTAAGTTCAACTGGTGCGTTCAGGTTCTTTGCCTCAAAACAGCACAAATTTGGAAGTTATTCTGTTGTATATAAAGGAAATACGTCTTATATTTATCCTTAAATAATGTCTAATAATTATATTAAATTTCATCAAAAAATATTGATAAATGCAAAAGTTATAACAGAATTTATAGTTCAGTTCCACCTTACTACAAATTTACGAAATAATGCCGGACATCAACGAAAACTCTCTCATTTAAGCACCGGAGTGTTAAGAATTGAATTTTGAAAAATAAAGTCCGTTTAAAATTTATCAATTACTACTATCACTGGTTTTTAAAAATGCTATTCTAAATATTAAACAAAATCAATTTTTTCCAAAAATTGTTAATGGGAGAGTTCCCTAGTAACTTAACGACTAAATTTTTTCCCTATTGTCTAGTTCGTTTTAAGTCTTATTTTAGTGTTAATTTCTATTATAGCTTGTATTAAACGAAATAATTAAATAGACATTTTTTTATGATTCTGGACAAATTTGGTCAAATATGTACATTATAAAAATATCTCATCGATTGGGAAAATCTTTTATAAAGAAGACACATCCGTTGCCTTTCTTCACATTCACCGAAAGGATGTCGATTCCCAAAACTGTTGGGAAACATTTAAAAAAAAAGAAAAAGAAAACCTTTTGATTGACCCAAAACTGTCGCCTTTATTCGGGCTTATAATCCGAAAAAGAAGCCTTAAACAGTCCGCGTACGTGCAGCCAAATCCCAAATTTTGATTAAGGGGCTATTTGCTTAATGGCCCAGGAGACGGGCAGGAAAAGAGGAAAAGTCTTGACAAAACTCAAACACAGCCTATAATTTTTGGGGGGACCACCTAAAATTACGCTGACATCGAATGGATGGGCTCATTACGTAATAACTCACTTCAATTCCAGGAGCAACTAGGACCCTTTTCTGGTCCCCCAAAAAACAAAAAAAGAAAAATAAAACAAAATCAAAATTGATTCCTCGAAAAGTTGTGATATCGCGCCTCGTGAAAAGGTGAGGTTGCCAGGGGTTCTATAGTTCCATGAGGCCAAGCTTCAGGAAAGAGGCCACAAGTAATTCCTGTCTGCCGGAATCCCGGGGACCAAGGCAGAGCGCCAGACCGCGGACCAGTGTGGTCCAATGGAGTTGTCGTAAACAGAAAATTACCACTTCTTTCACTGTTTCGTGCATCTCGCGAATGCTCAGAGTCTTGCGGCGGGGACGGTACCACGAAAGCGACACTGTCGGCCAGGTACAGAGGGAAAGATTCTTTAAATCGTGGAATGGTCCACGCACTAGCGGGGGACCCTGTTAAATGGTGCTAATTATTGCTCTGGCTCGCTCGGGACCGAACAATGTCCGGAGAGCGGGCACAAAAAGGCTGGGACGGGAATCGAGTAGTCAATTAATTTGTCTAATTATATAGAAAATACGATGGGATTGGGAGCGACGAGGCGCGCTCACAGAACTCTAGCGAGCCGACCAGCGGAAAAGATAAATGCGACGAAATTGATTAGAACGAATTCCCCCAAGATAAAGTCACGTCCTTGAGATGCACGCATATCAGGATTTAGCAGGAAGTGCAATTAAGTTCCCATTACTCGCCGCGGGGCTGCAGGGGACAGCCGCGGATAATTATGAGTCGGTGGGAGGCGCTCCGTCGATGCCGAGGGAGCTCCGCACCGCCCCGCTACAACAATTATCCGATGGGCTTCTGGTCATTTTGCCGATAAGTAGGATGGTCGTTACGACGCGCATTCCGCACTCTCCTCGGCTTCTTGGCCGCGAACAGCGAAACAATAAATGCGATTTTTAAGAACCCAACTGAGACGAGATGATGCTCACATCCCATCATCCTTCAGGTCCAGTAGAGATGCATATCAATCTAAAGAAATCAGCTCCGCATGCGAATCGCAGAGTTGCCACCTTTTCACAAAGAATAAATATTACGAGTTCAATTTATAATCTTGAATGTCTCATTCAAATTTAATAATTTTACGTTATTCCACTTAACACTTTGATTGACAGAATATCGCCTGCATATAGGCGTCATGCAATAGCTGAATACGTGGCTTAATAAAATTTGGAGGTCAAAGTGTTAAAATGCATCTAAACGGCCTATTGCAAATATCATTTTTCATTCGAATCGAAACCGAAGATACATTTTTAAAGCTGAAATGCAAGGAATTTTAGTGTCTTGGCTTTCGATACGACTGAAAAGTGATACTCGCAATAGCCCCTCAACATCTTGCACTCCAAGACTTTTTATAAGCCTAAGGTGAATTAGCTAAATGCCGCAGCAGAGACAACAGAGTATAAAGAGTTAATATTGATCTTATCATCTTTTATAGATTTTAATAATTGACGCATAACCACATTTTTTAATGTAGTTAACTTACGTACTTGCGATTTTATCGAAGCCCAGCCTTGCTTAAAATATTTAAAACGGCAAGTCGTAAAAAGGTAAATTCTTAGATGGGACAAATTAAGACGCTAAAAATACCCAAGAATTTCGTTGACTCATCCACTAACTTGCCCGGCCCTATATTGTCTGAATCATCAACGCTCTACGGAGAAATGACCACTCCTTGGATCAATCAGATCTCACAATCAGTGGATTAATATTCGCACTTTTTTTCCCCAATTGTCCAGAACGGAGCTGGGACTGTAGCGTACCAGAGGATAATGTCACACATTTAAAAATCTGCATATCAGCTGATATGTCTTAAGATCGTCGACGACGATCCTCGAAAGCAGTAATTATTCGAAATTTTACGGAAGGCTAAGTCCGCTGGAATATTACAGGCCTGGCCGACAGGACAAAAGTTATGGGTCGAAATGATCGCAGGGCCCCGACATTTCAGCATCTACGAGATGGATACCTTAATTAAGATAACCGTCGCAGATGATTCGATTGGTTGAATAGCCTCTTGGGCCTCTTGTTGGCCGCGGCGATATCAGGGAAAAATTATCGGCTCGAAACTGATCCGCATGGATCGCGGGGATTATATATGCAATCAAGGGGAGGGAACAGAGATTTTGCGTCGGGAAGCGGAAGATAGGGCTCCATACAACGAAACTAACACGGCTTCCTCCAGTGTGCCGCATTGCATCGCGTATCTGAGCATCGAGCCGTCGAGAGGATACATCGCTCGAGGGCTTCTCGAGCGGTCCAGAGAAACGCAACTTCGCAGAAACGGCGCTCTGTGTGCAAATTAAAATGTTCGCTGGATAAGCAGGGGACGCAGGCGCAATCGCGACTAACTGAATCTGAATCTACGATGTTCGGCCTCGGCTTAGATTCGTAGCTTGCAACAGGTAGATCATTAATTACCGACTTGCGTTTCCTATTACTGCCCATTGCGCAGGAATAGAAGTGGCGGACTATTCGCCATTCGCCACGTCATCGACATGATCAAACTCCAAGGCAATACAGCGATCAGTTCGGGACCCGCCTCGATCAGAATCTTCCCCAAAGCTCAAATTTTTCAAAGATAATCAAAACACTGAGTTGTATTCGTAAACATTAGATCAGTTTAAAATCTTTTATCAATATTTAAATTGGAGATTGATCAATTATTATTTTACAAATACATAAATCAAAATCAGAGTGATAGAGTTGAAGATTAAACTAAGAACACATTCTGAATTTTAGAAATTTTAAATAGAAACGAATATTTGCTTATTTAATTGCGAATATAAAAAATTCATGTTCTGAATTTCTATTTCAGCACCCATTGTATTTAAAATGTCTCACCAAACACGCCGAGGGCCACCGTTGGAGTGTCCCTTGGCGTCACTTGGACGTAACACCCCCTCAGTGGACACGCAGCCATATCATCACCCCCTCAGCTCCAGCCCCCTAAATCCTCAGGTGTATCAAATGTCCCGGAAATCGCCCAATCTAAGCATAGACACCGATGATATCATCTACAATCCCCCAGCATCGCTACAAGCTGCCGACAACGAAAGAAACGACGTCCCGGAGATATACCACTTATCAAGGAGCTCCTCCAGCTCCCTGGATCAGTCGTACGAGTTGCGTCGGAACATCGATGCAACTAGACATAGACCACTAGCAGCTAGAAATTACACGCCAATTGATAGTTTACTGCAGTACCGGGAGAGAACTCCCAGTGCCTATATTATAAATAATATTCATAGCAATGAGGACGATTCAAGCGATGCTGGAGGACAGAGGACCGTGCCGAACCATCCGTCCAGCATTAGCAACCAAAACGATCAGTATTTCCTGGAGGAGAAGATGGATTCGCTTTATATACAAGGTGCCATTCGGGGAATCCCCCTGGGCTCAGAGGCCAGCCATTACAAGAACGAGAGGTACTTCCTCGAGGAGAGATTGAACAATATTTGCGACTATAACGGATCGGAAAGGCTGCATGGTAAGATTTATTTTTAATTATCACATTTCCAAAAATACAGTTTTCAATAATCATTCGTATCTCTGGATAATGAAGAAAAATATAAGAAACATTTTATAGCCACCATTGCAAAGAAAATCATAAATACTATTTTTCCTTGAATTATCGTTCCCCACAAGAGATGCACAATACCCGCGAACAAAAATGAACTATTTAAAACTAATTATGATAAGCGCGTCTACTCTTAGTTTGAAGTTTAAATTTCGTAATATCTATTTCATCGATTTTTACTATTTGTAGATAACATGGCAACTCACATCCTTCATAGACCATCAAGTCCTAGTGAAACAAGCGGATCCGATCGCTATTTAATCGATCGGACCCGCGCCTCCCCTGCCTTTGTGAGCAAAGTCCGAAACGGCTTCAAGGGCACTAGCACAGGTTTAGATAAGCGATTTCATGCCTCCAAAGTGAAGAGCCTAACCGATGGACTCTCAAATTTAGGCAGATTCTCACCTAGTCTAGATCAGGGCTATGCGACTTTAGTGTCGCCATCCCCTTCCAGTCACCAGGCCCTTGGACCATGGAGCAAAAAGGGTCCATGTCGATCAGGGCCTAGTTTCGATCGACTTCCAGACGAGGCTGTTCTTAAAATATTCAGCTGGTTGTCTAGCCCTGAATTGTGCAATGTGGCGAGAGTTTGTAGACGATTTGAAAATCTCGTCTGGCGCCCGAGCCTTTGGAGGGTGATCGCTCTTAGAGGGGAACATGTGAGCGGGGATAAAGCGCTTAAAATGATTTTTCGACGATTGTGCGGACAGACACGGAACGGAGCATGCCCCGATGTTGAAAGAGTTTTCCTAAGCGACGGATGTCGCCTCACTGACAAAGGACTGCAACTGCTGACGAGACGGTGTCCAGAATTGACGCATTTACAGCTTCAATGTTGCGCCAATATGTCCAATCAGGCACTATGCGAAGTCCTTACGAAATGTACAAATTTACAGCACTTGGATATAACAGGTATAACAGAGAAAATCATCTTTTTAAATAGATGTTAAATAAGTCTTTTATTTTTATTACAGGATGTACTCAGATAACTAGTATAAGTCCTAATCCTAGCCTAGAATCACCGAGACGGCTTTTACTTCAATACCTGGATTTGACTGATTGTTCTGCCATAGACGACATTGGACTAAAGATTGTCGTTAAAAATTGTCCCCAACTTGTTTTTCTCTACCTGAGGAGATGTGTTCAAATAACAGGTAAGATCTTTGAATTATCGTTAATTATGCCATTCATATCTTTAGTATAGTTCAACAATAAATAATAATTTTAAAATCATCACAAAAAACACCTCTTTTGAAAAAAAATTCAAAATATTTCCGAGTACTATCATAAGAACCAAAAATCGCTAACTTAATCAGAGATGGTAAGAGTCTTGGACTTACCAATTTAATGTTAATTAGCTTAGAACTCTCTCGACGAATTACTCTATGAATTATAAAAATCGAAAATCAAACCTTAAACCAAACTTTTTAAAAAAAATTTAACTAAATCCTAAATTCTTTAAGGAAATTTATCTTTAATTCTTTTCAGATGCGGGTCTCAAATTCGTTCCCAGTTTCTGCGTAGCTCTAAAAGAGCTGAGTGTGTCCGATTGCCTAAATATCACAGACTTTGGCCTCTACGAACTAGCGAAACTCGGTGCAGCACTGAGATACCTTTCGGTGGCTAAATGCGACCGGGTCTCTGACGCTGGTCTCAAGGTTATAGCGCGCCGCTGCTATAAATTGCGCTATTTAAATGCTCGGGGATGTGAAGCGGTCAGCGATGATTCCATTACGGTCCTAGCCCGCTCCTGTCCGAGATTACGTGCACTGGACATCGGAAAATGTGATGTCAGCGATGCAGGACTCCGTGCTCTAGCCGAAAGCTGTCCCAATTTGAAAAAGCTAAGCCTTCGAAATTGTGATATGATTACTGATCGGGGAGTGCAATGTATCGCCTACTACTGCCGCGGTTTGCAACAGCTCAACATCCAGGACTGCCAGATTTCAATCGAGGGATACCGAGCCGTCAAGAAGTACTGCAAGCGGTGCATCATAGAGCATACAAATCCGGGCTTTTGCTAAGCAATTAATTTAGTAATCATTATTGTTGTAATTCTTTGTCCTAAAAATGGAATAAGCTAGGCTGCTAAGCGTTCGGTACCTTTAGCTTACTCCGCTTTTTCGATTTTAAATTATTTAGGTGGTTTGTTAGATGGACGTGCCCGGCATAGTGAATCTCATAATTAACCTAATTAGTAGGATGGGCGGTAAAGTAGGTGAGGTATAAAAACAGAATAGATTATTTATAATCCTACATCTAATTCAATTGTAAGATTTTTGGTGCTACAGTAATTTGAAAAAAACGAACGTTCTTTGCTTTCATGTTGCTTTTAAAATACGATTATAAACAAACTCTTCTTAACTCTCTTGAAAATTACAAATTTTGGGGTTTTTGAAGTAATATGACTTCGAAAAGAAACTAGCATAACACATACCCACTATGCAAGTCCTACTTACAATTTCAAATTTCACTTACTTCAAAATCTTTTGCTATTATTTGTTTGCGTTTTAATAACTAAAGTAAATTTTATCTAAAACTTACAAAACAAAATTTTAAACCTGTAACTTCTCCAGACCCAGATTGGTGTATTGATGATGTTTACAAATTTTTTAATTTAATTTTGGAATTCATAATCTACGAAAAAAACTGACCTATCTCTTGTACTGTGACCCAAGAAAAATGCAGAACAATGAAAGCGAATAACGTTTCAAACAAGTTCGAACTTGAACCTACCTAGCTAATAACCTTAAAGTAATATTTCAATTGTAACAAAAACCTAGAAGACTTCTAATTGTTTAAATACCTCTCCTACTTTTGTTTAAAACTCCGAACCGATAAAAGCCCGTTGGCGTCTCCAGAATTCTTTTTTATTTAATACACGTAAACATGTAGCAACTAACCTACCGCATTCATTAGCCATATTGGCTTTAAATAAAAAAAAAAAAACAAAAAACAGACTGTCGAAGGGATTCTTCTAAAAGAAGACGACACCTTAAGCGTATACGAAAGGATGTTACAAGGACTTTTTTTTCATTTTATAAGTAATCGTGCCGTACACACATATTCGATAGGAGTACGCTCGTCGACGGCTTCTAAAATCAGTGTATTTTTGTATATTTGTTCTCCTTTAATTTTTATTTATTTAGTGAAAATGCAATGTAAATAATTAAATTAATAAAATATTTTAATAGTGTCTAAATGTTTTTTATTCCAAGAGTGTTAACTTGACAACGTACAAAAACATCGAAGAATTGAATTGTTGAATTTTAACACTAGAACTACCGGTACGCAAGTCTGTAATTTTAACTACTTTCTGCACCTTTAATTTAATACGCTTTCAAATTTGAATTAATAAATATTAATGAAAAAAGATTTTTGAATATGTCGTAGTTCTCAATTCTATTAAACTTTGGCATAAATCAGAAGAGAATTACAAAAATATACAATTAAATGAAGGAAGGAATTGAGCACCAGTCAAATTAACTTGGTTTTGGTAGGTCTAGAGTTAATAAATATTTTTCCAGATTCACAAAAATTAGCGACCCAAAGCCAAAATGCTGAAGCACAAAAATGGTCTCTATATAGCAAAACATTTCAGCTCCTGCGAATGGTCTCCACAAAAATATGTCTCGAATAGGTTAATTTGGAAAAAAGGAATTTTACGTAGTTATTTTTTTCCGAAGAAAAATATCATTTTTTTGTTCACTGCCCAACACGAGCGCGGGCTATTTACTTATAAATCGATTGTTCTTCCTTAGTGTCGCCAATTTCAACAGCGGTTAACGAACTTTGACAAAAGATCTCCTTTGTTTTTATTCAGTAATTTCTAAACTTATGTACATATAGCAGTTGCAGTTCAGTTTATTCAGTTCCTTATAAAAACAATAATCACAGAAATGAAAAGGTAATTATTTTTAACTGCTTGGCACGACGGCAATTAAACAAATGTAATTTTATGGATTTAGCCACGCCGCTATCGGTCTATGATTTCAGTAGCGTAACAGACCTGGATTTTATTTTATTCGAGGTATCAAATCTATTTCATGTATTAAAATATTAAAACGGTTGTTAGTGGCAAAAGCCCTATCATTGAAAACTTTCCAAACTAATCGAAAGGAGCTTACACGAGCCCTTTTAAATTTTATTGAATAAAGTTCCTAATATTTTCATAAATTCATTTTAGTTACCTTTGACTTTGATTAATTTTTTCGCACATAACATGGAAATAATTTAATTAAATGTTTTAAATTTATTAAGGAAATTTCCAAAAACAGCTTCTGTAAGCTCTTTTCCACTCGTTTTCAATGATTTCAAAGTTCGAATCGAATATTCGAGTTTTTGAATAATTCGATATTTTTCAAATTTATTTATTTTTTCTTTTTAATTCGGGATTTTATATGATTAGATTATTTTCTTAAAAAAAATTAAATTGTAATCAATTTACAATGAGTTTTATAGAAAATCATAACAAATGTCGACCTACAAAATTCAACGATTTCAATGAAATTTTGTAGGATCCTTTCATTTGGTCTAACGAACGAATTTTTTGGCGGTCGGAAGATTTTTCTTAACATCATTTTTTAATTAAATTATGTGTGGGTAAAAGAATTTTGGGATAGGAATGCCCACTTTTAATTTTAACACTTTGTTAAATTTAAAAATGGAATATTTCGGAAGTTATAGCCGACGATCAAGTTATTTAGTCCAAACGGAAGGATCCTGCATTGAAATCGGTGAGTTTTCCCTATTCTTAAATTAACACGTTCACCGGTGCCTCACGCAAGAATTGCTCAATCGGGTGGCACATACCACCGGTAGCTTTTTGAATGTTTTATGTTCAAATAAAAACTAAGAAACCGCAGAAAAAAAATATTCTTGAGGTAAACTTTCGTCTTGCGCTGCCCACTTCCGTAAAGAATTTGGTAGCGCACACGGGAGTCCTACTGACTCCGAAGCATTTTCATACTGCTCCCTTCCCCTAAAAAAAACCCCATCTCGCCTATATACCAAATTTTATTGGAATCGCTAGAGCAGATTTGGATAACGCAATTACATCCGTATATACAAAAAATTGGTGGTAAGGATCAACAAATTCCACCAAACTAATTTTTAACCTGCAGCGCAGTTTTCAAATTACTTCAGATTTCCAAGGACTAAAATGCCGCAGCTCGGATTCACCATTTAATTTAATAACATTAATGTAAAATACTCACACATCAGTTCCTCCGGAATTCGTGCAAATTACGCCTTCAAATTCTACGATTAAATCTGTACCTAAATCAAGGAATACTTTTTTCCAGACCAACGTTCGTTATCACAATTTTTATTCAATTACCGTTTCAAAGCTTCAAAGAAAGTGAAATTGACACTAGCGAATGCGTAATATTTTCAATCCACACATCACTCTGCCGGGGGTTAGCGGAAACAAAATCATCCACTACCAATTGCAGCATAAATCAAATTCCACAAAACAGCTGTCACAATGTCAAATCTTTGAGGTTATGCACAAGTTGTGTAATTGTCAATCGAACAAGAACCGGCGGTGGGCTACATCAAATGAGATAAATTCCCGACCTCCTGTAGTTTTAACTTAGAACATAAATAGAAATGGCTAAATATTTGGCACAAATTATCGTTTTGGGTGGACAAGTAATCGGGCGAGCGTTTGCGCGAGCTTTAAAACAAGAAATTGCCGCATCTCAAGAAGCAGCTAAGCGTGCTGGTGGCGGACGACAGGGACAAAATCGAGCTGCAGCTAATCTTAGGACAGGTAAAATATCCGAAATTACAATTGAAAGCCCTTAAATGATCAACATTTGCCCCGTTTCAGGGATGACACTCGAGGAAGCCCAGCAAATTTTGAATGTTAGCTCACTGGAACCGGAGGAGGTGGAAAAAAAGTATGAACACCTGTTCAAAATTAATGAGAAAACGAATGGAGGTTCATTTTACCTGCAATCGAAAGTGTTTAGGGCGAAAGAGAGGATAGACCAGGAGCTAAAGGATAGCAGACCCAATGACGAAACAAAAAGAGAGGATCCTCCCAGTGGGTAGGGGGTTTTTTTTTGAACTGATGCTGGTAATCTTAAATTTAGGTAAACAAACAGTGTTTAAAAAAAGGAAGTGCGCTTTAATAAAGAAAAATCTATTAGAAACTGCAGGTTTCTTCTATTCTAGACTTTGAGCTGGAATCTATCCCTCATAAACTCAATATAAAACCTTATTCTATAACAACGGACAATTAAATAATTGCCCCGGGAATATCCCTACACGGCTGCATCAAGCACAATCTGTACAATTACCCGCCTCTTTGAATCGTAAGAGAATCCGTTCTTCTTGAAAATTTCCGATTCGTACAGCGGTTTTAAATTGAAAATGTCCATTTGCTTTGCGCGCTCAATCAGGTCCCTTTCCATGACTTCTACCACAGTAGCAGAGGGGCCGTCCTTGCATCGGATATATGCCAACTGGTCGAGAGTCAGCTGGCGGAGGATGAAGAAGAGCAACTCAGAGTGATCCTTCTGGAAGGACAAGTACTTCTGGAATGTGGCCTGCATTTTCTTCATAACACTGAATTTCTGTGCCTCAATGAAGCTCTCCAGCATCATCCGAATGGCCATGCTAACGTCCGACTCCTGGACACTCTCCTTGAGGTGCATCCGAGCGTGTGCCTCAGCCATTCGAATTACACTTTCGATGTGCCTCACGGTGATGGGCAGTGAACCGGTGGCGAACGATTCCTGTCTCAGTTGAGCGTACATTTTCGCTATTTTGTCCTCGTCTATGTTCTGAAATTTTACCAATGTTCCTTCTTTATTTTAACGATATATTTACTTTAAAATAACGCAAAAATTTATTGCAAATTGCTTTTAAGCAATCCTTCTAATTGAGGTACTTACGGTCAATTTGGGGCGCACGTTCTCCTTGCTATAGACGATATACTTCCTCAGTAGGTCTTGGGGGATTTCCATTTCTCCATGGGCCTGTGAGTCGTCCACGATGTCCTCATTCGATGGATGATGTTTTATGTGAGACTCGACAACGAAGCGAGCGAGATTCTGGTCCTGCATGGGATCAAATTCGTCCTTGACCACGCAGAGGATATCGAAACGGGATAGGATTGGTTCGGAAAGGTTAACATTTTCCGAAAAAGTCATACTTGGATCATAGCGACCCCCAATGGGATTAGCGGCCGCAATTACTGTGCACCGAGCCTGCAAGGAAGTCACAATGCCAGCCTTTGAAATTGAAATGGACTGTTGTTCCATGGCTTCGTGGATGGAGGTCCTGTCCTGATCGTTCATCTAAAAAAAAAAAATATTCGTTATTTCCCTAAAGGTTATTTTGAGCTCGCAGTTACCTTGTCGAACTCGTCGATCAAACAGACTCCCTGATCGGCCAATACCAGAGCCCCGGCCTCCAAGGTCCATTCTTTGGAGATGGGATTTCGTCTAACGTACGCCGTAAGTCCCACAGCGCTAGCACCTTGTCCAGTTGTGAAAACCGCCCTTGGAGCGATCTTTTCGGTGTACTTTAAAAATTGTGATTTTGCAGTGCCCGGATCGCCGCAGATAAGTAAATTAATATCCCCGCGAACCTTGTGCTTATCCCCAGGATTTTTGGATTCGCCTCCGAAAAGAGCCAGGGCAAGAGCTCTCTTGATGTAATCATGTCCGAAGATAGACGGAGCCATGCTGGCTACGATTCGTTCCACAATCCTTGGGTCCTTGCTCAATTTTTGAATTGTAGCGACGTCCTCATCAGTCAGCGACTGGACAACCTGTTTGCTGTCCTTGACAATAACGTGGTTGGCCAGGATGACGGTAGCAAACACCGGGAAACCATGCTCCGTATTCAAGGACCCATCGTAATTATTTGTATAAATTCCAGTTACCTCTATTTCGTCTCCCGGCTTGCACATGTCGCACAAATCGGATAGAAAAATGCAATCTTTGCTGCGAGGTATTCGGCCTGCAGGAATACGACCGGGGGACTCTTGGAGGGTGATCTTTTGATAGTTACGGTAAAGGGTTTGCTCCATGTTAATCTATAAGGTTTGATAATATCAAAAATTTTGAATGGATAAAGATAAAGAAGTTAATTACCGAAAAAGGTCCAACACTTTGGCATTCGGGACAGGAGCCCGGCTTGACCTCAGTATTCTGGCTCTGCACAAAAGGGCCCAGGACGTACCCACACTTGATGCAATCATATTTAATAACAGAAAGTTGGGGGAGGACCCCAGTTGTTGCACTGACCACTCCTAACGTTCGGACGAGCTGGTTAAGGTGGAGCTTCCGGAAAGTCCTCAGTTCTTCAATTAGAGGCAGTTCTGAGATTCGAACGTGTATCTCGCTAGTAACCCGTTCGTATGTGGGGAATATGCTTAAAACAAGCTCCTTAGCGACTTTGTCGAATATCTCGAGTATTTGGAAGGGTGCTTCGGGCAAAAAATAGGCGAGAACGTGTTCCTTATTAGCAAGATCTTTGTAAGAGACGACAAACGATGATCTGTTCTGTTCGCACATCCGCCTAATCCGGTCGCGGTATCTGTACTGGCCGCGATCGTCGACGAACGTCCGCAGGAAACTCTTAAAACGATTCGCAATCTCAGTTCTGGGTCCCAGCATAGAGACCCATTCCTTCGTTGAATGCCCCTTCGTATCCTCCAAATTCTCAATCGACTCAATCATTTCAGTGTCCTCGATTTCCCCCGTTGCAGCCTTCTCGGCCGCCCGCCGCTTCGCCCTGGGCATCTCGTCCTCGTCGTCGCTCTTATCAAAGACCAGATCCCGGTCATCCCGATGGATGCCAGCTGCCCGATCGCGGCGTCGCATTTCAGCCTCAGCGGCTGCACGATCCGCCTGGGAGATATCGCTGTACTCCTCCTCATCAAGGATATTTGGATCGTAGTGGTCTAACTCAGGCATGGGGCGATAGTCCGCCTCCATATTATCGCCGAAAAGCTCCTCGCCTTCACCCTCCTCATCCTCCCGGACTGTGGTATCCCCGAGGATCTCATCCTCATTCTCGAACGGCTCAAAATCTCCAATTGGCGAGGTCATGATCGCCCGCATATTTCTTCGATCAGAAGCGTCGCCCGGTGTGGCCGGAGCTGGGGAGCTTCCGAGGTCCTAAAATAGCCAATTACCAGTAATTTATTTTATTCTACCGCATACAACTTACCGACATTGTTGAAAGTTCTGTTTTTAACAATTTATTAATTAACTAAAAAAGCACAGAAACTTTAAAATTCAATAAAATTCACGCAAACCACTCAGCACGCTAAATCACATCAACATTGAATTCGGCGGGAGATTTGACAACTGATCATTTTTGATTATTAAATTGCATACTCTACGGAACCGAAAACATTTTTAAAATTTTCTAAAAATCTAAAATTATATTCTTTTAAACCACAGAATTTGTATTCAAACTTATATTACATTTAATTTAAAGATAAAAAGCAAAAAAAAATATAGTCAATATAATTGAAAATCGAAAATCCAATATAAATATTTAAAAATACCGCCAAATAGCCCAACTTAACTGCTCGCAGCGCCAATTGCGAATATTAGAGCAACAACACCGAAAATAGACAAATGTCATTTTTCTGTGAGTATGTGGAATACGGGCAGGGATTAATTTTATTACAAAAAGTGGTTTTTGCGAGTAGTTTTTGCCTATCTTCGGTAAATTAAAATAAAATTAAGTAATACCAGAGCGTAAAGGGACCTAATTTATAAAAGGAATGCCACCGTAAGACAACGAAAACGCCCTGAACATCAACGACGAAACTGATCACCTTGTGCCGGAGACTTAATTTAATTTGCTTTTTCTGGCGAACAAGCTGTGTAAATAACACTTGGAGCAATGACCCATCTAAAGGAGTTGCACATGGGCAAGTGTCTGGAGGACTTGCAGCAGCATTATCAGCTACCGGAGCTAAAAAGACACAAGCTTTCTGCGTAAGTGTCCTGCTAATTTGAGAATTTCCTCACTTAATTTTCTATGAATTGCGCCCGTAGCTTACTGAAAACCGCCCAGAAAGTTTACTCACAAGCGGAGAAATTCACCTTAGATGGGGACGAAGAGCTCGGATTCATCTACTTCATGAAGTACTTCAATCTTATTGCTTTTATCCGTGAAATGCCCGACTATTCTAAGCAGAAGGAGTTCGTTCTAAACATGCTCGGGAATAATGCAAGGCTTATGTCGATCATGGACAAGGCCGAGGGAATAAGTAAAAGCCTAAAGAGGCGGTACGAAGCGTTGGCAAAAAGCCGTGAGGTTTTTGGGAATGATCATACCACCGCATTATCGTCCTCAGCTGACTTGACCTCTACGTCGATCAGTGACGATGAAAAGGAGTATCAATTCTGCTCCACAATAACTTGCCAGGAACTGTTCAAGCTGACGCAGGACCCTTCGGCTAGTCTTCTGGTAATGGACTGCCGTCCAAAAGCAGACTACGATGCCTCACACTTGCTCTACTCTTGCACGATTAACGTCCCTGAAGAAATTATATCCCCCGGGTAAGTTTCAACAAACATACAAAATAAAAATGGTATTTTATAGTTGGCTTCCTTCTGCCTATTCCCACCTTTTTTCTCAGGCTGTTTCGCATAGAAAACTAAAATTATTCTCTGAAGAAATTAATAGAAAATAAATGTTGGAATAGGGTCTAGATTTAGAAATCTAGGAAATAGTTAAATCGCTTTTGTCACCGTCAGTATAGCAAAATTAAAAACATATTGTTATGAAAAGAAATGGCCCGAGATGGCTATCTTGAGGAACTCCATTAGAGCAGGTGAGCTAAATTTGAAACTTGGAAGTTAATCAGGCCGGACAATAATGGGTGTTAATGTTATATTTAAAATATTTAATAAGATTTTTCTTACAGAATGTCTGCGGGAAAAATCCAGCTACAACTGGAGCCAAGTTCCCGAGCATTGTGGGCATCTCGATCAATCAAAGATCAAATAGTTCTCATGGATTGGCACAGTAAGGGGCCGGAACCCATTCTGCATACACCAATCTGGAGGCTTCGTGATATTCTAATTCATGTGAGCCCTCTGAAAGCAAAATATTCTTCTCTTTAAAATGCGTGCAAAATTACTTTCAGTGGGACCCAGAAGTTACATACCGTTCCCCGAGAAAATTTCTTGAAGGAGGATACGAACAGTTTCTCATCATGTATCCAACACAGTGTACAAATCCAAATGTCCGAATACCTAGTACACTGACTGAGGATACAGAAATGCTTGACGATATCGAATATCCATCTATCTACGATATTACGATGAAAGGAGACGTTGTCTATGGATCACCGGGAAAAATTAATTCAATTAGCAAACCGAGTATTGATCGATCAAGCAAGGCAGCCGCTTTACAGATATATGATGACAAAAATAAGCTATTAGATGTACTCAAAGAAAAGGAGAAAGTCTTAGAAAAATATTTAAATAACGAAAAGATGTGGCTTGAGGCCGAAAATGATTGGCAAAATGAATGGCAAAACGTGTCAACACATTCGGATAAAAGTCATGCTAATGAACAAATGCAACAATTGCTTGCTAAACACCAGGAGCTACTTTATAAAATTTGGGAACTTGAAAGTGCTGGACGAGACTATGTAAGATTTTGTATAATTCAAAATAAAAATGTTGTATGTTAATTTTAAATTTAAATTATTTATTTTTAGAAACTGGAGAATGATCGACTTCAGGAACAATTGGAAGAGTACAAAAAGCGTGAAATGGAAATTGGGGAAGTGGTCGAAGAAAAAGAAGCTGTTAATTTAGAACAGAGAATTGAAACAAAGATGCAAGAAAGTAAACAAATCGATGAAAAGCGAGAGAAATACACTCAGGAAAGAGAGAAACAATTGGCTTTTGCTAGAGAACAAAAGAGGCATATGAAGGTATTTTCTAAATTTAATATAATTTTTATTTATAATATTTATTTTCATTTAGCCACCCACCGAAGAAGATGAGATATCGAAACCAAAAATGCCTCAGTTCGATAGATCGGTGAAGCCAATTTTTAGAGTTGAACCAACTGTTCGAGAGACTAAAAGAGATTTTTCGCCAATTTCTGGATCGCCGGTGAGTTTATTTAAAAGCTGCAATTAGTTTACGAACTGTTCACCTTACAGTCAATTATAGGATTAGAATATTCATTCAGGATTACAAGAATTTAAATTTAGACGCATCACATTTTAATTTTTATGTTTTCGTTAAAGTAGCTATTTTTTTTCACTGCTAAATGTAAGTCTGGCCTTAGCCAACGCATGTGACGACGAATTTAATCTTCCAAAAAGTCTATTTAAATCGTCAAAATAATTCAAAGCGACGTCGGCCCGCCGCATTTAATCTTTACGTGAATACGCACGTGGTGGACCCCTGTTCGATTCGCAGTGAACGTTTTCTCCGCATGCTTGAACTCTTGAAGGTTTTCGCTAAACATCGATTTCAAGAATTCAAAAAAAACTTGCCTACATTATGTACTTTTCATTTTCTACAAGAACGGAAGAAAAACATTACAATTTTGTACGAAATACCGTCTCTCTTGGATATTTACATATGTCTGATTCGAGCTAAATGTCGGATGGTTTTAGCTGATGTCACATTCTCCGGCGAACCGGAGTCTCGAAGTAAATCTTATTAGTCGCCCCAACAGAGTACGGAAGGTTCGGAAATTGCTCGCGATGGGTACAACTGATAGTTGCTTTCGATTAGGCGTCGCGAATTTCGACTGCAAAGGATGAGTAACATCATCCGAATATTTCATAGTCATGGGCAAAATATACTAAAATGGTTATCATAGCAGGCATTAAGCTTAGGCTGCCCCACAACGCCTTCATCAGTCCTTTTAAGAAGGTTCAGTTTAATTCGCACAATTTTTTTTTTTGTGATTTTATAAGTGCTTTAATCAGATTTGGAATAATTCGAAAATTTATTCTACTTTGATCAGGGAAGGGGCTTGACTGGACTAAAGAATTTGGGGAACACCTGCTACATGAACAGCATTATGCAGTGCTTAAGCAACACCACCAATTTGGCCGATTACTTTATTACAAATACTTACCGCAAACATATAAACAGGAAGAACAAAACTAAAGGGAAGATCGCCGAAGAGGTTGCTGCTCTTATAAAAATCCTGTGGCGCGGAAGCTACAAGTGTGTGGCCAGCAAGGACTTAAGGGTGAGTGTTTTTGCTTGATTTCCTAATTATTCCATTATTCCAACAGTTTTTAGATAGAGTTCCGCAAGGGTCAATCTTTGGTCCTAATCTATTTTTCGTAAAAATTTTGTTTTTATTAAAAACTGTATTTGCAGTAAACTATTAATAGCAGTACTAAACATTTCAGATAAATTTGTTATTGTTATTAACTGAAAGTGTGTAATTCTCTTATTTTAAAATAGTACATCATCGGACAGTACCAGCAAATATTTCGTGGCATCGAACAGCAGGACTCCCATGAATTTTTAACCATTCTAATGGATTGGTTACATTCCGATCTGCAAACGCTACAAATCAGCGATTCTCCGAAGAACAACGCTCCTGGGGCCTCTGAAAAGGCTTGGCTTGAGTTTACAAAATCCTGTGAAAGTTACATTTTGCAATGTTTCTACGGCCAAATTAAGAGTACTGTGAAATGTGTTGAATGCAGCAAGGAAAGTGCAACATACGAGTGCTTCTCAAATCTCAGTCTTGAGCTGCCGCCGATGGCGAATAGATGCGATCTTAATGAATGCCTTTCCATGTACTTCAGCGGGGAAAGGATAAAAGGGTGGAATTGTCCAACCTGCAAACAAAAACGAGATGCCATAAAAAAATTGGATATATCTAAATTGCCGCCAGTTCTTGTTATTCACTTTAAAAGGTAAAGTGGGTTATTTAAATTGGTTTATCATTTAATTAAAAAATTAATATTTATTTGTAATTGAGAAACCCTAGATAACAAGCCTCTAAATACTTTTAGATTTTACGCGGACACGGAATCAATAGGGAACACGTACAAGAAAAAGCAGAATTATATAAAATTTCCTCTGGAAGAGCTCAATATGGTTCCGTACATCGCCCGGTCGGAGCTGAGGTCGAACACACCGAAAGTATACCACCTGTATGGAGTTTCAAACCATTACGGGTCGATGGAAAGCGGTCACTACACAGCGTTCTGTAAAAGCAGCGTCTTCAAAAAGTACGCACTTTGCGGCGATTTTTAAAAAATCATCAAGACGTAATCGTCTTCTAAATTTTCCAGGTGGTTCAAATTTGACGACCAGGTCGTCTCCTCCCTGGACCAATCGGATGTCGTTTCGAGTGCTGCTTACATACTTTTCTTCACGTACATGCAAGACACACCCCCAACCGAGAACATATAACGCCGAAGCTCATCCAGCTCACCGAATGGCCTTCTCCAGAGACGCTTGTAAGACTTCTTTGCGGGGGCGCTTGTTACGTCTGCAGCCTGCTAGGATATGGATTTTGGGGTCTATTTCATAATTCATTTCGTTTCTATGCAAAACATACAAACCGTGATTACGTTTTGGATGCTTTATTCAATCAGTTTATACATTTTCTTATTATTAATTATTATTTTTTTCCGTTATTTTGTGTATTTGATCATACGCTTTACAGGCGGTTTACTGGCTAGGGATTGGCCTAAAACCGTGATATGTTTGTTACACACCAAGTTTACTATGTGCATTAAAAGTAGTTTAATATTTTTATATTTAAAATGAGAATGTAAGGACGGTATAAATAAAATTTTATTGAATTTTACAACATGGGATATGCATTTTCTGAAGTTATGCACTAATATCGTTTTTTGTAGATTTCCTTTACGGTATTAAACCTTGAATTTATAAAGGTATAAATAAATAATCTCCTTAATTCTTGGTTCTGAATTTAGGCTGAAAATGTTACGAGAATTCGACGTTTTCTGAAAATTCAAAATATTCTAGTCTGATTTTAAATTAGACTCTATTCTTCGTATCGTATCGAATCGAATCGAATAAAAGAGTATAGAAGCGGTCCTTTTCAAATTAAATTTCATTTTAAAATCCCTAAATGGGTAACAATTTCATTTCATTTCCCTTTTACTTCAAATCATTTTTTCCTTTAAAGCGATAAAATAATTTGATAAAAAAATCCAAACCGATTATTTTAAAGTTTCTTTTACAGAAAAAACTAACATACAAAAATAACTGAAATGAATTTTTGAGAACTTAATCTGAAAAAGGGTTTTTGTAAGTCCTTTTCGATTCAATACGAACAGATTCAAGAATAAAACCCATTATTAGATTACTAAGTTACGACGATTCTATTTGTGTGAACTTTTTAAACTTGCTCTTCCAAATTCTATTGGAGTTTCTGAGAATTTGTGTCTGGAAATTTTATAAGAGCCACTGTACCATACAAAGCTAGGCAGCCGATATTAAAAAAAGTCTACTTTAGTCTAGAGGATTAATTTATTTCTTTAAGGGCCTTGTACAAATCGTATTCATTTAACTCTCAAACATCCAACGTCCCAAAAACACCTCCCCCAAATAGATTTTAATAAAAATTTTATTTTTTAAAAGATCAGAAACTTACCCTTAATTTGGATCGCCCCCACAAGTGAGAAAAGGAACTAAATAGGTAAAAAAGAAAGTCATTGGATATTTTTCAGTTTTATATTTATCTTTTAAAAAGGATATTACATTTGAAGAGCTGATTTTTGTCTGTTTCTTTCATGTCAACGCGCCTACTCACAATGCTTTGATAATACTCACGATCTTGTTCAATTTAATTAAAACGGAAAAAAAATACTTTATACACAATGAATGACTTCGGTTTGATTTAATATGTATAAATTTGTTTAACACTTTTATGTATACGCAAAATGAAATAGTCCCTTCGAGCGGTGTGCGGCCGCATCGTTAGATCTTTTTAGTTTCTTCTTTTTTTTCGCATTTTTTCTTTAAATCTTTACGGATTTTTTCTTTATTTTCTTTTTTTTTATTTTCTCGCCTTGTTTGCTTCGCCATTTGGTCCACACCCTCAATATGACCGACTCTTATTTTCCGAGGGGGGAGAGCGTATCGCGTAATGCAACTTATCCCGTAGGTAATTAAATGTTTTTTTTTTCTTGTATTTATAGTAGTAATAGTAATGAATTTATTAATGTAATAATAATAATTAATAATAATAATAAATTACAACGGAAGTGTCGGTGTATTGTTTGTAGTTGGTGTTGGCGTCAACAGGGACGCGGATGGATATCGCAACGTGTGCTGTGATGTTGCCTGCACATAATCCTGACTTGGATTATTCAGTACACTATCCCGTGAATTTGAATGTGACGTTGCACGAAGCAATGTGACTGCCTCACGCTCTGGACTACACTGGACACCATCTAGTCATTTTTGGCGTGATGATTTCTTCTTCTTTCGTTTAAAGAAACAACAACATCTGAAAATAAAGACAATAAATTAATTGCATTAAACACTAATCACAAAATTTTAGTGTCAGAAGTGGGATCTCACGATTCGATTTTACACATCAAATCAAATATTTACTAAAAAACGAAACTCACAATAGTTCCTACTATATCCAAAATCTATAAATATAAATAAATAAATGTATGGGGTCATTTTGATCCCCATATTCTCTCTAGTAAGTTCTATATCGAGGTATTCGTTCGGAAGGCAAGTTATTTAAAATATAAGCACTTTAGTACCGCAGACTGATTACATTCAAATTGATCTTAATGAAACCCTATTAGAATATGATTTATAAAAATTCTTACTTCGTTTCGTCCACAAGTTCCACTTCGGGCTGCTGTGTTATAGGAGTATTTGAGTGTCCAGCTGTTGGATCGTCAGCATTCAATTCGCCATTTGTCGAACTCACAACCTGAAAGTATATTTTTCATAAGTTTTACACAATCCAAAAGAAATAAATAAATAAAACAATTATTTTCGCGAACAAAACAATTGCAGTACACTATAACCAAACGTTTCCTTAAATTTGTAAATTTATTTTTTAATTTAAAAACGTTATTTATCATAATTGTAAAAATTGAAATTATTTTAAAGAAACGTAAGTTAATTTGTGGCCCACAAATAAATTTAGCAAATAAATATAAAATAAATAAAGTAAAAGACTCCAAAAACAAAGTAGGACTAGTCAAAAAATATAACAAAGCATCGAGTGATCGATTTCAATAGCAAAACAAATACAAATACGAGAACAACAAGAAAATTTAGCGCAAAAGTGTTTGTCTCCTTCTGTGTCTGTTTTTTATAACATTTTTATATTTTAAATTAATTTTGTTTTTAACAACAAATGGTACAGAAGCAGAGGGGTGCTTAAACAATGAAATCATTTTCTAAAATCTATGAAAACCGTCGTGTCTCAGGTGCTCTACTATGGAAACGTGTAATATGCGAAAATGATAAAATAATATTTTTAAATTGATTAATTTATCGATATAAAATCGATTATATTTTAAATTTATACTCTAAGTGACCCTCGAGAGGACGTAAATACATTGACATTTAGCTAAGGAGAGGTTTTAGGCCAGTTCCCGGACCGAATTTATTAATTTTACAATACCCTCTAGTCATTTATTTTTCTCAGCTTCACCAAGAATCAACAACAACACAAAATACTAAAAAAAAAATATATATATTAAAAATAAGTAGAATTTTTCTTAAATCTGGGAACTGGCTTTCATGTAAAACTACACAAAAACAAAGTCGATTCTCTACGAATGTGTGTTGAAAGTGAGATCCTAACGATGAGACGACACAAAAACCAAAGCATTTTTACCTTAACATCGTAAGAAAAAAAAAACAGATCACATTATTATTTTACAATGCATGTAAATATACCGTCCATATCCGTATAGTTTTGCGTAACATTTCAAATATTAAAATAATTAAAATAATTGAGGATTTTAAAAAATTCCCCTAATAAATTTTCTTTGTCGTTAATTATTCCACTAATTTTTGTTAACGCCTTCGTTACTTTCACTGCTACTGGTTTCTTCCTCAGTCGTACAATCTTCTGGATTTCTCTGGAATATTTTTTTGTTTTTGGGTTTTTATAACGAAATGAAATAGGTGTCTTTTTGCCACATTTCTGATTGATGAAGTTTGAATAAATGGCATAACAGAGATCCATCGAATACAGCACTTCCCAAACGGAGTTTTGCAGGATTTTCAAAAAAAAAAAAAAATTTTTTTTTGTTTAAAAAACCCAGAGCTCATAGACCGCAGATTTTTGGGAACCGCTGCATTTTTTGTTAGTAGCGAAGAGGGAAAAATGGACGATTACTCACGAGTTGCAGGAACTATTTGGGTATAAAAACAAAACTATGCGTTGCTAAAAAAAATGTTCCATGCGTTATTTTTGTGAATAAAAAAAACATATAAAAATTGCACACAAAACTTGTTAGACGATTTTAATAACTTTTAAAACGTTAATTGAAGTTCTGATTGAAGTAAATGTTACATTTGTTTTAATGAGACTAGATTCAGGGTCAGCGTATGTAATATTGGCGGTTTTTTTAATAAACAATTGGCCTTCCTCTATCAGTTATAGATAGACAGACAATGCTGAGTAATGTCAGGTAATGCTAAGTACTTCAGAAACATTACTTATCATTACCTGGCGTTACTTAACGTTATCTGATAAAATACTTAGCATTACCTAGTATTACTTAGAAGTGCCGTCGACATTTCGCAATACTGCATGGTAATGGTAAGTAATGGTGAAGTAATTGGCAATGGTAATTCCAATTGTTTTAAGTACCAGTATAGTGGTAATGGTATTATTTGCTTGCATTACTTATACTGGTAATTGTAACTATGGTATTTTTTTTACAGTTCTTAAGAAAAATGAAAACTGACGAATTTTTTCGAATTGTTTTAAATTTTCTTGTGGTTTTATTCATTTAATTTATGAATTCGTAATCTACAGAAAAATATCCTATAGAAAAGATTTTCCAACTCTTTGGAGATAAAGTTTTTGTTGGCCAGTGAAGTTTATAATAAAAACTCATGTATACCAGAATGAGATTATATTTTTTTTTAAATTTGTGTATACGTTAGAAAACAATTTATTAATCCATAGTGAGTATATTAAAATTTCTTGTACTATTACCAAAATTTCGCAGATTAATTAATTATATAATAAATTGTTTGTGTCCGAACCCAGTACCAATAAATGAAAAATGGATTATAGGTAAATCATGAAAATGCCAAACATTAATTAGCTCCTAGGGCGTAAGTTCTATAAAATGGTACAATTATGATGGAAGTGTGAAAATCGCAAACAGGCGATCATAATAAGCCAAACAATGAAATCGTTCTATAACACAGAAAAATAAAAGAAATAAATATAAATTAAAAAGAAAAACAAACCGTCGATAACATTGGCTTCTCAGCATGGTGCTTGAACGATGCATTTCTTTTAATTTTCTCTTCAAAAAAGTACATAGAAGAATGCTAAGATTAAGTGCGAAAAAATGAAAATAAAAAAATATAAACAAATAAATAATTAGCTACAAAACATAAAATGTTAAACGTTAAGATCTACAATATTTATGATGTTGCAGTACAAAATCCCTACTGTTGTAAATACAAACAAACATTCGACATTCTCCTCAAAAAATGCAACTAAATATGCCATTCCAGTTACAAACTTGCTCCGAATTCTACATTTCTTTCGAATCTTCTAGAGAAGGGCACACATTCTTCTACTGCTTGCTTGGTGAGTTGATGTATTTCTACGAATCCTTTGTTTCTGTTTCTTAATTAATTTATTTTAGTTTTGTTTTTTTGTTTTTATCAAAATGCAATCAATCTACAGTAGCTTTTTACTTATCTACTAAATACCTTGAGGTTATGTAGAACAAATCAAGAGAAAACATTACGAGGGAAAATGCCAAAAATAAGAGAGTCTGCACGGAACAGTAAGAGACAACCAAAACTTTTTGTTTGTAAATTTGTATTTATTTTGCTTTTCGTTAGTAATTTAAAATGACGAAATAATGTTTTGAAATGATTATGGCGGGAACAAAAATTTGTGCTCTCAGATTTTGTCGTTTTTCATGCCGGGGATAGACAAATCTGTGAATGCACATGCAAAAACGCATTCGATTCAAAAATGCAATATTCAAAATTATGTTCCAAATCTTCTTTTTTTTAAATACATTTGCGAGGTTTTATACAAAACACAAAAATAATAAAACAGATATTTAAGTCGATTGGTATTCCACAGGGTTGCCTTTTTAGGGCCTTTCTTATTTCTTATTAAACGGCTTTAGAATTTTTGTAAAAACGAACGTAATCGGAAGAGTAATTTAAAACAGTCCCCCAAATATTTTTAAATAGAGAAGGAACATCGAATGGTTTACAAAATTAAAATTTGATCAATTTAAGATAAAAATTCGACTTTAAATAGGGTAAAATTAGAATCTAATGGGAAGGCCCCCAGCGGTTTTCAAAAACCCAATAATTTTAAATATGGTGCCATGTGTGGGGTTTGATGCCACAATCCCTTTCGATAAGTGAAGCTCTAAATATCTAACTATCAATAATATTTCCATTCTGGTGGTATAGTTTTGAATTACACTCATTTCAGCCCATAAAAAAAAACATTAAAGATCCCTAAAATCACTTTAAAGGATCGTAAATCTGCACTGTGTCGCTCTGTACAAAACGATGGCTTATTAATGAAGAAATTTACAAAAGGTGGATGTGACGATTGACACTGTTCGTAAAAGATTCACAAAAAAAATGATGATATGAAAAAAATTGATATATATATATATATAACGATTTTATACACTTTGTACAGTATCACTTAAGACATAATGAATATTAAATAATAAAATATCACTCACCTGTACAGAACCATGCCTGTCGGCTGGTGTCAGATTGCCAAGTGTGGCACCAGGCTTAGGTATATCCGGCCAAGCAGCAACACCACCTTTGGCGTTTGTCTGTTTAATTTTCCAGCAAATTTACAAATTTCCAAAATTTAATTGTTATTGCATTTTTTATATATATATATAAAAAAAATCCAGTCCAAATAGATTGTTTATTTGTTTTTTATCATTTTGATTTTAATGCAAAAATTATATGCCATAGGTGGATAGATGCATCACAACGATTATGCAAAATGTTCAGACGTTTTAATTGTTTGTTTGTTTGTTTTTATTTATATATATTTTTTTTTTATTTCATTTTTAACATAACACATTCAGTTGTTAGCACATTAGAGAGAAAGAGAATAACACACAAACAGGATGATGCAGCAATTGTTTTAGATGTATGTAAAGAGAGAGGAAAATAATCAACGTTAGTACGGATTAAATATGATTTAAATTTTCTTTTTTAAACACTAACATTTATTTCAACAATATTTAAAATGAGATGAATTTTTGCAACATTTTTATTTCATCTAGGTATAAAGCTTTGAGTGAGAAAATCGATCCTAGCCTGATTTTCAGTAGCAATAGAATTTTATACTATACTACCATTTTGTATAATTAAAAATAAGTAAAGCGATTAACAAATTTTCAACTGGTATATTTAAAAGCGACCTTTCGAAGAGAATGATTTAGGCATCGAATTTTTAATAGGTTTAATTTATAATAGTCCCATTGCATAAATCTGTGTCAAAACAAAACATGTTCCCTTGTTGGTCTGTCTGTTTGCTTGTCTAAATTTATGCATATCTCCTGAACCTTAATGATGACCTTATTTAAGAGTCATTAAGCAATTTGGTAAATAAGTAAATCCCTATAAACAAAAAAAAAATTTAATATGGTGGTGGTATTGGGGTGGATCTTTTAAAAACCGAAATAATCATTCTTTTCATATCATCATTAATATCATAAGAATAATTTAATAAATTTTACATTTATTACAAGAACCAAAATGAAATGAATATAAAATTTAATACAGTAAAAAAAATTAATTTTAAACCAATTCAGGTTAAATGAGAGAAACTTTTTTATATGTGTACCATTTTCGGTTCACGCAGCACTAAACCTCATCAATACAATATAAAAATTTATAAAACAAACGATTTTAATACAAAAAAGTATAAAAATTCTACAACTAGCACTTTCTTCAAAAAAAAAGAACTCCTTAACTACCCAAACATACACACTCATTCGCTTCAAGCCATCATCTAGCCCTACTAAACTTGCTTAAAAGAAAAACGATCACTGTCTAACCTCAATGATCAACATTTCTTCGTCCAAGTCAAAATCATTATCGTCAAATTCATCAGGACTCTTTTGGAGGACGTTCGCAAGTATTTTATTATTTTTTATTAATTTATTCGTTATTTTTTCGTTTGTTTGTTTTGTTTTTTTTTTTTTTTTGTTAAATTTGAACAGAAGAACATTTTAATTTGAAAATCATATACAATTGACAAGTACAAGTAAAATATTTTTTTTAAAAAATAAATGCAATTACCTTAGCAGTAACATTATGACGATCCTTATTTGGTGAAATGATGACTTCGTGACCCGTTTGCAGAGATCCGACAGGTGTTGACTAAAAATTTTTGTTTTTGTTTTTTTTTTTTGATATTTTGTAAGAATAAAAAAAATCGTTAGTTACTTAATTAGTGATAAATGAGGTAATGTTGTTAAAAAGGACAAAAATACTAGCGATATTCTTAACAATTGTACAAATGATACAATATCTTTAGCGATTATTAATAAATGCTCAAAGCAGTATTTTGGGGCAGGTGAAAGCCACTATTTTATATATGGACCGTTTATTTCGAAAGTGTTGTTAGTCAAAAATATCATAAGGTAGATTTTTATATATCTTCTGCTCAATAAATACCCGGATTTTGCCCGTTTTTGTTCCTTAAGTGAAGGGTTTTTTTTCTTTATGTTGATACATCTTTCTTTGACATAAATTTGTGCATGATATGTCAATTATTTGAAATTTTGTGTTTTGAACGAAATTTCATGTGTTGAGGCTTTAAAAGTGGTGCATAACGCTTATGGGTACTCTGCTATGTTTAGAACACAGGCGTACGAATAATCCAAAACATTCAAAGACGGCCGTGAAGTGGTCGAAGACTTGTCTCGTTCTGGACGCCCATCAACAACAAATACTGAAGAAAACGCGGCCAAAATCAAGGATATGTTGCTTGAAGACCGTCGTGTAATTGAAAGTGAGATTGCTCGTGAACTTGACGTCTCAAACGGATTCGTTCACCACTTTTTGCACGATATTTTGGGGCATGAGACGCTTTACTGCGCGACTTGTACCGAAACCCCTAGATTTTATTTGCAAAAAGAGTACAGGAGAAACGTCTCTAAACAGAACAAATGATTTTTGAGCATACAAAACGCCGATGGGTTTATGAGTATGACATTAAAGCCAGTCAACAATCGTCCGAGAAGCGCTTTGAAAATAAAGCAAAACCCAAAAAAACGTTTAAAAAATCAAAGTTTCCAGAGCAGCTATATAGTTAATAGAAAATATTACTTAGTCGTAATGCGGCATTTTGGTGAGAGGTCAAATTCATTGAAAAACAACAATTGGATTCTCCACCACGACAACGCAACATCGCACACTGCTCTTTTACGATTTTTTTACCAAACACGACACATCTGTCATCACTCAGACAGCGTATTCGCCGGATTTGGCAACGTCCGACTTTTTCTTCCAAACTCCAAACTCAAATTACTACGTCGCGGGAAATTTATTGAGTCGATTGAATCGGTAAAAGATAATTCCCTGAAAAGTGTATGGAGGATTGGGTTAAGCCCTGGCATATGTGCGATGAAAAAAACTTACTTTAAAGGCGATAAAATAAATTTTGTTTAAAAATATATTTTACTCATTGATAAAATCCGAGCACTTATTGACTAAACTTTTAAAGTAAAATCGACCTAACGACATTTTTGATTTATAGCATTTTCAAAATAATTGGGCCATATAATAAAATAAAATAGGGAGCATGTGTTTGACTATTGAAGATATTTCACTTTTAGCAGAGATCTGCTTCTATATCTCATTTTAATATGTATGGAATCTGTATGACATGAAACGCAGTCATATAAGCAGTAAAAATGTTCGCTTAATATGTTCCGGGCCAAAATCGGGAGTTTTCGTTTGTGCATTGTTTTCGGTATACGCTTTACGGAACGTATTAAGAACTGATGGTTTACTCTTAAATTTGATTGAGGTTCTAATTTAAACTAAACAGACTACGTAACACTCGGGCAAGCCCATTAAAGGTAAAATAAAAATAATAAAACATCAACTTCGACAAAACTTAATAAAAAAAAAAAAGAACATAAAATGGCGGGGAAAATCAAACCTTATCGGACTTGTTCTTCGCGAGGTGAGAAGGTGGAGCATTCCTTAGGGTTCTCATAACTGCCATCACTTCATTTGTCTAATAAAAGTAAAACGCATGCAAGCGATACAAGAAGCACAAGTCCAATGTGAATTAGTTTTATTCACTTAATTTTTTTATTATTATTATAATTTTTTTATTACAAAATTAATAGTTACAACAAAATCATAAAAACTTCAACTGTATATTACCACTCCTGCATGCACCCGAGCCTCCCAAGGGATAACAAATGAAAAATTTTATTTTGCATTGTGGCCGGATTTTTTCTCATTTTATTTTCATTTATAATTTTTTCCACTTTTGAACATGATGATGTTTTAAATAGTGAATGCATGTGCACTAGTATTAACTTAGTAAATTATATTACAAAGAAATACAAATATTCTTGAAGGAGAGAAAATTTTATGAATTCTTCTAACGTATTATTTTTAGTACGTCCCAGTTTCTCTCCTCTGTTCAATTTATTAAAACATGTGCAGACTGCTTAAGTAAAAAAAAAATCAAATTCTGTTCAATCGTTAAAATGAGTCCAATTCTTGAATATCAGTAAAGCTACTAACTCGAGGTATCTTTATTCTTTTGTTTTTCGTTGAATAACGCCCAAGGTATTTTCGATTTTCAATTCAATTCAAGGTTGTACCAAAGTTATCAATTTTTCATCATGAAGGGAAAATATATGGTAAATGGTGATGATGAGGTAGTTATTTTAAAATAATTAAATTATATCTGACACTTACCATTGTCTTTCCTGTCCAGTCAAATTCTCCATCGTCCACGTAACCCTTACGATCGAATAAGTCTTGAAACAGTCTTCTCAAGAAATCATAGTCGGGAGTTTCAAAAAAATCTAATCGCCTCACATACCTTAAATATGTGGCAAATTCTTCTGGATGATTTTCGCATAGCACCTGAAAAATAAAAAACATTGTTACATCACGGGATGTGTATAACATGCCTTTTGAATTCTAAATAATGGGAAATAGTCGGCATTATTCAATCTTAAATTACTTTGATGTATGTTAGCATAAATTTAACAATGAGGCATGTGCATTTTCGAAATTTTACCCTGAATTTCAGTAGTTGAAGTTGAATAGTTACGGGTTTACCGAATGCAAGAAATTCACTTACTTATTTGTATTAAAATTAATTAAAATTTAAGTTTCTCATTTTTTCTCTAAATACCCTTTGTATTTTTTAGGGATATACAAATTTATAATGAAATAAAACCTGTACACAAATTTTAATGGCACCAAGGCCATTTAAAAGATATTTTATGCCATCGCCTCCACGGATATGATGATCCGTATGATCTCACACCTATGGATTACTTTCTTTGGGGATATCTAAAGTCACTCATCTCCTCTGATAAACCACAGACGTTGGACCACTTAGAAGTCAACATTCGCCGTTAATCGTTATTGCCGATATGCGGCCCCAGTTGCTCGATAAAGTGGTCGAAAATTGGACTTCCCGATTACGCTTCATTCGAGCCAGCCGTGACCCATATGCCCGAAATCATGGCATAAAAATATCTTTTAAATAAAGCCAACAACATGGCCATTAGCATTATTATTATGTTTTTTATTTAATTTTAAATTTGTATACTTCTAAAAATAACACCCTTTAGTAATGCTTAAAATGCATTGAATGACACGTGGGAGTTTCTAAATCCACCAAATAAAATTTAGTTCTGAATTATTAAAACGGCCCAATTTACTAAAAAGTTATTTAAATATAAAATTCTATTTTTCCCTCTATTTTTCAGGAAGTAGATAAGCGAAAATTCTGAAAGTGTCTTTTTTCTTATCTGTAGTTTTTAAACAATTCCTGAAAATTTTTCTAGAACTTTGCCTTCTTTTCCAAAATAGTTTTACATTTCGAAATTCAATTTGAAACTTGAACTTTTTTCGATTCTTAAAAATTTCCTTATTGCTTAAACTTCATAACTTTTCGTAATACCCATTTTAAATCCCAACTTACAAACGCAATGCACGCAGCTGTTCCATAAAATAACCTTGCAAAGTGTTCCCCAATTTGTCATCCTTTTGCAGGCGAGAAAAAGGTGTCCATTTTTGAAAGCCCTACGGCACACAGAGACTGACAACTAATAAGTAAAGTAGGCTGGATCCTCCCTCTCCGCAGCAATTATTTACCACCCTATTTAGTTAATTGCCGCATAAAAGCAAGACCGGTCTATCGGGCACGGGCACGGGCACGACATTGAGGCTCATGGGAAAGGATTATGAGGAGAGGTTGCCTTTTCCCTGTTAATTTACAGTAAATTTCATATCCATTACAGCAAAAAGATTAAAAGCTTATTTATCCCGTAAATAATCGATTTTCCGGGCGAAACAGCCCCATTCCCGGCCCCAGTTCAGGTGTACGACAACTTAAAGTAGTGTGCCACTGCGACTCAGTCGTACCAACACCAGGTCTATGGCTTCATTCTTGTTTGCCGCGGGGTGACGACCCTTTTTTTCCCTCAATTTTTTTTATTTTCCCCCTCCTCCCTTATTTTTGGACTCGGAGAAAGTGTGACCCAAATTTATACATATATAAATGTATATAAAATTTTTTCTTTTTTTTTTTTAAACATGTGGCAACAGTGTAACCGATGATGGAGGCATTGCGTGTAGTGACGTAGGATAAAAATGGTAATTTCTGGCCGGTAGTTATTTAAATGGAAATTGACACAGAAAATTTACATTGATGGGATACGGATGGAAGTTGTTTTTTTTTTTCGAAGAATATATATAAAGTGTTTACACATTTAAAATGCAATACGAGAAAAATTGTTTAAGCTACAGGTGATTGCACTTACCTCGATAGGTGTTGCTCTTTTGGTATCACCAATTTTCTGATACCGTTCCTTAAGTGTATCAGCCTTAAGACCTTGCCACGGCAGTGAACCTCTTAAAAAGTACATAAACATATGACCTAATGCTTCTAAATCATCACGTCTGGATTGCTCTCTGCCCATATGTGTGTTTATCGACATATACCGGGCAGTACCCGTCAGTGACTTATGTTCCCGATATGGTATGTGTTTATTTGTATCTAAATCAATATATTCTTTGGCCAAACCGAAATCTGAAAAATAATAATAATAATAAGTATATATAAAAATTTTTATAATTTTATACTTACCAATTATATGAATTATTTTTTCACGTTTTGTTGACGTTCTACCAATTAAGAAATTTTCTGGTTTTACGTCCCTATAAATTAAGTGCCGACTATGAACATATTCGATCCGGTGGAGCTGTCCAAAATAAAAATAGAATGGAAGAAAAAGAATTATATTTTTGTTTAACATAATTAAACTAAAATAAATAAATAAATAGCTAAATTAGTTTTAAACTAAAGCTCTTTGCAATAACTACAATAAATGTATACTTTCACTAACTGTCTACTACTAGAAACAAAAAAGAAGAAGAAACAAAGATAACGATTCGAATTTGTAAACCAGTCTAGCAAAGTAGAAAAATATCTAACAACTGCCGTACCTTCAAAGTTCAAACCAGAGTCTTATTACCGCCAAACATTTTTATATACCATAATTTTTACTAAAATTCTATGTAGAGAAAAATCGAAAAATATAGCTACAAATAAAAATATATTTAATGTGGTCTCGAAAGCAGAGTTAATCAACACTAAATGTTCAGAATCCTAAACATTTTTAACACTACATTTACCAAGGGGTTCATTTTGACCCTTGTCAGTTTATTTTAAATTTATTCTCTCCAAGAAAGTTCATAACACGTCTTCTTAAAATTTCTTTATAGACATTTAAAAAAAGACGGACAAGTCCGAGTAGAACCCGCGCTTTGAGGGTTCTGTTGCATTATTTTACCTTACCCTACCTAGTTAATAAGTAAGTTACTGAAAAGTAGAATTATCAAAAAGGAAAACAATAAGACATATTCTTTCTATTCATCTTTTGTTTTAAGTCCTCTTTCATTGAAAGGCATTAGCTCCAAATTAACTTTGGTTTAAGAGCTATCACGGCAACGATTACAGTTGACCCGTAAATTTGTGATGACAAAAAAATGTTTTTTTAATGTGATACAGATACAAATTAACGAATATTGGATTTTTTCCTATAATTGTGCTGTAAAACTTTGCTCCTTGCCAAATTTTCATGATTCTAGGTCAAAGTACACGTAAGTGTTGGATTTGAATTTTATCTTGATACCTCCACGCGTACCTGAGAAAAAGGGTCTTGACAGACAGACAGGCGGACAACGAAGTATTCCTATAAGGGTTCCCTTTTTCCTTTTTGATGTACAGAGCCCTAAAAGCATATAAAAATAAAGATAAATAAGGGTATTTTCGTAAAATACGTCAAGAATTTTCTTGAAGTGAACAAATTTGTATTAAAATGAGAATTTTCGAAATATGTCCTTGGTAGTTTTAGTGTTAATTGTTTTCATTTTGAGAATAAAACTTAAAGACAATATTTAGAGGGTACAGATTTTAATCTTAATAATTTTAACCTTTAATTTTCCACGGAAATTAGATTCGAAATTCAAATACTCAATAGAATTTAAATTGGAAACGTAATACTGAATTATTCTTAATGTATAAATATCGCTTCGTTTTTGTTTATCGACTAATATTGTCCGTAACATGAAAATTTCCATAAATCATCAAGACAATAGAACAGCGCACATCTTATAAAATTATATAAAAACACCGTCTGTCTGAATGTCATCCTCCAGCGTAAAACTTATGCAATTGATGAGGAAGAAGACGGTAGCAAATTTAAAATTTTCAATTTTAATGCCATCTCGTGCTTATTCATTGAGCAATTCGTCTCGTCGCCGTATAACGACTGTTTAGAGGCGGATGAGGCTACTTCAGCATTTCTGGGTTTATTTATAAACACATGGACGAAATCATTAATAGACTCGGACGTTGTTGTTGCCATCGTATCGACGTAGAAGTCGTCATAGCTCCCGTCGTCGTTAGCCAAATAAACTGCTCAACGAGCACGAGGAATAAATAAGCAAAAGAAGATGAAAGCGAATTAGAAATCCTCTGAGTTATTCCCACTTTCATTATGCAAAGAAGGGTACAATGAGTGGAACTTCTGGGCGATGGCAAGGTCCAAAAGACGAGAATTTTCAGAATCGAAAATTATATTGATCGATATAACAAACTTAAAACCGCCACACAGTAGTAGTGGTTTGTTTACTTCCGGACTGCGACTTTTTAGCCAATTCTGAAATGAACCACCACCCCCATTCATCCATCCATCAGCCGATTCTCTTGGGATGGACGGAATGGTGAAAGCTTTAAAAGTCACCACCCGTCTGGAGGAGAATATTTGCCCAAAGGATTTTTTTCAATAGGCGGCAAAATGTAGACTTCGTCGTAGTCGACGATGCCTACAAACTTTAAGCGATGTCGTCCATATTCTGTTTTTGCTCCTCTTTAGCAGCTTTCAAACTGAAAAGGGCTTCATTTGACGAATTTTATGGAGAATTTTATTAGAGAAAATTGCAGAAAACTCTTTGGCACCATGCCAGAAGGAATTGTGGTCCAGTAGAAAGTTCTTAATGTTTTTCGTAAAGGGATTTCGTTTTGGTGCTAAAGAATTTTTATATCAGTGTATATAGAAAGTCTTATGCCGTTTTCGAAGAATTTGAACAAATTGTCCAGACAACGGTCAAAACCTAAGTCGATTTGAGGATATCCTGGATTTAGATTAGTCTTTTGGTATAAAGTTTTAAAGTTGTTACTTCTTCAGGTGTATTTCTTGTTTTTGCATTACTGTCCATTGGTTTGCAGAAGTTTTATGCTTTTTGGAACTGAAAGGGTATAATGAAATATTAAAAGTAGTAGTTTTAGTAGAAAAATTACAAATCGCAGTTAATAGTACATATTTTTTCGGTAAACGCCTAAAAACCGATGAAGTGTACCAAAAATCACACTCAAAATTGTTGATTACTAAATTATTAATTCGAATTTTATAGAGGATTTATATTAAAACAAAATAAAAGTAAATCCAAAGTACAAATTTATCGAATCTTACATCTTAGATTCCCACTAATAATACAAGCTAACTTCGGAAAAGTAACAAAATCCTAACCCTTTTAAGCGCCTTTTATTTATGTGAAATGTTTTAAGACCTATTTTATTTGCACGTAAGTAGAAATGGTCTTTACAAAATTCTACATTCTCTTTCTTGGTTACAAAATTACAAAGGCAACAAATATTTTCTACCCAAACATTAGTACAAAGCTTAAGCGCAATTTGATCCCAAACCACCACAACATGTTTTGATGAGTATGCATTCGATTATAAAACAAAATGAATAATAAAAGTAAACTAAATTAAAATGGGGGGAAAAAAAATGCTTAAATATAAATCAGGACTAAATTAAACTATAGCCGAAAAATGAACAAAACTAGCCAACAAAAATAACGTGATTTAGTAGCAGTTTAAAAGTGTACATTACTCTGAAAGCATTTTATATTTTATAATTTATATGCATTTTTTTTGTAAAAAAAAAAGGTAGAAAAAAAAATACTTTTTTGTTTGTAATTTTTATTGTACTTACTAATTGTATAGCTATCATGAGAACTGTCTTCAGAGTGAATCGTCTGCCGCATAGATCAAATAAATCTTCAAGTGATGGACCAAGCAATTCCATAACAAGTGCATTGTATTTACCGCATGGTCCGAAGTAATATACTTCGGGTATGCCCTCTGCTGCATTAACATTATACGCAAATTTTTGTATTTGTTTTGTTTTTATTTAAATTTTAATTATGATTTTATGGAGTAATTTGATTTATGAACGTGTTTTTTTTTTTTAAGTGATAAATTGTGATAATTTTTATATAATCCAGAAGAAGCATCAAGTAGCAGTATGGACGACACGAGATATGAGAAAAAGAGATAAAAAAATATAAATTAATAAATATTAATAAAAAAAATAAATTATGCTTTCGATATAATCGTCCGTTTTTTTTATGGATTATTTACATATTCTTAATTCAAATGTGGGATCAATGAAATTGATTGTGTTTTTCATACACCAAAAAAATTGCCTTACTATTTACTTTATTAAATTTTGACTTTTACTTATTTTTCCACTATATTAATAAAGTGCCAAATATCGTGATATCAAGGAATAGGATGGTTATGGATGAGAGTTATATTCATTTAAGAAATTGTTACCTCTTTAAATTATTTAAAAAAAATAATAATAATAATAGTTGTGCAAATATAACTCCAAAATTAATGCAATTCGAAATATTATTTACGCTTATCTTTGTGATTTGCAGTATTTTAATAAACTTCAAAACTTTTGAAGCATATTTGAGAAGACATTTATTTGAGGCTATAGATTTTGATATTTTTTAATTACCTGTTGAATTTAAAACCGCCAGGTCGGCATAGAATATGCATTTATTTTATTTTACATTTTTCCTATCTATTTATAAACATTTTTACTAATTTAAATTGATCATCTTGGTGTTTGGAATTGGGTTCAATCGTCGAAAATTTATTTTATAAATTGTATTAAAATAATTTGACTTTGATATGTGTGTTATTTTGTATTCAACTTGAATAGCCAAGGCTAGTTAATTAAATTAGTATGTCAGTATTTTCTATGTTTCTTGGCTAGACTAGTAGAATGCAAAATCACAATTAAAATAATTCATAATATTTTAATCTTAGCATTGTTAGAACACCACAAACCCCAAATAAATTAACACTTCACCCATTAAATATTTGAATTGAAAAAGGTATCTTGACTTATTCCATTTCTTTATTAATTTCATTTACTTTTATTCTTAAATTTATTAACACTAGAACTACCAAAACTAGTCAATTTGACTAGTAATCAATTCCTTCCTTAATTTAATTGTATATTTTTGTAATTCTCTTCTGATTTATGCCAAAGTTTAATAGAATTGAGAATTACGACATATTCAAACACCTTTTTCCATTAATAATTATTTATTCAGTGTTTAAATTAAAGGTACAGAAAGTTATTAAAATTACAGACTTGCACGCCGATAGTTCTAATGTTAATCAATTTATAATTTTCACATTTTGCAACTTGCAATGTTGATCTATTTGTAATCTAATCTAAAATAATTATCAAAACCACCATTCCCATTTAGTTTTTCGTTTTAATTCGTATAGAAAGATATTTAGAGATAATTTTTTTAGCGATATTTTAAGGTGGAGTGTTAAAAAAAAAACCTAAATTGTTTGTTTGCTAAAATAAATTTAATTGAACCATTTTAATAAAATCTACATTCTCCATACTCCGGTAAAGTAGTACACGATTAATTTTTTTCACAAGGACGAAACAATACCACAAATAAAATGAAAAACACGCACGAAATAATATGGAATTCTAAAAACAACAAAAAGCACATAGAACATATAGATATTCTATTAAATATACATACAACAGAGTCTTTTTAAAATAAGAAACTGTTTTTGTAAACAAAAATAAATTAATTGTTATATAAAAAAATGCATACACACCCCACAATTAAAACTAAAAACACATTTGTTTTTTTTTAAGTATTGTTAAAACTATTAACAAAATTCTATGTGTGGTTTGAGATTTTTAGTTTTTATTTGTTTTGTTTATAGAAAACACAAAACACAAAATGGACAAAACATTAAAGCAGCGTAGAAAAGCAATTTTAATATAAAGTAAAATTTTTGATTATCCCTAAATTGTTACCTTTTCTTTTGTTTTTTGTTTTTTTTTTTTCTTCTACAACGAATAACTACATAACATTAATATTAGATATATTCCAGAGGCCTGGAAAGTAAAAATGTTTCCCCTTACGAGATAATTTAATAAAGCAAATAAACAAACAACTTTTCTAACATAAAACTAGAACTGTAGTTCTACACATTCTACATATTCTTTATTAAATTAAGATCATATTAAGTATAAAAGTTGACGTAATTATATCATTAAAAGTTTATCGATTGCATCTTATCAATGAAGCCGAAAACAGCATCATTAAATATATATTTCCAGGACAATAATTTACTCTCAATCGAAGTAGAAAATAACAAATAATAATGGGGCTTATTGCGGAATCCGACGGCGGGAATGCAAATGTAAATTTCATACATTTGGATTCTGAAATCCGCATCCGTATTCTTTCTGACGAATTCCACAATAAACCCCAATAATAATAATTTTAATAATAAAGTAATAAAAAAGTAATGTGATCTTTTTATATTTTGCTATGTAACTTAAATAAAATCTTGAAAATTAATCTTAACTCATTAAGATTAGGACTAAATTTATGTTCTGTGTAATAAGCCTAATTTTGTTGCCAAGAATTAAACTATAAAAAATTCTATTCTATTGTATTAGCAATAGTTTCTAAAACATATGGTGTACATTAGGTAGATTTATACAAAATTGTTCCGTTTTTTATTTTCTCAATTTCTCTTAGTACAGAAGTGTCCACAATTTCCTTTACCCTAATAAACCAAATCCTTTTTACGTACAACACAAAATTTATCTGGGTCTGTTAGAAAGGGAAATTTTCATGAAATTATAACAGCACTCAAAGGAGGAGCTTCTTGCTTTTAAAGCACAATTTTCAATGCTCGTCTCAGGATACTAAAAAAAACGAAAGCTGACGCTTGCTCTATTATGGAAACATTTCCCTCACCTATGTTCCCTTTTTTTGTGAGGCTTCGAGCATCAGCATCCTTGAACCATTTTCCCTTTTTTTTTACCCCCACAACACAAAGAAGCCGCAAGACTGAAATTCTGGGTGAGAGCATATATTTTAGTTCAAAAAGCCAAGAAAAATATGCTTGCGAGAGAAACAAATTTCTTAAAACGGCTTCCTTGGGGATACTCTTTTTGGATAAAAAAAATTTATTTATTCTCTCTGTTTCTGAGAAAACGTGATGAAATTTCAAAAACTATGAAAAAAAGGGCATTGATAGGAAGAAAGCGCTATTTCATGCAATAGTTGTATACACCTTGAAACATTTTTTTCGAGAAAGTTTGAAGGCACAGAAAAGAGAGATTTTAATATTTGAAAGGTAAAAAGAAGTAGTGCATTAGAAAGTGATAGATTCAAGACAACTATAATAAATTGATTGCTATAAAATAGCAATTACATAAAACAGGCCAAAGGAACAAATTTTGCAATTGAACAAATAACGTACAAAATATGTACAAAACTTTTGAAAAACAATTTATTGTCGTGCAATTGGGGAGAAACTACTTCTAAAACGAAAACGGAAATTAAATAAAACATGTACGGAACAGTAAAATGAATTGCCGACCCAGCGGTTTATTAAAAAATCGTAATAATTTTTAAACTTCTTTTAAAGGGGTAAAACTAAAAAAAAACCTCAAAAACAAATCTTTTTTGAAAGCATACACGTTGTCGTTGAGAAATCTGCTCAGTTATATTAACATTTCGTACAAATTCAGGTATAATGAAGTAGATAGCCTCAGTCTAGAACTTTTAAATTATCAAAATGCACTAAGCAGATTTCTGTCTCCTTCACCTAAAATTTACCCTTAAACGACTATCCTCTAAATTAAGTTAACTATAGTAAAAATATAAAGAGTAATCCAATTTGATCTGTTAATTTTAATTCTATTGATAATATTTAAGTTGAATTTAAAATTAAACATTAAATTTGAATTATTTTATAATTCATACAACAGTTCTTAAAAAATTTAGTCGTTGTACGTTGAACGTACAAAATGATCGTGGATTTTACAATCTGATCCAAAATATTCAATGTAACTGACACCCAATTATTTATTCATAGGATTTAAATAAAAATTGTTGTTTATAATGCACTAAAACATTGTGCTTAGTAAAACTGGCGTAGGTACGTCTTTTTACATTTTATAGAAAAATAGCTACAAAAAATTGTATGTCAAATTGGATAACCCTATATAAAATATTACAATAGTTAGTTGAATGAAAAAACTTACTAGTTGTTTAGATATCGTCAAAACAGTCTTCAGTGAAAATTTACGGCCACATAAATTGAAGAGATCTTCTAGTGATGGTCCCAATAATTCTAATACCATGGCATTATATCGTCCACCACACGTGCCCAAGTGAAAGACACGCGGTATACCCTCTGCAAAATTTGTTTTCCTGTTGTATGTTCTTTTTTATATATTTTACACATTTACAAAAAAAAATGGTTTTTATCATATTTTTTACTATTACTTGACTAAGTAGTTACTTTTAGATTTACTACATTAATCAGATTTCTTTATATGAAAAAAGGCATAAATATTTTCGCTCGAATACGTTACTTGGCCTCCAGAATATGCTTCAGAAATTTTCTTTTTTTTTTACATTTATTTTAGAAAAGCATTATTACTTAATTTTTATTTATCAAAAATTATTTACATTTTTCTCTGTAAGAGGGAAATGTTTTAAATAATGAAAAAGGAAATAATTTAATGTATGCGAAACATATGTGGATTGGTAGTGAGGGTTTGCTTAGGAGGTAAATGATATATGGGTGTGCTTATTCCTTGTTGATACTCATTCAATTTCATTAAGTGGGAAAAACAGCAAAATATTGAATGTTTACAGAATAACTCCTTTCAATTTTAGATAAAAGCTGAAAATATATTCAATTTGTCGACTACATTCGAACATTTTGAATTGTGGACCACACTGTGGCCTAAATATTTTCTGCGATCCTCTCAAATAAAAAAATATATATACTTCCATTTAAAAATAATTGAGAAAAATGTAGCTACGCCTATTCAGTTGCCAGCCAGGCTGTATTTCGGTGCTTTATCCCTTTTTATTTTTTTTTTCTTTACATGCAAAAAACTTCTAAAACAAATCCCCTTGGCGCTTTTACCCTCTTTGTCATCGATTTTCCACGTAGACAAAGGCAGTGGAAAAAATTGCGAATCAAAAAAAATATACATATAGATATATTTATATGGCCATTCGAAGGCCAAGTTCTTCTAATTTCCTTTGCAGCAGTATCGTCGTTCTGCCGCACCGCCGACCTTGAGTACAACTAAAATTGGCACAGATATGGCTTGTGTAGCAAAAATCATTAGCCCCTGCTGCTGTGTTGCATTCAACGGGGGTTAGGTAATAAGCAGAATGGATTGTGAAAATTTAGAAAGGTCTACTGAGTTTACTAACGATATAACCCCGACTGGGGACATACCTCATGCCAAAAAGGATTTTCTCACCCATTTTAATAGATATAAACCAAACTCTAATGTTGTGGCTTCAAATGTTTGATATGTAAATATATGAAATTTTGAAAATTAACACGTTAATTATTCAATTCACGCTGCCATCAGATGAGGTCAGGCTTACTTATCGCCGTCTATACGATTCTCAAAATGAGTTTAGGCTACTTTTGCGCGCTATGTAGTGTTTATCATACCTTAAAGGGTATAAAGGTAAGGTGATACGTGCCCACCAACAATTTTAGAAGATAGAGAAAATGCCCCATATATTTGCGTAGCGACAACAGTGTTGCGGTAAACAAACGCGAATTTGAATAAGGCGCAAACTTTGTGTTAACGATAATTGCAGTAAGAGCTTCTCAAGGTTATGCGAGAGCTTCTATAAAGATGTCTTACGAAAGCATAGAAAGGTTGCTAGAAAACGTAACGATAAGCAGTGTCGTGTCAGACTATCACTCAAACGAGGCGAGTTAATCCTGATAAACAAATTGAAAATTGGGATATTCATGAGAGTCTTAATGCGCATTTATAATTTAATTACCTTTATAGAATTTAAGACCGCCATCTGAGCGCGGTTTAATCAGCCGGTGAATGAAGAATTAGTCGCTCGGAACACTCATACACAATTGCGACGAGGTTGGAAACTTAACCTTGAAGGTAGAAGTAATAATAAATAAAATAGCACACTAGCACTCGCGAGCGTTGTAGCAGAGCTCGAAAGCGAAAGTTAACTTTTGTTGGAAGTTAAGAAATAATATCTAATTGTCCCGTGTAATAAGCTTGAAATATGTTTTTCAATATTTTGCTGTTTTTCATTATTGTATTTTTTTTTTCTTTATTTTATTTGGAAAACAATAGTTATGATTAAATTTTAAATAAACAAATTATCTTACCATGCGATCCTAATAATTTATAAAACCTATATTCTAAGTGTAGTTGTGGAGCCTTTGACTTCATAGGCTCCATTTTTATTGCTACGTGTTCATTGTTGTAAAGATTTTTTCCTGTAATAAAAAAGAAATTTAGTTTATTAAATTTTGAGTTTTTATTTTTATTTGTAATATTAAAATATAAAACAAACCATTCTGAAAATTCTTATTTCAATACTATATCAAGGATTTAAACATCTTGTCGAAAGTCATTAAATTGATAGAATACGGCGCAAAATTCTAAATTTTAAAGATTATTTCCAGTATTTGTTTATATCTACAAAAAATTACATTAAATTTTAAAATAACATTCCATTCAAATTTATCGACATTAGTTTACAATCGGGACAAAAGTAATTAAGTATGTGATTTGATTAAAATAGAGAGCATTCTTCTACTTTCTTTCTACATATAATGCAACCAACCAATGTTAACCAACTCTTTTAGACTCATGCAAAAGTACGACATTTGTGGGATCTATGACCTCCAAAAATTTGAAAAGTCAAGTCACCAAATGGCATTAATATCCAATTACCTTCCTGAAATATTTGTAAGATATTATGAGGATTACTGTTCAAGATTATTACATCTATGTAGTAATTACACCTTGTTCTCCTTTTTTTGTTTTTTTTTTTTTGAGAAATCTGCTTGAAATTCATTAGAATATCTCATTTAAAAATCTCCCCCTAAGCATAATTTTAATTCTCAAGGTCCCCAAGGAGCAAGGGGGAAAAAACTGAAAATGCTAATAAAAGTTACTCTGCCAGAGTTACAAATTAACATTTTTTCTCTTTCCTTTTTGATCACAATTTGAAGAAATATACCCTAAAAAGTGCTTTAATTAAAATTCATGAAATTCAATTCATAGAAACGCGCAATAAATATGACGAAAGGCCTTTAAAATCTGAGAAAAAAGAAAACTAAAGCAGCTTAATAACTTTGTAGTCAATTAAATAGAAAATTACTTCTATTATATAATGAAGATGTTGAAGATGTCCTTGGTAATTCTGAAAACCTTCGTTATTTCAAAAAAACGCAATTAGGTTTTGGGATCACGCAAGCTTTAATTATCGTCATCAAAAGTCGGCTAGAATTTTGCAGTCATTAATTCTGTAACAGTCTCTAACATCCACGTATTTCATAAATCCACGTAAAATAATTAGAATTCCATCAAAAGTGTTCATCTGTCTTATTAAATTTTTCTCAAAATTATGCAGATGTATTAAAAAAGCAGGAAAATTCGTGTTAAGCTTATACGTCTCATTCAACATAAATTACCATCACTTCACACCACAGTCTAGTTTACCTGGCATACCTGCCATCCTAAATTTTCTCTTTTCCTTAATGAAGGAGGAAGCGATAATTCTTCCCCTGGTGGAAAAGATAACGATAGCCTGCAAAAACCTAGCCTAGACCATGGTAGGTAGTTGGGAAATTTAAGCTGTATTTAGGTTGAAAAGGATATCGTCGTGTCGCACTTCCTCCGTTTCATCAGGTCGATACGATGTCCTGAAGGAGTATCCAACACCGGTGTCACCCTTAGAGGACGGAGGTGTTCTACTATTCTTCATGCAATGGGCCACAACACCGAAATTTGATAGGGCACGGAAATCCAGGTCGGTTGTTAAAATTTCCTGGGGTGGTCTATATTACATGCAGAGTCAGTAAGGAGAACAAGAATAGTACCCAACTTTGTAGACTATCACTCCGCAAAATCATTGCTTTACAATAGAGTTGCCGCCTGTACTTCTTTCACTAGTATTCTACCCCAGTTTTCAATAGAATACTACTTACTTACTACTACCCAAAAGCATTCCATTAAATATTAACTTTAAAATAGAAAATTCTTACTGGTAGTTTAGTTTAAATTCTGTACTATACTAACTTTAAAACAACTTCAGAGAATGATAAATCTTAGATCGATGTATTCCTCAGAAAACTTTTTATCAGTTCTGATAATCTTACAAAAATTGATATGTGGAGGATTTAAAAGAAAATTGAATGTTTAAAGTTCGGTTTATTTTGTAATAACTTAACTAGCACTCTATGAAAATGTGGCAACCCTACTTACAAGGTAGAGAAGGCAAAACCCCCACACAACCCTCGACTGAGACAAATTTTAAGGAATATACCGAGACGTTGCTGATGGTTTCAGTGGAGGGCACCGGAGCGGTGTCCTCCTTTTGTACCTTCGACTATAAAATACTGCTCTTCGTGAGGAAAAGTCCTTGACATGATTGCAGAAGCTAAAACTTCCTTCGCACACCGGTTTAAGTATAATGCCGGTAGCCTTCTGAACGGCCTCTATCCTGGACTAGGCTACTAAATCTACACCGCCGCGTTCCTTCAACTCCATCAAGGACTTTTATATTCCTGTATGCCTATTTTTTTTATACTTTTACAATTTGGGACTTCTTGGAATCACAGAATAATCATCTTCAGCTTCTTGTGGATAATTATAAAAAAAAAAAAAAAAAACAAAGCCAGACAGACACTCCACCCAGGACAAGGTTAAAACATAACAAACGGCTATGCTTACGCACCTGACGTACCGCTCGAGCTCGAGAATACGCACATACGACGGCCTGTAGAAGAAATGTTGTTTTAAGATAGGAAAAAAAAACTGTCTCAGTCAAAGGGTGAAGTGGTTAGTCACACGGGTGGCGATGGCAACGATGTAATGCATTAAAAGTTAAAGCATGAATTAACTCGAATTGAAATGATCCCTTTTCTCTCTGTTTCAGAGCTGAAGCAAAAAACAACTTTTAGACTTTACTCTAGTCGCTTAAAATTGCCTTTTATATTTTTCTATTTCTACGAACAGCTTAGCTTTAATTTTAAATTCTACAAATTTAGTTATTGTGGTTAATTAAGGGAAATTGTTTTTTATTGTAAGTATACAAAGTATACCTGAACGGCTGGATTTTTCTCTTTATAAATTTTTTTATGACTTTTGATGGCAACAATTTTAGAATAATCGATTATTTGATTAATCGAATCGAAATCGAAATTAATCATAGCATGAATATCGATCCAATTATATTTAGAATATGAATTTTAAATAAAATCAATTTCTTTAAACTTTTAAATGGGAACACCTTTATGAAATAATTCAATTTGTACTCAAATTCTAAAAATTAAATCAATTTGGTACAATCAAATTTAATGTGGTTGATAGTTGAGAGCCCTTGCTTCATCGACCTCAAATGCACCATCGACAGAAGTTCGTCCATACGTATAGTCATAAATTGCAGGAAATAATATTAACTCCTTAATTGCTGATGATTATTGCCCCTCGAAAATTTAATTAAACCCTAAATTGACATCCTGCATCGAAGCACTCACCTCTTGTGATAGGCGAGGAGCCAGCGTGCTACGATGGAAGAAGCAATGTAAAATTTTGCAGCCCTGTCCCTCCAGGTGTGAACTCAAAACGCGTGCTAATATCCTGCACATGATCCTCCTCGTGTTTTAATCACTCCATTACAATTTCAGAAATAGAGCTTTCAACTATTGGCGACGATCATTTAGGTTTAACACATTTGATGCGGAGAAGCGGTCGGTCTACTGCAGTCTGCCTCGGATGTGAGAGGTGAATTGGGGCGGGTTCAGAAATCAATAAAAGCTTAAACAAGACTGTGTGTATAAATATGATACCGATGTATAGTCCATTCTACTGTACAATCTCCTTGGCATTCCAACTCGGCTCCTTTTTCTATTTCCGAGATGAATGAAACCCGCTGGAGGGAATCATTCATAGTAAGGCTCCGAAAAGTTTTGTATGTTTTATGGTGGGTATTAACAGTCCTGTCACGTTTATGGTAGGCGCGTGGAGGCGTTTTTGGATTTTTAGTGTCGAAGGCGGCCTTTGGGGACCTATGAAGAGGCTCTCGACGGTCGAGACGACTCCGCAAAGGCAGCCCTCAGAGAACACATACCGGAAAATGGAGAAATTGAGGAAAATTCTGATAAAACTTCTACTCACTGGGAATCAAATGTGATAGAAGGAAGGGCAAACCATGTGTTATTGTTCCTGTTGTATGTAAATGTATATATGTATCTATAAATGTGAAGAGTAACGAAGAGAAATTTTTTTACGACAATCTTGATACATAGATTACGAGAATCCTACGAGAGTAATTACTTTGTTTTTCCAGTTTGTTTGCCATTAGCGATGATTCCTCGAGCGCTGAGTAGGCAAATACAGAACAATGGGTTCACGTGTCGCTTCCTTTTCAAAGTGGAGCGGGGGACTCTCTGGACTCAAGGGAGGGTTCTATAGGTTGTACTATATATAGGTTTCTGTATTCGAATGGATATATTGGGTGTTTACTTCCAGGAAACTATGTTCCACGAATTGATATGAAACTTTGTCGTTACGAAATCATCGTACTGCTAATGGAACATAAATTTTGTATTTTGAGAAATTTCTCAACGAAATTAAAATTTATGGCTTAAATTTAATCCTAATCTACTGTTCCGAATCATGTAATACAATAAAGGATGATGTAGTACTATATTAAAGTTTTCAGGTAATGTTCAACTAGATAGTTTAGAATGTTTAATTAATTTAAACGTGCTCTAATTTTTTTAAACCACAATTTAACTTATTCGTGTGATTAAAATTTTATCTGGATGAAATTGATATTATAGGATTTTTATTAAAAATAAGTTACAAGAAAACTAATATCTTAATATCCAACCCTTTTAATTCAAAGTTGAAATTTTTAAGAAAAAAAATGTATACAAACACAAAGATCACATACCTTTTGAAACAAAAGTCTCTCTAAACTTTTATTCTGTGTTCGATTTTTTTCTCCGAAAGGCATCAAAGTTTTAAATTAAATGAAAACAATTTCAATTTTCTTGCAAAATGGTAACAAAGGTATTGCCTGGTATTCCCAGAACACCTGCCGTTCATCACAAAAAAAAACCAAACTTTTCGTGTTTTAAATAACACAACTTATCAAAGTTACATACCCCCACCGTAGAGCTTCAACATTAAAATTTTGATATATACCCTCGGCAAGGTCAGGTAAAGCTGGTACATCGTATGCCAAAATAAATCAAAATGTTGTAACAGTTTGCCTCAACTTCACCACTCCTCATCTTTAGAGCAACAATTTACTCATTATTACACGTGGATAAAATAAGCTTTCACCTGTCGGGATCTAAAGGGTGAACCACACGCGCCATTCGAACAACCCTTACGCTTCCGCTAACATTCACGTTTTGGATACTCCACCCCGGATTTCTTGGATAGATGTGGTTGGATGGAGGTGGAGGCATGCCGAAGTATAGCTCGCGGTGCTCTTTTGCAGAAGGGTTCTTTTGCAGCAAAGTGTGTTCGGTAATCGATCGATTATGAAAGCTGAATTCCTTCCGACGATCTTTACATGTATTTTGTCTCCTTAGCGCGCATCCTTCTAAAGAGAACAAACGATGTGTGGAAAGTACTTCAGACATGCCAACAGTTTTGTTCCAGTGTTATACACTCTCTGGGTTTTTTTTTTTTTTAACTCAAACTACTTTCAGGTAACCACTTGAATAATCAAACTCCTTAACATCCACCTGATGATTTTTCCTCGCTTTTTCCGGTCGAGGTAATTTCCCTAAGATTCTTTTTCTACCTCCTATGTTCCATTTGCGATACAAGGCATGTTGCATCACGGAAATTGGTGTCAGGTGTGGGTAGAGTGAACGTACGTATGGTGCATAAGTTCAGGAAAAATCGGAACTTTGTCTGGCAAAAGACGACATATAACCATACCATAAATCGTTTTCGATTGACTTGCTTCATATACGATGTTTCCACATAAATAGATTCATTGAAGCATTTTCCTTCCTTCCACGAGACTCACATTATCATTGCTCTGTGTGGTTCAAAATCCTAAATTATTTTCGTAATTCTTCAAGCACCTATGCGCACATCAACGAAATAAAAATAAATTCGTTTTTATTTGAATGATTTACGGTCCCTATTGCAAAAAACCCTTTAAAATATTATAATATTATTTATTTATACAGGGTACCCCGTGATTAATGTTCAACCGAAGCCTATGACTTGGAAACATCACAAGCATGTAGCAACTGTTTGAACTTATGGATAAATATAAAATTTAACTCATTTGAACTTTTGTAATACTGTATAAAGTTGCCATCTGTCGTCACAAAAATATCGTAACAAAAACTGTTCTGTACTTTAATATAAATTAAATGTTAAAAATGACGCTAAACCTACCTCGTCATTTCTCAACCACACTATTACAGAAAAGTACTGAATTAGAGCTCATTGATGTTAAATTAAAACATATTATAGAAAATGTTTTCTTAAGATGTTCTTAAATTCAAAACGTACTTATTATGGAATTATGTACCTTCTAACTGTTTTTGACGAGTATACTCGTCATGGATAAGTGGCAATATTTTGTGTTATGACGAGTATACTCGTCGTGCATAAAAAAATAGTTATTAAAGCTATTTAAAATGTGATTTTCGTGAAATATAAAATAACGCAAGATAACTTCATTGTCCGGAGCTTAAATAGTATGTAAGAATAGTTTTACCTATATTTTATCATTAGATTTTATAGTAAATTATTTTACCCAAAGAAATGTTCTTTTTTTCATACTTTACATGCTGCCCTAATTGTTCGACGTAGAAGAAAATTGGTATTTTTAAAACGTATCATAAATGACCCATAGGATAGTATTTGAGGGCGTCAAGAAGATCAACAACATTCTAGGGTTAATACCACTCTTCGTAAGTACGGTCATTGTCCCTCCCACAAAAAATAACTGCATAGAAAACATCTTGAAGAAGAATTCTTTCGACAGGTAGGCACCCAGACTTTGGTGGATCATTCAAAAAACCCAAGAAGTATTAAATTGGCGTTGCATCGCAAAAGATTGCGGTGTCCGCCTCGTTTACACCCTCACTATCACCAGAAAAATACCTGCGAAGAACAGACCTCAAGAGGTTATTACGGGTGGCGCGAACCGTCTTAGAAGACAACATGATGAGACATGCACGAACATGTTCACCAACTTCGTTAACGGTTGCCTTTTACTGGAGAAAAAAATAAAAATGCCTTTGCTGAGCTGCGCGCGCGCGCGCTCTTCCTCGCCAAAAAGACACAAGTGAACGGAACCAGCCCGCCGACTTTGCGAATTTTTCTTTCTTAATCTCAACTTAAAATTCTAAGAGTTGCAAACTCTCGGACTGAATGTGAAATGTTGCCCGATCTTTCCAGGGGGCTCTTTTGCGGCTAAGTAAGATCACTAGCTCAAGCAGGAAGACGCTGCCACCGCCGAACGGTGACAACGGTGATCATAATCACCTGGATGCAGTAGTCCGCTCGAACCTCTTTGGGTAAGCATTGGAAACGCGATTTTACATAAAGACCATCGCGGTCTGATCTTGCCACAATCACTTATGACTCATTTCGTTTTCTCACCGGCCAGTTATTGTTTGCAATAAAAATCGGCATTTTTGCCGCCGCATTCAAGGTATGAGTCCGTCATGACTAATGCGATTGGTACCACCGACTGGAGGGACTGTTCTGAAAATAGTTTTTTTTTTTTACAGCCACTTTGTTCCTCTCTGGACTGTATACAATAAAAATACAATACAGTCGCGATGGGCCACGATCGCGAGGAGTGTGGCGTAATCGAAGCAATCGAGGGACTTCTTATTGCTTTCTTATTCGGCTATGAGCTAAATGGGGTTTTATACTTTGGTTTTTCGGTTTTTTGCTGGCTTTGCTCGTCAAGAAAAAGAAAATTCATTGTGAAACTCTTCTCTTTTGAAACAAGAGAAGAAATGTTTTGTAAACTACAAGTACTTCAGCTAATGACCCATTTTTATTTATTGCAGATTTTTGTTGATTTAATTTCTTCTTAGAATAGTTTAAGGAAAATTATAAAGAGTAATAAAGAAACCTTACATTTACAATTCCTACTACTACGCTTTAAAATTATAAAATATACACCTTATGTAAAACCAAATACCCAAGTTCCACCAAAAGATCGTGTGGTAAATAATTCTATTCGTTTACGATCATATGTCGTGTGCCGAAATGATTGAATCACGACCGCATTTGTGACAAAAACCAGCAACTCTATCTACTCTAAAAACGTGACGGTTACGAGCCCATTTTCCGCTTTTCAGAAATTTTATGACCGTCAAGACATTGTGCAACAATTTTGCCCAGTCTCTTACAATTTAATGCTTCTTTACCACTGAAAACTCAAAAAGAGTGCGTTCAATTCACAGTCGAGTCGATTTCAAGCAGTTTGGAAAAAAACAGAAACCTATAAAGCGCCAACTAACATCATCAGATTAATTGCAACCATTTTACAAATGGAATTACTTCTCTCCCTATGGGATTTTTAAAACGAATTCTATGTAAAAACGAGGCTAAAATGACCTAATTTAAATTGTATTTTTAATCGGAAAAAATAATTTCAAATTGTTCTTCGCCTCCACCTCCTTGGTTGCTTTCAAATAATGAAGTATCGTCTTAATGGCTAAAAAAAATAGAACAAAATAGGACACATTTTCAGACTTTCGTGTTCGCGTCAGTGAAGTTTTTAAAAGAAGTTTAGCAACTTCAGTTCTATTTCCAAGAGGGGGGAGGCACTGATGGGAGTTTTTCTTTTTAAAAAGACAACCATTACAAAAAATTAAAAGAACTCACTCTCATTTATCCATTTATTTTTTGCGGTCAGCTAATCCCAACTTTAGTTGGTTTCAGCAAGTCTTAGAGGTGGAATTCCACTTTTAACTGAAAATACCGCGAGCTGCTTAATACATTTTTTTCCAGAAAATGTTTTTCTTTCATTTCAAGGAACTTTATAGTTCTTATTAGACTACCTCTGCCAGAGGATTGTATATTTTTTTGTAAATTTTTAAATTTCTAAATTTTTAATTCATCTTATGATGATAAAGTTTTATACTACTTCTATCTTTTTATTACAACTTTCAACTGAAACTAATCTCATCGCAACGTTAAAACGAATAAAATGTAACAAAAGGAGGATTTGAATTTCACTACAACTATTTCATTTTTTCTTTTTTTTTTATATATTTCATTCACTTACCTAATCGCAATTCTCCAAAATTACCACAGCCAATTTTTTTTCCAACACGAAAATTTGGTCCAACCATAAGCACTCCTGTGCCGGAGCTTACCGAATGGCGGGTGGAATACATGCTGCTGGAACCACCTGCTGCACGTGTACCAGTTCCACCGCCACCAGCAGCCGATGGGGTCGCCTGTACACCACCACTGCAAAGACAGAAATAAATTATTAATAAATTTATTTTTAAATAGTGTACACTATAAGAAAACAAAAAACTTATGGAAAAATCAAAAGTAAATTTAACCTTCTCGTTAAATAAAAACCTTTAAATTAAGATTTTATAAATTATCTCAAGATGGCGTCTTCGAAATGGCGCCTTTAAAATGGCGTCTTAAAAATGGCGCACGACTTTTTTCATTTACGCTCCGGTTAGATTTAATTATAAATATAACAAAATATTATTTGGGTTTTTTTTCCATTTTTTTTATTCAAAAGGCTACATTACGAAAAATAATATCGCTCATGTGAGCACCACGATTTCTCTGGACATACCGCATTCTATCGATCAAATTTTTCCATCACTTTCTCCTTAGATGTGGCTTTAGTTCTTGCACCAATTGAATTTTATAAAAGTGTAAATCCAAATCTTTTCTTAAACTTCTCAATGTTATTGTTTGAGAAAGATTCAATTGTTAAGAACGACGTGGAATCGAAAATTTAAATTCTGTCTTACACTTGCTGCTATTGCATCAATATTCTGTTGCTTACGTGCGGTTCTTTGTCGTACTGGCACGTTTGTATCGTGTAAAGAAAATTCTCTTTGAAATTTGTCTACAATGTAACGAATAGTGAGTCGGATTACCTGCATAATATCATCCAAGAATTTTTCGTAAAACGCGCTCAGTATTCACATATGAGCACTGATTTTGATAAAACAATTTAATAATTTCGAAACGTTGTTCAAGCGTGTATCATTCCATGATTAAATGGCAACATCTACTGAACAGGACAAATACAATGTTAACAAATAATACGCATTATTGCCATTATAATCATTTTAAATTGTGTCATCCCTATTGGAAAACTACTTTTAAAACGACACGGGCTTTAAAAAATCAATTTCTTATACATTATACGACCCAATATTCTTAAAGTAGATATTTTCATAAAATTAATTGTTTACTCTTTATCTTTTAAACCTAAAATATAATAAAAAATAAAAACCGTCATAACAATTTTTATAATCAAATTTAAGTTAAAACAACATAGCCTTCCTCACGTCGACAACAATTTAATTTTTTGTATCTTTTTTGAGAAAATGTCTCCCCAATTAAGAGAAAATATATTAAAAAAAAAAAACAAAACCAGAAAATATATAGTGCAGTAGACAATTACGGGGGAGTATCTATTAAATCGGTGCCTGTCCATTTAATTAAAGTCTCTCTGATAAAACGTCCATTAAGGTGGCACGTTTCAATCAACGGTCTCCTCCAAAAACTGTCGCCGCCATAAAATCTAAAATTAAATCGAATTTCTGCTGCGACATAGCCGTTTCGAGAGAGTGGTCGTTTTATGTAGAGATAAAATTATCAGTACCTAAGCCACCTGTGCATTGGCGAAATTCCCATTTATAGACTGACTATTGATTTTTTATCAGTAAAGTCCGAACTAAAGCGTTTTTAATGTCCACACCAAAGCCATTGGTTGTGTATTACTGTGCAATTTTCGCCCCGCCTTTTAAAATGCACTTGAACCAATTTAAGCCGTGCAAGCTAATGCACTGTCCTGATGAATTTTTATTTTTATTATATGTATGTTAGTTGAAATGTTTCATGTACTGCCACATGAAATGCAGTAATTGCACGTTTCGGTTTCAGCAACAAATCGCCAAGAAGGCGGTAGAGTAAGCCACTGGTAACGGAGGTGCATTGAGACCGTCCCAAGCCAAGGTACATCTGCCGTTTCCGCTCTTTACAAATGCCACAGCCGACGTCGTGTATGGCCCTAATTTGCAGCCATCGACTTTGCGTGCTCACTTAACCTGAAATTTGAAGTTATTCGAATTTCCCATTGCTTTTGCTTCCGTTGGCTATGCACAGTTACGGCTGCAATTTGTGTGCCCCCCGAACAAGATTTAAGTCTGGATATGCCACCGCAGAGGGGAAAGGCACAGAATTTAGTATATTTCTTTGCGTATTTATTGATTTTCATCACTGCCACCGTCCGACGTCACATCACATATATTTTTTTTTGAACAGTGATATCCGTTTAAGGGCAGGAAGACAAAATGTCTAGGGCTTTTGGTAAAATATGAAAGGATTCGTTGTTCCCTTTTACCACTTTTGTTCGCCCGCCCGGTTATGATATATATTTAAATTGCAAAATGCACGTATCATGGTTTAATGCTGCAATTATAGTACGATGGTGCAGCCCTTCATTTTTAATTAAAAATTCGTGCGACGTTTTCAGGACGGTGACGACAACGTCGCCAATAACTGAGACAGGGTGAATTTTCTCGTCTTTTATTCATGGCGGTGGCTGCTATTGAAATTGTCGGAGTTATTTGTGCGAGCGGGAAACCCTAAAGCTCCCTTTTACACAATCAAAAGCAGCACAGTGCCTACACGTGTTAGATACGTCCCTTTTAATTTACCCATAAAGTCAAGGGAATGTGAACGAATCCTTTCAGAGATTCCCTTTGATTTGGTCTTTATTAAGATGTCGACTAAATTATAGAATGCTACAAGATTATGTGGTATAAAAAAATATTCCATTCATTCTTACGGATTTGACGACACAAAATTATGAAACTTAATATCCTGGATTATTATGGGGTACATTTATATAATTTTAAACGTAAAATATATAGCATTATTTTAAATTTGATATTTTTGATTTTACATAGTATCAGATACATAATTGGAAAAGCAGAGTATAGATATTGATCTTCCATATAAGATAACGATATTAATTTATAAATGAATATCAATTTTCAAGCATTGAAAGTGTATCTAACCTTCAGTAAATACCTTTGGTCGGTCACAAATTTTCCATACATCCAATGTTAGTAAAACAACATAATTTTCCATGTCCAATCCCGTCAAGGTCGTTTTTCCAATTTTAAAATTGATTTAATGATCTTGCATAACAATTTAAGGAGTCGTGACATCCGGTGGTCGCGAAGCCGTCAACAATGAGACAATTTCCTTTAAACTCAATAGGCGAATAGATCTGCTCTAGCACGAATTTCTCAATAGAAATTTATAGGAGCCTCTAATTGCAGTCAATCAGCGTATCTTGAGACAGTAACCGAGCTGCGTACACGGCCCGATTAAGCGGTGTTTTCATGTCTTGGCTTGGTTGCCATGTTCAGCTCCTATTCTTTGGAGGAGGAGGAGCTCATCTTGTCGCCTTTATTTTCACAAGAGATTTCCTGTGTCATTTCGTGTCCTCATTCCTTGTGGATCCAGCAAACCTACCCTGCCTCAGGGGACGGATGGTAAAGCTCCGCTTTCCGAATGGAGCAGCCCCTCATGAGAAATAGGGAACATGGTGGAAAACGTGGAGCAACATTTCAGTCCTACGTGCTGTTGTTTTAAAGACGATGCAACTGACTTCCAAATGCAAAATTTATTTTCTGATTTCGCTCAATTTCTCGCCTGAAGTCGCCTGATTCCCTTAACTCCAGGCGTATTTACTGTTTCCTTCTGCTGGAAATTGAACGTGTACTATACACCCAACGGGGAACGACCTTAAAAATTCAGTTCTAAACGCCAAAATTTACAACGATAGTCGAAAACGTAAATTTTCGACGACAACTCTTTACACCGGGGATTCCCCCCGTTCTTACGGACGGGGTCACAAAAAATGTTGCCCGTATGCTTGCTTTGTCCCTAAAGTTCAATGAATATTTAAGTGTACCTGGGAGAGTTGCACTTGGTTTAATTACATTTTAATTATTATTTCCATGAAAATTACGCCGTACACATGAAAGGTGTTTTAAGTCCAACAGACGCACTTATGTTCGTCACTCTCAATGTCCGTGGTGACGCGTGCGTTGAATTTTTTAAGAAGGTGGTAAGATCCTCGACGGTAAAATGATTGAACAATTCCGCCAGGTAACATTTCCGCGTGCTCGCTGCGGGCGAGTAATTAGAAAGTGGTAGCAAACTCTATCTAATTTGCAATTTACCGCCTTCAGGTAAAACTTTGTTGCGTAAGTGAATGAAGTCAAACCTGATAGGGTTTTATTTTCTACTGCATTTACATTGACTAATTATAATTAGAAAATTGCAAGGGGGTTTGTTTCATACAAAACAACCCACAAATAGGGGCTACGTGCTCTACATTTTTTCAGTATAAACCTTCAGTTTTTCGAATTTCACTTAACTGATCGTCTATCCAAATATATTTCGTTTACCTCGAAATATAAAGCCGTTAAAAGAAAATAAAAGCGTATCTTTTTATTAATTTAAAAATTGTTGATAGTACAAATTTTCGCACAGACTGAAAAAAGTAAATTTATATAACTGAAAATCCACCAGACTAGAAACCACTTTAAATATTAAACCAGTGTTGGAAAGCATGTGTTGAATTTCTGCCCCAAGAGGCACGTAAACAGTTTAATGGCGTTATTTCCTCAACTCCAATTCATTTTACCGACTACCTCAAAAATAATACTATAAAAACCAGTACAAAAAAAAAAAACGTTTGATCCCATAGGATACTTCAAAGGCCCATCAATATTAATTCCAAAGCTCTTATCCACTCTTATTTTTATCACTCCCTCAAGTTCAAGTTCCTTATAAAAGAGAAAACGTTTCAGCAAAAAATTTCTTCTGTATTTAATTCGAATATCTTGAGAAAAAAAGAATGCCAAAGAAGAAATTCCAAGGTACTGCGACTTTCTGTTTCCTCCAAAATAAATTCCGATGAGGGATCCAGGTGATTGATCACATGAGTACTGAACCTGTCCCCCCCATCCAATCACCACCCTTCGACCAACCGAATGCGATTATATAAATAGAAATCCGTTCCCATTCCTACATTTTTCGTACATCAACAAGTTTTCCCTTTTCTCCAGGTTTTCAGTTAACAAAAATCAGAATTCCTTCTGGGCGAGCTACATATTGATTTTTTTCCTTTCCACCTACGCATTGTAAACCCCGCCCGCTCGACCTGGTTCATCCTCCTGATCATATCTAAGCTCCTGGTGCGGGGTGGCGAAAGCAAATTGGAGTCATACTTCTTCTGGATTTTGTGATTCGACTCGTTCCCAAAATAAAAAAAAAAAAACGAATAATAGCCAGGAAAGCCTTTCCCTAGCACAAATGGAATGAGAACGAATCCAATAAAAGCTGCATAAGGGAAATTGTTGCGTTAAATTGGAATGAATCACAACAGGATTTCTTTTCAAGGGTGTTGGATTTCGTACTCATCAAGAAACGCCGGGTTCATTTCAAGCATACCCGGATCCAAAGGGACAAATTAAATTCATTAAAACTTAGGGAAATTCATCTCCCTAGAACATCTTTTCAAGAATTCAGGGATTGAATGTTCTGAGGGGAGCCTTAATGACTTCCCTGCTTTGGATGAGATATAACTTTATTCCCCCGTAAATGGGATACCTATCGATTTCTTGCGTTAATGTATTTTCTACCAAATGCACACGTAGGACTAAATTCTCACGGGAAAATTTATGGTATCTTTAATAATTTAGAAAATTTTGACAAATTGTCAATTTATATTAACGTACCACGTTGATTATGATGCTTCTATCAGAGTAAGACCGTACTTTTAAAAGCCTACTCTTTTTAGAGTTGAACATGTAGCTGAATAAAACCTGGCAGTCAGCAACTCTACATCCAGAGTCCTAACTAGACAAACCCAACTTTTAAAACAAAAAAAAATATATTTGAACCCATAAAATATTAAAAACAAAATAAACAACAAAAATCTTAGTACATTTAGCAATTGTTCTTAATAATCCAAGACCTTTCGGTCGAAGTGATTTTTCTTCAACCTTTATTCCTTCAAGACATCCCCTCCCTTTCCATCCCTTGCGACTTGTCCAAAACTGAAAATATCTTAAATAAAAGCAACACCGTCTCTTGTCAAGTTTCCCTTTCTTAACATATTCTGGGAAATACTTTTGGAGGTAGGTTACTCTTTAAAAGTTTACCATTATGTAATTTCTGGTTGGGTTTCCTTCCTTTGTGAAAAATCTCTACCTCGGTGAGCACAAGAATCCTAAATCAAAGACATTCATTTCGTTTCACAAGGACAATTTTGTGGTCTTTGATTATCCCCCTTATATTATAATACAATGGATAAAAGAGAACGAAAAATACCTTTATATATACTCAATTAAAGAATCACGTATTATACAATATAATATTACGATTTAACTTTTCAATCAGTGACTCAATAAACCCTTTGTATAAATTTTAAGAAAAATTTCGTAACTTCATCAATTTTGGGTGAACTTCTAGTTGTATAACTTTATCGAACTTGAAGAATTGAATCTAAGAGAGTAACATACCGAAAAGTCGATAAATGACAAAACCAAATTGCTTAATTTAATCCAGAGAAGAGCAGGCACCCCCAAAAGTAATTAAGTCCCTGCGACAAGCCATCACAAACATTTTGGGACTAAAAGTGAACCTTTCTCTCTCTATCTTAACATCTGATCGGTTCCCAAAAGCCATTTCCCCACTAATGGGCGAATGTTCAATTTGCTTAAGTATTCCACATTCCTAACAAAATAATGTTTAGCCAAAAACCCCCATTTGTACTTGAAGGACTTCATTACTGTCTGCAAAACTGTGAGTGGCAGATTCTTAGGTGGTTTCCTGGACTTTACTTACAACTCCTCAGGCCATTCACTCTGTTCACACACGGTTAATAATTAACGCAAAATATATAAGGATATAGGCTTAGAGTAATTGAGATGGAAAATTACTCAAGGATAGAATGATGACGTTCAAAATGTCCCCCCGAAACATTTCGCAAGGACAAGGTTATATTTAGTAGAAGAAGTTATTGTAGCGACAGAATTCGAATACAGATGAAATCGATATCATCTAGCTATGTCGAGGCAATTCAACCCGTTTTTCATTTTCTTGAGGCTCTTAGAAGGGCTCAATGACTCTATTCAGGCGAAATATCCTTCATTCGAGTTGAGAATACGAGCGCGAGGCTTTTTCGATTATTGTCAGGGCTACGTATTTACGGCACTGCTATGGATCTGAAGAAGTCCTCTCTGCGGCGCAAGTACCATTCATCAAAGGTGGAAGATATCCGACACAAATCCTTGGCTGTCGGTGAGGACAAGAAGGATGCCTTAAACAGGTTTACTTATTTCTCAAAGCGAGAAAAAAAATTAGTTTAGAAAAGTCTATTTTAAAATGCCGATTAAGACGTCTTTTAAAATTATATTGGGAGATGTTGAATATAAATTTGTTTAACAAAGCATTTAAAAACCCCCACTGCGGGTATGATTTTTACTTTTATATTCGCATCGACGGTAAAAAATGCCATCAGAAAAGCTCAGTTTGCCATAATTCAAACTATCCTAAACATAAGTTTCTGTGATCTGAAAAATCAATGCCTTTGCCAAAGCGAATATAAATCAAGAAAACAGTCGTAAACATTTCAATAGAGCGCACCAATCAAGGTTTAAGGAAATATTAAAATTACTAATGATTCTGAAGAAACGCGCAAAAACTTCAAAATTCGTGCAAAACCAATTAAGAATCAATGGAAATCATTATAACTTCCCTAATGAGCAAGAAATAAGCAATTTTAAACATTTCTACAACTTCCTTTGCATGGACTTTTGTTAGTAAACTAAAACAAATCCCCCCAAAAAAAAAAGTTCAAAGGCTTCCTAAGGCAATCAGTGAAAACAATAACCCAAAATCCAATAACAAGAGGGTGACCGAGAGACTAAATTCCCAAATAGCCGCATGACTGAAATCCAACTCTAATTAAATTTTAATGTTCTTTTTATAGTCAAGAAAAAATCACGTGTTATCCGTTGCACTCCCTCAAATCCATCAGAAAGGAAAGACAAAAACTAGCCAAACCAGAAAATATACATAAACTACCAAACCATTTATAGTTATGAATTTTATTGCAAAAAAGAAAAATAAATTATTTCCTTTCTATCCGAGTGCGTTATCATTCACAAAAATTATCAGTAAAATCGCACGAAGTATTCACACAAAGCAAAAGATAAATTATTTTGAAATAAAATAAATTTCACAAGTTTTACGATTGCAGGTACAGAAACCTATCAGCAAAATTAAAATATGACTCAACAATTTGGTTAGTAGGTTAGGTACAGATAGGGGTAGGCAAAAGAGGCGATGAGGAAAGAGGAAAAGACTGTGTACTTTTCAAGAAAAGATAAGATTTCCTTTCGCTTTAAATAAATGCGATAAAATACGATGTGAAAAGAATTGGCTTTGTCTTGCTGTTGTCACCCGCTCCTAAAGCATTTATAAGAGGAACTCTAGGTACCTTGGGGGCCGAACATGAGCAAGGGCAATCGAATAGAAGTGAAAAAAAAAATGTCCTCAACCTTCAAAAGTCGCCTTCGATAGCATTCTTATCTCATCGGTCCCTCTGCTCGCCTGCATGTGCAAAATTGTAAAAATAGCCTCTATCGATTGTAGTTCTTCTCTTTTAAAATCGTTTTCATTCGTTTTTCTACCGTCCCATATAAATCGATCAGGGTGCAATCCCAAGGAGCCGGATGTCATCTTGCAAGATTAAGATGACATCAAGAAAGGCCACCCTGTGGCATACACCGATGATTGGAAGTGAAAATAAAGAGGCCAACAGAACTCAAGATAAAAATGACAAAAAAAATGCCTATGGTCTGGACGAGAAACTTCAATTTAATCGAAGATCCTTTACTCTATAGTTTTATTGAAGTCATTTTTTAAAAATATTTCTACTACTCAAAAGTATTCCTTAGTAAACTTGTGAATAAACTCATCGAGCAAGTGGGAAACACGATTTTTATCAGCAGTGAATTTCACAATTTTCAAGTGTTTACATTTTGTATGTTGCTCTGATAAAACAGGTAGACAGGCTGATACCATTCCAATCTAAGCAGGTGGTTGTGAATTTCGATGCAATGGAACGACATATTTTTTTTTTAACTAAATAAATCGTTTAAAAATAATTCTGCAACATTTAACTTATTTCCCCTATATACAATACACAAAATATGTTGTAATAGTATTTCTTACCTTTGTCGAGGGGCTATGTTCTTCAGAGGTATTCTCATGTTTTATTTGATTTTACGCGCCAACCTAAAACACATCTTTATTTAGAATATCTCCTTAATATAACTACAAGGTCGAGTGATCGAAATTACCATGACTGGTGAAAGCTTTAACTAAATTAGCATCGCTAACTACGGAAGACAAATAAAGAATATCGAATTTATATTAGCAGAGAGGTGTATCTACAGGGTGCGTGACATCTAGTCTGATTGTCTTCAATCTCAATTTGCACCACACGTCTTCGTTTTTCCCATCCCCGCCCCTCGGATGTTCTATTTTTACAATACCACGTAATCTTAAGAAATATTTCAGTGATGTTTTGATTTTTGAACCAAGTCCACACATTTTTGGATCAATTATTGGGCAAGATTGACCAAGTTGGCAACGAAAAGGAGAATATTTTGCGTTAAAACAATTTTTGATATATTATTGACCTTAAATATCTTTTCAATATCCTGGTTTTTATTTTATTTAAAATTTAACCCTTATTGAAAAAATTATTCTATTTTGTTTGTAGGTAAATGCAGATAAAGAGCCATGTTAACGATTACAACAGTGGGTATAGACGTATTTTTCAGTAGTTGAGAATTTGAAAAATTAAATTAAAATACAAATTGTGTTTAAGCTCTCTGATTTGAAATGTTTGTAGCAGAAATTCATATGATTTCATTATAATTCTATCATTCTTTAAACAGCTGGTACAGCTGAAAATTAAATGAATTACGGTAGGTAAGTTTCCTGAGTAATTGACGATAAGCATGCATATTCTATTTATTTTTAAATTCTTCTGCTTCCCACTGATTTTTCATTGCAGAGACCTGGCACATCACCTCATCCCCATAAATCTGCTCAACAAGTGGCCTCTCCACATCAAAATTAGTCACACCTGTCCAGTTTTTTTTTTGTCTCGCAGCTTTTATTTAAATTCTGCTCAGAACCTTTAAAATACATAAAATGATACAATGAAAATTTATCATATTTCTCCCTTCTCTGATATCAGTAAAAAAAAAAAACCTTAAAGAAAGTCACGCAGCAAAATGATATCACAGTCAGGCTTATTTTATTACACGTTTCTTCCTTTTTCTTAAAGAAAAGAAACTTTTTATCATTCCACGGTACATTGAATGGGTGACATAAGCTAAGAAAACTTCAGACTCTATTAACAATTTGAGGGTAAGGTGAGGACGCCTCGGGGTTTTCCTGAATGAAAAAAATAAGGTCAATTACATGGTAGGGTATACGTTCTGCTATTCTCAGAAGAATGAAGTTTTTATTGAAATAATTTCGATGCATTTTTCGTTTGAAGCTATGATATAACAAAAAACAATTATAATATTTTAGGTCTGACGACCACTTTAAATTAGTTTCGTCAATTATTTTATCAAAATAACATTGGTAGTGCCGCAGCGAAATAGAAAACTATACGTGTGCACTAAACAGTAAAAGTTAGGGCATTTTTCCACGATTTTGGTATGCATAGTTAACTTTATGTAGGTATCTAGATCAAGAACAAAGTTTCTAGTCTTTTAACCTCTTTATTATATTCACAACATATAAACTAAATCCAGATTAGGTTAGTTACATATAACTAAAAAGGAAAAACAAAAAAAACTTTATCTCGATAATGACCCTACGCCCACTGTTGTACCGAATAAGCAAACAAAATCCGCTCTCGCAGCTTCCAAGCGATCTCATGCCCTCGGGTGCTTCATTATCATCAGACGTAATCTAATTAAAACGATTCTAGAAAACTATTATTGATTTACAAGCATAAAATGTTTACAAAACACCCGCCCCAGCGAATGTGACCGGGGAGCGCGTGTTCAAGTCTTAGCTGAAGAGCAACAGTCAGTACAACAGCATTACAAGACGGCGCGAATAAACAAAGCAGCTAGGCTCATTTCGAAGATGATGCTAGCGCCCCAAGACTATTGCTAGACAGGAGTCAAAACATCATCGTTCAGCACGCCGAATTGGATGAGGTATTAATGTTGCGAAAAAAATAAAATTAAATTCGAATAGAGGAACAGAATTGAAACGCCATTCGCGAAGGGGTGTGACCGAAACATAAATTTCCCACTATCAGCGAAAATTAATAGCCTCGGGAATTAGATAAGAAGGCGTTAGGGAGTTGCGGTAAGCATTACCTAAAATAGGAATGTTTTACTTCTTTCCTTTTTACGTGTGGCGTTTGCGAAACATAATATATTTAATTTTAGGGTTGTTTTCGCTATTTCAGATGTAAGGGTGACATAAAACTACAAAAGAAAACAAAATCCCATTCGTCCTCCCAACATCGAGCTGGGTCATTTCTAATTTGGAGAAAATACTGTCCGCGACTATACCATCACGTAAAGGTCAGAGAAATCGATACAAATCCGATTTTCATGCACAAATCAAATTAATACTTATAGAAAACATGAAGGGGAGGGGAGTGACTGAAGCAAAGCTTAAAAATGAAAACACCTGGAGATACGGTGAGGGAGATAGAAAAAGAAAAAGAAATAAAGAAATAAAAAAATAAAATAAAACAAAATAAAAACACATAAAACCTACTTGACTAGAGGGCGTTTAGTGAAGGTTGACCTTCCGTTTTGCTATCCCTCTTTTTACCGTCTTTTCCATGCACTGTTCTATAAAGCGGCTGTAGAACGACGTACTGAATTTATTTATGTTTTTTCCACCATAAAAAACAAGTTGCGAACGCCAGTTGAAGCAGCAGAGCAACAAGTCACAAATCGAGCTGAACAGCCGCTGAATCAGAATTTTTCTTTTATTCTTTTTCTCCTTTTGAGTCAGCAATTTACACACAAAATCGCTGATTAAAGCTAAAAATAATTTAAAATCCTTCGGTGCGTGTGGCAAGTACCTAAGACTTGTTAGCTGTATCCAATAAATTTGTTCTCAAAATAAAAAAACCAAAAATACAAATCACAGACACTGAAAACAAGTATAAAGCAGCTGCACCGGAAATGGTCGGGAAAAATGTCGAACTAAACGGGAATTTATCCAGGGTTTATACAGAATAAAACCCTTTTATCGAAAATTCGAAATTAAATCACTTTTACACAGTAAATTACTCTAGTACACTCTACCGTTTTCGAATTTCCTCAAGGTAACAGCACAACACACACCGCACTTTTATAAAAAGAAAAGCCAACAGAATTGCTTGAAATTCGAAAAATAACTGCTTCAATTTCAATTTTGAAACAATCTTCAAGTAGTAGAAACCACCTTTTTGTTACACACTAATTGACTTTATATATATTTTTTTTCTTCTTTTAAATGGTATGCACTGAAGAGGTTGCACTCGATGTGTTTGCGGTGAAATCTTGAGCCGAAAGAAAATATATATCGCGAGAATCTGCACTACATAGATTTTGCAGTACCGGGGCCAACCAAGAAGCAAACAACCCAGGCAAAGGAGCCCGTTTTCCCGTTAAGAAAACCTATCTTTTGTTCGTTTTACACAAAAAATTCCGGTTTTTCAAGAAAAAAGAAGACCCAGAGAGCGCTAGCAAGCAGCAGCAGCAGCAACAGAACTAGCACCAGACCGGACCAGCTGATATCTTTCACTTCAGCGAAAAATAAAAAGAACAAAATTTTTATTTCTTAAGAGTTAAAGACAAGAGGTGTGCACAAGACCACATCCGCTTCTCCGACTGAATCTCAAATGTGAACTAACTAAGAAACGGAGCCGTCACCGAACCGAGCTTGAGCTGAATTTTCAAACAACTGAAAAACCAACGCCAATAGCCCCAAGTGTACGATTGCTCGCGACCAAAACCAAGACGAGTGCCTCCGATGAGGCGAGAACTCACTTGGTGATAGTGTCTAGTGAGGTGGTAGTGAGGCTTTGGTCACCAACCACTCACCAGACTCTATCAAGACACCCCAAGTCGGACGAGGAAACTTTTATTATTTCGACGAAAGGAGCAAATAAGGCAACGCCACTGTCCATTGGGGCTGGAATCAAACGAGAGTGCACTATACCCAGACTATTTTATATAATACACCTGGAAAATGTCTTGCCCGGTTCGTAGGCTAATCTAGCTAGCCTACGCCAGCTGGAAGAGAGCAGACGAACCGTGCTAAAATTGATCGGCACCTACCTACTTCACTTCGTATCCTAACCAAGTGGGCTTGACGTCGTAAGCGTAGTCACTGTACATGTTATTTTCTGCTACTTGAGTAATGTGCACCGAGAAGGTAAAAAACAACTTTTATCCGCCACCAAGACGGAAACTAATACTCTCTCTACTTCAATACCGCTTGCTGGTTTTCAGCACAGTATATCTTTGGATGGGTAACGGCCCCAGCTCGGACCTCCATCTATTTCAGAGCAATTTAACTCATAATTTTGCACTAGAGGCGAAACCATTTGAAATTTATTATTTTATGAGGCGGAGAAATATTGTCCATCCCATTTAATGCAAACGCAAACTTTCTCTAGCCAAAGGCACCCAAATTTGAGTCGCCGAAAATGTGAAACAGAACAGGTCTTTAATTGCACGGGGGGGTCTCGTTAATTTTAGGTCAAGTATTTATACAGGCCGGTTCCAGTATTTCTTGATGATTCACAGATTTTATCACATTGATGGATGAATGATATTATTTAACACTAAATCTATTACTTTGATGACACTGAGACTGAGGGCAACTGAAAAGCATCATTTCATTTGACCCCGGTGATTTGCCACTGTCCCCACATCAAACGGGCGTCAGACATTTCACTCAAACTCACTTAGCCTAACAAAGTCGCGCACCGCCTATTTGAGGATTGCGCGAAATCCTAATTAGACGTGTGCTTGACAAACTCATGATATGTCAGCTTATTTTTTAGTTTAAGTTAACCCATTTAGTGCTAATACCGAGCAAATAATTTGTGGTAATAGCTGAATATGTGGCTGAATATAAGCTCAAAAGGGAATAGTTTTTTCTGAATATTCTAAATAAATTTCAATTTATTTCGAGGTACGTGTCCAACTTAATTCCATATTCCAAGCATTTACGAATTTTTACAAAGTTGATACATTTTTATAGATAGATTTTTTAACATAGAAAACTGTTAAAATAAGGTTACCTGCTAAAAATACTATTGACGCTCATGGATAAAATATCCCTTCGAATCCCTTCAATTCAGCGCAAGAATCTCGGAATCCTTTTGTGCGCTCATATGGACTGAAAAGAAAATTTGAAGAGATACGATCCAATCGAAAGAAGCTGTAAGCACACAAAATAAAATATTTCTGCAACGTAAGATTTTATATTCATTTGCCGGGACGTTTCATTCTGCTCTGTACGACTTCTGTTCTACTTTTCACGATAAAAAGACGTCCTCCTCCACTCGTTGAATTGAAAAGAAGTTTCTGTGCCGGCATCAAACACCACGGCCGTACCCACCCGCACCAGTTAGTCCCTTCTGATGGTGGGGATTTTTTGAAAGTCAACACTTCCCCTCCCCTATCCCTGACATCAGCTCCTTCTATTTAGCACGCTATTCTTGAATATCCTGAGGATTTTCTTGTTTACTTGCAGCAGCCTCACATCATCCATACATCGCCTCGAACAGTGTTCATTTTGATTCTCCTTGCTAGCTCTGTGACCTTTTTTAAGATGCCTTTTGTACTTTGGCCCTCACCAAGTATTTACAGCGTTTTTACAAATTTCGCAAAAAAATTAAATCGACCCTTTTAGCCCCCAAAGGGTAGGCGGAACTCTTTAATCTTAGTCGTCACTCAGAGCATGTGGCTGCTGAAATTAATTTGTCGACTCAAAGACTATTTTCAAATGGGGCCCTCACTTCCTCCGTTCAGCGGAATCACTTTGTTTTATCGACATCCAGCAAAAGCGATTGAAGCCCAACCGGTGGTAATGGCTTTCACTTCTGTAGCTTGATGCTGGCGAAAAAGAAGACTTAAAATCACGTGCTCTTTCTGCACGAGCAACACCTCGGGAACGTAGTCCGGGCTGGTGTTAATTAAGGACAACCAAGAAACCGGTAGGACCTTTATTCTCTGCACTTTCAAAGGAAGTTAATTGTCCTTTTGTACCTAGTGCGAAGCTTTCTAACTCGACGAGCGAATTCATCGATATTTTGTAAAATGGTACAAAAAAAAAATTACAAAGTTTGTATCCCAAGCACTGAGAATATGAGGGGTGGGTTAGAAAAGTTAGAACCCATTTCGATTTACACCACAGAGCCCAAGGATAGATGGGGGAGTAATACTTGATTCTAGTCACAGTTCTAGTCCTCTACTAATTACCTTCACATTAATTACTTCTCTCCAGTCGAAACAAAACGATTAATTTGCGACGAGACACTAGTCGCATTATGGGAGTGTATTGATTGATGGAACAGTCGTCGATCTCTCAAGGGGGGCTTCTATTTCCTATCTCCAATCTCTTCCTATTCTCCTCATCGATTTGCATGGACTCTATGATTGCAGGGCACTTGGGGCTCCATGTTTGGCACACATTCATTTTTGGAAGAGGAAATATTTTGTTATTTTGCTCGCGTGTGTCTCTGACGTCAGTTACTGCTGCGCTTGCCACTTGAGCGTGCGAAACTCTGTGATAAATAAATGTTCATTGCGACTTTGTGTGCAGTTTCATTGTTGCGATAAGAAAACTGCAAATTAAGCTAATTGCTAAAGAACACTTGACTCTGCATCTTCAAGGAAACTCACCATAGAGCTAGTTATCTATCATTCAAGTATTATATTTTGACTCGTTAATGAAATGTTACCCTAATGTTTATTTTATACAAATAAAAATAGTAAACATTTTGGAAAATTAGGGGCTTGCTAGATACTCAATTTGAAGAGCAAATATAGACAATCTGTAACAGGAAAAATACAGCGTTTACTTTATGATTATTAAGCACAATTTTGTTGTATATAAACGAAACCAGTGTTATTAGAGTCTAGACAGACACTTCGAAAACCATACTACTGTCTTTTTCTCTAGGTTTCCTTAAGTTTGAATAATTTAAAACATATACCCTTATAATTTCGAAAAGTTATAAATCCTAATTTAAAATAAACCAACAAATATTTTTGATCTAAGCATGTTGATCTGAAACTCAGAACTAAATTAGAAATTGAACTCATCTCTATTAATTAGCATTATTTAAGGAAATTTAAAAATACTAAGCAAGGAAACTACAGACTACAAAAAACATTGTAAACCAATTTCTTTCCAGGAATAAAATTGACGAGAAAACGTCCATATGGTCCCTCGTACCTGCAAGGTCTTTGACATAAACCACCTCTGGCCCTGAACTCCTTGTGCCTATCCACAGTGAATTGCGTGCCACTCCGCAGTAATTCTACGTTGATCAGCATATGGGAGAACTATTTGAGCATTCCTTCATTAATTCATGTTCGCTATGTGGCCGAGCCTTGGCATTTGCATAGGCATGTGCGCCGGCCTTTACGCCAGTGACGTCCCCGTCTACTGCAATGCTAACTGGCTAAATTTTAGCTATCCTTTTTTAATACGCTTTGGGTAAATTAAAAACATCTGCCTCAAATTGGGTGGCCGCAACCTGCACTATCTGCACCCACTTAGAGATTTTTTTAAAGTAGGTGCTGTGATAGTCTAGGACCCCTTTATTCACCTCTTTTCCTCCCTAAACACTTCTAAATTAATCAGCTATTCAAACTTCACGGTACTGCACAGATCCGCTTCCATAGTCACCCTTTTCCTTTCTTTGTTGTCTCGCCCAGCGAATTTAAAGGGTAAACTTTTTCTCAAAATAATTTGCAAAGAATCAACAACGATTGTGGAAAGTTATCATGGTACCTTCCCGGAGTGCAACTGTGGTACTAAGGAAGTAAGCATTATTATTTTTATTTTTTTTGCAACACTTTTGTCTATTGGGCTCACTGTGTTTTGTTTTGTTTTGTTTTGTGAAAGTGCTAACTCTTCTTGGCTGGATGGATGCTGTCGAAATCATTGAAGTGTGCCGGGGATTTTCTTGAGCGTTAAGAATGAAGCATTATGCTAATTTTGAAATGAACGAAAGCAGGGCTTTTCATGGTGCGATGGTTTACGAAATTTTACGACTGTATTGCATCAAATTTTTATTAAGAAAATTAAATAATTTTTCCCTTTCAAGTATTGAGAAGAAATTTACTGTTCGTAATGTTTTCAGGATTACTAAGTATATGGGGCAGACGTGGTTTGTATCTTGTTATGAATAATTAAAATATATTTTCTTTCTAATAAATTCTCCTAGAATTCCTGAAATAAATTTTTTTTCGACTATCGACAGTGACAAGCACGCATCAATCTTGTAAAATTTCAAATCAAAGTAAATGTAGCATTTTATTTTAATTTAACAATTAAAATAAGACAATTTTTTTAATTGTAGATAAATAAAATAAATAAATAAAAAAAAATATACAATCCAAATATACAGAACCAAAATAAAATAAAACGATCTAAAGAACTCACCTCGCTTGTCTATCCCCTCGAAGTGTTCTTCTCTCTTCTCGGTTTTGCATGTTTTCTTGTGTTAGACCAGGATTTCTTCAACACGAAAATTGTTGCGTTATGCAATTAAAAAAAAAATTGTGCAATAATTGGGGCTAATTAGCGAATTCCCTTGTTGTTCAGCTGCGTCCTCTCCGAATCGAATTAATCCCACGATGCCAGAAATAGTTCCACTCTCTCTCTAGTTCGTAGATCCTTCTTTGAAGCGAAAAAAAAAATATTTTTCAATCACTTCCCGGCGCAGTAAAAGGAAGAATTGCTCAAGAGCACATCTTAAATCCAGGATGTCTTGAATTTATGAGCCACTTTAGCAGGAGAGATGTTTAAAACACACAGAGATATTTAACTACGATCGAGGGCTTTATGCGTACGTATGTAACAAGGCAAAATTTAGTGAAGATTCCAATGTTGCTGGAAAGTTCCTTTCCTTTTCTTGTTTTTGTTTTTTAGCTTAGCGCTTATTTACAAATAGGTATGTATTTATAGTTAACTTATCATCTATGAATTCACTTGCGTTAGGATAAACAGCGGTTTTTAAATTTGCTTGCGTTTCACTCACTCGCGCGATCTTGGCGACGATCCAGGGGAGAGATAAAAGAAAAGGATATATTAACACGGGGCCACAAGCACGTAACAAACACACAAAAGGATAAATATTAAATTCGTTAAAAAAAAAAATTTTTAATTTAAATTTTCTATAGCTTGCCAACGGATTAAGACGGCATATAAATGACCTCGTCGTTTTGTGCAAAATCCAACGAAAGAACGTATTTGGGTGCAAAAGGGAAAAAAATAAACACAAAATTCCGTCTGGAAATAATCAAATGAGGTAATTTAAAATTTTGGATAGGAAAAAGGAATGAGTCAATATCGGTGACATACTTCCTGACGTTAGAGGCTTACTTGAGTTTTTCACTTTTCTACTCGACTACTTTTGCTTGTAAGAGAAGTTTTTTAACGAGTATCGAACTCCTCGGATTGTTTTCTTTTATACGATTTTATTGATATATGCCCATTTCTCCACCATTATCCTTAATTGTTATATTATTTTATTAAATACTATATTTATATAAACGGAATACTATCCGCGAAACTACCGTTATATTCGGTGTAAAGTTGAACTTGTATCCGATACCACAGTCGTTCTACCAAAGTTGCCCTTCACTGGTGATTTTTTTGAATGCCACAAACAATCCATTTGCCATTCGGAGCTGAAAAAAGAAATATGTATAATAATAAAAATATAATTTTAGCCTCTATTATCTCTCTATCTGTAGCTATTAAGAATAATTTTAAAGGGTTATTTTAAAATACTAAAACTACACTAAGATTCAATTTTAATCAAATGATTTACGAATAATTTTTATATGATTCACTATGGTAAGAGCGACAATTGTTATCTATTTGCACCTTTTTATATTTAATTAGCCCTAGGGCTTAGGGGATCCCCAACTTGCCACTAACCAAATTATCTACATTTAACAATAAATTGCGTTTCGAATTGTTTTATTCTTAATTTCAAATTGCAATTAATATCTAAAGACGGTAAAGAAAAGAGCTTAAACCAAAGCGCTAGTAATGATTTTAAAATAATAGCTCATATAGAAAAAAATAAATATCTGTCCTATTTTATTAGACAATAAGAAACAACACCTACATAAAATATCAAAATCAAGTATTAAGTAAAACAATAGGTATATATTTAAAATTATCATATAATTTTTTTGGAGGACAACAGTGGGCAGTAGCTAAAATATCAATTTAATTAATTTTATTAAGATAATAAGTATAAGTGTTAATTTATTCAGTATTTCATTGTATTGTAGATATAAAAATTTCCTTTTTTGTATTCCAATATTGCATATTCAAATATCCCATAGTAGTAAAATATTAGAATTTGAATTATTAACGTACTAAACGTAATTTTAAAATCTAAATTACTTTATTCTTTTAAAATCGACTTTAAACTTTAAATAATAAGCCGGTGGATTCCCCATTTACTGCGTTATTGTCTTTTGGACGGGTGATCTTTGAGTGTTTAGCCTAAACTCGGACAAGATTTCGATAAATGTTAAATTTTTTCCGTAGAAAGCGTAAACTAGAGCCTTAATATCTGACCAAATTGAAATGAAGACATTTGCACAGAGGACCTTCCAAGGAAAGGAAACATAATTCTGGAGGAAGTTACCTTGTCCTCAGTGTGGAAAGGACAATCACAAAACCCTCTTTTTCACGCCTATTCAGGAGAAATTTCTTTTGTGGGTACCGAGTTACGTTTGATAAATTTCAGACCATGACTTAAAAAAAATGAAAAAGTACAGCACTACAAAACTCCCATAAATTTTCCTTTTAATCCCAATATTGAATTTTGTGACGTAATCTTCCGGATTTTATAGTTAACCCAAGAAAGTGGGATTCTTACTTTTAGAGCAAACAGATATAAACCAATAAATTCATTCAATCCCCATTACCTACGAAATAAAATAAAAAGGAAAAACCAACGACCGTAGTGCCTGCCGCCAATCTGTGCTCACACTGTTTACGACCTACTGGCAGAAGTGGAGGCTCCAGTTACCAAGGAAATCAACCGATTTAGCCCAGGGCAGGCGACACCATTCTTTTGAGAGCCTCTCCCCCCGATCAGTTCCTTTAGTGAAGTAGCCCACTTCCGGATGTAAGATGGAAAAAAATAAAAAAAAAGCGGTCAGTAACTACCACCATTTTTTCAGAGATCGAAAAAATCGAATGATGAAGCCTCCACCCAGTCCTGAAGAAGAACACCTTCATTTTTCCTGGGTTAGAGCATTCCGTAAAAATATCTGGTTTTTTTTTCTTTTATGGACAAGAAAAACCCTGGGAAATGCGGCGCTGAACACCTTACCACGGAAGCAGTCAAACCGCTGTCACTTTTGTCACACAGGAGAGCACGATGAGATCCCACCTACGCATCATGGGGCAAGACAGAAGCACTGCACAACGGCAAACTAATTACTGTAACATGTCTCAATTATGTACACATAAATAAATAAAAATTGGCAGCACCGCATTAATAATATTACATTAAACGCATCGGAACATCAAAAAAGAAGGTAAAAAAAAAAGACTCAACTCTACCACTCTCTGTCACTCTTGTGAAGGTTGGAGACCGTATTTGTAAATGTTAATGGCAGCCGCTCTTTTACAGCTCAGATGACAGCCCAAAAAGGAAGATAGCACCAGGTGCTAGCAGGCAATGCCCGTTTAGGAGTGAGGGGGACAGTGATAAAATACAAACCTTTTCACGTCTGACGTAAAAAGCAAGAGGAACAACTTCATGTGACACTTTTTTTTTCTATGCACACCTAGAAATCCTTAATAAAACTGAACTTTCACAAAATTCGACACTTTTGTTCACTAAATTGTTAAGCACAAAGTATTCTTTTTTAATTATCCGGAGCCACAAATCGGCAATGTGGTCGCCTCACATCAGGTAAATATCGAGAAAACGACCGCGGGTGGTTGCGGACAAATGTTCGCCATCATCTCGCTTAACACCACAAACATGATCGGCACACCACTACAATTGTTGTATGCATAAAAGCGCCTGCGCTAATCCCCCACATATGTCAAAAAGTTCTCCGAAAGCTCTTCGTCCACTTTTTCCATTCGTTCGAGCAGGACACAGAGTTGTTTTTCTATATTATTCTCCCTTCTCCTAAGTGGTATATGCGACGTTTTCTTCTTATTTTTTTTTCTTTTGTTGCCCTATTATACAAAAATTCTCCTTCCTAGACACCAATACATTCGTCGTGTGCAATGAACTTGTAACTCCGATGAGGAGGAAAGTTAACCACTCCCGTCTGCGGTTTCGGACAAAAATTAAATGTTTCCTGAACGAAAATGTTTCTGTTCCGTACAATTGCACAGATCAATTTCACAAATAAGCCAAGTTTCACACAAGAAAACCGCTTAAACGTCCAGCGGAGTGCCCACCCTCACCGCAAAGAACGACGGGCAACACTGTGCAGTGTGCATAGAACACTTCTCTCCGCTGAGTGTGATTCACACAAATCACCCGTCGGCTGTATGACAAAAAAGTTATCGACCGTTCTAATGTGCGCCTGTGGTGTATGCGTGTCGTGGCGCGGTGTACTCTCGTCCATAGAATTCGAAATTTTTACCGCCGAACACATTTGGGCTGCCACATGAATTTTAAAAATTTAAGAACCAAAATATATTTTTTTTAACGATTTATAAGTAGCAAACTCTTTTCGGAATTAAATATAACTGCAATAGTTTACCAGGAAAAATAAGAGATTCTCCCGATAAACTGGGATTTACAGTTCTATCTCCGGGGTGTAGCAGAATTAAGAAGTTCTTGAAAACATACTAAATTAATTTAGAAAACTCTTAAGGTAAACTTATAACCTTTAAAAGGCTCGTTTATTTTAATAATTTAATGTTTTTCATCGGCTCCAAATTAAAAATTAAATAAAACTCCGAAAAAAGAATTTTTCCGAAAGCTTTTCTCCGTAACTATGGCAACTTATCGACACGGCATTACTCTGTTTACCAATTTTGACAGCTACTCGATAAATTTTGTTTACATTTTATAAATTCTGAAATTACATTACCCAGTTGCGCGTAGCCGGGCAGTTTTCCTAATATTTATTTTATAAAAAGCTAATTACGACTTAAATATGGATAGCGATGAATTTATTATACTACTGCAAGTTGTTGAAGGTACTTTGTAAACTTAATTTAAAAAAAATATCCACTCAATAATTTTATTTGGATTTTTAGGGGTTGGACTGGATTTAAATGGTGAAAACATTGTTATTTCAGCTTCCCTTGGGGGTAATAAATTGGAAACTGAAATAGTAAAGCCTGGCACACCGACAACATCGTTTCACAATAATTTGATTTGGGAAACTGACAAAAATTCAATTAAGAGGTGCGCAAAATTCAACAGTAAACGCTTTAACTCTTTTCGAGTTAGGTGGGTTAACACGTTCAATCCGCCGCACTTTTTCGAAGTGATTTATGATTTATGATCGAGATGATAAGTTGTTTATTTTTCTGCTGGTGCAACCACCGATTGTCCATGCCGCTAAACGGAGCAAATTAAATTCGGTCTACCGGTGGATCACGTCGCCAGATGCATGCAATACCTGTGAACCACCGGTGGTCCACGCCGGGTTGAACGTGTTAAAAGTAGTCCGAAGGTTTGCTTAGCTTTTAATGCATTGTGGGATATATTTTAACCTACCTGGAAAAATTCAAATTATTCATGCTCATAAATTAATTTTTTTTATAATGAACAAAAGAATCTGTGCATCTTGAGAGTCTGCTTTTTTTTTAATCATGTACCTAAAAGAGTTAAAGAAAAACGTAACTCTTTCATTAATTCCCTTATATTAAATAAATCATAGAATGAAGACAGAAAACCTGCCTATAAAAGTTGAGACCTTTACATCTCATGTAACTAGAGGCCAAGAAGTTCGGAACTTGGTTGGCTATATCCTACTTCCAATCAGGGGCGTAGCTATTGTCCGGAAAGTTGTAAACGTAAGTAGGTCCCCAAGAGAAACCCTAATTCTTCCCATACGAGACCCATCCGCAGGTAAAACCGCATTGGTACAAGTTGATTGGGCTGAACTCTGAGTGGAAGATGAACAAGCCGGAATTGTCTGTATTTTTAACGATTACAGACAAACAGAGCTTCGTGCAGGATGGAATTTTAGATAAAAAACCGGTAATTAGTAAATTTTTAATTATCTTTAAAATTAACAACTTCTCATCATTCAAAGTCTATTGCCGAAAGCGAGGAATCAATTGCGATGCAGCCGTCTAATACAGCTGAAATGCTAACGTCTCAGCAAGGGCTATATATTCAGCTGCTTCAGGATGAAGGGCTTCTTCAAGTAGGTGACCTAAAGATGGACTGTGACATCTTTATTGTTAGGGTCACATTCAAAAGTGCTAGACATCTCGAGCACATAATAAATTCAGAGGAGGGAACAAATTTGATATTTCGGCTTCAATACAATTTGCTGGGCACTCCATCGCATTGCTCCTTAGAGCCGAAAGGGAATGGAGTTTTTAATATTCAGGAGAAGATTGCCATTAACTTTAGGACATCCTTAGCTAGTTTAAATGAATACTTCAACAAAGTTTTCTACATTCCTGTTGATGTTTACTACAACGAATCTGTTGTAGGTAAGTAAAAAAAATCCTATAAAAATTATGTTGCTAGTCAATTTGTTATTGAATGTTGGATAAACACATTTTCAGGACATGCGAACGTTCATTTTACTAATTTATTGAATTCAATTGATATGTCGGGAATTTTCAAGAATATTGGTGACTCGTTCGAAACTGAGGGAGCAATTCCAATTGAGACTTTATTTGATTTACCCCCAACCTCCCCAAAGCCATTCATCGAATATATCTTCAATATTAAGTACATGTCCAGTACAAAAATTAGTAGCTGCGAGGTGATCCATTATAAGCCTCATGTGGTTGAGTATAGAGACAATCAGGCAGGAGGAGACAGAGGGAATTTACAAGGGGTGGAATTGCCCCCTACTGAAGATCCAGAACTAAAAGAGCCAATCAGAGAACTTAGACCAGTCCGAAGTGATTCAATTTTGGATACTCAGGAATATGATGAACGTATACCGAAACAAGCTCGTTCCAATCCTTTAATCTTGAGGGCACCTGAAAAATTGAATATGGAGGAACTGTTAATGGATAAGGGCAACATGAAGACAACGAGAGATGCTCCTCGCGCTTTTAGTTTCACTTTGTTCTTACAGACAGTAAAATTCGCTCGACGTCCGGAGATGGGCATTTGGCAGATAAGTCTGCATCACAACAAGGCAGATACTCCTTACACCATAGCAAATGTTGAACTTTCTGAAATCTGCTCAAATGTGATCGAATTTAATAACTTGGAACTTCAGCTTGTTTTTGCCTCAACAGCGGATGAGATCTTGAACCTCGTTGAATCTGAATCGTGCGTTCTAAATATAAATGGACCAAGAGGCATGCATGCAACTGCAGACATAGATAACGAAATTCTGTTGGTCAGTACAAAAGAAAAACACTCTGGAGTAATACTCCTCGAGAATCAGGCGGGCGAAAAAGTGGGAATGGCCCATATCTACGTTTGTCTAGATGATCTAGGGATAAGCTTCAATAGTCAGATGAAAACACGCATTAGTACAAATGGTACACAAAAGCCCTACATGGATGAGGGTTTGGCCTACAAAATTGTTGAGGAACTCGAGGAGTGGAAACAAAATCAACAAGAAACATTTTTAGTGGAATTAAAGCGAAAGGAGGTTAACCATTTGGCCATGCTTTCGGCAGAGTGGCAGAAGCGAAAAATGGAACAAGAGACTAAATTAGCTGAAAAATTAAGCGAGTGTACTGCTCTAGCAGAAGCTTTAGAAGAAGCTAATAAGGAGGTCCAAGAAAAGGGTATGAATAGAATCGAGCAAGAAAAGTTTATGGAACAGATTAAGACTGAAATGGAAGAGCAGTTCTCTGCGAGGCTTTTAGATATAAATGAGAAATCGCGGAGATTAGAAGAAGACCTAAACCATAAATTAAAGCTGGAGCAACTCAAGTACCGAGAATTGGAGATAAACAAGGGTTTACTCGAGAGTGACAACCAAAAATTAAAATCTGAAATCACAGAACTTAATGAGAAAATAGCGGAAATGACAAAAACGTTTCTTCCCAAAGAGCAATTGGCCGGACTTTTTCAGGATGTCGTAAGGCTCAGTTAATAGTAGTCGTCTTAAATTTAATTACTTTTTAAATATTTCATAGAGGATTCTAAGCGAAAGGTTGGAGGAAGTACAGAAATCGAAAATTTTCTACAAAGACCAGTGGGCCAAAATCATTCGAGAAGTCCACAAAATGAAAGCGGAGAATTTAAGGCAGATAGAACTGCGATTAAAGCAGTGTCGCAATATAAGGTGCATAGATAAAATAATCATTTATAAAAAAATATATTTTGATTTACTATTCCTAGATTGGATGATGTTTTGGAAAACGAGCAAACCGAATTACTTTCTGAGAAGAGAGAGTTAACTGTGATCCAAGAGGCTCTTGAGTCGGAATGTGAAAATATAAATGAAGAGAGCCTGCTTCATCAATGCCTCCTGGAATGTGAGGATAATTAAATAGTTGAGCATTTCATCTATTCAACGCCAAAGACTGAAATGAAACGATTACTAAACTATTTCTTCCGTTTTGTTGCTATTTATAAATGAAATTGTAAATCACGTTTGTCCATGTTATATTTTTAAATTAATTTTCTACTTAAACGATTTGTTCTTTCTGTAAAAGGATTTATAAAAAAAGGTTTTTTTTTCCATTTCCTACTTACCTTAACACATTGAGCCTGGCGTAGACTTTGCTGTTATTTCCGTTCATCCGGCACTTAACCGGAATATTATATTAGAAAATCAAAGCTATCCGGACGCAAGAGAGGCAAAATATGTTTTGCAATAGATGTAAATCTAAGCCATACATATTTTTGGTTAGAATGAATTTCATTGAAATTACTACATTTATTTTTTAACTTTAATACTGTCGGTCCTAGAGATTAACACTGCTCGAACGAAAAGCCCACTGTCGGTCCACAGGGCCCGACGCCGGCCAAACGGAAAGTTCACTGTCGGTACGTAGAGGGACTGGCGCCGGGCTTAACGTGTTAATGGAAGCCAGGAATTATGCTAAACATTTTATAGAAATTCATATATTCAAAATTTATTGTCAATCAAATTTGAAGTAACTTTTCTTCATTTATTTTTCGTCGTCGTTTAGGTGCCGTCCCATTGTGAATTTTTTCATGAACATGTAAACTTGTACTATCTTTAAAGGCTTTGTTGCATATTTGGCAATGATATGGCTTTTCTCCTGTATGGACCCTTTTGTGACTCTTAAAATTCCAAGAACTAATAAAATCCTTTCCGCACACGGAACATTTATAAGGCTTTTCATGTGTGTGTATTTTTTCATGAATTTTATTCGCATGGGCAGTCATGTTATAGAGGCTTGCAAAGCCCCTACCACAATAGGGGCATACAAACGGTTTTTCACCAGTGTAGGTGCGCTCATGGACTTTTGTATTGTAACTATAGCTAAACGCTTTGTCGCAGTAGCTACATTTAAATCGCTTCTCCACGTGATTAACAATGTGACTCCGGGCTCTATGTTTATGCGAAAAGCGAGCCAAACAGCCGGGCTTATTACATCTATAGGGCTGTTTTTCTATCTCGTGGCATTTCTGGTGATTGTTCAATTCCTGCAAATTGCAGAAAATCCTAAAACAAAATTCACACTGTGTCTCCTTCAGATGGTTGAAGATGTCTGCAAAAAAAAAAAAATTAGAAACGTCCATTCTGCACAAAGTAATAGACAAAATGTTAAATTTGAAAATGAAGCCGATATTTCTGGACTTACTATAGACATTGCGATATCTTAAAGCCACCAGTAAAAGACGCAAAAAGTTCTAAGTTTACCAAAGAATATCTTACCATGTTTGCTAATCGGATACTTTCTGCGTCCTTTAACATTTCTTGATATTCTATTGACATCAGAAGCGTGCATCCTCTTTAAGTGTATCCGGCAAGTACTAATTTTAGCAAACGTTTTATCACAAATTTCGCATCGAACAGTCGTTGGTTCCTGTTCATTTTTTCTTACATTTTCGTCCTCTTCTCGGTTTTTGGATAGATCCGGCCTACCTTCATGAGGCAGTTCCTCTTCAATTTCAATTGATTTCTCCCTTTTAAAAGATTTCCAAAATTTATCGTTATTATGGCCATTGTTTAGATGCGCATCACGGTTCACAGGATCATATTTTGAGTTTTCTAATAACTGACTTTTGTAGTTTACTTCTATTTCATGATTTTTATTGTCAGTATTTCTTTTATGATCTGAAATTACAATTGAACAAATGTAAAGTCATCGCTAGAATCTAGAAAACTCACCTGAAGCAGCCCCATCATTTTGGTAATCCTCCGGATGATAGAAATCGGACAGGTGCCATTTTTGCTTAAAATTGAATGCGACTTGCAGCTCATCGCAACACGGAACGCAAATATTGTTTTCTTGTTGGGCCTATCATACAAATAACACGATAAACTAGCGAACAAGTCACAGACTTTTTTAATGAAGAAACTTACATACCTCCATTCCCGACACAAAATTCAACATAAAACTCAGATTGCCTTTTGTATGCTGCGATACGCTAAGCATTCCTGAACTTCTCCCCTTTCTGGATTCCTGGACGCCGCAAATCACGCATTCTTTCGACATTCGCACCTGTTGATTCATAAAAACAAAAACACTCTCTGGACCCGGGACAAGGCCAAACGAAGTTACTTAGCACCACCGGCTGCAAGCATAAAAAAGAAAAGAATAATGTCAGTGGGACGTCTTACAGCCGTTCATACGGAACGGAATTTCATCCGGAGCAATTTGTTCTGTTATTCGGGTAAAGGTTCTTTAAATTTCAGAAATTCTTTGTCTTATTAAAATAAATGTGAATTTCTAACACTAAACAGAACTTTTTCGTTGCATTTCTTAGGAGAACGAAAATTAAAGTAAACGCGAAAACCGTTGTAATCTTCAAATATTTCTGAGAGTTGCACTACTGAAATTCCTTTCCGGCGTCGATATGACAGTGCTAAGTGACATTTCACCAGGAGGTAAACTTTTACCTCGATTGCCAGTAAACAATTTTATTACTCTTTTGTCGTTTTCATCGTGAAGTAATTAATCGTAAATGGCTGAAATATGTGTGGTTTGCAACATATTTAATTCACAATTGATGAATATATGTCAGCATCCAAAGGATCTTGGTTTCAAGGTGGAGTTCGTTTTGGGATATCAAGTGATGTTGCGAAGCATTAAAACCCAGCATCAATCACTAAAACGCCTTTAATTTGTGTTTTAGGCACAAGAAAATGACTTCCTCTGCTACACGTGCTGCGAGGAGTTAATAATTGCATTCAATTTCAAGGAGAAATGTCTTCAATCTAAGCTCAACCGCGCCGAGTTTAGTACCATTGGTCGTAAGTTTCATTGTAATTTTGGAGGCACGTTTTTAACTCGTTTATTTTCCAGAAAACCAAAACGAAACCTCTGGGAATAATTCTTTAAAGTATTCTCAGTCTCCAAACTTATTAAGGGTAAAAATCGAGCCTAATTTTAAGTTGGAAGATAACCTTTTACGTGTGTTTCCCGACGATGATGATAATGCCGGCAACGACTACTGTCGAAAATATTTCAAGAGGGAAAAATCTGTTGATATAACTGCCGACGTTGATCAGACTAAAGATGGAAAAAGTATAGAAAAAATAGAAGAATCTGAAGACTTCTCGAAACTGGCAGAGCAGCTAGGGGACGGCAGAGATGCAGCAACATCTAAAGTACCGAAGACGCAATTTCTGCAACAAAAACTTTATCGGACGAGATAAGTTCCAGTTAGTTATTTTGCGCATATCCATCTTATTGAGGTAACAAAAAAAAAATAAATGTACATATAAAGGGCGCGGGGAATGAAATAAGTAAAACACTTTTCAGTAACTCGACAGAAAATGAATTATTAAGAGGCAGCGCTATAGAAAAATATTAACAATTTTTGTTTTTTAAACAACTTTTATCGTCCATTCAACTGTGAGAGGTTATTAAAGCCATCTATTAGAGAAAAATGAATTTTCGTATGTTTTATTAGTCTGCCTCTGCTCACAAAAGCAGAATTACAAATCTGGCATTGGAAGGGTCTCACCCCAGTATGCATCCTCTGGTGAATTTTAAATGTTTCCGATCGATTAAAATATTTTCCACAAGTAGAACAATTGAACGGTTGTTCCCCGGTATGAATTCTTATGTGCTCTGTTAATCTTTTATTGCTCGAAAATCCCTTGCCACATTCAGAACATAAAAAGGGTTTTTCACCAGTGTGGGAACGTTCATGAGCCTTTACATTGCTACTTTGCTGGAATCTTTTGTCACAATAGCGGCATTTATAACGTTTTTCTCCCGCATGATTGATTATATGACATCGTGCTCTGTACCTATATTTAAATCTTGCCATGCAGTCCGGCTTATTACACCTGTAGGGGCGCTCTTCTTCTTTGTGTTGCTTCTCATGATCTTGCAGCTCCTCCAAGGAGCTGAAGATATTGTAGCAAAATTCGCACTGTGTCTCTTTTAAGTTTCCGAAGATATCTGAAAAATACTACAATTAGATACAACGCAAAGTGAATTTATGAGATTTTATCTTACCATTTTCATGATATCTTGGAACCGGACCCCTCCTGATTATCTTATCACTCCTTTCCCCAAAATAATGCATTTGGCGCAAGTGCATTTGGTAACTATCGGATCTAGTGAAAGTAAGTTCGCATAGTTCACAACGAATACTCGTTTCCTCTGTGGCTTCTGCTTCGTCGTTATCGTAATTTTGTTGCTGTTCCTTTGATTTTATGGAGGAATCACCTTTTTCACTTTGCTCCGCTTTATCCACATTTTTCATGGATTTATTGTTGTTATCTCTATCATTTGGATCATTGGAGTTCTCTGACACATCTTCTGGTTCAATTTTTACCTCAGCCAATAAATTCGAATCGATTTCAGTTTTACTTCCAGTATACCTTTCATTTTCTGTAGGAAATATTGAACTAACTCACTAAATTTATAACAAAATACACCTACCAACGGGTTTGTTTTCAGTCAAAATCTTCGATTTATACATTTTTGACTGATGCCACTTCTGTTTAAAGGTGAACGCATTTATTAGCTGTTCGTAGCATGCCTTGCAGAGATTATCGTCTTTTTGGGACTAAAATATTTAATTTTATTATTTAAATTTCATAACAGTTTTGTACTAACTCTATATTTTATTTCGTTAGTTTTCTGGCTTTATTATTAACTTAAAAGCCATTACAGAGCGTTGCCTGGGCTTTATATTAATTGAATTTGGACGATTTGAAAATAAAACTTTGAAAACTTAATTTGCTAGGAGCGTGTAGCACTAATTGAAAGAATTTTGCAATAACCAGCTTGAGGTCCGTAATTTTCCTATTTGGGTGCCCCTTAATATTTGGAGCAACTCGCTCTGGCTTCTAAACATCTCTGCAGGCGTGCATTGAAGTGTTTTCCTCTTTATAGATTAAACTTCTGTAGTTTTACTAAATTTTTCGCGATGACCTAAATCGTTGGTCCACAGAGAGCGCCTTATTTCTAAGGGCGCTAAATAACATCCTTTTATACGGCACTCTTTAATTTATAAGCTCTAAATTCCATTCCTACACCTTGATCTCTTGGCAACATTATTTTAAATAACGTTTTATATATAAATAGAGTGAATTTATACAAGCAACCGAGATCTCATTTATAACTCTTGCGAAATGTACCTGATGTTCTAGCACAAATTTCAGCATATAATCCACATTTTTCGGGGAATTAAATACGCCAATTACATTAGAACTGAATACGTTACAAATTAAACAAGTTTTCTGCATTTGGAATAGGTAGGTTAATTTGTTGGAAATAAAATCCAGAAATAGCTAAGATTTATATTTCTGTTTATCAACAATGTCAATGTGTTTTGACAATTGACAGACGTCATAAACTTGTTTATCACATGTCCCCCTTTAGACCAAACTGGAACACAAGAGAATTAGAACGTTTTAGAGAGAAAAAAAAAATGGCATTTCGGGGAAGACGACCGTTATTTATTTATATCGCCTGTAACGCAGTTCTTGTCAGGACGTCTTAACGAATTGTGGTTTCCTTTCCGGTTTTTATTATTATTTTTTTTTATAATTGTTACCAGGATTAATGAGATCAGCTTATTCCGACAGCCAAAAAAATTAGATTTTATACTGAATCTTCTAATGTGATTGGAGGTAGATTCAATTTTAATTTATATTTAAAAACTTAATTTTTTAGGAGTATTTTTTGATTCAAGGCTAAACAGGACGATTATCTCTGTAGGGTGTGCAGTGACGAAGCAATAAAAACTTTTGATTTCAAGGTACAAACACCAGCAGCCTAATTGCTACGATTGAAAGAAAATATTTGAAAATGGATGAGACTGCTTTTGGTAAGTTTTGTAAGCACCCTGCCAATTATGTTGCATTTGCAGAAAATGAAATCAGCCTTGAATCTGATAAAACTGAAATTACCATCTCTAAGACTGAATCGAAGATTAAAATCGATCCTAAAAGTGACGAAGAATCAAACAGAAATCTTGAGACCCACAAAAGCGTTAACGCCACTGCCAGTGAGTTTTTCAGAATAATTAAAGTTTTAGTTATTCAGTTTTCTTATTTATATAGGCGGTAAATGTGATTCTTTAAGGAAAAACGATAATATCAAAAATGAAATTATTGATTCTGACTCAATTCAGGTCGTTGGCTGTAGTACAGACCGTTATTTAGAATGTTGCAAGGAAAAATCAGTAGATTTCGATAAAATAAAGGAAGAAATTATTAAACTTGCCGAGATTCTAACTCAGGACCACCCAAAGTAGAAATCGTTATTAACCTGTACAATTACAAGTTCTGATTCTGTTAAAATTATCACTTCGGCAAATTTTAAAGAGCGCAACAGAAGCCGTTCGAGAAAAGAATCAGACAAATGTAGCTTCTCTGCTAAAAAAAAATTAATGAATTTCTTCTATTATATTTTGTACGAGCTAGGGGATTTAATATAACATGAATTTCGATTTGATTTTAAAAACGCCTGATGAGAAACACTAGGATTATAATACTGAAATAAATTAATGGAAATAACACTGAATTTATATTACCGCGGATAGTTTCAAAGAAGAGGAAATATTACAAGTTTACGGGATAAATACGCAAGACCAGTAAAACCTATGAAGAAAAATTTAAGTGGTAATGAAAAAATAAAATCAACAAATTCATAAAATTGAGTTTATCTTTTATTAAATTTAGTTCAATCAGACGTCAGATGCTGGCTGTATAGGAAAGCAAACAATCGGCTTGGTGGTGATCCTGCACCTGAAGAAAATGGGTCTAACTCTACAGTGGCAAACTAAAAACAAAAATTATATTAGGACAATTTCGTTTTCTCTCTTTCATGCATTTGCATATGACGCCCGCGTCCTTGATGAGTTTTGAAAGATTTAAAACAGAAAGGACAATCATCGGGTCTTTTTCTGATCCTGGTGTGTCCCTCTTGGTGTATCTTTAATTTTCCATTAGTTATAAAACTCTTTCCACAATCAGAGCATGAAAATGGTTTTTCTTTTGTATGAACTCGCAGATGAATCATACAATTGTACTTGATCCTGAATGTTTTAGGACAGTAGCTGCACTTGTGCGGCTTTTCGCCCTTGTGAACCATCTCGTGAATTTTAAGTTTATATGAATTATTAAAAAGTTTTCCGCATTCACTGCATCGCAATTTTTTCCTTTCATTTGTACCCGTGTGATTTTCCATATGAAGCAAGAGACTTTGATTCCTTTTAAAGGCTTTGGAGCAGTGGAGGCATTTATAAGGCTTTTCGTCAATATGACTCTTTTTGTGTGAATTGAGTTTTGTAGAGCTAACAAAACATTTTCCGCATTCCGAGCACTTGTGAGGTCTTTCGTTGATATGATTCCTTTTGTGCTCATTGAGCTTTGCCACGTTCACATAACTTTTTCCGCATTCAAAGCAAGTGTATGGTCTCTCATTTGTATGCAATCTCATGTGATACACCTGAGAGGAACGATACCTAAAAGTTTTGGAGCAATACTGACAATCATAGGGTCGTTCTCCAGTATGGATCATTTCATGCTGCTTAAGATATTGAGGTTGATTAAAACTCTGTCCGCATTTGGAACATGTGTAAGGCTTATCATTCGTATGTAAATGCCCGTGAATCTGAAGTTGGCCAATTTTCCTGAATGTTTTAGAGCAAATGGAACACTCGAAAGGCTTTCCATGCTGAGATTTTTTATGCTCAGTCAAAAGGGAAAATAATTCAAATTTTTTTCCACAATAAGAACATATAAAAGGGTTGATATTGCCATGTTTTAAGCGTTCATGACTTCTTAAATTATCTTTTCTAATAAAGGTTTTATCGCAGTACTGGCATTTATGTAATTTTAACCCTGCGTGGCGATTAATATGATACTGCAATGTGTGCTTGTACTTAAACCGCGACGTACAATTCGATTTATTACACCTATAAGGGAATTCTTCTCCCTGATGATACGTGTTTACGTGATGGTCTAGTTCTTTAAGGCTGTTGAAAATTTTAAAACAAAACTCACACTGCGTTTCCTGCAGGTTACTGAAAATATCTTAAAGTAAAAATCGTTTAGATTTAAATAAAATGGAATAGTTCTGGTAATGCAAAAACCGCAAAGATATACTTACCATTAACCGGGTGTTCTTGTTTTTTATGCTTCTCTAAATTAGAGAGTTTACGATAAATTTTTTTGCAAATCCCACAGCGATAAGGTAATATTACAGAAACATTACTGTCGTCGATATCAACAGATTTTTCCCTTTTGAAGTACTTCTGCGGGAAGTTGATATTATCTGCTAACTCCTTTTTAACCTCGACTTTTACTTCTAATGTATTCGAACAGTCCTCAGTTACATTCGGCGTTGAATTCTCACTTTCCTCTTCTGTAAAAGATAAAATACATAGAATATGAGTAGAGATGGTTTCTTATATGGTAGAAAACTCACCAACAGTACCTTCTCCTTCGCTACCTATTGAATTTTCGCATTTCTGCTTAATATTTTTGTACTCAACATCCACAGTAAAATTCTTCGAGTCTTCGACTAATGCGTCTTCAGTTTTAGGCTCGATCTTCACATCTAATTCGCTCGAAGAGATTGCAGTTTCAATTATATTTAGCGGGTTAAGGTCGCCTGTTATTTTAATAGAAAAAAACTAAGAAATATTTTGAAACACCCCAAAAGACTGAAAAACTTACAAAAATCGGCTCCATCATTCGAAGAATATTTTAATTTTTGTTGGTTGAATGGGTGAGATTTTTCTTTGTAATCAAATTGATTTAGTACTTCATCGTAGCACACTTCACATAAACAATCATCTTTTTGGATCTAAAATAAAAGAGAAGTGTTTTTTAAAAAACGAAATTTTAAAGAATTATCAAATAAATACCTTCACTTCTAGCATAAAGTTTAGTCTAGCCTCTAGTTCTTTTGGATGCTGGCAAATGTTGATCATTTTTATATGAAGTACATTGCAAATTAAGCATCTTTTCGACATTTTTTATGTCTTAAATTTCAAGGAAATTAATGAAAAAACCAACTGTTGAGGGCACCACACAACTTCCATCAAGTTTGACAGTAGTGAACTGCCTTATCGTTATGTTAACATTGTCATATCGGTAAAGTGTTTATGTGATTTGATTTGTCAAAGTCAGCTGTAGCCAAATTTGTATTTGGAATTTTGGTTTTAGCAGCAGCATATTGCAAAGGTGCTTATGGAACTCGTAATTGGGAAGAAATAAAAAGAAAAAGTTCAACGAAAGAAATTTACTAGTTCAGGCTGTGAGGCAGACTGTAATGAATACAAAGCGTTTGCTGCTAATAAAAGTAGGAGGTCCACCAGCGTGAGTTCCGGTAACGAGTACGGCATGGATGCAGAGTGGCCCCATTTGGATGCGCCTAGCAGGGAGGCCCCCGCCTCAACCTTTCGTCTGCCACAAAAAGCAGGCAGAGAGATTCCAAAGAGGTTCTCCATTTCCTTTAAGAATTTGGTCACTTTAATCCCCTTTGGGGCGGAGAAGGGATTTTTCTTTAAAACTTTTCTTTTTTAGCTAACCACAGTGCTCTTATTGGCGAAACAAGATGGACAATGATTTCCACATTCTATTTAGAAGCACTAAATAAAAAGAATAACGATAAAAAAAAATTCATTTGGTTTTCATAGGGTCAGTCGAAATAGCTGAATACGGGGCTGAATAAAATTTGGTAGTCCGTGCGATAAGTTTTGCGTCATGCAATTTGAAGCATTCCTCTTTCCTTTTCATTCTCAATTTGTTCCTAGATGAACACAATTTGTCTCTATCAGGACAAACGTCAAAATGACACTGATAGATTTTGTATCGGTAAAGTAGTTCAGGAGATTTTTCGTTTACTAAACAACTTGCTTGTGCGATTTCGCTATTTTCTTATGAGTTTAATTAGAAAAAATGTCAAAGACATGTTTAGTTTGCAAAATACATCACTTAGAATTGATCAACATATTCAGGCACCCCGAAAAATTGGATTCAATGCTAATGCTTCACTGGGGTTTGCGGGTACTTTTCTGATTAGAAAAATTTTATTTCTATAACATTATAAGTGTAATTTTTGTTTTAGGCAAGAAAAGGTGACTGTATCTGCAGTGGTTGCTGCAACGAAGTGCTAAGCGCATTCGATTTAAATCAATCGTGCCAGCAGTCGAATCCGCACAACCCAGAATTGCTGAAATGTGATGGGACCGTTTTAGGTAAATTTTCTGATATTAAAAGAGAAAATGTAATTAATACTTTTTACAGATCCCCAAATAAACTCTGTTGATCCAACTAAAGATACAATCCTTACGATGTGCCAAAAAATAAAAGCGGAGCCCCAAAGTGAGGAAGAGTTCGAGAATAAAACCAAAATAGTTAGGATGAATGTTGAGAACACAAAACTGGATGGATATTTCGAAAAAACATCTAAATCATTTACTCCTATAAAACTTGAAAATCTGGGCGATACCTCAGGAGAAAACATTGACGATAGTAGCGAATGTTACACGCAATGCTTCAAGACAGAGATTCCATATGATAACGAGGACAGTGACGAAATAAACGAGAATCAGTTTGCGGTTGAGGAAAATGAAATGTGTCTTGTGGCATCGGTAAAACTTGAGACCAACCAGAGGACATTTACTGGAGAAAGACCTTATAAGTGTCTGCATTGTCCTAAAACTTTTATCACCTCAACAAGGCTTAAGGAACACAAAAGAACCCACACAGGAGAAAGACCCTTCGCTTGCAGCTCCTGTTCGAAAACTTACATTACCGCTGCCAGCCTGCATATTCACGTTCGGACACATATGAAAGATAAGCCATTTGTCTGCTCTGAATGTGGAAAAAGTTGTACCACTTCCCAGTTGCTTAAATATCACAAAAGGACTCACACCGGAGAAAGACCCTATACCTGCAGTTACTGCCCTAAATCTTACATAACCAACGGTCGCCTGCAAAGGCACATGTTCAGTCATATGAAGGAAAAAAACGAGGGTCCCTTCGAGTGCCGCCAATGCACCAAAACTTTCAAGAGCAGTTGGGCTCATAAGGTTCACATCCGTATGCATACGCAGGAGATTAATACATCAGATTCAACGAAAAGTTTCCGCCGGTCTAACAAACATAAACCAGAAGTGCAGAGTGAGTTTTCTGGTATTCAATGAAATCCTATAAATAGTTTATTTTTTGCTTGTAGATAACGAAAGTGATCCTGAAATAGGAGCGATCCCACCGAAGGATTCAAAAGTAAAAACCGAGCGTCATGACGATGAATCGGAAGAGGATTTCGAAATTCTTAATGTGGTATCTGAAACCCAGAAACTATCGAAAAACCTAAGAAAGGACAAGAATGCGGAGGATGTACCTGAGGCGCATAGTAGGACTATTGAGTTGCCTGTACCTTCTAAAAAAGAGAGCAGCGACGATGACATTAAATATGAATCCACATCAGAATTTAATGTACAATTGAAAAATAGCAAAAATGTGTCAGAAGGTCTACCACAAAAACTGTCCACTAGAATGCACAGGAAGGAGAAAACTTTTACGTGTTTAGAATGCGGAAAATGTTTTCTCACAACGACAAAACTTCAGATTCACAAGAGGACCCACACTGGAGAAAGGCCTTATAAGTGCCAGCTCTGTACAAAAACATTTGTTAGCTCATATAAGCTAACAGAACATAAGAGAATTCATATCGGTGATAAACCTTACGAGTGCCGCTTCTGTTCTAAAAGTTTCCTTAGGTCAACTGAAGTCCAAGGACATGAACGGACTCACACGAAAGAGAAACCGTACATTTGCTCTGAATGCGGAAAGGGTTTTGTAACATCGTCAGTTCTTAATCGCCATAAGAGAATTCATACCGGAGTAAAACCCTACGTCTGCAATCATTGCTCTAAAACTTTTACCTCAAAATTTTATCTCCAAACTCACATACGCTCTCATACAAAGGAAAATCTATTCGAGTGTTCTGAATGTGGAAAAAGTTTTACAACTTCTAAATTGTTTCAAGATCACAAAATGACCCACACTGGAGAAAGACCCTACGCTTGCAGTCACTGCTCTAAAACGTACATTAACCGTAGTGGTTTAATAAATCACACGCGCGGTCATACGAAGGAAGAACGTAAGAGAAAAGGTCCCTACGAGTGCCACCAATGCTCTAAGGCCTTCAGGAACAGTTGTGCTTACAAGGTTCACGCTCTCTTGCATACTAAGCAAGAAAATTCATCTGATACCAAACAAACGCCCCATCAGTCTAACATACACGTGGGCACAGATTTAAGTAAGTACTAACTACTGGAGCTATTTAGCTTGCAAACTGGAAAACATACTAAACATATATAGTTATAAAACTAGAATGAGTAAGATCAGTTTAATAAATATCAATTGAAGTATTTTACAATACTACAATCATGCCTCTGTCTGTCTAAAGCAGAAAAATAATTAATTACGATTAACAGCGATGATCTAAAATTATTAGTTTCCTTTATTATTTTATTTGTAATTTAGATTCCGACTTTTAAGGAAATCTTACTTACAGAACACGAAACTCATCTTGTTGATCAAAATGAAATTGCATTCGTTTCGAAGGAGATAGAGGCTATAGATAGTAAAATTAATGAATCAAAAGGAAAACCAAAGATAGGTGAAAGTACAGAAGATAGGTGTAAAGCGGATGTCTCAAAACAGAATGCTGAAAGCATCATTGAAGGTTGTCGCGATTATTTTAAGAAAGAGAAATCAGTTGATATCGAAGAAAAAGACAAGGACCAAAACGAAGAAAAACTCTACATCTGTAGCTATTGCTCTAAAACTTTTCATTCTAGCAGGAATCTTCAAATTCATGTGCGTACACATAAACAGGAGAAATCGTATTTTTGTTTTGAATGCGGAAAGAGATTTATCTCTTTGCCAGATTTTAAACACCATAAGAGAACACACACGAAAGAAAGACCTTACGCTTGTAGGTATTGTTCTAAAACTTATATTAATAGTGGTCATATGCAAAAGCATATGCGAATTCATACACGGGAAAAGCATAATGTAGAAAAACACCATGGATGGAAAGAAATAAGTCCATTCAAACCCCAGCAAAAATTTCTTCATCTTACGACCAATAGACTGGAAGTAGTAAGTGGCGATGGAGTGGTTTTAAGTAAGATTTGCTGTGTTTAAAGTAAACCATGTCGATTATTTCGTACTTCTTTCAGAGCATGAAATCGACTCTGTTGATCAAGCGGAAATTACGATCTATTCGAGTGACGACGGTTTAGTAGAGGACTTTGATATTCTTAGTGGAGAAACTGAGAAAATCTAGAGGAAAGGAACTTTAAAAAAAAAGGAAGAGGTTAGTTACTATATAAAAACCGACTAAAAGGTCAATGATGAATGACAGTTTCACATTCGGATAGAGGAAATTAATTAATAATAGTATAAATGTGATTTTATTTATTATTGGCGTATAAACTGGTAGTGGTTATATCATAATTTAATAAAAAATATATCTAAGGTTTTTTCGCAGCCTTGCGTTGAATGTTACAATACAGGAATGGTCGGTTACTGCGTCAACTGGTGAACCTATTTTATAAAATCTGGCTTCCAAAATTCTTAGACCACCTTACCAATAAAATTTGTTATCACTTTACAAAACTTTAAAATATACCTAAAAGGATTTTTGAAGCCTTCTACTAAAGTTTATAAATCGAAACTGATTTTATTTAACTGAACAAAAAGCTAGAAAATACTACGGTATACATTTAATAAATCGAAAAATATTTTAAGCATGATTTCCTCTTTCAAATCTGACCTCGATAATCGACAATAATAGGGTTCGTTTTGATTTTGCAGTCTCTAATCCCTTCAAATCCCATCCCGGTGTCCCTCAGGGAAGTCACCTAGGCCCACTGATTTTCATATGGTCCATTAACGATGTTTAGCAGGTTATTAAACATCCAAACATTCTAATCTATGCTGATGATATGAAGATCTTTAAACGTATTTACAGCTCGTTTAACTTTTTACTCCTTCAAGATGACCTCAGCTGCTTCTCTGCCTGGTGCTTGAAAAACCTTCTGAACATCTCCAAGTACCACCCCTCCCACCCCTCGAACTTATTTTCTCTCCGGAGTACCCATTCCAATTATCAGTTTCCTTCATGACCTGGGCATCATTTGCGATAGAGAACTCAATAAAAACATATTTTGAGTACGAACAAAAATGTTTAGAAGCTAATAAACTGAATTTCGATTAATTATTGTAGTTTAATGAAAGCTAATAAATTATTATTATTATATTAAATGTTTCCTTTCAAAATATTTCATTTATTTAAAGCCTGTTATCTAAAAATTGCTGCTGGTAGTATAATTTTCGTTTTCATCACACAATGGCACAGTAGCCGATATAGCAGCGAAATCTTTTCATTGGTCGTGTTTGGTTTGAGCGAATATTTTCAGCCAATGGAAAGATTACGCTGAAAGAGCAGCAGCAGCGAAACGTTCTCATTGGCCACTGGGTCACTTGATTAATTTGTGGTTAAATACAAGATTTCCATTCTAATTTTAAAGTCCCAAAAATAATTTAATATTTAAATTATTTTCCCCTCGGCAAAGATTCAAACCAACACGAGAAATTTATAAAATTTCTTTAAGCCATCGTCCCAGCCCGTTTTATGTCAGTCGACTGTCAGTGGAGTGTTTTGTTAAATGTTGAGGTGTGGTTTGAGGATTTATTTTCGTAATTTCAGAGCTCTTAAAATTAATTTATTCGTCCAGGGAAATAAATCACTAATTGGCAATTTATCCTTACTAAAGTTGGACAATGTTTAGTATGCAAGTCATTGCATTTAGTAATGTTTAGCGTATTCCAGCACTCCGTAAAACTGTGTCGTACTACTTCTTTCTATGGTTGCAACTCTTTAATTTTTCGGATATTTAAAAGGCCTTCATTGACTCGAGGGAGTGGGTTATAAAAATCGAATCCGAATCGGTGGGCGACTATGTTTAGCATGGATGCTACCATAAGAGAATTAAAAAAACGGCTTAAGATAGAGAAAAATGAGGAAGGAAGGTCTGAAGCTTACGAAAATCTTACTAGAAGTGAGTATATTTGTTTAGATTTAAACTCTCAACGTTAATATAACACATAACTAACTTAGAAGTTTTTAGTTTTATTATGAATCCACTTTTAAGTTCTTTCCACGACTAAGCGCGAATTCGGTACCTCTAATTTTAATCTCGAAAGCTGGCGAACTAAAATTTTTTTTTTAGATACTCATTGCTAAAATCGTTGGTATGTATTAAGTGTTTTTATTTTTATTCTTTACAGACCATAATAAAAAAGAGATTGAAAATCAAAAAGGGAACTTAGAAGGTATGAAGATAGCAAATTTGTATACTGATTCAGCATGCAGTTTGAAATATTTCAAGAAAGAGAATTCAGTTGATATTGAAGATAGTCTCGACGAGGATTCCGACGGTGGGGTAGAACAAATAATAAAACCTAAAGGTAATTTAAAATTAAGAGAACAGCCAAAGAAGAGCAAAGTTGTTCTGCAAGGTATAAGGCAAAAACCATCTAAGCAACAAAATCCGAAAGAGAAACTAAATGTATGCCCTGATTGTGGAAAGAGTTTTGTAAACTCTGCAGATCTTAAACGCCACAAGAGGATCCATACCGGAGAAAGACCATTCGCTTGTGACCACTGCTCTAAAACGTTTAGTGATTACTCTAATCACCGGGCTCACGTACGGACGCATATGGAGAAAACGTTCGCGTGCTCTGATTGCGATAAGAGTTTCATTACATCGACAAGGCTAAAGGAGCACAAGAGAATGCACACAGGAGAAAGACCCTACGCTTGTCCGTATTGCTCTAAAACTTATGTTAGGGGTAGTAACCTTAGGGTTCATGTGAGATCCCACATGAAGGAGAAACCTTACGCGTGTCCTGATTGTGAAAAGACTTTTACAACATCGACGGACCTTAAGCGACACAAAAGAATTCATATAAAAAACAGGCACTTCGAGTGCCCATATTGCTCTAGAATTTTCAAGAATAATTGCAACCTTCAGAACCACTTTCGGAGGCATAAAAATGACATTAACGTGATTAATTCCCAGCTAAAATTCCAACAGGACAATGCGCATACACCGGAAATTAAAAGAAATGATGGGAAAGTTTTTAGTAAATTTTTTGTATTTTTAATGGATATTGTTTATATCTCGCATTTTTAACAGAAAATGAAACAGACGGTGTAGAACAAACTGAGATTAGGCAGGTAAAAATCGAGCCTAAAAATGATAATGAGTTGGATGATTTCACATTTCCTATCAAGGAGTTGAAAACAGAACGACTAGAGGCCTACGAAAAAGTTAAATGCAGTCCAGAAGTACAGAGGATTCCTACTAGTAAGTCTGGTATAAATTGTGGCCAAATATAAAATTCTTTAAAAATAAATACATAGAGGTTTAACGAGTTGCTGACGACGAAAAGTAACTAATTGCCATTAATCATCATTAGATAAAACCACTTTTAATAAGATCAACATTTAGCAGACCGTTTATCTTACAAATATCTGTTCTTAGCTACAAAGAAAACTAATTTAATTAATTTGGTTTTTTTTCCAGGTGAAGATTGGGGCACTGTAAGAAAAAAAGAATGTTTAGAAAAAGATATTAAAATTGAACCTTTGTATAATGATTCAGCAGAGATCGAAAGTGTTATGAGTTACGGATATCGGAAGTACATTAAGAGGGAGAAGTCAGTTGATATCGACAATGATGAGGAAATAGAGTCTAAGGCTGGAATGCAAAAATTAGCAGAAGAAAGTTCCGAATTAGAGGAATATTCAAAGGAGGGTCAATTAATGGTAGTGAAAAATCTGTGGCGAAATCGCCCTATTAAAAACACTGCAAAGAAGAAAACATTTACGTGCTGTTATTGTGAAAAGAATTTCATTACTTCAGGAGATCTTAAAAGGCACGAAAGGACCCATACTGGAGAAAGACCATACGCTTGCAAATATTGCGTTAAAAGTTTTAGTGATTACTCAAATTATCGGGCTCACATGCGTACCCACATGAAGGAAAAACCGTATGTATGTTCTGAATGCGGGAAAAGTTTTGGCACATCGTCAAATCTCAAGGGTCACAAATTTATACACACCGAAGAAAAGCCCTATGCCTGCAGCTATTGTCCTAAAACTTTCAGTGATAGCTCCAATCGCCGGAGACACATTCGGATCCATATGAAGGAGGGAATGGTTCACTCTGACCCTGCAGTCTCATGAAACAGTTTGCATTTTTAAGGGCGTCCGCACAAATCGAGTAGACTTGATTGAGGAGTGTTTTTCGGCTCTTCAAAATCTGGGCTTATAAAATTATAATTCGCGAGACTATTGGATAAATGTGGACTTGCCTAAAGAGGAAAGTGGTTTATCCGTTCGACATGCACTTAGATAATATTTGTATAATGTCTTACACCGAAAAAGAGATTTTATTGAATACCCTTAATATTTGAAAGGGAATTCTGAGTGCAAGAATTTTATTCCGGGCACATTATTGAAATTCTAAGCTAATTCGAGTGGAAAAGAAATTTAGTTAAATACTCAGTAACTTTGCCGGAAGTGAAGTATTCAAGATGTTAATACTAAATTCTAAATTCTAAATTTTACGAATATGATGTTTTTAGAGCAAATATTTTTCTTTTTGAATTTTTCAACGATGAGTTTATCCATTATCTCGAATATGAAATTCAACCTCAGAAAACGAGGGAACCAATTTAAAGAGATATTTTAAGATGGTGAGTTGGGTTAGATAGAGAAATTCAATAATAATTCATTGTAATTATTTGGTTTCAAAATGTGTGTATCCAACCTTTGAATGTTCTTGAATAATTGAGCAGATAAAAAATTTCCTGAAGTGATTGTGTTCGATTCAGTAGTTCGTGAAGTTTATTTCAAATGAATTAAAATAAAGCTTAAATCTATTAAAAAATACCTTGATGGTTTTTTTATATATGATTTAAAAACTTCAGAATTTAAATTATGATATTTATAATTTGTTAGCTTACCTATAAGGCGATACTATGTCGATTCTACATCCTCATACCGCTTTTGTTTTTCGAATTTCAGCAAAGGTGCAGTAAAAATTAAAATTTTTTAAAAGTTCTGGATAGATGTAACCCTTTTAAAACTTAATGTAAATAAAACTGTACGTGGTTTTACAAACAACACTTTTTATTCGGCTTACTTTTCAACATTAGGAGAAATTTAAGGATGTCTTTTTATTCGCGGTTGCTCAGCCCGGTAATCGATATCGCTTTCATTAACAGGTCTACAATATCGAGTTATGCTCTTGGCACTTCGAGCAGGCCAAAAATGATAAAAACGAATCAGGATTGTGATGCGTCGCGATTGGGCCAAAAATAATAACGACTGTCCTTGCTCGTGGTGACAAGTAAACAACTTAGTAATCTTCAAAAATAATAAATAATTCTTATCATTGAGTTTGGCACTCCTTGTTGGAAATTAAATAGTAGGCCAAGGGGTTAATAGGAGAAAAGTGAATGCAAAGTAAGCGTAGGATGATTTTTCTCACATTCCTGCGGCATACTCTCACCGTCCAAGGTACTGAATCTCCATTCTGAGAATTCTTTGATCTCAACGCATAACTTGTCTCCTTATTGGGATCAAATTTTTCCTTTGCTTCGCTCAAGTTGAACGTAGCTTCAGTCTGATTAGGTTTCTGCTTACTTTTTTCTACTCTAGGTAATTTTTCATTTTTATTTTCCTACAAGGTGGCGCAAAATTAATCACTCTATCGGAAGATGTATAATTATTGTAAATGGCGTCATACGTCAATCATATTTGACATTTGTGAAGTACACACCTGCAGAATACAAACAGTCAAGCAATGGAGCGCTATACACCGCAAGAGCGTGGAATAATTGTGTCCATTTTTTTGACTAATAATCGGTCGGTGGTGTTAGCGCAACGTGCATTTCGACGTCGATTTCCTAATCGTGTCGCGCCAACAGGGCAAACATTCCGCCGCTTAGCTGCTCGACTGGAACAGACTGGAACCACAAAAGACCTTGCAGGTCGTGGCCGTCACCGGACTGGTCGTTCTGCCGAGAATATCGCAGCTGTGGCTGCCGATCTCGCTGAGAACAAAGAAACATCAATCAGACGACGAGCCACGCAATTGGGCATCAGCAGACGGACTCTACAGCGAATTTTAGTGAAAGACTTACGCATGTCTGAATGTAAACAAAATTTTCCTTCCTCATCAAAGCTGGAAAGTCATAAGAAGATCCACACTAGAGAGAAACCCTTTGCTTGTTTCTATTGCAGTAAAGCTTTTAAAGATGATTACGGTCGCAAGCGTCACGCTCGAAGGATGCATCCGAATGAAAATCACCAATCCAGTAAGTTCTTTCGTTTTTTCAAAAGATCTTTTCCATTATTTGACTCTCTTTTTAGATAATGAAACTGATCTTCATGATCAAACTGAAATTGTGATCTCGACGAGTGAGTTAGAACGAAGTTTTGATTTATTTGAAGCTACAGAAGCCAAAGTAATGACTAATAATTCAGAAATGGAATACCTTCTTCAGGTTAGTGAAGGTAAAGAAGTCTGGACTGAAGCACAGAAAAGGGCTGATGTTACTGCTGGTAAGTTGTTTTTTTTGGACTTGCATTAAATAAAACTTTATGAATTGTGTTGATTTTTATATTTTCAGAGAATGAAATTCTATCTAGAGAACCTAAGAAAATGGTGAGTAATTCGCTTATCTCTGAAGTGAAGATCGGGCTGATAAATGCGTTAAAAGACACATTCACGAATTTGGAAGGACACCAAATTACTCATATAAAAAAAGAACCCACAAACGACACTGAGAATTAAAAGGTGTACCGGAGCGTGTAAAGAAAGTCTTTGGTATTGTTGATATAAAAGAATTACAAAACTATCAACTTGATTAAGAATAATAACACACACGTGCCACATTTGCTACACTATTAATTTTATAGAAAATTTAATAATTAGTTAGGAGTTATTCACTGCAACACAAGTTATGTCCAACTCTAAGAAATAATTTAGAATTTTTGTATCATTGTGTCATTAATTTTCAAATAATAAAATTTTTATTTGTTGAAAAAATTAGGAAATGGCGACAAATTTTAAATTTGAAATGGCTTAAACTTTACTTTTAGGTTCAAGATACAAAGCGAGAGTTAATTGAGAAAAATTTATTCATACTTACAACAAACTGCAAAAATCTGTTAAAAGAAAAGTGCGCCACTTGATTCAAATCATAAAGTGCTGTTTTTCACTTAATTTTCATTTTCTAATTATAGATGGCTTAACGATGTCGACAAATTTTGTAACATTTCTCGATTACAGCTGGTGTTGTTAATAAGCAAGTTGTAAATTTTCGTTTGTTTTCTCAAGATTTAGGTGAAAATTGAGCCTAAGCTGGCAGGCGAACTGTAACGGGATTGCGAAAACTGAAAATAAAAAATTTGCAAACTCTGGTTTAAAAATGTGTGTATCCAACCTTTGACTTAATGTAAAAAAAAACTGTACGTGGTTTTACAAACAACACTTTTTATATGGTGTAATTACTACCGAAAATTATAAAATAATTCGTTTTGTATTTTAAGTCTTTTTTAAGGAATGCAAACATGTAATCAAATTTATTTTAAAATACATCTTAATTTTACAGTAGTTCGATAGAAATTTTGTTATTAAATGATGAGGGTTTGTCTTTCAGTTCTTAGTACCTTGTATTAAGCGAATTCAATAAATAAATAAATAAATAAATTTCCAGAAGTGAACTATTTCTCAATGAGACCAGTATTATTCTAGAAACTTTTTACTGCGAAATTATTTGAAATTTAATGGCACGGGTTATGTTGGCTTTTAGGGCCGCTCTGATTTCTGGCTTATTCGCATAGACCTGCGTCGTTGTCTATGGTCGTTTACCTTCAGTTCCTGGGTCAATTGAATTTTGTACGGGTGCTGGCCCAAGTCACAATGATGCAAAATTCGCCAAGTCGTGGTCTGCGAAAGGCCGAGTTCTTTAGAGCGACGCGAAATCGACTGTCTCGGATTCTCATGCACACTCTCACAGACAGCGGCGATGTTTTCGGTAGATCTTGCGTTTCGTTGGCGCACGGGTGTTGGTTGATTATTTACTGAACCAGTGGACTTAAATTTATGTACACTGCGAATATTCCTCTCCTTAGGACGATTATGGCGATCGTAAAATGGGTGAAATGCGCGGAACGTTGCCTGAACAGAACACCCATTTTGATAAAACAATTTTATTATTTATACGTGTTGTTGAACGCTATATCCGTCCATGGTGATTTGGCAGAACAGACTGAATAAATCAGTCAATTTAACAGATATAGCCGCTATCAACTGTCAAAGTTCGGAAGTCCCTATTGGAAGACCCTTTACAAATAAATGTTATTTTTAAATTTCCCGCCTTTCGAAGACGTCCATTGCGTCTCATGCGTAAAAAATAGACAGAGATATACACTTTGCGTCTGAACTCTTCTTAGATGAAAATTTTAGCCACATATGTCAGTGGGTGCATCATTTGAGGCGGTATATTTAGTGGTTTATTTCTCTACGTCTATGATCGAACCCAAATGCGAATTAGCGAGGAAGACTTCAAAATTAAAGTACGTAATCGAATGGTGGTTCTCAGGAAAGCTTTGAAAAGGAAGGGTCGGCTAATATTAAGGACGAAAAGTCGTATCCAAGCGGAGCCGAATGCCCAGGTATCATGTAGAAGACATCCCATATTTTTTTGTCAATGAAGCAGGTTTTTAACATTTTACAAACGTCAACAATTGGAATTTTCACTGTTGATAAACAATTTGTGGATTTTGTTGTATTTTAATTTAGTTTAAATGTCACAAACATGTTTTGTGTGCAAATTTCTACATTTGGAAATGATCAGCATATTCCACCATCCGAAAAAATTGGATTTCATTCTAAAGAATTTGTTGGGACTGCAGGTAATTTTTCATTTTTATTTTCTACTATAAGCACTTTTAATTTTATTTTAATTTAAGGCCAAACAGGATGATTACCTCTGCAAAGAATGCTGTAGCGAATTAATAAATGCGTTTGAATCCAAACAAATGCTCGATCAGTCTAACCTGAAAAGATTAGACAATGGGACCTTTTTTAGTAAGTTACCTTCTTTGTGGGGGCATTCTGTTCTTTATTTAGCTCTTTTTATAGAAGAGGAAAGCAATTCTGGTGAGTTAATTGAAACTATGATGTCCTCTGAAGTGCCACCCGTAAGAAGTGAACATGAAATTAACGACGAATCGACGACAAGCTGCAACGAACTGATTGCGGATAAAGAGACCGAAACATTACAACACCCAGAAACAGGGAGATCTGAAGTTGAGAGAAGTAATAATAGTAAGTCTCGCACGGCATAAAGGAGTTATAATTATTACTAAATATTACAGACGAAAGCGGTACTGCAAAGAACGATGAAATCTTAACTGAGAACTTTGAGATCGAATCTTTAGATACTGACTTAGAGCAAATCGATTTTGTTGACTGCACAAATGATCAGGACTATTTCTCGACTGTAACGTTATCTGATAGTGAATACGAAGGGGATCTGAATAACGGGAATGGTAAAATAAATAATACTTTCCGTAATTCTGAATTTAGGGCACAAATAAATACATCCAATGTTCTTCATACCGAAGAAAAACAATGCCAGTGTTGTTTCTGCTTTAAAACTTACCCTAATAATAGCAGTTTGAGAAAGCACCTTCGCGTACATACAAATGAAAGACCATACATATGTAAAGATTGTGGAAAGGGTTTCAAGTTTTCATATTCTCTTAAAAGCCATAGAAGAATACATAGCGGAGAAAAACCTTTCGTTTGCAACTACTGCTCACGACCCTTTGCTTTTAATAATGGCCTGAAAAGACATTTACGCGTTCATACGAAAGAGAAACCGTTCGAGTGCTCTATTTGTGGAGACAATTTTGCCACTTCTACACAACTTAAAATTCACAAAAGAATTCATACCGGGGAAAGACTTTACAGCTGCCCCCATTGCCCTACGGCTTTCCGTAATAATAGCGATCTAAAGGTTCACGAGCGTATTCATATGAATGAAAGATCGTATGTTTGTTCTGAATGCGGAAAGGGTTTTAACACTCACAGTAATCTTCGGTCTCATAGATTGACCCACTCTAAAGAAAAACGTTTTACCTGCAACATTTGTTCTAAAACTTTTAATAGAAATTATGCGCTAACGGCACATATGCGCACTCATTCGAATGAGAAACTGTTCGAGTGTTCTGAATGTGAACAAAATTTTGCTTCCTCATCAAAGCTGGAAAGTCATAAGAAGATCCACACTGGAGAGACACCCTTTGCCTGTTTCTATTGCAGTAATGCTTTTAAAGATGATTACGGTCGCAAGCGTCACGTTCGAAGGATGCATCCGAATGAAAATCATCAATCCAGTAAGTTCTTTCGTTTTTTGAAAGACCTTTTCCATTATTTGATTCTCTTTTTAGATAATGAAACTGATCGTCATGATCAAACTGAAATTGTGATTTCGACGAGCGAGTCAGAACGAAGTCTTGATTTATTTGAAGCTACAGAAGCCAAAGTAATGACTAATAATTCAGAAATTGAAGACATTCTTCAGGTTAGTGAAGGTGAAGAAGTCTGGACTAAAGCACAGAAAAGGGCTGACGTTACTGCTGGTAAGTTTTTTTTTTGGACTTGCATTAAATAAAGCTTTATGAATTGTGTTGATTTTTATATTTTCAGAGAATGAAATTCTATCTAGAGAACCTAAAAATATGGTGAGTAATTCGCTTATCTCTGAAGTGAAGATCGGGCTCATAAATGCGTTAAAAGACACATTCACGAACTTGGAAGAACACCAAATTACTCATGTAGAAAAAGAACCCACAAATGACACTGAGAATTAAAAGGTGTACCGGAGCGTGTAAAGAAAGTCTTTGGTATTGTTGATATAAAAGAATTACGAAACTATCAACTTGATTAAGAATAATAACACACACGTGCCACATTTGCTACACTATTAATTTTATAGAAAATTTAATTTTTAATTAGTTAGCAGTTATTCACTGCAACACAAGTTATGTCCAACTCTAAGAAATAATTTCGAATTTTTGGTATCATTGTGTCATTAATTTTCAAATAATAAAATTTTTATTTGTTGAAAAAATTAGGAAATGGCGAACAATTTTGAATTTGTAATGGTTTAGTAATGTTGACCTTAAACTTTATTTTTAGGTTCAAGATACAAGGGGAGAGTTAATTGAGAAAAATTTATTCATACTTACAACAAACTGCAAAAATCTGTTAGAAGAAAAGTGCGCCACTTCCTTCAAATCATAAAGTGCTGTTTTTCACTTAATTTTCATTTTCTAATTATAGATGGCTTACCGATCTAACGCCAAAAAAACCGATGTCGATAAATTTTGTGATATTTCTCGATTACAGCTGGTGTTGTTAATAAGCAAGTTGTGAATTTTCGTTTGCTTTCTCAAGATTTAGGTGCCAGCCTAAGCCGGCAGGCGAACTTGTAACGAGTTAGCGAAAACTGAAAATAAAAGTGGAAAAAATCAAGAATCCGGAAACCTCCCCAATTTGCACGAAAATTTGTACAAACATCCTTTTCAACTTAACTAAACGACTATGTAAAAATTTTTTGTCTGACGCATCTACTTTCAAAGATACACGGCTTTAAAATTTTAACATTTCGTTCTTTCATTCAATTTTTTTTCTCGAGTTTCTATTAATTTTCGTCCGGATTTTTGACTTAAGCCCCCAAATTTCACAATTCACACTTTTTAACACTTTAAACATCCCAAATATCTGGAAAAAAGCAAAGAATTATGATTAATTCTAATGTTTACTTACCCTCTTACTCCAAATGACGATTTACTGACAACTTAGTAACATTTTACATATCAAGTTTCCCCTCCAATCTTAGGGGAGGTTTCCGGATTCTTGTCTTAAGCTATAAAAGTTAGAACTAAGTAATTCAGAATTAATGGAGCAACTTGAAACGGACAGGAAAAAAGGAATCAAGTGTGAACCGGAGATAGGTGCTGGTGTGCTTTCCTGCATTAAATAAAATTTTATGAATTGCCCGAATTTATTTTCTTTACAGAAGATGAATTGTCGGCCTCTTTTTATATCACCAATTTAGAAGTGAAACTTGAGCCTAAATGTGAATTAGAGGAAGACAGAAAATTGAAACACCGGATAATGGTTTTTCGCGGCAAAACTTCCAAAGGGGAGGGTTGGTTGATATCAAGGAAGAAGACGTGCAGACTGACGACGGTTCGGCATTGGAAAAACGAACGAAGGATATTAAAGAAAGTAGTCCACGTATCAAAAAATTTGTGTACGACGAATGCGAGCAAAGTTATTCAACTGCTGGACGTTTCCAAGCACATGAAAGGACGCATCCTGGACAACAGGTGTATGAGTGTCGTTGTCGTTGTCTTGTTCCAAGAAATTCACTTCCAAGCAGCACTTGAAGATACACCACATACTTCATAAAGGAGAAGAACCCTATGAATGTTTTCACTGCTCGAAAAGTTTTAAGAACAAAAGAAAACGAGTGCTTCACATGATCGTGCATACGTTACAGAAGCCGCACATATGCCCAGATTGTGATCAGGCTTTTAAGACCATTCACATGCTTACAATGCATACTGAGAAAAAACCGTACGTTTGCGGTGAATGTGGTAAGGGATTTATATTCTTCGGAATGCTTGAGGCTCACGAAATAATTTACACTGGAGAAAAACCCTTCAAGTGTCTGATTAGCTATCAAACTTTCAGATTAAAAAAATTACATGATATGTACATGCTTACGCATTCTAAAATAAAACCGAACCTGTGCAGTGATTGCGGAAAGAGTTTCGTCACAAAACATCAGCTCACCCATAAAAGGATTCATATGGTAGAGAAGTCCTATTAATGTACTACTGCCCTAAAAGGTTTCATTGCAAAAACGTAGCTAGATTGTCACATCCTAACGCATACGAAGGAGAGATCGTACGTGGGCAAATAAAAGGGTTTTTCCTACTCGTAGAGCCTCAAAATTCATCAAAGTATCCATACCGGAGAAAAACCATTCAAATCTATTAAATGCCATCAAACGTTTAGGACAAAATACACAAAAATCACATGCGACAGAGTAAAATATTTAATTTTTTATGAACTGTATTACTAAACTGGAGTATTATTCCTTCTTCTGATCACTAAACCTGTAAAAAAGCGCAGAACCTTTTTTTGTTTTTTTTTTTTAAATGCATTTAGTCTTTTTGGTAGATACGTCGCTTTTTCTCTGACTTATTAAACTCGCCGCAAAAACAAGCAGTAACAATACAAAGTTCTGAGCTCAAAAGTAACAACACAAATCTTGCTGTTTTCTAAAATATCTAGGGTTACGGGGGTTAGTGTTACAAGATATCCTGCGAACAAGGTCAGGGCAATCGATGGAACCAGCTAGGACTTGATGAACGAAAACAAAATCGGCGACATCTCGATGTAGGGCGAGGGACTGGAGGTTGATTAGTTTTAGGTGGTTTTCATAAGGAGGAAGATTAAGGAGGTCGCGCAGGGCTAAGCGGATGAATTTGCGCTGGACAGATTCGATCCTGTTAGTGTGGATTGGAAGGGTGACCAGACCTGACAGGCATACTCAAGGAGTAGTCTGACAAAAAAGATGAAGAGTGACTTAGTGACATAAGGGTTAGAGAATTGCTTAGACCAACTTTAAACGAAGCACAAAGCAGAATTGGCCTTGCTAATTGAATGATCTATGTGGAAACGGAAGTTGAGCTCACTATCGCATATGACACCCAGATCATGTAGGGAAGTAACAGAAAGAATTGGTTCGCTAGAGAGGACATAGGACCTGGTAGAAGAGGAGGTGCGCTTACGGGAAAAGGTGATTGTTTGGCATTTAGAAACATTGAGGTCAAGAAATTTTGTTCGTGCACCAGGTGTAAAAGTCGTTTAGGTCGAATTGAAGGAGACACGAGTTAGATGCATTGGAGATTCGTTTAAAGATTTTCATATCATCTGCATAAATTAGAATTTCAGAGTGATTAATTATCGTTGATGGACAATATGAAAATTAAAGAACCTAGGGGTCTGCCTTGGGGAACACCGGAATGGGATGTGAAGGGGTTAGAAATTGAGTAGTCAAATGGAGTATATTTAGCTTGTAATAAATTAACTTGAAAAATATGACTTTTAGTGGCGATTTATAGAAATTTTCATAAGTTAAACGTAATTTCCTGCTTGAAGAGCGTTACTATTTAGATCCCAGACAACTACCAGTTCATTCGTTCAGACTAGGCTAGGTTAGGTTCTAGTATTTGATAGCATCAACATTTTCCAGTAATGCCACCTTTGGAGCTTAAAACAACTGACCAATCTTTCTCCAATCAGCTGATTTCGTTTTTTTCCAAGAGGACAGTTTTATTATATTTTGGATAGTTTAAAACTTACTGGGCAATTTTAAATTTAGTCAGGAGTGAGTTTAGTTTTATATTTTGTAGCTGAAGCCTTTATTTTTTCAATTCAAGTGAAACTTCTCAGGATTATCTCCAGAATGTCGAGCAGTTCAAACCTTTCCAGTAAGCTCTTGAAAAAAAAAATAAATTGACCTTAACTGGTACATTGAATCTGTGCAGGTCTTCGCTTTAAGTACAACGAACGTAAGGACGCTTTCTTGGAAGAAAACCTTAAGGTGAAGGAGCCAATTCACATTTTCAAAGATTGGCTTAATACTGCCCTAGCCACAGAAGAAATCCTGGAACCGAACGCAGCATGCGTTGCCACCGTGAGTGCGTGAGTATTTTTTGTTTTTTTATCTTATCTGTCGGTCTGCTAAGAAGCAATTGAATTTTAACTAAATATTCCATTTCTCGATAAAGAGTTTTGTGTACAATCTTAAAAAAATTTCAGTTGTGGTCAGCCTTCAAATCGTTTCGTTCTGGTGAAAGGTGTCTCCAAGGAGGGGTTCACATTTTTCACGAACTACGGCAGCCGGAAAGCTCAGGAAATTGCGAACAATCCTCGGGTCGCTTTAACATTTTATTGGACCCCCCTTCGTCGGTCTGTGAGAATTGAGGGATGTGCCGAAAAGATTTCCCAAGAGAAATCTTTAGAGTATTTCCGCGAACGTCCTCGGGCAAGTCAAATTGGGGCTTTGGCTAGTGACCAAAGCACAAGGATACCGAGCAGAAAGTTTTTGGATGACAAAGAGAAGAGGATCAAGGAGGAGCTAGGCCCCGACAAGGATGTACCCCTTCCTAACTGGGGAGGCTTTCTAGTTCGGCCCTACTTGATCGAGTTCTGGCAGGGTCAAACTGATCGATTGCATGATCGCATCTGTTTTAGAAAATCCACCGATTTTAAGGTCCTAACATTTCCTTGGTATATCAAGTGTATTGTTACTAAATGTCCCTCTTTTGTAGGAAGTCGATGGTTCGTTGGTGCATGAGGGCGAGGACGGTTGGGTGTATGAACGCCTGTCCCCATGAGCACTACAAGTTAGGAAAATTATACCTGTAATTCAGTTTTTTATACTATTGAAATAATACCAACAACCTTAATATTATGAAGTTTTCTTGATTTTGAGTCCTAAAAATGTACTAAGAAAAACATCCTTTAGTTGGAAGATTTGGAGGGAGTTTTGATATTTGCTAAAACTGTTTAAACATCGTTTGATTTGAGCTAGAGAGTTCTAGTTTCATTCATTCGAATCATCAAGAAATCTCTCCCAGCAATTTTGTGTCCTCATATATTCTCTTCCTTATACTTTCAACAGGATAATGATCCGAAGCATACGGCAAAGCTTACAAAAAGATTTTTCGAAGACAACTCTATTAACGTTCTGTAGTAGCCCTCATCAAGTCCGCATCTCAATCCCATTGAACACCTTTTGACTGATGTGAAATCCGCAGTTGCAGGCCGAAATTATTCTAATTATAATGAATCTTATAAAGCTGTAAAAGAAGCGTGGCAAGCAATACCTGTCTGACAGGAAGGATATCCTACTAAATATTCGTAATAAATTTAAAATGAATAAACATTTATTTTAATGATATAGAAAAAAGAGTTTCAAATTAGATGTCCCCTATTCCGAACGTGGTATTATTATTTATTCGAAAATAAATTGTTTAAAGGTATTGTTGGGATAACATACAATATAATAAAAATGAGTAAGAAAATTATTTGACTTTACAAAAGATCTGTAAATATTTCTCTTTATATTTTGAAACTACGAACATAGGTAAGCATTATTAATATTTTGTCTAGCCTCTACATGATTGCAATTTTGTCTTCTGAGCTCATTTTGGTATCCCCCTCATCAGAATTTTCACTGATATTAACAGTCGCCACGCCCTCATTTCCTTTATGTCGTACAGAATCATGTTTATCGGCTGTAAGATATAACCAAATTTAGTAGATCTTTTTAGATACTAAAAAACTCATTCATACCGAAAGTGTTTTCAGATTTTTCTCCGGCATGAATCTTTTTATGAATCTTAAGTTTTATCAATCTGGGGAAACCCTCTCCACATTTATCGCATTTGAATGGTTTTTCGTTTGTGTGAACGCGCATATGAATCTTAAGGTATGCATTAGAAGTGAACGCTTTAGTGCAATAGCTGCAGACGTAGGGTTTTTCTCCTGTATGACTCCTTTTGTGGACCTTAAGCTTTGGGGAACAGGTAAATCCTTCTCCGCACTCATCACATTTGAATGGTTTCTCACTCAAGTGAGTGCGAACATGAAGTCGACGAGCGCTACAGGAACCGAAAGTTTTAGAGCAATAGCTACAGATGAAAGGTCTTTCTCCTGTGTGAATTCTTTTGTGTTCTGTTAACCTTGATGAGGTGACAAAACCCCGTCCGCATTCAGAGCATTTAAAAGGTTTTTCGTTAGTATGACTGCGCACGTGAACTAGAAGATTTCGGCTAGTAGTAAAACCTTTATTGCAGTAGCTGCAGACATAAGGTCTTTCCCCAGTGTGGCTCATTTTGTGGACCTTAAGCCTTGCCAAACAGTTAAAACCATCTCCGCATTCATTGCATTTGAATGGTTTCTCACTTAAATGAATGCGCTTATGAATTCGAAGAGTGGCTTTGGAACGGAAATTTTTAGAGCACTGGCAGCAAGTGTGGGGTCTTTCACCAGTGTGAACTTTTTTGTGGTCTGTTAATTTTGATGAGGTCGCAAAACTACTTTTACATTGAGAACATTCGAAAAGTTTTTTGGTGGATTGACTGGCGTGTACCTGAAAATAAGCGTTGGTATTGAAAGTTTCAGAGTATTTCTCTTTTCGCAATCAGAGCACTTTTAATCAATCTTTTGGTAATACGAAAAAAACTGTTGTACCAACCGCCTTACTTTATTTAATAAAGAGTCAACAAATTAGAAAACGATAAGTGTGTAATTGAATTCCTTCTCTTCCGCAACAATTAACTAGGGTTAAACTTGATACACAATCTAATTTCTAACTGCTAGCTGCAGAAACCAAATAAGATACAACGCTGTCCTATCTCTTGGATAAAAAAAAAGAATGCCAAGTCCCGATAGGGGAATCAGAGTCAATTTTAAGTAATTAAGATGGGAGCTCACCTCTTCATCCTTTGGTACTTTTGGCAATTTCGAACCACCATCGAGATCGTCTTCAGACTTTCGTTCTTCAGCAATATCCTCAATTTTAACTGGGTTTTCTTTTTTCAAATATGACTGACATCCCTCAATGTTGTCGCTATCGACCCATTTGTAATCATCATCTGGAGTTATAAACTCGGAATTCTCTTCTACCTTAATTTTAAGTTTTTTATTAAATTCCGATTTCGCTGTATCTTTTTTACTTTCCGAGTAGCTTTCGTCGTCTATAAAAACAATAACCGATTATTTAATAGAATATATATAGAGTCGGAAAACTCACAAACATCAGACCAAGAATATGTCTCTGCTCCATTTAAATTTATTGGATTATCGTCCGAGTTTAATTCTTCTTTGATTTTTACATTCTTTAACATTGTCACTGACAATTTGTTTTGTGTTGACGGTAAATTGAAGTTTCAAACAGCGATTTATAAATGAACTGTACTATCGACCTTGCGTTCACGTTGTCGATTAAAAATTTTATATTTCTTTGCCAATCCGCTTGGAGTAACGATTTATTTAATATTTTTTTTTTATATTAAACATATTAAATAAATATTACTAAATGGGTTTTTTTCTAATTAAAAGAATACAATTAAGTTAAAATGTTTTTACTGATTTTGTGAACACCGTCGATAAGGCAGGAAAACATCTGTATCGTTTCCAAAAATGTCAAAAAGTGATTGTCCTGTGGTAGTTGAGCCGGATTTGTTTATAAAGTTTTCACGCTCCTGAGAAGCTGGTGAAAGGTGAAAAAAAGAAAAAGAAAATTAAAGTAATTTAATAAGTGACTACTGTAAATGGTTGAAAAGAGAAAATAAATAAATAATAAAATAAACCTGAACATAATAAAACAATTTAGTTGTGTGGTCGGCGTGCTGACTTTGTGTTTGCTTGGCGTTAAAAGCGCATTGCGCTTCCTGCATTTTGTGTCAGGATGTACAATCATTGCTAACGGGACTCTACTGGGTAACTGTACTTTCTGAACGGCTGAGTCTCCTTGGTAGAGTTCCTGATTTGGATTTCGGGCTTGTGAGTTGTTGCGGTACAGCGGGGCTGTTTGCGACCTGCACTAACATGCCTGCTGCTGCTGCTGACTTGAATCGGAGATTTGAGACAGTTGGTCTCTATTCGGTTTCTTTTGATAGATTAAAAAAACAAAGGGAGTATGCACAATGTTTTAGAGGTCAGAAATTCGGTCATGTCAGCACAAACTGCACTTTTGCTCCTGCATGTGTTAGAGGTGGAAGGAACTGTGGTAACCAGTGTCCCAAAAAGTTTGAGGAGGCCCCCTCTGTGCCTAAGCGCATCAATTGTGAGGGTGATCACCCAGAAAACTTTAGTGAGTAGAGGCCGAGGCTGATGGTTGGTTGATAATATCAGACAACAGTACAGACTGGAAACAGTTTAGGTTGGACGTCGAGAGACTTCTAGTGGAATCCTCTTTCCCTCAGACAGGAATCTATCAAATGGCAAAATTGACATCCTTATGAATGGGGTAACCAAGGTGTTCTAGCAGGTGCACCTCTAGGCGATCCTCCAGACAGGTTATCTCTTGGTGACTGAGTCCTACCCGCCCCTAGTACGCCGACTACACGTTTTATTATGTTCAAGTTTATTTCACCAATAGTTATTTGCAATTTTTTTATTTAATTCCATTTTTGCACTTCCCCATCATTTACAGTAATCACTTATTAAATTCATTTCTTTAATTTTCCTTTTCTTTTTGTCCAGCTCCTCAGGCACATTCACACACTGCGGCTATTTACTCAAAAGTTGCAAAATTAAAAGACTGATGTAACTTAGACTTATAATAATGTAAGGAACATGTAATATAAAGACTCAATTAACACAAATACAAATGGTAGTCGAGCCTGCAATTTCTTCAACGTTTTTCATTAATTTAGCTAGTAAAAATGACGGAAATGTGCTTAGTTTGCAACTGTGGTATAATCAGCAAACTCCAACACCCAAAAGGCATTCATATTATGCTGCAGTACGTTTTGGAATATGAAGTAAAAATTATTACGTTGAAGTTTTTCCTTTAACAAAGCATCGACAGTTTATTTTTCTGTTTTAGAAAAAACAAGATCAAATTCTTTGTAGTGCCTGCTTTGATGACTTAAAAATTGCATTCAGTTTCAAGCGGAAATTCCATAAATCTAGGCGTTTAAGGCTGAAGCAATTGAGGAGTAACAGGGACGCTGCTGGTAATATGCTACTTTAAATTCCCCTCAGTTGAGAACTTAATCCCTTTTTGCAGAATTTGAACATAATTATTACATGCAAAGACACGAAAAATTATCAATCTATACACAGACACCAAACGTCCAGGAAATGAAACCAAAAACTGATGTAGAAGACCAATTGAATTTCTTTACTATAGTCAATAAAACCAAAGGAATAAAAAATGCTGTCCGAAATCTGATCGATCCACTGAATCTCGGGGATATCGCGAAAGATAAAAGTAGAGCGGAGGACAATAACGGAGCTATTAGTAAGTACCTTTTTTATTTTTAAAGCCACTTTCGATTTTTGCTTTTAAATCTGTGTAGTTCCATGTTGAAAACGAAAATATTTTTAATTTTTATATCAGGTACAAATAAAACCTTAAAACCCTCATCAAAGGTTCAAATTGAGGTCCAAGATAAATTAGAAGACAACGAATTCACAGATGTCGAGTATTTGGAAGATAATGAAAACACTGAAGAAATTTTTTACGGTGTGGAATATCTGGATCCTGTCGAGAATGAGAATTTGGTCGACCTTCCAGATGAGGGGAATGATAAAGAAAATAATAATCAACACGAAGAAATGGTTGAAAATAGAAAAATCCATTTGAAGGATAGAGCTAGATATGGTAAAAATATTGAAATATTTTTTAATTATTTACATATAACAAAATTTTGCTTACAGATGTTTCAAGCAAAATAACGAAAACACAATGTGTGTTTTGTTTCTTAACATTAGGCAGCCTTGAGGAGTTGGTAGATCATAAAAAGGATCATCAAGAAGAAAAATATCCCTACAGGTGCCCAGATTCTGTGTGTAATGCCCGTTTTAAGTTCTGTTACACTCGTGAGCGTCATCTCATTGTGCACAGGGAAACAAATCTAGGTATATATGCACGCGTTCGTCCTGAAAAAGCCCCCTGGCTATGTCCAGATTGTGGCCGGGTTTTTACATTAAAAGAAATTTTCGATTCGCATTTAAAAAGCCACAATAGAAAACAACATTTCGAGTGTAAATACTGCTTTAAATCGTTTGCGACCAAAACAAATCTTCAGATGCATTGGCGAATTCATACAAAGGGATCGCCATTCGAGTGTCATGAATGTGGGAGAAGGTTTATAAGTTGTGCAAGGCTTGAAATTCACAAAAGGATTCATTCCGGAGTTAAACCGTTCCAATGTGAGGTATGCAAGGCAGCGTTTATAACTAGTAGTGGACTGATAAAACACTGGAGGGTTAATTCACATTTTCGAGGTGCTATAAAGTCTTCTCCCGACCTCGATTTGAACAATAAATAATTCATAAAACAATACTTTTTATACATAGCTTCATAACAACCTTAGAGAGAAATATTTTTATTTGAAAAAGAATAAGTTTCACTTAATTAAACTACTAAAAAGTAGTAGAGCCGCTTTGTTTTAAAGAGTATTAAAAAAAAAAACATCTATTAAGGAAAACAACATGTTTCAACTTACTCCCTCATTTTTTCTTCGATTTTCTACTATCAACCATAAATCCCTTAGTACTAATTTAAAGTCTTCCAAGATTTGTGGAATATTACACTCAAGTTGTCCATCTTTTGTCGGTTGGCAGCCATTCACTGATCCAAGTTTAAACTCCTTTTCTCCAAATACGTCCGGTTTCCAAATAACTGCAATTTCTCTACCCCCACAGGGGTTGTAAAAGAACACAGCGAATTCAGAATATGCCTCCTGCAGAATTAAAAAAAAAGTGTTTTTACTCTCAATATTTCTTACAAAACTCTTTTTAATCCATACTCTAAGCTCTTGTAGTCCTCGCATCACCGGATCGAAACCAGCGGGCGGAATGTTTCTGTCAATTTGCACAAATTTTTTAGGTGGCTTAAAATTGTGGACTAGAGATGGTCGGACCATTTCCTTCTTAAGATTAATTATAACATCATACCCTTCTAAGGAAGGTATAAAAAGTTCATTTATAAGAATCACTTGAGTTGTTGTAAATGTCGGCTCTAGCAGCTGTAACGTGTGTCGCGCCAGAAGTGATACTCTCGCGAGGACTTGAGCATTTGGTGCTTTCTGGCCCCACATTCCATCCTTCTTAGTATCGTACGATGTAACAATGCTCAAGGGTGGAAACGTATCCCTTTCTGCTGTAAATGCTTTTTCAATTTCGGTAATTTCTTCCACTGAAACAATTAAAGAGAGTGAAATATAATTTTAGAATTTATATTTAATTTAATAATAACTTACAGTTCATCTCCTCATTGAAATTAAGCACAAAAAGTTCACTATTCCAATCTGTAGTAGCCAATAGATGTAAAAATCTAAAAAATCCTGTTTGCGGCTGAAATGCATTTGGTAATGGCCCCATTTGCATATACAAAGATGCTATGAGAAGTTCTGTGCATTCAGCTGGCCAAAGAAATTCATCCAGCATCTGAGAGTAGAGCCATCGCTTGGCAATCATAACCGTTGGCCCAAAACTCTGATATCTCTGGTACAGCCCATGAAGAGCACTAGTCAGCTTTGGAAGGACCACCAGACGTTTTTCCAGTTCCAAACTCTCTAAAGTATCGTTGTACTCAGTAATTCCTCTGCTAGAAACCGATTTTTTCAAAAGAGCAATTTCTTTTTGGTGAGAAATTTCTATTTTGAACAAGTAGCCATCCTTTAGGATATGAACACCGTCTGTGCCTCCTCGGGTTACGAGATTAAATTGTGTTCGCAACGATTTCGCAATTTGGAGATAGAATGCAGTTTTTATCCGACGAAATGCTGGCAAGTCGCTTGGCCATTTGCCGCTCATACCTAGAAAAAAAAATAGCATTACACAGGTCCTGTAAAAATTAAATATAAGCCTTACCGAGCTCTACAACCGCTTCAAAGACTTTGTAACTTTGAAAATATATCTTATTATCCTGCATGTACGATTTAGCTTTTGGTAGAATTGGTTCTGGATCGCAATATCTAAAAACGGCTGAATTCCCTTGAATCGAGTGTATGTCTAAGGGCAAATCCTCTAGAGCTCTTAAATTTTTGCTTATACTATCGAAAGTTTGAATAATTTTTAATGCGGTATTTTCTGCGTCATTATGCCCATCTTCCGGGACATAGAAGCACTCATTTAACTTATAAGTAGCATCGAACTGATCGGACAAATACCGAACTGATTCTCTGCTAAGTTTGAAGTGGTGGTTCAGCAGGTGTAGGACTATTTTTTGGACAATCAAACGTTTTTGGGAGAGGGTCTCTGAAGTGTTACTCCAAACACAAGCTTCTGTAATCGAACCGTCCTGGAATCGGCGCAGTTGTGATTTTTCGCCCCAAAAATCCCGAAACTCCTGGGCATTGCTTTCATTAGCTTGAGGGCCCTTATCAAGGATATCGTACGCGTTTTCTGGATTAAGAACAAAACCAAGAATAAAGAGTTGTTTGGGTGGAGACGGATTGTCATTGATACTCCACGGCTCGGTGATTGTTTCAATTGGCGCCATCGAAAGAATACGTTTACCCAATCCTTTGCGGAGAACACTACAAAATAAATAGTTTGAAACGAACATTACGAACAATTTAAGCGATTGTTACTTGCAAATCATCTTCAAAATTTGAGGGAACCACATTCCCGCATAGTTGGATCTGTCCGATTTTTGTGTATGGTATTCCAACAAATTTTTTATGTATGTTTTCTCTGATATTCTGCAAAGAAAACGTATTATATTAACGTTCAAAAAATTAAATCCCATGATCTACTTCAAAATATGATCGAACTGGATATATACTGGAAATTTAGCCATGAATAAAGCATGAAAACTGTTCACGTGTTTGTTGTTCAGCAATTCTACGGCTCTTTCCGATTCTAATTTTATTTTAAGGTACACGTCGAGAGATAGGTTAGCGCAAATATTCAAAAATCCAGTTGAATCCACAAAAACTATATCATAGTGCGCATGAAATTGTTCCAGAGTTGGTTGATTCGCTGCTGATCCATCAGAGCATAAACTAATGCCCTTACCTTCTTCGTGCCAGCTGCTTATTGCTAGAAACCATCCACAATATATATAGAGTTTAAAATACTTTAATGAAAACTCACCCAAATGGTTCCAAACATTCCTAGCAATTTGATAACTACTCATCGTCGCGTGGATTTTTTTCTGCTTAATCAAGTAGACCAGAAACATGGTCATTATGTGAGCTCCGAATCCACTCAATCCGTGATCCAAGCCTCTCTTCTTCAGCCAAATTTTGAGCAGGATCAAACCTTCTTGGAAATTTCTGTGAGTTCCTATAGTTGCCTGGATTACCTTCTGATTCTTCTCCATTGTTAAATCGAACAGTACCGTTGCGTTGTAGAATGGTGTTGCATAAACCAGCTCCTCTTTGGGATCCGTACAGGTCTTTTCGAACAGGCTGTCCCTGATGTTACTATTCCATGGGACAAAGCGGCTAAGCTTGAAGGATTCCAGCTCACCTGAAACGAAAATCCTAAAGCGAAGCTTCTTAGAGAAGCTGCTGCCTTCTGGGACTACTTCTAGCACTGGCTTGTATGGGTTATTTCGGTGGCAGCTAAATTTAATATCGCTAAAGCTGAACTGGCTTTTGATCATCTTGGAGGCAATACAGCTAAGATATAGTGCCCGTTTTTGATCGTAAACAAGATTTAGATAGTTCTCCTTTTGGAATGATCTTGCTGGCATTAAAACACAAACGTCGACAACTAAATTCGATCCAGTTATGGTATCAGTACAAGCAGATCCAATGAGAAATGCCTTGGTTGGTTTTAGAAATTGGAACTGAAAAGGTTTAGTGTGAAGCTTGTTTAATTGGATAGGAACTTGCACTCCAGCGTCTTTCAGCCAGGTAATACTATCCGATTGTTCCTTTTCTTGCATTGATTCCAAGCCCTCCAGGAAACTGTTCAATCCCTTCATCCATGTCTTAATAAAGTTTTTGTACTTATCCTTTACCTTAAGCTCGCTTAACATTTCCTGGATTTGCAAGCGGAAAAGGTTCGAATGGAAAAGATTTTCAGTTTCGCGGAGTTGATTGATTTCTTCCACAGTGGGTGGCTTATAGTGATTTGTATCAGTCTTTGGCCTTTTATTTGCTGTATTTTCTGAGATTTGTTGTAATTTCCTTTTCGGTTCTTTAACTGATTTTCTGGCTGCAACTTCCTGCTCAGTAAATCCATCGTCACTTCCAGTTTCCTCCTCAGAATCACTTTCGCTCGTCCCATTTTCTATCATCGAATCTTCGCTGATCTCGTTCGCTTGATCAGAGTCTTCAGAATTGTCGACTGATGGCTGAAAGAAAAGTAATAATAAAATTTATCTACAATCTTGGTTTAATTGAAGTTCAATTATTTTTGGAGCACGTAAAGTAGTTAGGATAAATCCTAGGGTTTTTCTTTAAAAAGTCAATGGCTTGCAAATGCAAAAATTTAAAAACATAATAAAGTAGGTAAGTAATATAAAATTAGTTTTTTAAACACTATTCAAATGATTTTTTAAACCAAATTCAATTGTAATAACGACAAATCACTTTATCTCTTGGATAATTACATAAATATTAAAAGAACACGGCTCCAAAATAATTTTACTCCTAAATTTACTTACAGCTGCCGCAAAATTCTTTTTATATTTTCCCATTTTCCCAAAAAATAATGAAACAAACTCGGCTTTATTTACAACTTGCGTGACATTAACCTCCCGCCCCAACTGTCAAAAGCACGTGTAACTAAAGTTGTATTTTTCTCCGCATAAGTTACGTTGCATGTTTGTCGCTGTAATCATTCCATGATATGAACTCATGTTGGCGGGAATATTTAAAAATTACATTTTTTTTTGTTAAAAAAAATTCTTTTATTGTCCATCAATTTGTGAGGAGCTCTTATAACCACTTTCATCAGGGAATGGAGGATAATCAGAATGAGTTTTTGAATGTCTTTTTAGTCTACTACTATCCATAAATGCCGCATTACACATTTGGCATTTAAATGGCCTAACTCCGGTGTGAATCCTCTCGTGAATTTTCAGCTTCCCAGAGCAATTAAAACTTTTTCCACATTCACCGCACTCAAACGGCTTCTCCTGGGTGTGTGAACGGACATGAATTTTGTGCGAGTAATGAGTCCGAAACGTTTTTGAGCAGTAGAGACACTCGTAGGGTCGTTCTCCAGTGTGGAATCGAATGTGCGCCTTAAGGTTCCCATTTTCTGCAAACCCCTTGCCGCAGTGAGGACAAAGGTAGGGCTTTTCGCCAGTGTGATACCGCTCATGAGCCTTTGCATTGCCGCTTTGGTGGAATCTCTTGTCACAGTAGCGGCACTTGTACCTTTTTTCTTCCGTATGAGTGATAATGTGGCAACGGACACTGTACCTGTCCTTAAATCGGGCCGCACATTCAGAGTTATTGCACCTGTAGGGACGTTCTTCCTTTTTATGATGCTTCTCGTGATCCTGCAGCATTTCTGAGCTGCTGAAGATTTTGTAGCAAAACTCACATTGAGTTTCCTTTAAGTTTTTGAAGATGTCTATATAAAAAAAATATATTATATTCCGAGATAAAAATACTGAGAGAGTTCCAACCGTGCTCATGATACTTTGGAACAGGTCCTCTTCTGTGCCTATCCCTCGGCATTCTTTCACGCCGCTCCCCAACAGAATGCATCCGGTGCATGTGCATCCTGTAGCTTCCAGTTTTAGTGAACGTTTTATCGCAAATTTCACACCGTATAGTCGCCTCTTGTTGCTCACTGTCTTCTGCATCGTCTCCCTCCTCCTCCTCCTCCAGTTGTTCCCTAATTTCAGAGCTGTCGTCAGACTCCAACATTTGGATGATGTACTTTTTGTCATCGGCATCATCGGTGGGATCTCCATCAATATCTAAATCTTGATTTTCAATCGATTTCTCACTTATGAAGTAATCTAGACAGTCTTCAATGTTATCTTCCTGCTTCGAGTCAGCGGTTACAGTCAGAATTTTAAAGTCTACATTCAGCTCATTTTGCCGGTCAATTTTTTCCTCCGACATATTTGAAGAGCTCGTAATTTCATTTTGTTTTACATTCTCACTTTCATCTTCTATAAAATAAACAAAAATTACATGATAATCGATAGAGTTACATCTACCTTTACATTTTACATAAATTATTTTATTTTCTATAGAAACAGTGAAAAATTACCTAAAACATCGACGTCGGTCCTCAAAACTTCTGACCTGTATAATCTCGATTGGTGGCATTTCTGCTTGAAATTGAATGCGTTTTTTAATTCATCGTAACACGTAATACACAGGTAATCGTCTTGCTGCGTCTAAAATGTAAATTAAGAATAATTATTCCGAGAAAAAGTAATTTTAATATAAAAATTTAATTTACCTGATGCCCAGAGACAAAATTTAACATATAATCCAGGTTGTTTGGATGCTGAAATATGCTGATCATTCCTGAGCTGAGTATGTTGCAAACCACACATGTTGTTGGCATTTATGCTTATTCAATTTTATGAAAATCGTAAGAGAAACAAAATTCTCAATTCTGTTTAACAACAAACAGTGACGACAGTGACACTTCTCCGATTTTATTAGCTGTCAGAAACCTACCTTATCGACTAAATGATTTATTTTAAATGGCAGCACTGAAATTAACCGAAGCATACCTTAAGCCAAAAATGTTTTGTCTTTAAATTTTTGAGATATCACCTTGATTGTTTATCCTAATTTTATTACTTATTCAAATTTAATATAAAACATCTAGCTCCAAGTTAGCCTAGTTTTATAGATCTTTAAAAGGATATTTTGGCTTATAGGTAACTTTTTTAATAACGTTCTCATTATTTTTCAGGACCCTAAAATGTGCTTCTTTCAATTTTTGAATGATATTGGGTCCTATTCTTGAATCCATTAAGATTGAATTACAAAATAAAATTCCCTAATTTGTAACAAATTCAATTCAGTTACCTTTGACTTCATTTTTTCATTTAAAGTGCGGAAAAACTAATTGAAGTTGAAGATATCATGAAATGAATTTTTGATAATAAAGGAAATTTATTAACCCCTTGGGTACATTTGACGACTGAAAGTCGTCTTGTAGTTGCCTAAGTAACAGATGACGAGTTCAACTCATGTAACATACACATTGAAATTCATGCTGGATTTATTGGGATCAGTTGCAACAGAATGAATTTTGATTCAAAAAAGGCTTTTTTAAGTCACTTTTGATTCGATTCGAAAAGAATCTATTGTTTTTTTTAACTCTAAGACACCTTATAAATATATAGTCAACTAAAATCTATAACTGCTGTGGGAAGTTCCAGAAAAATGTTTCTGCAGTTAAGACTATTGTTGAATTGTAATTTTCAATTCTCATAAAAAAAAAATTAAGGAGTTTGAGAACTTTAAAGCCTTACCTTCACAATTGTTAAAACGTCTATAAAACAAAATCATCAAGTGTTACAGGGGCATTCATTCACACACAGTAGCTCTTTTTAAAAATCTTTTAATGGAGTTCTTCATTTAAAAATTAAACATCTTCCCCACAGCCGCCCGTCATTTACTCGTTCTCCTGTGACCGCAGGCGGCCGTTTGGATTTGTCAGCCTGATGGAGAGCTGCTTAGCGCGCTCAACAATATCCTTTCGTTTCTTTGATGAAACCCCGTGGGCAATTTCGGCACTGTACACTCGATTCTGCATCATGAGGACCTCAAGCTCCTTGACGTTATGGACGAGGAACTTTTTAAATCCAGTTGGCAGCATATGTTTAGTGCGATTGTTTGATCCATACCCAATGTTTGGCATCAAATACTGGCCCTTGAAGCGGCGACGTACTCGATTATCAATACCTTTCGGCTTCCTCCAGTTGGCCTATAAAAATTAGGGAAAATGTTTAGTACAAGTTATGCGACGGGGAGGCTGCAAATGTAAAGTTCCCTTACCTTTAGCTTAGCATATCTGTCGGACTGATGGCGGATGAAACGCTTGGTGCGCTTCTTCACAATTTTCGGCCTGTAGGCGGGTCTGATAGTCATCTTGGTACTAGGAAGAAAAAAATAAGAAAATTATTACAGCAAAAAGGTTATTCAGAAATGTCAACAAAACAATTTTTCGGAAATGTTGCATTTTAATAGTACTTTTTAAGAAACTTTTATTCCTAGTTAATTACTTAGGGTTTATTTAAGTCTTTTAGATGAATTTCTACACTATTTACATTACGATTACTTTAATTTCCGAAGATTTCATTCATCAACCTACCGCTTTTGAGGAGTGCACGTCAAAAAGAAACCTTCAAATTGAAGTTAGCTGCAATCTTCGTTATGCTCTGGTAAAATATGGTTCAGCGAATTTTTAAAGCGGGATCTTTTAAATTATGAAAATTAAATATTTATTTATTATTACAATTAATTCCAAACTGTTTTATATTTTCAATTAGTAAATGTATCATAAAATATTTATAATTTACAAAAACATTTATAATATGACGTAAAAATGGTATAAATCGCTTCTTTATTACCATAAATTAAATGACCGTCATTTAAAAAACTCAAGGTAACAAGATTGCAAAAATTAAATTTAATTAATTTTCATTACCTCACAAAATTAAATACAGGTAAACCCTATAAGCCCTATAACACGATAGATAGTCTCCTAAAAAATGTCGTGTTGTGGAAAATCGTGTTACAGGAGACGAGGAGCCAGTAAAAGAATGCTTTAAAGCTCGCAAATAGAAATAAAAATGCTCTAGACCTAGACTAGGCTCAAAGCTCAACTTAGCAATCAAGTGGATCGCAATCTGTTTAGAATTTTGCTTAAATCGAGTAATACTGCATTTCGGCTACTACCTGTAACACTTCATTAATATCCTCTCATTTTTACTGAGTCAAAGTTTGTGTTTAAGGCCTGAATTATAAAAGAATATCAATTTGAGGTAATACGGGTATTTTCCGAATGTTTCGGAAAGTAAACTCAACTCCTTCCTTTGACTTTCACCTGCTCAAATCATCTCTTAGGAATGCCCTGCATCTTCAGGATCAGAGAAATAAATCCGAAAAAATATGCCCAGAAAAGATATCCAAGAATTGCTGTTAGAAGAAGAAATTGATGAAGCAGATTTGGTAGAAATTATATCTGGAATCTATAATAACTCAAAGGATAGGTAGGAAAGCATAGGCGATTTCGGAGAAGTTAGAAAGGCCTAAACTTATCCGAACAATTAGAGTCATATTTCTTAAATGAAAATCCTTCAAAAGAAAGGAGCACTAGCGTTAGCAGAGTACTTCAATGCCTAGCACTATATAATGAAATTTAGGAAAGGTTTTTTAACTAAAAGTAAGCAATTTAAAATAACAGATTTTCTTGCAAAAGCTAGAGTATGAATCCGAAATAATGCAAACAAATACTCCGAGGATGAGGATATCTTTCCAAAAATAAACCTAAAGGAACAGAGGACAGATGCAGAATCTCAATCTCCCAAATTAATTTTAAACTTATCTTGCTAGCAATGGAATTTTAATTTAAGCTTTTAAAAGCAAGCACTTTTGTTTGGAAAGAAGCATGTCCTTTACTTACCTCCGAAACGAAAGATGTAATCAGGAAATAAATTTTTAAAATATTTGTTTTAAATCGAAATTCGAAACTGATTTGCCTTTTATTAAGTTTTGACTTTAACATTGTTTAATGAACTGTAGAAGAAGCCTATTATTTATTTAGATAATTAGAAAAACGTTCAGTCCCTGTAAAAGTAGGGTAAAACAGTGAGCGGTGCAGGATAGTTCATCAGCCACTTTGGACCTTTGTAGATCACCTGCGTATTCCCATCCTTCCAGGTGCCAGTCGGAAGGTAAATGTCCCGCTCTATTTGTCCCTGGACTACAACTGGGGCCACAACGACTCGGTCTCCAAGGAGGAATTCTAAAAGCACAAATTTCGATTAAAAATTGTTGTGGTTTAGAGAGGGTCTGCTTACGATCTTTAATCTGCCTGGCGACCACATCCGCGCTATCCAGCCACCACAAGGGCGGATTGACTGGCTCCCCTGTTTCCATAGCTAACTTGAATCGATCGATCAGGTAATCGGCCCAGGTCGAATGTAGGTCGACAAACTTCTTGGTCAGGTCGACGGTCTCCTGATCGTAGAGCCATGGAGGGTAGGAGAACTGCATAGCGGGCATGAAAGTGGTCGCCTGCACCCAGCGAATGAAGAGCTCCTTGTCCGGTGGCTGTTGGTATCCATTTCCACCGATCATATCGGGCAGAACGTAGCTGTATCCGGCCAGGTTCAATGTCAGCAGCTGAGGGATTAGCGTTGGTAGGCCGTTATTATCTGTCCAGTCGGACTCTTTGTCCATCATACGAACGTAAAATCCATTCGATTGGGTGCGGTATCCTGCCCGGACTTCTGCTCCTTGTCGTAATAGATTCAGAGAATTCAAATATTGAGAAGTTTGCTGACTGGGGTTGAAATAATTTTTTTTATACTCTGGCCCCTGAAAATATTGCAAAAATACTTTACACGTTATACGCATTATATTTAAAAAATTAGAGAATTTTGATTCTACACCTAATTACCGTGCCAGATGTCTGTTTCTAGATTTAGAATCTTTATATGCTAGAAGAAAAGTGGCAGAAGCTATACTCATATGGGACATAATCACTTCTAAAATCAATTGTGGTGTTTTACTTTCGGAAATCCAATTATATGTGCCTCAAAGATGCTTACATGCTGGAAGTATTCTTTTCATTTTGTATTACTGTAGTAATTATGGTTTTAGAGAATCACTAACAAAATTCTTAAAAAAGCTTTAATTCCGTTTATGAATTTATAAATCTTAGCTGGTCTAGAAATGTTTACAAAATAAAAATTTTAGATGATTTAGTCTATTGATTGTAAATAATAAATAAAGTATGGATAAATGAAAAGAATCCAATGGAAAGTCTTCAACAATTTTGGGATCCAGACTGGATACATTAAATTGTTAGAAATTTGATCAGTGCATTTGATTTGCACTATGACCATTTAAATTTTAAGGAAATAAATTTGATACAAGTTAAATATATATAAAAAAAAACAAATATTAATAATTACCTGGGCCACCCAATTCGATTCTCCTGCATCAAATTTGTACCCATAAATTCCTGTGTCTTTTTGAAGATCTACTAGTCTTTGAACGAACCAATTAGTTGATAAAGTTTGTGTAAAGTCGATATGTTCGGTCCCATCTTTTTCACTATTCCACCACGTTGTGGGACCACGTAGATAATTTAGCCTTTTAGCGTTCTCATAGAACTCTCCACAGTTCTTGTTAACGAACGGATGAACCCACAAGGTTGTTCGGAAGCCGGATTCTTTTATATAATTAATTAAATCTTTCACATTTGGGAATTTCAATTCGTCAAAAGTAAGAGTTCCGTAGCATGTTTCCCAAAAATCGTCTATTTCGATTTGACCATTATGGAAGCCGTTTTCACTAATTTTTGAAACAAAATCCCGAACAACTGAGTCGTTAATTTCCTTTTTGTAGAGAGCCCATGTTGACCAAATTGGATATCGGGTCATCATTTGGTCAGGATAGTATTTAGGTTTTCCAATAACGTCAATTGCTTTCAGGTGAGCGTCTCTCATATTTTTAGCTATTATCACATCATATGAAAAGGTATATCTTCCGCTCCAATAAACGTAATATGGTAGTTTTGCATCGGTAGTAAAACATAATTGATTCTCGTGCTGCTCAGTATTTTGATCAATAAATAATGGTACATCATTTCCGACTAAGATAGCCACTCCTTTGGAATTCAGCCAATATCTTTCCGCTATGGCACAGGTTCGGTCCTCTTTTGTTACATACGAATAATTTTTATAGGTAGCTTTTTCGATCGGCCAACGCTGAGATCGATCCTCAGGACCACCGTACCAATTCACTTTCCCAATATTTAAATTGAAACAATCCTGACTTTTTTGATCTAATCGCAAGCTATGAGCGAATGTAAAGGAGGGATATTGTTGATATTCTGTGCGAGAAATTTCAAGATTGTGATTATTTCTACCATTTATAATAATACTCCTCGTGTTATCAGCGATCTGAGAATCCGTATCGAAATTTTCATCCAAGATGATCCTTTGTAATAATCGATCGTCAGATAGATATCTTGTTTCTCCATCCGGTAACGATTTTTCTTGAAAAGCTTCATAAAAATTAATTCTTAATCGGTGATCCTCTCTAGTTCCATCAATTTGTAAAATTATATTTTCAATTCGCTTCTCCCACTTAATACACTTTACGATTGGAAGTAGTGCTAGGGAAATAATAAAGATCACTTTAAATAATTCCATTGCCTTGAATAAAAAAGGCATTAATCACAGAACCGTCCGACGAGTCTGAACGCGATTTCAACTCAAGAACTACATCCGATTGTAGACGATTTTATATGAGGTCTTATCATTGTAGGGGATTTGATAAGAATTTAGATATTGTCAATTTGATATGCTTGTTGTGATTAAATAAATTTTTTATAAAAGTAAAATTTCCAATTAGCATAATGAATCTTTTGTAATACTTTCTAAATTAAGTGTTTATTCCGTATAGTGTTTAAAGATAAGCTGCATCTCTAACTGATCTACTTAAAAAAAACAAAAAATAGTAGCTTAACACAATTGTATTGTTTTTAAAGTTAAATATTTCCTTTTTTAAAAAAATATTGTTATTAGAAAAATGATCAAATTTCAAATACATCATAAACTTTCACATTATCGCATTTGCGTTTAATTAGAGATCACGATCAAACACTACAAAGCATTTTCAATCAACTTTTCATACTGAGAACGTAGATCAAGCGTTTAGCGATCAATGTTACATTAATTTTTGTTAACGCGTATGTTGGGCGTATTATAAAGCAGCCACTTTTTTACCCATACGAGGTGTATGTTTGGGGTCGTTATCTTGCTGAAAAATATAGCTTGGACCTAAATTCATTTTATTACAGATCAATGCTAGTAATTGTTTTTTTAAATGTTAAAGTACACAAACTGGTAAATTTTACCATCAATAAATACAAGAATTCCGATTCAAGACCAACTCATGCATCCCCAAACAGGCACACTACCTTCGCCGTGTGCTGCGTAGATTCTTAGGATCTAATTCTGTACCCTTCTTGCGACATACTTTTGCTAGAGCATCGTGACCAAATTGCAGTTGCTCTCATCTGTGAATATGGCTTGTTTTAAGAATGAGAAGAGTTGCCGACCTTAAGGATGGTTGTATAACCGTTGGATTTTCGTTTTACATTAATAAATAAACTTGTAAAACTGTTTAGGCTCGGAAATAAGATTGGATTGCATGGAGGATAGGAGAGGATCATTGTAAAGGGAAATGAGGGAAGAGATGAAGAGTGATCAACATTAGACCTTGATAGGAGAATATAATGTCATAATTTGTTCCTTTTATTGTTTTAGAGAACGACGTTTTTTATCATACCAAGGCGGTGATGACGAGCGACTCTTTAGGGGTTCGAAGAGAACCAGGGATAACCAGCTGAAAAGTTCACAGTAAAATAAGGTGACACTGTTATTTAGTGATAACTAGGAGTTAGATAAAGGATGTGAGGACTGTGGGTCATTATTAAATAAAAATTAAGTGGTCAACGATTCCAAGACATATGGTAATTAAGTGAGTGGATTCTATGCCTCAGAAAGTTGCTGAAGTAATAAAAAAACAAAGGATGCCAAACTTATTATTAAAAAAATGTTGAAATAGTACCCTATTATTTTTGGAATTTTAGAAAAGATTGTGTTTACAACTTGAAAATAAACGCATGAAATGTTCTGGATTTTGTCTGTAATTTAGAGAGCAAGCACAGATGAATAAAATCGTGTATTATTTAACATTGTACCGCATGCAGTTTTGAATTATCAGGCTACTACATAAGAGCAGTTTATTTTGAAAGTGGTGCAAAAGGCCAAAATGCCATAAGAACGAGTTTATTTTAAAAGAATATAGAAAAATCTCCCTTATCGCATTTTGGACTTGTACCACTTTCAAAATAAACGACTCATATATTGAAAAATCGTTGAACGGTGCTAATATTTTGCATACAAGTGTAAATTACATTAAAAAATTTACATCCTCATATAAAGCTTGTCTTGATACCTAAAACACATTTTCAGTATTGTCTTTTCGATTTTAACTCTTGCAGGAAACTATCAAACGGATTTGTAAAAATTTCGTTTGATTGTGAACGCAAACGTAAATTGGCCGCAATAGGAACTAAAACTGGGAATTAATGAAAAAAAGGTGAGAATTGTTTTTAAATTTTATTTCTGTTTTATAAAATACTATTTTTACTAATATAGTTATTCACTTTTTTTTATCTTTAATATATAAAGAATAATTTTCTTGTTTTGCTTAATGAATCGATGAATATACAATGAGACCGATGTATTGCGTCGTGTGTCTTGCCTGTCTTCACTTCGTGTTCTTTCTTTTCTCACTTTTCTCTCGTATTTTCTTTTGAATGAGTTTAATTTCTTTTTCATTTTTTTTTTATCAGTTTTACTTAAAGTTACCTAATTGCTCTGCTTAATGATGCTGATGATGATGATGATGATGATGAAGAGGTTAAATTAATTCTATTAATTAAAAATACTTTTTTTTTTGTTTTCCACCTATAACAATTTTTTTTTTGTTTTTCATATTTTTCTTCTTTTGTCTGAGTTTTACTTTACGGAGCTTTTGTGTGTATTTATTTTTCTTTGTATTTGCTTTAATACTTCGATTTATTAATTTTTTTAATTTTTCAAAATATCATTTTCAGTTTGTTCAGATTTGTTTTTATTTATTAGCCCGTAAATCAGCATTCTCACTATTTTCGTTCCTTTTATTTTATGTTTTTAATTAATGAAATAATTTCATGTAAGTAATAAAGTAAGAACACAATGTGTGGGTATGTTTCAATTATTCTTTATAACAATTATGAATGCAATTTAATATACAAAAAAAAAAAAGAAAAATAATTATAGAGACGGAATCATTTGTAAATCATTCTCCACCTAAATATTTTTGGGATAGTACCGATGCATTAATTATTGGATTTTGGTTTAAATGCAAAATTACTAAGGATTTTATAATTTAGCCAAATCGATTAGTACTTCCTAAATTTTCTAGTTTTGTTTATTGAAAAAATGTATTTCTTCTATGTCCCAAAAATAGGTGTAGAATGATTCATGCCCAAAAATGTTGGGTTTTATAAAAGGAAACTTAACGTTGAAAAAATGCTTTAAATGAGAGTAGCCAAAAAGCTGATGAAGTGTACAATCGCTTCGTAAAAAGCCCTCCTGCTCGCAAAACAAGTAAACGCACAAGAACTTAAGGAAATGTCTCATAGAAAGTTCTACCTTCTATTTGTTAATATTTTTTTTTCTTTTTGTTTCATGTTCTATTCAATAAATTAATTTTTTTACAATTACACCTATTTTGCTCATGAATATCTTAGGAAGGCACTTCTTGCACCTGGTAAATAATTATACGCTTTATCATTCTCTCTTCTCTTTCCTCATCTCGCTCTCTATATAAATATAATTTAATTTTACTTTCGTATTCGCTATTTAATCATCGTGTTTTTAATTAAATTAATCAATGAAAACCTTAACCCGATCTCGTCTTCCTCCGGTTCCGGCTGTTGGCTCTCTTTGCTTTTTTTTTTACTGGATTATTTACAAATTGTTTCATTTATAAAGAAAGAAAAAATAAATATGTCACTATTGATGGATAACTTCTATGTTTTGTATTTTCTTTTTATTTATTTTTTTTTTTTTTTTTGCTTTTTTAAATTATTTGTTTAATTTTCTTTTCTTTTCTTTCATTCGGCAAGCTTTTACCCAACAACTGGTATGGCATTGTGTTTAGAGTGACTTTCATGCGAAGTATTTTTCTATACCGAAAATGAGATCTTGGATGCAATATTTGGGGAAATTTCCAATTAAATGATATAAGAATTTAATGAATAAGATTTTAATTATTTCAAAATTGTTCTATTCATTTATACTAAAATTACCGTGGGAAAGGGGGACAAATATAAAATTTTAATTGAAAATCACAATTTTGTATAAAATTTATAACACGATTTTTATTAAATATTCAAATTTTGATTGTATTTTTTGTTTGCATTCAACTTACCTTTAAACTTTCAATTTAAACGGCTGTAATATAAATTTTGTAATTCTGAAAATGATTCTAATTTAATAAGTTTATCTTATTTTAGTTTTTATGTTTTAGATACTCTTTTAAAGAATTGATTTGTGATAGACCGAGAACACATGAAACAAGAGAAAACATTTAAGGTAAATGGAATAATTTATATAAATTCAAGAGACGATTCAAATAAAATCATCGTATATTCAAAAAGGCAATAGTACATTGTTTAGACGAACATATAAATTCATAAAAATAAAACTATGAAAAGAATTGGAAGCTACAAAAATGAAACAAAAAGAAATTATAAATAAAACAGATAAGTTACATTTCTGACGAGAAAATAGAAACATATATTCAATTAGCCTTCAATCAATGTGCATACCGAAAAATAATTTAATACCAGCCAAAGCCAGGCAGTACCTTCTCTAAAGGTCCTCTATTAGCACCCCTAGGGTACTTTATAAAAAAAAAAAAAAATAGATTATTCCCGGCTGAACTGAAGTAGAAAAATATTCGAGTGCGTATGTCTGACTTGCAGGCACTTGGAAATAAAAAGTGATTTTTTTAATATAAAAAAATTGTTTTAACTTAAAATTACAAGAAAATAAATAATTTCGCCCCTATTAAGATTAAGAAGTGAAGAGAAGTTTTAGGTACCATCGCTGCCAAATTATTGCAGGCAAATCCCCTTTTTCGGTGAAGAAAATTAAGAAAGAAGGAAGCAGCTCCCATCACTTTGTCGCGGTGTTCATTCTTACAATCGTTTCTTTCTTCTTTTTTTTTGTGTTTTGTATGTTTTTTTTTTCTTTTTCTTTTGTCACTTTATACGCTATATTTACTGAAAAGTGTTAAAAATAAAACTTTTTACAGTTATTCCTTTCTTTCCTTATTTGTTTTTCTTTTCCTTTCTTTTTTTTCTTTTTTTTTTATAAAAAACGACTAAGTAACTTAGAACTAATCGGATGGCTTGACAAAACCCATTATTTTGCCTTCGAATAAAGGCAGTATATCGGAGTCGTTGACGATTTCCTCCTGAATCACTGGATTGTCGGGATCCTCACAGTGAGTCTTGAAAAAAAATCTGGAGAAAAATAAGAAAATATTCAATTTTCAAAGAATAGATTAAGAAAAGTGAGTAATGCGACAAATTCAGTGAACTGTTTCAAGTTTCTTTTAAACGTACCTAAAGTTGCCTTTTTTGGGCAAGTAATCCTTAAATTGCTTTAAAGTTGGCTGAGTACCAGGTATTTTTGTCCGATATGGAAATTCCTCATCACAGAAAGAGAAGACAACTGTCGTTGTCTCCTGGGGTCTAGCGGGAAGCGGCGGAGGTTGCTGCAGGCTGCTACTGCCACTACTACTACTACTCATCGATTGCACTTGTTGCTGCTGCTGTTGTTGTTGTAATGGCAGGGGGTGTTGTGAGTATCGACGAGACCTTCTGGTCTCATCTTCCAGTCTTCTTTTTGCCTCTTCCAATTGGAAGGCTGTACTTGAACCAGACCTAGAGCTATAACAAAAGATATTTTTATTTCCATTAAATAAATATTTATAGTATAAATTATAAAAGAATTTATACCTGGAATCTTTGTACTTCATAAGAGTATCTGCTGAAAATAGACTAATTCCACTATCAGTGTTCATGGAAGGCCATTTATTGGTCAACTTCCTTGAGGAGGAACTGTGTTCGGGCATCGATTTCGAATGTCTCATTGAATGCCCTCCTAAGTGCATAAAGACAAATTTTATTTAATTTTAAGGACATAATTTTTATTGAGGCACCTACCTATACTAATGGCACCATCACTAAGCATCCCCGAATCATGTGCTGGACGTCTTCTTGATGGAAGTGGCGGACACGGTGACATCGTTCCAGGCGATCGGTGAGGCGTTTGATCCTTCCAAACTCGGGATACATGCTGATCGAGAATATCTTGATCATTGTCCTCATCTAAGGCGAACTTTTCCCGTATAGCTTCAGCAAGGGCACGATCATTAAGCCGGTCCGCCGATGTGCTTGGTTCATCTTGAAGACGCTAGATTAAAAATTTATAAACATTATACTAGGAATTAAAAGCAGGTGCCTGCTAGATAGTTTATGTAGGCTCCACCGCTAATTTTAAATTACTAAGGTATCTACACTTTTCGAGCAATTAATGGAGAGTTTGGGGAAATTGATATAAATTATTTTAGGAGCAACAAGTTTTTGAGAATAAGACTCGTCTGCCGAGACAGACAAGCTCAAAAAAGTAGAAAATGATCGTTCGATATAAACCCAATTAAAATTCTATGCGTGAAGCATAAGCGAAGACAACTTTTGTAACAATACTTTTTAAATTTCCTTACCTCCAATCTTTTCTCCTCTAAGTCTTGCTTCCTCTTAAGATCCTCCAATTTGGGAATTAGCAGCGCTATCAGTTCTTCTTCCTTCAATGGACGATTTTCGTTCGAATGCATTCGTTGTGTTCGAGGTATCACCTGTAAAAGACAAAAAATCCCATACAATTTCTATTGCACATACAATTCCTAAAAAATGCAAGCCATACTTGAAATGTATTCGTTTCCTTATTAGTGAGCGCATTCTGCCTAATTGCTTTGCACTCGGAAGAGCTATGTCTCCGCTGAACGTACGGACGGCCATCCCTGGAAATTTCAATAAATAATTTAATCCATTGATAAACAAGAAAACAATAAAAAAATTAATCCAAGAGATATACTCGTATCTAATACAGTTCTCGACTAGTCAGCTAGATTTAAATTAAACGAATAGAAAATAAAGAATTTCTTTGGTACTTACATGGAGCAACTTGAAAGCGACATTGTATCGGAGTCGGTTCGGCCACCTGAACTACAACTCTGTCGCTCAGAGTCAACACGTGAGTTTGGATTGTACGAAGTTGAAGCGGTGTACACATACCCATGGGCTCTACATGCAGGACAATCAAAAATGTTGTTGTTGGGATGCAGGGAAGGTTTTTATTTGTTTTCGAATTTATTTTGATGGACAATGGGTGGGGGGTGGGTGGTTACATGCATTTTCATGGATGCAAAATGCCATTAAAATTAGCACACAACACGCAAAAAAGGTACAAAGGCAACGTGATCCAGTGGTGTTCGGGATGATTGGTGCAGGGGGTTCGGGGGGGTTTTGGTGTATAGAGAGAAAGAGACAGGAGGACAAGAACGAAAAGAAAAAATATGTTTAATAACAAAAACTGATAAAACGATAATTGAGAAAAAAAAATTAATCGTAAAGAAGCGTAATGTGCAAAAAGAAAAATAACTTCACATTTGCATGGCCACTTACCCGGGCGGCCGTATTTCCAGTCTTCTCTTTTGCGTCGCCAGCAGCAGGTCCCGCGTTAATCGCATAGGCATTTCGGCGGACATTCGACCTTCGCTGACCCGCAAATTATCAAATTCATCGCGCATCGATAGCTCAGTGTCTTCGTGTAGGGTGGGAAGGGTTGAACTTCGTGGCAGGGTATCTGTTGCGCTAGCCGATCCACTCGAGCTGGCTGACGTTGAGGGCCCGTAAAGGCCGCCAGCGCTGCAGGTGCCCCCATAGCCTGAACCGCCGGCGATCGCTATGGGCGGACCACCACCGATTCGCTCCTGAATGGCCGACATTTGCTGAATGTAGTTAATGTACATCTCGGAGCAAAGGAAGTTCGGATAGATCTTCTCGCGGATCGTATTTTCAGCATTATGCTGGAGGGAATCGTATATGTTAGGACTGAGAGGGACCTCATTTTTTAGGCCAGCCTTTATTGTACGACGAAGATCCTCGGAGATCGGCAGTTGACTTTTTCGAAGAAATCTGGTGGAAAACACGGGTTATTCGGCTTATTCAAACGTTTACTTAAGTTCATATTCATTTATAATTATAGGGTTGGCTTTATATTTAATCACTAAAATCAACTTAACTTAAGTTTAAACTCTCAAAGCCCTTTCGCGGTCTAAACTATAAAAGCTTTTCATCAAAACGCTACCGGTCTGTTCTTTCGCATTCATCAGATTCCTAAAAATCCATCGACCCGAACAAATTTATGTCCAATATCAAGCATATGTAACAATTCCTATGCTAAACAAATAGATAAAACATTTATTTACGCTCTGATTAAGAAAACCAAGTCTGATTTAACACTAGATTTACCAAGGCGGTCTTTTTTACCCCTGTCAGAAAAACGAAAACATTTGCAAAACAAAATTCTAAATTATTTATCGAGTTCTTTGAACATGAACTGGATAAATAACTGGGTTAGGAGTTATTGTTGTATTTCCATGTAAACCGCTGAATTAGAACCAGAATTTAATAAAAATAACGCATCAGTAGTATGCATTAGCAGATACAGAGTCCCCGAAAGTTTAAGTAAATTAAGGAACTCTTCTCTCTCTTCTCCTCAAATCAGGCATTATGAGTTTAGTTATTTTCTATTTTATATTGTGCCAAAGTAATTAATAACTACCTAGCCCTTTACTTTACTCTAAAATATAGAAGCAATTTTCTATGTTTTTTTTTTTGAACTGTGCACATTTTCAATGCGCGGATAAAAATTTGTTAATTAATACTTACAAAATATTATAGGAGAATTACACCTACCTATAAATAGCTCCAATGATTTGTTTAACCTTTTCTGGATCAGTCTGTTGTTTTAGGCCTTCACAAGCAAAATAGAAATTAAGATGGTCGTTGTACTGTGGGGCCTCCTCTTCAACATATTTTTTAAAAAGTTCAACGCCATCACGATCTTCCAGGAGATGATTTAAAGTACGCGCCCAATTCAAGTAGGATGGTGGTGAATTTTTTGGACATTCCGAGACCCCTTCGGTCATCTTAAACATTGGAAAAGAGAACTCCTGTTAGAGACCAAAAATTAAAAAAAAAAAAGGAAAAGATACGTGTAAATTAAAAAATCAATTAAAGAAAATATATAAAACATATAATTATAGGTGGAAAATCACATTATTAGATTGAAAGACTTACCTTTTTAACGCGGCTTTCTTCTCCGGGTACTGGTGGCCTAGGTCCACTACACTCATTATCATCGTATTTTTGACTAGGCGTGTGGCTCATGCCAGTTTATATTTTTATTTGTAATCGACGGAATAGTCTTCAACAATGGTACTCGTGTGTGGGTGTGTATTTTGTGTTTCTTTTAAATATATTTTTTTTTCTTCCCCTAACTTTCGTTCTTTTTTTTTGTATTTCCTATAATAACTATATTTTGTCGAATGTTTTGGTCACTTTACGCTAACTGAGGGTGCTTTAATCTATCCGTTTTTATGCGGAAGAGCACGATAACATGGTTTTCCCCTTTTTTTTCGTTTTATTTAATTTTAAATATTTTGTTAATAACTTATTTTGTTTACCATTACTTATCTCTTAATTCAATTCTGGCAATTATTTTTTTTTTATTTTTGTATTTTTTTTTTTAATGTTAAAAAGTGAACAAATAAGTGAACAATGAATTGATGAACGATTACAATATATAAAAACAAGGTCCTAAAGTACTAATCATGGGACCATGGAAGATATAATCAAATAATTTGTCCAAAGGCATCAGACAAGGCCTGAAAAGAAATTAATATAAATCAGTTAGTCAGTTAAAATTAAAAATGTTTGCTTACGTGTCTGTATAAAAGGAATATTTCAAAAAATATAAAATTGTGGAATACAAGTCACTTGGATATGTGGAACAGTACATTTCTAGGAGAGAATGGAAAGCTCGTGTCGCTTATAACAAAACATTTAACATTTAAATTCAATAAAGCATAACCTTACAGTGTTAACTTTCAGAGAATTAAGGACATAAACTTTGAAGTTCAAGGAATATACCTAGAACATACATCAGCTTAATCCTAAAGATATTTTTAATTTTTACTTTTGGTATTATCCAGCATTTCTTTTAATTATAGTTACACCTTTCTTTAATTCTCAAGGGAATAGAAAAATGAATATAATGAAATATACTTAAAGGTCTTAAAAATATGAATTCAAGATAAATGGGCCAAATAGATTCGAAAAACAATGGCACTAACATACCTAAGCGAATTTAAAATCAGCAGTATGTAAATTTTAGTTACCATCTTTAAAAATTTTAATAGCATATTCTAAATCAGTAACTTAAAATACTCTGTGCATATTTTCATGGTAACCCGTAAATAGCTTTAAAAATAGTTACAATATTTTGCACAATGCCAAACTTTTAGGATTCATCGTTAAAGTCTTTTTGTGACGGACAGATACAAGTTCTCATATTTTGTATTTTATATGTAAAAATGCAACCATTCAGTTCAAATTCTGAAGTCTAATTCAAATGAAAACTAAAGTCTAAATACAAATTAAAAATTTAAATTGAAGGGTGCAAAAGCGTTTCCGTGCTATTCATAATTTCAGTGGCCCTCAAGTTTGCTAAATCTGTATTCAGCGAGAAACTGACTAATGCCGGAAATTGCTTGTCTGCAAAAGCTAAATTTTGGAAGAATTAAGACTTAAAATCATTCAAGCAAAAGGCAGACAGAGCTCTACAGAACTCGGTCTATTATAATAAAATTTGTCTGAAAGTTTTCTTCAAAGGGATCTTCATATTAATTAAGGGTTGAAATAACATTTTTCTTATTCTTATAATCTTCATATTAATCACGACCATCCTTCTTCTTTCGAGAGACGAGAAAGAGAAAAATAAAATAAAAAAAAAAATAATAATACTATAATGCTTTATGGTAAATTCCTGACAGGAAATCTACTTTAGGAAAAGTCCATCGTCTCGTTTGAAGTCGATCCAGCTTCCAAGTCCTCGAGAGATGGAGCATTATCTCGTCTGCAGAGCATTCAACATCTTTATAATGGTTTATCTGAAAAAGTACACCAATTACCGGGTATTTCAGCTGGATTATTCCTGAAAAGGACATTCGCTAACAGCACTCATAAAGAGAGTGGGTGTACGCTGCTGGTTTTCCCCCCCAAGGAGTCCCGTCTTGGCATGAGGGCGACGGCAAGGACTCCTCCGGCCAGGGGGATGACGACGACGACTATGACGCTGATATGACGACAACGTCAGGAATCGGGCAAGGAATAAATTTTCCTTAAACATCGCCTATGTCCTTTCGTCTTCTCTGTGATGCTGTGGGCGAAATTTATTCGGGGAAGGAAGGCCGTCACAAAGGACGAAATGCGCACACACATTTTTATTATAAATCGCACAAATAATCGAATAGCGGCCATTTTGAGATCGCCTGTGATTGGTCGGTGCAATCGACCAATGCTGCATCTCGTGTAGGACACGCCAAGTGAATGCCTTTCGCAGGGGACGCCCGACGCTCGGATCTGCGAACCGAAAAGGAACAACAGCCGCCAGCCAGCCTTTGTGTGAGCGTCTCCTTCTGCTCCTGTGCTAGGGTCCCGGCGCCGCGCCGCCTGCCGTCGACGAAGCGATGGAAAGGGAGGTGCCGGGACTGAGGTACAAGAACGAAGACGAGGAAGAGTCTGCTCAACATGAAAGGGAGTCCGCGCGCGTCTTTTTTTTTATATCCTTTTCCTCGTCCTTGTCTTTTCTTTTTGTTGATGTGGCCGCGTACATGGCAAGCGGATATTTTTTGCAAAAAACTATTACGTGTCATTTTGCGCGAACAATTTGTTGTTTGTGATCATTTTCTCCGCCCTTCCCCCCTATCCATGCAGAGTCTGTAAAGGGCTGTTGCAGCGGCTCTTGACGCTCTGTCTTTTTTTTTATTTTCTGTGTGTTGCCACAGTTTTTCTGGAGCAACAAGTCTATCGGGGGGTGCGGACGACGGGGATTGGGAGCACCTACCCTCCCCCGTTCCTTCCACTCCCTACCCAACCATGTTTTTCCATGGATGCCGCAAAAGTGCCTCTGAAGGTGGAGGCAACAGTTTAAAACATTCACCTGAAAAGGGACCTTTCAGGTAATTAGTTGATTGCGTGATTCAAAGCGAGTTAAAATGTGAAAATTCTTTCCTGTAATTATGTGCCTCTCTTCACTTTCCGGCTGTAAGAAAATTTCCAGCGATATTAATAAAAAAGAAAGAAAGAAAGAAAAAAAAGTTGTGTTAATTTTCGCCAGAGTTTTTGTAAGAAAAAGCCTACGTAGTCTGACGACACATTTTCTGAGAGTGACTCATTACTGCTAAATACCTCGATTTCTTAAAAAATAAATCTCTTTTTTTTCAGTTACTTTTCATTCAGCAGGCTTTCACCGGCTAGAGTAATTAAATATTTTTAATTTCACAGGTGTAAAAGAAGTGAGCAACTAATGTTCGCTTTTTCTTAGGCCTCTTATACCTCAGGTCTCATTTAAAGTCTAGAAAATTGAACAAAATTACTACCGTGATAAAAGAATTTTCTCAGCTCTATTGTAGGCTCGAAAACACCCATTATTACGACATAATCCTCAAAGTTTTTTAAAATACAAATATGAGGTTTTCTGTAAATTTTTCTTCACCATTAAGAAATTTGATTAGATTTTAATGATCATTTAAAATTTGTATCTATAGGGAAGAATGGGGTAAAATGGTATAGTGCGGTAAGATGGGGTACCTCTAAAAATTCGTAAACTAAAAAAGTTACGAGATCTATAACAAAATCCGCCTCTATCAATGTTGTGAATGACATGGAAGTAGGTCTTGTAGTCGTAGATCTATGAGTTAGAAAAAAACCATTCTTGCTTAGATCAAATCTAATTTGTTTTGATTTAAATTTGTGTTTGAATTCGTAGCTGATTACTTTATAAAATAAGAAATTTTTATAGCAAGCTGTATTATATTTATAGGGCTTTCAAATAAGATATTTTTCCGGTATATGAACCTTCTTGTAAGTAAATAAACACGAGATTCTACTTTCCGTTTGGGGTGATTCTACATAAAAATATAATTTTTATTATTTCTGTTGGTTCTAGAATAGTGAGAAATTGTGTTTACAAAATTATAATACTAAGCCGCACTTTGCCTTTTGGGGTAATCCATCTTACCCTTGGTTGAGTCAATATGGGTTAATGTGTCATACTCAATATTTTAGTTATTTTCTCATAAACTGCTTAAAATATACTGATAATCAATAAGATATTAGTTTCCTATATATTATTATAATATGTCTTTTACGGATTATATTGAGTTTACTATCACAAGGGCTTTTCAAACCTTAGAATTTTTAAAACGGAATTCTAAAGATTTAAGATCCCCGCACACTCTTATGTCCATCTATTTCGCGTTAGTGCATTCTAACCTTGAGAATGCGTTCATAAAATGGTGTCCACATTTTCATATCCGTATAAGAAAAATTGAAATAATTCAAAGGAATCTCACTCGTTTTGTTTTTGTTTTTTAATTGTAAATTGTTCGCCGAACTTATGCTATCCTGTCATGTGAGATGTTTACTTCTCGTTCTATCTAGTCTAACACTTAGACGTGAAGTAGCCTCTAAATCTTCATAAAAGATGTTCTGTCGTACTGAATTAAATGCCCCGAACTTTTATCACTGATTGATCTGTATGCACCAGAGAATAAAATTCGATCAAAATCGTTGCTGTATGTTCCTTTGCACAGGACTAATTATGGTAGTTATGAACCTTTCTCGAATTGTGTAGTTAATTTTAACCTTTTTAGGTGAATCTGTAGATTTTACTGCGTCAAGAAGGAAGTTTAAAGTATATCGTTTTGAAAATCAGCACGTTAGGAATTAATTTGTGGAGAAAATAAGTAACATAGGTAAACTCTATTTACACAGTATGTTTTTAATACAAACTACATAGATAAATAACAACAAATAATAACACTAAAAACTAAATTAACTAGGCTAAGTTGTTGATCATCCGCAGCATTCTGGTAAAAGGTTCGCAGTGACTATAGTTTGTAGGATGACTTTCAAGGTGAAAGGTAGGGAAAGTAAAATGTATATAAAAATTTCACATTTATATAAATTATAGTGTTTTTAAACTTATTTAATAGTATAGGGTAATCAAATGGAAATTTCGAAATTACCCTTGGGATTGTCCCTCTCAGTAAATCCCCTTGATGAGATTGTAAAAGTATCAGAAAGTATCATTTTTAGCAGATTTTTCAATCGTCGGATCAATTTATTCATTAAGTAAAGTCATTTTAAAAATAAGCTGGAGTTATTAGCCCACCTTTAATTTACCGCCTAATAATTGACATGGCATTTTGTGTTAGCGAAGAGTAATAAGATTTTTAAATTGTTTTTTTTACATAAAATTGATAGTAGTTATTTTATTTATATATACTGGTCCCTCATTTTTAATATAAAATGTGCATTGAGTTGATATTCATAGATTTCTCTTATCGAAACGAACTTTTTCTCCTACTATAATTGTTGTAGGAGGGAACTTAATTAAACAAATTTTAAATGTTTAGAAGTTTTAAATATAAAAAGTCTCTTTAAATAACTATAAACTATGAAAGCTGAGTAATTTGAAGAATGTTTATCAACTTAAAGATTTATTAATAAACGTTTATGCTTTAATGTTTTAATTGTACAAATGAATACTCTTCTGTTTCACAATTTAATAATTGTTGAAAAAATTTAAAACATACGTTTAAGTTAAGTTTAATTATTTTTAATTAGCTGAGCTAAACGGTATTATAAATACTGCTTAATAAATAAATAAATAAAAGAATAGAAACCATAAATTATTTGTTCGTCCAAAACAAAATAAAAATAATCTCCATTCTTTAATTTAAAAACTTTGGTGAATTTGTTGCACTATATAATTTAAGTTTAGTGCAATGTTACTTGAGATCTATTCATATTCTGAGATATTCATTTAAATAATGTAGTGTAAAAGACAAGTTTGATCTAAACTACCATAAATGCTAAAGGTAACACTAACATAATTTAATAGTCTAAGGATTAACTCTATGTCGCTCAAAACGGCTTCGCAAGTTAAGCATTGTTTTTGATCAAATTTTGAAAGACAAATTTACTTTCCTTACCACTGGTCAACAGTAACTCCAAAGAATTGGCAAATCATTTCTACTATAGGATATTTTCCGTAGATTACAAATTCGTAAATGAAATTGTTCTATCACATCACGTTTTCGAGAAAAGTAAAGTTAAAAAATACAGAAGGCCGTAGTTTGGTCATTTTTAAAAAATCATTAACAATTAATGGATCGATCCAGGAGCTTATAATGCTGCTAAAATGATAGTTGAAATTTTATGTTATTATATAAAAATATAATCATCATCATCAGTTATATTTTTTTCTATAAACTGATTATTTCATACAATAGATGGTGAATAGATGAAAAACTTGTTCATCAAGATGTGTAAAAAGGTCTACAGTGATAAGTTGTATTTGATATTCTTAGATTAGGACTCAGGCTTTTATTTAAGTAAAGTTAAAAAACTTCTACGATGAACTTTTATTTTTTAATAGACTTTTCAAAAATTCCCAAAATACGAAAACGTGATGTGGTGAAGCATTTTCATTTAGCAATTCCTATTCTACAAACAAAATCGTATATCCTTCAATACTTTGAAAACAAAATAAAACATTAAATACGTATTACACCTAAATCTTTCTCAACATATTCTGTAATTGATGGTTAAAAAAGCATAAAAATTCATTAAGTAATTTAGAAATACTAAGCGAATAAACAGACAGAAGCTTTTCTAATAGCACAAATAATTGTGATAACTTAAAAATCAATATTTTTAATTTTGTGTATAATATTTATGATGGGCACGAAGTCGTAACCATAATAAATTATAGGGATTTATATGAAAACTTTTAGTCTATATCCTGATAAGGCCGATGTTGCGCCTGATTTACTACACAACAATCCATATATGCCTACTTACCCAGGCCGTCGAACCGTTGGGATCGGAATTTTTTAAGTTCGATAGATGGTCGAAAATCGTATTGAATGCTTTAAAAAAAAATAATAATAAGAAATTCCATTATATGCATTCTTTTGCACAAAAAATATTCTCGAGCTCTGTTCAAGGATGCGCCCGAAGGGAAACACAATGAAATCCCTTGCCAAATTATGAAACCCATCAAATAATTATGATTTTACCTTGTCTGCTCCTAGTGGAATCCGTTGAAATCTAATCCGTTGCCCATTGTTCGACAGTAGGTACTGATGGTGCTCCGATTCTGTGGATGATGCCCTTGCATCAGCGGCCGAGGACAGGGTAAGCACGAGTAGGCGAAAAACACGAAAAATGCCAGATGAGCAAAAATATCGTGAATAGACTAGAACCAGAACGTTTGTATATAGTACAAAACAACAGACGTAATCCGGGTTTTGAGTTTATACTTCACGCTCGAAATAAAATTGCCGTTGTGATGGGCCTCCAGAGTGCTCCGACTATGATGATGATGATGCGGCAAGGGGGCACCGTCAGGAGCATTTGTGGCAGACAGTTGGAGTAACCTGAAGTTCAAACCTGGGGTAAGCCGGGCAGCAACAAACAACAACAACAAGAACAACACCACCAACACGAAAAAAATTATTATGATGATGATGATAAACACACCAAACCCGAGCGATGCACGGAGCAAAAGGGCACGCGGGCACGGGGCAAGGATATGTGTAATCGTGTTAAGACGTCCTCAGTGGCCCTAATGCGAGCTACAGGTAATCGGTCCTTTGGCACTCCAGCCGCATTCGCGACACACCTGAATCACCTGAGACGACAAACTCGACAACTTGACTTCTCGGCGACAGCGACAACAGAACTCGTCAACGCACGACCGATGTCAACCACTTTGTGGCTTGGTTTCCTTCTAGACTTAACCGCAAAGGAGCCGAATCTTCAATGAGACGAATTGACTGTCTGACTTTCAGGCTTGAACAGTGGGCCTCCCGGGCCGGATCCAGTTCCGCTTGCAGTCCTTTTCGGGTGAGTTGCGTTGTTGTTGTCCCCCTTATTGTTGCCGCCTTTGTTGTTTTTGTAAAAAGTTGTTGCCAGTAGTGCCACAGGAGGTAGACGTGTTTTGTTAGATTTTTCAAGGGTTGATGGAATGGGAATTTCCCCCCGTTATTTAATGATGGCCCAGAACGGGATAGCAGAGCACTGGTTCTAGGGGCTGCTCTACCTTCTCGGGGCTGGCTGGGAGTCCCCATACAGCGCAAGTCCACACTATATAAATACATACATACAAATGTACATACATGCAAATTTCTGGGGGTTCGAACAAGGGACGAAAAGGTTCGGTGATGACGACTCTCTCATAGGGTGGACGCTTTCAGTTATTAAGGGTGCTGCCACTAGAATGGCGCCATTTTGTATGTCCTCCAACCTTAATGGGATTTAAATTACTTTAATGGACAACGTGCCGCTGAATTGATGCTGCATTATGTCCGCTCCTTGCTTTTGTGGATCGCCAAGGTGCTCCGCACCGTGTTGCTTCCCAACATCGTCGGAATTGGAACGTTTAATAATTTTAAGCGCTTTAACTTTTATCTTCGCTGCTCGCATTTGTGCTCGTTTGGAACAATGCCGAGATTGTTGAGATGAAGACTTGTTTCCCCGAGATATTTATGCTACGCGAGGCCCTTTGCCGGTACCTTCTCAGGACGTGCCCTTTCTTCCATGTGCACCGTTCTTTTTGAGCGGAAGAATACTCTGGATGGGCAATGTTTTTTTTTATAATCGATTGGTTCCGGGTGCATCTGGTAGACTGGAGGCACTTTAACGCCCAGCTAGAAAGCACTTTAAGATCAAGTATTTTAATAACAAAGAGATATAGAATGCTTGGGAGCAATTAGAGAATTGTCGATTATTAAATTGTTGAATAACCAAGAAACTGGAGCAAACCTGAGCCCTACTAAAAAAAAATCAATGTGGAATTCAATTTAATCTACAATTTGACTACTCATCATGATGTTGATCGCATCATTCATTTGAGTCTTGAACTGATAGATCTGGAATTTTAATGTTTCTTAAACTTAATAAAGAAAATATGTATGTTAAAATAAATTAAAGTATTATATGAAAAAATTATAACTCTTTATGCTGGCACTGCAAATATCAGTTTTTGAAAATGTTTTATTTTAAAACGCTTACAGTGTGTTATTGTGATGTCATCCACTTGATTAACATTGTACCTATTTTTTAAACACTTTAAGGTGTTTAAATAAAATACTTTAAGATGTTTAAAAACTGAGTACAATGTTAATCAAATGGATAACGCCACAATAAAACATTTTAATCGTTTTGAAATCAAACACTTCCAAAAGCTGAGATTTGAAAGGGGTGAGATATTACAAATTATCCTAATCATTGTTATTTCTGGTTTCAGAGACTTGAAAGACGGCTCATTATAAAATTTTATTAGTTACCTCAAATGACTCCTCAGATTTCAACTGAATACAAACAGACAGACAAACAGCAAATTACTATTTCATTATAATATGTATGTATATAAATAAAATTGAATTTTGCTATTCATAACCCTTTGAATCCCAGGGGGTATTGAAAAAACACTGTCGAAGAATACCAAACAGCGCAACCGCGCTTTCTCTAAATGAGTACGAAAAGACTATTGCATTATTATAGTATTATTCTACCTAATGTAAAATGTACATTAAAAGGAGCTGTGTGATGTACTTGCTTCAGTAAATCTGAGCGCGCTTCGACAATCGGTAACGCACCGTCAGTTGTGCACAATGTTCGAAATGTGCTGGGTTTTCTCGACATAAAATCTCAACAGCCTGATCGCGCTGATTGGGACTCAAACGGATAAAGTTAAAGTTAAAGACAACAAATTCCAACAAGTGCTATAAAAGACTTGAATCCGTTTAACTTACAATTTTCCGGACTCAAATCTTTACTAATTGCTATTATTTTTATAGGTTGTTTTATTTTCTCTATATACTACAAACGATTTATAATCTTTCTTATAAATACGGGTACAAAAGCTATTTACTATTTCGATTAAAATATAAAATTTTATGAATTGGAATCCAGCGGTTGTTAACCCTTAACCCTTTGAGCGTTGAGTTATGAAGTTAAATGTGTTCTATGGACTGATTACGTTTTACGACGAATCACACACAAGGCTGCTTGGTTTTTACAATGGACCGCATGCTGGGTTGACTGCAATTCCATTGCAAAATATGTTGATTGTGACAGAAAAGGCTTTAACACTTTTTGAGCGATATGAACTCATTATGGGTCAAATTGACCCAAATTGAAAGGGTGCGTGAGAATCCATATCTGCGTTCATGGCCCTAATCGAATGGCTGTGTGGGAACCCAGATATGCGTTCATAGCGCTCAATGCATTAACAATGAATTATTTCTCATTTTTAAAAAATTTAAGTAAGGCGAAGAAATTTATATTTAATAGGACAATATTTCTATTAAATGAAAAAATCGCAAATTAATCCTATAAATTGCAACAATGAATAAAATTTATAAAAATGTCATTAATTATTAAGAAAAACATGCAGTTTTCTACTATTTCAATAGTCAAAAATGGAAAATCCATCAATTCAAATTATCTTTTATCATATTTACTTTAAAAAACTCTTTTTATAAACAAATAAAAAGGTTTGTTTAATTTGCTTTTATCTTTTATGTAATGTTTCCAACTTTAACTTTACCACTTCGGTCAAATCTACTTCCTTTTAAGAAGATTTTGTACAAATTAAAGTAAAAAGAAATTGTGGGAAAATACACAAAATAATCTTAAATATTTTCATTTCTGGATCTTTCTAGATCTTGTAGATTATGCTATTGACATAATTTAATTCTTTTGGTTTTATTTCAATAAAATAGAAAAACTGATTAGATAAATTACTGATTTTAAAGTTTAGTCTTAAAATGTATGAGTATCAGTGTAAGAGGTTTGTTACATTAAATTGGAATTAATTGAAATATATCTTTAGTATGAAATGTGATATACGAAAGTGCGCTATAGAACTATAAGAAAACGCAAATTAGCATAGATAACATTTTAAATATGACCACAGCAAATTTATTTAAGACATTTTAAAGAATAAATTAAATTTAACTTGTGATCGACTTTATAATCGAAAGAAAATTTGATAATAAGTTGAATTTAGAAATACAATTTACTAGATGTATTGTTATTTTTAGTCATTATATTATGATTTCGTTCACCAATCGAATTTACCCTTAATAAGGAATCGCAAGTATAGGACCACCCATTCAATTGTACGTGCAGGACCCTTTCTGCTGACACATGCTCTACCCGAAAATATAAAAGCCCAAAATCTGCTCCTTACTTGATATCCCTTGTTAATTTGAACCCCAAACGGAATCTTGCTTTTCAATACACACGAAAATCAAATAAAAGCCACAGCCCACTCTTACGCAAGGCAAGCAGAATCCGTCCCTTCCTTTGATAACCTTTGAACACTATTCCCAGCTTTTCCACCATAAGCCATCCCCCTGACGCAATTAATGATATTCCGGAGGGTTGTAGGATACTTGACTATTTTAATTGTAATTGAAACTTACGTACGTACAGAGCGCCCGAGAGGTTGTAATTTTCCACTTATGATTTAATTGGAAATTGATAAAGTCTCGAAAAAGGTATTTCTGAAATTATACAGAGGTTTAAGTTTACAAATGATTTTTATTTTCCGTAAAAACTTTCGAATAAAAATTATGCCGATCTTTTCTCTCCAACAGATTCTATGTCATAGGGTAAAAATTTCACTTTCAGGTATGAGAGTCAACTGAAACCTTCAAAAAGGCCTTTGCTTGTCCTCATACAAAGTCCTTCTTGACAGTAATTAAATCGTCACATAGTCTTCAGTCTGGGTATGTAGATTTGTGCTTGTTTTATACCCAGAGGACTGTCTCATAAAAGTTGTCCTTTGACTTTATCCTTTAACGAGAATGCAGGTTTGCATTTCGCTTGATTCGCGCGCCAACATGAATTCATTTTGTATGGAGGTTTGGAGTCGAATTTTGGTTCTTCGTCACCTTTGCAACCTTTTTATTTTTAAGTTGAAAAATCGTGACACTGCTTAAATTTTGTCAGGCTTGATATAAGCTTTAAATAATATTTTTTTCTAAATATAGGAAGTTCAAAACCAAGCTGGAATTAATGTCCTGCCCAATTTTGGGAACTCGAAATAGTGGATATAAAATTTTTCTCCGTATTTTAAATTTAAGTAATATCTTAGAAAAAATGAAATTTAACGACCATTGCTACATCACTATAATGAAACTTCATTCTAAATAGGCATAAAATCATTTTCCCTGCCTATATTTCTTGCATAGAGTTTTAATTATTCTGAAAGTAATCGGGCTTAAAATGGGTCGTATTGTTTTAGCAAATTTCGTAAGATTATCCTGAAATAAGCATGGGATCCACCTAGATATTTATTTCCACCTTCCTTGGGCTTTTGGTTAAATTATTTGTTTGTAAGTGATACATTTAAAAAATTGCACAGGATGAAAAGGTTTACTTTTACGAACTTTGATGGAAACTTCCGGAAAAAATAATACTTGTATAGTTTTTAGGACAATAGATTGGGGACTGTTATGATATCCCCAGAACAATTTCTTTGATTGATTCGCTCAAAGAAACTTATTTAAAAGGCGATTTTGAAATCCTTTATATCGAACACATTCCATAAGTAAGCGAGCAAGGATATCAAACGTTTGTTCACCTTAAAAGGTTTGCCCTGTGCAAAAGGTGGTAATGTGTAAACATGCAAAACCAACAAAGCCATTAACATGAATTTCCTTAGCATCGGCAGCACTGCGGCTAGAACCTTTGCACTCTCTTGCTAGCTCAAAACGAGCTGAGCCTCGTTTAACAAACGTCAAAGAAACTTTTTTTTTTACCATTCAGCATGCTCCCGGAGGATGGGGACGGGGAAAAAAGAATAAACAGAAAAAAAAATAGAAAATAAAAACACAGCAAGCAACAGCAGTACAAAACTGAAATGCGTGCGTGCGATACGTGTAAACGAAGCCGCCGCCTTCTATTGAACATCAGAAAAGTTCTGTGGGTACTTGAGCAAGTGTGGCAAGGCGTTAAAGCGAACGTATTAGGCTTTATTTTAACTTTGTAGGCTTTCCCATGACTAACAGGAGGCTCCTCGGGCTGCTGAATGAATAGCAATTTGAAATCACTTCCAACGGCTGATAAGTCTCAATTTAAAGGACCTTTTTGCGTAAAGATTTGCAAACTTCTTTTCTCGTTTATTTACGATACAGACAAAGTCTGGCTACTCCCAGACAGAAGTTTTCTTAACGATGCATCGTTCAAAATTAGGTCATGATGTTGCTGAATGTACTCAATGTGCTTTACTGCTGAGATCATATTCAGCGAATTATTCAGTAATGGCCAAAACCCGTGACTGGCAACGATTACGTTGTCCTCTCCTCAAATGTCCTTCGACTTGTGATTCTCTCATTAAATAGATTGGTCCTTTAACTTTTTGAGGTACAAAATTAAAAAAAAAAAAAATCAGAAAATCAATTTGACCTTTTCAAGGTGAGTTAAAATATATTCCACCGAGTATAAAAAGCTAAGTAAAAGGGAGGAACTGTTTTACCAAACCCCGAAGAGTTAACAAGTTCACTGACACATTTTATTCAGCCATCCATTCAGCTATTGCATAGTAATAGCCGATCATTTGGTGAAAATATATTGTGAATCTAACCCCGCAGCACTTTAAAATTATTGCCCTTTTTTGAAATGTGAAAGTTTTGTAATTATGGAAACCTCTCCCGGTATTTTGTCTTTTTGATTTATAACGTCTACTAAAATCTAAGCAAACGGGGTGCCGAAATTATTCGTTACTTTAGTGCTTACGGATTATCATTTTTTTAAATGTAAAGTTTTTGTATTTTATTATATAAAAACCATTCACCTTATTATTTTATATATAATAAAATTAATGTTGTTTGTTGCATCCTTTCGAAATATATGATATTTTTTTAATGACACCCTTAAGAATAATTTATTCAAGTTTTTTATAGTCCGATGTTTTTTTTTGTACTTCCTGTTAATTATTTCGAATTACCGCTTAGCGTATTTATAAGTTTCGAAGAATTAACTTACCTTGTTAATGAATCCATTAATAAAGTATAGCAAATATAGCAAATAAGTATAGCACGGAATTTCGGAAAAAATATTTGTGGTATAGTTCTAGAAATAGTTTTAGGAAATACAACCTCATTAAAGAATCAAGTATCTAATGCAAAATTACCAGCTATTATTGTTTAAATAAACATATATTAAAATATTTTACTAAAGAAACCAATGTACTTTATTCGGTAAAAATTGCAAGATTTTCCGTTCTCTGCACTTGTAGGTGGGTGACACAGTCATTCATGTGCATTCATAAATAAGTAGAACCAAAGGATTTCAAAAGAAAATCCCCACAATTCCTTTGCACGAGTAGTTTTATTAGTTTCCAATCAAAGTACCGACGCCTTCCAGTAAAATGGAAACAATGCGACACGAAGCTTTCCATTTGAATGCCTCCAGAAAATGCTTTGGTCTAGAAAATCTCAATATGAGCCTCCATTGCCTCCCCACTTGGTGCAATTCTATTGAAATTCCTCTTATATTCCACCTTACTACATGTAATTTATGTTATTCGATAAAAAAACCACTAGTCTTTCTACGGGAAAAGAAACAAAAATGAGGTACTCACCATAATTTTGAATAAAACGTTGTGCCGAAGTCGTTTACAGCGAACAAAATTGGAGTCGTCAACAAATTAACTTACAAAGAATTAATTTTTTTGTTTTTTGATTTTCGTTCCTTACTTATAACGTTTTAAGCGTTTTGCTATCGATAACAACCGACAAATTTAAAAAAAAAAAAATAAGTTTTTTTTTTACTTTAATCGTTATTACTTAATTACTGCTCGCTTTTAATTTTAATATTAATCAACGGAGAAAAAAAAAACGGAACAGGCAAGCGCGCGCGAGTTTTTTGTTTTTGTTTTTTTACGAAAAAAGCAAATTAAAATTAATTTCCCTTTTATTTTTCTCGTTGTTTTTGTTTTCTTTTATTTTTGTATTTTTTGCTCTCGATCTTCTTCGTCGTTATTATAAAATATAACTAAAATTTGTTTTAAGTAAAAAACTATAGAAAATTCTTTAACAAGGTTAATCCTAACTTTAAAACTTTGATCTTTTGTTTTTTTATTTGCTGTTGTTGTTTCTGTGTTGTCACAAGATCGTTTTAATCGCACACGTATTCGCATAATTATTTTTGAGTCTGAAAGAGAAGAGAGGAGTTTTATTAATTGCGTTTAATTAATTCAATTTTAATACTGAAACATGTAGAATATTTTTTAAAATATTTTTAATATTCGTATTAATTTGTAACTTAGGAGGAAAAAATAAAAATATTCATTCACTCTTAATTATCTTATACTATTTTAATGCAACATTTTTGGGGGCTGTTGGATATTTACTTAAATTGCAATAATACAATTTTTGAAAAATTCAAATAATTCTCAAATATATGGCATTTTTCCGGAGAATCAAATGCTGTGAAAATTATTTAAAAATGTTATAAACTTTGTTGGTTACTGATTGGTTTTAATCCATTCACTGCCAACGACGAGATATCTCGTAGTTGCCTATAGCTGAATGTGTGGCTGAATGTGATCTCGGCAGTGAATGGGTTAAAATGCATTAGAAAAATAACTAAAAATTAGGAGTGTTTCAGAGTAGTATTTTTTTAAAAAAAGCACTAATTTAATCAGAGATTGAGAGGGTTTTGGATTTGTAGATATATCAATAATTTTATATTTATTTATAGTTTAACTACAAAACAGTAAAATCGTAGATAAAACAATTCATTAAAACTAACTAAACAGTATTGTGCAAAATCTAAGCAACTTTTGAAATATAGTTATTCAAATTTATGTACTTTTCTTATCACAGCATTTAAGAAAAATTAAAATATATTTATTTATATTAGATATCGTAAACGATATGAATATAAACTTAAATATTAAATAAAACTCCATTAACAATATAAAAAATGGAAAAAGAAAAATATTTTCTAACTTAATGTAAGTTTTATTTGTTTTCTGAGAATTAACGTTTTTTTTTCTTCTGAACGATACTCATTAGAAACAGGAAAATATATTTTAGTTATTTTGTATCAGTTGAAAAGTGTTGTTAGTGCGTAATTTTGGCAATCATTATGTAACGTTGTAAATACGATAAAAATTTCAAATTAAGTATAATAGCAGAATATTGTATTGTAACGGTAAATCGCAAATATCTATTGCAAAAAGTATAAAATTAATAAACCAATAATTTCGCGATTAATCAAAAAAGTATAAATTTAGTGCTACTGTTGATAACTTAAATGTTGGTGGATAATCTCGTAAAACATCAGTTGGAACGGACAGACAAAATATGCAGTTCGATTAAAAACAAACCCCTAGAGACATTAAATTTAAGGATAGATCCTATCATTGTACGAAGACGTGTTATAGACAATTATTTAAAAAGCTATTCTTCACTGAAGAAACCTATGCTTGCAAAGAAACATTTACAAATAGGTTTTCTTTATATTAAATTGCTTTAAATTAAATTAAATTTTTTTTAAATTATTAGGTGAAGTTTCTCTCAAACTCATGTCAATTAGTCCGCTGGTAAGTGGTACACTGTTTTGTTTAGTGACGAAAGTAAATTCAATCTTTTCAATTTTTTATGGAAAGTATCATGCAAGAAGAAAAACAGAAGAACGACTAACTTCCCGCTACTGTAGGGGCTAAAATTAAGCATGGAGGCGGAAGTATAATGATCTGGAGGTGTTTTTTTGGTTATGGTGTCGGTCCTTTCCACCAAATAGACGGTATTATGAACCGTTTCGCCTACAAAAATATATTAGAAACCGTCATGCTTCCTTACACCGATAAAAATAAATCCAGTTTCACCACATACGAATTTTTTAGAATATCTTTGAGGATTTTGGGGCCTTAAAACATATGTTGCATCCGAATCCTTTATATACTTCCTCAGTTTTCTTCATTTTTGATTTATTTTCCAAAGAAAGTAAAACCTTCTTAAAGTTCATACAAACCGAGGGTTATCCGGTTATTACTCAAACTCATTAAAACCCGCTTTTGAAAAAAATAAGAGTTTAAAAGTACAGACCATATAAAGGAATTGCCCAAATAAAACCTTGAGTCTTTAGGTATTATATCAAAATATTAGATTCAGTTTCTCTTCATATTCTACCAATTTTTAAATAAATGTCTGTTTCTAAAATCGTCTAAATTGGATGTTTCCGTTCATGAATTCGAAATATACAGAAATATCTCACGTTCTGATGTAGGAAGAAATATTTAATTTGGATCTTCTCTATCTTAAGTTGAATAACTCTAGCCCATCATGAGCTTGAGTTCCAGTTTGTGATCTTTCCTACAAAGGGGAATAAATTATAAGAGTATTTAGAGCTGTTGTAAGGGTCTTTAGCAAGGTTGATCTGAAACAATGTCTAATTTGGTTTGCGGATTTCCAGGTTAGAGGAGCTAAACAGCAACACAAAATGAGTAAATCTAATTATAATATTTTTACTGATTTATGTCTTCAGTTGGAGAAATTTAAAAAGGAAAGCAGTTCTGCTTGTGCGAGAGGAGCCTATAGAGTTCGCCGGAGATGATTAAATTTTAAAAATAAATTGACCCACATTTTTACACTTGTTTACTTTTTTAAAAATTCAAATATTCTCAAACCAGAGTCATCCGGTAGGGTCTGTGTTGGGCAGACGTCGTCAAGAGCACCTGTTCATCGTACAGCTCTCCTTTCGGGGCGCAGTCTCAACAGCAGGAGCTTTCACATGTTCAGAATTTGCCAGGACTGACCAAAACAAAACATCCTCCAGTCGCCGTTGAGTTTGCGGAAAAAAATTCCTAAACAAAACCCTAAAAATAACACCAAAGCCCCCGGAAAGTGATTTGTAAACTATCGCTCCCGACGATGAGAGCTGCCCGCTTTGACAGGCAACTCCCTGTTTTTCTTTTCTTTTTTTTTTTTTATTTTCTTCCCCAGCCACCAGCCGCACAACAAAAACGCCCGAAAAATGAGACTCCCTCGCCTCGACGACGGGGCCGCTGTGGGCGCCAGCGTTTTTAATCGACAATGCGGCCCGGATCCCGGGTCTCGCCGCACAATCGGTCACCAGAGTTGACGGTCGCCTCCTCCTTACCTTTGACACCTCTTGATGGACATTACTCGGCAATCCTAGCGCAAATGTTTCTCGGCAATTTGTGTAACACCAGCACGCAAAGTATGCAAAATAAAAAACGGACGGGACGGTTCCAAACAAACACATCTTTTTGTTTTTGTCCTCTCAAACACGAAGGTGTACCGCAAACGGGTTAACTTTTCTATTTGGCTTCATCGTGAACGGCACCATTGCAAAAATGAGAATCAAAAGACTTTTTCTACATAAATAATTCAGTGGACCAGGCGAATTTCGTTGTTTTCACATGTGTTTCGATTTAATATGGACGTTCTTCGGGATATGCATATGTCGATAGATTCAAAATAAAGCTAGTTTCTTATTATTTTAAAAAAATTATTCCACAAAGCACACAAACGCGACATGAAAATTTTTTTTAACTTTTTTTTTTGTCAAAATGTTTGAGGTTATGGTTTTGATTTTTATTCGAAATAAACCAGTGTGAAGTTATCTACATTTTGGTTCGCACTCGCTGTAATGGAATTTTTCTCCGTACATGTACTTGCCATCGTTAAGAATTTTTGTATAACATTGCCGTAATATGATTTTAATTATTAAAAGTTATTAAAATTATTAAAAGTTACTGTGTTAATATGTTTCCTATTATAATAATCACAAGAATATTATTTTTGCGTAATTATCCGATTTTGAAAATATGACAGCCAACATCAACTTGCATAACGAGATACCGCTCCGTTGACGTTTACTTCAATTGTCATTCTGGTGCAAATTGGCTGGGAGTTGAGTGCTTGTTTTGCTTGAAAAATGTCCTTAAGTTTTTATTTTCCAGCGATATTTTAAATAGATCTGATTAAAAATGATATGCAACAAGTACCCAGAACCAATGAAAATGTGTGCTTTAAATGTGAGACTGTCTAATGTGGTAACATTTAAATTGGCCTGAATGTCCCCTTTCTTCGTCTTCCATGTCTACTTTTCAGCATTTTTGAAGAGACAGAAAGAAATTGAATTGTTTGCGGCTGCTTTTAAGGTTTGTACTTTTTACAATTAGAAATTTTAAAATTTAATTCATCATGTAAGTCGGGGGTATCTAAGAGAGAATTTTTTAAAGCCGTCAAAAGGAAAATTCTTAATTAAAACAACTTCAAGCAATGGGCAAAAATTATTTATAAATAGGGGATAATTTTGATCTTTAAAATTTATTCAATAGGATGTTTAAGTTAAACAGATTTGGGAGACCATCAACTTCCATTTAATCCGTTTTATTTCTCACATTTTTCTTAGTTGGAATTAAACAAATTTAAAATGAAAACGAGAAAGTACACTTAAAACTAAAAAGTTTTAACAGTAGGTTTATGAAAGCTTAGATTTGAAATTGAAAAGCAACAATACGATTATTTGGAGATTTATTATTTGATGGGATTATGTTAACCTTATCCGCGGTGGGATTTTTATCAAAGAGACCTCATAATTCCTAAGGTTGTACTTTTGTTATTGCCTCACCTGCCTGGAATATCACTTGGCCAATGGCAATATATTTCCTTAATTAGCCCCTCGTCACATCTAATGGGCAGCAATTTCTCTTCATCTATCAGAGCTTCTTTACCGGGCAACTGCAGTTCTCGGGAGCGGTGCCCCCAAAGACCCCGGAGTAACTAGTTTAGTTCGTGATAAGCCTCTAAATCTAAAACTGCGTCTGTCCCAGTGCATAAATCATGCAAGCGGCTGATAGTCGGCAATGCGTCCACGAAACGCACCCTTCCCGCCTCAAGCGAACCAGTTTAGGGCAACGCGACCGATCTTGCGATCGAGTTGCGGAGCATCAATCACTTGCTTCCCCCATCGAGCGGCGACGCAATGATCACCTTCGCGGACGTCGTCGATAGGTGCGCCCCGCGTGGGTGGGTGGCTGGCCGGCTCCACTAACTTTCGCTGTGATTGATGACGTGCTGAGGACGAGTCGGTGTCGGATCTAAATCAAATATTTTAAGAAAAATAACTCAGTCTGGACGGAGATGGCGATGGTGTCACAACAAACGTCTCAAGGTTTAACAAGCTCCAATTCAAATTTATCACGTACTGTAACGAGGAAATTCGTCTTAAGTGTGAAATATTTTCCTACAACAGAGAGAGGATCCCGCTGGAATGGGGCAAAAGATGAAAGATTACATTCAGGAAATTGGACGGGAACTGATTATACTCTGGCATGCATTCGATAAAATTATTTTCATGTCGACGGTCATGCGGGGATAAATGGATCAGGAATTTCTCAGCATTGATCTTGCTGGAGTCTAATGTTATGGAAACGTACGAACGAAGTCGGTACTTTGGATGGGATCTCTTCCGCCTATCTACAATACCAGAATTAAAGGAGCTACTGATGGGAGGAAGATTTATCTAAAAACTGATTACAAATAAGGAAGGTATCTTCAACAATTTTTATCATCCAGGAATATCCATTTTTTTTTATTTAGACAACTCGATTTATAGTGATTAAATTAATTTTTTACAATTTCCAGACGTAGAGCACATTTAGTACATCTGATAATACCGATTTTTTTAATTAAGGACATGTTGGGACTTATTATGAATTTCATACATTTGGATTCTGAAATCCGCATTCAATGTATGAAATCCCTATGCACATTCGCGCCAATGGATTGCGCAATAACTCCTATTTTTCTATCATAATAATTTATTGGCAGGTGATTAATTAAGTGAAAATATTGAGTTTTCCCCCACCCCAAGATTTTAATCAATTCAGCACTTCTAAATTTATATAAGTATGAATCGTTTTACGTAAAAATTATTTTTATATTATGAAATGAGTGATGTTAGCGTCAAAATTGTAAATTTTGATTTATTTCAGTTCCACATATGTTGAGAACCGGAGGGACGGTTGGAATTGTTTCTGTTTCTAAGATGCAAACCTTTGAAAGCTCTCTAAGAGACAAATTTGGAAGTTTCGATAGCTTTTCCACCCTCATCAAATCAAAAGAGATATTTCCTCTCTTACTTTTACGTTTTGTGAGCGAAAGTTCTCGTTTCCCCTAAATTTAACTGTTATATTTCTCTCCTTATAGAATTTTACAGAAAAGGAGTAGTGGTGCATTAAGAGCTTTTCTGCAGTTTACCAATTTTCACCAAAGGCTCTCAATATTGCGATATAAGGTTTTTTTTAAATAACTGCCATTCTTCTGTAACAAATCTTATGAATTTTTTTTTTTGAGGACGGCTGCCAGTTTGGGAAAAATAACAAATAAATCGGCAATGATTAGAGATAGCAATAATAAAAGTCTTAAAAATCGATCTCAATGGGGGACCTCCAGACCTCTTGAGAAAAATTTTAAATTGTACGATTTTCACTAAAAAAAAAATAACTATGGGGATTTTCGAAGTTGCTATTTTCAAAATCAATAAATTTAAAATGATAAGCTTCTAAAGTCTTCCTTTTATGGAAGTGATAACCGCTTGCTTTTATCGTAATTTACCTGCAATTTTATACCATATTATCTTATTTCCTGAAAACTTGACGATTTAATAATTACCAATTATTCAATAGAAAATAATTAAAGTACAATTGTAAAAATCATCACCTAGAAATATTGAATCCCATTAATTTAAGAGCCAACAGACCGAAGCAAATCTCTCACTTAATTAACCGATAAAAAGTTCTAATCATGTCTTATCGCGATCATTCATGTAAAACACGAATGATCTACCTACCTATTTTCAGTTGAAACCTTTCGCGAACTGCACCGGCGCAATCGCCCACTACTTACCTTCTCGATGATAACAGAAAAACATCTTCACCGCCAACGTCTCAATATCCGAACGCATAATCCTCCCCGGTGAGTGGATCTGAGCCGATCACGATGACTATGTCCGTAGACCGGGACCAAGATCAGTGATCTTATCACCGAAGGGATTAACATCAAACAGCTTCTCAAACAGATCCTGGTCTGTAGATCAGCGCCTAGAGAAAATGGCACAAAATCCACTTGTGTGTCGCGATTGTCGTGTGGGCTAACTGGCGTTTTGTTGACTGAATGAACCCACTCAGGTCTAACAAAAGGGGCAATAGTTAGCCTACAGTCTGATGAAGATCACTAGTTGACCTGGGCTGCGTTTAGCAGGCGGTAGCGTGTTATAGCGACAAATAAACATACAAACCACCTCCGCTTGCTGCAAATGACATCGTAAAATTGGCGAAGAAAACACAAATTCACGAAGAAATGGGGATTGGATTTTCTTAGCAAACCTTTCGCCGGCTGTGTTCGCGTCTATTGAGATGCTCGGCCAAATCTGTCCTGACATAGGTGAGTGCGCGTAGGTTTTCGAGTCTAAAGTCTTACTCACTTAAGTGGTCCTGATCATATGTTGCTGTTTTAACTAGAGATGAGCCCATCCGCTGCAATGTTTATGAGGCCGGGTGGGTTATACGGATTGTTTTCACATCGATGGCAGTAAATCAATAAAGATAGTTAGATAGTTAGTCGATAGGGCTCCGTTCGGTGTTCGTTATCATGTAGCCGCCGGGAGGGTGCACTTGATGAGGCAGATGCGTTTCGAACGCCTACCAGCGACATATTTCTGATACGGAGAGAATTTAATTAAGTGCGCCAGCGGTCAACTTTCTTGGCTTCATGAAAGTATTTAGGGAAATTTGGGGCACTTGTGGGGGTTCCGGAGGTATCTCAATGTGAGAATTGATTTAATTAAATTGAGGCCTCTAGCTATTTTGGGAAAACAGAGAATAAGATGTTGATACATTTAGCCCAAGATACAAACAAATAAAAATATGGGGCAATAGACTTGAGCCCTGTGGTACTCCATTTCACTCTGGTTCTCCCAGATTTCTTCTGAAAAGCTGGGTTAAAATAGCTCCGTGAAAGAAGCGTAACAGAAAACTTTTATTAGTAGCTAATTACTTTAAATAAACATCCTTCCAGTTTTTGCAGTGCTATTCTATAAAGGTAAATGTTTGCCTCAGTTTTCCTACTTCAAATATTTTCAATTCTCTTAAGACGAAATGTGAGAAAATGGAAAAGTTTTACCACTCTTTTAATTTAAGTTACGTAAAAGTTTAATTGACAATTTTATTATTTTTGAAAGCAAAAAACGGAGACACTTTTATAAAATGTCCCCGTGTTGCGTGTTATCTGCCTTGCGTGCATGCCAAAGTGCCAAGACTTGGTCATCGCAAGTTTCTTAATTTTTTTCGAAAGAGGTTTTTTCACCTCCTCCACCTTGGCTTCTGCCAAAAGTGCGGGTGTTAACGAGCAAGTTTCCTTTCTTTTCCTTTCTTTATTAGAGTTCAGCGACCTAACGAATTGACCGTCATAAACTCCTTCCATCCGCTAAAGATCCGTTGTTATTTTCTTAAGGTAGAGCCTCTGGAGACACGGAAGGAAAATTGCGTATTGTGGCAGGAGGAAATGAAATTACTTTGGATTTCTTTCTAACGTAGCCGGTCAGGGAAGACTCGTTAAAGTGAGTTTTATATGCCCTCCTTCCCCAACTTAAGGCTCAAGGACGTTTCGGATGTAGGACGATAGTCTTTAAGGGTAAGGAGATAAATTACCTTTACCACCGGTCGAACATTCTTCACTTTTCTTACAAACGGTTATTACGCAATTAAGAAGGTTGGGTAAAATGTGCAAATAAAAGGAAAGGTCGTTGCTCGTTTTTACGGTTGCGGTGCTGTGACCCTCTTGCTGCCAATAATTGTTTTTTATATTTCGTAACTTCTTACTTTATCTTTTGAATAACTTCACCTTATAGCTGCCTAAGGGATAGTCGATTGAGGTGATTTTGATATGATCAGGACCTAGGGGATGCTCTGTTTCATCTTGGGAAAGCATCGGAAAAACCAATTAATTTTTGACTGTCTTGGAATTTCAAACATTTTTATTATATTTTAAACTTTGCCTTCTCAAGTAGAAGATGTTTGTGTCCAAGGATGGAGAATAGCAGCTCACGAATGAATGAAAAATAAAAGTTATACTTATTTGTGAAAATGTAGCTTTAAGAAGTTGTGTAGATATTTAGGGACATATTTATTAATAAATATTGATTGAAATCTTAAGGGAAAGTTCCCTAGTTTTACGATGGGGATACTGTTTGGTTTGTTATTCTTTTCTGCGAAGAAAATTCACTAAAGGTCATACTAGAAACAATTTAATGAATCGGCCCACTCTCTTAATTAGAGTTGGAGTGAACGTTCTGTTCGACATGAATCTAGCCCGACCCGCCCAGAAAATGATAATTCACCGAATTAGACACGCGATCAAGTTCCCATTCCTGCAAGAACCCGGCTAGAAAAAATTTAGACCCGCGAGTAGCGAAAGGTGTGTGAGCTTTGCTTGTGGGCTTTTTCAGTGAAAACGAGAACGCCAATCCATCTGATAGTTAAGTTAGATAGTCTAGCGACATTCTAACGAGCACCAGAACCGGTGCATGGTATACAATAATATGAAGTTTGGACAGGTGTGCCCCAGCCGTGATCGGAGTTCACCTGTGACTGGCGCATATATAGGCTGCCTGAAAATTGCATTTTTATTCGAGCATTTCGCTTGCCACAGTTGAACAGTGGACTGTTGAATAATAGACAAATAGACAGTCTGACGTCATTGCGAGGCTCTTGTAAATTATTTCGCTGTAAAGCTCCGTTTTGGCGGAGCGACCTCAGCTCAGCTGCTGCCGAGCGCGTTGGGGCTACGTGACGCCCGGCATGTACAATGCGCGAAAGTTAGCAAATTTTTTCTTCACCTCTAAAACCGCCAAAAGCTAGAACACGAACGTTACGTCTACGGTGGAGCAGAGGCTGGCAAAGTGACGACTCATTCAGAAGCACCCGCGCAGCTAATGAGTGTATTTACGCGTCGATCAAAACAAACTCCAGCTGACCGCGGGAGAATTTTCGGGCAGCTAATTAATTGGCGGTTCGGAGCATGCGTACGCGGATATAAGAGTACCACGAGGCGCGGACAGATAGCCCAATAGACGAGCCGATGGACACACGGCATGCAGGCCGCAGACTATTTGTTTGTTTGTTTGCTTGATAAAAAATAAAAAGAGTTCTCATCACTCGCGCTTCTGGAGAGTACTTGTTTTTTCGCGCTGCCACAGCAATTTACAACAAATTAATTTGCGCTAAAATCTAAACACAGGCTGCCGCTTATCTTTACGATCACGATGATGTGCCCGCGTAGACAAGGGTTCAGTCTGTTTAGAGGCAGCATCACCATTTGCCCGCGAAATGTATGGGAGAATGATTTTTTTCAGATGGGGCTGTGATGACGATGATGAGCCCCGAATGGGGGGGTCAGTAGCCTCCCAAAAAATTATGTAAGGCTGGATAAATTGTGGGAATGTGCTCGAACTTCCTGCCTGTCGAATTGTGAGCACTCGTTACTAGGGGAATTTTGCGGGCGGTTGAAATATAAAAAAAGACGCCTTATTTCCCGCCTTTTTCATATCTCGTACTAGCTGTGTACTTTTTGTTTGACGAGTTTTAGAAATATTTCATGTATAAACGAACCGGGTAAATATTAAATGTTGAGTACATTTTATACTGACCCATAACTCCAAAAAATTGAATTGCTGGCAATATCGTAGCTAACTACGAAATTTGGAAATCTATCGTAAGCGCTGGTCTTTCTAAAAAATATTAAATTATTAAGGGATCTTAAAAGAAATATTTGCTAAATAAAAATGCACGTTTTAACGATATATATAAAATAAAACAATTATTTTAAATACCTCTGAGAAGTCGAACAGCTTTAATTCTCGTTGACACCAATGCCTCATAATTTTTAAAAAACATTAACACTAATGGCGATAATCTCGTTAAGTCTCGTTCACTTTTTGATGAGACTTTAATTGTGTTGAGAAGCCATAAATAATGCGAGTTAAAACCTTCAGTTCTGTTCGGTGTCTTAATAAATTTTCGAGCATATTCTGATGGATATTTTCGTAAAGTTCAAAAAATATTACTTTTAGAAATATTTTCTTTTTTCTAAATTTGTGTTAGTTTTTCGTCGGAAGTCTACGAGTGAAAGATTTAAGAAATGTTCATAAGAAGGAAATATATTTTTTATTTTAATTATATACACTTTAAAAACAAAAAAAAATAGCTTACCTGAATATGCAAAGGCAGAATTTCCAACCAACCTATTCCGCTCAAATCAGGGTAGGGGCTCAGAGAGTGTTTTGAGAAAAAAAAGTCATATAGATCTGCTTACAAAAATTTTACTAAGAAAATAATGATAATAATTTATGCCTTAAAAAAATATCCTTCTTAACAGCTACATACATCTAATGAGTATTTATTTAATATCAAAATTATTCCTTGATTGATAAAATAAAATTTTCCTCAGTATTCCCGAAAACTAAAAGTTTCCAATCTGAGACTAGCAAAATTAAACATTTTTGAAATTGTACAATAAAATAAAAAATTAAAAACAAAACAATAAGCATAGCCGGTGTTTTGTTCAGGGCAATTAAATGACGTTAAGTCATGCATGCATGCAATTAAATAAAAGCAAGATATTTACTAGCCAAAGATAAACAAAAAAAAAAAAAAGCAAAAATATATTACTCATCGAGGTTAGGTTCCAGTCCAGGGCATGGGGGCGTGTTTTGAAGCGAATGCGAGGTAGGCGGAGGGTAGGTACCATTCGAGTAGCAAAAGCAACTAAAATTTCTTTCACTTAACACATACATTTTTGTTTTTTTTTGAGTAGGGTTTTGAAGCATTGTTCTGCGCATTTCTACATTCTTTTAATATGTACTCTGTATTTTTGTCTGGTACTGTTTTTTTTTTTTATGGGGGGTTCTACAGGCAACGTCCAACTCTCAGTGACCATGTTGCAATCCAGAGCAACAAAACCAATCGCCAAAGGCCCATATTGCAACTAAAAAGAGAACAAATACGGCGACTTGTTTACTGATGGTTTACTTGCCAATTGTTGATTGTTGTGTTTGTTTTGTTTTATAGTAGGTATATAAAAGAATGTGAAGCTATATATTTTTATTTTTTTATTTAAATTTTGCGAGCAATGCAGTATTGTTGTTATTAAATGCAATATAGAGACAATGGAAATGTTTGTTATGCCAAAAATGCCGCGTATTTAGGAGGGAAATATGTTCAGTGGTGCATTCCATGTTCGTAATGATGCTACATATATCGTGCAGTATATTTTAAGTAGTTATAGTTGTAGGAAAAATAAGGATAGAGACCGTTTTCATTAAGATGCAAGAAGTTTGCTATACTAAAATACAGGAAAAAAGAGATGTGTGCAAGGGTGCATTATCATGCTGAAGTCTTTTAATAATAATAATAATTTATGAAGAGGCAAAACATTTTTCAGACATAATAAAATGCAATATGTTATTATTTTAAATATCTTTTATTTATACCCAAATATTTTACAATCTTTTAAGTAGTTTTTCATTTATTAAACAAATGAGTGCTAATGACTATCATACTTGTACCTAGGAGCTATTTTCATCGCTATTTAGGTATGCAAACATTTTAAGACAGTTTTTTCTTGATTTTCACTTTTTTTTACGTTTTATATTTTCTTTTCTATTTTTTGTTTTATTTTATTTTTTGTTTAAGAAGAAGCGAGGTTTCAAGCTATAGATACATATTGCTTTATTACTTTGTATCATTACGGTTATGATATCTGAAATGAATTCAAAACAATATTGACTTCCTCGGTGAAATTTTATGTTCGAAAAATCTCATGCATTATTTTGATGGGGTGTGTTTATCTCTCTCCTGTTAATTTACATGGATGAAGTGTTTTTTTTTCTTTTTGATAATGTTCTCATGAATTACAAAGTGATGTTTCCTTAAAAATGAGGGAACGAGTGTATGGGAAATTTGTTAAAAAATAAAAAAAAAATATGTGTTTTAGATTAAATAAAGCGCGTTTCTTTGAAGGACCTTAATTTATAATATTAATCTCGTTTTACTAATACTAGTGATGTAAAAAATATTCGTGTTGCTTTTTTTTTTGTTTTAATTTTTTCTCTTTATGTTTAAGTTAAATTATTAGATTATTTATTAAATTAAAATACTTGCGGTGTATTTTGTTACAGGGACTATATTGTTTCTTCTTTATGTGAATGAACATGGAGTTTTGATTATTTACAAGGGATGTAATGGTCTTGGGGGATGAATTTCACTGGTTTTTACGTGGAAATTGTGCCGACGATAGTCGGAATGATTCAAGACAATTTTTCATATGAAATGGAATATCTGTAAGTATTTTATGGAGTAATAGTAATAAAATTGATGGTGTAGTACAAATTTAACCTTTATTGTCTTCATATTTTGTTTTTAGCTATACATACATAGCTTTTTATAATTGATTTGTAGTATGTTAGCTAAAATTTGAAGTTTGCTTTACATCTACAAGATTTCCGAGGTACAGAAACAATTTCAACGAAAAATCAGCGAAAATCTATCGAGTCATGGAATATGTTTATTTTAATTTGTTTTAAATTATTCTTGTTTTAAGCATGTTTTTTTAATCGTATCCTACTCAGCCTGCATGATTACCAAGTTACCCTAAAAATGGCCTTGTATTCGTCGATGATGTCGAAACGTAAAAAATATATGGCTACATACATATGACTAATGAGACTTACTCCTACTATCTTCATTTTAAAGACTCTTTAAACGTGGTACTACTGCGCATCTTTTGAACGAACCTCTTTGTATTTAGTTTATCGTTTTCACTTGTTTTAAAATAATCGTTTTAGTTTTTATTTATGTTTTTATGAATTCTTTTATTATTTATTTTTTTACCGTACCACATGACACCTGAGATAATGTTGTATCTTTTATAAATCATCAATTTGCAGAGGGGTTGTTTTCTTCCAAAAATCTTTGTATTTACAAAAGCCAAAAAATAATAAAAAAAAAAAAATTCCGAAAAGATTCGAGTAAAAAAAGTACAAAAATTTTAAGGGTGGGGGGAGGGGAGAGTGTTTGTTTTTTTTGTGTAGTTGGACTATGTGTTAGAAAGGAAGGAAAAATCCACTCACGCATCGAAATCGCCGTCATAGAAGAGCTCTTCGCTGTCAACGAGATTAGTGTGACTGCCGACGGAGCCCGCGCTAAGGTCCTCCTCTTCGTCGTTCTCCCCTGAAGTTGGGCCTATATCGTCCGGGTCGCCGTCCTCCTCGTTTGGGTGTTGCTCCGTTGAGGTCATGATCGTTGGATATGTTGTTGTTGGAGCAGATAGGGTTGTAGTTGTCGTCCTGAGGGTTGTAGTGCCGTGCTTACCCTTTTTCCCACCCTTCTTTCCTTTTTTCCCGCCACCCCCACCACCGCTACCCTGGCCACCATTTTGTTTCGGATGCTGTTGATGTATATGCTGTCCCTTTCGGTTATGCCCCGCCTTCCGCCTGCTAAGGCACTCTTCATCCCCAGGCGGGCATTTCTTCTTTTGTGGCCGTTTCTTGAGCGGTTGCGGCCCCTTATGGCAATTTTCGTGCTCGGCCTCATCGAGGCGGCACCGTCGCTTCTTCTTCTTTCGCTTGGGGTTGGTTCCGTGACCTTGGCTAATACTACTGCTACTATGACTGTTACTACTATTCGTACTGCTACTACTTATCCTAAGTTTCTCACTGACGGCGGTCTGGCCACTTGCAGTCGTATTGCACTTGGGGCGAGCCTTCATCACTTTCGCGGTCAGCTCGACTAATGGTTTACCAGCATCACAGAGCTGACGTAGACCATGTTTGACGCGATTTGCGCCAAATGTTTTTGCAATGAGCTTCTCAACATGCTCCTGAGGTACGGTTTCAGTCAATGCTTTCGTGTATGTTGCCAACTTGCCAAGGGGACGGGTTGGCGGGATTTGTAATTTTCGCGGCTCACCGTGACGGTTTAGAGCTAAATAGAGAGTTCGGCGGGAATTTGAATTGTAGGTAGATGAGTATGTGTTATAGTGGTGCTGTTCCATTGATTCGTTGAAGACACAATCGTCGGTGAACACCTTCTGCAACAGAAAACTGGAATAAGTTATTCGGTTATTTCAATTAGAGCTGCTTTTGAGGGTTTCTAGGGGGTGGGGAATTCAAATAGCTTCAAAATCTTCAGTAAGTAGTATACCTATATTGTTTAATAACACTGGTCATCATGAACCGACTGATCCAGGAGCTTATAATGTTGCTCCAATGATAGTTGAAATCTTAAGTTATATAAAAATAAGGAGTAATTTAAAATATTTCGACAGTTTTACTACTGGCGAATAGATGAGAAACTTTCTATAGATATTGGGGTGTTTCGGGGAAGCAAATTAAAAATATTTTATGGAAATATACACATTTAACTTTTTGGGAATTTTGAAGTCGTTTATTTGACACTATTTGGTCAACATCAGTAGTTAGGATGATGAACTGATTCAAATTGATAGAATGAGAAAGAGAAGACAAATTTTGATTTATCACCTTGGTCCCGTGTACCGTCGTAAAGCACGCATGTATCCATCATTCATGCGACGATGCAGCGATGCGTGAACTCATTCATCATGTGCCCGATGAGACAAACGAAATGCGGAAATGCAGAAAATCTGAAGAAAAATCACGATGAGTCCAGTGGAGCGGGATTGTTGCATAACAGCGACACAATAAACCCCTACACAACCGCTCGATTCCCCCTTTGGTCGAGGAGACCTGCGCTTTTGTCTGGGCCAAAAATAAATCATACCGCGAGTATTATTAGACGGATCCGCGCCACGAACACGCCCACCTACTTGCCAGTGCGATCGCGATCGCAATTCTGTCGCTGTTCTCCGATCGCCGTAGACCCTGGGCCGAAGCGGTGAAGCGGCCGTCTTGAGACAAATTGAAAATATTCGGTCGCAAGGCGGAAGATCCACAACTCTTGAAGCAAATAATAGCGATTTTAGCATCTAGAAGAGGCCCCCCCCCCTTCCTACCAAATGAGAAATAGTGGGACATAGTCGAGGATGCCTTTTTGCGAATTTTGTTGCTATTATTGCTTCGCTTGAGTGACACAGTGCCCGAGAGGTCGAAACAGGGCGGAGAGAGATCCCGCTAAATTTTGTAGGGCCGCAGTAACTGATTAAAAATTTTCAAGAAGGCATCATGTGATGCATTAAACTGCAATCGGACGAAAGAACTTTTTCCGGTGTCGCCGGTCAAGTGTGACCCTTGAGATCAAAATGTAGGCCAAATTAGCGATCATTCAATATCAGGGTGTTCATCACAAACGGCCGTCGGGGATTGTTTTCGTTTTTTTAAAATTATAGTTATCAGAACTATATTTAAATTTATCACTATTACTCTCCTGAGCAATACGCCTTAAAACTATGTTTTTTTTTTATATTAATAAATACCTACTTAATCTACTAACCTAGACTAAACCTTAACTCTTTTCAAAAGTACATAACGCCTTTATAATTCAAGTTTTATCTAGTATTATTAAAAAAAATTGTTATTTGCATTTCGTTATTGGCCTAGTCCTTTAAAGTCGAACAAATCTGTCGCTTTTTACTGAACCCAAAACCATCATTGACCCTCTTAGACATTTTCTTAATTGATCGGATGCTGTTGAAGGACACACGATCAATTACCATCAGCGAGGTGATCATTTTCCTTTTGGGCTGCCGGTGCCTCTTTTTCGATATTTTTACAAAAATTCTTTGCGGGGTATAAAACAGAGGTCCTTTCCTCAAGGAGGTGCTAGACAAAGAAATCGACTGTCACTTGGAATGTGATCACTCAATAAAGTCTAGAACTTTATTGGATGCACCCCTGCTGTCATGTTTCGTCCTCTGGCCTCATTTGTTTTCACGGGTCTTATCGGACCTTTTCGGTGTATCCTTGGCACATTTATGGGAGAAATGTGTCGTCAAGGATGGAAACAAAAAAAGGACTATCATTCTTATCTGTTGATAGATTTAAGTAATTTTAATTAAATTAAGGGACTAAAACCATAGTCGGCGGTTAAATCAAAATACCCGCTGACGCCTCTTGGACTGTTTTTTATTTATTTATTTATTTTTTTTTTAACCTTTCTAAAACCCATTCAATGTCGCAGTTTGTAAATATAAAATGCCGTGATTAATTGAATTTTTGCGGTTCCTTGAGTTAGGCAAGCTAATTTTCTGTTTAATTAGTGATTTGTCAAAAATGTGTTAAATCTTACACTCTCGTCTTCATTTTTGGCAGATTTGTTGCGGGAAAAGTAAAATTAGAAAATTAACGTGTGCTTCAGATTTTTGGCACCGAGGTCTGAGGAGGCAATATCTATTCAAGATTTTTGAAGGAATTCATGTGGGGGGGTATATTGTGTATGAAATAAATTTGTGCTTATTTTATTTTGTTGTTTAGAAAGAAATTTTATCGACTGTGAAAATTGGCGTTGGGTACTTTGTTAAATTTTCTGATTTTTTACAATCTATAAAATGTATGTAAAATCTTTGGTAGTTTTTACGAAGTTCGGGAAAGATTTTCCAATTTAAGGTTTCTGTTTTATTTAAGTTTTTATGCAATAAAATACTGTATAAATATAATAAAAGTAAAGAACGGCACTATCTGATTTTGTTAATTAAACAAAAAAGCTTACTATAGGTACATATGGCCAAATAAATATTTTCTTGAAAGAAAAGAAACAATTCTTTAAACATGGACATGGGCAGATCGATTTCTGTACTATATTTAAGAAAACAAATTGAGGTCAATTACCTTTCATATTTAACTAACATTTATTTTACTTAAGTTTAGAATATTCGTGTGGGCTTAGGACATTGAACTTGTGGTAAAACCTACTCCTGGTTTTTTCCTCTATTTAATTTAATTTATTAGTTTTTGTTTTTTTTTTTGAAAGGATTAAAACGTAATAAAATGAAGAATTTTTCTACATGATAAAATTAATTCTACAATTGTTCCAGTTGACGCCTACGAAATAGACATCTTTGCTGAAAATGTCTAATTCTGTAATCCCGCCTTATCCATAGAAAAAAAAAAACTTACAACATCCTTCTAACAATTTATCATCTTGTTAACAGCAGGCATAAAATCTTCAAATTCTATCAAAAAACGCCTTAAAACACATTTTCATGATCTCACTGAGCTTATGCAGTTCCGCTGAGTTATCGCTAGAATTTTGTTGGAATTCTGTCACGTGTGCCCTGTCCCATAAATACCATGTGAGAATTCTTTCCGCTGAGAAAGTGACCGTTTATAAAAAGATTCAATTTTTGTTAGTTTTTTCGTCTTTACATTAGATGACAAATTTATTATTATTATTTTTTTTTCGCCACTAAAAAGCTACTTGAGCGCTTAATTAATCGTCCTGTAACGATTCTATTAGATTGGCCTTGACAGGCCATTTGCCTATAAATTTCCGAACATATAACACTCTCTGCAAAAGAGAACAAAGAACCCCCGACATGATACCCAAAATGATGAGGTTGCACAATGGGTGACAGGTCTCATTTTTCAAGTGTTATTAAAAAATTAAAAAAAAAGGGCGCTCACTCCCGCCGCCCGAAATCAAATGAAATCCTTGACAAATTAATTGCAGCTGTCACCACATATCGTCGGGACAATTTGGTTTAATCGTTAGAACACGCATGCGTGTCCGAATTAAACGCCGACAATTATGCTTGAGTGTTATGCGCATGTCAATTAGCCGGAGTCGTCTAAAATAATTGAGGAGGCATCAACCCCGAAAAAAAGCTGCCTACCAGCCGGCTGGGTCCAGAAGACCCCAGTATGCTGGGGAGGCGGTCACAGCCACTGTCATGCGCAAAATGAAAAAATTACATCTCGCAAGTTGCGCACCGAGATATGAGAAAACAAATTTCGATTTTTAGTACTTGGCGGTGTCGTATGAAACGGATGATCGGCAGGCACGCACATGTGTCCTGGAACTTAGTTGGCCTCCAAACCTTGCCGATCGGCGGCGATCGATAGCAAATCAATTAAGGCGATCGAGGCGCTTAATGAAGCCGGCCTACAGGGTGCTTCCCTTCGCCTGTTCGCCGTTCGATTGATTTATCCTCCACTCCCACGATCCCATAAATTTATAAATTTATCCAATCCGTGCTGGAGCAGATGTATTTTTTTTTTTCTCGAAATCTCTCCATGATCAATGGCTTCAGCTGAGGATAGGACGAACTGATTGGGGTCGGCGGGGTTTTTTGCTCCAATTAAACTCTTGCCGCCACACAGGCTCGTTCGTAATTTGTTTATGGGCAGATGTGACCCGGGTCTAGACGATTCGCCGAGGACGTGGCCAAGTGACGGAGCCTAGGGTTCAAGCGGGTGAATTTGATACGTTTTATAGCCCGAGCTAAGCGACAGCGGCTGTCGAAATTCTTAAAGAAATTTGTCATTTTAATGTCGGAAATGCCATCGAGGCGACATACATCATCAAAGGGTGAACTTGATCTCTGAGTTGATGGTCTTTAGTAGGCGATGTGTCGCCATGTGTGGTCTATCTGAGGCCGCTGACTGTCAATGGCTAACAGCTAGAATGCTGCTCAATTGGAAGCAAATAGCTTCAAGGAAAAGCGTTTGAAATGAAATTTAAGTGGCGATCACTAATAGCGTGACTCCAAAGTAATTAAATGGGTCAACCGCCATAATATATTGTGGAATTTAATTTTTTTTTATCATATGGTAATCTTATATACATATATAAAGTAGAGTCATGTCTATCAAAATAGGCATGATAGATTTTATGATAATTTCTAAATTGAGAATGTTGTACTAAATTTTAGAGTATAGAGAAGAACATTGCTATTTTTAATGTTTGCAGATAGGTGTAATTGCGGACAGACAAACAATCTGACAAATATTCTACATCATTGAAAATATTTCTAGTATAAGTTTTTATAGCAGATTTTAAAGCGACTACTTCGCTATTATTTTCCCGCCAAAAAGCTGCTCTGCTTGAAGGTAAGTTCCAAGCGTTGCATCTTAACAAAACCCGCTATTTTTTCGCGAAGACAATGCCAACACAGCGTGTCGGCGCACGATTTCCTTCCGGCGTGCTATGTAGCTCATTTTTCTTAGCTACCTTTCATTTCACGCCCTGATTCAGGCTCATTCGCGGACGATTTGTCATCGTTTTCCGCCTTTGTGATTTCGTCTCGGGTATCCGAAATGCTGCCCGAACTGTTATCATTCATAATCCTCTGAATTAGTACGAGCGAAATTCATCCAGGTCGCCAGCTCCCACCTATCCGATCACATAAATTTATGATTTGTTTACAGAGCGGTGTACTCTGTTTGAAGTTGCTCGGCCACCGCGTAGGACATAAATTAACGCGATGCGACACATGTAAATTGTCACTTCGCGATCGCAATAATCGTGCACAGTGTAACAGTTTGCATGCCTCCGGGTAAATCTTGCGAAGTACACCCACTACTTCTTAGGCTGGGAATGTATTCGGTCTAAGACGATGCCGGGGTACTGATCGGGCGGCGATCGCCGACCTTGTGCAGATGGCTCTTGAATTTGAAATACCAAGGAAAGTGAGTGTGCCGTGGGTGAGTTATAGTCGCTCGGCGTTGTCACGATCAAGTCACGTCTAGGAATTCCTCACGTTTGCACCTTATCACCTAAAGGTCATGAAATAAAAGAGGAAATCGGGGAAACCTGCGGCGGGCTTTAAGTGATTGGCGCCCACCTTTCACCGAGCTCTTGATTCGATTCGATTCGATTCAATTAATTAGAGCTTCTCAGCCGCAGACGACGTCCTGTCGTTGGGATGCTCCACTTCGGTGATAAGATTGGTACCGTGCGCCTAAGGAGGAGATGGGAACCTTCTGGGGGTTCCAATCGAACGCCAACGAAAGAGGTTCGCTCGCTCATTAATTTCTGGCCGTTGGGCGATAACGCGCCCGGGAAAGTGGAACGATCGCCGTCAGGTTAATAGATGACCGCGAAGGAAGTCACCGTGACTCCCTTATCACAGGCGCCATGTGAGGCGCAGGTTGTCTAACATGCTGTTTGCCGATACCACGGCAGGTATGTAGGCATGTTCTACCTCTGTGGTTTTATAGGTTGTCTATCTTGAGCTAGACCCGAGCTTGAAAGTCCTGATTGTCCGAATTGATTTCAGGGTCGGTACTATCAGAGTTAGGTAGATTCAATTACTTTACAATAAAAATTACAATTCCTGATATTCTAAATTCATATTACTGGACTTGTACAAGTTTTCAATACCACAAGGAGGAATTGGTAATGATTTAGTTATGAAGTAACTTGAATAATTCGTGTTCATTTCGTGTTTTCGTTTTTCTCCATTCTAAAAATGTGTTTAGAAGATATTTAGAAAAAAGGAAAGAATTAAAAATTTGTAAGATTTTAGATTGATTTAATTTTATCATTTATCTGTCTATCTATATGAACTATCAAATGAGTTTAAAAGCGCTTTGGGATAGAATTTCTATTTATTTTCCAGTTACAAAAACCAAAAGAAAGACCCTTAAAAAAATCAAGATCTATTCGTCACCAACATTCGTGGAGTATTCTTTCAATCTCCCTTGGACTGGAAGAGACATGGCACCTCCTTCCATCCGAGATAGTCCCATCTGCTTTGAATTAATTCACTTCAAGTCGCGCTAATTCTTCGCATATTTCCTTAGTTTTATTAAGATTGAAACGAATTATTTCCCAACGTGTCAAGTCCAAGTTCAATGTCTCGCACATTTCGTCTAATTTTACTTGGACTGAACACGTCGACGCGTTCACGACGACTGCGATGATCCAATGAAACGTGAAACAATTCCGCACACTGCAAAATCCGTTGGGACTTAAGACTTAGCTGCAAAGATGCTAAGTGACATTGACTTTCGCTTTTCTGTCGTCAGATTTTCTGTAAAATTTGTAAAATTTATTAGCTAGACATTGCAAGTAAACGGATAGGCTATTTTCCGCTCTTCCCCCGCTAAATTAGTCACAAACAATGTCGTCATTAGCTGGTTGTTTTTTTCAGTATTAAAAAACAACATCACGTCATACTATAGAATAAATAATGGGAAAATTTATGAGGTGAAAATATGCTTGGTATGTGGGGGAGGCACATGTTCTTTTGATGTCTTTGACTCTTTTAATTTAAAGCAGATCCTTTAAATAACAAATTGCTGGTTAATTCATAAATCGTATATTTTAGATGCTCAGTATATCTAAAATAAAATAATATACTACAGAAATAAGAAGTAGGTGTTTTTGATTTTAAAAATTATTATTACAACAAAAAATACTTCAATTATACTGGAATCATTTTTTATCATTTTATTTAAAACTTTTTCAGATATTTAACGCGAGAATCTGTTTTCGGATATTCACTAGGACATCGCAATAATGACGAGGAAGAGAGGAAGAGTAAGTGTTTTAAATATTTTAATTATTAGTTTTTGTCCCTAATCCCAAAAATGTAATGAAAGAATATAAACCGAGCAATTCCTAAGCCTAAATGTTATTAATTTTCCTTAATTTGTTGACTCAATAAATGTTTTAATAAGTTTTAATAATTCTGTAGAATACTGAGAGCATTTCTTAATTCTTCTGGCAGACTATTAAAAATATTAATTAAATTGCTGGTAGATTATAACATTCCATCATTGCTCCTTTTGTATTATATCCATGAATCTGCGTTTTCAATACTGAGTTCATAGATGATTTTGTATGTCTCCTTGTGGATGTTATAGACGGATTTAGTCTTTTTAATTTCTATTATTGTTTCAGCTTAAATTTGTCTGGAATTTCGTATAGAATTGTAGTTGAAGTATACCGAGGAAAATTAAGGACTGCTTTGATTGCTTTATTTTAAAATCTCACAGATTCTTAATTACGGTTTGACTACATACTATTAGGCCATAAGCTACCAACACGTACATATTTTAGATTTTTAATGTTTGGTAGTATAAAACTGTTTCTTTTCATGAATTCTCTAAGACCCGCCATTCTCCTCCTGATGGCGTCCACTTGTATCATCCAAGTTAATTGATCATCTTTTACCATTCCTAGATATTTAAATTCCGATATTCTGTTACATCTTTTTCTATTGATTCGAATATTAACATTAATGTCATTTTTATTCTTTTGTTTTAAAATCATATATTATATTTTTTGAGATTCTCATAAGCATATATGATGTATTTCGCATTCAGGTTTTGAAATTGAATATTATTTATATAGAATAAATAAAGTAATGGTCCTAGTATTGATCCTTGGGCTACGCTGATATTGATAAGCTTCTCTTGGCTCTAGATGCTGTTTAATTTCATTTTAATGATTCTTTTATTTAGGTAATAATAGTTGGAGTTGTTTTCCTTGTATACCTAGTACCTCCAGGTCTTCCTACAATACTTTATTATCTACGGTATCAAATACCTTTATTTTTATCTAAAGCTGTATTTATATAATTCCCAGCATCTATTATAGCTACAGTGGTGTTACTTCCACTTTGAAATCCTCTGTTTAACGATTAAGTATCAAATTTGAATATTTTCCTTTAGGTTAGATACTCGGTCGAATATTTTTCAGTATTAACGAATAAAATTTAAATTGACAATAACCCTTCAACTTTCGCACTTTGAGTATAACTAGCTAGCATATCTAAAGAATGATAAATAAAGCAATAATTTAAGAGTAGACCCTTAAAATCACGAAATTAAATAGATTCCCACAGCAATTAGTTAACGCCGATCTTATCACCAAAAATGGTCATAATTCAAGTGGCGCCGATCAAAAAATTTATCACATAATTAGTGATTTACAAAAAAAAATAAAATAAATCACCGATAACTGTATAAATGGCGATAAGGGAAAAAATGCATATTAAAATAAAGATAATATTCCTCCAACGATCTAATTGACTGTCATTAGTCAAAAACTTGGCGGCTGTGCGTTTTACGTTCACCGCAAAAAATACAACCCATCATGACCAGGCTTTTGATAATTTTTGAATGGCCCCATCAGCGGCAACACGATCGTGGTGACATCAGAACAATTTTATTAAAAGGAAACATTTGCATATCAAAGCGAATCTTATGCAACGGCCTTCAATTTATCAAAAGCGTTACGCTACGTATGCACTGGGAGGGAAGCAAAATTGTTGAACTTGACATGGTTTTTGTCGAAATATTTCTTTAAAGTCGTGATAAATGAGGATTAAATCTTTTTATGGCCTCTAGAGGTGATCGAGGTTGACTATTTTTGCGAGATATCATCTTTTGGAATGATTGAAATTTTGTCTTTAGGCATGAACTCACCATACATCATGTTTTTATATTTTTTAAATATTTTCTAAGTGAGAATAATTATAATGATCGCGGTTGATCCCACGCATTACTCATATTCTGGCCTACCGCTTTTCGTGTTTTGTGTTTAACAATTTAAATTTTTACGATCTACCTGCATTTAAACACTGCACCCTGGAAGGACTGTTAAAGTGTCAAATTCTCAGCGACAACTGGAGCCTAGCCCTCGATCGTACCGCGGTAAAACATAAGGGCGAATTTATGGTGCGTTTATGACGATAATCCCTGTTCTTGTTAGAACAATAAGCCGGCTTAAGCCGCATATTTATTTCAAGCTGTCTTAGCCGACAGGCTTCTCGATTCCTTTGAGGCTGGCGCGAGTGGGCCGTGAAACTCTATTGGCGCTATAAAATTAGAATTAGAATTAGAATTAGCCCTGCGGCTGGGAATAATGAAGTCTTCTAGTTGACATAAGGAGGCATGGTAGGCCCTATGGAATTTAATGACGCGAGCCTCTGGGCAGTGCTCAGCTTGGCTGAGAAGTTTTAGTAGACGGCTAGAGAAAGGGGATCCAATTAGTTGCTCAAATAAGCTCCATTCAGTCGGTAGTGTTTTCGAGTTTGTTCTGCCTTGTCATCGTTGAATAAGACGTAAATTGCAAACATAATGTTTTGTCGAGTCAAAGGAACAAGGTTTATTCTGTTACATAGAGGTCTAAGGAACTTTATTGAGATGTATGATTATGTCCTATTATAAAGTGTAAAACAAATTAATTCCCTGGACACTTTATGGTTTTCACGCCTTTTTGAAAAACATAAAAACGAGGCAAAATAAGTTTACGTTAAGGTGACGCATATATTGCAAGAATTTTATCCCGACCATTAGATAATGAGGTTGTATGAAAGAATGTAACAAAAGGCTCCAGCTATTTTTCTCTCACTATCAGATACATAAATCTTTCGTAACTTTTAGGAGACCAAATCTTTAAAAATAATAAAGGACCTTAAAGTGAACCTTGAGGTATATGATAGACACAACACGAACTTATTGCCATTTAAAAATGTATATTTTATTATTTAATTGAAATTTGTAATTGCATTTAATATAAAATTGCATTCACAAATTAAATTAACGCATCCTCTTCTCATTTAATTAAGTGTTTCAAACAAAAATCATCTGTTTCATTGCAAGTATTTCTTTCGTATGTCTCTCCTCAATTTAAGTATTCGCGAGATCACACGACTTAATGGGCAACGTTCCCAATTAAAAGAAAATGCGTCTCATTAAGGAAGTATGGTGACAAAAAGCAGAATATTAATGTGTGAATAAAATGGTGTTATTATCCATTAAAATAATTTAAAAAAATATTGGATTGCATGTTGGTAAATATGAAAAATGAAGATGGGCTGAAGATGAATTTTCTAGAGTGTCACAATAGGACACGCATGAATGCCAATTTATTTTCCTGTCTGTCACCCTTATTTTTAATGGCAATTAGATTTAATATTTACTAAAATAATGTTCATTGTGTCTTGCGTTTTAGAGAAATAGTGAAAGCGTTAGGTATGTGATTTGAATATATTTTTCGAGGTCTCTATATCCAAGTATTACTATGCGTTTATCGTTGATAATGAAACATAAGTTTTGAATTAACAACTCAAAAAACGTTTTCTAAGAGTAAACAAAAGTTTTTACTTTCTAAAATAAAATAATCGCGCTTCCCGAAGGCTGCAATATCACTTCGCATCATTCAAATCTTTCATTCAATTCTATTTGCCTTGCAACCATGGAACCTTCAGCTCCTCACAATCTTTTGTTCGACAAGATTTATTTAGTAAACGATCAGATTTCTTCAAAGTTATCATTGCTCGTAAACCAAAACATATCCGATACAATTGTGAGGTACTCCTCGGGGCTTTTAGATTCTGAATATAAAATTCTAAAAAAAACAAAAAAACAAAGAATTCACTGAACAATTGAAGAAAGATATTTTGTATCGCGTCCAGAAAAGTGAAATTATCACAGGCCGTATCTGAAGAGCATACAGGGCTCTGGGGGAAAAAAAAGGTGGAGAGATGTTCGTAGGAAGAAAAACTGAAATAAATTCGCCGCATAATTGTATGAGGGAACCGGTTCATTCTTTCATTTTTAAAAGTCCCCAAAGAAACAAAAATCCAGAAATCTGTTGTCCGTTCAGTTTCACTGGATCATGAATTTTACATTGAACGCTTCGATTTAATTAACACATGAAATTGGCCGTGAATTGTATACGAGGAGGTTTAACAATGGTTCTGGACTTTGTCAAACAATTTCTGAAACAAATTTAGTATTCAGAATTGCTAAATTCATCTAGCCTTTCACTCTAAGCAAGGGTATTCCGGTAAATTGATTTATTGGGAAAGTTTAGAGTAAGAAGATATAAACAAAAGATTTTTGCACCTAACAAGATCTTTACCAGACCGAAGAAAAATAAGCCTATAGTTCCCTATAAATCCGGAATGGATTACCACTTGCACAGACTATAGTACGATTTGTGGGGGATTTTAATTTGGTCGATAAATCGTTGAAATGTGTCTAATATAAAAATAATTGAACTTACCGAACCATAAACAGTCCCACATTGGTCCATGCACAGGTACAGGCAAGTGGCCACTCCCTGGATTTTTATTTGGCCGACATCGACGGTGGTACGTTGTAGGATAGCTGGAAAAATCAGAAAAAACCAAATGGAAATCAAAAGTTAGCTAAACATGCGAAAACTAAGAATTACAAAAAAAAAAAAAAAAAAAAAATTATTGAGAAAGATACAAAGACCGGGCGATGCGCACATTTGAGTTCGATCACCGTTCGATCGTGATAAGATCTCAATTCTGGACAACTTTGTCCGGGCTGTTGCCATTGATTCTGTCCCCTTAAATTGGGTTAAAAATGGGAGGAGATCGCCTCAGGCAGGGGACAGTGAGAGAAAGGGCGGTGCGATTGGGCGCAAGATCGAAATCTGAGAACAGATCAACCGAGAACTCGTAAAGGGCAAAAACGCATAAAAACTGTGGCCTTCAATTAAAGTCGAATTCAATTGAAATCGAAAACACCAATGATATCGGACAATCGAAGAAAATCAAAAAATTGGGTTCAATGCGCGTTTAGTGGGCCGCACATGTGTGCAACTGAACTGAACCAGCCACTTGATCGGGGTCTTGCCAGGTGGTCCGATGCACAATGATAGTTAGATTGACGACTTAAGACGTTCTCCTTTTGAGAAGGTCTTTTTCTGCCTAGTTCCTTAGATCATAAATTATAATGATCTCGGTGATATCAGCGCTAATGTGTCATTAGGTGGCTAGGTGAGGTTTGTTTTGCAAGTAGCTTAGGTCATATGCAGTTCTCTTTAGGTGGCTGGTGAGGTGAGAGGAAACTGTGGTCTTTATGTTACCAGTTTTATGTTTTAGGTGATTAAAAAAATCTTGCACTATCTAGCGATAGTGCAAATTAATTAAAATTATTAACAAACCATCAACATAAGCATAGAACAACAATTTTTCTACAGTCGTGGGAAATTTCTTTGTTATATCGAGGTCCTACGTATTTTTACTGTAAAAGCAGCTCATATATCGAAATATATTAAAAACATTATACTTCTTAAAATATACCTGTTATGGTTCCTACATTCTACCCACAAGATCTGTTCTGCTTTTACTGGGAACTAAATATGATCATTACCCTGATAGTCTGATTGCGTTTAAGTTCTTAAGACAGGAGACAGGTACTCATTCAGCTGCCACCTTGCGAAATGCAAAAACATGAACAGCAGGGCGAATTGAGTTATTAAAGTGAAACCCTGCTGGGCAATAAATCATCAATCCCTCTGTCGCATCTCAACGGAGATGTCATCTCGGTTGCTGGGATGATACTTTCTTTCTACCTTTGAATTTCCCGCGAAACAGGAAAGCCTGGCGTACCACGTACGCACCACACGTTTGGGACGATATAGCCCTAAATTAGAAATCTGTCATGGCAATCGTGATAAATTAGCCGCAGACGTCACGGATTAGAAAGTAGTCCCTTTCGATCGAAAAATAAAAGGGTTCGTTAATTGACTCATTCAGGTGACTTAGTCCGCACTCGCATAAATCAATCTGCGCTCGTCTGTGTTCCATTCAGAAAGAATCTTCCCCTTTACCCTGGTAAGGTGCGATGCGTGCTTATTCCTTTCCAGAAAATTCCCGTCGCATAGCACCCGCAGTTTTATTGCTCATTTCTTAAAGCAATTGTTAAGAAAATGTTGTAGACGACAACTACTACCTGAACGAAGAAAGTGAGCGAACGTTAGCACCTCATGACTTTAGACTGTTTGAGTCCGAAGTCTGGCGCTGCACTGTATTCACTGTCCATTTACATACAAAAAGAGATTTATGCGGCTCGGTCTCGGTCCTCTGGAGTCCAGGACTCCTTCTACTCTGCATACAAGGCGGACACTCATTAAATTTATCGCTAATTAATGGAGCACGCAATTACCATGTCTATGGCGAGGCGGCGGATGATTCAAGATGTGCCAGGAGAAATGTTGTTCGACGGCCAGATAATCTTGAGGCCCTGGTGTTCTTGTAATTGGCGAATTATGTCGGACAGCGTCATTCGATGATGTTAAAGTGAATAATTGGAATTTTTCTATTAACCAGCAGGTGGATAACGATCGTCCTCTGTGGATGAAGAAATTCTATCGCATAAATCGCCGAGGAAATTTCGCCTTTGAGCAGATGCTTTTCATGTTCCGTGACCAATTGCATACAGTTGAAAAGATATGGCCAATTTCATGGGCTTCTTTAGGTTCCAGTAATTGCTGAATGTACTGGGTAAATATGAGGTAATAAAATAAACCGGTCACATTATGTCACAGCATTTGATCGTGATGGAGATCGTCTTAAATTTTGAGGGAAATTAGATTTAAGTTGTTCAGGGTTTATGGCATTGCTGCCGTCGAGTTTCCAGGAGAAATTGCATGTAATTAGCTTTGGTGAAAGGCTTCTTATAGCGGTCTACAGAATAGCGGTTTTAAAAATAAAATATTGACGAACATTAAGATTATTTAAAACCAGTTTGGGGATCGACCAGTATAGTTTGCAACGCCTTTAAATCGAACAAAAACTATTTGCTTATTTCTAATTAGGATTATCTAGTAGGTCATCGTATTGGGGATAGTCTGAATACAAATCTAGAGCTAATAGCCTTCTTAAATTCATTAAAAAGAGGTTAATGAAGTTCTAGTTCTCAAAACTAGGCTGAGCTTGAATTTACTAGCAACATTTAATGTCAAGACCAAAATATTCTCAAGAACAATTTGTGCAAACTTTTTAAAGGGTTTGTCAAAGTCAAAACACTAACCACCGAGGAATCTTTAAAATTACGTCCCTTTCATTTGCACCTTTTTATAGTACTAAAAATTAAAAGATCTTCTGGCAATCTATTGTATAAAATTTCTAAATTCAAAATGTTAGATGGTACAATATCCATATAATTTGTTTATATTTTTGGATAGTTTTTGTGTATTGCTGTTTCTATGCAGTAACAGGGACTGGTCCCAAAATTTGAATTAAATCCAAAACTAAATCGAAAAATTTCTTAGCTGCCCTAGTCACGTCATAAGTTCTACATTAAGTGCAGTAATCCTGGTGAGGTAATAAAACCTTAAATAGATGTCTCTAGGAGAAAGACATCACTCGCTCCACTTCACCTAAGCGTCTTAAGAAAGTGGCTAGCTATAAAACGTTAACTGCTCCTCTTTCATCAATTCTAATCCACTTCTCATCGTATCGAAGTGGAGGAGCTCTGTCAGCTCCATCTATCAGCGGTGAATGGATCTAACTGCACTGCCCGTTTTGGGAGAGAGTGTTCATCATAAAAGCGGATTAATTTCATTAAATTTAATCAAAAATAATAAAACTGGCCGCATTGGCGATAGTATGGGGTGGCGTGGGGGAAACGTGTTTTTCTCCTGAACGCATATTTCTGAATGTCTTAATTCCTCGACCAAGTGGTGCGTGGCCTCGGTGTCGGATTTCTTGGTATCCATTAGGCGGCCGGCAGAGTTTGTGTTCATTGCCCGAAAATGTTTACCGCATTACACCGACTAATCCCTAATAATCCCCAGAAAAATTCCTCTGCTTAGGGTCGTTCCCTAACGGGTTACACACGTGCAATCAGCGATCTGCACCGTGTATCTAGCCAAACTATCTGGCTAATTAGTCTTGAGTTATATCGGGAGTTGGTTGCCTGAAATATGAACTTATGACCGGTGCGACCAGATCCGATGTAAGCCGTCATAACGTGGCTTGGAAAAATTATAAAATTGTTTATGATATCGGCAGACCAGCCTGAGATATGCGCAATAAAAATCGTAAATTTTTTAAACGAGATAATTTCTTTGAGGGACAAGGTCCGACCTGAAAAGGTCGAAAATTCGTTATCCGCGTCCCAATCGTCGGTTGTGATCAGAAGCCGGATCGAAGTGGTCCAGAATATCCACTGAGAGGTACTCCGGTAATGCCGCAACCGCCACAACATTTGCATGTTAATTCCTATGACCATCACCGAAAGACGAAAGGTTCCCGGTCAGGTATCCGTTCCGCCATTGTTCTACTCTAAGGATCCCCTCCATACCCCTTTCAGCCCTCTCGTAATGACCGATCGATATGATCGCACGGCTGCCTATTAATAAAAATTGTCCCGCATCCCCGGTCTGTTAAGGGCCGCCAAAAAGACATGGCCGTACGGTGCGTGCGCAGATTAAAATGAAATGTAGGCCGGGTTCTGGGGTACCCCAGCGATCGTTGTTGATTTATCGGCCCCACGGCCGGTGCCCGTCTGTGCCAAACTTGAGCACTTGGGGCACTTGGGGCATCGGACGCAAGTGCGAATTATTGCTCTAATTGAAGGTTGTGCGGCTGAAATTAATCTCTAAAGATTGGGTCGGTTGATTGCTCTCGGCCCATGAGAATGAGGATGTTTTGTTAATTGGTTGAGGACTTAATTACATTCGCCTGCGTCTTCAATTATTCGCGGCGTGAGGAGAAAAGGGCCGGATATACTCATATTGAGCACCTCTAATTCCATGGCACGGTGTAATTTTGAGCAATTTTGGGGTTTATTGTGGTACCTTTTTGGGGCGGAGTGAGTGTAGATTTCTTTTAAATTTTTATATAATACCGGACAGAAGTTCCCTGTCGACACATACAAGCTGTGGGAGGAGGAAATTTCAATTCTGATAGCCTTTTAATGGTATACCGCTTAATTTGATCATTTCTGGGGTACCAAAATGTATTAAGGGTTAAGCGTTCCCATTGATGAGATGTGTTAATTACTAACCGTGAAATTTTATTGAGATAAATGATACGGATCACTTCCTTCTTTTAATTCTTAGTATTTATTTTTGTAGAGGTACACACAGCGAAAAATAATATTTTCAAACAGATATTGTAAGCTCTTTTACTAAGATTTTACATTAGACAACTAGAGTTATTAAAAGATTTCTATAAACACGAATGTAAAAATTAACATTTTAAAAATTAATGACAGACTAGATAGTTCTTAACAATTTAAAGCTCTTTCAAAAGCAGAAAACCTTAAGTATGCCGCCAGAAAAAACAATTTAATTTCGCGGCAATAATCATAGTCATTACTCTGTAAATTTGAAATATATCACAATAAATCAATCAATGAGTATTTCTAAAGAAACTCAATTTTAGACTACCAATTTATTGGAGAGATAAAAAACATCACATTGAATATGTTTTATTATATTTTAAATTATCAATTATGTGTAAAATCAATTGGCTTACTTTTAAATAGCGCTTTTCGAAACGAATAGAAGTAAGAAATAACTCAATTCTGGAGTTACTCTAGTAAAAGTTTAAAAGTTCTTGAGTTCTAAAAACTCTCTATAGATCAGGGAATCTTAAGATTACAAAATGATTACAAAATTACAGTGTGGATGGTCATTGATCCCTGATCAGATTTATTTTTTTTTATTTGACCGTCTTCGAAATTACAATGCGTTCGAAATTCATTGTGCACTTGTAATGATGATCATTTGCCTTTTCTCAGTTCAATGTGGAAAATTTTCAATTCCCACAGTTCTTAAGTCAAGCCAAACCTGCGCAGTGGCTATCGATTTCGATTACTGGCAAAATCGCGGTAAGCAGCTTACATCATTGAGGGAATTAATTTTTGCATTGATCGGCTCCCTTTCGCCGAATAACTGACGAACTGACGATCCAAAAGAGGTCCTCAATGAAGGTGATAATGCGATTCGCAGTGTTCGCTTCCCAATTTTTATTTATTGTTCGTCCACACTCACGCACTGTCAGCTCTAATCGACGTGAGACTGCGCGAATCGGATTTTGGATGCCATTGAACTTGAAAAATGGAGCCAATGGGCCACAAATCACCCGAAGTCCGAAGGGATCGGAATCGGGCCTAACTAACAGGGATTCTTACTTTTATGCCTGGCGGGCAAGATTTAGGAACTTAGCACTCCCAGGAACATAATTTGACAGGGAAATTTATGCTCCTGTCGAGGGCATGGGAGAGGTGACCGTGTCCAAGGGTCCGAGCGTGCTTCAGCCCTCCATTGTTTGCAAATTACATCTAGCCGCGCTGAATTGGGACAAATTTAGGGAGATTAATGAGCCGGTCGTGGTTGAATGAGCACGAAGGCGTTTGCAAACATTGTCCCTTCCCGTGGAAGGGAGGCGGGGGGTCAATGTCACCGCCAATAATCTTCCGGCGTGTTACACCCCATTCCTCGGAGGTGTTCGAAAGGAAAGCGCCTCGTTGGACGCCTCTTCGATTCTTAGCCTCCTATTTTTTAATCGCTTTTTGCGGGTAAACCCATACGAAAGAAGGTTTTTCGTCGATTTTGCGCATCGGTTTTTATTTTCACGATGGGCGAACAGACCTCAAACAGGGAACTAAAAATCGTGTCAACGCTTAGCGTGTGCATACTGAACTGGTTTGCTCCTGGTAGCGGCTAGCGCCCCGAACTCTGGAGGGAAGTTAATCGCCGCAAAACTGCAAAACAGATCTGTAACATGACCGTCGCGGTGCCGCCAGATGGGACTTGGGCGAAAAATATGCGGAAAAGATTTATTATTTTTTTGCGGCAATAACCGCAGAAGACAAAATAACAAAAAAAAAAAAAAAAGAAATTGTGCACAAGAGCGAAATGGGAATGCTTTCGAAAGGTACCATCGTCGGTTCGCGGCCAAATAATCTGCGGCGACACATTTAAGCAGTTTTCAGTCTGATTTGCAGGTATTTCATTTCGTAAAACTCTTAGAAAGGGGTTGTAATTTGTTCCTAGAGCTTATTTCAATTCGTTTCAATTTTTACTTTTAAACGAAAGCTTTTAAAGAGATTAAAAGAAAAGTTTTAAGGGCTTATTGACAATTTGGTTAAAGAATAATGATTGCGGTTTAGATCATTTACGGGAAGCATTTTCATAATACCCATCTTGAGGATGATTTATGAAAAATTATACGATGTTAGAAATACAAAGTACGCCCTTTACAACCTTTTTATATAAATCAAATTTACGGACGAGTCTTAACTTCATCTATTTTTCTATTTTTAAATCTAGTTCTTTTCAGATTATAGCAACAATTAGAAAGTTCATTTATTGCATTAAATCGTTAAAATACAACTTTTCTTTGGATAATTAAATTTTAGTAAGCCTACATCACGGAATCTGAAATGCGTCTTGTCTATTGAGTTCATCTAGTCTCTAGGAGATCGTTTAGCGACGTAGATTGAGTCGTTATCTCGCTGAAAAGTGTCAATGCTTCCAAAGCATTTAATTGACTCACGGAATTAATTGGCCAGCCTACGATTAGTTCTCAATTCAATTCTAGCACTCCTTGGCATCAAATTCCACACGTCTAATGAAAGTAAAACCATTTTCCGTGCTATGGCACTGCCACGGTCGCGATTAGAAATTTTCGTCATGTCTGAACTTGAACTTGAGGTGCGCCGTGCCGTGTTAGCAAGCGGGCGATTCCTCCTGACGTTCAAGAACTCAGGGGTCTTGTCGCGCAGCTCAATAAATTTCGGTTTTTTTTTTTGTTTTTGCACCTGATCAGGCCCACCGCACCGAACTCGGTGACATTTTCAGCCCACCATCACCACCTACTTGCCCGCATGATCGAAGCAGTCTTACCTGGTCTAATCGGTGTCTATTCGTTTTCCGTTGATAGTGGAAGGCGGGGAATGGCCGCGTAATTGAATTGAGAAAATTTTACGATCGATCGGCACGTGGGTTTTCAGTCAATACCTTTCCCAAGTGTTGCGAATTTCCTTTTATTTTTCGCTGAATTGACATCGATTAGTTCGCGGCACAACAAAGCGTACATAGCGAAAATCGGCGCTGCGCTTTTAAATGATGCATGAGATCCGATGCGGCTCATTGACACCGCACTGCGTTTCGCGCACGCCACGTCGTATTATTCTTTCACGAGTGTTGACACGGTATTGAAGCAGGTTGCAGGTTGGATCGATCCGCGAATTCAAACCTATTCCAGTAGTCCAGGGCGGTTGGGTTGGGTAGGTAGAGGTTTTTTTTTCGGGGGAGCTATTAAAGCGGGGTAAATTTGCATTTAAATCGCTCGCGCATGCGCCTGCACGTCTTATTAACTCAAAAATATACAACCGTCGAGAAAATTCTTACGAATGTGGTCTGGACTGGGGGGGTTCAGGGAATTTTTCGTGATTTATTGCGGATATGGGCGCTGTTTATTCTTATTAGGTTAGGAGAATCAATGGGCACCTTGAACTCGTTCAAAAACCTAATTTCGCAGGAATTCGTATTTCGTCATGGGATTGGTTCAAAACGATTTCCGGTCACTTTTGGGTTTCATTGATAATCCAATGTATTGCGACGTTAAAGTTCAATCGCCTTTTGATGTATGATTTAAAACAATGAGGAATATATTTTTTTCGAAAAGATTAATCGAAACTTTCAGTCTTTTATAATGAGACGATAGACGATATTTATTAGTGGTATATGTGTATATAAATGTAACCCTAAAATGAATAAATAAATCAGATTCCAGCTTCCTTATTTAATTATGTAATTTATTCAAATCAGAAAACCTTAATTATCTCATAAACATGTCAGAAGAAAAAATCCCAAACTTTTTAAATATTTAAATTAATTCTGTGCACTCCCGTGGGGCACTACTAGCAACACTACACTTTCACATTCCCCTCGACATCTTTTCATATCCGCAATATCAAAAATATATCCTAAATCGCTCCAGTTATCTGGGAACCGCCCATTTGCTACCTTTCAACCCTCCTATGGAAGTGAGCCCTTAATTAAAATTTCATAATCGGCCAAATGTTTTTTTTTTTTTGCGGGAACTCAACAAATTCATCCCTTAATCGTATGATCTAGCTAACTGATAAAAAGGATCAAGAGATTCCCTCGAAATGATAGGCAGCGCTAGAATTTCGACGGGAGGTCCTGTAAAACATTAATTGCATGAAAAGCGCGCTTCCCCGATGGGTCATATTTCATGTTTGGTCCTTTTTTGAGGTGAGGATTATTGAGGTTAACAGGGCAGGGAGGGTGAAATCCTTAATTTGTTCGGGTATTAGACCCGGATGCACTTTTGATGCCTCTAGGCTTAAAACGATCAACTGGGACTCAGGGATTTTTTTTGAAAAGGATCTGTCAGGACGATTTTAGGGATCATATCTGTTGAAGTGGAAATACAAAACGTGGCGCAGATTGGAAATTGAGGAGTTTTCTAAAAATATTTTCGCTTTCAATTAATTTCAGAAAGAGTGTGTAATTTGATATTGTAGTTTTGTTCATGATATTTGTATGATAACGTCTTCATTTAGACGAATGACCTTGAATGATATTTGAATTAGTTTTCTAATCGTTGCCGTTTTACAACAAACACAAATGCAGAATAAATTAAATCGAATATAATCATACAAATGGTGGGTATAAGGGAATATGTATAAGAATAATTAGCTTTAAGCTCTTGTTTTTAACTTAATACAACTTGCATCTTAGGAGATTGATAGTTACTTTAGAAAATTTGCATTTCTTAAAAAAGTGGTTGATCACACTTCAGAACAAAAATTGCTCGAGAAAGTATCAGCAGCAAGGAAATGAGTAGCTCATATGATTGGAGAACATCGAAGCATCAACTCGAAGGATGTAGGTCCGAGCTGGTGAAAGTCGTAGCTTTTTCGAGTAATTTTCACAAACAGATGTTACAGATCTGTGACTATATGCTGTAACCCATATATCCAAGTTTTTTTTTATGATTTATTTCAATGCGAAGCAACCAGACATGTACTATGCTTTTAAACTTCTGAACGGTTCAATGCAAACTCTATCAAAACATGTAGATTAGAGTTCTAAAACGGCAAAACTCAAAACTTTGCTACTCTTAAAAATAACAAATACTTTTACTCTACAAATCGATCAACACCAAAATATCCTAGACACGATCGAATGCCCCCATTATGCCGAGATCAATTGGATAATCTTCCGAGATATTTGAAAACATGAAAACAATGCTTCTCGATCAAAATGCATCCAATTACTTTGGATCTAAGGTCTGATCCACAATAGCGTTCGGCCGATATGCCACTTCTATCTGACCACCCACTCTATAACTATTATGCAAATTAAGTGAGAAGACACCCGCAGAGAGGGGGCAGTATTGCTGCTCTGGACAACAAGTCAAAACAGAGACCCGCATTCTGGCACTATGGCCGGTCGCAAATTAAATTACACTCGCCACGCTCGATTCTGCGTAAATCCCGCAAAGAATGGTTTTGCCGGGGATTAATTTGCATTGCAGCACGACTTAAGCGACTATTAAAAGGCCATTTCTAGGAATTGCTTGATTACAGCTTTGAATGCACAACATTGGTAAACATCGGTAGTTTGATGTTCCACTATTGCACTATGCACTGTTTGGAAGTATTAATTGGGTAATTGGGGCTAATATTTGATTTTTAGAAACGAATTGTGCTTAAAAATCAAAATAATAAATAGGTTTCTGCTGGGAAATTGAACGTGCTGTTTTAACGCAAATAACCTATTTGGAATCATTGTTTTATTATTTGGGAAATTTAATACTAATGAAAATAAAATGGTCAAAAGCCATCCTGAAAAATTAATCAATTAGATCAATATGTTTGTACATTTTTATATAATGTTCCCAGTCGTATCTGACTTAAGATTGACTAACTGTTAGTTAGTTAGCTAGTTAAGTTCTTAAAAAGATAGTCGTGTTAAATCAAACCCTTAATCCAAATTAATAATATATTTTCTAAATCTTCTAATTACGGTTTTATAAAGTCTTGTTAACCGCGATACCATCAGTTCTTAATTGGTTACATCATTGACCTAACACCACACTACACAACTACAATTAATTAGTAATGTTGAGCAAAAAGGCTTCCGCGGATATTTTCTTATAGACATACAATAAAACAAAAACTGCAGATCAGAAAAGCCAGTAAAGATCGCTTTGCTAATTAACACATGTTTTGAGTCTTCTTTCTTTAAGAAACGCCAGTCGTTCGCCTAGTTCAAAGCCTTTCCTAGAAATCTCGTCAGATCTTATGTGCGTCAGAAATTAGTAGAATTGTTTCAAGTAAATTCATCACTTAGCGCATCTTCGAAGTATCGTGCACATATCTTCTTCTATATCGACTAGATTGGCTAGATCGGGCTAGAAGCGGAATACGTGAATAGCAAGTGCCAAGAATTGTAAAAAAAAAAAACAAAAATAATAAGAGGGTTGTCTTACTGCAACCTAAAAGGTAATTATGGTCATAAGAGGTGCATATGACACGTACCGTGACTGAATGTCGAATCGCGAGAATTTCTAATTAAAAGCAAACGGCGCGTGCTAAGGTGCGTGGCTGGATGCCGACAGATTATGCCCATGTCTATCTACCCTGCATTGAAGTGAATGTGATTTAACATTTTGAATTCATTTGCACATTCCACAGGCGATATCTAATTTTAGCAGCATAGCAATCATAACGACATAAAGATCTGTCCTAGACAATTTCGGGGATTCGTTTTCAGTCTACAAAGAAGAGGAGTGGTCATCGTTCCTTTGGTGTCTTTTACTACAAAATATTTGTTCAGAAGCGAAAACCCCCACGGTATAACGTTGTAGTTCCATCTCGTAAATTAGGATGAAAAATCGCTTGAATGAACGAACCTCAGCAGCGTTTGCTCCCGTGGGTTTTTAGCGAAATCCCACCTCGCAACACTTGAGGGATTGCGATAATAGAAAACGCATGGATGGGATGCTCACCTAATTAAATCGCGATTTAATGAATTATAAATAAAATCGCACGGAATTTGAACAGACGAACGGTTGTGCATTTGGGCGCAACTCGTTGGAGATGCCCCCGTTGATGGCACTGCGGCGGAGTGTTGAAAAAAGCGAAAATAAACAGGCTCCGCATGCATTTGCAACCCGCGAAGTGATATATTTATCCAAGCAATTTCGCGTTTTTTATGAAAGGTTGTGGTACCAGGAAGGAATCGCTGTGAATTTCTAGATTTTGGACGAGCACTTTTAGGGCGGCCAAAAGATTTCTCTAGATATGAATATATGAAGTCACTAAAAACTTAAAATTAAATTTAATATTTTGATACTCACTGATTCTGCTTGTCGTTGTTAAAATTTAAAAATTTGAAGGTATGCAGTAAAATAAAGAAATAGGTCATTTATTCCAAGGAATTCTCTTGAGGAAAATATTTAAAATGCAAAAGCAATTTGGGGCTTAAAAAGTTTAATTTAAAAATCTTCTTCGGAGACTAATTTAACATTGGTAGGAAGTAAATAACAAGATCTAATATGAATCGGACAGGCATAGTTTTATTTAAGATCTATGATCTCTTAAATGAGTCTATATTAATTCAATTTTTTAAAATTTGCTTATACAAGGTGTCGCAAAATTAATCACTCTATCGGAAGATGTTATAATTATTGCAAATGGCATCGTACGTCAATCATATTTGACATTTGTGAACTACATACCTGCAGAATACAAACAGGCAAGTAATGGAGCACTATACACCGCAAGAGCGTGGAATAAATGTGTTCATTTTTTTGACTAATAATCGGTCGGTGGTGTTAGCGCAGCGTGCAGTTAATGCAAATTAATCACTCAATTTTGCGCCACCTCGTATATCGAAATTTTGTTTTTATAATTGTAATTATTTTATTTGGTAATATAAAAGGGGGGGCCTCTGGTAGTTCAGTTGTTAGCGCGCTGTCCTACCGTCCCAGAGGCTGTGGGTTCGAATCCCACGAATAACCATGGTCTCCTGCGCTACGTCGTAACACAATGGGCCAAAATTGGCCGAAGTGTGCCTTTCTAGGTAGCCACAGTTAAAAAAAAAAGAAAAAAAAATATAAAAGTTACATTTTTGATTTGGAAATAACATTATCTGCCAATTAACTATTCTGATTGGATGGTTACCCACTATTATTCCTTATTTATATTTATGTTTTTGCTAAATTTTACGTGTTTATAAGTTTATAAGAATCCAGAGAAAATTTCAGACCATTAAACCCCACGAAACGAGCATTATGAAAGTATTAATCTTCCTGAGATGTAAACTAAAATTGCTCATGAAAACAAGCTGAATGGGTGATTAAATTGCATAGAATAACGGAATGATTTGATCGTTCAGGAGTCAATTAATCAACCATATTCAGCATGAGTCTTGCGGACGAGTGGAGTTCACGCGATTATGGTACATGTTATGGGGAAATTGGAAAACATAAAATTTGCAAGAGGCGGGCAACTTAAGATGATTTTACTTGAGACTAAGAGTTGTTCCTCCTTTATTTATTTATTTATCTTATTTTGAGAAAGTCTACCCAACCAGATCTTGACGATGTTACGGAATAATTAAATTTTCCGTATGGAATTGCAGTGATTTTATTGTTGAACTAGGTTTAAATTGAACCTAAACATTTTTGTCAATGTGTTCAAGTATTTAGGAAAGCACACTATGCTAAGCAAACGATATTTAAAAATGATATGATAACTCTACTACCAATGTCTAATTAGATGTCTTAAGTCGATGTTAAAAGCTGATTAATATCACTATCATAATGACGAATTTTTGAAATTTTGTTACCCTCTACATTAAATAAAAGTGATTTTTTAAATATGAATATCTGTGCAGTAAGTGCTAAATGTCATCAAAAGGTTCTAATAGCATCAAAAAAATCCAAATGTAATTAAAGCACCAAAAATTAGTTAATCCAAATTCTATGGCCTCAACTCATTTTAATTTTTTACGATTTTCAAATTCCATCCTATATCATGACCAGAAAGATTACTCCCATTCAATTTTGCTGATATCAAAAGAGCTGTTAAGAAATTATAAATTCCCACATCCCACCAAAAGATCGTTAAGTCTCGACTGTCCTCACATTAGAACTAATCAAAAATTCAAAAAAGAAATTCCCCAGAACACTATGCTTTTTTCTGGCAACGTGATCGGGAGCACTTTCGTTCACAATAATTCCACTTAAGTGCGTGCCACGCATAGAAAGATATGTGCGGAAGCTGATTTTGGTTCGGTCGAATGAACTTTTTAATGAAAACACCCGGTGGCATGATGCCGGGCATATGTTGCCGCTGTTGGTGGCAGATTTCTCGCCTTTTTTTTCTTTTTTGTTGAATTGTATGGACATCAGGCGACAGTTCGACAATTGCAATTTAACTCATGCACTTGAGCGACTCTTGAAAGATATGCCAAGAATCGTTGGCAATTTATTGCGGTGGGAATGGTTCAATGCAATTATTTAGTCGTTAGTTATTTTCCTCTTCCCCATTCAAAATTAGACCATTTTCCCCCATTTAAGTGAAGGGAAATTTGTCGTACGATATGTTCGTTGCATAAGACGCATAAATCACTCCTCAAAGAAGCAGGGGAGTGTCAATTTTGTATAAGTAATTCGGGGGTTGCACCTAATTAGTTTGAACTGAAATTAACGAGGAATTGGTTATGGTTGCGGTTAGACAGTGTTTGATCTTTAGGTCGTACCCTAGGGAGCATAGTTTTGGGTCGTTTATATGCTGTTTTATTTTTATTTTTATTTTTTTTTTTGGTTTTAAACGGTAAAAGATTAACAAACAAGATCCACATGATATTAAGATTTTGAAAGTCTCCTTAACAAAAATCTCTATTGAATTTCCAACGGTTTAATCGCCATGAAACAGGTTGATCGGCTCGATCACGATCGATCGCAGCGGCGTTCATCCCGCACAAGATCCAATCGAATGGAATCTCGTCCATCTGCATATTTTCGTATGCATCTAATGATCCCGATCTAGGCATCAACCTCAAATCGCATCTTTAAGATTAATATTTTCTTAAGCGCCCTGATAAGATCTCCCGATCGTCCCAATGGAGCTGTTTTCATTTATATTAAATGGACACCACGATACGTGACAGATTGAGAGCATTTTGTGTGGCGCTCAAATTGATTTCCTGGCAAAAACATTGCGGCACTCGAGCCCCATATTCATTTATTTGCTGGGCCTGCAATATGTTAAACGAATGAAATGGTGAAATCACTGAATTTCTTCAATCTGATCTTAAAGATCGCGATAACTGTCGAATTAGAGGTAAAATGAAAATTTCCAGATGTGACAAAGCCTATAATTTATGTCGGTAGTGCAAAAGTTAGCAAAAAAAAATATATTTCTATATATTGGCATTTGAAATGAACATTTTGTGGGATTTTTACATAAATTTTGGACAAACGGTTGACATTATGCAGATTGGCATTATGATTTCCGTAAACCTTTGTTTGCAAACAGATTTGTATGTGGGGAGCGGCTTAATTATGAGTAGTAGCGTTCATTCGAACTGATACCTTTGCATATTTTTGAAATTTTTCTTCAAAGAATTATACCAATTTACAGAATGGGACTATGTTAATGTCTAGATTGTTAATAAGTTATGATAGTGTGCAGGTTTTGCTCTTTTCAAATTAAAATTTCAACTTTCTGAGAAGTTTTGATGGTTAATTAAATTAAGACTAAAAGATTAAATAAAATATAAAATAAAATAAAAGGCAAATCTAACAGTTCGGCACATTTATTTACTGTTTCGAATGTTTATAAGGTGCATTCCCATTATTTTTTCAGATATATGTAAATAACTAAGTAAGTTATTATGAATAAGGAAGACACGTTTTAAACATTTATAGCAAATTTTTATTTCAAATAAGAGTGGTTTTTTTCAGGCTAGTGAAAGCTTTACGTAAATAATTAAGCCTTTCTACTCTGTATATTAAGATTTATTTAAACTGAAATTGAATCCGCTTGAAAATTTAGATAATAACACTTTAATTACCTGATTTACAACTTTTCTAACCTTGATATGTAAGACTCTGCTGCTAATGAAAAAAAGCTAGAATTGAATTTTTGTTTACAAAAGAATATAAGCAAAAGCAAATGTTTTTTCCCCCAACAGATATTTGTACAGCAAAATAAGTAAGTAAGTACAAATAATCGAGAAATATTCAATTTGGAAGATAATTGGTTGGAATTTTATAGGTGGGTTACTTCATTGCATACAATAGTAGGTATGTATGTCCCAAATAAGTAAGTATAGCCTAGATACATATGTATGTATGTTCTTTTTAATTTGAAAATTAATGCTTCTGTATATGTCTCATTAAAAAGTAAATTTTACTATCACTCAGATTGCAAAAGTTGCTTAATTTCATCCATGGTAAATATAATTTTATAGCATTCTTAGTATTAACATCATACTTTGTATGCCGACTAATATACATTTTTGCTTTAAAAAATGAAAGAAATAATTGAAGTATTTTAGTGAAAGCAAAAATTATAAAGGGTAACAAGCCGTTTTATGCTTTAATAAGTAGGCGACGAAGAACAAACTTCCTTATGTGATCAGTGATCATTGAAGATCATAAAAATTATACTTAACTCTCAATAACCGTCAAAGTTCACTGTCATCTATACTTATTCCCTCTTTTGCTAAAGTGGACATCGTCGTTATACTGTCCAAGATATATAATCATCTTACCCCTGGAGTTCAGCTTTCACATCCTCGAGGTCTTCAGCATACCTGACAGGGGTCTAATTGCTGTTCCCAGTTTGTTTTCAAATAATTGCCACTCTTGGTATTTATTGGTAAGTAAAACCATTAAATGAATCAACACTTGCAAATAGCGCAGATTCCCCTCAGGGTTTCTGGGTAATGACTTAATTAATCGGATGCATTCTAGTTACACTAAGTGCCCCCCAAGTGCAGTTACCCGAACGTAACGTGCACGAACCAAAGTCTAGACTAGATCTTAAAGTCTACATACATATATACGAGACGTCTACCTGACAAAACGGGCCACAATCAGTCAAAATCTGTTCCTCTTGTTGCAGACCCCTTTTAAGCCATGAAAATCAGAAATTCGTTTCACTTTTATTTGTGCCGAGAATTCTCGTTACGGGAGGCCCGTAAATCTAGCCTCACTCGCTTGATGGAATTAGCATTCTAGCAACAGCCGGTACTGTAAATCTATCAGGACACACATCAATGCGAGAACAAACCCCGGAAAGAGAATCTAGAGTGGCGGCAATAAAATATACTAGGCCATAAGACACTGTCTTGCCGGTATGTCATTTTGGTGGCCCCTTGGGTGCTTTATGATCGCGCTCAATTTGCGGTCCGGCCTTCAGCAGTACTGTCTAAATGCGTCTTCTCATCGCGGCTTGAATTGAACTAGCCAGAGCCTGCCATCCTACACACTCGTAATTTCTTCCATTTATAACACAACCAAGTCCTTCGGGCGGACGGAAGCAATTACCTCCGATGTTTAGCTAATTTTAATCAACTTGCACATGCGCCGACGCGGCGGCTTCATTAAAGGAATTCCACTCTGGCGCTCGATCTGCAGCATTTTGAGACCATGAATGAAATCTTTTAAACAGCCTTTAGAAATGGAATTGTCACCGGGTTTACAAGATTTTTTTAGACAGCTTTACTTAATTCATTGTCTACTCGAAAAATTGTATCGTCTGATTAAAGCTTGTATCTCAGTTCTTCACTGGACAGAATAAAATTATTTAAAAAAATGTAGTATAAGCTTGTTTCATTTAATGAAAACTTTTCAATTTGAATACAAATAAAATGTATCAAAGCATTCAAAGTAAACGACTTAGCTATTCTGTAAAATTTAAATAAATAAACTCTGAATCATCATCAATTTGTTAGGATTTTGTTTTGTTGACAAATTACTACAGTAATTTTGTGTAGTTTACTCATTCATTTTATTTTTCTAGTGCTTTAGACCATACTCTCCCCTTAAGCCTGAATTATGTGAGGATTTTCAGATTTATAAAGATTCGGATGATGGATTACTTTTTTAGATTTTAATACGAAAATTTACAGCCTCTTCATAAATGGTAAACATGTGGGCAGATGTTTTGCTAATTATTTAAAAATTTGCTTAATGCATCTGCGCGATAAAATAATCCGCGTCAACAGATTTGGTGAAAGTGTTAAGATACACAACAAAAAAAAGCGCCATAATGATGCTGATGTAATTAGCGACCGCGCCTCGAGAGGTGGCTATAAATCAACTGCGGAAATGGGGGCTGTGCCGTCTTATCGGTGATTTGAAAATTGTTTTGAAAACTCTTAATGGATGAACGAGCTCCTATTATTGTCAGGGAAGTGGCTCAAGAGGTGGCTTTTAGCAAGTAATGGCAATAAAAATTTGGCTTTTACCTATACTTGGTTCTGGTGTATGGTGTGTGGTTTTTAGTTGATTTGAATGTTTCAATTTACGATGCTCTTTAAGATCTCGAAAATCGGTTCTAGGAAAGGGAAGTACTTAGAGTGTAAACATCCTTGAACCATAGTAAATTGAAAAAAAAGGCGCGAAACTCCAAAATCATCAAAAGAATTAGGTGATGGTGTGATAAAGGCCCAGTGTTTGTCACATGTCCACCACATACCCCTCTCGTCTGCCCTTTAGAAAAATCCGTCTAGTCGTGTACTTGCAAAAGAAAACCAAAGCGCACGGTATCCATCAATCAACGTTTGAACCGTTCAAAGAAGAATTTCTAGATCTAAGCATCCGCCAGCTGAGTGTATCCATTAGGGAAATTAGAACCCGCCCCGGGGCCCCTTCGCGTTCGAGCCCGCCTCATGCTGGCTGTGCCCAGGGCAGTGCATTGACACATCTCACTCGAAAACGAGGACTTTGTTACTTTATTTCCGATGTCTGACGATCACTTCTTAAATTAGTCCATCAGACGCATTCGGATGCTATTCGAAGTGGTGTGTCGGGGGAGGGCACTTGGGGTCACCGTATGTAAGTCAACAAACATTCAATTGTAAGTTACACGTACATCCGATTTTGTGTATGTTCTGCAACCTGTATGCATTTCATCATTTTTCTGTTTGTAATACCTGCTTAAAAGTTGATTAAAACAAATTGTAGAAGATCACCACATATCACCTTGAAAAGCCTGAGAGACTGCTTCTCTTAAAACAGAAATAACTTTTAAAAGATCGTTACAAAAAGCATACAATACTACTTTCAAAATTAGAGAAATTTTTATATGCTAACTTCTTAGAAGAAGTTCAATATTTTCGTTTAAGCTTAGAAAGATCACTTTAAAGGTTGCAATCAGATTGATGGAGGACCCGCATAGACCACCTTCAGAAGATTTATTTCAACCATTTTCAATAAAATCGTACGCCGCATTAAATCGAAGATAATACTGAAAGGACCTTAATCAATACATAGTTAAAGTGGGCAGTATTGTAGTTCAATTTCATACAAATTTTTTCTAAAATCTTTGCCAAGAGCACTATCATGATGAATGAGGTTTTGGCGGGAAAAAATAAAGGTAAAGCATATGTTGCCAATTTTAATAAAAAGGCAAATAAACATAGCTTTTTCAATTTATCTGCAGTTTCTGTAAAATATGCGATGTATTGAAAAAAAATGAAAAATTGATAAACATCTTTGATCAGTCGATAATTCCCTCGTGCCACAAAATATCACGTTCCATAGGCGACAGAAAGGGAATTTACCAAGAAATTTGTCTCATGGCGCAAAGGTGATAAGATCAGCTCAGACTATGCGCGATCATAAAAAAAAAAAACAATATGGGCATTATTCGTCTAGTACGACACTTGTGGTGCTGCTGATGATGATGATGGCTCCTGAGAAAATGCCTTGTTCACGAAGTCGCTTCAGTCCACTAAAGTCGAAAAAAGCAAGTGATCTGGTCAATGTATGTGACAAATATGGTAGAGATCATTAGTAGATCTACGGTTGGCAGCATTAAGATCTTGCCAAGAACCGCTAAGTATACAAAAATCTTAAGGTCTTTGCTTAAGGCATTCTTTTGAGAGCTGTAAGTGGCGGATCGACGCAATTCCAATGATTTGTCGTGACAGCATGATTTCGGCTTAAGTTCTATCCACCCGAAGAACGACATCAAAAATTCGTTTCAGTTTTTTTTTTTTTTTAAATATTACTGTTAAAGCGCCAATAATGAGTGATCGAATTATTGGAAGTAGTGCCGACTTATGATCGACAAAAGGAAGCCGGCTATTATGTGCCTGGGAAGCATCGATTATTACTTTGATTGAGATACGATCCGTTAGGAAGATAAGATAGATCTTTTCTTGTAATTTTGTATGAGAAAATTGGTGAGGTCGATGATAAGATTTGAAAATTGACTAATTATAGGGCTATATTGTAAAGAAACCCGATTTTATCCGGTGAAATTAATAAATTGTCGATTTCAAGAGTTACTACTGAAATAATGAAGTCACTCATTGTAAGAATTGCTTTGTAAAGTGATATATTAATTTTAAATTTTAAACAAAAGCTTAAACCGTCTTGGCAAAGATACAACATTGCTAAAGAGAGCCTCAATTTCTATACTGTTTTCAGTATAAGTGTTATGAAACGTGGTAACAAACCAAAAGTTCTGCAAAGTATATATAGATTATATACAGACTAAGACAATTGATATTGGATTTAAGACAAATTTTTTTTACAAAAAATATAATTTGATTTCACAAAATATTCATTCATTTAACTTTATTACCTCCAAAACTAATACTGATCTCTAAAATTCTATACTTGAATACGGTCAACACGATATTTATCTTTAATTGATTGACCAACTTGGAAATTTTATAGATTGATCTCATTGAACTTTGCTTTTATTAAGCGATCGTGCCAAAGAAGTAAGTGGTTTCTTGTTGTCATAAAATTAAATGAGATATCAAACAGTCGAGTTAAAATTTTTATAGTCTAGATTTAACTTGTTCAATTAATTTAAGTGGCAGATCAATGATCTTTAAAATTGGTTAAAACGGGATTAAGTTTAAATTATTTTGTATGTTATTTGAAGAATTTTAAATGATAATTACTTAAAGTAGGTAAACATATTTAATATGTGTTTCTATGCACATGTAAGATTGCCTTAGATCTGATATTTGTATAAGTTCATACTTAACTGTTAAATTGTAGCCTATAATTTTTAGCTGATTAAAATCAAACTTAGATGTTAGAACTAGTGTAATATTTCTAATTTTCTTAATATGTTTAAAAAGATCACATTAATGTTAATCTGTACTAACAATGACCATTAAGTCGATTGATGTTGTCGATAAATCTCTTTAATTACGAAACTTTCATGAATTTATTTTTTCATTCAGTCATTAATCTCCAGCTAGATCTTGCATATTTCACCTGCTTTTCATCTGAATTTCGATTAAACCCATAAACGACAGCGATCGTTATCACTGTCACAAAATTAATTCATGAAAAATCTCGGATTACGATCACTTATTGCTGCCAACGATCAGGCTACAGTGCCATTGGCTATCAAAAGTTATAATCGGGTGAAATACATTCTCAAAAAAAAAAGCAATTTTAAATATGTCACCTGTTCCTCTAAGACTTGAGCATAAAATTTGTTCCGCCTCCAAACATTAAGAAGGCGGAGGAAAAGGAGGGATTGAGTGGTGAAAAGCAGCTGCTATGGATTAGTGCGTGGGCATCGAAAAGTTAGGAACATTTAGACATTGCAAAGGCTGCTTGTCTCAGGTAAAAGACATGTTTTTGTCATTTTTTCGGTTTATTGCTCGATTTGTCAACGTTGACCTTACGAATCGTAAAAAAATTCTTTCTCAATTGCCTGCCAACCACAATAATGCAAAAAAATTGTTGGTCTTGACCGATCGTCTCAAGACACCATAAATCATGGCAATATACGCTAAAAAGCAAAAACAAAAAAAACCATTTTTTATGGCCTTCGAACGTTTCACACTTCTTTCAAGATAAGGGAGGTCGCCTTAATTCTGAGTCACACTCTTAAGAAAGTGATCATGCGAAACAACGGGGGTGAACTGTAGAGTTCAGGGTGATTATAAGCGTAAAATAGAAGAATTTTATTTAAACACTCTCAAAAACGCGGAAACATTCACGAGTTCTATTTCTGATCCAATTTATTTTAATTGTTTGGTTAGTCCAGGATTAGGCATCAAATATTTTTCAAGCGATCATGTCGGATCTTCAAACAGATGAGAAACAACAAAAAATTTACTGCCCTCAACTTTGTTTGCAAAAGTTGTTTATTTCTCTAGTCATGTTATAAAAGAGCTTTGAAAATTCTTAAATTTTTAACACACGCAAGATCAGTGATCTTTTCGCTTCTCTGCACCAATTGTGCGTGAACGATCCACAAAACGGCCCTAACCAGGAATTTCCAGAGATCTAATAATATTCCCTTTCTATTTTAACCCTATGCCCAGGCAGCAAAAACTATTTGACAATGACACTCGATGATGACCTGCTTACTGCCATTAACCTGCGTTTTGGGGTGTCAAAATGTATTTAGCATCTTCATAAAATTGCTAGAGAAAGATGTCTTTGACACCACATCTTGCGATGATATTTCTGTTTTCTAATGAAATCGAAATATCTAAAAATATCCCGACAACGAGAAATTGTTCATTTCAAAATGTTAACAGCAATTAACGTAGTTCAGCGCGTTTTCTCTAAAGTGATTCGGAGGGAATTTGAATGTCGTTCCGCTGCAGAAATAGGAAAAAATAAGTTAACATCTAAAGTAGGTTTTGGTCTGTTGCATTCTGACATGTTATTTCTGAGATGTTTTATAGAAAGACACACAGACATTTGATTTTACGAAGAGCTTGATCTTGTCAATGTTTTACATTCTAGCCAAATTTTAGCGATGTATCTTTTGCACTCGTAAGTGGTCCACAATTTGAGCTTAAAAATTTTGAGAAATCAGAAAAGAGATTTTGAAATAGTAACACCTTATGATTAGATTAACAATAATTAAATCATTCTCATACTTTTTACTTTATTCTCAGTATCTATTGTACTTTATGACATAAAACTAGGAATTATATTTTAAGTTATTTAGACTTAAAAAGCTTGATGTGATGTTAGAAATAACCATATCTTGTAGTTATCTCATAATTGTACCATTTTTAATTAAAAGTAAAGACAGTTCTAAATTAGCTTCACCAATAAGAATACATATGACCAAAATTAAAAACTAAAACCTTAAGTCCATATAATAAAAAGCCGCTTTGATAATTTAAAGGTAAATTACTTTAAAATTTTCCAAATATTCTTAAAAGTTCAATGACTTTTAAAATTAACAATTATCTTATAAACCCATGGCCTTGGGAATGTACCTGAAAGATATACCTTAACTCCCTAATCATGCGTATTTTTAGTAAATAAATAAGCACCGCATCGTACGCTTATAAGCATTAATAAACTTTATGAATATTAATCAACACCAGCAAATATCAAGAATTATCGTCGCAGAAAAGCAACAAATCAAAAGGAAAAAGAGAAGCAGTGTGTTATCGTTGGCTAAATCAGATAAAGTCTCAGCACGAGCTTGTGACCCATTTCATAAAATCTGTTTTGATAAACTTGCAGAAAAAAAAATGTATATTGTAATGTCATAAGTTTGTGACTTCTAAGATATTTCTAGATATTAAAAATAGAAAATAATTAAAGGATTAAAGAAAAACGACTTGCAACCAAATTGAAGAGTGCTTCATTTTGAATAAAGTCTAATTTGTCGACTTTGAAACATGTTTTGGGGGCATAGTTGTCACAACATGGTTTCTTTATCCTAATAAAAAATTCAAATTGGCGCCATTGGCCTCAGGTTATCAGCTAAATAACCGTGTAGACACGGCAAACAGGATTTTACAAATAGAGAAAAATGTTAAGAAAATTCCAATTAAACTCTAACTAAATTACACAATCGGTCTGAATACCTCTCGAAAAACTAGAAAGAGCCTTTGCAGCCTCCAACGTCCAAATTATTACCAACAGTTTCGTCAGCAAGCAAATATTTGCCATACCGCCAAGTGTCTGACTCGGCTAATGATACTCGCCGACGGCGGCGTCGGATGCAAAAGCAGGTGGGACTAAAAAAGAAGTAGCAAACAAAATTAAGACGGCTACTGATGGAGGCTCTAAGATGTAAAACATAAAAAAAAATAAGACGTTCAGTAAGACATCTCTATCCCTAATCAATCAAAGATGCATCTTCCGCCTCTTTATCTAAGAAGCGCTTAATGTTTGCGGAACTTCCGCAGTCTGGTCGATGATACTACTTCCAGGTATTCCCGATATACCCGGCTTGCTGCCTACTTTTGTCTCACTTCTGGCACCATTTTCTAGCGCCTTCTGATTGATCTACCTGAACAGCAGCGGATCCGTGAAGGTGTGTAAGTGTCAAGGTAAATATTTGGCCGTTTGTTGGGCTTCGAATGCCCGCCAAACGGAATAGAGTGGATCGCTCTATTTATGACTGCTTTGAGCGATCATGGGAATTGAAACATAAAAAAACAGGAACTGGTTCGACAACTGATGATAGATTGACGTACTGCCAGCAAATTGATTGGCTTCTAATTGGAGTCAATATTTCCGCATCTGATTGATCTCTTTGATGCCAATTGAGTCTTGGGGCTTGAGGCGCCTTGTTTGCAATCATTCGACTGTTTCTGTAATTGGATTGATAAACAAACAGACGCAAGTTCAGCGATCAAAGGCTCTTCATATGATTCTTTGAATCACTGCATGTATCATCACCAGGTGGAGGAGGTATAATCTTTTATGACTTTCGCACCCTGGAAGGGTACCACCAGAGGCGTTTGGTACTTTAGACAAACAAACAAATGTCGCAGTGATCTATTTCGAAATGCAAATTTCTTGGTAATTGCTCAGATTATAAATTGCCTGATGAAAGGTGAGCTGAAAGCTAAGCGCACCCCCTACAATACCTTGTTTTACGGTTGCGTAACAAATTTAATTATTTGCGCACAACGGATTAGTGAAAAAATTTCCATGAAATTACTCTTGAATGCGACCGACTATTTTCCTCTGATCAGGCGCCTAAACCTTACAATTTTATGATTTATGGGTACCTCTTGATCACCTAGCCGAATGCAAATGGTGTCAGGCTTCCTGATCTCCTGAATTATTATATTCTGTTTGCAATGCCAGATTCCAGATGCTGCGACTATCTCCCTACATATTAATTGCTTATCTGCTTTAATTGCAGTAATGACAATGACAAATGGTGCGACAATCCTAGCCCCTGGTGATCTTGATCATTTCTTAAATGACACGCCTAGAACCTGTCAGAGTTTTTCGCTTTGAAACGGAGCCATGCGCAATTTAAGTTGAAAATTAAGTGCACAACATTTGAATTTAATTTTTCAAAGCGCCACGCAGTTAAGGGATCCGTCATGGATTTTGAAAGATTGTCACTCTACTATTATGGGTGTTGGCGACCAGGATGCAGTATATTATGCACCTTAGAAATTCAATATAATTGTGAGTAAGGTTGTTATGGAGAGAAATCCCATGTGCGGACTGTACTGTTGTACTGAACACAAAAATTGGCATTTACACTAAACGAGTGTCTTGTGGCATTGCCTTGTTGAAACTTTTTAAATATCTGCTTGAAGAAGAAACATAAAAGCCACACTTTTCAAAAATGCTAATATGTATCCAACTATATTTATTATTATTATTATTATTATTTATTTATTTTCACTTATCACAAAATATTACAATAAAGCATGTTTAAATAGTTCTGATATTTCTATAGTATTTATCTCTACTATTTATTATAAATTGATAATAACATTTATGGAAAAACTTAACTAAAACTTCTTGAATATACCTATCTACCCTATGGTATTTTACCTTAACTAAAACTACATTTACAAGTAGTAGGTAGTAGTACTACCAATTATTATTATCCAAGCTTGGTAAAGTTACCGAATAAGGGGGTTAGAGTTGCTTTTCTTAAAAGTTACTGGCTAATATATTTACTTTAGCCTCTATGGACTCAATATCCGTCATAAAGTACAATCTATTTGTTGAGAAATGCAAATATAAATTAAGACTAATTTTCAGAAACACATTTTTCTTTTTCCAGCGAATAGTATAACTTTCTGCTTTTCTAAATTTAATTGAATCTTCAATTTATGGAAGTATTTAGCTATTGTGTTAAGTTATATCTGTCTATTTTCATTATTTTTGCAGGGTTTATTGCCAAATTATAAATTGCAGTATAATATGGGTTCCAATACCGAAACTTGCGCCATTCCAACTATGACCCTATAACCCTCAGTAGGTTTATTAGTCTATAACTTGGCGGTTTGCCTCGTAGCTTTCCAAGTTTGTGGATTGGCATTGTTTCGACTGTTTTGCAATCATTTGGGAAATAGCGCAATTTGAGATATGAATTAAATATAAACGTTAAATATACCCGAGCTGATTTAGAATAGTTCTTAATGCATACATTAACTATTTAGTCTAAACCTGGAGTTTTTATATTTTGTAATTGTTTAATAATAAATATAGTTTCCAACTATATGATATTTGTTTTTAAATTAATTTTCTAGTAAGGTAAACACCTTATTATGAGTAGGCTCTTAAATAATTTAGAAGCTTTTCTAATTAAATCCGTTACTATAAAAACGGTATGAAATGGTAACTAATTTAGGTGCATGTACTTCAAGGTGTAAAAACCTTATTTTGTAGGTATGTATATAAAAAAAATGATTGACAAAAACTTCCGAAAGGAATAGTCTTACTGGGTGTAAAGTGTGACATCTAAATTGAGACAAATTTGATAATACAAAGGTCTACGCCACTATTTATCATCCCGGATGGGATGTAACCATCCAGGAGCACGTACGGTCGCACGCCCGCCTCTTCATGGCTAATAAATAGCCGATTAGTTCCACCCTGTCAACTTCCGAGTGACTGTTTAAATTCGTAACGCCACAACCGGCAACTGTCGAGAGTGGCTTCGAGGAGCACGACACCGGGACGACACCACCGGCATCAACTATCCCACTTCTGGGTGACGATTTCCACGTGAAAGGAAAAACAAAAAAACAAATGGGTGCTGTAGCACAGCGCTAAAATTAGCTACCGATGATAACGTTGGAAGAAAAAAATGAAAATGAAAATACGAGAAATTCCAACACATCTAGTCGGGTGTGCGCCTTAGTGTTTATCTTTTGAGGGTAGGGGCTTAAAGCACCAGTGTGGAATGCGCTTTCGATCGTCAAGTGGGTGGGTGCTCCGCCAGAATGGTGGGAGGTGGCGAGACTATCGATTCGTTCGACTTTCCCTTTAAGGACTTTTATTGAGGCTCCGGTGAATGGAAGGGTAATTGGGTGAGACGGTTTTTTTCCTCTGCGAATGAATTATGTGCCCTGATGGCTTAAGGGGGGCAATTAACATTTTATTTAATTCCCCTTACGCTTCGGTCACATTTTTACTTATTAAGCAGTTAAGCAGCATTTTTGAATATCTCCTTATATGAGAACGTACTTCCTTCAATAACGATCCACAACGATTTTTATTTGAGCTCAAAAAAATTATATTTCAAAATTTAATTGTACAATATTTAAATGCTATAACTATTTTAAAAACAAATTGTGAAATTCATAGGACTTTGTTTATATAAAATGAGATAGTCGAATAGTTGGTAATATTGGAAAAAGTAGTCTAAAACACGTCGGTTAATTGAAGGCCATAAAAGATTTTTACGAGGGAATTTAATTTTGGATCCGCTATTTAGAATCATCAGATCTAGGCCAAATTTGTATGGGACCACTCCGATTGCATACCCTTTTAATTAAAAAAAGAATAATTGAAATCGGTCCACAAATGGCAGGAATACTGCTTAACATACATACAGAAAAATATAATTGAATTGAGAATTTCCTTTTTTGAATTCGGTTAAAAACGTTGAACATTTCTGCTAAATAAAGGAAATTAAATCTGCTATATTACTTTAAAATACGTAATAATAAAGTTACGAAATGAAGGTGAGTAGTGATAATTAACGCTTCCATCTATAGTCCAAATTAAGTCCTATTAGAGACTTAAGAGGCTACTTAGAAAGTTCGATGTTTTTCACTATTTCTTTTACAACTCCAGTTCTAATTATTCAGCTAATAAAAATCTCAGGTACCTTTTCTGAGAAATAACCTTCCGGGGCATTCCAAGAAACCGCGCATCCATGGACGTATTTTTTAATTATCATGCGAAGTAAACAAGTGAGGTGTTGGTGACGTCCTCAAACCCATGATAAGGCCGGGGGTCGCGGCTTAATTGTTCGCTGCACCGCAACGAAATCAGCTGCCCCGCAAGTGCGTAAGCCAGGCACGTGGGGATCAGTCTGCGGTGTGGGTGCTTTATAGCGGCCGCGAAAAAAAAAAAAAACTCCCGCGCAATGCATACACGGGGGCAGGAGCAGGGGTGGGTGGCCGCAAGCACTGATAACAGCGCACTTAGGGGATTTGCTTTTATGGCTCCCATGGAATTTTTGGAACCGCCAGAGTTGAATAAACTCTGGGTGACGGCCGGCGAGGTGGTAAATTAGAATATTGTCGTCACCCCGTGTGACCTCGCCGCCCTCAACCTATTGCTGCCCGTAAATCAAGACTATTTTTTCGGGTAGGAACCGGCAACGTTAAGGCTGATCATGAAAGTGTGAAAGTACTTTTTATCGAGCCGCCAATTTTCCAATTGGGGCCACAGAGAGATCCGATCTTTGAGAATAATGCACTATTCCCGGTCGAGTGGGTGATATGCGGGCGGTTGCGCTCAAGGGAGGCATAATCGGCCTTAAATTGGTGCAGATTCGAAGATTTAATTGAAACGTAGTGATTTGGGTAAGAGGTTTATGATGAATATGCTTTTTAAGGAAATTATGCAGTTAAGCTAAGATGTTTAAATGAAATAATGAATTTATGATGTTTATATCCGTGTATAGACACTGCCCAGTGCAGATCCTAAATAACCTCGATATAAAATCTGCTACTTTGAGTTTTATTTTTAAACATTAGTGCGGAACTAACAACCGTCTCAGGGGATTAATGATCATAGACTGTAGTCCCATAATATTTTACTTTACGACTTTGTACAACATCAAACAGATAATATCATAAAATTATTACTTTGTCCTACGTTTGCAACATTTTCATGTTCTGGCAATTGTTCTAATTGGGGACCCCATAAGCCATACGATCAGGACGATCGACTAACTTAGATTTTACCGGCACTAAAAAGGGTTCAAAAACAGAACCAGAAAGTGAAACTGTATGGCAGTAAAAGTTTCCATTTGTTTTTACGACTCGCGACATTTGCACATTCCTAAATCATTTGAATGTCCCACACCGCCTATAGGGCGCTTATGAAACGGTTTCACCGCAGATCCACTCCATTAATTTCCCTCCCCTCACCAGAAACAGTGAATTGAAAGTGACATAGTTACAATTTTGTCTGCAAAAATTGCATAAATTCGCCAATTTAATGGCATTTTACAGAGTCCCGGCCCTCGGTCTGCGGTACCAGCCCCACTGGAGGCTGAAATGGTTCTTGACGTCGATCCAAAACGAATTAATCGACGATAAAAGCGCCTGTCGTCAGCTCCGCTGGGGCTGTTTGACATCGCATCGTCGGATTTGTGCACCGTCGAGTGAGACATCAGCGCCGTCATTGTTGCTCCACCCGAATGAGTGCAACATCCCACCCTTTCCCCACTCCTCGGGACAGCAACACTGGACCCTAGATCCCTGGAACCGTGTCCCCATTGAAATTCTTAGGCCAAAGGGTGCGGGAAACAGTACACTTGCGGAAGGGAACTTTACGAATGGGGCCTGGCGGGCGCAAATATCGCGCGCGAATATCACGCGGCCAAAAAGTGCCACGCTTGAAATCTCCCGACCGCTTAATGGCCACTACGCAAACACAGAATCGCACCGAGACCCACGGTACCGTGCGACTAGCAGCCCGAAATAAGCGTGTTGTTTTGTGGCACCAGCATAAAACCGGGACTCATTTTATGGGTGCTGGACCACATAACAGTAAAAGTGCATTACAGACCTCCAGTTTGTAATTATTTCTGGTAAAGGCTCGATTTGAGATGATTCCCTTCTCCCCATCTGTTGCCCCTTTCTTCTCGGGATCCCGTGGAAAGTTGAGAAGGGAAGAAACCTTTTTTTTTTAGTTTTACTAGCTGCTATCATGCGGCAGAACGCACTAGCATTTTCCAATTAGGAAAATCATCTCAAGATTTAGAGGTTATGCTTGACGGACCTCTGGATTTATTTGGTATTTTCCTGCATCTGATCGACTCCAGTCTGCTCCTCTGATGGAGCACGGCACGCCGCGACATGTGCCACTGTAGTTAAAATCAGGTGCCGGAAGTACTTAGGGTTTCGGATCGCTGCAAAATCACGATGCGAGGCAATTTGCAGAATTTCGATTTCAAAATTAGAAATTGTTCTTTTAGAATATGACTTAAATATACTCAAAACTCCACCTGTGGTCTATAATTTCATAATTACTAATTTAAACCTAAATAACTAAATTTGAATCAGTGTTACTCTGTAACTAATCATTCGACTGTATATTTTTATACCTACTTTCTTTATTTCAAGCCTAAAGCGAACATTTTTCGTATGATTTCTGACCATACCGAGTGTAATAATCTTAATTCTGACTTAGACGCTTTTCATAACTAGCGCTTTATTAATAAACTTCCGCTGTAATCCAGTAATTTTACTTGCATGTCCTTCTCACATAAGAACAATCCGTTGATCTTCAATTTCACTATTGATGGACAGATCTTTACTAGCCTCAACAAGGCTAGAAACTTCGGTGTTATGATTAACTCAAGATTCCCTTTTGAGGATCATATTGGCTCATATGCTAAAAAAGTAAGCATAAGCTTAGTCTCCATTTTTTTCCAAAGAAAAACCGAGTTCGATTTCAATTTTAAACTCTGTTTTATATATAAAAATCGATGTTGAGCTCTTATTCAGTTTTTAAGAATATGAACCATTGACTCTAACGCTACACTGGTTTTGTAGAAAGATGGTCTAAAGTCTAAGTTTGATGATCCCTATGTCTATGTCTATTGTACTTTCGTCAGACCAATTTTAGAGTAGTCTAGCTAGTCCGATCTGGTCCCCTTTCTAATTGAAGCTATTCAAAGCAGATTTTTGCGGTTTGCTCTCCGCGATCTGCAATGGGAGCACAGGACTAGTCTGCCTTTATACTCGGATCGACTCTAGCTTAATTCTCTTGATATTTAAAGCCGCCTGAACTGTTTTTGCTTTAAATTGTATTCAGGACGTTATTGATTCTCCGGAGTCAAATACCGTCAAGCTCTTTGAGGTATTATAATTTTCTCTATATTCAATATCACCATATTAACTACGGTTTTTATGTTACGATCGTTCAGTACGTGCTACTCTTCAATACATTTTATGTTAGCAAGAAGCCAATTAAAGAGTCGGTTTCGGTAGGGTCTACCATACTAATCTACTTTTTGTTTGATGAAACTGTTCAATAAATGAAAATAAAATAAACTAACTTAAGAATTAAGTTTATAACATTTTAATTAAAAAAGTACCAAAGTGGTTAAGATTAACATTTGCATTCTTGACTCTGCCGAATTTGCAAAACAATCCGGTAGCCTATTCATACGCCTTTTTATGTAGTTATCTACGGTTAAAAAAAGGCTTACTAACTCTGACTTTCTTTATATCCATTTTCGGATTTTTAATGATACTTTTGCATTAAGGGGTCGATATAATTAGCACAGAATGTTTGGGAAAGACTTATTTTAATTTATAAAGATCAATCATCATGCAAAATTTATGCTGATGTTGTATTAACCAGATCGCTTAGTCATCACTATCTAAATCAAAAATTTTTCTCACAGATAAATCTACGAAATGAAACATAGTCACGATCAGTGATCGTGCTAGTCCACCTATTAATATCTCATGATCGCCCTGATTTCATACGAAAATGACCCCTGTTAAAACCCACTTCAAATCAATTTCAATTAAATTTACCTAATGCTTGTAATATGGCTCCGACTTTGAGTGAAAAATTACCCAGTCGATCGTTTAAAGTGAAAATTTCTATATACATATATTTGTTTTTTTGTTTATGTTTTTAAATTAATTTTGCAACGCAACAGTATCATCTCCATCGCATATTTTTGCATCAGTAATTCGATATTGCAGGGAATTGATTTATTGCAGCCTATGACATTGTGGAGAAAAACGCAGTCATTATGCAAAAGAAGAGGTGATCATTTGCATGTTAAAGTTGATATTCTAAACTAGATAAGATGGGTATGGTGTATAAAAGTGTAAGCAATTTATTTAACTTCCGGATAGAAAAAGGGCTTGTTAAAGGTTCGTATTGCCGAGTTATGATGTTATCGGAGTTGTAATTTTGTTTTATGATAATAAGGATAAGTTTAAAACAATTAATGTCTCTATCGATCAATATTATAGGGTATGATAGAGTTTTATTCATTTTCTTTAGGAGAATTTAAGGATGTATTTGCCAGTAATAAAAATGATGTCACTGATATTTGAATTTTCGAAATGCGTCAGTAATGTTTTCGTTTTATAAATGTTAATTTTTTATATTATATTTAATTAAGATGCTTCGTTTAAATCTTAAAAACGTTATCGAATTCAAACAAAATGTATGTTTTTTGAAATAAAATGCATTTTTTAAAAAATTATAAATCAATCATCTGAAGACATATCAGACAACTTTGGATTTATTACCAAAAAAAAACTTTCGAAAACCGCTAATACATAAATACAAAAATCGTCGATAGACATTTGTGATACCTCTAAAAATCACAACAGACCAACCAATTAATCTTTTATTAATTAATTTCTTGCCTAACCCAAAATGTTTCAAATTGTCCCAATTGTCCCAAAACACAAACACATAAATTCACAAAATTTGTAAACCCTGATCAATGTATAATAAAAAAAGAAATGAATAACAAAAATTGATTTCGCCGAAATATTCCATCGATAAAAATTTCTTGAGGCTAACCGTACAGCAGCGGACCCAAATAGTCCATTAAATTCATTTAAAATTAAATGGAATGTGGCACCAGCGGGACCGGACAAAGGTCTCCAAATTAACAACATTAGTGGAAACTGCGTTGATCGACTTCCGCTGAATGTTTTAATGTTTTTCAGTCCACCGATATGAGTGCCAAACAAGCAATAAAAATTTATCCAAAAAAAAAATTTTTTTTTTTTTTTTTTAAACTGGTTTGTCGGTGAACAGACATCCCGACTGGGTCCAGGTCGGTCAATAAACATGTCTAAATTTTCATACAATCTGTTAAATCAATGCGGACAACTTCTCTAATAAATCACTAAATTGAATAATTTTCTTCGAGTTGTTTAATGATTTTTGACATCCACCGTGGGGACAGAGGGCATCGGTAACTTATGGTCTTTTAAAATTTTGATTTTTAAAAAGATGCTAATAAATGCAGAATCATTCATTGCTCCCGGTTCTGGTATTACCGGTCCGATACAAAAAAAAAATCAGTTAACAACTCTGTCAGAGGTAAATTTAATTAGCAAAAAAGTGAAGGTATATCTGAGGGATATCCTTTACCTGGGGTGCAATATGACCGATCAAGTTTTGGTGTTGCAACGAGTCATTGAAACCCTCCGCATAGTACTCAAATAATTGATTAATAATAGCACCCGGTGCCAGTGCGGTGAGACAGAAATTAAAGACCTATAAATTGCCCCGGGTGGTGATAATTATTTTTGCATGCGTGACGACCGGTGACAACCGCTTTATTGGCTGCAATTCGACACTTTCACAGCTTTGCACCGATCGACAGGTATTTTGTCTTTTTTTTATTTTAAAGGTATCAATCGCTCAAAGTGCAATGCTCTGAAACGATTGGGGGATAATCTGAGATCAAGCAAAAACCAAAAAAAAAAAAAAATATATATATCCATCAGTTACTGATCTTGTCAAGTCAGTTAACTGGCATAAGGAGACCCAAAAAACGGGCTAAATGATTCCAGGGGCGAGCAGGAAAAAAAATTAGAGGCCCTAAAGGAGCAATTTCCACGGTGAACAGAAAACGATTATCGCCTTCTGTGATCGTACCCTTTTTTTTTTTTTTTTGGCTGGATAAGGTAATCCTATCAAGCTAAACCTTATAAATTTTTTGTTTGGAGGCAATTTGCATTGCAGATCGTTAAGAGATATCACTTGGATTAATTGGCACAGCAGCAACTTGATGATCGTGAAATTTTCAAGCCAGATCAGCGGTATTTTTAAAAGGGCGGGATGTGTTAGGTAATTATCAAAATTGTTGGCTTTAGGTATATTTTGCAAATATTGGTTTAAAGGTACATCTTTACGAAAATGAAGACATTATGCAAGAACAAAAAATATTATCAACTGTGATCGATGATAAGATCTTAACCAGAATTTATTTTAACACAATGATGATGGTTGACGCTTGTAAGACCAATCGATTATATTAATTACAGAAAATTATAAGGAACAGCGTCTAGCTAAAGATTTAGTTCCACAATATTCAGAATTTAAAATTCAACAGTCACATAATAGCCCATCTAAAATATGAAAAACAGCAAAGGACTTAAAACCAGACGCTCTCAAAATAAGTTATAAATTTTGCAAACGAATGGATTTCCTACTAGGCGAGACTAGTTTGGTGTGCCTGCCTAGAAAGGCATATACTTAAACCATTTTGTAGCCAATTGTGTTTCTACGTAGCGTAGGAGGCCATAGTTATGCATGGGAATCGAACCAACAGCCTCTGGGACGATAGTCTAGCACGCTAACAACTGAACTATCAAAATGTTTTTATTTTTTTTATACTTTACGAGAAATCAGTTCTCTCGCATAGGATTTTAAAAACAGGCGATTTTGAAGGTAATAAATAATAATAAAAAAGATGTTTCCCATACTTCAATATGTGCTAAATAAACCCTCTAAAAAGAAAACTTATTTCTTTTTCCATACTCCCAAAATAAATCGTTAAAGTGAGGCCTTTTTTCGCCAGCTAGAGTGGTGTTACCCCTTATTATAAATGTTTCTCCTTAACCTTGAAATGGTTTAAAACACTGAGAATGATGTATGTATGATGGAGTCAAAATTTTAATAAATTTGTACATATTTTTTCTCTTTAAATCGCATGATCTATGTACTTCTACGATCTCTCCACAATAACAGCCGATCACGAGTTCAACTTAATAATTCGAGTCTAGCTCTGTCTAGACAATGATCTGTTTTAAAAACATAAAATCTGCCCCATTTACTTGATTCATTTCATCGCACCTATTTAAATTTGGCGCCACTTAACTATTAAGTTACTCCAGCTTTTACCTACAAACGCCATGACGCCCAATGATGGTGCCTTTCAAGAGCAAAAAAAAAAATTTACAAAAGAAAGCGAAGATAATGTAGAAAAACCTGAAGCAAGTCGATTCATTCTCCTCCTTAACAATAGGTTTGCTACCTTATTATGTAACTGTCGTGATTACCAGATGGTAACCGATACGGCACACGGAATCGAAGAGCCACACCTCGTAGAAGCTATCATAATCCAAAATCTGACACGAAATGGATGATCTTCATTATGCAGCATAAAAGGGATTAGAGCGCCACTTTCGACGCCCTTTTTCATTCATTTACCTTAACCCGGGACCGGTGTGTAGATCATGATCCTGGTTAAGGTTTCCTCCCGATCCACACTCTGTTACAGCTCAAATGGCACACCGATCGTGCCATCCTTTGAGCCCAGGTAAAAGAGGCATTATTGTGGTTCTTTATGTGCCTTCAAATTAAAGATCACCCAAACAGATATTTCACACGTAATTACAGGGATTAGCTTGCAGAAATGATCAATTTCCCTGGCAACTCAATAGCATGCCGCATTTTGCAGCTTTATTTGAAAGAAGATGATCGTAGCGGATAGTGTACGTTTTGAAAAATAGATACAAATAATAAAAATAAAATGCGAAAAACATCTTAGTAATTTAGACAATTTTGTGACAATCATAAAATAATTTATAGCCTCTCAAATTTGTGGATTGCCGATCGTACAACAAGATCGTCTGACTGCCAAGGCGATCGTGTTGTACGATCGGCAGGTATTTTTGGGTGAGAATTGTTTGAAACAATTTATTTTTTGTGGGCTATACATCTTAAAAATAAAGTGATCTTAAAAATAGACCAGGAACAATTAAAACGGGCAACCACCAGAAAAACTTTGATGAAGCTGGCGAGTTTTGGGTGTGTGTAAAATCTGTTCCGGGGAGGAAAGGCGGAGCATTGAGGACGAAAACCGGCGGGTCAATAGAATCCAAAGTGGAAAACGTGTTTCCTCCGAAAATACAACACTTCCCAAGCTCTGAGAAGCGCGCGTCGATCATTCACGTCTTTATCGGTTTTCTGTCGTGTTGTACTTTATATATGCAGCTATGAAGTTGCATGTACGCTTTCAGCCAGCGTTTTCCACATTTTTCAACAGGAATACCACTAAAATGATCTCTACCGGCCTGCGTGTGGTTATAGCTGTGGAGCCATTAATTGAATTGTAAACATTCATATTCTTGCCCTTCCCATGATTAGCATTTCTCGTGAATAATTGGAAAATATAAGCGCTTGATCGCTAACAAGATCACTAGAAAATTCCAAACATTTCGTGAACCCTTGTGAAACATCTCAATTTTTCATTAAATGTCTCAAATTAATTCCGGATTCAGAAAACCTCACCCGCACAACGTATAGACTATCGATGGGACAGTGCACGATCAATGAGAAAATACACAAACCGAAGTAATGCACTGTGGGAGGGGCAACTGCTTTTTAATGAAGACAGCTGGACATCTCAATCTGTTCGAATTGGGCGGCCTACACACTATCGAGTTCTTAGAAACCAGAACTGATCTTGTCGTCGCAGCTTTTGTGTATTAATTACGATCGACAGGAAAGGATCTAATGATCATTGATACTATTGATTGGGGCGGTGCCCCCCCAACATGGGGCCATTTATCCACTCATTTATCTAATTCGATTATAAGATAAGTAGGATTTGAATATTTTCCAATTATTCAAAATGATCGCGACTCACAGTATGCTAACGAAACGATCGTACCTGATCTCCGCAATGTCGAGGAATCCGATCTGCACGATTCTACCGTCCAGTGATTGATTCAATTGAAGTTTTGATTCACACCATGTAATCAATCACTTTTGCTAGAGATTTTCAAGTGCAAAGTTGACAAGATCATGATCAATAGCAGATGACTAGTGGTGTTGCATTCGATTAATTTTTCAAGATCAGTAATGGTAGCGAGAATTGATCTTGCCATTCCGATCGATCTCTTTGAGTGATGCACTCTCACTTTATACGTCCATTACTCAGACGCTACTCCAATTGAGGTCTTTTGAGTAATTGATCTTGTCAAAAATGTTTTACCATTTTCATGCTCGACAATAAATTTATCTGATGACGTATTTTGAGGCATAAGTTCATGAACCTCAAAGATTGCTTCTGTTTGATGGGTTTTTACATATTATAAACTATAGGAGCCACCCTAGTTAGTAGGTCTACAGGGAACTGTTGAAACTGATCGAATTTAATAGAGAAATTGATCGACAGTAAATAAACTCGGGAAAGAGACCAAATTGGTTAGTGATCACTAGGATTGATTTATTGTTATCCACCAGTGATTTAAAAGGTTAAAAATTTTCAATCACGATTTATTGATGTTGTTGATTGTGGGTAATTAATGGTAAGGGCGGGGATAGATCTACCATAGATCATTGAAGGCATAAAATCTGAATGAACTTACTGAATGGGTTCAGTTAATGTAGATTCCAGAAAGTATCTTGGAATCAATCTAACAACTTACGAGTATCAATACAGTACAATATGATCGTTTAGTTTAAGTGATATTCAATATTTTATTTGAGATCTGAGCTAATCAATAACAATGTCTTGTCTATGCATTCTTAAAAACTAATAAATTTAAACTGCCCTAATCGGTCTACAAGTAAACGAACATAATTTAAGTTTAGATATGGTGAACATCTAACAGTTTTAAGTATATAAATGAACCTCTTTTTCTACATCTAAACATATCTGTCCCCTGTTGTGCGATATTTATAGGGCTGAATAAGTTCTACTAAATATTTCCGCCTTACAAATATCTATCAATGCCCTCCATACTATCCGTCTAAGTTTATTATTTCACTCTAACGCAATTTACTGCACACAAAATATTTTCTCCGTTCCATAAACTTTACCAGAGTCAATTTAAACATCCTCCCCCAAACAGAGTGCTCAATTGAAGCCTGCACCTCGGCGCCAGATATATACCACCTGATTTCGAAACAGCAATGCAATGAATGCAATTCATTGCCTGGAATTCTCCAATCTCAGCTCGACTCACATTCCAACTGATAAAATTCAACGCTATATACACTGACCTATCGCAATGTGTTCCACTAAACCCGATATGCAAACTTTGCGTATGTCCCCTCAGTGATCGCATGGATATTCCGGTGATCTTTTTATTTATTTTTTTATTGTTTCTTTTTTTTTTTTTTGGATATACCTCAACAACTCTTAATAGAACAAGATATCATTAGGTAGGTACTTAGCAGTGTAAACAATCGACCTTATGTGGGAAGAAGAAACAAAGCCCTTGAGTATCTCTAAAATAAAAATAAAAAAACAAAAAAAATATTGATCGGGAATAACTAGAATTGGTGTTGCTGGGGGACGTCATACATACATTATCACCTCGATCGTGTAAACAACTTGATCGATCGATTTGCCTTGGGGCATGGCACATCCATCAAATGGTAAGTGAAAGTGGTATGATTTGAGGGCGCATTGGCGACGATCGGGCGACCGTTTTTGCCATGTTGATCACTGGTTACTCAAAATGTAGGTTGCACAATCAATAGATTGTGAAATTTAAAGAAATATACTGGTAATTGAAGAGTATAGCTAACCTAAAAGTATCTGATCAAAGTAGTGATCTTCGAATGATTATTGAATGGTTACGGCACTCACATGGTCCACACGATCGGTAAACTTTATATTTATTGATAAATAAAAGACCAATTACAGAGATTGCAGTTCTAGAAGCAATCTGAAGCTCACACGATCACCTGATATTGCAAATATGCAATTAATTTATCTTGACATATAAGCAGAAATGATCTTACAGTGATTGTGTCAACTTCTTAAGCTAGGAAATATATTTAATGTCTGTTTAATACAATTTTTATCAACAGATCATGTGGTCAATGGCATGAAGTTTTTGTGTATTCGATGTAGAATGTTGATATCATTTTCTTTTGGGCTAATAAAAAATATATTTTGAACTACAGGGTCTATACATTACAACAGCGCATTGAAATTGTTGAATTATTTTATGAAAATATGATCGTTCCGAGAGAGTTGTATTTCGAAAATTACGTGATTCTTTTCAAAGACACAAAATGGCAATATTGTTCGTAAATTTAACAAAACTTAATCTGTAAAAGATCGAGACAGACATCAGTAACTTCGTGCCGGTCGTTCGCAAAAGAATATTGCTGCTGTTACTGCAAGTGTAAACGAGGTCGCAAAGATGTCAATTGAGAAACGTTCATTTGAATCAAAATTTGGGTCTTTTTGCAACTACCACATAACGAATTTTACGTAAAGATTTAGCGCTAGAGGTCTGTAAAATTTAAATAACACAATAATTGAATCCTACTGACCTTTTATCGCGTCGTAACTTTTGCAATTGGATTACACAGCATTCTGAAGGTTTTTCGTCGAAAATAAATTTTTCAGCTTGGCGGTTACGTTAACAAATAGAATTGCTGAATATGGGGTAAGAAACAGCCATCAGCGATTGTAGAGAAGCCACTACATTCGGAAATAGGTAATTTCCGGAGTGCTTTAAGGTCCGGTGGGGTTATTGATCCGTACTTTTTTGAAAATGAGCAAGGTCAAGCTGTAACCGTTAATAGAGGGCCTTATATACCTATGATAAGAGTTTTTGTGGACACGATTGGAAGATTTTGATATCAGCAATATGTGGTTTTAGAAAGATGGCGCTACGTGCCATACAGTTGGCTTTATTGCATGAAAAATTTCCTGGTTGTGTAATTTTAAGAAATGGTCAACTAATGTCAATTAGTTATTCAGATTGTGCGATATGAGGATACTAGACTACTTTCTTTGAAGCTACGTTAAAGGAGAGGTCTATAAAACTAATCCTTGAACTATTGATGCAATAGAAGATGGAATTGTAAGTGTTATCCGTGAAAATTCAATTTTAAAGGTCATGTACAACTGAATTTAACTAGTTATACTTAAGATCAATATCTTGCACCCACCCAGGCCTTGAGATCTTCAATTTATAAGTTATTTACCCCATTCTACTTTGGTCTTTACTACAAATTATCCAGAGTCACGCCAGCTCATTAAGTGGCCATTGTGAGTATTTTAGCCACTTAAACCGTGCGTTGCACAGAAGATCTGGTGTAACATAGTGTCGCTTAAATTATACAACGGCTAGACAAACAGTGAACAATATTGCAAAGCAAATCCACTGTCAACACTATCAGCCAAAGTGATAAGGTGTTGTAACGTAATCGCGTATCGTATGCACTCCTCGAAAAAGTGGAACGAATCGACCACAGGCCCCACCGCATGCAGCCCCGTTCACATTTCCCACGACATCCATGCCCGTGTGCATCACTAATTACCATGGCAGGCCTGCCATGCTACAAGCTACCGCACATACCTGACGGTGACATTCCCTTGCAAATCGACAATTAACACAGTCGCTGAGAAATTGGACGAACAAAAGCACCTAGTCTCAGCCACCCAAGATCCGTTCGATGTACACCCTCTTCTCTCGGGCGCCCCACATTAATCGAACTATCGACAACCGCAAATTAGTTGCAACCGAAAGTAATCGGCTAATTGCTTTGCAGTTGCACAAATTTTCAATAAACGAAAGCGAGAGTAAAAGCTCTCAGCGCGGGGCGGCTGACTTATGTGAGCTGTTCGGAGTTGGTGCGGCGTAATGACGCGACTAACAAACTTAATCGCGTCGCGCATGCGCAAAGAAAGTATCTTTTAATAGAACGGGTGCTGTAGCGGTGAATGAATACCGCTTGAAATACATACGAGGGTCTGATAATCGCGCTTTAATGTGACAACTAGTCAAAGCGATTGAGCATGCAGATGCATTTGCATTGCAAAATAAATAGACTTTCTGATCCCCCAAAAGAGAAAGAGTCCGGGAATGGGGCGGCAGTAAAAAGGAAAAGAGAAAGAGAGAGAGAGAGGAAGCGTACATATGAGTGAATGCTCTGTGTGACGTCGATAGGTCATTAAACCCTTTTTGAGCGAAACACCCCGCGCTATTGCATAATTTTTCCGCGTGCGATGTGACGAAGCCACCAGATCGGTGCGCAGAAAAAAAAAAAAAAAAAACATTGCAAACGAAATAAGAATTAAAAAAGAAATGATACGAATAAGAGGAACAGAACAAGATCGGAAGGTGTTCGACTCTCTTCTTCAGTTTTGAACAGCGGCAGAAATGAAGACGACGATTAAGAATGATGATGATGATGACGACGACGACGTCGACACCGCGATAAAATTCGAACCAGCGAAATTGGAGTGATGTACTGGCGGCGGTGGCGGCATTTGGTATAAACTTCGGTATTATATCTCAAAGCCCCGCACACTTCAGGTCGCTTAAGTAACCAAGATCCAAGACGATTCTGCAAGAGGCCACATGCTCCCGCTGCCGCCGCCACCTCCGCCACTGATCTTCACAAGCCTGGCGCGGATCAATTTAGGGAAATGACATTTTGATTGTATCTGATTGTGGCGCATCCAGACCGTGTCCACCAGATGGATGGACTTTGATAGTTTTATGGTTTTTAAATTCCGTGTACTGCAACAAATCAACATGTTCCAAGTCCAAAAAGTCTTATTTATGAAGTCGGCACGATCGCTTTATTAGCGGCACTGTATACCCCCAGATGGTGTCGGGCCTGAAATATTTATCGACAGGGATTGACGCTGGAAGGTACTCTGGAGCATCCTCCTGAGGATATCGAACGCTAGTTATTTCCAGAAGATCGATCAAGAAAATGCCAATAGTGGCAAGGTAATTACACTTCTGGATAGAAGATAGGATGCTAGACGAAAGTTATCTGGAAGCATTTATCGCTAGATATCGGCGATCTGTTGCGTGGGAATGTTATTTTACGAAAATTATTCTGGCTTATCAAGAAGGAGAGGATTTTATTGATTGCTGTTTTAATTGCGTATTCATGCATTAAACTAGAGGGGAAATTAGGAAAGATAGTAATGAGGTAAATACGGAAGTATTTTTTATCGTCCCTAGTACCATAGATGGAAAAACGCCAATCTTTCTATCATTAAATGATAGGAATGTTATTTTCTTATATTTCCTATAAATAGTTAAAAAATATATATACCCTAGAAATATAATCTACGAGTACAAGAGGTATGCAGCGACCGTCCTTTATTAAATCGCTTTTAGATCAGCATGAAGGTTATATGTAATTTGTTAATCATTTGGCATTCATCGGTTCATTGACATTATGACTTCGATTTCCTACTATGACTGAGCTTACACATTCTTTACGCATTTGTCACTTTATTTGGACAGTTGCTGGTTACGACATCTTCATTTGGTATAACTATGGGGTATAAATTTCACAGGTATTAATATGAGTAATTCTTCACATTTAGATTTTTTTTTCAAACTAAATACTCATCTTAAAAAATTAGAGTAAATACTAGAAATAAATTTTATAAAAACTAGCTAATGATGTCATCTGGTCCTACATATGTAAATGCCTTAAGGTTTTAAAAAATTGAGATTCTGAATTCCTCTTTTCATTAGGAAAAGGAAACACACCTAATTCTGTTTTTACACGAACTTATAACTCCGACATTGGAGATGAAGAATGTAATGCGATTTCCATTTTTGATTCCTCGAATTTTACAATATACCCCCAATATGAAAATTTCTCTATTTTGCTGTATTTTGAGTTTTATGTTCAATGTGAAGAGTACCTTTTTGATATTTATAAAATTTAATAAAAAATTAAAATAAAATTCGTACATCAGCTTTGAAACTGAATAAGATACAACGTTTGTACGAAAGCATTTTAATTACTGAACTCGTTCTTAAATCCAGTGAAACATCGGTACCCCAGGGTGGTTAGGATAGTCCTAATATTGTTCAAGAGATTACAAAAAGAATTTCACCAATGGAGGACGAAGATGATAACTAAAGCATTTTATGGTTTATTGTATTATATTTGCTGATTTTTTAGGATTGGAACCAATCCTCTATTTGTCTATAGATGCAATATATTTTTTTACATCTACCTATTCTTGGGAACGTATCTACCGTGTAAAAACAGAATTTGGCGTTATTAGATTTTGGAGAAAAAATTAATAATATAAAACTTCTATCAATTGTTTTATTAATAGTTTCTGATATATAATTATGAAATTTTTTAAATGGCATCGTGATGCACCTGACGAATACCCTAGGTAGCAACATGCTTTTCAAATCCAACATTTAAATGATCACGCACGACCAATTTTCATTATGCTCAAATAAAACAAAAACTACATCCCAAGATCGTTGGTAAACGGTAAAAAGCGCCTATAAGTGCTCAATACGTCCAATTTAAATGGACAAGAAATTGTTGTTGAACAAGTAGAAGCACAGAAAATGCGTAGCAATGCTTACTTGCTATTATCGGGTGAATGTTATATGCAAATGCGGAACGGGTGCAACATTTATCAAATCATGTACGCAGCAACTCACAAGTGATCTTGTGATCTCTGGGAAAATTTATGGAAAACGACGATCTCGATTACCATTGATACCCTGCGGTTCATCAAATATTCACTTCTTTGAAAGAGGAAAAAGACAAAAACAGTATTTGACCTAATTTTTTGATGAACGAAGAGACAAAAACGTTTTAGAACTACAGTTTTACCGCTGGGTGGTATCTTTTCGGGGCGCCAATAAACCATCCGAAATCCTGATAAGATCACCGATCTCGATCAAAATATTTGCAGCTCAAAATGAAGATCTCTTTTAGAAATCATGGGCGATTCAGAGAGATATTAAAACGTCCCATAAAATAATTACGATGGCGCAATCAGCCACTGGTGCAGCCCAAGTTCATGGAAAATTATGATAAAGTTAATTACCGGCACACAGGACGCATTTATCATGGCGATTGCTTGTAAGATTCATTGAGCATACTGGTGCAGCATAGAGGCCCAATCAGCCAAAACTGGAATAGTAAATGCGACGCTAATTACTGGAAATATGCAATATAATTATTTGATAGGAGGCGAGTTAATAATCAGCCACCACGGATGGCGGATGGCCAAACCAGATCCGTTTAGTTCCATCTGCGTGGTGGATTTTGCGATATATTTCGTTTGATTTGATCGCGGCAGGCCACAAGGTGGCTAATGGCATATTACCGTTATTATTAATAAGGAACTGGTCTAATACTGTGCAAAAACACGTGAAAGTACATGAAATAAATTGGTAATTAGAAAGGAGCCCCGCTCGATGGAGTTATCAGCACCCGGTAAGTGATCGTGGCAATTAATGGCAATGAAAATGTCAGCTTTCTATGGTGGGACCAACGTGACAAATGGAATGCATTAAAGGGGACATTTGTTAGGATGGCCCGAAACTGTCCCCACTAATGGAATTATCTTTCTCAGGATATCGGATATCAAAAAAGGAACACCTACCAGCTTTATGGTTTGCTTTCTTAGTTAAGTGGGCAGCACCTACCTTATCTATAAATTAATCGTGACAATATTTCGTATGACAGTCGCAATTATAGAATCTCTAGACTATGGCTATTTTGAAAGAAAAGGCTTCAAGAAATAGGTATCCTTGTTTTTTTTAAAAATAGAATCTTGGTGAAAACATGTAGAGAAGGAATTATTGAGTATATAAGTTTTGCGAGATTTCCGTTATGTATCCTAATTTGTTTGGCTTGTCTTTATTTAAATTTGGCAACACTGTATTATTGTAGAACTTAAACTTTTTTAAAGTACTTTTTTTTACTATACTCGGTTGAAAATGGGGACTTCAAAAAAATTCTTAATGCAGAGTTGCACTATGCACTTCTGCAACCTTCAGAAACTATTACTGGTGATCGTTATCGAAATCAATTAATACGTTTAAAAAGAGCTCTTATTCTAAAACGTCCAGAATGGGCGAATAGATACAACGGAGTAATTTTAAAACACGACAACACCTGTGAAAAATTACTAAGAAGGATCAGACTGGCAAGTTCTACCCTACCTGGCATATTCGCCGGATATTGCTCCGTCAGATTGCCATTTATTCCGATAGATTTTGAAGAACGGTTTAGTTTTTATGGAGATATAAAAAATTGGGTGGATAACTTTGCTTCTAAGGAACCAGACTCCTTCTTTCGGCGATACGTAGATGCAACATATTTTGATTAAAATAAAAATATTGCTTATGTTTTCAATTTTTGCTCGTTTTTTGTAGATGGGATTATATCTTTTTTTTTTTTTTGAAATTTGATGCTACATTTACGAGTATATAAAAATAAGAAAAGCTTTCCTTGTTTTGGGTGCAAATGAGATCACGGCCAGGTGTCTCTAATAAGTTCATTGCCCGTATCCGTGAATAAAATTCAAATTATATGATAAAATACCTAATTTTGATTCGACAATTGAAATGTAAATAAAAAAGATTATTCAATTGGTACTGATACAACGATTAGCAAATAATAACAACAAGTCACCAAACTGTCCAACTTGTATTTAACGTACGGCCTGTTTTTTGCCAGCACAGAATACGAGCGATCGTGCTCATTCAATTAGCGGAAGAAATTAGATCGAATTAAAATCGAGAGCAACTGGCTAAGGCAGAAATCTTTAACTGCTCAAAGGTATCTGCGAGTAGGCGCAATCATTTAAGCCCCCTCCGGTGGGTAAACACACGAAAAACTTGGAGGGATCAGAAAAAGATCAGCGCCAGAGAAGTCAGGATCATTAACCTATGAGCCTCCCCTGTACGCATTTATGGCATGTTTGGACCATGTGTGAAATGTAACCGGCAAAAAGGTAGACAACTAGAAACTTGATAGTATTTGGTACTCCCTCCCGATTAGATCAATAAACAAACGCCATGAAACTCCTGCCTGATCGGTGTCGGGTGGATATCTCAACACGGAAGATCTTAACTTTGATCGAAACTTAAACAAATCAGAGATCAGGCGGTGATCTTGCCCGGGTCAGCTCTGGAGAGCACCCTGCTTAATTGTTTTGAGGTGCTACTTGGCATAGTGCCCATTGCTGCATAAATACTACCCGTTGACTATTGTTGATCGCAAATCTATCGATCTATTGATTGTTCACATCTTATGCCATCGATGTGTCCGTTTTCGCCACCTACTGGGATAACAGTGCAAAAGAAACGTGCTATTGCTTTTTATCGTTGAAATGTACGCAAGCGCACGTCGCTATAAAACTGGATTTATTGCACCGACCGATTGAAAGAAATTCCATTTTTTTATTTTTTTTTCTTTCTTTAGAAGCCATTGCTTGGCGGGAGAGTTTTACGATTATCGATTTTTGCAGCCAAGAATTGAACCAAACGTTTTTATGGGGCTGTAAAAATTTTGGGTGAAAGTCAACAACCTCAGACTGATAGTTGTGCACGCATCAATGGTTTTCGACAAGGTACGTGCTATCTTGATCGATTAGCGTCTTAAGGCTATGGTTACATTGCACGCGACTTAATCGATTAGAGAATGTTTTTGCGATATGTGCAATAAACGACAGAATTATTTGGCAATTTAAGCGATAGGTTTTATTTTAATTTTAAATTTTAGATAAAGATTTTGAATATAGGAATGTAGGATTCAAATGTGTTTAGATTATTTAGTTCATTAGTTCATGTAATTTAGTATATAATAAATTTATAAAATAGATATATTATATTATATTTTCCACTATAGACAACAGCTGCGACTGCAATTGAACTTCTGACTATTGACCACTGACTACTCAAAGACTGTAACTAAGATTGCAACTAAACACTACTGACGACCGAGTACTGATTACTGAAGACTGTTAACTGCCACTACTAAAGACTGACTATTGGCTACGGCTAACTACTGTAATTGTAATAAACAAGTGTGATCGAGAAAATGTACCTATGCTACGCTACAATAAGGCAACTAAGGCTGTGATTATTTTTAAGGCTATTCCGCCGATGATGATGATGAGCCGTTCCCGGTTAGGTTCTTACATTGTGTACATAAATAATTTAACTTTGACTGCCAGTCATAAATTATAATATAATTGTGAGTATATTACATTCACAGAACTCTAGAATTTGAAAAATCATCGTTAGTAAAGTTGGGGAATCTTAGCAGGATGTTATAAAATCATAAATAATAAAAACTAGAATTAAAAACGACATGCTGGGTCTTATAAGCGTGATTCACAAGTCTAAGATCTAATCTTCTTGGTCCAACGCAAAATTAGAAGTTATAATAATTGTAATTGTGGGAGGAGGGGGGGGGATACCCATATGCTGTAACCACTGCGACCAAACGGTCTTTTGCGCCAAAGCCCCATTAGTGGCGTAGACGATCTGCTATCCTAAGGAAAGCCAAAAGGTCACTCACAGAAGAATTACAGACCTCGGCTGAGCTTAAGAACTCTTTGCCAAAGGTTCCACTTCTTATCCGTGTCAAAGCCGGACAGTCACTCGTCCTCTAAACATTCGACGAAATTAGAATACGTTTTTGAATTACTATGATTGGTTGAAAATCATTGCTATAAATAGTTAATTTTGCGTTTATACCAAAACCAACTATATTTTTCTTTTAATGTATTAATCATTATCATGTACGAGTTCTAAATTAAAAAGATCTAAATTTTTCCTAACCTACAAAGAACCCTAGTAACATTATTTAAAAAAATTTCGCTCCTAACGAAGGCATTCGTTTTCTCCTTAATTGGCAGAAAGCATTGATCTTCATCAGCCTCTAACAAAACAAAGATAAATTCATGTCCGTGTTAAAGAAGATGCTTAAGATAAGATAGATCATAGGGGCGTTCCACCGAGGAGCTCCTTAATTTAAAAATTAATTTGCAATTGTTGGGTAATTTTCACCTCCTTTGCAATTTACACAGGAAACACGCGATTCGTCGATAGAAACGTTTCCTGAACGCCCCCCAAAGTGGGTTGTGCAAATCATGCGTTTCCCATTAAGGCCACGATTAAACCAGAAATTTTTGAAGAAATTCTCAGCCACCTGTTTGTAAAGTTGGCCTTTATGAAAATGTAGGAAATGCTCTTGATCAAAAGTCTGTGATCCGTCATGATCAAGAGAAAGAGGAAGGACCCGCAGAGCTGATAATCGCCGATTGATCGTGGATCAAGTCAACCTGTACTAACGATCAGTTTCTGCATGAGTGGTTTATTAATGAGCGGCACTGTAGAAAAATCAACCACTTGCCGGAGCAGAGCTTCTTTAAAAAAACGCGAAAAAACCTAAAATACTTTAAAATAAAAGAGAGAATACCAAAGAAGCTATCAGAAAATCGCGATCTTTATGGTGATGGTACGACGGCGGACGTCTTCGAATCACGTAACAGCCACTTTAGCTAAACGCCACACCATCGAGACCATGGGAAGTGAAAAATTTGTGGCTAGTCATTCAGCGGTGGCTGGTGAGTGCCGTGAAATAGCCTGAAAAATGCGTTGCGACGGCTTCTGGCGGTGATCGCCTAGAAGTGGCGTTCGCACGCAGCCGCAAGATCCACTTCGTAACTTAATTGAGCAATTAGTGTCGGTACTAACGAGCCTCTGCGCTGCACGTAAATTGATTGGGGCTCACTGTTCCCACCCATTCGATGAGAGTCACGAACCGATGCCGCCGGCACGTGGAACTGACCTAGATGGACGTGGCGCGAAGTTCCGGCTGATCTTAGGTGACACGATCACCGTAACGACCTTTACCGCCATATAGTAAGACGAAATATTTGGAATTTTTCCAAAGTTTTCTGTTTTGCGAAAAATATTTCTTTTTAAAATATTTAGCCATTCAGCAACACGAGAAGGGGTTAACTACCCCGAAAATTAGCACGAAATTGTGAAATGCTTTTTAATGAACTCTTTTTCAGAGTATTATCAGATTTTTTATTTTCTTGGTAAATTGTCTGATTTGGCAGAGATATGAGACACGACACCTCTGTGTCTTTTCGAGTTGATCCGGCGTATTTATGAAGTTGCGTGGCAAAAGTTGTTGTCTTAAGGAAATTTGGGGGCGGATTTTGTGAAAATTTAATGAAATTTTTACGAATTTGGAAGACCTCGTGTCACATTCTTTATACCTGGACTTATTTTTGATTCTTTCAAATGGGATTGCCAGAAGTTATCAAACTGAATGCTTTAAGATTTGACTTCAATTAAGTTATGTGTGGAAAAACTAAATTAAGTTAAAGGGAAATGAATTTATGAGAATTTTAGAAACTTTCTAATACCAAAAGTCCTTTTCTAAGCTCTTTTCGATCCGATTCAAACGGATTCCGCAATAGGGGCCAATATTGCACATTTGACTCTTGACCTTAAGTTTCAAGACTACGTAGTTCTGACTCTTTTTACAAAGCAATATTTTGATATAAAAACGTCTGTAGATTATTTTTGATAATTTAACTAATACGACATGAAAACAAAAACGATGTAATGTTCGTTGGTTTGGTTCAGCAGCCCACTGCTAACCTACTGTTTAATACCGTTTCGTATAATGTAAATTTTCGAAAACTGGTCTAGGCTTGGAAAGTTCATGTTTCAGTGTTCTGTATTCATTGAATTACTTTCATGTCTAAACAAAACTACTGGTGTTTTCTGCGACCTAATCAAGAAAAGATAGATATCCTATGAATTGCAGTACTCGCCTACGCTGATCGTACGACACTGCAGAAGTCATGTTCGATAGAACTGAATTTTCTCCCGGAACCGATCTCAAGTTCCAGAGTAAGGTGCAATGCTGGGAAATTCTCTTCAACCATATTCAGGTGGTGAAGATATTTGTGATCACGGAAGTTTTTCTAGTATCACGATCAATCGCCATACAGTGAGTTAAGTCCTCGATAACGGCTCCGGTTGTGGCCGATTAATGTTTAAGTTCACCGGAAACATAACTCTGATTATGATTTTGAAATCATTTGGACAAGTCAGTTGAGAGTGGCGTCCTCTTTTCACGTGATTTAAGCGCTCAGACCTGAGATACGGTTTCATCCGTACAAAAATGACTTATGTATCTGGCCAGCTAGACGGTGGTGATCAGCACAGTACGCGGCTGGCATTCTTCATTAATATCGGGACCCATTTCTCTGAGCCTTGTCGACATAGTGCCGCAGATCCGAAACGAAAACGGCCTGAATCTGTAAGTGGAAACCAATAGGTGAGTGTGCCTTGGTGCTTGGTAACAGCAGGGGAACGCACAGGTAAAAACAACATGGCAATAAACTGGAGTATGACTCTAATCAATAACTATAAGCCGGACCTCAGTTCTGAGACTGTGTGTCCTATGCAAGCAGTTGGTGTTCGAGTCCATGTTGACATTTTCCATAATTAGAAAAACCATTTTCCACTGGCGCTGGGACAAGATGAACAATTTCCTGATCATCGTCCAGAATTTCCAGCCCTTTGTTTGTACAGGCACCAGGTACTCATCATCACACGAGCTCACGATATCGCGATCGAGTTACCCAAGTCAAATGCAATTAACCTGCGCTTGGTCTTCTTTTGCACCGCATAAGAGACCGTTCCGGATTTTATGCTGGGGTGCTCGTGCAACGATCATCGGGGTAACTCTAGAGGATGGTAACATATCTTAGAAAAACGACCATGAGGTGGGCGTGCTGAATAAAAAGACAACAACAAAAAATATATATATAAAATAAAATAAAAATAAAAAATCTACTGGGTGAACAGGAGAAATCAATTAACTCCCATAAATTATAAGAACAACTCCGCCAAGTGATACAGACATCTTCTGGCTATAAATTTCCAGATCATGACGATCTCATTCCGCCTAGGCTAACTCTTTAACTATTTTACAGACTGTGGCCAGCCGCGCCAATGGTACGTGGTAGCTATCTGCGGGGCGGCCGCGTCACGGGACCCGTTCATTTCGGTACCGCAGAACGCACCTGTTAATAGTTGCAAATTAACAATTTAGCGAGATTTATTAATTGCACACCGGTGCACAGATACGACTCGGCTTCGGGGCAATAAAATTTGAACCCCCAACCGATCTTCGGGAAGAAGTTGGCCAGTGTCATCCGACACCTTCTCTGCTTTGCGCAACGGTCCGCTATACTGCGACAGAATTGGCCGCAGAGTGTCTATCTTAAGGTGGCAATTATCGTTGACAAAAGAGGCTTGTTCTAGCCTCGCTAGCGATCAGGATCTTGTCGTCCCGATTAGGGCTCGAAACCGGACGGGGCTGCCCATTAAGATGGAGCCTTGTAACTGTCCCCCTGCGATCCACTTTCGCATGGGAAAAGGCGTTGCCGCATAATTTGCAATTTGTTGGAATAGAAAAAGGCAGAAGGTGGGGACAATTGATGGCAACCTAATGAATAAGGGGGGGGGGGGATTCCTCGCGCTATATCAACTTCAAGGACTGCTCCTAACATGCTTAAGATATCTCTTTCTCACGGGGCTCGTGCAAAAGATACCCACGGGGTGATCGAGGAGGGCTTTAGATTTTACTGGTGGCAATTAATTGCTGGCGCCCATAGTCCTTTTGGGTGGGTGTCAAGTTAGCAATTTTATGTGACAGCGAGTAATGGACCCGATTTATGGGCTTATTAAGATTAGCAGCAGTTTAACGCGACGGGAAGGACATAAATCGTGTTTAACTGCGAAAATAGGCGGTTTCAATCGATCCGGCCTCTAATTGGAATTTAAAATTGTGAGAAGATGTTAGGGGGAAGATTTGTCTAATGCTGCAGGTGTTTGTTGGCATGCTGATAATTATTCTTGAATATGAAGATATAAGGAATAAATTATGGGGCCCCATCTATAACATGTTTAAATGGTAAGACTAAGCCGTAACGAAATAGTTCACTATACTTTAAATATTAAACCTTTGAAACCTACTATTAAAATTCCCATTCAAGTACATTTTCCAATTAAGTAAAACGAAAATTCAATTATCCCTATTAACTTGATATTTGTTTCAAATAAATTAAGTAACCTGTAACAAATTTAATTAAATCTTTAACCCTTGCACTCGACGTTTTTTTTTTCATTCATATTACCAGCAACTTAAAGCAATTTCAATGGAATATGATTTCACATATTAAAGTAAATGATGTGCGCATAACTAGGAAGGTGGCGTTATGTTTGTTATGTTTGAACTGAAAATTATATACATTGTCTCCAATGAGGAGCCTTGAAGACAAACTTTAAGGGGGCTACTTAGTTTAAAACTTTTAAAAAATCGAAAATTTGAGCGTCTTTGATTCCTCAAAAGAGTACTGAACGAACAAACGGCTAGATTAGTTGATAATGATCTTTTTGAAGAAGGAGAAGGTCTACTGTATGGTGCAGGTATTACTGAGACTGACAAAAATTAAATTATTTCTGCTTTAATACTGTTTAATAATTTGTTTTAGATTCTGTGTTTAGTATAACAAAACCTTTAATTTAAGCTGCGTGTACCGAATTAGGTACACATATAAAAGCTTTCTTTTTATATAGTAGAACTTTATAATTATAATTGTGGCTCAGTGTCTATAATCGTAAAAGATTTTATAGAGAAAATTTGTACAATTTCAGTTGCAAGACATTTCTACTGAATTTTCCAAAGTTAATTCAGTCATAGAAGAGCCATAAAAATAGATTAGTCCCATATTCCTGCCGAGAACAAACATTTTTATATCCAAACAATATGTAGGTCGGTCACCTCGTTCTTAGATCCCACTGCTCCATTTTTCTGGTTTCTATACTTTTGAGGTAACAGAAAAAAAGCATAAATCTTAAAAGTACTTGAACCCTTCATGGTGCTACAACCACCCATCAGCTGTGAGTTGTATTCTCTACCACGAAGGTGTGCTGCGGTCTAGACGATTACGTGAAGGGTAGCACTTTTTTCTTTGACTTTTCTCCACTTAAATTTTTTTTCCCCTCTTTGCCTTAAAATTACTTTTCTGAATGCGACAAAAACGATGATGCTTAAAAGATTCACAAGAGGTAAACATGTGCCTCTGGTAGATGTTGAATGATACGTTTCGAAACAGGAAGTTCAAAGATTCTGAATGTTCTCATGAAGTGCATGGAAAGAAACTTGTGATTATTTAGAGCTCGAGGAAATGTGATTTATAGCGCGAATTTTTTTTTAGATTTGATATGGTACCTAATTTAATTTTCTTTCTTTAAAAAAATATACTTATTTAATTGAATTAGGAAAGCTTTACAATCAAGAAATAGACAAGATTTTGTTTCTTATAAGTAAAGTGTTATCGGCAGCTGTATTTGGAAGATGAGGCATGGGGCCGTAATCTAATGGAGCTGGTCAAAAACCCCATTGTGATGATAATTCGTCTATTTATTGCTATTTGAAATTCTATTAAGAATTTTTAAATCAAATTAATTATGTGATTCGATCTGAATTTTCGGATGCTTTGAAGTTACTTTTAGGTATTTGTGCCCTACTTTATGCTAAAATGATTTTATACAGCAGATAGGAATTGTATTAATAAAGACTGTAAAGAAAAGTTCTGTTACTTCCATTAGCGCCTAGCCAGTGGGCTCTACTTTAATAAAGATGACAACAAACTTATTTACATGATTATCAAAATCTGCTATCTTATGCGGTATGAACTTAGTGCAGCATACTAGCGATTCGGTGCGTGAACAAATTGTGCGCGAATGGTGGTTTTTTACCAGCAAGAATCACTTTCAGCATTAGGGAAAAAATATAACTACAACTATAACCAAGTGTATTATTTATGTTCAAGAAACAGCCACGCCTCCTAATACACCAAATATTCGCCCGATTGAAAAATATTGGGTAGTTATTAAGGAAAAATTACAAAAAAAAACAAGGAGAAAGTGCAAAAACCTTAATGAGTTCAAAAGTCGTTAAGCTCTAATGCTTAAAAGCAGCAACCAATGAATATTGAGAGATAAGAAAAAAGATAATTCAGTAATAGTAGCAAGAATTGTTCAATTAAAATTATTAGGTACATGAAGTTGATTAAAATAAAATTTCATTAAAATATGTTAAATAGTTTTAACCGTTTAACCTTATCAGAAACAAGTTCAATCTAATTCAATTGGATTGGATGGATATAGAAAAAGTAAAGGTCGTTTTCAACATAACTAGAGATCACTCCAACTCACCAATTAGATTAACTTTAATAAAAGAAATTCATCATTACAAGACGAGAAATACATTTAAGGGGAACTACTGTCTATCCAAACCCACGACGAATCGAATTAGGAACGACCCGATTTATAGTGCAATTAGCTATTTTAATAGTTTACCTCAAACCAAAAAAAGTAAGTTTCTCTATTTTATTAAGAAAAAACTACAAGTCATATTTAAAAAATACTTTTATTTTCGGATTCTCCAATTCAAAAACTATTTTTCTACATATTCACCATTCTTTTCTACGCAATTTTGTAGCCGTAGCAATAAATTGTTTAGTCTTGCCCTCAGAGTCTATTGCCGTCACCTCCATCAAAAAATCCTTCTCTATGCCAAAGGTAAAAACCCGGCTGAAATCCACTGTGAGATTGTTTGAGATGAGTATGCAAATGGTGCGAAAATGATGCGTAGCGTCCATTGAGGACCATCATCACGTTGTTGATGACGGACAACACTTCAACAATGACGACAAACTCAAGGCGGATGTGAACTGATTTTCGAATAAGGCAAACTATGGGGCCGGATTAAAAAAGTTATTGCCACGGCTATAAAAGTGGGTAGAAAAAAATTGTGATTATGTAGAAAATTAGTTTTTGAATTGAGGAATCTGAAAATAAAAGTACTTTTTTAACATAACTTGTAGTTTTCTCTTAATAAAGTAGGGAAACTTACTTTTTATACGAGCCTCGTAATTTGAAAGTCTTACTAAAATAAGGTTCCTTTTAGGTAGTTTTAGACTTGATTTTTTACCATTTAAATTTGATTTGAAATCGGCAACTCCGAAAACCCATATGTACTTGTTTTTTTATGAAAATCGTACAATTTTTAGATTATTATTGAATAAAAGAAATTTTACAGACAGACACAATCATCTAATCTTCGAAATGAACAAGCATTGATTATATAACGTATCTTTAACTCGTTTAGGTATAGGAAGAGAAGATCGCATGACCATTTAATTATCAAAATAAAAACCCATTAACCCTGCCCCATTCACAAATCGGACCATTGATTGTACAGTTGGCAATTATCGATCATACAAAAATGATCGCTCTTGTGGTACTTAAAATAAAATTAAGCAATCTAAAGCAACTTCCTTTACAATATTGCAAATCTCAATCTGTCTGGCAAAGTTAGAACGCAGTAATTTTACTGGCCTTCCGTTCCCAGTTGCATCTTTTAATCTACTCTGCACACTACGCAGAAATGACGAAATTGCGCTAAATTTACACCAATAACTCAGCCGGTCGCTCACCCAGTTTAGAAGGTCTGCTCATCACAAAGACATTAATCCAGTGGCCTACTGTCACTAAGTTGGACAAATGCAATGTATCAGGCGAAGCAGCCAAGCTGCAAGGCAACATTGTTCCTATCATGCGAGTGGTGCGATCATAAAACAATGATTTGTAAAGAAATCAGCTAATAGCACACAAATACATATGCACTAGGGGCCAGGCCGTCTCAGCGGGTCGCAATCGGGAAACGCTGTCAAGCCTCTAATTTGAATGAATTTGCATGGAAAACTACCTCTGGAAGTTTTCTTCCGCGCTTCTGGCCGCAAGCACACACCATACGCACGGCCAAAGTACGAAGACCCTTGGAGAGCGTGTGGCCTATTTTTTTGTCCATTACAAAAACAAAAAAAGCGCTAAGAAGATGCAAATGATGTTTGAAGAGGGACACTAGATGCCGTCGTCGACGCAAAAGAAGGCCGGAAAACAACTTAAGTCAGGTTGATCTGGCCATTAATCGAGGGATCGAGCGATTAATAGCGTTTAGCACATTGCCGACTGACACGTGATAAGTGATGGGCACGATCACGGCAATCAGACAATACCTGAATGCTTCTTGATTGTGCGTGATCGTAACCCTTTCGATCATCGATCGATACGGGGAAAATATAATTTATTCGGGAAGTGATGCTGCGGCATGAACTGCAAAATGTCGGCAGGATCAAGACCCAGCACGCATCCAGCCGTACCAAAAATATTTTCAGTTTTATATTCATCCACTTCCTCGATCACCTGAGAAATTAAAAAGTGGCAAAGTGGCGTTCATCATCCCGCAGGTTGTGCCTGTCTTACGGCGAATTTAACACTCTCAATCAGCGCCGAAACACGGAAACAGCATTTTTTATTTTTGTCCAGAACACTCTGCTGTACCATGTATCGATCAGCGATCTTACGGAGTGAAAACTGGTTTGCACGAATCATTTCAGTTTCGGCACTGCTTTTTCTCATGAATTCGAGCCGGTAAGTATTAATATTAGGTCACATTTGCGTTTGCGCATACGTCATACATTGCCGCGTGCACTTAGCACGATCGTGACTGCCAGCTGATCTACCTCATTCCGTCCATTACCAGGTGCCATACGTGATCACCGAATCAATTTTCCCAGCCCAGCACAAATTAAATAGTCAAAAAGCATAAAAGAAAACGAGGATTTTTGTTGTGCTCCAGAAATAGAAAGTTGCAGCTAGCTATCTAAACGATCTTTATCCGATCTTACCTGGTATGATCAGTTGCCCACCTTTTTTTGTTTTTATTTATTGAGGAATTTTGTAGGCATTATGCAAAGCCGTGGAATTCTTGAAGTTGTCGACGAGCATAGCAGGAGTAAAAAAAAAATGCCGCCAAACTAGCAAAAATAAACATTGGCGACAAGATCACTCCTCAGGTCATGCTCTCGCGATAGCCACCAACACTCGTCAACTTTGTAGTTGATCTCTTTGCCAGCTTTACCACCATTCGCAAAGTGTCAGCAGCCAGATTACCCTAGAATCTAGCCCGATCTAGTAAGGCTCAAGCCAACAAGACGATCGTAAAATGCTTACAAGACGCACTCGAGATCGCTGGCAACTTTATCAATGCCTTCAAGATGGGACTTGGTAATTTTTATACAATTCTAATGAGAACCCAATTGATCTTTAATTACTCGCTGGCGTTGGAGATTACATGTCTGGCGATCGATCAGGAACATCGACTGATCCGTAACCAGCCTAACAGGGATGTTGGACATTTTCACAGCATCTGTTAGCAAAGTGTTAATTACTAAAACTACTCACCTTAGCGCGAGATGCGATGACACGCGAAATAGCAATTTACCATGTCAACTTGTGAAAGTTGCTTAAGACATCTGAGGACCCCTTAGCCGCGCGACCGCAGGAAAGATGTGGTCGCATCGTCAAAATCGAGATGGTTTATCGTAGTACTGGGCGAGGTGGTCAAACAACTTTAGATGGTTGCGAATTAATCTTTTTGTTGGTTTTGGCAGTGAACAAAATTTTATTCAAATCAACAAAACGTTCGATGTCTTGATTTTTGGATGAATGACTGACGGGAAGGGGGCATAGGTTCACGATATCTCACGTTTTTAACATAATTACGATGTCGTAGAACCGTTATTAAAAAGGGAATTAAATGCTGACCGAGATTTTTTTGACTACTTTTGCTGATATTTACGTGTGGCAGTTATCGTGCGCTATAGAGAGAACTTGTTTCCGTCTTTGATCTTTTGATTATTCTTCCATTAGTGATTTATAGGGTTGTGGCTCTACAAGGCTACTTACTCAAACAATTTTTTTACCAAAACGGTAGTTGTTGGGAAACGACTAAAAATTACTAAGAAAACATTTTGCTACACTTTCACAATCTGGCTAATTTACTGCTAAATAAATTGTACATTTAGTCATTCTCGCGACACAAAGTATTTTTAGTTACCGTATTAAATAACTAAAATATACTAAAAATAAATGACTGAAAAAGATTTATTTACTGACGCAAAAGTATGCTTTCATACCAGCGACATAAATCACAACACCAAATCTAAAAATATACTTATTATCACATAATTAGGAAATATCATTATCAATTCTTGTCTTGAAGGTATAAACCTCGAAACAAGTTTCCTCTGAACTTTTAGCCTTCCGTAGATCTCCCATACTTAATCATTCATACTTTCGAATAACATAACTCCTACTTTTACAGTCTACTAATACTGTCTATTCCGCAAAATGTTTCTTAATCTAGAGCAAATAAATAATATAAATGAAGGTGACTATTTTGTTGTATTTTAAATATCAACTCATTTTGAAATGCCATACAAATGGCGCCATAATTACTGTTCTCAGAATAATCGTTTTATACCTCCCAAGCATTGCTAATTTTGCTCGAAACATTACGACTGGCATTCAAAACCTTCAACATCATTTTCTTTTTCCTTCAATTTCCACAGTCATTATGAGCGCCAGTTACCTGTCCAACGAACATAAACAGCTTTCTTTTGCCGTCAGAAGATCTGAGGATTGTCGATGCATATGCCACTTATGCACAATTCATCTCATACTCTGACAGGCAATTTTAATTAACAAAAATCCAAGATAGCTTGCGCAAAAATTTCACTTTCAAATGCTCCAAAACAAGCTGTTAAGTCGCCGACGAAGACGCCGCCGCCATTGAGTATAAGATCACCAGGAGGGATCGTCTTTTAGCCCACTTAACGGTTATTTTCAATATAAAAAATGCGATTAAGTGGCACTTTTTCTGTGGCTATATAAAAAACCGTCACCGCGAGAACAGCATTCAAAAATCAGCCGGCAAAATTCATGGAGAATTCACCGACTGCTGACTGAGACAGTGAGCAAAATAAAAAAAAATAAAGGTTCTTGGATCGTGCTCGTGATCGCGTACTGAATGGCCGGTTTTGGGCCAGATGATCGAGGATGATGAGGTAACCCCAGCCGGGAGAAGGTATTTTACCGGGACAGTCTTGCGGCTGCAATTCGAGGTATTTCGAAACATCTGAAATATGAGGCCAATTGATCAGTCGGAGACTTTAAGAGGGGGGTTCGCACTTGTGGCAATCGCGAAGGGAGCTACACTACACATGCACCATCTATACTTACTGTAATCGCTAAGATCATCCTGCGTCCCGTTGACGGTACCATCCGGCATCAGCTGAATGAAACGGTTTTTAATGTAGAGCTGGATCTTTCGGGCGGGTCCAGAAATGTGCGAAAGGTTTGCGGATCGCTCATTACGATCCAGATTGCTGCTGTTACCCTTGCGTGGGCTCCTCTGATTTTGGTTCATCTGGTGAATGCTGCGATCAGTTCGCGACAAGAAGTGATAAACGGTCGAGTTATCGTTATCGATTACTGGATCGATAGTAGTCACTTCGGGCGCACTATCACTGTCCGAATCGATACTTTGCGTTCTAAGGCTGAGCAGAGTCGCGGCAGTAACGCGATACACATGTTTCTTGCGCTTCCGCTTGCTGTGCATTCTGCCAAGTTTCCTCGGCCTTGCGCCACCGCCGCCACTGGACGCACTCGACACCTCTTCACTAGATGTCGCCACAATTTGTTGACTACTACTATCACTTAAACTAGCATTGCTACTTATCTCGCTATCGATCACATTAACACTCGGCACACTAACACTACTTGCATTGCAATTTTTAGTCACACCACTACTACTACTACTGCTACTATTACTATTACTACTGCTGCTGCTCTTCGGACTTGTACAGGGGTGGCCGCTGGTGGGGCGGTTTACATTAGTGCCGCCCGCTAGGGCCACTTCTGTCGGAAATGGTGGCGAGGGATTTGCCGACATCGGCATCGCAAAACCGATCTTCCACTCAAGCATAACAGAAAGGAGGGCGCCCAGCACGGCCAGGGCCCTCCACCTTAGCCGGCTCCTCAGCATGAACAACCCTCCTCTCCGATTAGTTTGCCTTCTGTTCAAATTAATCGTGGTTGCACTGTCCAGAGTACCCGCACCACTATTTGCGTACCTTTACTTATTTATTTATCTTAACCTTTTTCAATGCCTTAAATTTTTATCAAAGTCCATGGAATCTCGACGGTGACCAGTGACGCACTCAAGTGACCATCTCCTCTTGATCACCCTGGTCGCAGTGGCGCCCTCTGTTTGTCTCCTTGTCGTAATTTGGCCGATGATTTTTTGATTGCAACCATTGATCACATTTGTTGGCCATTTTGCATGTTTGGCGCAACCACCGGAATTTTGTCTCGTTAAACGTTTTCGATTTAAAAATGTTTCAAACGATACCGGACTTGCCACCTTCATGTCATCCTCCAAAAAAGCTTTCGATCAGATAAAGTCTCTTGGAGGTTTTCTTTTTTTTTCTTGTTTTTAATTTATGATGATTTCGTTGATGTGATTAACCTGAAAATTAAATGAAATATTTTAAAGTTGTGCGATGACTAAACTTAAAGTTTGTATGTTTGTGCACCTCTAAAAATTAGAAGAGTTGGCTAATTTTTAGAAATTAAGTTTTAAAAGATTCATTTTTTTACTGATTTTGTGATAGTACCTAATTCATACAAATTACAAGGGTATTTTTGCTATATTTTTCTCACTATTTTGAAAATAAGAAATACTTAAGAAAAATTTTATTATTTTAAAGAGTTTACAAGATCATTAAAGTTCAACACTTAGAAGAAGGCATTTCAAATTTTCAACTTTACGTTAGAACTGAAACAGAAACTCATAACTTTTTAAAATCGTTATCATAAATGTTTTGACTATCATAAAATAGTTATTATCGTAAATTATTAACAATACAGTGATTTATGACTACAATTTAATATGTAATCAGTTGTGACTATGAGTACAATGGATAAGTAATTGATTTGTAAATGATTTACGGCTGGAATAAATTCACAGTCAAAATACATTTCATCTTTTATTTAATGACGGTCATAACCTCTTAATGAATTAGCCCCTAAGGGCCAAAATGTGCCGTTATATAAATGTATATGACACCCATGCTTCGCTGTCCATTAAGAAAATTCTTGACCTGAAGGTAGCATATTTTGGCGATTAACGAATAAGAATAAATTGACTCTGCCTGGCTATTTGTTCAAATTACGTAAAAATTCAAATGACTTTCCTCAATCACAGAGAAGGCCGCTGCTGCGTCCCACAAAGTTGACAAATTTTCTGTAATTCACCGCATTTCTCAGCGTTTTAACCACTGCACCACACATCGCTAGAAATGTGCCGGCCACTGGTTCATTTATTTTTTATTCTTATTTTTTATATATATTTTTTATTTTTTTTGTTATATTTTGGTGAGAAATATTAAGCAGCTATCAGCCAGCAGCAGCAACCAATTTGTGATCTTGGGTCTGATGAACCGCATCCGGGCTGAATATTTTAAAGAGTGAAAACATTGAATTCAGTCATTAGGAGGCATTCACACTTGTCCGCACATAAAATAGATAGAAATAGCTAAAATATTCACGCGTGTATGTCAGAGATCGTTGACAAGATCGTCGATCGTCCTCATAATGCATGGACAAGAAGCTAAAATTGAATTTCTTTTTTTTTTTTTTTAAGAAAAAAAAAAAGAAGCAATTCTGTTTCATGAATTATTTAGAAAATGAATTGTTACAACGGTATTTCAAGTATTTATTGCTTATATGGACAGTAAACTACTTGAAATCATATGCATACGATCACTTAGAACAGTTAGAAGGAAGTTCTAAAAGAAACACTTCATTCGACCCTCTGCAATGCTTGGTGTTGAGCTGATTAAGAAATCGATTTGGTACTCCTATTATTTTCCACCTTGCTCAATTACGTGGTTAGTTCGATTCACTGTAATGACACAGTTTCTATCTGAATCAACTAAAAGGCACGAAGGTCTTTTGCTTGACCAACACTGCGCACCTGGAATTACATAGGTAGTGGCTGTGCAATGGTACGATAATTTTTTGTCACATGAGATCAATGCCAGAAAACCGCAGACAGAAGAAAAGGAGAAAATTGCGACAAAAAACTACACAGTGGCTAGCCGAACGAAGCTGCCTACTACTGTTACTAAAAGGCGGCTGATTTATAACACCAAAGAAACAGAGAGACTATGCGGCTCTGGGTCGGTATGAGACATTTTATTTTTAGAAATAGTTCGACGCGTTCAGATAAATACAATTACTAGTCGTATTGCACTTCCCGGATGTAAGGACGTTGCAAAAATGAATACATTGTAAGATATTGAATTGATAATGCAGCTACATTATACGTTTTAAGACAATGAAACTTTCCTCGGGGAGTTACTTTATGAATTGCATCGTAATGCTTGTACTTTCAATTCTGGCAAAACAACAAAGGACCTAAATCCTAACCTTGTAGCATTCCATAGAATTATAACTTAATATGCAGCTGTCTACCTAACAAATTTCCTGAATTGCATCACCTGATTACGAGGAAAGTATCAATCATAAAATGTATACATAGTCCCCTTCCCGTTTTATTCCTCTTGACCATTCGTTTGATCGTCTTTTGCGTTGATCCCAAGATTTGTCTGAATCGACCGCAATCTGTATCTTTGCAAATCGTTGCCGTGTGCGCCATGCATTCGGCTCGTTATCTTCTCTCGCTCATTATGTTTCGCTGCTGTCCGGCTAAAAGATTTTGTCACGGAATTAAATTTTTGGCACACTATCAACGTCCATAAAGGCCCAATCCATAGAATGGATGAAACTCTGTCTAGAATTAACGGGGTCTTAGAGGGATGGAAGGGGCGACACAGTGAAGACACAGTGTGCTTGATGTCAGCTATTTCGACGAGCGCGGGCTAAGTCCTGCATCGTCGGTACCGCACCGCACTCTGTGCGAAAGAATTGAAAGTTTAAATTTAAAATTTATGCCAATGACCCTTTGTGTGTTGTGTGCATGCTTTATAATTAAATTCACATATGTAAGCAAAGTGGCTCACGCATGATGGATTACGTTTTTGCGAATGTGTTTGCACCTTCGCTCCTTAGCCGCTGAGGTGGATTGGTAGGTGCCTTCCATAATGTTGGGTATTCAGACGAAATTCTAACATGTCGTCTTATTTTCGCCTGGTGTTAAGTATCTAAGCTAAGCATGATTAAGGCGGTAATTTGTCTTAATGCGCTAGAAACTCCTCTTTTTTTTTAAAAAAAAAAAAAAAGACCATCGGGAAGCTTTGGTCGCGCTCAATGGGGCACGAAGGAGATCTTTTCACGGGAAGTAGCACAGCAACGTGTCGTACTGTTGCATAATACATTCTTTCACATCGATGTGATTATTAATAATCGCCACGGCTCCCACTCACCTTGGCAAGCAAAATATACTTAGAAAAACCAACAAAAATTTCAATTTTTTATCTTAAGATTGCAAGCAGGTAGAGACGCACAGATGCACGATGATGATGATCGGTAGACCTTTCTGCGGGAAGATATTAAAAATCACGAACAAAATAAAATGAGGTTTTTGATCTGAGGGAATCTGGGGAATTGGCTCGGTATCCACCCCAAAATATGAGAGAGGTTCTAATCTCAATCACGATGTTTTATAATCCACCAGCAGTGGTTTCCATTTAATGAAAGACTGCGGAATTTTTTTTATAGTTTTCTTCGCGATATTTATTGTTTTTGCTCGACAGAGGCCGAATCAGTGGCAATTTTCTTAGATAGTGGACATTAATGGCATTCTTAAGATTTTTGTCAATTAAGCAAAGTATTTTAATGGGTTGTGAGCACAGTTTTTTTTTGTTGTTGTTGATCAAACACTTGTTAATAAAACTCGATGAGTTTTACTTTTTGCTTTAAAATGTTGATATCTTAATTAATTGCGGTATCCGAGTTTACCAGACTATATAAATTATTTATTTTTTACCTTTTCAAGGAGATACGATATGCAGATGATATTATAATTAATAAATATATAAATTAAAGAATATATTCGTAATTAGCGACTCTCAAATTCCCTATCTGCCAATTTTCATTGAAATGGAACCAGTGCTGCTAGCATTTTCTTATCCTCAGATAAATTCTAATTCACTTTTACGAGAAAAACTAGTTTTCTCCGTTTTTAATGCTAAGTTTGAACTTGAATTGAAAAATTTGTCGTGCAATCTCAATATTTTTCAGAATGCAATAATTCATTGCTGTCGAGTCCGGAGCTCTAGTGGCGCACTTATGTATGTCGCTCAATATACAAAAAGGGAAATTTATGCACGCAAATTTCCTGTTCTTGTTTACCTTCTTAAACCAATAGTGACCTTCTAATGGTTTCACTGATCTGGTTAACATTTTCATTTTCATTTTTATTCTTTCAATTCAATAAAAAGGGAAAGGGTTATATAAAAATTGTTATTTAGTGCAAGATTATGCTGTTTGTTTCGGTTTTATAGTTTTTTTAATAATAAAAGTAATTTTAAAAAACCGTATCGTCAAAAGGTAGAAGGTATATATTTTTTTTTATTTAATACCCGCATTTTACTTGCACCAGTCTTTTGCAAAAAGTTGTGGCAAAATTTTAAAATAGAGATATTTATTTTTTTGTTTTCTGAAAACACTCCCCATATTTTTGTGCTCGCTTAATTTTGCATCTCTGGGGTAAACGTTAGTCATATTGAAGGGAGAATAGAACTTGTGTGTTTACCTAAGACGTTATCAATCATTTCGCGTGCAACTGTTGTATGATACGGACGTGCCAATGCGCAACGACTAAATCGCGCGACCTCCTTACGATTACGAGGCTTTTTCGTTTTTTTGTTTTGCTGATAAACAAAACAGCTGAAAGTATGACAAGCCGTTTGAGATTTTTTTTTTTTTTATTTTTTTTTGCGAATGTACGCTATACTCGTATCTGGTTAAATTATTTAAATGTATTTTTTAACTTTCACCATAAAAGTTAAATAAAAATTCGAATTTCGAATTTCTTGAACAAATTTTTTCCATTAAGGTAATTTTGAGAAAATGAAAAAGTTAATTATTTATTTTGTATCTTTTGATAGTATGCAATCTATGATAATTTAATACTAAAACTACCAAAGAGTTATTTCGAAGATTATCATTTTAATACAAATTTCTCTTCAAGAAAATTCATGATGTATTTTAGGAAAAAACCCTAATTAATCTTAATTTATGTATGTTTTTTAAATGTCTATAAAGAAATTTTGAGACGACATGCCAATTTTTTTTTGGAAAATAAATTTAAAATAAACTGACAAGGTTCCAAATGCCCTCCTTCGTTAAATCGATTGTTAATATGTATAAAAAAAAAAAAAAATTTCCTATTTAATAACAATGCGTTCTTTCTGTCCTAAATGTTAAAACAAATTAAGGTTCCAAATGCCCTCCTTCGTTAAATCGATTGTTAATATGTATAAAAAAAAAAAAAATTTCCTATTTAATAACAATGCGTTCTTTCTGTCCTAAATGTTAAAACAAATTTTGATCGTAATCGCCAAAATAAACTCGTTGCTAAATCACCGCAAAAATCGGCATTTACAATAAAATTTAAAGTACAATTCATTAGGCAGAAATTATTGTAAGTGCCACTATTTTTTAAAATACTGCGATTATTTTATAACATTTTTAAGCTAAGTACTTCTGCTTCTTTTTGTTGTAGGAAAGATTTTAAGAATAAAAATATATCGGATCGGACTCACGAAAGTTTTGGGACTTTTCAATATTTAAAATACTTTCCAGCTTCCGACCAAACGTTCTTTTGTGTCCAACCTCTGTTAGTGGAGTAGACGATCCGCTACCCTAAGGAAAGCCAGAAGGTCACCTACAGAAGAATTACGGACCTCAACTGAGCTTAAGAACTCTATGCCGGTCCTACTTCTAATCCGTGTCAAAGCCGGACAGTCACACAGAATGTGAGCTATTCTTTCTTCGTCCTTTAGACATAGTCGACATTGCGTCTCAAAAGACAGACCTATTTTATGAAAGTGAAGTCTGACCCCGTGATGGCCAGGTATGTAACCCACCACCAGCCTAAGATCCGCTTTGCTAAGGACAGTGGTATTTGTAGGAGTAGGGTGAAATAAGCTCCTTAGCTTATCGTAACCCTGGGGTATTGTTCCAATATATGTAGAACTTCCTTAGTTTGTTGCCCTGTAGACCAGCCAATGCTGCAGTAGGGTTCAGGGCCTTGGTACCTAATAGGTGATCCTTCTCTGGTCAGTTCGTCCGCGACTACATTTCCATACCAGAGTGCATCGGTACCCAAACGAGTGTTACTTTGTTTGAGGCAGCTAGGCGTTAGAGACAATCAAAACACTCTTTATTATGATTATAAAGGAGAATATTTTTGTTTATTCACCATTAATATTTTGTAGGGTATCCCGTAGTATCATAGCTTTCAGCTCCTTAGCATTAATACCAACTTTTCTATCTCAGAAGAGACACCATTCTTCTCGTATTTTTTTCGTGAAATTGAGAAATATTAAAATATTAATTCTCAATTTTTTTCCTAAAATCGACCACATAGGCTCTATAGGTTTCAGGTGATAACGGGGAAGTTTGTAGTAAATGTATACTGTAGAATACACCACTACAACAGTGAGGATTTTGAATTGCCGTATGTTTTGGAACGTTATCTTGTTAGAAATAATAAAAGTATAAAGTAAAGTTTTTCTGTGCTGGCCTTTATGTTATTTTTCATTTTATTTTCGATGAAGTGTAAATTTTCAGTTTTAAAATATGCGATACCCACCCATACCCACTATATCCACCCTCTATATTCAACAGTAGAGCGCAGATGTTTTCGACCTTTTCTCCAAACCAATTGTCGACTATCAGATGCAAAAAGATTAAATTATATATAATAATATAATTTTTGTTTCAGTTATTCAGTTGTTAAATTGTTAAGCTTGAAAGTGCTTTGTATATTAGACTAGTCCTAAAACTTGTTTTGTGAGTCACTGTCTGAATTTAAAATTCCAACCTGAGTAGCACTATTTAATTTCTTAGAAACGTGTGAAATTATTGCAACAGATGATGAAATAACTAGCAAATGAACGATTCTGTTAAGAATGATTTTTTCGAACTTATGAAAAAGTTTTTCTCCGAAGAAAAGTATAAATAAATCGATTATATTAATAAAATACTATCGTCCTAACAAAAAGCCCTAGGGAAAATAAATTTCCTACAAAATTCCGAATCATCAGAAAGAAATGATTTCTAAAAATTAAACTATTTAACCTTATTTTTTTGAAATTATAGATATGAATCAAGTAACACAGTAATAAATTTTTTTAAGGTGGAATTACGAGAAAAATATTTTTAAAAAAACCCAGTAGTACTAAAGTGAAAAATCCAATTTCGTTTTATATAGAGAAACTGCACAACTGACTGTTTTTAGTAAGAAAAACCTCACAAAATTCCCAATAGCAACAATAGCAGAAAAAAGTTGGATAAAATGTGTGAAAAACTTGAGCAAATCCCTTCGCAATTTAGTCGCTTAAAAAAATTCACATGAGGGCCGTTCTTATTCCATTGAATTTTAATTACCGTGTAATTCGTGTAATCCGCAGCTTTTCGCCGGGGGGAAAATGTTTTTCCACACTCTCTCACAGCCAAAAAAAAAATCAAAAAATACGAATTGTAAAAAAAAAAATAAATATATAATTCACTTTCGCTGCAAAAGCCGGGTAGATGCACCCACACGTTCAGTGGGTCAGTTCGGGGGATTTTCTTGCGATTTCCTCGCCTTTTATTTTTTTTATATTTTGCTTCACCGAATTGTGCAATCACACGTTCACTGAACTTTCGGCTTTTGGTTGTTTTCCCTTTTTTCCCATCATTATATTTTTTTTTCCTTCACTCTTTCACGAAACAGAAAAAATAAAAAAAAAAATTATTATTTAAAAATAAATAGGAAAAGAAACTGGCAAAAGAATCGGAACGAATTCGCCGCACTTTGCGCCCACTATTCGGTGCAACTGAAGCGCACTAAGCCCGCTACCGGAAATTGGGCGACACACAAAATAAATTTATTTATTTTATTTTTTTTTAATTTTATTTTATTTATTTTTTTTTTTTTTATTTAATAGAACGCATCGCGAGTTAAAGTGTTATGTAAATTGGTTGGGCTACGAGGAGCAGCATTCTTTCGGCACTTAATCATGGTTCGGTTAAATCGGTCGCAAATTGTCTCCTGCGACAGTGCGACGTGCAATGGTATAAAATAGATCTTTTGAGGTTTTTACCCTGGCTGAAAAAAATATATTTATACATATACCGGCTTTAAATCGCGATAATCACTCGTCGCCATGCTCCGCAGGTTCACTGTTCGCCACACTAACTCAGGTGCACGCACTCGCTGGATAAGTTTGGAACAATTCGAATGGACCCACTGAGCGGTTTGCGCACTTAAATCACACGGAGGGGGCGTGCGCGAGCGGCTTGCGTCTAGCTCACCTCGCCACTTCACACCGTGTCGCTTTGCTAGCAGGATACCAGAGCTTCTATTCCTTGCCACCCCCTGGCTAACGACTCAACTTCCGGGTGTAGAGCCGGTTTTATTTATTTTTTTTTAAATGCGGCGAAAAAATCCGAAACAACCCTTAAGCCTCAAAAATCACGGTGAATAGTTCGCGGACCGGAAAATGTCCTGAACGGGTCATCAGCACAGAAAATCTCGTTAGCGGACGAGATTACTCCTCGTAACCGCTAAACGGGGCGAGTTTATTTCGGGTAGCCAAATCGAAGCAAGGCAACGCATCACCACAACCGCACGACGGTTGAGCACTGACTGAGCCAATTCGCTTTTCCGTTTCTTATCGAGGCCCGGTGCTCCGCCGTGTCGTGCTGCGGCGGCTCGACATGGCAATATCCCGCTCGTTCGCCCGATTTCGCCGCGTTGCTGCCTCAAGCTAGAGCCCGGCCCGCTAGCGCGCTTTTCGGCAACCGTTTGGGCACCAGCGATATAACGGGTCAATCGGTGGTGAATTTTTTCGCCTCATCCACCCCCTGCCGGATGCTGCGTTCATTCGCCGCGATTTATCTCGCCCTTATCAAACCCGGCTGGAGGTGCTGCGCCCTAATTAGACCATTTGTGTGGGTGGCATCCTCACGTCTGTTGTAAAAAGCCCGATTGTTCAATTATGCAACCCTTTAACGTATAACAGTTCGCCGCTTATCACACGCGGCTCGACTCTCTCGCCGTTATCAGTTCAAAGCGCCACACAATTGGCCCGCTTTTCTGGGTTCACAGTTTCGCAGCGATTGCGGCGGTAGTGGCGACGGCGAATGCGCTAATTGCGGATGCTGGGAATCCTCAGTTTGTGATGCAGGTGCACTTTCTTCTCCACCGCCACCGCAGCCGCAACGGCTTTGCTGCGCAAATGACCAACCAACTGAAGTTGAACTGGATCAATTGCTGCTGAGCGGTGCGAATGTTTTCCCGGCGATGTGATTAAATGGCGCTGTCGGATGAATATCTGTCGAGAGTATATCAAACCCGAACTCGAACTGAGATTAGGGACATGCCGGGAAATTAGCTAAATTGAGCCGGCGAACAGGCAATAAAATTGGCGGGATTGCTGCGACTGTAAATGATGGCGATGCGTGACGATGTAGTTCAGACTTTAGGGTCATTTTACAGTCGATAAAACGAAGTATTTATTATTAAGTGGAGAATAAACAAGAGTGTAGTAAATTTCGTTATTAGATATCCAAACGAATTAATGCAATAAAATAGAATTCATTACATAATTAAAATTGATTGCTACCTGTAGATGTTTTCTACATTTAATGAATTTTTCATGAAAATTAGGAAGGAAATTAGGAATATTCGGGATTGCAGATTTCAATAAATGGAAGCAAAAATGAATATTTCATTTCTTATTTATAAAAAGAATTTACAATTAAATAAAACCTTTTATAAGAGACCTCAAATTTCGCTTGTCTGACCTCGGAAATGATTTTACTATATAACCCTTACATTTTTGTAATAAAAACGTTTTCATTTTAAAAGATTATTGGCTTCTTCTTTTCACTTAACGGTTGGCTTTTCAAAATAACCATAACTTTTATGGTACATATTTTTTGTATTATTGACTTGACGCCCTTAAAATTTTTGGCTAGATAGGTCGTACTAATTATTTATTTTAAATATGTTGCATTACTTTATAGAATTTGTGGTAATTTTTCGTTTCTAAAGCTTAACAACGGACGAAAGCGGGACAGTATCGTCTCGTTGGAAATCCCATGGAGGAAGAACGTCGGTGGTTGCCTCAGAGAAAGTTGCGCAATACGGCTTCATTCTTCTGGGGACTTATTTTATTGCGAAAACCACAAATGGAATAGAAAAAACCAAACCGTCACGAACCAATTGTTCTGCTAAATTTCATCGCCCTGCAGAGTTTATTTTTCCGTTTGCGGTTGCCGTGAGAGTAAATTCCTAGAAATTCGCTATCCGGGTGAAGGAAAAAAGTACTCACGAAGAGTACTGCTCCGTTGTTTGTTAAAAACATTTTACATAGCAATAAAACGTTTTTATTTCGCGCCAAAAAACATTTCTTGCCCCCCAAGCGGTTAAAATTGATTTAATCGTCACTGCACTGGACCCACCGAAAAGCCAAACGATTGCGTTATCTTCTGTTATACGAACTCTTGTATGATAGATTTCGTGTTGGTTTGAGGGGAAGTAGAGTAGAGTCGAATTTTCGAACAGTTCTATACGCGTCTTCAGCTGAGAGAGAAGTTCTACCCTGCTCTCTTAAGTGTTTTTCAACTATGGCGTCCGTTGGTCGTTTGACACTTCGCCTCCGCGGTTTTCCGCAAAATTTTGGTCAATTTCCGCGGAAATTTAGCAGTTCACGGTATGCGAAAAGTTATCTGAACGGTCCGGCCACGGGTGTGTTTATTATCGGAGGTAGTCTGGTGGCTTACACCTGTGCAAATTACCTGTTTAAGTGGCAGTCGGTCCATGCCCTCAACATCAGAAAAATAAAGGTGAGCCAAACGTCACCACGAGAGGGTTCCAGTCCGCTCTTCGTTCTCTCCTTGACGGGCGATCAGCTGATTGTGGTGACAATATGCACAACATATGTCTCAGCAAGCCTTCACCTGTTATCACGTGCTGTGTGTGTTTTGCTGATTTTTCACCGGTAGCGCGCCCCCCACGCGCATTGTTTTGACTTAACTAATCACAATAAATGCTAATCACCGGCTTTTATCGGCGATTATTTGATTAGCAGTTTACATTGCAGCAGCCAATTAACCTCAAGAGCGATTGATTGGCGCAGATCAATGTGACCGGTTTTATTTGCATTAATTATCGCCTTTAATTAGTTGGAGCTCTAATTTGAAGTGATTTCTATAATAAAGTGCAAAAATGTTACCCAGCCACTGCGTCTGGCCTGTCTTTGGTCGACGCAATTTGTAGAAAAACGGCGGAAAACCAGAATTTAGCATGACTCACTCAGCTGCACCTACCTTTTGCATATTGCGGAAATTTTTGATTTGAATATTCTACCTTAATTCGAAGAACAGTCGCATTCCTTGGAAATTAAATATGTGTCAATCTCATAAATCAACGCCTGTGTTTTACTGGGAAAAAACTTTTTGCGCAGAAAAGTTGGAGGTCTTAAACTTTATTGATAGTCAAGAAGTCTTGGCAAAACTCCACTTTGTAATATAGTTTATCTCAGAATCACTGTTTTTATTTCTACGATATAAATTTTATTCTGTTCCCATAATCACATATAAATATACTGTAAAAATTCTTAGAACTCATTGATTCAATTCCTTCAAACGCTTCTTAAGATTTGTTTTAAATCATGAAGATTTATGTAAGTAATATAATATAATAATATATGCCTACTAATTTAAGAAATCTGTAAAGGATTCCATTTAAAAAGATCAATTTAATTTCCTTGAAATACAACATTTCCAAAACCCTGTAGATTTCATGCAATTTGATGAAGTATAACCCTCCCCTGGTTTTATGTAAATTCAAGAAATGCTATTCGGTTTTTTACTAAATAATAAAATACAAGATTAACATGCATCCATCTAAAATGCCACCAAGAAAGATGTTACACTCGCAAGAACTTTCCACTGTAAAGGCGGTAAGTGAAAGTCTTTGGAGTGCAGCATAACAGTCACAAATTCCCAGAACCATGCCATTTCCCTTGTTAGTCAAATAAACCTCAAGCAGTCTAACTGCCACGCGAAGTGCAATAAAAAGCGAAGCGAACGAGTTCTCGACATCGTTCCATGCCATCAATTTGTGTAAATTAAGTCATCAGGATCGAGCCCATGACAATTATTCGCTAATTACGCCTAGTCGCATCAACTTGTTTTCAATGTTCCATAAATTTGTAGACGACTGCCGGCTAGCCACGATTAAGGGGTATCGTCGCATAGCAGTATCAAAAAGCATTCTGCATTTAAACAAAAGACTCCTCAGATTTCTGCACATGGGGCTCCAGACCAAGTTCAGTTTAGTTCCTTTCTCTGAGCTGCACGAGATCCCAAGTGGTAGATTTATGGACATGGTAACGAGCCTTATTGATAGAAATTTATGGGAACTCTCGCGGCGAAGTGATCATTGAATTGAGGCACATCATGATCAGAGGACTGTGTGCCGCCCCGACACGGAGGACTTGATACATCCCACATTCCAGATAAATCCCAGATAGTCTGTTGGCACTTTTCGACCCCCAAAAGTGCCCTAATCCCCAGAGATACACAAATCCTTCCATATTTATTCAAATCTCGTGAAGTGTTTGTCATAAAAAAATTTACGATTTAGGAGTCCCAGACCTCGTGAGGCAGTGTCGTCGATTTCTCACATAAACCAATCGAAAGTCGAAAATTATATCTCGTACTGAAGACACAAAATAACAGATTAAAAAGAATCGAGACATTCAACATCACTGGGAGTACGTGGTACCTACTCTTAAAAATCTAAGAAGAAAACCAAAAAAAAAAAAAAAAAACTAAAAGTTCGCGCGATCGCGAAAACCCCCTAAGAATTATTGGCTGATCTGAATGCGGAGCTACAGCGGGTGACTCGACTCAGCCGGCGACTGGGTCGTTCTGGGTAATTTTATATCTCCGCATAAATTCCATCCGTGGTGGCTATAAATCCTCTCGGATTAAGAAGAAGCCAATAAAGACCGAGACGGCGTACTTAAATTAGTCCTCAATAAACAGCCGGACGTGGCTGGCTTGACGGATATGATCGCCCTCGTCAACTCACTGGTTGGTGGAACTAAAAATTCGTTACAATGATGGCTATATTTTTGTAGATACGACTATAGCAGCTGAATTGTGTCAACTATGGTTAAGGCGCCAAAGAGCGAATTAAGCCAACATCGTTTGAATATATCGCGAATTCTTCTGTTCACGGTGGTGGCAATAAGTCAAGTATGATTTATGGATACCAGTCTGATCGTTTCACATTCAATTTGATGATGTCTGTTGCTTGCACTTTCAACGATCTAATTAAATTCCACGATTACCTGCTTGCTCTAACAAAAGTGGAAAGCTTTGGGATCCCCAGTTGCAGGTACTCGAATTAACCGACCCTGAACTTGCTAAGATCACTGAAATTTTTTATATATATATTTATATCTCTTGAATAAATTTTTAATAAATAAACTCTTATTTTAAAACGGCTTTATAATAAGCAAGCATAGAGGTAGACAAATTATTTTAATAGAAAATCGTTAAAGTGTCGATTGGATGTTCCATTTGTTATTTCTTTCGTTTGTTCAAATATTAAAAAATCTGCGACTCCGAAGACACTGGTTATCTATTTACAAGAAAATCGGTTGGTGCAAATTTAGTTAAAATTTATTTCATCTGAATTATCAAACCGTCACTTTTATAGCTTTTTCATAGATTATGCATATTATTGTGAAAATTATTAGGATTTTAATAGATTTGGATTACTGCGGACATTAATATTATTGGCAAGAAGCTATTTAATTGGGACGTGCAAATTATAAACCTACGCTACAGGATTATTATGTACATTATTTTCATTTTGTCGTTATCGGCTAAATAAACCGCAGACCAGTTTAACGACGATGCAGTAGTCAATTTGTCTGAATCTATTAAAATGTATTTATGTGAGATGAAATTGTTAGTTTGAAATCAATAGTTATGAGGTCAAGATCATTTATGTCTGGAATTTATAGTATGCTTGGTTAAAAAGTAAAACTTAGTAGAATAAATATGCATATATAATTTAATATCAATGTGAATGAATCAATTTTCTGAGTTTCCTTTTTTTCATTTAAAGTGAATAATTCATTTGATTTCTTTCTTTCTTTCTTGCAGGTAAGTTAATATGAAGATCATTGGCATGATCACCTATGGATGAAATCGTAAGTCTTGAAATTTTTTCATATTCAAAATTGTATACCTTTCTAAATGAAGGAAATAACTCATTTACCCAAAAAGGAGCTGCAGCAGCTTCCAATGAAAGCCAGCAGCCATTGAACAAACACAGAACACAGTCAGGGCTGATTTCATCGAATCGATCGCGCCTAAGGGGGGTACCGAAAAGAAATTGAATTTTAGTCGTATAAAAGGTCACAGGGTTCCGGGTGATCGTTACTAATTCATTTCTTAATACGATCGGCAATCGAACCATAAAAGGGTTTTTCATATCCTTACTTTGTTTATTTTAAAGGGATAATTTAGTGGATAAACGATTCTAGTCCTAATTATGCTAATTTTAAACTCACCAGCCGTGTGCGAGAATGATAAATGACGCACCCTTGATCGCGCCACAATTGTGTTACCCTTCCCGTGTTAATCGATCCTCTGACGGTTTTTTTTTTTAGTATTTTATGACTCTTTACGTCTTTTTGTAATTAGACAAGTCTTTTCAGCTAGTCTAGGATTCTTGGTGGATTAGAGGAATTTACATAATTTTGTTTTTATTTTGATTTTTTGTGAGGACCTGCGATCGGATTAAAGATCAATCGTCATCGTGATCTTTTTTAATGTTGCCGCCGCAAAATTTCTTGACCGGCAGGCGATAACGATCGATCTGTTTCTCAAGGCGCATGAAATTTCTAATTACATCACTTCTCACGTCATGATCGCAAAGGTGCCTGTCGGCCTCGATCCCCTGAGCTGTGCATCACATACCACCCTGCAGTGATATTCGCACATCAGATCGCATTACGACATGCACTCACGCGGCTGCTGATGCCTCTGTGGCCTCATCCTCAGTCCCGTGGACCCTGTGCAATTTTTGCGAACATCGAAATTCTTTTTTGGCGGGAACGTCAGCGATTCCCAAAATCCATCGTGCAATCGAATGGTAATTGTGCGATCGCGATCACAGCCGGGCCAGGGCCGCTTATTTGCATGATCTGTGAACTTTAAGGCTTCAGGCACTTCGGGAAAGTGTTCATGTTTGTTTTCAGGCACCGGCATCAATCTGCGGCCCTTTCAATTACCCAAACAAGGTACAATCAGGTGCTTTGGTGAAATTACATGGTGCGAGCTCTCCTTGAGTCGGTTGCGATGCGAGCACTTAGTGATCGCGATACCTGAGGGTGACTGCTCACTCACTCACTGGTTAGCCACTTAGTTACCTGAGCTCACCACAAAGACCGACTTGTGCGGTCCCTGTCCTTTTAACCAATTTTGTTTGTCGAGTGCGAGAAAAATTCAACAAATTTTTTCAATTTGCGCCAATTAAGTGGGCCACACGGTTTCTCCTCTTCACCTCGTCTTCTTACATTTATTTAGTTTATTTTCTGCGATCATCGGAAAGAATGTACGTTCGCAATTTTGGCGCTCCGTACAGATGATAACAAGACCACTTTGAGCCTATTTCAAGCCAGGCCGGAACGGCAAGGATTGGTCCTCACTGTCGCCGTGTATGACGGTCATCGATCGTTTGACGATCGATCGCTGCAACTACACGGGATCTGCAATTTAGTTGAAATTAATAGGTGTATGCGAGCTGGTCCGATTATTTCGATGATAATTGCGGGTAATTGGACTCTAAATGGATGGAAGTGATTAGAGGTATTGGACCAGGTCAGTGGTCCTGGGCGGAATTACTCGGCTCGCTCTAGACTGTAGTTAGTAAGGCACGGTCATTTGTCATACTGAGTTGAACTTAAAAGACGGTAGCTTAGAGGTATATTGCCTGGGAAAATAAAATTGGGTAATCTGGTAGGCGGGACTTTAAAATGGGAAAGGCTCGTAAAATTTTGATAAATTGATAGGTTTTTGTAGACGAAAAATTTGTAACTTTTCGATTCGTTTTGTATGGTGAAAGGTTTATGACAAGGTTATTAAGCGCAAAACATGTAATAATACTAACTATTTTTTACTGTTCAAGCCTATTTTTGGAATTTGTGGAATGTCCAAATTTAATTAAAAAATCCATTATGCTTGAAGGTTTGTGGTGTGGCGACAACGTTATGAAGTTCCATTAAAAAATATTTCAAGTGTTCTATTTAAATATCGTCATCCTGCTGACATGTGTCTGGTCGACTAACACATTTCCTCAAATTAAAATTAGCTCATCGACTCTTAAACTAAAAATTCTAATTAACGCAAAAACGCTTGCGACACCGGAGATAGATCACGCAAAATTAATCACAGCTCAATTCCCGCAGGAGTTTTGAACGTAAGAAGGGTGCTGACGGTGCTCACTTGACTAAGTCGACGGAGTCTATCAGCGTCTAGCAAAGAAGCATCTGCTTCCTTCGGGAAGGGGAGTGTGGATCCTAGGCTTATCCCCGAAACACTCGAAAGTGAAAAGGATTAATTTCTCTTGTCACGGGCTAATGCGTCTGCTGACACCGCCAAAAGTCGGGGATGCTTCCTGTGACGGCGAGTGATGTTTACAAATTCTTAAATTAATATGTTCCCACCGGGAGACGACACATCCTCCTGATTTAATTCAACAGCCTCAGCAGAGGCTGTTATTTGAGTGAGATTTCATGATGCAGTATGCTGAGAAGGTGCGTTTTTGGGTCGCATGTGAGTATCTATTTTACGCACCATTTGCCGCAGTGATTGGATACAGACCCGTTTTTCATTCATTGCAAAACCGTATTGGTTCCCTACACGAGTCGAGCCCCAATCAAGGCCTAGAGAAATGCCCTGTCGACCGGTTGTCACCATAATCAAATTAAATTTCACGTTTCTCACCTTGCCATAGTGCGAGAGAGTTTGCAATTAATTATGCAATGCAGTCGCACCATAATTGACCATGAAGTGAGCAGCTCGAGGCCCACACGCTGGTCTATTGCATCACATCATCTCGATGCAGTTTGCTTACATATTTCAATGCCATCACGATTCATCTCGACAGCGGCGGTGAATGCAATACGAGAAAAGTACTCACCTGAGAAGGTGTCTCTGGATCAAAGAAATTTATTCATGCAATCCACGCATCGCTCTATAAATTGGAAATCGCACTGAAACAGGCGATACTGGTGCCTAAAGCCAGGTACAAGTTCAGTGTCACGTGCTGAAGTATGTTTTCAGGCACCTCGAAATGACTAACTCTGTAGTTTTATGATCAGATATAATGCTATATCGTGATGCCCGTGAAACTGACTGAAGATACCTGACTAGGTCCGAATAAAATTTGAAATCGCATGAATCGAGACCTCGGACAGTTTCACTTCAATTACTAAGCAGGACAGCGACCACAAACATGTGTCCAAACTTTCTTCTAGGTGCCAGAGTAAATCCAGCAACTTTTCTGCGGTTTGTCCGGTAGTTTCTGGGAGCCAACCAGAGGCTTATGTCTGGTGTCGGAACATATCCGACATATCCAATTAAACCATGACTGAAACCGCAACCTATGTATGTTCGGATGCAGTGCCCGATCGCGACACTAAGTCACGTAGTCAAAACACATTCAGCAATAGGTTTTTTCCCACACATCTGCTGTCTTAAGACTATGGTCGGTCCCATTAAGGTCGACTGATTGAGTTTTCCAATCGTGCTATAAACAATTGTAGAAATTGCACCTTGCCGTGATGTGATGCCTTTTGCATCGAGACATGCTCCCCATTTCGCGGACGCGACTCTCAGCACGATGCCGACCAGCCGCTACTCTTGGCACCGGACATTGTATATAGTTTTTTTTTTTTGTGGTAAGGTCTGTTCGAACAACTGCGTCACCCACTCAAATTGCATCGAATGCGGGAGAGACGTGACAACTGTCTTGGAGTTCAACTTGACTAAGTTCAAATTTCATTGCATGCAAATTCTTCATCGTTCGCTGATTCATGAGATTTCGCGGTTTCTAAGTGAAGGGGTGCTGCTTTTTATTTGAGATTTGATTAGGTCTTTTCCTGGATATACCATACATATGATCTTTCATGGATTTCAAGGGAGATAAGAGCAGACCACGGATATTTCTACTTGAACAAATTTCATTTAACGAATAAAATAAATCTTAAAAGAATTGAATATGTGTAGAATGTATAGTTACGGAATAAGAATAAGGAAGAGTGACTAAAACAAAATTGAAATGATTCTTGGCGAGGAAATATTAAATGAGAACTAACTCTAAGCTTTTGGAGATTTGATCTGAAAATTTTCCATGAAAAAATAAGAATTTGGCCACAAAGAAACCTCCAGATTATCAGCAATCTCAAAAAAAAAAAAAACAAAAAAAGAAGCTGTTATCGAATCTACTTTGGAATTTGCGACAATGTTGAGATATAGCATACAGGGAATGTAAGTTTGTATAATGATCGACATTTAAGTTTTTAGAAAATGTATTTTCAAAATAAACTCGGGCTCAACCGGGATTTGAACCCGGGACCTCTCGCACCCAAAGCGAGAATCATACCCCTAGACCATTGAGCCGCTTGTATAGCTATAAAAACGCATATGTAATATTATACAAAATTATGCTAATTGTTATCAAAAATGCCGCGACAGACAATAATCTCAAAGACTATCGACGGAACTAGTTTCGCATAAGTCAGCGTTTGAAAAAAATGTTTTTTACTAGGGCTTTTGGTTTTAATTCATTGCAAATTAATTTTTATAAGTAGTTTTCCTGGGTAGTAATACCCGGGTATAATAAAAATAATTCCCAAAAGTAAATCTGGGCTCAACCGGGATTTGAACCCGGGACCTCTCGCACCCAAAGCGAGAATCATACCCCTAGACCATTGAGCCGCTTATCTTTAGTTGCATTATTTACCACCATACTTTCACTTTTCACCTGAAAATGACCATAACCTTTCCATACCATGAAGCGATTCCAGCGACAACTTGGACCGGTTCCATCGAACGATTCCGCCATCAGTGGCTCTTTGGCTTCATAAATTTTGCCGTAATCTTGCAAGAAATTGAGAATTGACTTAACTGCCATCGGCTGCATAATTAAAGTGGACGCAAGTGACCAATTATCGATTGCACTTTGTTCGACGGACAATTGCAGTGTTCTGGTAATTGGGCGCACTTGTTGCATTCGTCGATGGGTGTCCAGTTTTGCTTAATCCTGGGTGGGTGATAAAATCACTTCGACGTACGGCAAGAAAAGAAGGTGTAGGCAGGCTCGGAGTTGGTTTTTTTTTTTTGCATTGCAATTCGTAAAACTAGCTCATGAGTTAAAGTCGGGTTTAAGGTGTAATTACGTTTACTTTTGCTAATGAGTCTAAAAGCAGGAACGTGCTGAGAATATTTGTATTTTTTGTTTTTAACTCTTATCTTGAATAGTTTTTTTTATAGCTATTTGTAAAGTCATTTCAATTATTACAGGAAAGTAAAGCACTTTTGAAAATTGAAATTATTAATAAGGAGGATTAAAGTTACTTTAGCAACTATAAGTTTTTAGCCAGTCAGGTGTTTTAACCCCTTTTCAAAATGTACACTTAAAAGTGTCGCAAAAGCAATTACAACTTTATTCGCACTGGACACAGATTTTTTTATAAAATTTATTTGTGCAATATCTTTTATTTGCTCGTTTTATTGCGTCTTGGCTTTCAAATATTTTCAGCATCTTAAAATTTACGAATATATTTTTTTTTACGAAAATTACAATTTAAATAGCCATGATAACCACTTTTTACGTACGACGAGTATACTCGTCATAACTCAAAATATTGCCATGACGAGTATATTCGTTAAAAACAGTTAACTGGTACTATGGGACAACAAAGATGGAATTAACCATAGACGTTTTCAAATTTCAAGTTATTTTTATCGATCTCTAAACGAAATTGTGGAATTTAGTCAAAATAAATAATTTCAGCATTCATTCAACTTTTAATCACTCACAAATGAACAAAGCTTAAACCAACACATTAAGGCTCAGCTTAACTAAAGTTTTATGTATATAAAAGTTTGAATTGTGAAAACGGCATTAACCTTCAACAATTTCTTTGAACATTTTTGCGTTGATCTAGAATCTATGCTATGAATAATAAAAAATGAAAAGCGAATTCCGGAAAATGCATGACCAGACTCAATATGGTAGCAAAAGTTAAAAATTCATTTTTCCGTGATTGATTAATGCTGATGGCCCTACTCTGCGGAGTCCTACTAAATGATATGCGTCCCACACGCAATAGGGCCGAAGGGAGTGTTTTTTTCCATTAACAGCACATCGAACGCGCTCGCATCCTCAGATCATTTTGAGCTCGCGACAGTGTCCTCCTGGGGACCACCCAAAGCGTTGTCGCGTCGAGTGTCCATCATCGGAGGTAGACATCAAGCAGACAACAATTGAACTAGAATTTCGATAAGAACGTTGATCTCGAAGTGATGAGACTCGGGTTACCATCAAGTGAATGGCCACTTAGAGAGTCGGACAGGATCATGAGATTGTCTCAAGATTGGCTGCCAACATGGTCCGACATATGTAAGTCAAACCCCGGTAGTTCGGAGGAAATGGGAATAGATCAAAACCTGGACGTTCTCTAGCCCAATGATAGCCGGTCGGTTCTGTTATACCATCGCACTATAATGACCATAAATCTCGCGGCGAGCCTACAAACCTTTTACAAACCTACGCGACGGGACTCGGTGGACATTGCGCAGAAGGCTCGAGCTTGCGCCGCCGCACTAAGATTTGTTTTATGGGGCACTTGCGATGGGGCTCGCTTTATTGAAAGATTTTTACCTTGCTCAAGGGTGATGTTCACCGCGACGTGGTCGCACGCCCTGAGGCACCGGTCACACCTTAACCGGGACGGTGTATGACTTAATGACTCCTAAAAATAAAGATCGTAGGCGATCTAGGAAAATTAAAGGGCCTGCGCGGGCCATATATCCTTAAATAGGTTTAATAGGCATCAAATTATTCCAATTGTAGCTAGTCAAGCCTGCCAGGGGATTAGATTTCACTGCACATCCTGCAGCGGCTAGATACTGCGAGTGCACCGTGACTTATGGGCATTTCATTATGTTTTATGTGACACGCATCGTTACTGTCGTGCTGTCGTTTATGTCACTTTTATTTACTGCTCTTCTATGAATGTTTCTATTCCTCCGTGGAGGATGGAGTGGACTAGACACTTTAAATTCCTGGGAATTTTTAGTCCTGTTTTGTTGACCAATTAATTGCCATAAAATTTTTAATGTAAAATAACAAAATAGTTAATCTTAGTTTAGACTTTTAGTTCAAGAACCCATTTGTTTCGCAGAATTGATATAGACATTAAATCTTAAGTATACCAATTTTTAAAAAATTAATAGAATAATGCACCAAATGGGAAAACTGCAAAAAATCTTATAAATTTAACTTCCTTCACAAATTATCAAAGAGGGAGGGGAAGATGACTGTACGAGTGTTTAAGACTAGCGAAAATGGACTAGGGTAACTTTTAATTAGAGTATTCTATTAATCGATAAGCATACTTTATGTATGTAATACGTATTTATGTAACATTCTGCTTATGTAAGGTACTATACTATCATCTACCTGAATTTTTGAACTTTCGATAGTGTGCGAAATTTTGTAAAGAGTTTTCGAATAGAGTTCTGCATAAGAGCAGCGCAGCTTCTGTGTGAAAAAGTATGTAACACCTTTGAAATCAATAGGCATCATCAGTGCACTAAGTTAACATAAATAACTTGTCTAACATCAGCAGCAGTTACCCCCCAAAGTCGCGGACAGGTAAGACGTTTCGCTCACTTCTCAGAGTCTAATCATCAGCCAGTAAGTTATCTTTTTAAGAAGCCTACTGTGATCATGAAAATAAACAGCACGCCAAAGAAGCCAGAGGCACAACAAAGTTGCAAAATTGAAGATACGTTCGAAAGACGTGTGTTCGAATCAAATGTACGCCAGATTTGCAAACAATCCGCCTTGCTGTGAGCCACCGCGAAGACGATCAGGTCTGCATCACTAATTCGGGAAATTTTATAAACAGAAAACATTTCGGCATGTTGCCACCTTTATTTCTAGGGCAAGAAGCTCGATAAACGGCCGTTGAACTTTACTACGCAAATTTGGGTTCTTCTAAGCGCTCCACGCGCAGTATTTTTCGAGCTCCCCTGATTCGCCGTCCGACTCTCGTATTAAGTTATTGGCGGGACCTGGGTGCGAAATTATTTTGATAAACGATCATGTCGCCACCCACCTACTTGGATTCTGGCAGCGCGATATTGCCCCATTACCAGCACCTCGCTTTAGACTCCATTAAGGGGGCAATTCGAGTTTTATGTCTTTCCTCATTAGAGCTAGAATTTTGGCTCATTTTATTATTTGTTTATTGGATACGATCACGTCCGCAGCTATTTTAAAAGACATGATTCTTCTAGGTGTTAGAAATGTAAATAGCACTGCATTATTCTGCAGGGGCGGCAATTTTTCAATTTATTTATAAAATTTTAGTTGGTTTTAGAAAATTGCTTTGACAAAATTTCAACCTTATGTTATTATTAAACAGTTGTTTAGTTCAGTACAATTGTAGACCTATTCAGACAATCGTCCACCATTTAAATATCCCTTTAACTGATTTGTTCCTGGGTGCCAAATGATATAGAACATCTTTCGGTGATACTTAAGAATAAAACTTACAATTTAATATCCCAAAAGGTTGTCAATTTCTCTACGATCTGATAAAAATATTTGTTCTGTAAGTGGTTTGTCATGTCACCTAAATGCATCGTTTCGTTTAACCATCAGCCTCCAATCTCACAAGACACCTATTACCCTATTGAAATGTGAACTCTGGCAATATCATAACATGTGAAATTGCAGAAATTAATAAGCGCGGAATGCGCTGTGAATTTAATTGAAAATAATTGTCAGGATATGTTAATTACGACACTCATTAATGGTCTCATTAAGTAGCCACACACTTGCCCGGCATGTCAGATGGGCCACGGATGCGTCTCCAGAGTGGTTCTACTGAAGCCGCCGACCAAATCAAGTTAATGTACGTTCCCGGCATGCAGATCGTGTCAATCAGTTTACCGATCCTCTCCTTGCAGTTTCGGGATCGATGATCGTTTAAAATTTTTGGCACGTAAGGGAGGGACACAAAATTGACAGAGAACCTCTAGTTTTGTGCAGGTGTCATTTGGGGTGCCGGCCGCCTAATGTGCATATACAGGCCTGAGTTAATGATCGATGATCATGCGCCGGTGGAATTCACCGAGATTGCCATGCCTAGCATACAAAGTGATATCGCATATCGACTGCGAGACTTTCCAGACAGAGAATTGCAATTTCGCTGTTTTTGAAAAGATGATTGTCCCGGTGATCAATCACATCACGGACACCCTGTGTGTGCGGTATGCCTCATAAGTCAATTGTATGTTTGATACAAATATGCCAGACTCCTTAGAAACTGGATGACGGATCGAGATAGGTCGTAATATCCATTTGTTGAAGGTCGATATAGATTGTTATCTATGCGAAGTGACAAATGTCAGATTTTTGTCGCTCTCTCATTATTTTATACGATCCTTTCTGCATCGATCGAATGTGGGGATCGTTTAAAATTCTTGCTGATTCATTAGTGCGACAAAAAGCCGGTGAATGATCCAATCAGCTCGAAAAAAACTGATCGCGGGTGAGATCTAATTAAAATTCATCGAATGCACCGAAGTAGTAGATATCTCCAATCTTGAAAAAATTAATTATCGAGCGACAATCGCTGAGACTGATCACCGCCAAATGATCTACTGCCGTCCTAGGTAAAACAGATGACACGATCTGAGATACCCATAAAACTGGCGGGAAATTGAGGGGCTCCTTTTGTTACAATTCTCCCCTTTCAGATTTATTAACCGACACAATCGAGTGCATAAATCTTGACCTGGGCAGAAGGTGATCCAAGGCGTATCCCGTTGTTAAATTTGTTTTTCTCAGAGTTTGGCTACGATTTATAGATCACCTTGTACTTGAATTGTCTCAGGTAGAGGGCGATTAATAGATAGGACACAGAAATGCAGATCAGTCACATGATCCTCTCAGCAAATCTTTTGTATATCACTTTGCCAAATTACAGATGATCGTAGTATTGCTTATCGCACATAGGTATCAGGTTATCATAGCTACTAGACTTAAAGAAATGTTCCTTTTTAGTGATTTATTGTGTTTCTCTAAGATTAATTGCATTACAAGATCGGTACGATCTGTTAGGTAGCCACTGTCGCTTGGGAAAGATCATGGAATTTATGAGGGCATTTCGGATGCAATTAATTACGATGATGAGATTTTAATGAGGAATCACAGCAATTTATCGGTTAGGCAATTAATCCCACGATCAGGTGAGTAAATACCGCAGTACCATTTGCCTTGAATCATGAACGTTTCTCATTTAAATGGCTTTTAACCAAAGGCTGGTTTTATAAAAAAAAAGGTGAAAAAAATAAATAAATAAAATAAAAACCGGAAAAAATCAAGAGGCAAATAAACAAACTGATTTGGGTGGAGGTAATGCACTCCTGCTGGCTTCTTCCTGGTCATGCAACGAACACTTCTTTGTAACGCCTCAGGTGATGGTATTTCTACGCACGCATTTTAAGTACGATAAGAAGTCTGCCGCGCACGCCGGTCATGCCAGCCAAAAGGTGGTTGTGTCCACACCAAATCGAATATTGAAATTATTTGCATATGCGGTCGTTTGAGATTGTGGCCAGGGTCGGTCGGGCTAAGACGTCAGAAACGACAGCGGTGGTGGTAGAAGGAGAATCGAAGTTCATTTTGCGCTATCTCCTAGGCAGCGGTGGGTCCCAATCGGCGAGAAATTGTACTTCAGGAAAAGATGATAATTTTCAGTGCCGCCTTAGGTGTCCTTTTTAGCTATAAATCACCCGCTTAATACCAGCTGGACTGTGTTCAATTATTTTTCCGATTTTAGGTTACCGCACTGTAATTTATAATGTGGCACAGCGGATTTATTGAATTTTATTCATTCAGCCGTGGTCGACGAATGTTTGCATATTTGGATAAAATCAAACAGTAGAATTAGTTTGAAGAGTTATAAATTTTCTTTCTGGTAGCTTAAACAATTTGAACTTCTTAGGGCACTGTTCTAAGATAACATTAACAAATTTGATTTATTTATAGCCTCGGTCTACTTTTAGCTTGAAAGCATGAAATTTTTGAAATAGTTCAAAAGCGGATAGCTTTGCGTTTCTTTGCTGATATCTTGCAAAATAACAATAACAGCGCAGCGGTAACTAAAGAAAATTGAATTAAAAAAATTGAATTTTCCCCATTTATATTCAGACTTCATCGTATATATGAGAAAAAAGTATGCCCTACATGAACAGGTACGAACAGCTAGCACTAATAACGACATAATGATATTCGAAGCTTGAAAGACAATTGATCAAAAAATATTATAAATAATTCAATATTGAAACGCGCGCACAATTTCAATGAAATGCAATTCTAAGGTCTCGTCGATACAGGGGCGATAGTTGTTTTTTCTTACGTGTTTTCAATCAATCATTAATTAAACAAAAATAAAAAAAAAACGAAATCAAGTTAGCGATTAAAAATGTCATGATTCGTATTAATTTTTGTATCTAATAGACTTATCTGATAAATGCGCAAGTAATATTTAATTATTTTATTAGCTTAATTACTTCACTTCCCATTAAATAGGTGTTAAAATGGTGCATGCAAGTAATTTTTCACATGTCTAATTAAACGTTTTGCTTTAATATGCATACACAATGTAAATGATCATTTTGCGTCAGAGTAACTATCTTTAATTAGGGTAATTGTGGAATGTCACATGTCAAGAGTAATATGAGTAGTGATGATTTATTTTTTCGAATGGGAACAAACATCGAATTCTTAATATAAGTACTATCATAAAGTTTCTTTATTAATCTAATGAAAATACTTCGAGTAGAGCGAATGAACAGATCCCAAAATTTAGATATGTAGGCTATTTGCAAAATCCTCGTAAATAGGAAATTGAATTCTGTTCTTTAAATGATTAAAATTAAATTGATTCGTTCACGTAATATGTGTATGATAGGAACAACGAAATTACTGGCGACCTCCGTCTTATTAAATTCAATTCTTAGGTGTGTAGGCTCATCTAACCAATTTCAAACAAATTTTGTTTTGCGCACCTCTGACATCTTCCATTCACGTAAATATCCCTGTACCAACCGCCTAAAGGAAATCGCTCGAATTGAATATAGTCGGACTTGCCATTGAAGGTCTAATCGAATTCCCGGTGATAGCATCATCCCGTCGTCTTAAGATAGTAAATGACGTCCGATTTATCATCGCGGGTAAGGTGATTACAGGGCTTTATGATGCGCACGTTCCCGCAATTGTAAGTAGCACTTATCGACGGTGCGTTGATTGAAAATTAAGTTGAATCCCTTTCACGGGCATGGGTTATCTGCCCAGGGCACTTTGTTACTGTCAGGATGATTGTTCGGGGGGGACAAAGGGAAAAATCACTTCCCGGATGTAATGATGTTCCTAGGAATTGAATTTTATCCCGACGGACGCCACAAGGGACGACAAGGGCGATATTATGGACAAAGATCCCCTGGATACCAGCGCCAAAAGGGCTAATCTTCGTTGATTAATCGACTTCGGGCAGATTTCTCTGTCCTGGGCGTGCTAAAATCAGTGACAGTCGCACAAATCGTCGTATGATCATAAAAAACAATTTTTGCACCATAAATTTGCATAATCGCGACAAATATAAATTTCTCAAAAGGGAGACGGTCGTCCGCGTGACGACAGTGCGATTATACCACAGTGACAACTTTTTGATTCGCCGACATGGTGGGATTTATTTATCGCACTGACCCTAGATCGCTGTCTTTCAATCTCTGTAGCCGCAGATCGATGATCAGCGGATTTCAGTGGGATAATCGGCGCACTTAAGGCACACGCTCGATGATTTACGCGATCGAATCGAGCTGAACATTTGTCTATAAAATACGTGCGTTAGAGCGTACTTTTTTCTTCACCGATATGACTCAATGACTCAATCAGAGCCTTTTCGGGCCCATAAATAACGTTGTAAGGAGACAGGTATAAGACCCCCTCATTAAACTGGCTGCGAAATTCCTAAAGCAGTCGCTCCAATTGAGACATCTGATGGTCTCCTTGCGGTGGATTCGATTCACGGGAATTAGTGCAGCCCCCGTGGCAGCGCAAGGGCAAAATGATCTTGGTCGTCGTCTCCCCGAAAAGTGATCCCAGATTTATCACTTTTACCCATCGGGCGTCGTTCATTTGCGCCAATTGTGCAGCAGACTTGTGCCGCTCCTCCGAAGTTCTAAAGGGGCTCCCATTCCCGGTGACTACCCAAAACGATTGGACACGTAATACGCCAGAAGGATTTACGTGTCTGGAGGTGCGCAGAGGCTTCTGCTGGTGCTCCACGGCTAATAACAGAGTTCTCGGCTGTATTCCATCATTGGGCTCCAGCCGTTGCGGTCGGTTATTTATGCCCCTCGTCGCAATCTGCATGGCTAGAGGATCTCCATTTCGAATTCTTTAGGAGAACTTTAACTCGGCTAAGTGTGTAATTTGTCAGACCGATAAAAATTTGCAATTTATGACCGAGTTTTGGGGCCGCTACAATCCTTTTGGGTGTGGAACTAGTCGATAGACAGGTCTACGACCACCACGGAAATTTATGAAGTGGGCAGGTATGCCAAATTGGGAATAATCTGGGTTCTGAGAATACGGACCTTAAGGGTTCGAATATCATCTATCAACGCCCACGTTAGCCCACTGTCGAAATATTTGAACAATATCGAAAGAGTATATAGAGGCGAAATTTACTCGCCCACTAGATTAGATTTAAAGATTTATGTATTTTTAAGAAATCTGTTAGGCGCCTGTTTTAAACGATAAAAAATAAAGCTTAATAAATAAATTTTTTTGGTGGACTTTTACTATGCAAATAACAAAATTTCAAGGACCCAACATATGCAAATGATTCCTCTGATTATTAGAGAGCGTAAGACCAAATAACGATAATGCTTAGGTTTAAAATAAGGGCATTATTATTAAATCGAGATCTAATAAATTTGAAGACCATCAAATGGAAAATCCTGATAGTAAATTCGTATTTCTTCCTGGTCTGGTTGGAAAGTGAATCGCATCTAATAAATTTTATGAGACTATATAATTTTAGGAAAAGATCTGAACTTAATCACATTGCTTAACACAACTACCATATATAAAATTTTTAAAATAATACAAATATTGAACCATAAACAAACTCAATTTAATTTAATAAGTGTTGTGTTGTGATAGTCTTCATTACATTTCAATGCTTAAAACGAATTGGTACTTTTATTGTCAAAATTACTGCATTCAATGGACCATTTAGACAACCGGTAGAGACTGTAGAGAAAATGTTAAATATGAATTTGTCGTTTTAACTCTTTAACTTCCTCGCAGGAATTACCCATCATAGGCGAGCTAGCAGCAAAAACAGTGAGTATACTACAAATCTTTATAAATGTTGTGTAGTGTAGCAATAGTTTGTAGTTATTCTCTAGAGTAGAACAACAGAACCTACAATCTAGTACTATACCTACGACCTTTAAAATTTTACGTCCGTTTATGAAACTAATCTAACTATAGACTAAAAAGTATTATAGAATAAAATTTTTAGTATGATTAATCAAAAAACAAAATAAATTTTAATTTCTTCTTTTTAGTTAATGTAGTATTAAATAAATATTTGCAGATGAGTTTCTTTACTGTTTATCGTATCAGAATTGTGATACTACTGATGAAAGGTTACAAACTTTTCGGATAATATATGGAAATTGTACATTTGTGATAAAAAATATACGTTTCTGTTTCTATCGTGTCGTCTAAAAAATATCACACATACAGTTCTTAAAATGCTAAAACCGGGCATTAATTTTAAACTGCTGGTCCAATTTATTTCAAGATAGTCAAAACATATTCATACTAAAATCGTAACAAATGCAAAATCGAAGACAGCAGGAGGTAAAGGAAACATGATCAAGTCACGCTTCTTGATTTGCCCAAAATAATCATGCAAACGAGCCACAAATAACTTCAAATTCGCTTGAATGTTTCTGGCGATTCCCTTATCGCCATAAAAGAAAAAAATAATAATACCTGTAAAAGGTCTCCTGATCTTGCGAAAAAGATGTGGTCCATTTGTCGAAATCAGTTCGCGTGGTTCTGAGTTACGAGGGTATCCCAGGAGGAGCTTGTGACCTGAATCAGATGGTGGTGTCGTACAAGTTGCATGCTGTTTAAGGCACCCAAAACTAAAAAATTCGGTAAAGAGCCAGACATTGGACAAGATCCCACAAATATTTGACTAATTAATAGCTGAGCCCGGGCGGGTTTTATAAGAAGACTGGTCTTCGATCGTTTTAATTACCCTTTGAATTTGCAACAAAAAAAAAAATCGTTGGTGGTGATACTGGGAATATCCTGTGCCTCTGAGGGGATTCAATTAAGGTGGAGGGTTTCGATATGGGGATCAATGAACGAATAACAACTTTTCGTGATTTACGGACTCAAATATGGGACAGCAGTGCGCCTCTTGAGGTATTTGGTAGTGGCCGGTGATGACACCATGCTGCTTCCAGCGATGCTAGAATCACGGATGTTGGAACATGATACTATCCAAGCTTCTAAATCGTTTGAAATGCAGAATAAATTCTCGCCCGCCAGGGTAAAGACCTCTAGATCGTAGTATTTGATGGACTAGGCTTCTAAGACTAAGGCTAGAATGCAATTTAAAACTGGTGATACTTGATCGTGGCGATCGGATCGTGAGGGAAATGCCTAGCTAAAAACCAGAGAATCAGGAAGACGTCCAGGGGCTGATAAATAGCTTTAGACAGGTGCTTCCTTTTCCATCTAAAGAACTTATGCTAATTCCTGAGGCTCTGAATAAATTTTGTGTGATAAATTTTAGAATCACGGAAAAATACTTCAATTCTAACCGCTCTGCGGAGAGATTGCATGTCTCTTTATCGAAGGAGACGATGGGTACTTTCTTCCAGCTGAGCAGAGTCTTATGACATAGGCGACACGCAATGCACCGCTATCTCGGCAGCCTTATTAAGTTTTAATCAAATCCAAAATTGATAACCGTCGGCCAGTGGTTCTATTTCTCCCGGGCCGAGAACATCATTAGCCAGCTGCCTGCTCCTCTAGATCCCAGTGTCATTCGAAGTCTCAGGGAGCGGAGCGCTAGGCACAGCACGTAGGTTGTCGCCAGAAATTGATAGGAGCAATACCCAAGAGCTTCAAGTAGGAACGGCCTACAGACGTCCAATTTATGCGGAGTGGTAGGATCCCAGAGATGCGATAGTGCCCGGGATATGATTGAGATATTCACCAGACTCCCAGCGGCATAAACTCGGGACTTCAAAGGCGCTCAGGTGCAACGGTCCATTGAGCTCGCAATGAAAGCGAAATTCTGTCCGCGGGCAATTATTCTCAGCGCAGGAATCGCACCTACATAAACTGAGTCAGAATTCTCACGACATTTGGCAAACAATGTCCACCCCAAAGGGCCCCATCCCGGCTCCGGTGCTAATCGGACATCATGTTCGCCGCGGATGACACGCTGGGCGCGAATCACTCATCAAGAAGACGTGCATCTTGCGGCCGGCGAGGAGCCCCTCAAGGCGCTCCGATACTCATCTCTTGGTATGTGATCGTCGCATTCGGGGCACCTTAAGATCTCCCACCGAGCCGCGTCATAAAGGAGATGAGCTATGCCCTAGGCTAGCCACTATGAAATCCGATATGTGATTTATGCTAAACAGAACCGATTCGTCGCCTTTGCCTGCCCTTTTGAGATTTGTTGTGGCGTTTCCGTGAAGGAATTTAACCAACAAAAAAATCATATAAGTTTTTATGCGTTTTCAAGTATTTTGGAAATGATCGTAACGACGATAATATCGGTGATTTGATATTTATTAGGCGAAACCCGCTTAAGGCTATGAATAATCAAATTCAAGTATAGGACCGCTTCTTAAGAAGTTTTCGAGACTTCAGTCGTAGGAGTTGTTAAGGAAATTCGATATAGATAAATTTTACTCATATTTTTAGTTTAACAAATTAAGTACGTAAACTACAAAATAAACTATATAAGGTTCGAAAAGTTATAAAGCATCAAAATGTTTCTTTTTTCCTATAAAGAAGGTTATTTTCATATTTATTATCTATACATGCTTATTTCTAAGGCAAAATATTCTTTTCTTCTAACTAAGGAAATGCAGGAAGGGAGGTAAATAAATAACTCGAAAATTTACTGAGTCGAAGAGTTAAACAAAAATTACTTCCATGCTATTTTTACTTTAAAATTTCTAAGGTATAGTCTTCGGTATAATGAAGTATTACCCGGATAATTTTAGCCCTAGTGTAAAGTTTAGTTATTTTCTTTATGTATTCAACCTTCCTTACCAAAGAGAGTCATGGCCAAATGCATAGATCTTTAAGAGTCTTCATTTCCATGCATCGGCGCCTTTTATTAGATCTGCAATTGTTGAAAGAAATAACGAAATTAGCATTTGTAATAGCACCTAAAATTGCTCCTATTTCGCCCATATGAATTCCTCAGAGGGCAAATAGACAGTAAATTGCGACGTAATTTCAACAAGTGCACCCATGTCCCAGCACCCTCCAGCGGAGCGCTCTGCTTGACGTCCTTTTCATTTGCACACCCATGTCCCAGGCGCTCTGAATCCCGGTCTGGTGCCAGACTCCAACAATAATGGTCATTACGATCAGAAGTGATAATCAGGAGTTTGACACAACCACAAGAGATCTGGTGCCCTCCCCGGGAGACCGATAGGAATTCGCAGCCGTGATCCAGATCCAGGGGAACTCATGGGGCCCAGGTAATCTGGCGGGGCAGAAACAGATTATGCGCGGCTGGTTCGTGCTCTGAGGATTTTCTGAGGAGCGATCGCGACGTGCTAAGTGGATTCCACTTGATTACCTGACGTGGGAACTTTTGATCGTCTCTCTGGAGGACAAAGGATTGTTCGTTCGAAATGCGTACGAACGGTGTCAGGTGATCATTTATAATGCCAATTTGTGCCGTTGTGACACGGCCTTCTAAGATGTTTGCATAATTCGTGCTCGCACTACGGTGCAATTAAGTTCTAGCCCCAAAGCCCCATTGAGCCCCCATTGCCATTGTTGCCGCCGATCCCATCGGTTTGGTGCTTCAGTGCCTTGGTGCCTCGGTGCCTTGGATTCCTGCGTTGGTTGGCAGGTCGACCAGTTCAACTTGACAACTTCTTCGATCACAGCGAGACACAATGATCGGTGGCCCGCAAAGCTCCATCGACGTCATCCAATTAAGACACTAAAAATGTCACCAGTTTTGATAGGAATTTGTTATTTATTCAATTCACTTAAAAATTCGTATGAAGTCATTAAAACTGGACCATAAATAATTCATATTTGGAGACCCAGTCACGATCACAGTTGAGACTGGAGTCTCCGGCAAGGCTGAGGTCAAGACGCTAAACAGAAAACAGATTCTTCTTAATCTTAACCGGGCGGGTTTTGGGGAACGAGCGAAGCGCCAGTGCGAACAGCCAGAATTTGAGGTATTCGATTTTTGGATTTTTGAACATTTAAAGTGCACTTTGGTTTGTTATATCGCTGCTGCTGGGGCAGGAAGGGATCGCAAAGTTCGATTGACATTTTGATAGGACTTCGGGTGACCAAGTGGAGCATTCGAAGTGAAAGGGACCCTCGTTAAGACAAACGTTAATACTTTCGGATTTGTGAGGATCGTCTCAATGTTCCGACATTGATCGTGCAGATCTTCGGAAGAAATATAAAGAGAGTTTCACTTAGAGGCAATTAAAACATAATTTTTGTTGTGACTCCTCTTAATTGGATTTATTTTGACAGGCAACGACGATCATTTGTAAAAAAAAAATTCATAAATTCGCTCAAAGTAAGCGAGTTAAGATTTTTAGCACTATCGTTAAATTTGTAACGTATATGGCTTAGCGAAAGAATTTGTCGTAGTGACCAATTTAAATTTTTATACTTGAATAAATCAATTTTTTAGGAAAAGCTAAATAATTTGCTGGGAATGGGCTTGGAAGAAGGTCTTTTGAATTAGAATTTCTGATTCTGTTTTCCTTCTATATTAAAGAAACTTCATTTTATTAATTGAAAAGGATCCGAAAATTATGAATTTATTAATCTAATAACATAGGGTTTGATCATTTAAATAGTTTTAAAAGTTAGACGTACCGCAAGGATCACTAGTAGGACCTATAGAGTTTTTAGTCGTTTCATTTTTCAAAGTCACAATCATTTAAATCCAGACGTGTCCTAAACCATGCCGAAACCATTTTAAACACTTTGGTGTATATCTGGTCAATTTACAGCTGAAAACCAGTTTAAAACACACTCAGCAGTAATCTAATCGCAATTGAATGTTCCTTAAGCACCTTTAAAGAGAAATTCCACAAATTTACGCGAATGCCATACGAAATGACTTGCAATCTTTCTACAGGGGCAATAAGAGTAAACAGTGTTTCATAAAAAGACGCAACCATTCCAAGGTGGCTTACCCTCGTCAAGGAGGCAGAAAGTAATCCAGTTACATCCTTAATGAATGCAGTTATCTCAGGACTCTCCAGAAAAAACCTTAAGGAATTTCGAACAAACAGCCAATGAGTTGTATCTCGAAAAGTTGCACAGTGCAAAAATGAATGAGTGCAGTTCCGTCGAACGGGTCTACCTTCGGACAGGTGTAACCAGTCACCCGATTCGGCGGCCTGCATCTACCCATCCGTCTAACGCGATTTTGAGACGCATATCTTCGCCGCTATCGGGTTCTGGGCAGCATCATCAAACTTTTAATTGCATTTAGTTAACTTGGTTCTCGTATGGCGTTTCTTATTGTTCCTTAAAGGAACCCTTTCCCTTTTTGTCCCCTCAGCCTGCCCAGCTGGTGAGGAAAATTTTTAAGGAATGGCCGGCTCAGGTTTATGGGGAGCACGTAGGCTCCTACAGGGACAATTAAAATGAGCCAAAAAGTTCAATTGGAATTAATTAAAACGTGCAGTAGCTCCCTGCCCTGCCGGACAGCGCGCAATAGGTGACCGCGCACAGGTCCTCTAATTAAGTTCTCTTTCTAGAAATGTGCGGCGGTCGGTTTGATCAAGGTTTTTGTTAACGTCACCTACCTCATCGATTAGTCACTTAATTTGAGAGGGCTCGTTAAAATTCACAATGAGCGACGAGGTTCACTGACCCTTTCGCTAATTTGTATAAAACCGTAACCGCCTACCCAAGGAGTTCCATCTTCTACCAAAATTAAAAGTATCTTCTCACTCATTTCTCTTGAAATAATTACAGGAGGAGGAAAAGGCCGTCAAATTAACAGCACGAGAACGACGATTTATAAAATTTGCCTCCGTCGAGTTTGATGGACAGCTCTACATGACTCCACAAGACTTTCTGGACTCGGTGGTTGAGCAGGAGCCCAGACGTAAACAATCCCAAATTCAAAATTAAGGAACTAAGTGATATAAATCTGCCCCTTTTTAGCGCGCCTCAAGCGCCGCACGCTTAATACCAACGATATTAATAAAATTAAAGATGCAACACCATCACTCAAGAAAGGATCACCAAATATGTTCCGCGGCCTGAGGGATAAAGGTGAGTTTTAGTTTAATATGGGCAATTCGATTTATATAACTATTTATGTAGGTATAACTTAATTAAATTCGATCTAAGAATTACTTATAAAATAAAAATTTTTCCTCTGAAAAGCCTCATTTCAAAATAGTTAAAACGTGAAAAATATGACTATTTTGTAATATGTTAAATTCCTGTCTGATTTCAGATATTTTATCTGGCCAAGTAATTCTATATGCCCCCCAAATTTCATCTTGATTTAACTAAAAGATGCGGAAGTGCCAATAAAATTCATACCAAGAAAGTCATTCTTGTCCGATTATTTGAATTTAAAGGGTAGATTTTCTTCAGTGGGGTAGTTTTATTTTTAAAACCGACATAAAATAACTTATGTTTTGTTCCTTATCAAATATCTTCCGACGTCGAGACAATTTCCAACCCACTTCCAGAAATTTCACATTCCATTACTCCCCCAATTTTTTCGAGGACAATGACCTAAAATTGCAATATATCTCTGAAGAAAAACTGTAACAAAACCCAATTACATGTCTTATCAATTATCCCATAAATTTATTCTGTTCAACTTTCTGCGGGGATAAAATGGGACAAATTTGTTCCGGAAAAATTTAGCATTTTCTCACACTTGCGCCAACCTTCCTAGATTGAAACTCATCTGGCGCACCAGCAGAAAATATGTTTCCTTTTTTATTGTTTATGATTTTCGTCCTGAAATTGCAACCAAAGGAGGCTATTAATATTTTTACGATTCTACCGGTCAAGTTATTGGGCGCCATGCACCCGCCTGGGAGTCAATTTTCAAAGGAGCTAGCGACCACATGAGAGCCTACTTCTCCACCGGCTGTTGTATGTTAACACTTTGCACAGTATTTTCTGCCTTTTTCCATTCAGGTCATGAATGACGATGGTAATAAAAATTTTTATGGAGGCACCCGTATTCGGTTTTCTAATTTCATAGCTATAAAAATTGATAGTTTTGTAAACGTTTTGATTTTTCAAGGAATATTGGAAGTTTATTGTTTTCTCATCTTTGGTTTTTCTGTTCCTTTTATTTTTTGCTCTTTTCAGGAATTATATCTTACACGGAGTACCTCTTCCTACTGTCGATTTTAACAAGTATCCTTTTCGGTGTTGCTAGCCGTTGTAAGTATGATTGTTAATTTTTTTTTTACTTATATTACAGAGCCACAGTCTGGATTTCGCATTGCGTTCAACATGTTCGATACAGATGGAAACCAAAGAGTTGATAAAAATGAATTCCTTGTTGTGAGTTTCACTAGAAAATCTGTTTTTTTTAACAATTAGTAATTTTCTTTAAATTTTTATTTTTAATTTTGTTTTAATTTAAACTCTATTTTAGTTATTCTCTTTATTTATTGCTATTATTTTTGTTCTATTTAATTTACTTTGTAGATTCGGGGAATTTTGGCGGGATCTCTTAAGCAACATGATTTAGATGATAATACTCGTGAACTTGTGAGCATTTTTAGACTTATTTTTATTTTTAAACAATAACAAAAAAAAAACTATATTAAGTCTTTGTACTCGAACTTTTCTGCTATATAAAAAAAAACAACTTGTTTTAGTATTTAACTGCCGTTTCCACGAGTGCAAGTACTTAAAATTTTTAAATACTAACAATGGATAAGGTCTTCTACTTTAGGGGAATAATTGGGTTTTTAGTCTTTAAACAAATTATTTATTAACATTATATTTATATGGTATTTAGATGTTTTGTCTCTTTTATGACTGCAATATTAATTCAATTAAATTTTGGTGCTGCGCAAAAAGGAACGATTTCATTATTTAAAAAATCGCGACGAAAATTAACCCAGTTTTCAAAATATTTTTAAAGAGTTCAAAACGACTTTAGGTTTTAAAAAAATAGTTAAAGGAATAGTAAATTTTAATAAAATCGATGAATAAACTAAAAAATGAATAATAATAGTAAACCGCAAAAATAATACTTTCTTCCATGTTTAATTCTATCAGCTTTTTAAACTACTTTCTACAAAGGAACAAGGCCAGTTTTTACTTCGAAAATATCGTGAGCCAATAAAACATTCGAAGTTACAAAAGAACAGATTTGTAAGTCTATAATTAAAAAGTGTGCTGTGGATTTTCTTAGTATTTTTTTTTTAATTATTTTAACTTGGATATCAATGCCAAAGATATGCTTAAACTTAAGGGATCTCTTCTATTATAAATTAAAAATTACTTAACTAAAATTGCGCACTAATTTTGTGTTAAACGAATTATGAATTTGTTTTTTTTTAAATAGGAATTCCAGTTTTTGATCTCTTGATCTCCACTATTGAGGTCATTTAATTAAATAATAATAAGGATAAAATGATCACGATTTTAACTCTTAATTCACTTGAGCAATCGATCCAAATTTTAAGGTGGTTCAAATTTTAAACAAACAAAGAAAATATATTTCCTGATTTTATTATAAGCAAAACATATGTAAGTATGTTATCTCTCTAGGAGGGGTATATTCATTGTATCAGTCTCAACCAGACATAAAAGCCTTGAGGAAATTATTGTCTGAGTTATTTTATTATTGAAAAAATTATTTAATTCGCCCCCTAATTGCTTTGCTATTTGCAGTTGCTGGTTGCCAAGTTGAACTCATAAAATTAACTCACTTAACTTGTCTACTGCCCAGAAATAATTTTGTTTTAATTTGAATTGGTTTTGCTTCTGTTGTTTGTTTCATCTTAGTTTTTTAGTATGTAATCTTTTTTTAATTCTATCTTTTGTATTTAGTTTTATACCCCCATCCATCCTACAGTATCAGTTGATTATCCTGTTTGTACCCCCCTTTTTTGAGAACAAGTCAACAAAATTCATGTAGTTCCATTTTTTTGATAACTTTTTGCTAATTTTCTACATCATATAATTCTGTACATATCAAAAAAACTGACTATAGATGGAAAAAATCTTCAGTGGGGCTTGGAAAGATAAGCGGGGAATATCTGAAACTGAAGGAGAAAACAACGAAGAGGTAGGTGTTTCGGAATTGGGATTTTTCAAATTTTGCATATTGAAATTTTGAATACCTACAAAAAATTGGTTTGGTTTGATTATTTTTTGTGTCCAAATATTTGGACCTTATCTTCTATCTTTTCTTGCATGGACTTTCGATATTTAGCTTTTGCATGGATAACCAGAAAAATATCTTAACCTTCGCCCGATAAAATTCTGTGCTACAATAGTTTTTATATTTTTCAGTGATACAGAAAACTTGAAAGATTAAAATTTAAAATTTTTTCTTAAGGTTATAGTTGAATTGGTTGATTTGATTGAATACAAAAAATAAAAAATGCTTCATAGCTCTCGCACAACACAAATAAAAAACAATTTTGAAATCACGTTTTGAAATTTGTAGGCTGACTCGAACTATCGCTTCAGCATTTGAATTTCTTACACCAGCATCTGATAATAATTTTGTATTTTTTGCAAGAATTGTAATGATACCTTCCCCACTGTAGGATGACTACGTCGATGATGAAGAGGGCCTTCAACGGCGACACAAAGTTGATACCACACTTCAAGTGCACTTTTTTGGAAAGAAGGGCAACCAAGATCTCCACTATGAGGGATTTTACAAGTTCATGGATAACCTACAGACTGAGGTCCTAGAATTAGAATTCAGTGAGTTTTCTAAAGGAAATCCTGCAATAACCGAAGTCGATTTTGCAAAAATTTTGCTGCGGTACACCTATCTTGATACAGACGAGTACGACATGTATCTTGATCGACTTCTGGATCGGGTGAAGGATGAAAAAGGAATTACTTTTATTGAATTTAGGGATTTTTGTCAATTTTTGAACAATCTTGAAGATTTTGCCATCGCAATGAGGATGTACACTTTGGCTGATCGCGCTATTTCAAAAGGTATGTGATTTGGTTATTTCATTTATTGCAGTTAAACTTCTTTAGTCAAGCACTGCATTGTTACGGTATAAGTTAAGTTAGATAGGTTATCCGGGCTAAAGCGTAATAAATTTGTTTGTAAAATCGAAAATCGTTTTATGGACTTATTTTTTGAATCCGTTAATATTATGGGTATCGCTTGCTCCTCAGATGAATTCTCAAGGGCTGTTAAAATTTGCACTGGATACAGCTTGACCAAGCATCTGATCGATACTGTTTTTGCTATTTTCGACGAGGATGGAGATGGTCTGTTATCCTACAAGGAATTCATAGCAATTATGAAGGATCGTCTGCACCGAGGATTTAAAGTAAGTGTCTATGGGATTGAATACAACGAGGAGCTTGAATTTGATGACGAAGATCCTCGATTTCCTGTTATTTCAATGTTGCGATCACGTGCCTGCCGCAGAGTTAGACGCTATTTGTATAGTTTAAACGTGTAGAAATAGTTTAAGTATCGTTTTCACATCTATATATTTTTTTACTGTTTTTGTTTTTTTTTTACATTTTTTTTTTTTAATACTTTTTGCTTTTATTGAATTTTTGTCTAAAATTTACGCTTGTAGAATTAATAGAGAATTTATTTATTTTTGCAATAACAAAAATATCGGACAATATTTAAATTTCGTTTTGTTTTTCTAATTATCCTTTCTTTTCAAAATTTACCAAAGTTTGCTTACTAAATTGCTCATAATCGACCAGAGCAACATGCAACATTTACAAATATCTGTTCTTAAACTTATGGGTAAGGTATTTCAGGAAAAACACCTTGGCGCTATCGCAGTTCATATTTCCATATAAATGGGGAAAAAATGGTGCACTCGAGCTATAGTTAAAATAACAAGTAAAAATTGATCAGTGAAATTTAAATATTTCCGCTCTGATGGATGGTTTTTATTGGCTAATTGGTTGCCCTCTCGATGGATCTTTTTTCCTTATTCCATACCCTGCAAATATACACAAAGTTGAAAGAACATAAAACACATAGCAATGTTTCTGTTTTAAATACGTGTTCGACATCCTCATTTTGTACAGAGTGGGTCATCTGTTGGTCCTTTTTTCAGTCGAAGATTTTTAGTACTTGGTGTTATCTGTTTTTAACAATTCTTTGAGATATGAAAAGTCCAAAATATGCCATTTATAATCATGGATTCGCTAACAACACAATAGCGTGTTTTTATTGTCCAAATGTGTTATACAAATGATCGGTAACGGTAATGGTAAAAAAAAGGAACATTTCATAAATTACGTGACAGTTTTGGTCGACATGGACGTCCTACTGAGCGAGCAATTGCCCAAATTATTGAAGAAACTGGTTCAGTGGAAAGTCGTAGACCGTATCAACATGATCATCATTCATACTTCTGATGCAGTGATAGCTGTTAGTGAAAGTGTTCGTAATGAATCAAGCACATCAAGCAGGCATCGTTCACAGGAACTAAACATTTCATGAACCACATTACGAAGCATTTTGCATGTTGATCTTCATTTGCATCCATACATAATTCAACCAATTCAACAATTGAAGCTACCAGACCATTTAAAACGTCATCGTTTTGTTAATTGGATGCTTGAACGAAATGAAAGCCTGGATTTAACATCACTTGATTATTTTTTGTGGGGTTATTTGAAAGGTAAGGTCTATTCTAATCATCCACAAACAATTCAATAACTTAAAAACAACATTCAAGCTGAAATTGGGATCATTGATCCGCTTTTATTGGAGAAAGTCACAGACAATTTTGATGTTCGGTTACAGGTCTGTAGGCATAGCTATGGTGGGCATATAAATGATATTAGTTTTCGTACATAAATGGCATAGAACCATCTTTCATTATCAATAAAAATTTTTGACTTTTCATCCACAAAAAAAGGACTAACAGATGGTCCACCCTGTATTTTACTCCATTATTTGTTTATTAAAGTAATTGTAGTGATCGGTAAGTACCATTGACTAACGAAATGTTTTTTGAATGTTAACGGACCGTGTTTTGAACCATTACATTTTTGATTTTTATATATAAAGGTAAGTTATAAATTGTTTTTATTCTTCTATTTTTAGAAATTAAATTCCCATAATATTTTACGTTGAATTTTTTGAAATTAAATATATTAATCAAAAAAAAATTCTTCTGTTTCTCTAGTCCACAGCTAAATCGGAAGGTTGGGAGGCATTTAAGCACTGCTTGAAGCAAGAAATGAAGCAGGCTCAGTAGTAAAGAAAAACTTCCATTAGGAGGAATCCTAAAAATTTATAATCAACGAAGCTCAACGATAGAAAAGTCTCCGCCAAAAATTACTAACAGCATTTATCGATTTTGTTTTTTGTCGTTATACAACGGATTGTGCATATAACTTTTGTTATTTAATGTTTTAGGATATCTTTTATTTATTTTATTTATTAAACTCTAATTAATAAGTATTTTTATTTGGAATATGATTTGATATTCCTGTTTGTTTTTTTTTTGTTGTGACTTGTGATTATAGCAGTGAACAGAATAAAATTTAATAAATTGTTGAATCTTATAACTCTGCTTTTTGTCTAAGAAGATCTAATTTAAATACTTAAAATAATTGAGTCTTTAACCATTTCGGTACGGTGTTCACCAGTCGAGAAACCTTGCCCACAGCCGGCACTCAGAGTCCGCATGATATTTTATTACTGACATGAATCAAAAGCGTACTATTATAACTCCTGCAAAGGACTTGTAAAAAAGTTACAGATGGCTGAATACTGCAGCTGTAGAGATAAAGTAAAAGCTATTGGCTGTCGGTTAATATCACGGCCATCGATTAAAGTCGTCGCTCGGTTGTGCGCGATCATCTCTGGCTCTTGACTATAGTCGACCGACCGAAAGGAATTAAAAAAATATTTTTCTAGTTGAAGAAAATTCAAGTCATAATAGAAAAAAAAATCTTTTATTTCTTTAAATGCTACGAGATTTACATTTACTTCTTACGTCTTTTAACCTGATGTACCTCAGTTTGTACGATGGAATTGTGAAAACTTTGTGATATTTTGTTAACGAAATAAAGACCCGCAATAGAGAACAGGATGCTGGTAAAAGATAAAGTTAGAAAGTACCTTAATATTAAAGAAACAACGGAGAAAAACGTACCAAGTTGTCACGCAGACCCTGTGAACGATTCCGCAAGCAAAGCAGGCGATCACCAGACAGAAACCGATTTCCGGAAAGAATTTTGCTTGGAATCCATCCCCGAAGACGACAGACTCAAGATTTGAAATGGCTGTGAGGAGGAAGATAAAAATCCAAGAGCCAATGTACCCGCCAAGCATGATGTTCATTTGGGAGGCGTTGAACCACGGCTTATAGAGCTGGAGGGCCGAGAAGAGGAGCACCGAGAAGGCCAGAGAAACGACCATCGATACCGTCGAGTTGAGCGCTGAAATTAGGAAGTTTTTTGAGTAATTTATAATGTGTAGCCAATTTTAATTTACCCATAATGATTTTCCGTACTTTAAGAATGTTTTATAATTAGAAAATAGTTTGTTTTCCCGTGAGAGCAAAAGCCGGTGACAAGATGTTTATCTACTAAAAAATGCCAACAGGCAAGTGTCAGTGACAGTCGGAATGGCACTGTCAAAGTAGAAGTTCGATACTCGATTTTTATTTTGTACATGGTTTATATCATGTAAAAAACTCACATATTCCCTTCTCGGGAAGAATATATTATAAATAACTAATAGACATTGACAATAACTCCTCGCATTTTTATTTTATGGTTACATAAATTCTTTAAATTGGTTTTTAATTTAATTAAAACGCAAAATATTTGGTGTAAATTACGTTGAATTCTGAAACTTCTTCGTCCAGGTAAGGCAATGCCGCAAACGAAACGTCAAGTAACAACGAGTCGATGGGCGACAGAAAAAAGTGACAAAAGACAGCTATAAATAACGGGTAGGTGGTGTCCCAGCAGCTCTACGCGAATTCCTCGAAAATTAGCCACTGCTCAAGTTTTATTCCATAATTAAGAACAGATTTCAGCGATGGTGGGTGTCACAGAAAGCATAAACTACGTCCTCTTCGGGAATCCTCTGAGCCAGGGTCTCTTTTCTGCTGCCTCGAGCGTTGCACGGAGTGCTGTAAGTACGAATTTTTCTGTTTTTTCTTCTTTTTCTAAGAGGACTCCCTATTTTGGCAAAATATCCTAATGAATCTTGTTTTTTATTCTAACTTAATTTTCCTGCAAGCTGCTCTTAAAACGGTTAACTTTGTAATCGAATTTCCAACTTTTTTTCATAATTTCTCATCAAAAAGGGCATTCTCTCGCCGAAACAGAACCAGGTGACCACGAAAGCGGCAGCACAAACAACAAAGGTCATGTCTCAGGCACTTCCACTTTGGAGGCTCGCTGGAACAAATTTGCTATTCGTACGGCTCGCTGGATTGAGTGGGGCTGGGGCTGTGATTCTCGGAGCCTATGGGAGCCACCGCCAATACGATGATGACAAGGAGTCGAGGGTGATATTTGAAACTGCAAACAGATTCCATTTCTTCCACTCTATCGCTTTAATGGCTGTACCAATTACAAGAAGGCCAATTATCGTAAGATTCTACCTCTTCTCTTCTAGAAACTCAAAACCCTACTTAATGTTTCACTTTTAGACCGGAGTTCTTATGGCAGTGGGGACCCTTCTTTTCAGTGGTACTTGCTACTACAGAGCCTTCACTGGCGATAGAAAGTACAGCCAATTGGCACCAATCGGCGGCTTTTGTCTGATTGTTGCGTGGCTCAGTATGGTAGCTTAATAAGTGTCTTCTTGTTTAATTTATCCATATTTTTGGTACGGATTTATTTCAGATATAAAATAAATTCAGTGTCTACTTAATTGTTATGGATTCGGTTTTTAGTCATCTCTTTGTTAAAAAAAAAATAATTTTCATTTTATATTTCAAGTGTTACAAATTTTTTTACCTAATGGTACCTATTAATATTATAAAACTGAATATTTTTGAATTAATATTAAAAATCTTAGCTTCTTTCTCATCACTTCTACTTGGCTATTCGAACGCTTAACGGAATGTTTCAATTGTAAAATTTCTTATCTCTCCAAACAATTGCTTTTATAATTTGTTATGGCTACGGGTAAAAATATTTCTCTACAAATTGTTTGTTTACTGATTGGCTGCAATTTTAATTTTTGAACATACAATTAAAACGCATTTTTCTTAAAATATATTTATAATAAAATAAAAATGTATATTACATTAATCTATAACTTCACACCTTTAAAGCCTTTGGCCAATAAAAACACCTCCGCAGAGTCTGAACGACTAGAAAGCGGCTTAACCCGTTTAACAAACTCGTAGAATCGCTTCAAATCTTTTTCCATTTGGCTAACGTTACCATTATCCCAGATTTTAACTAAAAGCGAAGCTCCTTCCATGGACATCAGTAGTCCGAACTTGAGAACAGAATAGCCCAGTCCCATTATATTTTCCTGGTCCAATACTTTGATTCCTGTTGCATTTGGAGCCATATCCGAGAGCATGCAGTTAACACCTTTGCCGTTCAAAATTTCCTTGAGTTTGTCTTGTGTTTTTGGCTGAGTGAAATCTTTGCCGTCGAGGATAGCCGCTCCCTAGAAATTAAGGAAAGTTATCTGTTGGAGGTTTTTTTTTTTTTTGGATATTTTGGTACCTTAATTGGGTGAATACGGAGCAGATCGATGCTGACAACTTTCCCCTGTGGCTGATCTTTGTCCATCCCGTCAGCATTGGAGCGCCGAACAGCTACTTGGCTCCAGCTTCCTGGAGCGGCTCCACAATCCACTACAATTGAGCCTGGCTGAATAATTTTGTGTCTATCATCTATTTCGAGTAGTTTGAATGCACTGCGACAGCGGTAATTTAACATTTTCGCCTTTTCAACGTACGGATCGGAGAGCTGTCGCTGAAGCCATTCTTGGGAACTTTTACTTTTTCCTTTTAAATTTGATGGTACCACTTTGGCTCGTTGGATCACCTTTGTACATATTTGTCGTATTTGCATTGTTTTAATGTTTAATTAATTTATAAAACAAGTTTTTATGGGCTATAACATTTCGAATTTTTACTACTTCTGTTAACCACCTAACCTAAATCTTATGTCTGAGAATTGTCAGTTGTCACCTAAGTGGGAGGGTATAGAACAGTCATTTTCTTGTGGAATTTAAATCGAATAAATTACATAACACTGGTGCGATAATTTTACAAATTGTTTATATTTTTTAATATTTAAGCATTGTTTCGATTTAGACGTTAATTTGTCAATGAATTTACTGTGCTATAAGATAAAAGTAGTAATTTTGTTACCAGGATATTCTAAATTAAATCAGCTGGAGTAGAAAACTCCATCCACACACCTATAATATGGCAACACTATCAATCTATTGCCTTTTAGTTGTTTTCAAAAATAATTCTGGTAAACGTCAAAGTAAATTTTCTGACTATGTGTCACTGTCAAACGCGCAACAGGCGCAGTGCTAAAAGGATTTATAAAAATTTCGCTCTTTTATAAAATGTCTGGCATTCGAATATCATAAAAGCGAATTAAAATAAAATAGACTCTTAATTCGGTTGTATGCGGACAAATTAAATGTTGTAAGTTTGATGAAAACATGGGCGGAAAACGGATGTTATTCATATTTGTTTGTGTCGGTCTTCACTTTTTTACCATCGCAGCCTCGGCAGTGAAGGATGTAAGTTATCGCGATAAATAAATCGTCAGGGGCATTCGTAATAATCGCAATTTAACAATTCCATGCATTTCCCGGACACAGGACTGCACCGATCTGGCACGGGACGAAGAAACTTTGCTCGTATATTCGACTTTGGGGGGCGGATTGACCGCAATCGACCCTATCACCAGTGAGATTAGGTGGACTATTGAGGATGGTAAGTTCCAGGGGGTTTCCTGTGATGATTTTCTGTGACCCCATTGCTTCTATTTACGGACCCACGCGCTTCATGCCACATAGATGCGTCGGAGCGGTTCGGCACCGGCTTGCGGGGGTGCTTTGTTTGCTTATCGCAAGTGTATTTTTTTTTCTCCAGAAGATTGTAGTACTCTAGAAATCTCTTATCTGACGAATTGGGAGTTTAAAAATTGGTTAGAAGGGGCAATAGATGTTTAGTTTATTGTTTATTGTCTGCAATGGGTATGTACATTTGCCTGACGACATTTTATAGAAATTGCGCAATCTAGATGAGCTGTAAACAAGAGCCACCTTTGTTTGAGCGTTGTTTTTGGCTGAGAACAATAGCCAAATTGAGAAATAGGTTGCAAACTTATCAATTTTCGCATATGCACAAACATATTGCGGCTTTATGCTCAATGAGGTTTGACCTCCGGGCGATATTTTCCTTCCTTGTAGGTGACTCGCTCAAGGACTCGTTCAGTTCCAGTTAACTTCATACGGTGGGAAACCGAGCTTGAGACATAACCTTTGACCCCTGCAAGACAAACCATTTCTAAACGTACTTTTAAATTCAGATATTTGAAAAAGTTATGATCTGTTTTGATGGAGTAAAAATAGAACATACAATTTTTGTGGAATGTTAAGAGGAGCGAATTATTTATTAATTTGCATCACTTAATAGGTTTATGTTATTAAAGTAGAGAAATATTGCAAAAACGGCGTATCGAATTCGTTTAAGCCAACCGTCCAAGATCTATTCAAAGTGTGAGAAAGAGGAAAGAAATGTGCATTTCGCCTTAGCTATTTTATATATATTTTTTTTATATGTATAGTTTCTATTTTAGATAAAATCTTTACATAACATGTGTAATTTATCTCGTTATGGTTTGGTATTTCAGCATTAAATACTTTCACAGACCCACAAATTCGTTTTGCTGACATTTTTAGTTATTGTTGTTTTTTAATTTTTGAAGAAAGTAGCTATTTGTTTTTAAATAGAAAGATTACTGTTGTTATCTGCTCTATAAACTCAATTATGGGTAGTATTTGATACCATGGTCAATCGTTTTCGAACAAAACGCCAGTAGAGACTCAAACTTTACTTTTATCCATTTTCATCAATTATTCATGGAATATTTAAATTTGTTTTCTTGATTTGATAAAGTAGAAATATCTGTAAATTTTTATTTTAGAACCTGCTGTTAAAGCGGGTAGTCAAACGAAGTATCCCGTGCGACAGTATCTCCCAGATCCGAGAGATGGAAGTCTTTATCAGCTCGGGGATGCTGGAGATTTGAAAAAGCTCCCGTACACAATACCCCAGTTGGTTGCGAATGCACCGTGTCGTTCATCGGACGGCATTCTATATTCAGGAAAAAAGAGCGACACTTGGTTTCTGATTGATCCGAAAACTGGACGACGGGAAAAGGTTATGGGATTCGGACAAGTTGATGGACACGAGGCCATTGGATGGGCAACATCCAGATCAGTTTACTTGGGGAGGACACAGTACACGGTCATGATGTTCGACAGTCGTGCAAAGGATAAGAACACAAAACCGTGGAACATTACGTTTTATGATTACGCGTCGCATACTATGGCGCCGGAGATATCAAGTAATTATGGTAAGTGATAATAAATATCATAGTTATGCGTAGTCCACTTTAACTAAATTGCAACATGATAATGTACTATCACTAAATTTTTAAGTGGTGCACTACGATATAAATATCATCGTAAACTCACTATCACTAAATCGGTTAAAAATAGAAATTAAAGAAATATTTTTATTGTAATTCAATTCAATGAATTTGCAGTGTATTGTCACTTAAAAATTTAATGATAGTGCGTCTGTTTAAATGATACGTTTCAGGATTTATAAATTTATCTTTTTCGCAGAATACATTCATCTTGCGGGAAGTTCTACGGGCTTGACCGTGACCTTAGATCGTAAACTGGGAAAATTTATCTGGCAGAGGGATTTGAGTAGTCCTGTAATATCCGTTTTTCTGTTAGGTCCCGATGGTCTTCTTAGTGTACCATTTACAACAATCGCTGACGATGTCTTGCGGAATATTGTTGAAGAGGCTAAAGAGGGCAGTACAAATGATCTCAAATTATTGTAAGTTGTTTTTTGGAGGTTTATTTAAGTTTTTACAAAATTTAACTTTTAAATTTAGTCAATCACTGTATGTGGGAGAGCACCTACATGGCCTCTATGCCCTCCCGTCGCTTGTTGATAAAAATACAGCGACAATTTCAATGGACCCTCCAGTAAAGTTATTAGAAGGTCCCCATAACAATATTTTAAAGGTTCAACCTAATCTGGTTTATCTCCATGATTTACTTGAGAAAGAAAAGAATGCGATTATTCTTGGGCATTATCAAATTCCTGCCAATGTGGAAGATGTGAAATTAAAAATTTCACCTACGAATCACAAAAAAATCGATACTAAAGAATTGGCAACGATCGCTAATTTGGAGATTATTAAAGCAGATAGTGATTTTATTCTCATTGCTAATGCCCCAGATAAGCATAATGTTGGTGTACAGACTCAGGAGGAGGATCTTGGAGGAGGGGCTGGCGATAGTAACACATCGAACGTATTTGGCGATAATATCAAATTTTTGAATCAAGTGAAATTTACAAAGATTCTACAAGATACAAAGGTGTTTATCTCCGATCACCAGATTTTGATCGTGTTGATCCCCACCATTATCATGTTTTGGTACACTTACACCACCGTCAGGGAGCTGCGTCAGCACAGCCAGAACGGGTCCCAGACTATGCACCGCAGTTCAGGCAGCAGTGATATAAGTTTCCAAGATTTAGTTGATCTTGGAAATGGAGATATAAAAATTGGAAAGATCACATTTAATAGTAATGAAATATTGGGGAAAGGGTGTGAGGGTACTTTCGTGTTTAAGGGAACGTTCGAGGAACGTAATGTTGCTGTAAAACGGCTTCTACCGGGCTGTTTTACTTTTGCGGACAGAGAAGTGGCTCTCCTCAGGGAAAGCGATGCTCATGAGAATGTGGTTCGGTATTTTTGTACCGAACAAGATCGTCAATTTAGATATATTGCTGTAGAATTATGTGCAGCGACACTGCAAGATTACACAGAAGGTGAAAATGCTGATGAGCTCCGATCGCAAATTGGAGTTTTTGAAGTCTTGAAACAGGCTGCTTCAGGACTATCACATCTACATTCTCTTAATATAGGTAGAAAATTTAAAAATACCCCTCCTAAAGTACTAATTTTTTTTTTATTTATATTTTTAGTTCATAGAGATATAAAGCCGCAAAATGTGCTGCTGTCACTTCCTGATGTTAATAATCAGGTGCGAGCGATGATCTCCGATTTTGGGCTTTGCAAAAAGTTAAATTTCGGTAAGGCTAGTTTTTCCAGGAGATCTGGAATTACTGGAACTGATGGATGGATTGCGCCCGAAATGATGAAAGGACAACGAACGGTGGGTTTTTTAAAAAGCTTTTTATTTAGTTCGACATTTTTTTGAAAGTAATTCTTAAAAAAACCCTAGTTCATGCTTTAAATTGATTGTCATTTAAATTGAAATCCATTTTATACTAGAATTATTTAATTTGTCGAATTCTACCATTTAATTACCATTTTATTATTTGCATAAATTTGAGAGGAAACTTGGTGTGGTGTACGAATACATTTTAAGATTTATTTTATCATTCTGTTCAGACAACGTCCGTAGACATCTTCTCATTGGGATGTGTTTTCTATTACGTTCTAACTGAAGGTAAACATCCCTTCGGCGATAATCTTAAAAGGCAGGCAAATATTCTTTCAAATGAGTATGATTTGTCTGAATTAATTGCTAACTATCCTGAGAGTGAATATGTGAGTTTTATCTCATTTCCTAATTTGCTGAATTGATTAAGTGAAAAATAAAATTTCACAGGTGTTAGCTGAACAGCTTATTGCAGATATGGTACAGTATGATTCGCAAAATAGGCCGTCGGCACGGGCTGTTTGCAATCATCCAATTTTCTGGAAGATCGACAAGATCCAGGCATTTTTACAGGACGTTAGTGATCGGGTGGAGAAACTCACTTTTGATACAGAACCACTAAAAACTTTAGAAAGGAATGGGAAATTAGTGGTTCGAGATGATTGGAATCTTCACTTGGACTCCGTTATCACTTCAGATTTAAGAAAATATAGAGGATATATGGGTGCCAGTGTTCGTGATCTTCTTAGGGCTTTTAGGAATAAGGTAAGACTTTATTTAAGAATAATTATTATTTATATTCGTGCTAATTCTGTACATTTAGAAACATCACTACCATGAGTTATCCCCAGAGGCTCAAGCACTTCTCGGAACTATTCCCCATGAGTTCACGCGGTATTGGATTAGAAAATTTCCACATTTGGTTTCACATGCGTATCACACGCTAAGCATGTGTTCACATGAAAATCCCTTTAGATCTTATTATGATCCCAAGTACAAATTTACTCGTCCGGAATATTTTGATTCAGAAGAGCATAATACTTTAGAACTTTTAACAGATCCAAGACCACTACAGAGGAATGATTCCACTAAAAAGACAACACCTGAAAGAAATCCGAAAATTTATCACAGAAAAGGTGGATATAATTTTCATCGCAGTAAATATGAGACTGATCAAAATATTCGAAAAATTTCAATACCTGACGAACACGCAGGTGATCACAAAACGAACCTTTTCAGTAATTTTAAATTTAAAAGCAAATCACCAAAAGGTAAGAGTAATTTTGGTAAAGAGAAGACAATTTCTTGGACCTTGCCCGAGAAGGTTGACCCGAGCGCGTGATGTAAATAATTTTTTATTTTTTTTTTGTTTAAAAAAAAAACCATTTACTAGTATTTTATATAATGTGGTAGGGCGAGTGGATGTAATGCAATATGTATGTATGTTTGTTGGCTGGCAACTTATTCTGGGACTAGACGAATCGATTTTTATGTTTTATTAAAATTTAGTCGAAACGTAACAAGGCGATTCGTCTCGTTTCTCATAGCAAGTTTACTGATATTTTTTTTTTCTAAATATTGTCGATAGTAGCTTTATTGGACTCATATGGAAAAGAGAAGTAATAGTAAATTTCAAATCGACTTGAGGCTAATTTAAAATTTATTTAATTTTTATTTTATTTTTATTGCTGTTGTTATTTTCTTAATATCTTGATTTAAAGCGCACAATTTAAACAAATTTGTGGCAATTTAATACGACAAGCTTAATTCTGAAATGCAGTGGTTTTGTTAAATTTCAGAAGTATTTGTAAATAATAAAGAAATATCATGGTGAAATAAAGAAAAAGACAATTTATTGTAATCAGAACTAAGCTATCATTATGCTGCCATAAGGCTACAATGAAATAATTAAAGAGGTATTAATATAATTTGAAAAATAAATAAATACTTTAAAAGAACCGTCAATTGATTGGCGATTTATAACACCAAGTGGGTTCAGTACAATTTGATTTTATATTTGTGGATTTTAAATTTTAGTGCTTTTACGAGAGTACTTTTGTATCTCGGAAAATGTGTGAGGATACCGTCACGTTTTGCTTTATCACTCCTTTTGTGTGTTTTTGTTTTTGAAAAATTATGCCTAACCCTACAACTTTGCCATTGTAACGAATTTAATTGTGTGTCTTTGAAAAGATAAATTTAATAATTTTGTAGAACAAAAATAATAACAACGTTTTTTTATTCGAGGTAGAAATTAATTCCCTCCTTAGAGTTTCAAGGTTTCAAGTAGAGAAAAATTATAGAACGTTTTCCTGTACATATTTAAAATTTTAAAAATTTAGGATTAAATTTTGCGGAAAAATTTTTAATAGACAATTTTAAAGTAGATTTTGTTTTATTTTTATTTGTAATGTTAAGGCCGTCCGAATTTTGAGTTAAAAATATATTTTTTTTTTAATTTTTATTTAAGTTCACTGCCTATTTTTATACATTCAAATGAGAACTAAAAATTTTTCTTCGAAATTTGTCTTCTTAAATTTGGTTATATAAAATTATTAAAATCTGCCTTGTTTTTCGAGTTCTTCAGACCTGGTTTTCTTTTTAAACATAATTTAAATAACTCAGTTATAGGAAATGAATAAAAATTTTCAAGAGAATAAAAGTTGAAAAGAAAAACATTGTGATAATTTGAAAATACAGAGTATGATGCATATGAGCCGTTTATTTTGAAAGTGACGTAAGTCCAAAATGTCATAAGGTCGATTTTACTTGAAAATAATATAGTAAATATTACCTTATGACATTTTGGACTTACGCCACTTTCAAAATAAACGGCTCATATATCGAAATGAATACTTTTAAATGTGAATGGTTAACCCATAGTAATTAAATAGAAAATAATGGTCTATGGCCGAAATAATATGTGAGAAATGTTTTAGCTCAACTAAAATAAATATAAGAATTTGTCATCGAACAGCAGTTCCTGCACAAAATTGGGATTTCCCATTTGCTCTGGTGCACTTTAAAAGTTATTTACTGCAATTTACTGCAAGGGGGATTGGTGTAATATTTTACCCGTGTTTTATGCATGCCTTGCGAGCATCGTATCTTAAACGGAACTCTTCTATACTTTGTAAGAAATTCTGCAAGGAGTTGACTTTGTTTTGCCACACATAAATCCCACTGTGGATAAAGATTTCAATTTGAATTTACTTCTACCGCATTTATATCGCATGTGCATTTACAATGAAATGGAGAATTCAAGCAGATTTTCTTGAAACTTGTTGAAATTGAATAGAAGTTGTGAGGAAATATGAAAAAAAAAAACAAAACAAAACACAGTGTGACGATTTGTTTCACCCGGTGTACATAGAATTTAAGTGACTAAAGTGTACCCCACAACGGATGCACTCTCGGCTGTGATAAATTCCTGCTTACGCAAACATCTTTTTTGTGTAAGCAATTTAGATTTAAGTTAAATTTGTGGGAAATAAGCACAAAAATTCAATCTTATAAATGGCTCAATCGCCACGAGAATGATCGCAATGAATGGACATTGGTAGATTTATTAATTGATATTTTATATCGATTTAAGAATTGTAACGATTTTTCTATATTATGTAAAAAAAATGTAAATTTAAGATATTAAAAACTAATTATACCTATTGTAATTATAGGCACATAGTATGGTGCTCAATTTAGCCTTACGTTTTTAGACTGTAACGAAAAAGAATGTATTCCACACACCAAATAATCAATATTTTTGGAATTTTATTTTTAAATCTACCTGTTAAGATTTATTTTATTATTTTTTATTTTTTCTTTTACTTCGGTCTCATTAGGATCATTTTCTGCAATTCCAATTATGGATTCTGGTTAAGATTATTAAGAAATTCATTGCGACTTTCACTGTGGTTTTATTATACACAAAGTTTGTACGTAATTTTGTTTTTTTTTTTGTTTTGGGAAAAATCAAATATTATATTAAAAGGTTTTTAAATCATAGAAATATTGCAGACAAGAATTGTGCATCTTAAAGCTAAATAAATTAATATTTTACTAAAATGGTTTTCACCTCCTTTTAGATTTTAATAACTATCAACTTTTTTCCAAGTATTTAACATGCCATTAAAAAATAAAAACTTATGGTCTTTAGCTTTCGAAACAAGTGGCCCATTGTTTAATTAAAAAGGTGTAATGATTCGATATTTCGAATATTTACAATCGGTGTATTTCTGCACTTTTCACCAATTACAAAATAGAACTCAAACGATAAACGTTTTTCCAGCAGTGATAAGTAAGTAAAACGCTATTGGGAGTATGTTAGCTAGAAAAGTGTTTCATTTTCGAATAATAAATAATGGTATATTTATATACAGGGTGACAAATATGATCAGTTGCAAAAGTTTAGAAGAAGTTGTCACGTTAATTGTAGTTAAAACAGAAATGTTCGCTTGTTCATTGTAAGCTCTTATGTCTCGATGATTTCCATTCCGGCCCCAATGGTATATCTGCCATTGTTCTAAAGAAATGTGCTGCCCATTTACTTCAGTCCCTCACCTCACCCCTTCAAACTTTCTCTTTCTGATGGGATTTTTCTCAATCTTTGGAAAGATTCGTACATCACTCCAAGAAAGGTGAAGGAACCAATGTCCCTAAAACCTGCAAACCTGCTTAATTTTCCCCTTTATGAAAACCGCCTAAAACTAATCAACCTTCACTCCCTTGCCCTACGTCGAGATGTCGTCGATATTGTTTTTGTTCGATTGCTCTGACCTCCTTCGCAACATATCCCTTAACACTAACCCTCGTAACGTTATATCTTTCCTTATCTTTCGCCTTGAAAGTCATCGTACAAACTATGGTCACTTCGAACCCTTTATCAGAATTCGATGGTTGATCAACAATTCTGCCACGTTCGATTTTCATCTTACCAAAAACTCCCTTAAGCTTGCTCTACACTTGCCCAACCAATCCCTCCAATGAATCATTTAGTCTTCATGCCCCTCTGATCTAGTCATAGTAGGTTAATTTAGTTTTTATTATTATTGTTTGTTGTTATTTATCTATGTAGCTTGTATTAAGCGAAATAAATAAATAATTGTGTGTAAGTATTTTTCAGATTGCTTAGTTACAGAAGTCGATCAGGAGAGACATGTCGAATTTACGACAACATAAATTCGTTGAAGTTCGGAAATTGTTGGTCGCCATATAGGATCTACCATCTTGAATTCCCAAACTTTAAACGTAGATTCGCAATCAGGAACTGCAAATATCTCTAAATACCAAATTTCATGGCAATTCCTTGATATTTACAAATTTTGGCCACCAAACCCGCGAAACAAACGTAGCCTGTATGTTAGGCCGGAATATGTAGGACCTTCACTCAAAAAATCAAAATGATCCAACTAAGCGTTTAGGTGTGATTGAACAAGAAATAAACGAACTTTTAAATTTATATATAAACAGATTTTTCGAATAATCGTATAGTGGTTTTATATAAAATGGAATTGTACCATAAGCAAGAAAATTGAAAATTCTACCCTCGCTATATTATCCTAAAGTCCCTTTGGAGCCTTAATCAAGCATCCGCTTGATTGCGACCACTCTGGGTGTTAAGTGGACGAACACCTTATAAATAAATATCTAAAAATAGATCCCAGGGTCATAAATAAGACCTTTTTTTCCACAGTGTCACCTCGTAAAAGCTCGACAAGATCCCCGCTACATTTAAGCGAGAAGATGGGCTGGGGGAGCCGAGCTACTGCAAATCCGGGCCAGAGTAAGCGGAGCAATTAAATTAAACTCGGGTAATTTGCAGTTGCCATCACGACGAAGTGCTCCTCATTTGCTGCCCATGAAAGTGAAGCACCCCTCAACTCGGATCGCAGAAAGAACCCTCTTTTTGCAGTCGGGACGTTGCACGTTGTCTTCATTGGGGCGTAAATCTCGTTAAGTAGCTTTGTATTTAGCCACCGAGCCAGATGAGACTGGTGTACAGGTGGACTTAGGTGCGCCCATTAAAACGGCTTTTGTAATGTTTTCCTGCGCCCACTACCCATCCCACAAAAAATTTATTTTGAATATTCTGTCCACCGGAGGAGCAACTGTTGCATCCGATTTCTGAGGGTATAAGAAGTGAATTTCATGAGGATTCCTGTTCGGATAGTTACACAAAATCTCTTTATTTCCTCCGGAGGGATAACCATTAGCAGGTCGTTTGTACGTAGTCTCTGGGGATTTAAAAACGCTCGAAATCCGAAACCTAAAGCTCTTGCCATCCAGCGACACGTTAAAGCTAAAAAATAAAAAACAAAAAAATTCAATTACATTCCAACATTTTGGTACTTATTGGAATTTCATAGAGAGTCCGGAATCCACCGCGGTTTTGCGGTATATCTCCCTGTTTTTAGATAGTTTTAACGAGCCATTGAAATTTTAATTAAAATCAAATTCGCTTCGCTTATCCGCTTTTATGGATAGTCATTCCAAAAGGGGGTTTTGGTGGTGCAATAAAAATTCATTTTTGGTAATTTTAGGTAAACACAAATATTATCCAGGGACTGGAGACAGATTGTGGGGTGATTGTGTACTGCAACAGTAATTACATGGTTGCTTGCATCCCTTCAATTCAAAATCGTTGTCCCAAAAGTGATTTTAATGCATATATTTGGTGATTAAATGGATTTTTATTATGCGATTGCATATGCCGCTATTAATCCCATTAAATGTTCAAAACACGATTGAGTAAGGACCTTTGGAATTATCAACGAATCGGTGGAGTACCCTTCGTGTGGGCAATTTATTGTAACCGCCTGACATTGCCACTTTAATCTCAAAATTGAATATTAATTAGGTTTAAGGACTTCGTTGCGATGGGAGGTCTCGTTATACGCACAATGTCCTGATGGACAGGCGATGGTCACCGTTCCGACAAAGGACAAATTTCCAGTCTGGTGGGCCCGGTAAAGCCCGAAACTGGGTAAATGCTCATAATCCTGGACCACCACTCCCACGTTCAACACGCACAAAGTGGGGATATAGCCGCAGTGTAGACCACTCGAGCATAAATTGTGTCTTTCCAAATCAGCATACAGCTAACATGACATTGATACATGTTGGATAATTGGTCGCGTGGGAGAACTCACAAAATCCTATTACAACATAAACGAGCATAAATACACCGATTGGAATGAATCAGTTTGAGCGGTGGAAGGTGGGCGACAAAAAAGTTTCCATTCAACTAGTCTATCAATTACAATTAGATCTAACAAACCCCTCCAAAATTAGTTATAATTGATCAGATGGTACCAGTAATAGGGAATTTTAAATATGCCATTATTTTCCGATTTTCAAGTACTAACGATTTTTCTTTAACTACTTTAGTGACGAATGTTTTAAAGGTGGTAAAAATAGTTCCAAACTGTGTTTGATTACATGCTCATTCATTAAAATTAAAGCCGTCATTATGCTTAAAAAATAATTTGGATAAATAACTTGCTTTACAGAGGACGGAGATGCTTTCAACATTTAGTGTGGGGTAAATTTCAGGATTTTGAAATTTTGACTAGTGCGAATTAGGCAGTAAATAAATCAGACACTTTTTTTTAGAAATATTCTGAGTAAATATTAACTAAATTCGCTAATGAATTATATTAAGCATTTAAATTTTTATCCACGTCTTAAATGCCATCAAATTAAAAGTACCAAATTTTTTAAATAATCTTGAAAATCAGAAGATAATTTTGATCAATTACGACCGATTTGTGGCTATTTTTTGTTATGAAGTTCATTAAACGAAATTTCTCATATTACCCATCGCTTTAACGACTTGCGGAAAGATTTAGTTCAAGTTGAGAACTTCCGCAATAGGACAAATTGGGAAGTGGTTGTGAACCGTAAATTGTGAACGTATGCCCGATGATCCCCCGGGGGGATGGAAAAGTTCAGGACGTATTGCGATAGCCGCACTATTGACGGGAGTCTAACTAAATTCGATCCGGCCGGGATGATTCAATTTATTTACTTTGGTAAAGTGGACACAACTCGTGAAGCCGTTTGGTTAGATTTAGTTGGTCAGGAGCAGTTTTATTGGGTCTGAGTTAAGGACTACAATTTTTTTTTTTTTTTTTTTTTGTTATGAAATGTAAGTCTCGGCGGATGCGCGCATTTTTGTAAAGATGGGGAGAGAGCAAAGTTATTTTTCGACGAACAAATAAAGGAGCAGAAGAATTGTTTTGCTGAGTTTCGTTCTAAAAGGGGGCAGTCAAAAGTAAGGATATTATTTATTTATTTATTTCCGGTAAGATACATAATTAATTAGGTATTCAACATATTTGCGCGCTCGGGATCTAATCTCATATGGTGCACTCAAATTTATAAAGTATGTGCTCAAAAAATGAGGCGCATAAGGAAAGTAAAAGGAAAATGGTACAAATGTAAAAGTTTTGAACTAATAGGAGTATATTTTGTAATAAAAAAAATTTAAATTTAAACATATCGAAAGTGGCAATTTATATGAATTTAAATTATAACTTGATTACTCCTCCTTTTTGTTTCATAACATTTCAAATTCTTCTTTAAATGCTGGCTATACACGATTTTATCATGTCTTTCAGGCCTTTGTTATTACTCCAAATATCTTCAATATTTTCTTTTAAAATTGATATCCTTGAATAAAGTCGACTATAGACTTTGGATTTAAAATATGCCCAACAATTTTCATTTGGATTTAGACCCAGAAAATTGCCGAGATAAGGAAGAACTTAAATTATTTCATCATTTAGGAAATCTGTAATTAATTTTAATGTGTGACAAGGTGCTCCATCTGGCATGAATATGTAATTTGATTGTATATAAAAAACTAAATGAATTTATATACGGTAACATATGACATCTGCTAATGTAACTTTATACTGGCCAGAACGTAAAGTTCCATTCACAAAATAACAAAAAATTCTAATTCGTAAATTATCAAATTGACTCACACGTGAAATATTTGGATTTGTCCAGTACAAGTTTAAAACCTTAGAAAATCGTGCCCGTATGCAATGTGTTAAGAGAGGAATCAATTGCGCCATTCACAATTCAAATCGATTAACTCCAGAAGCAGAAAGTGAAGAATACTGTGGGTTATTACATATCTTTGATTTAAAAGCTCGTTTTAAAAGAAAAATGTGAAGGTACTTTGTTAAAGTTTATGACTTTCACGTAAACTTATTAAGATACCTAAGTAATTTTTAAAATTAATCGTTAAGCTTGTATGAGGTAAATTTCAAAAGTGGAGTTAATTGAATTGACCTCTGAACGGTTCAATTAGCAATAACAATTTCAAAATTGATTTAATAGTGCAGGAGTTATGAGGAAACATCTATGGTAGTCATAGGTAAACCCCTTTTTTTGGTTTCATCAATTTTAATATAGAAATTAATATTTAAAAATGACTAATGAAGTAATTTATTACTACACTAGCAATTGCGTAGAGTTCTCGAATATAAAGAATCCATTCATAGAACGTCGAGAGGTGCATTTAATCGAACTCAATTATGCGCATTTCGAATCCCTAAAGTTCTACTTTATACTGTGAGCCTCGACTAGCAGTGGCGTGCGGTCAGCGGGCCGAGTAGGGAGCTCATAATTTAATATTTATCGAGGCTCACCTGCGATCGATCATTAATCCCCTTTAATTATATTTTCAGCAGAACTAATCTTCCGCTGAATGAAATTACACGTGAGGGAGTCTGCTCCCACGGGCAATGAAAATGCTCTGCTTCCGCTGTTTATGGAAAATGTTGGAAATTCTCGCAAAAGGGGGAGATCGGGAGGCTGAGTGCCAATTATTTCGCAGTACGATTAGAAATTTTCAGATAAAGGCAGGTGCACACAAGTAGATAATGCTTTGAGGCGGAGCGGTTATTTTATGCTATTATAAAGCTGCGTTCTCGCATCCATGCTTTTATTAATATTACTCTTTGCCCCCGCTTTATCCGCATACAGGGTGTAAGTAATTAAAAACAGAGGTGCGCTATCTGAACTATTTTGCCGGGTTGTTCACTCCTTCGTCGTTATGTGTTTTCTTTGATATTTAAAAGTATCTTTAGAATTATTGTTTGATTCAAGATATTCTTTTCCTTTTACAGTAATGGATTTTTCTGAGTCTCTCAACTACATACAGTGACTTAACTTATTGATCATATAATGCAAAATTAATATTCAGATTTTATTTGAATTCTTATTAAGTAAGGAAATAGGAGAGGGATGAATGAATAATTACAGATAAAAGAATAATCTTTCTTAACAGAAAGAGGTTTATTTAGAAAGTTCATTTTAAAACCTTGATTTTTTTGAAAAGACAGAAAAAGGCATTTGATCAATTTGACTTTACCAAGTTATTAAATTTATTAAATTTAATATTATTATTTATTTTAGGAGTTCTGTGCACTCCACTTGTTTAAGGAACCAATTTCTGCAGGTGTTCAAGCAATAGATCTCTTGACCTTATCCTCAAAATATTCGATTGGGGTCAAGAAACTGTGCGACCAGTCTAAAAGATGAAATCCATGCTTTACTAACCACTGTATGGTCAATCGAGCTGCGTGTTTCGTATCGCAATCTTGATGAAAAATTACACTCAAGCACATCCTTTCTCTAATGTTGGTTAACTGCCGAGGTGCTGTCATAGTCAACTGCAGTCATCTTGCCTATGATTCGTTAGCATTGTCTCATTGGCTCATTATACGAGTACATCTCTAAAACATGCTGTCTCCTCCATATTTTACCGTCTACTTAATATGACTATCTTGAAGAGGCCTTTTTTCAGGTCCAGCTATCAGGACTAATTCGATTAATTTTGGTATCATCGGACCAAAATACTTTTCCATATAGTCGAAGAACATAAAATAAGAGTTCTTAATTTTTGTTAAATTTAAATTAACATTGTTTAGGGATTGCATTTGTTTTTTTAATTGATTCAGTTATCGTCTTTAAGTAATAACAACAAAAGTGGACTTCAATTTCTACTGGAATTAATTGATTTTATAAAAAATTAACAAAATAATTGAATAAAAGTCCAATTACAAAAATCCTAACATAAAAGAGAAAGAAATTCTTTTATACTTTTTAAGTTGACCGAAAAGTAGTTATTTCGAAACGTTTTTCTATTTCCTAAGCTAAGCTAAGCAGAAGTTCAATTTTACAGTGAACTATAATCGGATTTTCTTAGGAAACCATTTCTTTAAAGTCCCATAAAATTGAAGTGCTCAAATGGAAGGAAGTTTCCATTTATACTGAAATCATCTAAACTTGAAGTTCCGTCCGTTGAATTTCATTCGAGTGGGCGCCCACAGTCAGGTGTAATCACCACTAAACTCGAGAAATATTGGAAATAATTTAGCTAAACAAACAAAGGCAGTGTGTCCTTTAATCCTATGTTAGGCTAACAGCAGCACTCTAGAAAATCTGTTTTCAGAAACCTCTCGTCCACTGGGGATGTAGAAATGGCGCACCAAAATTTCGTAACTCTAACAAGAACCCCTCCACCACGTGCTCACATAACTTTCATGATTAAAACCAGCCCCAAGTAGACCCTTCCGGGGTCCTAGTCAACGAACGAACGTAGACCTGCCCGGCCCGTAAAGATGTTAAATAAATCCAAACGAGGAAGCTTCTACTGTCGAGAGATAAGAAACTAATTTGCCTTAAATTTTGGTTTAATAGATTTTCAGTGGGATCCCATCAGATCCTGAAATTGTCTTAAGTTTTTGTGTGACCCGTCTAAACTTTGGGCCGAACACCTTCAGAGGATGGTTCTTATCTGTTCAGAAGATTATCCGCCCTGACACTTTATGGGGGAGGATATTGGATTAATTTGATGCTATTTGGAAGGAGTTTACCGGGTGAAGTGTAATTCATTGCGGCAAAATTGCATACTCATTGAGAATTATTTAGAGCTGGTCAAATTGTTTATTTTCTTGAAAGGTTGAGTAAGGTCTTCATTAATGAGAAAAAATACCTTTTGGTCCTACGTTTCGGGCTGATTAAATGGTGATTTTATATAAATAAATTAATTTCCTTTAGAATCAGTCGTTGTCTCGGACTAAAAGGTTTGAAGAATTGTCGAATCAGTTCCTTTTACATATCTTTTCACTTTATTTGTTTTTAAATTGAATTTCGAAAGAGTAACATAAACAACATAATTTAAAACCTGAGCAGTTGTAGTCGAGTGTATTTTTCTTTAAAGACGTGGATGGATAATTCAAGGAAAGCACTATGAAAAATACCGCGTCAAACCTCAAACGGATGGTAATTTTGAACAATTTAAATATAAATTTGAAATACGTTAAACATTTTGATAAAGTTTGTAATAAATTTATGATTACAATTAATTTATGAAAATATCATTATATTATTAAACATTTATTTATAAACTAGCGACCCGTTCCGGCTTCGCATGGGTAGCCTTAATTTTACCTATGGATCCGGATGACTACTGGTGAATGGATGAGGGCGGTTATGTGACGAAGTTTTAGCAGATATCTATAGGTATGATGGGCAACACATCAGGCTTTAACGTGATATTTAACCTTTATTTCGTGCGTTATAAGAGTGTACTAAAGGTAAACATATAAAAGTCATCTTCCTACCATAATAGCGTAGAGTTGGTTATGTTAGGTTGGTGCGGTTCTCTAGAAAGACGTACTTAGGCCATTTTTGGCCCATTGTATTACCACGTAGCGCAGGATATCATGGTTATGTGTGGGATTCGAACACACAGCCTGTGGGACGTTAGACTAGTGCGATAACATCTAAACTACCAGAGGCCTCAGCGTAGAGTTGAGTAATTCGTATGTTTGAACCCGCTAATCGCAGGAACTATCAATCATAGGAAATGGTGAGGCAGAAGGAGAGTCTATCGCGAATTATTTTAAATCTGTGATATTTCCTAAGATGACTAATATATTTATATAGATATATATAAATTTATATAAATATTATCATATCGGTAGCTTATTTTTGCAAAATGTTCATAAATTATATCCTATAATAATAATAACAATAATTCATCTTTCTATTGGTGAAAACAGTATAAAAATCCGTACAGTAGTTTCTGAGATTAGCCCGAACAAATACAAACTCTGTGCGGTGGGGGACTTTAATTTATAATATGAGGATGAAGTTATATAAAAATGTAAGGACATTTCTCTCAAACTGTCTTTTTGTTATAATCATAATAGGGTTTAAATAAATGAAACCCACCAAATTTAGTTCCTCTGAAGTTCCTAAAGTTTAGGAAAGGAAGAGTCGTTGTGGTCGGTAAATAAAGTTCCGGCTAACTATTTAGCCAGTTTTTAAACTGATCTTTCAGACAGCTGTCGTACTGTTTGCTAGCTCTCGGTTTAATGTATGGCTAGCCAGTTCATGCATAAATAAAATAAGAATGAATTTAATTAGGCTTTATTATGAAAATTGAATTAAAGCAAGTTTACGACTAGAGTTCTGGGATAACAAAATTCCCAGGCTTCAAAAATTGAAGAGCATGCAACGAAACTGTCGACAAATGAAATCACATTTTGCAAATATTCTCGTTATGCTCTAGGCCATGTCAGCAAGATCCTTGAATGGGTTTTTCACCCCAAAAAATCGCTGCTTTCTACAGGAGGAAATCAGGAATATAATCTGCGGTAATTAAGCGAATTGTGCACCCGGTCGAAGCTTACGGCTTAATCACACACGAGTCTACTGCAGCTTACGAGCGCAGCGGAACCGGAGCAAATTTAAATTTTAAATTAATTTAGCCGGAAGGAGCTAAACCGGGCGGGTCCTGAAATCGCCCCGGTCCAAACTGTTGCCAGCTGCTGCTCCCGGCTGCCCAAATAATTCCCCACAAGCTGTAAACAATTTAATTCCACCACATAAAATATCTCTTGTCGGACTGACTGATGCCATTAGAGCGGCCGTGAGCACGATAATCCCCTAGGAATCATCTCGACATCCCAGAGTCCATTACGAGGGCACAGGAAGGCGATCTCCTCCTCATCCTATACGCTCCGGACAATGGGATTGCTGCGGTGTGCTGGAGCATCATCTTAAGATCCGGTCTCCTCTAGGACCTGGCGGGAACGGCTGGAAAGTTTTGCGTGAATTGTACATGTGACGGAGCACAAAACGTGCCTGTTGCCTGTTCGGATTAAATTTTCCTCAAGATTGCATGTCGGCTCTGTTGCGGATGCCAGGACTATGAAAACTTGAGAGAATCAGAGCGGCGGGGGCGGATGAGCTCTCAGTCAGTTTCATCACGTTCAGCTTTAGATTGAGAAAGCCAAACAATAACCGACGAACAAAGGGACTCCCAGAAGGTTTTTGTCGTCGCCCCTTAAAATAGGTCCGGTGCTAAGAAAATTCCTTCACGATTTTGTTATGCTCCTTTTTTTGAGACAAAATTTGACCCACATTGGATCCAAGGCAGGTGTAACACACTTCAACGTCATCCCTAAAAGCGTACCTGCTTCAAAATCCGGCTCGGGACAGAAAAGGAAATGGATATGACCTCTGAACTTTACCAAAAAGTTCTCTAAATGAACCAATGTGACCTCACCCTTTGTTTTCGGGGACCACATTTGCTGCGAATTAACTTGAGGTCCTGCCCGAAACCCTGGCTAACTCCAGGAAACAAGCTAATTCTGAAATTTCACGTAATATGAGGATTTTCTGTCGGATCCTAAGTCCAGGGAAACGTTTTGGTGGAGATGGTGGTTGTCTATAGTAACGGTTTAAGTGCGCCTCTGTGAAAATATTTTCCATTGTCCAGAGGATTTGTGAACGGGGGCGAGAAGGTCACAGTAAAATATCCGGATCCTAAATAAGCATTAAATTCTGAGTAAAGAGCAAAATAATCTTTTATTTGAAATTCTTTGTAACCTTTGAATGGATCAAAGGTAGAGATTTTTGTTTTCAGATTGACTTAAGAGGATATAGAAATTGATTTTTTAAAATTAGGTATAATAATAAAAATTTCAAATCGAAATGCCAAATATATAAAAGTCCACTGATAGAATATAAAATTGAATTATTTACAGTAGTTTAGTCTTATTATCACATACCACAAGTGATCAATAACAAAAAAGGTCTGTCCTCTTTTAATAAAAACGTTTAGACAAATCTTACTGCTTTGTGGGTTTTCACAGAAGTGTCCCGGCAGTAATGGCAATAAATTTTATAATTTAATATGACATGATAACTTTTGCTGTTTGAGTAGTTTTGGTTGATAATTAACTTTTTTTAAATCGATGTGATACAGACATTTTTTGCACAGAATCTACAAAGCCTTATCCCTAACGCCGGAGAGGTATAGAATTATGTGAATGTTTCCAGCAACATGCTGAGAAGATGCTGAGAAGTGCGTCAAAAACTTTATTATTATTATAAAATATAAATCGACTATAAAAGACGTTAAATTTTCAATTTAATCATTGTTGAGATAAGCAACATCAAAGTTATTCTAATTTTTCTATAATCAATCAGTAAAATGTGGGTCATTTTAACCACGTTTTTCTTTTCTTAAATTTACATACCCTTAAAAAATTAGAACGATTCAAATAAAATTGTTTTCGCTTAACACGTTGTTAGATAATCTTCTTTTAAACATTTTCTTTTTTACAGATAGAGAAGATCACACGTTTCGTTTTGCCTAAAATATATCGCTTCCAATAAATTGTTCTAAATTAATTTCTATGCTCAAAAAGATATCGCAACCCGTCCAGACAGAAAAATGGCAGATTGTGGACAATAGCCCTTGGGGGTTTTTTTGTTTTTTTTGGGGTATGGATTCGGATTATGATGGGACACCATCACGACGTAATGGGCTACCATAACTGAAAATTTGTTCAATTATTCATGCTGGTCCCCCGGTTATTGGCGTCATTAGGGGGGAGGGGTTTTTCTGGGATATCGCCAACAACGTTTAGGGTATCAGGGTATCAGGATCCCGCCGTGTCCAATAAATACAACCGGGAGGATGAAAATTGAAAAAAATAACTATCCAGAGTGGAAATTTTTTGAGCTCGCTTGTTAAATTAGATATTTATGAGTGTTCCATTTTCGTGGAAACCCATTTAATATTACTTTATGTAATGGAAATTATAATGGAATGGCATTTAAATCAAATATATGAAGCATTATCATTAAATAAGTATAACAGGGCATTTTACAACTTTATTTCCTATCTTGCAAATTGGCCAATTTACCTTTCAGCTACTAATTGTGTTCAACAAGATAATTAGCACTGCGGCGGTTGTCTGTTCCTGCAGAATTTTAGGGATCCCTTACTATTAAATAGCTAACTTGCACTATGGCAACAACTAAATTAAGGAGTTGTCTAACAACTTCAACTTCTTGAAACGACTCGGGCGCGATTCAGTCCATAAAAGCGAATGTTCTGGCTCCATCTAACAAGGGTTCAATTTCTCTTTTAGGGTAATTGCTGGGCTATCTTTTTCCACCATGAGAATCTGAAAATATCCACCTCGGGGGCATGAAAGCGGGATACCCATCCAGAGAGCTGTGGTTCTTAAAATCATTGCGCGGCAATCTAGTTGGGAAAGTGCATTAAAACAGGAGAGATTACCCGGTCTCAAACTCAAATGGCGCGCTTAGTTTGGATTAAAATCCCAGCGAATGCATTCGGGAGCTGAACTGATTGTTTTCCATTGCTAAGGTTCCTAGAAGGCAGAAATTGGAGTTCCAAAATGCCTCAACTGTTGGCCAAATGAAAGAGGGCTCTTTGAAATTTTGCGGGAATTAGTCGGATACGATTAAAACTTTTTCAATTAATAAAATTAAGCAGATATGGCTTTTTGGGAGGAGAATCTCTTATTATAAAACAAGCCGCTGATTATGCAACAGTTTGTTTCTGGCGAGAAAATAAGTTTTTACTCCATTTGAGATGGAGCAGAATTTTAGAAACGGGAAAAGTTTCTCCGAGCGCCAACAAAGTCTGCGAGAAAATATTATCGCAAGTGAAAATTTCAAATTATAAGAGAAGTTTTCTTAAGTAGAATGATGGAACGGTGCACAATTAAAACTTCACCGAGAAGGGACAGTGTTTCTTTTTCTTTTTTTTTTTCTTTTTTTAATAGGTTTACCTTTCCTTACCGCTAAAGAAATTTAATATAAATTTAATGGGGCGAAGAACATTTTCAACGCAAGTACTCGTAATACCTACTTAAATTTAATTTCGTACAAGAAACTTTACTCGAAAAGAAGATGCATGAGGCTCACTTACTTGAACGACACTTTGTGATTGATTTTTGCTTCATTCAAAATTATTGAATCGTTAAGTTTTTGATTCGTAATGAACAAATTTCTGTTGATTCTTGTAGTTTAAAGTTTATTTATAATCGAAAATATCTTGAACTATGAGTACACTTTCGTGAGAATTCCCTCAATTTTGGTGAAATCTTATATAAAGCTATTTTTTGAATTTCAGAGTCGGATACTATTGCAGTTATAGATAATAATTAAAGAATTCTTTACCAATCTACTAATTTTGGATATGATATTGCTATATAGATAAAAATAAAGGTTCTATGACCGAATTACCTTCTAAATACATTCCTATAAACCTGAGCTTAGAAAATACACAATCTCATCTGATTTAAAGTTTAAACCCATAATTTTAAATTCTAACGATCCAAAAAGCTCTCGGCATACTTGCCAGAATAAATAAAGGCTCCTGTCCCGCAAAATCTAAACAAAAGGGCCGCCACCGTCGCCAGGATTTATCAACAGACAGAAGATTCGCCTCGGTAATCGCTTTAAGTGAATGACGTAAATTAAACGACACTGAATTTCAGGTCAGAAATTGAATTATGCACACGCCACCGAACGTAACTGGTCGAAGGATAGCATGGGGTGCGGGGTATCCTAAACCACACCATCTGAGTCCTTAAATTGAATTACAGCCCCCGGGGGCAGTGGAATATGATGACAAAATAAAGACATTTCGCTGGGATGATTTCGGAAAACAAATAATACGAAAACTTTTGTATACACACATTTTGTCTTTTCTGTTGGGAGAAGGGCATCCCGGTTAATCCTGGTTGGGGGACTCCCGCCATCATAAACTTCTCACGAGGAGTCGGCCGGAGCCTGGATTCCTGTGCCGCCAGAGTCTCGAGCCCTGAGCCCATAGTTTTATGGTGCGCCCGCGACCCACTGGATGTTGAGGAGGAATGGAAAAGTTTTGAGGACGCTTTATTTGCAGTTAATATATGTTTTGCCAAACTTAATGCCATTGGGGATTTCGCACAGGATCTGCACATAAAATAACTGCAAAGGCTTTCCTTGTCCCAATCGTCTAGCCCTTTTTCTCTCCACCCCAATCCAGTCCGACTAAGGGATAGGATGCTTTTCGGGAATATTTGCACTCGCAATCACTTTGTTTTCTGTTCAAACTTTTTAGACGGGTTAAAATTAATTGCGATGGTATTTCGCGCAGTATGACCTCAAATTGCAGCCATGGGATAGATCCGAAAGTGCTCTGTTTTGGAACTAATTTTGTTTCGAGTTGCACACAGCAGGTTTTAAAGGGCACAAGGGCACATCGAGAGTAAAAAGCGACAAAAAATTTATCAAGTTTTCCGGGTATTTTCACATTTTATACAACTCCGCTTTTTATTTTGAAGGGTAACGAAATGAAAATGTTCAAGTGATAGCAAATAAAAAAATTTAAAATAAAATAATGAAATAAATTAATATTTTCAGTATATAGAGTGTATAGTAAAAGTAGTCAATACCTCGTTTTAACGAAAAAATATATAGAAAAAGGAAGTAAACGAGGACACAAAATTGCTAATTATAAATTTTGATTTTGCTTTACACATTTAATAGACGAGGAACCTAACACAAAACATATCAAATCCTAGATTTTTGCAGGCTAGATGTTAGTAGTGCTTTTAACCGACTTTAAGAGAAAAGACTATTATTTGTTTTTATTTAAAAAAGGCCTAGATTCCTTATTAATCCCAGGATGCACTTGTAACCGTATTTTGCTGTTTTTAAAACTTGCAATTTCACAGGATACAAACGTTTTCCATTTGTTTTGTATATATATATATTTTTTTTTTGTAAAATATATCAAAAAAGTAAAAGTTTAATCCAAAGAAAAAATGGTACAAGTTCCTGGAGGAGAAATTACCTCGTAATCCAGTTTTATGAGAAAACTCTGAGGACTGAGTGTGGCACGTCCAAAGTCCACGTTTACGAAGCGAATCCTCAGAACCCATTAGCCGAAGAGGAGTTGCGAAACAAAATTCTGCGTCTGGGGCACGTTTGCAGTACGACCACATAAAATTTAACAGCAACAGGGGGTTAGAGTGGGTAATAAACCCCACATAACAACCTGCAAGAAGGGGTTTAGTTGGTGAAATTTTGGTCCTATTTACAAGACGACCGCCTGCTCAATTGACCTGGCCAACAAGAAGGTTTGGGGAGCTCTCAGAAGTCTTGGACAACTTTTTATAGATGGGGACCTCCTTCCTTACGAGCTGGCAAATTTCTTCAGGTAGTTAAAATCGAGCAGCCGGCTGCATCTTGAGACGTTTCCCAGCTCGTTATCGAAGGACATAAATCACTTAATGGGTTGTGTGGCCTCTGACTGTTCCCAGTACACCCTAGAAAATGACTTAACATGAAACCTGGTCCCTGGCTCCTTCTCGGTTTGAGGAGATTTCCAACAGAAGGAAGAGTCCTGGCCACAAGATCCGAACGGATTTGCATCTAGAGATTCTCAGAAGCATTTAGTTGATACCAGGGATCAATGTAGACTTGAGTGGATGGGATTTGCCTGGTAAGTTTCATGAATTATTGTTCAGGTGCAACAATTGGGGCACGAGTCAGAAGATCTTCGGGTTTTGCAAGTCCTTGATCTCCCGAGGAATCTTTAAACGCTGCAAATATTCCTTTGAATGTTTCAGATTTTCTGATAAACTCTCATTTGACTTTGTTGGCTCAAGCAGCTGCATAACGACTTTCAGTTAGGAATTTGCAAAATTGGAATATTTTAAGGGGTATCGAAGAAATTTAATATTTTTAAATTGATTGTGGCAAAACTTAAGCCATTCTGGGGAATCTTTTAGGTATATAGAAATTACGAATGAAAACAATTGTGTAAATTTGTGATATTTTTTAAAATGAGTAAAAGCGGCAGGAGTGTAGCAGAGGAATGTGAAACTGTTGGGCCCCGGGAGCAATTGGAGAAATTCTAGAATTATTGAGAGGCATTTTCAGATTCCCATCACGTTTTTATGCTTCGGGCGTGAAGTTCAGTTCTCAAAGCAACGAGCACTTTTGATTTGGACGCTTTGATGATTATTTGAATTGGTTTTATAAAGCCACGGTCTCGAATTTCAAAATATTTGAATGTAAATATTGTGAATTATAAGAACCGATATTAAAGGTACTGAGAATTTAATGAATTTTTGCTTCCTGCAAATAAGCAAATACTTTGAACATTTAAAGTTAAAATTCGTGAAATAATTTCCGGATTTATTAATTTTGAGCATACCTATCCTCGGGAATAATAAAAGTCGATAAGGATTCTCATTAAAAAAAATTGAAAGTTTAATCTCGAATTCGAAGTTATTTACTAGTACCACACCTTGATACTAACCGTACCAACTACGGACACTTTGAATCCTTCACGAGAATGCTCTGAAAAGCTATTGACTCCACCTTCTTTAATTTTCATTTTGATAAAACCTCCCTCAAACACTACCTTTACCTGCCTATTCTACCTTCTTAGAATTGATTTCTGTTTCTATCTATTTGCACTTTTCCCTATTCTTTCCCCTTCCCTTCTAGCTTTTATTTTCTTGTTGTATTCTCTATTTCTTATTTTAGCCTTAGTTATAGTCTTTAGTCTTTGTTCTAATTTACATTTGTTAATTTAATTTAAGCCTAGTTTCTTTTATTCTTGTAGCTTGTATTAAGCGAAATAAATAAAATAAAAATATTAAGTACTAGCTGTGCCCACAAGTACGACCGCGTACACTTCAGGCAATGGCATGTCTTAGGAATTAAATTATGTATTTTTCTGGAATAAAAAGTATTCCTTAAACCTTAAAAACAGATCGGGCTATAGGTAGTACAGTTGTCGCGAATCGCTCTCTACCATTAAGGGAAATCTACTATAATCAAAGAATCGAAGGAATCGAGTTTTCATAGCGACACTCGACGTCGTTGAAATAAGGCGTAAAGTGTAGGTGACCTACAAAAAAGCCTAGACTAATTCCAAAAATGGAAAAAAGTAAGACTATCCTTCGCTAAAACTTATCGGCACTTCAGAGCGGACGACTGGAATAAAGTAAGCCCTTTAAATATAAGCTCTCCTTTTTTTAAACGGTGTATTAATTTAAACATTGAAATTTTTATTGTTTCCTAGATTGTTTTCAGCGATGAAACAATGATCTACGTCCTCACTACCTCAACAAAGTTTATGCAGAGGAGGTCCGAAAAGAAGCTTTGACCTTCCTGTATCCATAAAAGGTTGAATTCCTCTGAAGTCATGTTTTGCGGGTGCATAAGTGGCAGAGGCTCAGACCCCAACATGTGCATCGAGAACTGCATCAGAAGTATGCCAAACAGAATAGCTGCCGTTATAGAAAATAATGGTGGGCATACCAAATTTTCAATTTTTTTAAAATAGTAACTACTTTTTAAAGCATAATTTGTAGCATGTACAACAGCAATCCTATTTAAAAAATGATAAAATTACCCCCTATTTATGAAATTTTAAAATATCAAAGTGGTTGTAATGAGTTTTTTCCAGTAAGCCGATTTCGCTGAAATAAAGCCTACATATATGTTGCTCTGAGTTACGCTTAAGTTATCCGTAGTAACCCCATGAAAATCCGTCCAGTAGTTTCCGAAATTAGCGTGTACAAACAGACACAAAATATTGAAAAATGACCCTTTTGTATTCTGTTAGCCTTCCTACATTACCCCCAATTAGTTTTTGGTAAATATTTTTTATCTATAGATACGGCGTTTCTACAGTTTTATTCTTAGTAACAGATTTTATATATATTGCTTGTAGAAATTCAAATTTAAAATAGCCTAAAATTAAATAAAATTCTTTTTATAAGCCTACATTATTATTTACCATTAAAAGTTGTGTTGGAGTTAGAGAAACAACATCAATTTGTATGCTTTCTTTTAAATACCTGTTTAAAATTCTTCAACTTTTCCGTTTATACCATTCCCTCACTAAGTTCATATTTGTTCGTTATCCTGTTTATTAACATTTTTCTTCCCGGATAAAGTGAATTTGCACACCTAATCCTAGAAAATTGCGGTGATTTGGACGATGTAACATCGAAAGGAACAACTCGACTATTAATTACCATCACCATCTTCAGCAGAGTAAAATTCTCTCGTCCCGAGAAAGTTAAAAGAAAGCAAACAGGTAGCATTTTTCGCTTTAATTATTCAATTTATAAAACTCCTTCTCTCCCGCCCTCCCCCCAGTCGCAAAGACCCAGGAGCATTATGCAAATTACAATTAAGTCCTAAACGTGGAAAACCTGCTAAGTAACGTAAGTTAAACAGCTCCCGGGGAAGCTGTCCGAAGAATGGATTGCGGACTATTCAAAAAATCTGCTTAATACCTTGCAAGGGGGCTGGCGGCGCGGGTATAAAACAGCCCACCCTCTCGATGATGAGGGGATGAGTGAGAAAAGCTGAACGACCGGATAAATTATTTTCACCTTTTTTTTTCCCTTCTAGCGAGAAGAAACATTTTTGAGGAGAAAACTTCGCCGAGCAAAAGGACAGTGTTGCAGCTCAGAAGGAGCAGCAGTTTTTCATCGGGGAACAGTCTGGTCTGGAATATTTCAACTCGGGCAGACATCCTTCGTCCGGCTGCTTTCATCGGGAGCTTCATTAAGATCCAAGAAAAAATTTTCTGGGGTATATTAAGGCCGCTAAGACGGAAATTATCCAGACAGATGAATAAGGAGCGGTTCCCCAAGCTTCGTAATACTTTAGAAAGTTGTCTTGGGCTTATGACGAAGTAGTGCGATGAACATCCGGAGGGAAATTAACAAGAAAATCGGTTCAGGTGGTTAAAATTTTAAATGATCCAGAAACATGTACCTTACTCAGGTATAAGTCCTTTAGAAACAGGGGCAGGAAACTTTGAATAGTTAATTTTCCAGCCCTGGGCTACTTTCAGCTCCATAAACATGTCGATCTCGCTTAACTAATTTTCATTTAAATTTGGAGTCACGTTCGGAGAGAAACCTCAAACCCACGCATCCCCAGGTATTATGGTTGGAATTAACTAGACTCGCATTCGATTCCCAAATACTCCCGAGCAATCAAAATTAATCCGCTTTAGCCCTGCTAGAGTTAAGCTGAACGATGGCACGGGACCTCGAGGCAAGGCAAGGAAATTCAACGTATACGCACCACCCCAGTGAAATTTATTTAAAAAATATTTCCCCCTCGAAATAAGAGGCGGAATTATATGAAAATACTTTGGAAATTTATTGTTATTGGGCCAAACAGAAGAAACAATGTAACCTTTTGTTTTTCCAATATTTCTTTATTTTTTGGTGGGGTTGATACCACTCCTTTGGTTGAGAGAGTAAAATATTTTAAAATATTTATAATACTGACGCAAGCAGACAATTGCGGCAATTTGCTATATTCAATTTTAAGCCGATTTCCCAACATCTGTACCAGATTCAGAGATCAAAAGCTGCTTTCAATGTCATAAAGCGTGTCGAGTATTATTGAAAAGATGAATACATTTTTATAAAATATAAAATTAGAAAATACCATCAATAAAGACTAATTTTTTTCAGTTTATATTTTAGAATTGCTAGTGTATTTTTTGAAACCCATTTTCGCAGCATGGGTTAAGTTCGAGTTTAGTAAAGCTAGATAGGTAGATATCTAGGTATAAAATTATGGCTTAATTTCAATCGATTTAGGGATAACCTTCAGATATCATAAATTATACTAAAGACTGTAACGAAATGTTCTGTCGCCTACTTTTGCTTCTAAATGTTGGTTTTTATTTTACAACAAATGCTATAAAAATTACTCACCTGATTCTTAGAATCTGCTCTTTTATATGACACGTTTGTGTGTTTGCTTCACTAACGAATTTAGTCAGAATGCAGCGATCGAAAGATACAACCAGTGAGCATATGGTGCGAAAATGGCAACAAAATCAGCAAGTGGCACTTTGAATTTTACGAAAATTTTTTAAAGTTTTAACTAGGACCGTTCAAAGATATACGAGTATTGCGGTTTAAGGAAGAATTCAGTGTCTCTGAGAAGTTAAGATCAGGTCGTCGAAAGGGTCCTGATAAATCCTATTCTAGAGAAGAAAATTCTGAACGCTATAAGGAAAAATCCGTCGATATCGACGAGAGATATATCAAAAAAACTTTCAAGTCATCAAATGATACAAAAAGGAAAAGTAAGAAACCGTTTAAAGACTTTGAAAGAGCAAAAGACACCTCCAAAAGGAGTTCTGCTCAAGAAAAACGAGCAATCAGACGTTCTAGAAATCTTTATCGGAAACTTCTCTCAAAATACGTTTGTTTGTCGTAATGGATGATGGAACATGTTGCAAAATAAATTTTTGTTTTTTACAAGGTCCATAGTTTTTTACTTCAAAATTTCGAACGGATGTTAGTGAATCAGTTCGAACAATTTCAGTGGAAAAATTTATGGTGTAACAGGCTATTTGCGAATGTGGGTTGAAATCAACGCCATTCTTTACTTTAGGAGCAATAAACGCTTACACGTTCGTTAAGGAATATTTGCAAAAAAGATTTTGGCCAATGATAAGAAAGCACAATACCTCAGTAATATTTTGGCTTAATTTAGCCACCAGCCTGGTTAAATTGTAAAGGCATTGAATTTGTTGGAAAATGAGATAATCCGCCAAATACGCCAAACCTGCATCCGATTTAAAAATACTGGGCAATTATGAAAGGAAAGTTTAACAAAAGAGGGAGGACGTGCTAAAATCAAGGATGTTCTGAGCAAATGTCCAACTCTAGCTAGGGCTAGACATTATGCACTGGGCAACTAGACTTTTGAAGATCTCAGGGAGCTATCCGGAAAGGGGATTGGTGATATTCTTTACTACCTTAACGCTACCAAATGGCTCTAACCTTATCCTACTCTAGTAACATCCAGGTCATATTTTTGTGGTATCAAAATAGCGTGCTTTTCAATTGCTATATGGATTCTGGCATGGCATCGGAATCGCCACTTCAACAAAACAACCAACTCAATTAAGGTATTTTCGTTACTCAATGCTCATTATTTAATTAAAAATGTTAGTTTTAGCTTTTAGCAAAAATTACTAGTCTTGTGGTATTACTAGTCTTGTGGTAAACACAACAAGAAATATTCTGTAAATAAAAAGGCAGGATAAAGGGCTATTGAAATAAAAGATACCAAAAGTTGCTTAAAAAATTTCTGAAAATAATTATTTACTATACAATCAGCTAAGCGTAGTTAAAATTATGTAAAAAGGCTCAAATGAGCCTAAAAAACTGGGAGTCACTTAAAAAGTCGGTGATTTCCTTCGTGGGAATGATTCTGAAGAGTCCTCTCGTATTTACACACAGTCGGCTAATTTCGGGCAAACAAAAATTTATTCACATCCAAATTAGCTCTAGACATGTTTGCTACTTAATTTCCTGATCAGGGGGAGTTCCGCCCTCGAGAGCTCCTTCAGCTCCTTCAGCTCCCTCGGCACCCTCATATCCCTCAGTCTCCTCGGTACCACTGCCATGGGGCTGTTGCTGGTGGTGCACCAGGGGCTGAATATCATCGTCCTCGTCGTCACTTTTTAGGAGCACGCAGGCCTCCTCGCGACCGTCTTCGTGGAGCGCGTGAACCGCCAGCTTCGCGTAAGCATAGTCTGGGCTCTTCCTGCTGGAGCTGGTGTTGCTCCCGTTCGTCCGAAGCAAAGTGATCACAACGAGGATCACGACGAGCGTGATGGCGGGAACGATGACGATGAGCAGCATGTAGGTGGTGTTCAGTTCTGAATCGTCATAGTCGTCGTAGTCACCCCCGCGGCCCGAGTTGTTACCGGAGCTCCGTTCACTGAGGGCATAGCAGAAGGACTCCTCGGCTGTGATTACCCGCAACTGGAATCCAGGGTGGCAGGCCAGACAGGCGCTCCTGCGGGAGTTCCGGCAGCGCAGGCAGGATGTGTCGCAGCTGGCGCACTTCTTCAGCGAAATTGGCCCCATTAGCGACTGGATGTTTCTGTCCGGGATCTCAAATTCGTTGTCGACCATGGGCTGGGCTGACGCCTCCGGGATCATATAGCTGCCAGGGGGACATGTGTTATAGCAGTGGCCATCGTAAATGAACGTGGTCGGGTGACACTCTGCGGGGAATAGAAAGAAAAAGATTTTTTTTAGTGGACGGGGCTATAAAGGGGCTCCTGGGGGTTATTCAATAGTGTGCCACATGTTTTAGGGTGGCATCTACTTTGTCTCTCGCAAACAAGAAAAATAAGGCAATTCAATTTAATATCACTTTAAAATTTTAGTATAGTTGTCTTATATTAGAAAAAAGAAATAGCATTTAAATAATAACAATATTTTGTTTAAACTACAACTAAAATGTTATTTCAAAATGTATACATTTGTAATTTGCGAAAACCATGTTTAAAGTTTTATGAACAAATATTAGAAAATGTTTTATTTCGCATATCCTCAACTGACTCGAATTTGTAAAATGAACCGATTAAAAAACTTCTTTAAAGTAGACTCCCTCCTTAAGTCGCTTATTTAATAAAAATAAAGATAACCTCAGACTGTAAGTGGGTAATATCTGTTTTAAAGCATAGTGTGGTCTAATTAGTTAGTAAACTGCAATGTTCCACATTTCCTAGCAGCACTGCCGAATAACCGACACATTCTATCAAAAAACGTTTTTTCCACAAAGAAGGAGAATAAGTATTTCTAGTACAGGGTGTTTTTGAAAATGCGTAGTTAAATTACTCGTTTTTGAAATGATCTATTCAATTTTAATTGTTTATTTATCGACAAAATTTAGCCGATATTTGAAATTTTGATGTAATATTAGTGTAGGATAGGTACCATCTAAAAATTAAATAATAATAGGACCTCCTACTGCATATTTAGAAAAGTTGGTTTTGGGAAAACTTCTGTTTTAAAATGAGTCGTTTATTTTGGAAGTGAGATTAGTTATTTTTTATTTAGACTTACTGTAATTAAAGGTTCATATTACCCGGGTGAAAAGTATAGACCGGAAAGATGCTAAAAGTTAATTTGAGGTCGAATAGACACACCTTTAACTCTTCGAGGCACATGATTTTAAAGAAAATCTTAAACCGTAGTTGCACAGTCTCTTCTTTTTCTTTTTATTATAGAAAAATAACTTTAAAAACAAATATTAAACTGTGTGAGTATGCGCAATTTGTACTTTTCGAGATGGGTTAAAATACATTCCACCATACACAAAAGGCTAAGCAAAAGGTGGGACTGTTTTTAACCCATTTAGAAGCCAACAAGAAGCCGAAAAAAAGCCTTAATAAATTGTTCAGTTTTTGGACTTAGAAATACTTTAGTTTCAAAATTTCAACATTCAGGCGTATTTGGGATACATCAGCGTACGTTTACCCTAATTTCGATCCGTATTTAGACGTGATGTCGGCCTCATTTCGGTATTTTATTATTAATTTTTTTAGATATCTGCATGTATTCGTTATGATTAGATGTTCATTAGATCAACGTATTCTCAGCTTTTCATCATTTACCATAAAAGCCTAAACAGCACCGAAGTTCTTTTATTTTTCAGCCTTTTTTTCAACCGGGTTAAACTTTATTATTATAATTAATTGCAGTTTTAGAGAAAAACAATGTCCTGCTTTCAATCACTTTCGAACTAAACAGCTCGAATAGTGGCGGTTTCAGAAGTATACAGAGGTTAAAAACTTTAGTTTATTAATAAAACATATTCAAAAATTAGTACTATAACCGGCTTTAGTAAAAGTAATTTATCAATTACATAATTGACCCATGGATTAAATCAAAGCAGCGACAATCCTTCAACACCGGGAAAATTGCCTGCCACTGTGCCGGAGGAGCCCTACGGAGCTCTGGGGCTCAGTGTTGGGGCCTGGTGAGGATCTGTGTAATTACTTCTCATAGGGAGGGGTGAGCATGCAGAGTTAATCAGAGGGGAGGTGTTAAAAACAGAAACAACCACCCACACAGCGCTCACTACTATCGACTAAAATTGTGCACACGAAACGTGGTAAATTGCGAAAAATTAAAATTCCCATTTAAAGTCGGCCAAAGAGTGCAACCAATGCTTGCTACAAAAATGCACAAGAGGAGGAGGACTGGTATTTGAATGCGAAGGGAGCGTACAGGGTAGAGAAGGTTGGTTATTCCTTAAGGAGCTTTCCCATAAATTTTACTGAAATATTAAACAATCGGCAAATTTTTTAAATTCTTTTATTATTTTTTCGCAAAAACTGGAACGGTGCGGGGCTCTGGGACTGCGGTGAACTTGTTTTTCTTTTCTATGGAAATTGTGATGCTTAGGGCTGCGTGCAGCACGCTTCCTCTTTCCCTGCATATTAAAGAGGCACGAGCCACTCAAGCGAAACGAGTATTTTATGGTGGGGTGTACGAGGCTTTGGAAATTAATGGGGAATTCGCAATCAGAAGAGCTAAGCGTGCTCATTTTAATTTACATGTACTTAAGTAGTTTCAGCTATCAAAAACAATGGGACCTATTTTAGGGATTTGCCACAAAACCGAATTAATTACAAATTTCGTAATTGTTACAACCATCCATAATGAGGTTTGTAAGATTCTATTGTTTTTGTATTTTAGTTTCGTTATAGGACTACAGAATTGTTAAAAAGATAAATTTTCAGAATACCGCGATTTTATATTAATAAAAATGTTAATGAACTTTCTTAAAAAACATTTTTGGAGTTGCTTATTTCAAATCTGGCGAAAGATGGTGGTTAAGTATTATCTTTTAACTTTCGTTTTACTAATTTTAGCAAGCTTCTTAGCGATTTGTATATGCAATTTTCAAGGTTTAATTTTTATACATTTGCTAAATAAGTTAAATGTAAAAGCCGTAATTTTGCTGACTAGTTAATTAAAAGCAACTGCTACTCTGAAGTTATATTTTTCTACTTAATCAAATTTCATTCTACAACAGGAAATGAAACGATGTTTATAATTTTTTCGATTTAAGATTTTAAAAATCGTTTTCCTAGACTATTCAGTAAGTAAACTTCACATTAAGTTAATTTTTGTGAAAATGAAAAGAAAAATTTATACATAAGAAGTACTCTACATATTTAAAGTGTTTTATAGGAAAACCGACTAGGGAAAAAGTTTCTTAACACTTTCGGTATGGTAGAGTTGGTCGCGGTTATACATTCGGTGTATAACGAGAAAGTTTTCCACAAGAGTGGCTGCACTGTACGGCAGTGTAAGCCGCAAAAATAATATGTTTTGCTGTGAACACAATGTAAATCTCGAGGAGGTCAGCATACAGGGAAATAAAATGATGATAACTAAAGTAAAAAAAAGCCAAATAATTAGAGCTGCTGACGACTTTATGCAGAGAATGCGTACTATAGGGAATTATCATACGTACGTGAATGCCAATTTTAGGTGGCGATCGTACCCAGAGAACGTTTCGCTGATTATTAGCGGCGATAGTACCGAAAGTGTTAATTCAAAATTAAGTTAATTTTAACTAAATTGACTATTTTGGTAGAATGATTAAGGAATAAAATTTTAGACTTTATTCTTTGAAAAGAAAAATTATCTATTTTATACCTATCCGTACGTATTTGTACGGCAATCAGTGTACACGATTTCGCTTTCACACACAGAGCTATGAAATAATGCATTATTCTGAAATGCATTACCATTCTCAGTACTACAATAAGACAAATTACCAGTACCATTGGTAATTCAACATATTTAATTACTATTACCAAGTATTATTCACCATTACCGTACTTCAAAAGCATTGGCTCATATTCTAAAATAATGAACAAGAGCTCAGACTCGATTTTAGTATAGAAAACATAGTTTCAAATTGAGATCGAATTCGGTTTTTCCATGTAAAAATTGAGACTGATCTTTTGCGCACATTTTTTTAGCATATGAGACATTACTTAGCATTATTTAGGGATACTTAGAAGCACTCAGCTCTACTTTTCTTTTTCGATTTACCTCTTGAGAAGCTATAATAATTACATTTCGGTTCTTTATAGAATTGTTAGATCTAATCCAATTCCTCTCCAACGAGTGCTATTACCGCGCTGACTTGTCTAAGATGGGAAAAACTCACACGGCAAGTATTGCGTCCACGGCAAGGACGACTCGGAGCACTCGTTTTTCGCCTGACGAAATGAGAGATCATCTAAATAACAAGATATGATACTCTCTATATAAGCCCAAAGTTCTAACCCAATATTGCAATTTCTAAAACTGTCTGGGGAAATTTTTACCATTAGATAAAGCAGTAAAAAACTACTGCTTCCCATGCTTTATCTAAAGTCCAATTAAAACGAAAGAGATAAGAATAGGCAGCGAAATATTCTCATCTCATCAGCACTTACAGTATAGAGAATAATGTGCACCCATTTTTTTACCACATATTTTTAAAGGCGCGACAAAGTCTCTGTTGCGCTGTGTGCCTATGCTTGCATGGTACTAGTGTAGTCCCCGTGGATAGGAGTTTTCGAACGTGCACATTGCTCTGGGTGGCGAAACTTTGTTTTAATTTTCATTCCGCCTCCCCCTAATTTTTTGTCTCTCACAAGTGAACCCTTTATTACTAACTACTTTTAATAAAATCTGCAATGTCGGTGATCTGCTTGGAAAACTGAGGGGAACTAGCAAAGGCCTTATCAGAGATGAGACGTTATAAGACAAATCGGAAAACAAATGCAGACAGAAGCCCCTATCAAGGGCTAAGTCGTAGCGGCCCCGGCTTGAATTTTTATGCTAGAGCTTGGTCCGGATGCTCCCCGGACATATGTCTCGCCAGTTTAGTAGGAAATATGGCCTGTCCAAATTAATGTAGAGCCAAGAAGAGGTGTATGTAAAAGAAGACCATTATGAGAATCAAGTACGCTGCATTTTTATAGGTAAATGCATGTTATTAAAAAATTTATAGATATGAATTAAAAACTATAATGTAAAACTATAAAAGAATTTTATTTTGCCTTTCCATTGCCATCGAGTGAAATAAAAGCATATTAGATGTAGAGTTGTACAGAGCATTTCTCATTTATTCCCCTGTATAGTGCTGTATAGTGCTGTTGCTAGAGATTTGTTGAGTATAATGATGAGTTACTATTGTATTAGGTCATGCTGCGCTGCAGTATGCAAGGTAATGTTGAGTATTTCCAAGGAATGCCAGGAGATGGTGATTAATGCTAGGTAATGATAAGAAATGCTTCTGAGGTACGGTAACGATGAGGTACCAACACCATTGCTTGGCATGATAGACTAAAAGTTACCTAATGCATCCTTCTCAAAAATGTTAATCGCAAACTTCAAAGTAATTTGTTTTATGTTTGAATTTGAATGTAAGGAAAGATAGAAAGAAAACGTTTAAATGAATTCTAATAACAGGTTTAAAAAAGGCAGTTTCTTTATTTGTAATAATTCTATTAGTTACTCGGAGAAGAATTTTAGCTTTACAAAGCTCAGAAGAAAAGGAAATGTTGATTTATATTTCTGGTTTTTAATTTATAGTTGCTAAGAAGGTTATTTACTTTGGAATTCTTTTATAGATTTTATTTGTACGGAATATTACTAATTTGTTTATACTTTTTATTGTTGCTTTATATTCATGAATAGTTGTTAGTTTTTTATGTTTTAAGTTTTCAAAAATAAATTCAAAAAGTGTAAATATCAAATTTTCTCGAAAAATTAATGTACCTCATCCTCCAATTAATTCTTATCTTATTTCACACGGTTATGATGAACATATCTGCGACTTTTCTTTATCTTCTTTAAATCGATTTACACAGTTTACATTTTAATTTAAAAGATTGTTCTATTTAATTTAAATTCGGTGTCACGTTTTACACGGTTTCATTTTGCAAGATTCTTTTAGGAACGTATCTACCGCATAAATCGAGGGGTAGGTGTACTAATTAATAAGGAATTATATACAAAGTTTAGTCTATTTATTAAATTAACTACTTGTAAACTATGGTTATGCAAGGTGGGGCAAAAGCAATGTTATAATGTGAATATGCCATAAATTTTGCAAATAGCATAAAATGTCATTGTTCTTTTACATTTATGTTGCAGGCAGATAGACAATTAGTTGACAAAAAATCACACAGTGCCGGGCAATGATGTATGAGATTTAGAAACACCAATTTCTGGACTATGTGGTCACCCGTTTTTGGCGATCTGAACTGACCGGCCAGATCGCTAAATCTGACGGCGCTACACTTCTTCCTTTGGGGCTTTTTGAAATCTCGTGTTTACCACAACAAACCATAAACTTTGCAAGTCTTAAAAGCCAAAATTGAAAAAGAAATCATCAATTTGGAGCTACAATTTAAAATCAGGAGATGGTTATTTGTCCGATACTATTTTTTTCAACTTAATGTCATCAATTCAAATAAACTTTCTTTGAAAACAGAGCTCAGGTTTTTTATTTCTCTTAAATGGCAGGTAATCCACATTATGCCATTATTTTTGTTCCACCTTGTAAAAGATCATGAGTCTTAGTATTGCGTGATAGGTTCACCTTGACAACCAAATGAATAAAATTAATAAATAAATGGGTAACTTTCTGTGATATTTCAACAACCATCCAAAATCGTTTAAAACAAATGAAAAGCATCGTTGTGGTGAGTTAATATGGAAAATTGAAAAACCAAAAAACCAAAAATGTTCCCAAATACTGCAAGGTTTAATCGTGTCATACCACCCTTAAAATTTTATGTTAAAAGTGGTAGAAAAGCCAAAAGAAAAAAAAAATATGGAAAATGTTTAACTATAAAAATTTACATGTATAAATGAAAAAACTTGGAATGCGTGTGTGTACAGAACGTAAACAAGGCCCAAAACGCTAGCGTTAGATTTTCTGGGAGTTACCAAAAAAATGTTTTATGGATGCATTAAAATGAAAAAAAAAATACAAAAATAACAACAACAACAACAACTCGTTTGTTTTATTTGTAAAACTCACCGTTTTCGACTTCAAGAAAGGGCACATCATGCCCCGCACCGCAACACACCGCGATGGGACGAAATACAAACTGAAGGAAGCTCTGGAGGTGTTTTAAGTGAGCGTGGATCATTTTGAAGTCATCTTCGATGAGTCAAGGTGCAGTTTACCCTTCGGAACCTGAAAACGGTGGGGGGGATGCCCTATCCAAAATCATAGTCGACGGCACAAAAGCATGATGAATTGCGTTACATGTGACGTGACAAGACGTAAAGGTGACTTCATTTTAATAATGCAAAATTTTTATTGGTTTTTGCGATGGTCGCACTCTTTAGCTCGATTTTTGTATTGTTTTCTTTCGACTTCTCGAGATAAGGTTCAAACAGAAGATGTTTTTATGTATCCCATTTTTAATTACTTTTCATATCATCCAATACAATCGTTTTTCCACTTTTTAAATGTTAATTCGGCTAATGAAAAGAATATCAGGAAATACGAGGGCAGTTTGATAAGTCAGTAACTTTTTGAATAAAAGGATATTTTGTTTTTCAGCAAATAAGCGTTTTATTTCTCAACATAGTCTGCTTTTAGCTCTATACATTTAGTCCAGTGTTTTTTCAATATTTTAATTCCTTCCAAATAATAGATTTTCTCGAGGACCTCAAAATAGGCGTTTGTTTCAGTGATGACCTCTTTATTTGACCCAAATCTCTTACCGCTCAGCAATTTCTTCAGGTTTGGAAATAGGAAATAGTCGTAGGGTCCTAAATTTGGACAATATGCTGGATGAGGTTGGATGGGGCTGGATTTTAGCCATGGTGACTAGACATAATTTTTAATTAGCAACATTAAACAAAATTAACTTTTTCTCCATTTTCGTTCAAATTCACGAGATTGTTTGCTTTCAATGTCTGTCTGTGAAACACAAGCTAAATGACGCAGTTTGCTCAAAATTTGAGAGTAGTCTGTTAATAGATGGCAGCTGACGAGAATAGTTCTGGATATAAAATTATTGCGCGGGTAATTCAAAAAGTCACTGACTTATCAAACTGCCCTCATATTTTCGGAGACCTCATTTCAAAATCAAAATCATTTTGAATTGCAATCACACTTTACTTTAGTTTTCAAACTAGATTCGGATTTTAAGTTCAAAAAATTGTCCTGTCGACCAAAACATGAGCCTAACTAAGGGATGTATGAAAAATAAGTAAAAATTGTCTACCAAAACATTGTGATAGGGTGGAAAATGAAATTAAATTGAATAAAACCCGTTCAAAAATATATTTTTTTTTGTCATTTATGTTTGTTTTTTTTTCAAATTTTTATTGTTTCGTTTTTTTTTTTGGATTTTTTTTTCGCAAATATTTCCACAATTTCTTTCACATGCTTACACAATAAATCTTAGAAACTATGACGTGTGCTTACTTCTTTTCCCCGTTTTAGTACCTCAAAAACCTTAGATTCTGCAATCTTCGAGGTCCTTCACAAAATTTACTCATTTATTTGTTTTGTTTTGTATTTCCATTTTTTTCTTTTTCTTACTTTTGAGCTTTAAATACCTTAAGAGCTAATTTCCACTTCAGTTTATTTCTGTCGAGATTCTGCATTATTTTGTTTTTTTATCTTCGATTTGATTCCACTGATTTTTTTTATTTATTTAATTTTTTTTTATATATAAATTATTTAAGTGGTTTTTCTTATGTCTTAAAAAAATTTATTTACATTTTTCATTATTTGTTTTCTCTCTCTCTTAGATCCATTCCTGTTTTGAAGGTATTTTGTATAATTCAACGATGTTCTAAGATGATTTTTCTGGTTCTTGTTAATTTAGTTTTGGATCAGATTTCATTTAATTTTTACTTGTTTTTCTATAAATGCTGTTTTACTATCGCTGTTCACTTTTATATTATTTTTAATTAATATTTTAAGTATAAATGAAAGTACATATCGTCGGGGATAGTGCAAATCCGCGAAACTAGCATTGGATAATTGCGCGTATCTGACAAAATGTAGCCAATTGAAGCAAATCCGCGTAATTGTTGTAGGGCCTTAATTATTTACATATTAAATTGATATATTTTTCTAACAAGAGATAGAACACATTAATAATTACTTTCTATGTAAAAATGAGCTTAAAATTCATTGAATTAATAAAGTTATTAAGTTTTAACCTTCCTCTGTAAAACTGGATCTATTGCAGATACGCGGCCTTTACGTATGGTAGATTCGCGGATTTACACTATCCCCGACGATATGTTGCAAGAATGGGTCTAATTAAAAATTTATTTACTATAAACGAGACTTATAACATTCATATAAAAGGAAAATATTAAAATATAAATTTTAATAAACTTAAGAACATTTTGAAATGACACAAAACAGAAAATAAGATATATACTAATAAATATTGTAATTAAAATATGCGTGCTTGTCAGGAATTTTGTTCTTTTGCTATTTCCAATATGTTTCAATATTTTTATTAAATTTTCAATTTATTCTGATAGATTTAACTCCATGAAATATTTTTCATTTCCGGTTAAAGAAATAAAATGAATTTATGGCTCTTTAAATTAAACCAGTCCGTCTTTTGTAAACCTCGTTTTCTCTTAAAAAAAAAAAAAAATAAAATAAAAAAAAAATTAATAAAAACCATCAATGCGGTGCTTTCATTTATCTCGGTCAATAGTTACCATCGATAAAATAAAATCCATTATGAGAAAAAGATTGCCTCTCAATTATTTTGGTCGGTCGTTGAGCAGCCATACACACGTTTGTTTTCCCAATCAATTTTCCAGCTGAGGGTTTGTTTGCCAAATTACATGAGATACACTGTGCCTGGGATACAACACATTCAGGAAACTGAATTACACCCTGTATAAGAGGATTCGAACCAGGTCCTGAACGAGGTCAGGTACCTTTTTGCCTGTATTTCGGCCGTTGAAAATGTTGCCCCCCAAAAACCAAATTAATTTATTTCCGCTTAGGCCCAAAATACCAAGAAAACCAAATAACAATTAGAAATGGAATTTTTGCGCCCGCTGAAATTGCTTATTGGTAACTGGAGTTAGTTGGACAGCTTAACTCTATGCACCACCCTGGGCGAATACCTCTGCACTATACTGCGGTCGCGTACAGGGCTTTTGCGATATTTCGTTTAAATTCAAATTGAGGCAAATTTGTGGTATTTTATTACTATTTTGCTTTAGGGATGAGAGCGCGATTTGCGGTTATCCAATGGGTGAACGCATTGAAATTTGCTCGATTGTGGCTGTATTTTACTTAATATTTGTGAAATTTCAGCAAATTGTGATATATTCCCGTCGAAAATAGTCAGCCAGCTTGTGGTAGGATTTATGGCTTCATGATAGGGCATCAATGGTAATCGATGGCATATGGAAAACTCTATGGGATAGTTTCGTTCCTATTGAATGGATTCACGCTTAGCTGAATTTTGAACAAAATTTAATACCCCTATCGAACTAATTCGGTTTTAAACATTTCGAATGAGTGCAATTAATTCTGGATTAATTAATTGTTCGATGCGAACTGTTTAACAACTTTTTAAAGTTAATCTGATATAAATTTCAAATGATTTTTTATAATCGGCGGTTTGATATATCTCGAAAATTACATGATTTGTTAATTGCATGGACGACCTTCGCTTTTATAATCACTCAACATTAACCCTTATCGGTCGTAAGTCGCTGCGGTCGTATGTAACGTGGGATGTGACGAGGCGAACCTTGTCGAAATTCGTTATTTGTAAAATATGGGCAAGATTGCTCGGTGAGTTACGTATCAGCGAAGAAACTTAGTGAGAATAACGTCTAAAAACCTAACATCCAATAAGGGTTAACATGCCTTCTAGATCCCTTAGAAAACATGATTTTTTACAAACCGAAACTCATCAAATCTGGTATGCGATGTTTGACCCGATAAAGACTTTAACATGAGTAAATTGCAAATTAAGCATAGGTTAAAAAAATTGTATAATTAGTATTAAGTTTTGTACAATCAAGATACAATCAGATGTCTGTTGATTTAATACCTATAACAATTTAGCTGTGTCATTTCAAGATATTCTTAAAAAATCAAAACATAAAGGTATATATACAATTGCGAGCAACTCATTAGGGACACCACATTATAAAAAAATTACATATATTCTCTATTACTATTACTTACTTCAAAACTTTTATCTATACGATAACTATACCCATCAAATGTAATTGTATAACCTCTGATGATTGAAAATTTAACGATTGTTTTATTTAAAAATCCCACAAAGATGGTATTTGGGGCGAGCAACAAATTAGGGACATTAGGGAGTGAACAACATTAAAGTGATCTAAGCAACGTGGTATCAAGTAAATCCTTTAATAAATTAAATAGTGATTTATTTGAACTTGAATCGAAGTGCAATATGGGGTCAAAACAAAAGCTGTGGTAGCGAGAAACGTGAGGACATAATAAAGTTGCAAAAGAAAAATTATAGTTATAGGAGGATTGTTGATATTTTGGATGTTCCAAAACTATGGTATATAATGCAGTGCGACATTTTAAGAAATTTCGAGTAACCAATAACATTCTCAGAAAGCAACGATCGCGAAAAACGACTACAACTCTAGACAGCAGGATAGTTATTTTTATCTAAACAAGATCCCAAAAAGTCAGCTGTAGAGATACGGAACGAAATTTGTAGCCAAAATGATGTAAACATATCCGTATGGTATGTAAGATGTCCACCTAAAAAAGAATTAGACCCCCGTTACACAAGCAAACTTGTAAAGTTCGGTGGAGGTAACGTTATGGTTTGGGGATATTTCTCCTGGAGAGGTGCCGGACCATTATATAGAATTAATGAAAAAATGGACCAAAATCAACACATACCATAGACTGGAAAATGTAATGGAACTCTACGCTTTTATGAATATTCCAGTGAATTTGTTGTATCAGCACGATAACGCCCCTGAGCACACAGCGAGACATGTCAAAACATGGCTTCAACGGCAATCAATTACAGTTATTGACTAGCCTTTCAATAGCCCCGACCTCAACCTTATCGAGAAGCTTTGGCATCAGATGAAACCAAAAGTAGGAGATATCTTGACAATCTGTTCGAAACAGTTAAGCAAGCAGGGAAGCAATACCTATTGAATATTGTCAAAATTTAATAAAGTCAATGCCAAAAAGATGTTACGCGGTAAAATACAATAAAGGATATCCTACTAGGTATTAATTAATAAAAGTCACATTTCCTTTTTTTGCTACCCTTACTCATTGTCCCTAATTATCGTTTAAATTTCTCTAATATCTGAGTTTTATCAAAATGTATCAAATAAGGGTTAAAAGATCTTTATTAACATTGAGTAGGAAAAGAAGAGAATCTTCAGCATTGATGCCAGGGGAGAAAAACTTTTAAAAATTTATCAATAATAATAAAATTTATTAAAATTTAAAAATTTCTGTATGTATCCCTATCTCGCAACTGTATATAAAATATAAATATAGAAGAAATAATTCTCAAAATCAAACAGGGACAACCTGTGAGAGTATTCAACTTATGATCATTTAAAAGAAAAAAAAAATATATATATATATATAAAAGAAAAAAACGAAACGAAAATATCATAAATTTTCTAACAAAGTAGATATGTTATACATAAAACAACACTTATCTTTTAAAAGTAAAAATATAAAACTAAAAAATGAGTTAACAATAAAATTTACACATAAATATACCACAGCAAATTATAAGATATGGTCATTCCCACTTAAAAAAAAAGGAAATATGTTTTCTACTTACGTTAAAAACAGCTTGTCTTAGGGGAGGGTTACAGATAACCACTATAAATAATCACTAATAGCTGGAAGAAAGGATATATACCCCAAAATAATCGTTTATACATTTTACGTATAAATAATATTAATTATTTTTGTTTGTTTTGTTTTTAATATTTTCATTTTATATAGCTGCAGTAATTTTACATAATTAATCTCTGCTGCACTTAATCGCTTTGTTTTTGCGCTAGTTTTATTGATTAATAAGTTAAATGTTAATAAATCTCTAAATCTTAATAACAAAAACGAAATAATTACACTCTTTGATATGATAAAAAGGGAAGCTATTTGTGTTTAGGAGGAAAAATTATTGTTCTCGGTTTCATATGTTGCGTTTACATTTCGTTCCATAAATAAAATGGTAAAATATAATTAAAAAAAAAAAAAAACATAAACATGGATTACATTCAGGTATACAAAATTACGTACAGTGGGACGTAGAATAGAAATATTAATAAATTTTGTAAAGAAAATGGTAAGATATACCATTCAAAAACATTTTGTTCTAATTTATTTATATAACACGTGTTTTTCGTTTGTTTTTTTTTATTTTATTTTAAGAACAGATCTAATTTTTTTAGCGATATGTTGAAAATGTAAAAATTAGATTTTCCTGATATGAATAAATCAAACGAATAAACGAACAAACAAAAAATAATTTATATCCGCTTACACCGTACACGTAATTGTCAGGAACTCGTTTCTTGATTTCTTTGTTTATTTTTTTTGTTTTATTTATTTATTTATTATTATAATTTTTTTTTTGTAAATTTCTATCTGATTAATGTTTTACGTTATTTTATAATAAAAGCAGTAGTGAATTCAAATTGCTTTAAAATGTTACCTAAGATTAAATTACTCTTGGAGGTAGATGACCGCATATTTAAAAACTTTAATTTGATTTTACCGTTGAAATTAATTAATTTTAATATGCGTAATCAGCAGTGGGATGATTCTATGAAATTAAACAGAGGTTGCCAAGGTTGAAGTATTCAAATTCATCACACATTGTAAATATTTCCTGTTTGAAGTTGCCTTAATGAGGTAAAATGGCGTATTTATTTTAATTTTTTCTTAAAAAATCTCAATAAATTGTCTAATATGCTTGGTATAGATGAAAAGCTACTTTGCGTAATTTATGAGATAGAAATAAGAAAATGTCCATTCTAAGAATTTGCGAACGTCGAAGATATTTCAAACTTGATAACTTGGTAATTAGGGATTTTGAGGAATTCAAAAAAAAAAACATAATAACTAAGTTTAGTCCAATTTGAATATTCTAGGAAATGAATATCGTTCAGTTGTAAGGGATCAAAGGAAATTAATTCAGAGAAGACAAATGCTTTTCATTATCAAATGAAAATTCAATTTTATCTTAATTTAAATCAACATCTAATTTAAGGATGAATGCTTTATTCTAGTCATTTAAATCGGGTATAAATAAAAATGTAAATTTTCATTTGTTCAAAATCTTAAATCTCCAAAAGTTCTTTATCGATTACTTAGAAATTTTGATACAACGTTGCATTTATTGTAAAATAGCGCCATCAGTTGGACGTAAAAGTAACATACGCAATAGAAGCGCCATCTGTTGAAGGTAACAGGAATACCGGACAGTGTTCCTTTTGAATGTTTGCTGTTAAGCGCGCGTTAAATTGAATTTCCCTAGATTTCGATTTATGTATTTTCATTTTGATTTAATTATTTCATGTATCATTACGTTGAAATTAAGCTATGTCGGTTACCATAGCGTTCATTTTGTGAGTGTAGTTTATTCTTTACTTTTTTCATTATTTTTCATTTAGTTTTTTCTGTTTTTCAACTGTTTTTCTTATGTTTCACTGCAATTGGCGGTGGAATTTAGTTGTGTCGATTAATTTATAACAGAACAACAAAAAATATTGCATATACCCAAAAGTATTATGAAATTATGCCATATTTTGAAAGGTGTGTTTTATATTCATTTATATTCATTCTTTTCTCTCTCTTGCGGTCGAGTGCAGCTAGTTTAAAATGAAAAGCTTAAGTGGCGGTCTTTGAGTAATGCAGCAATTTAAATTCACTACTACTAAAAATCATATAGAAAATAGTGAAAAGAAATATTTAACAAAAATTTGAATAAAACATAAAAAATTATCAAATGAAATACGTGGGCTCATAAGATCCTTTTTACATATTTACATCGGACTTAAAACTTACACCGCTTACTGATAAAATTATTTATGTGTTTTTTTTTTTTTTTTTTTGTGACTATTTCGGCTGTTAAATCCGAACCAAAGTCGCAATAATACGCAGCGACCGTAAGATTAAACAGATTTTATACAAAAGGAAATAAATTTAATAAAAGCATCTATAGAAAAAATAGAATAATAGAAATAATGACTCGTTTTACTTTACACAATTTGTTTTCGTTTTATGTTTAAATTACTTACATAATCTCGTTTTTCTAGCATTAATTTTAAAATAAATTCCTTCGAAACCGAATAGCGCAAAAGTTGTTTAACTAAAATTTTTATTTTCATGGTTATCTACACCTTTTCTTTATCAAACGTACAGCAATCGATGAGCTTTTTGCCTTCAGTTTATAGAATTTTTTTTTTATTTTTTATAAATTTTAATGTATTAAGTAAAGTGTGTGTGTTTGTTTGTTTTTTTTTTTTTTAATTTACAAATTTTAACCCCATTTAGTCTCACAAAGTTCTTTTACAAAAAGTGTCACATCTATTTAATCTCATTTGTTACTACTTATGCTTAACGTTAGTTTTACAAAACAGTCTTTGGACAAGAATTGTTTCTACGCTGTCCTTGATTTCACTTTATTATTTTTATAATTCACATTTTATCTACGGTTTTGCATTTGCCTCATTTATTTTTTAATTTATTTTTTCTTTACTAGTTTTCTTGTTTCTTCTATCGATCAACACTTTTTTCGTGTGCGTTAGTGTAAACAAAAAAAAAAATAAGAACGTTTCTAATTTTTTGGCGGGCTTTAGATTGGTAACGAATACACAAAAAAGAAATAATTCAATAAAAATTAGAATAAACAAATTAAAATAAATTATCTACGGAATGTGTTTTTGTGATTTACGGAAAGGATTAGAGTGTAAACAGCTCGATTTTATAAAAATTCCTATATTCCCTCTAATTTCCCCTGGGACAATCTGTCTCTGAAGGAGGACATATATAAATAAATGATTTTTCGTCGAGCCGAATTGGATGCACTGAGCCAACGAAATTGTAGTAAATTTTACTCCAAAAATTATGTGCAGACTTTGTTAAAGAGAGATAAGGAAGCGTTCACATTGCACAAGAAGTAATTTATTCCCAATGTAGTCCTACAGGAGGACGACTTGGATCCAATTTGAGCTGAAGAAGGACTCGTGAATATCATCCTAGTAGTGTAGGATGTCCTCATTGTCGCTGTCGTTGTCGTTGTCTGGATAGATGGATAGAAAGATAGAACACTATCCGGCGACGACAACGACGGAAAAGACATTCTCCTCCTTGCCGGAGGATTTGTCCTTTTCACTACTTAGCTTCTGTATAACTGGCGGCATTATCACATATAAGCTGTCGCGTTTATCGTAATTTATAGGCCCATTATAAATTTCTGAATTAGTTTCAGTCCTAGCCATGGCAAATTGTCATTTTAAAAGTTCGTTTTATGGCGGAATCCTTAAATTTATTGTATAATTTTTGCCCTCAAGATAAAAGATGGGTCGAATTTGGAAGTTTGGTCAGAGATATAGGGGAATGATATCCTTACTTAATGAGCATTATTACAAAACTGTTGCACTTAAAGCATTCTTTATAAAATAAATTGCTCTAGCAGTTAATCTAGAAAGTAAATTAGTAATTTTTCTGGTTTTTGATTGAGTCAATATGTTAAGAGGTGCACCTGAACAATCTTAGATTTCATGTTCGTAAGATACATATCCCCCTTATCTGTCTTTACACGTGAAATGCTTATGTAAATCTACCCATTTAAATTCTGAAGACTCAATAACACGTGCTTTTGTAAAGGCCTATTATTAGGTTGAGTACCTTCAATAATTTTACTATTCTCAATTTCATTTCATATAGGTTGAATTGACTGCAATCGTACGGATAGAAAATTTAGTGCGGCATTCAGCTTCCTTGCAAGAATTTGATCCAAGAGACGTGACTCTCGGAATGAAGTTATAATTCTATTTTATTAGAATGAAATCTATTTCTTATTGATTGGTCTCTCGAGCCGTATTATGTTCAATTCAATAATACTTCCTTTTGCAATATATGACTGAATTAAGGTTACAAAAAAAAAGTAGAAACTTTAAGGAGACTATTGTAAATATCGTTTGTCATTCGAATCGAAACCGAATGCAAGGCATTTTAGTGTCTTAGTTTTCGGTTTGATTGAAAAATGATACTCGCAATAGGCCCCTTATTCATTTAAATATTCTTTTTAGGTATGCGGCTAAAATGTTATAGCAAGTTAAAGTTTTAAATAGTAGCATAAAATATTCTGAGGTAATTAGAACTAGATGCTGTAGGGTAATAGTGACTGTTTATCTTTTATTACATCCTTAAGTTGTTCACTATGTTTGACTTTAGTATCTAATTTTAACGTTATTTAACACCCAAAATATGAAGACAATATTTAAATTGATATCAAAGCGGTAATTACTTGCCACCAATATTTAAATAAAAGTACTTAACATTTATTTCCTTATTTCCTTTATAAATTTGAGGATGTTATGAAACGAGCATGTCTGTTGTAGTACATGGAAAATTTTCTTGTTTACATTCGCGTAAAACTCTACCGCTCATTTACATTTGTTCGTAAACAATGAAATCAGTTAAATAAATTTTCCCCGAGATTGTTTACTTACAACAAAACCTCTTGAACTGAAATTCAACGTAACGCTAGAGAGTTTTAAGGATGGTGGGTAAATGTTATCCAGGAAGGGTAAAGTGATAGGAATTAGAAGGTATAAGAGAAAACATTATGAAAAATTACAAAATCGAGCTGTTCCTGCACGTTCCGGCTTTTTTTTTTTTGTTTATTTTTGGAGTGGAAGGGATTTTAAATAGGGGGTAAGACGCTTATGGGAATAAGAAAAATAAATGTTACTTGAGAAGGGATTAGAAATACAAACAGTTCGCGAAAATAATGAAGTTCTAACGCCGCCGCTGAACGAAGATGTATCCCGCTTCTGTTTCTTACTTTGAGAAAATCCTAAATTTTCGGTAATTTCTAAGGATTGTATGTGCTTAAATTTTTACTTGTTTTAATTAATTTGTCTCCAGGCAATATTTAGGTATTTAATAATTGCACTTGAACGAGAGTGGGGAGAAATTTTCCCAAAAACATATTTTCACAGTTTGGTTCTAATTTACTTTTATTATGATTTTAACTAATCCGGTTACTTTGTTAGTTTCGCTACATAAAAAGAAAAGAAGGATTCGGGGAAATTTCCCCGAGGATGACTCTCAGTTTGTTTTTTTTTTTTTCCTTACTTCTCGTTTCGAATTTTAATGATATTTTACTTGTTCCGTTTAATTTCTTATTCTTGTTCACAAAATTTTCATCTCTTATAAAATTTCTCGTTATCCCTAGTCAATAAAAGTAATAAAATAAAATAAAAAGAAAAAAATAATCAAGGGTTTTATGTTTTCCTGATATTTGGCACATGATCTTCCTTTTTTCTTTCCTTTTTTACCGCACTTAATACTACACCTAAGACCTTTTTTATATATTTTTCTTTTTTCACAAAATTTCACAATTTTCACAATTATTACGAGTAAATACCGCACAACTACCAGAGTTTAGCATGCTTTTCTTAGTGCTTTTTGTTTTTTTTTTGTTTATTTTAGTAAATAACATAAATAATAAAAAAATAGGAAATCCCAGAAACCCGTTACAATTATTAAAAAAAAAGATATTTACACCGATATACCCCGTAAGAAGTAAACAAAAACGAAAAAAAAAAAAACAAAAAATTGCTGCTATCCTATAAAAATTTTGGGTGAAAATTAAAGCGGAGGGAAAGGAATTTTATACACTTTTAATATTCATCCATTGCTATTATGACGCGCTACTCCGGAGCCGATTGTTATTTGTTGCAATTGCAAGTGGTAGAATTTGTAGAAAAATAAAAATTATTAAACACAAACCTATACATCTTTGGTCTGGCGTGTAACTAATGCAGGCTGAGCTCGTTTGATCGTTAGTTGCAGTGCGCTCATCTACACGACTATCACCGACCTGAAAGAAGAATTGTGGTAATTAGATAAAAATGCACTTTTTAAATTCACTGTATGGATTATTTTTTAACACTTTATTGACCGGTGACGAATTAACTCGTCTTTTCATGCCTAATATGTCTCATGACGAGTTAGCTCGTCGTTACATTTGCATTAACTATTTTAATTTATGAAACTTAGAGCGATATAGAGTGATGGACACATTTATAAAGCCACTATTAGTTTTTCTGGGAATTTAGCTTTATTGCGTTATACGAATACTTTTGTTATATCATACGATTTTAGTCTTATTTAGGAGTTTGGCGATTGCGTGTCATATATTTAAACAGATTTTTCGCGTTATTATTAACAAATTTATTGGACCTGACTACACATTTCAGCAGGACAACGCTGCTATTCATGTGTCTCAACAGTTAAAAAAGTTGTTTCAAGACAAAAACATCCCTGGCCTGACTTAAATCCATCCAATGGAGAATTTATGGGGATTATGGTTAAAGCCGTTAAAAAAATGGGTAAAAAAGGGAAAAAGAGAGAAAAATCGTAAATGGTAAGATATCGAATGTACATGTTGGAACACTTCTTTCCGAATCACCCTGTAGAACACTGTATTTTTTTGGAATTTTTAACAAATCATTAAAAACTAATAGTTCATCACAGAAGCTTCTAAAGTGGCTTAAATAAAAGCCTGATTCGAAATCTAGGAATATCGAATACAAAACTTATCACTATAGAACTTTTTACACATTTTAACGAACAAGTCATCTAGCAAATTTTAAAATACTTTTAACTGACTTTTAACTTATCTTAACGAAATTTTACTCATTTAGATAGCAGATTACATTTAGCTGCATTTCATTCTAAGTTAAGCAAGCTCACGATTGGTGTGGGTTTAATTTTAGGCGCAATTTCTTTAAACGCAGTTGATAAGTTACTCTTTTTTGCATATAACTTATGTGCTTTCTTAAGTCTAAGGGATATCTTAGCTCTGTTTTTGTGTTGTTTTGACTGCGTTTCGTTTCATAATTAGAATATATGGGTAGAGGTAAATTTTTGACTGAAATTGAATAAATCAAAAATTAAAACTTTTATCGGATTCTAGGTATATTGCCAAGGAGATAGGATGATCTGACAGAGTAGTAAATGACTGGAATACGTTCCATCCAAGAAAAGATTTTTTTTTCGTAAAGGTTCAACTATCATTTGATCCGCAATTATAAGCTCCTGCATCAATCCGTTAATTTTTAATGATTTTTCAAAAATAGCCAGAATACGGCCTTCTGTATTTTTTAATTCTATTCTTCTTGAAAACGTAATGTGATGGAGCATTTTCATTTACGAATCTATGGAAAAAAAAATCCTACAGAAATGGTTTGTCAATTGCTTGGAGATAAAGACACTGCCCCTTAATTTTTTTTAGCAAAATAAGTTGGTCGCAGGGTGCAATATTTTCCATCAAACAATCAACTTATTCGTTTCCGATTGCTGTAAAACCCCTTTCTACTTTGAAATTCCGAAATGTTAAAGATAAAAATGTACATACTTGCTGCATATTTCTCCAGTGTCCGCTAACCGCTTCAGTATCAAGGAAATTATGCTCCAGGTCACTCCCGAACATCCCAAGACGGTTTGGTGTTATTCGAACTGGATCATCCGGTTGAGGTGAAGATTCTGTTCCATAGAAAATGAGGTCCCATTGAGTTATTTGTGCTAAAATATCAAGAGAAAACACAACAAAATATGATTACAATTGCAAACATACAAAAAAAAAAACAAAATTATAATAATTAAATTAGCTAAAATAAATTGAAAATCACCAAAATCGCCAGGGACTGCGATTTCAACAAGAAAGTGATTCAAAACACTTCTAAATATTTTACAAGTGGTATTAATGCGAGTTAAGGGGAATAATGAAATGAAAATTGTGGGACAGAATTAAGGTAAAAAAAAAAGAGAAAATCGAAAACTGCAACGAAAACAAGTCAAACATTTTTAGGAACTGCATGTACCCTTGGCGCTCTTTCGATTCGGGATGTAGGGCTTCTCCGCGGACTTATCCCGCAAGTCGATCAAGTATCCCTGGGAGTTCTTCTTCGAATTCTCCCGGGATGGCTTCTGGTTAGAGTTGGTGCTCCCCGTTCGTCCGGCAAGTGGTCCAGAGCTGCTGGCGCTGATTCCGCCCCGATTTGTGCCGCTAGTCTCAGAAGATTCGTAATTTTGGGATTGTTTTCGGGTAGTGCTGGCCCTCGACGGAGGCGTCTCTTTTGGAGCAACGTACGGATGAAAAACGGGGTAAATTTGTTGAATTTTATCATATTTCTGAAAGAGTTTCGGTATCCTCTGGTTGTGGGTGGAGACCCGCTCATAGCTGTTGTCGTAGAACTGGCTCGCTGGCGAGAAGGGCAATGGGGGTGGGGCTCGCGGCGCTTGAGTGGATACTGTGGCAGTGCTGCTGCCGCCAGCCACCCCCGCACTCTCTTTCACTTGCTTAGGTGCTTTGATGGGGATTTTCTCGTAAGCTCGCAGAGGCTTATCTGATTTACTTGAGGATCCGCCAAAATTCGAATTGTAATTCATCGATTGGGGCACCTTAGGCCGCTGGGTTGTGCCTGTCTTTCCGCCAACGGGTGATTTACTCGATGGTGTCGATATTCGGTAGAAATTGCTTTTACCATTTGATCCCCTGCCAAAGTGGTTCGTAGTTGTCTGAGAGTTTGGGCGATTTGTGGATTTTTGACTCCCATTCCCGGCGGAACTCTTGCTGGCCCCCTTCCCGCTCGAGGAGTTATTCTTTGAGTTCTTCCCGTTTTTCTTGGGCGTGGAAAGTATGACTCCGTAAGAGGACATCTGATGGAATTGCTGCTGCTTTCTACTACTGTTGTTAGTAGTCGAGCTAATTTTCGTAGCCGGTTTATTTAGGACCATAACTGAATACGATTTGGAGCTAGATGATGGCAATTTTGGATATTGCGGAGAGTACACCTGGTGGCTGGCTGAAAGGGTTGAAGATAGTCCAGGGGTTGGAGTTGAGGGCACCGAAATTGGATCATTCGGATCGATTGGTGTTGCTGTCCCATAAAAAATTAGTGACCACTCCCGCAAAAGGGCGTGTCCTATTTGTTGGTAATCGAAATCGCGAAAAGGGGTTAATTTTGAAATATTTTGTTAAAAATAGTTACCATTAGGCCAAAAATTCAGTTAGAGAGCATGTGGGAAAATATGTTAGTAATTGTTGATGATTTTTGGGGTTTAGATTTCGTACGTGGTATGTACATACCGTTGTGGCGCCCCTCATTGTAGATCTCCAGCTGCCAATAGCCATGGGGTGCTTCGCCCCATGTGTGAACAGACATAAAGGGCCATTGACTAAACCCAGAACGGGATACGTCGTGTGTTCTATAATAAAAAAAAAAAAACAAGTTTAAGTAACTTTTGTAATGCATTCACCAAGTTTAAATATATTTTGCTATTGTGACGACTTTCAATATTTTAAAAAATCAAGAAGGCGAAGTTTCTTAAATAGTACCCCAATTCATTGGATATAGGGGAAACTAATTTCTCCTTATAACTGATGGTAACCCCGACTGGCCTGAAAGACTAGTCGAAATACTTTCTTAACCCCAGATTACTTATTTTTCGACGCTTATTACAAACCTTCTTCGTTTCGATTACGCTTACATACAAAAAGGGATTTAAAGGTTATATGAAATAAAATAATCAAGTTATTTTTATTTAACAAATGTTTCTTTTTATATTTGTCATGTTTAATCCTTTGAGCGCTGAGTTATGCGAAAACGTTAAACGTTTGCTGTGGACTGACTACGTTTTATGACGAGACGAATAATACGCAGGTTTTTGCTTAATTTTTGCGACAGAGCGCATGTTGGGTTGACTGTACTTCCGTTGCAAAACATGTTGATTGTAACAGAAAAGACCTTAACGCTTTGAGTGTTATGAACTTATTATGGGTCAAATATGTCCAAATTGAATGACTGTATGAGAACCCATGCGTTCATGGCCCAAATCGAATGACTGCAGCATATCGGAGGCTACCTCTTCATGAGGTCTTGAAGCTTCTCTATGACGATGGTATCAAAATATCATTAAGGATTCTGGAAGGAAGAAGTACTCCATAGCAGGCGACTAACGAAAAAAACCTCGATTGACTCAAAGGATGAGGCAAACGAGATTAAATTACGCTCGTCAGTTTGCTAACGTCTACAGTTGAAGATTGGAAAAAGGTACACCCATAGAGCTTCATTACTCTCCGAAAAAATGCGTCATGATTTTCGTATATAAATTAAGCTATTTTTATAGACATTTTTCAGTGACGTGCATTCTTTAACAGAAAACTCGGAAATTATAAGAAGGTGTCCATATGAAAAGTATGATCCTTCCTGCATCCAGAAAACCATAAAACATCCGCTTGGGAGCATGGTGTAGGCAGTAATAAGCTGCGATGGACCTGGATATGTTATTTAAAAATGTTGATGTATTTCTTTTTTATAAAAGTTTCCTTTAATCTTAAAACGTTTTTAAACTTTAAAACGTTTTTGTATTTTAAAAATTACTCCAAATCATTCATATAGGGGAAACTGGGAAACTGACATCCTCCTATGCTATTAAAACGATAGCTGTTTTGCTAGCTAATTTCTTTGTGGCTTAACCCATAGTCTAAAATGTTTTTTAAGGTTAATTCCAAGAAATCTTCAATCTCTATAGTCTGGGACCTTAAATAACGATCTTTTTGAATTGAAATTTTACAAAAACAAATTTTTAAAATTGTTACAAATCCATTTTAGTTGTATTTATAACTTTTTTTTACTTCAATTCATTTTTTCGCTCAAAGTCATTTAGAGAACTCGATAGAAAAATGCAACTGAATTATTTTGAAGATTTTAGGGAAAAAACTAATTCAAGTCAAAGGTAACTGAAAAGAAGTTTTTAAGAATTTTAGAAATTTTTATCCAAAAAGAGGTTTTGCAAGCTTCTTTTGATTCGATCCAAACGTATTCAAGAATAGGTCCCCTGTTAACCCATTGTTTCTTTTATATTTACTTTATAAGATTTGTTTTTTTACAAAACCCTAAAATAACTTCTTTTTGGTATTATTTTAAGACAAAACAGATAAAATTAACAAACAGATTTGTTCTTAAATAAATCACCCATTGTGCATAAATTTTAACACAATTATTGGAAATGTTTCCCAGGGCGTATTCTGGGTGATAAACAAGGAAAATGTCGAAAGTTGTTGAATCCATTAATATTGGATCCGATAACATCGAGTTTCTGTGTTTCATTGAATTAATTCTATCCCAAATGGGAAGAGCATTTATTTTAGCTGAACTCCTCGCCTGGTTGCTAATCGAAATTCTGATCTCAAATTGAAAAAGTTCAAGTTATTATAGGACTACAGGGGAATGTAAACTGGGAAAATGAAACGGAAACGTAAACGTAAACGATTTCGAAATGTTTACAATTATTCTTGAATTTCGTTATGTGATTGCATTCAATTAAAAGTACAATTTTATAGCGCATTTATTCTTTATGCTCTGTTTTTTTTTTCAAGTGTTAATTTTAAGCTATAGCATTAATTTTATAGTAAAATCATAGGTTGATATAGTTTTTAAGTAGACTACTATTATTACTTAATTATTTTTATAGAGTTTACAGTGGTAGTCAAAAGTAGGTTTGCATGTATCAGAGGAGAAAATGTGAGCGCATGAAAAATATTAAATTAAATTAAAGAATAGTTTGAAAATAGTAACTAACCCCGGTACCCTGGCAGAGGGAGTGATGCAGGTAGGATAATAAGTCCAACCTCCCGAAAAGAGTATGTGCCGCATCGCTCGTCTGTGGCGACGAGGTATACTATAAAAATGTTCTTCCAAGAATAATATACAACCGAAACACTATAAGTTTTTCATTATAACAATTTGGGTATGATAATAAAAAACAATGAAATAAATTAACTTATATTTATTAAACTTAAGAAAATAAATCACTAATTTCAAAAATAAGTTATAGAAAATACAATTTAAAAAAAGTACTCAGTAATTTGTGTGTCATCATTTGTTTTTTATGACTTCTGGTGAGATAGGTAGTCTCGAGCGCTCAGACATAGTTCATTGCACTCAATCCCTACTCTATCCGAATTTCCTTGTTGCCCTAATTAACTTAAGAATGTCATGATAGAGATTGAGAAATGAAATCTTCCATTCTCAAAACATCAGCACCGAATGCCATTATGCCCGCACAAGAGAAGGCCGGATAGTTACAGAGGAGGTGTTCTATGCTCTCCTCATCCTTCCCACACGAAGGACACCTCGGCTCGCTGATGATCCCTAAGATTATGTCCCGTAATCGTCCCTACCAACATTCTGCAATCCTTCCTACCTAAACTTAACAAGAGTTTCTTATCCGAGCGACTAACTAACCTTTTGGTTATTGCTATTGATTAAATTTTGTATTTTTGATTCTGGTATGGCTTCCGAAAGATTTGTAGTGTGCTTAGTAAGATTATTTTATTTAATATGGTCCATTCCAGATTTTCAATATTATTTTCGCAAAAATATTTAGTTGCAACCTTGCTTGTGTGTTTCGGATCATTGTCTTGTTGAAACACAAATTCGTTTATATTTATTTATTTTTTGAGTAGATTGCTCTAAATATTCTTTCAGTAGATTTACATAATATTGTCCTGTTAACCATTTTTTGTAAAAAAATTCAATTTGGATTGCCCAGATTGCTAGTGGCACTTGGCAATCATTTGGATAGTTGCGACGATGAAGATGTAGTTTTCTAACAGGATAATGCATCCATCTATTTTTCGAGGTAAACCAAGGATTGACTTTCGGACAAAAAAATGTTTGCGCACTTGAGTGGCTACCTTGTAGTCCTAATTGTAATCCCATTGAATCGTTGGTAAGGTGTATGCAAATGGGCGTCAGTTTAATAGCATAAATGCCTTAAAAGCAACCATTCGTACATGCTGATCTGAAATTGGCCCGGATTGTCTAAATAATTTAATAAATTTCACAATGCCCAGCAGAGTTTTTTTCAAAGTAAAGGAGGTGATTAGGAGGACACCAAATATTAAATCAAAAAAAGATGGCAAAAGTATGACCTAATTAATTTGTTTTACTTAAAAATGATAAGTGCGATCATACGAGCCGATTAGTTCTTGTATACGATTTAAAAAAGTACTTTGTAATTTTTATAAAATTAAAGAATGCTGTGCAAGACATAAACAACTTTAAGGCAGATTTTGTAAAAATTTTATAAAATTTTAACAAGTTATTTGGACTCTGTTTGCATAAGAAGGAGAGGTGGAGAACGATGTTTAGCAGCAAAATCAACATAAATCTGCACCTCTTTACGAGATTCCCTGTTGGATCTCACAGATTTGGATTAAGGAAAGTCCTCTAACAACTAACTAACTAGTTGGGAAGGTGTAAGATTGCCCAGAGGCGGTGTCCAAATCGGAGCAACTCCAGAATAATCTCACAGGGCGCAATTAGCACAGCTAAAAGACCTTGATCGCCTCAATCCCAGAAACATGCCATTCGCAAATCTTCCCTTTTGTTTGGATTTGCTGCGTCTAGCAGGAGCATCTTCAAAGTTTACGAAGTTAATCAAATCCCGCCCCCATACCTTGTACACGACCCCAACTTATGCCCGCAAACAAACTGCAGCAACTCGATGGAGTTTTAATCACTGCACAGCAGCAGCAAACTTTAAGAAAGTTTACAACGCGCTGAAAATCTCAGGAGTCGGGATGTATCCCGGCTCGGGAGACTCTGGATGATGTGAACATTTGCCCCATTCCGTTTCCCTCCGCCAAATCCCATAAAAGTCAATTGATGGCGTATTCGAACCAATCGGAGCAGTAAAAGAAGAAAAAAATTTAGTTCGAACGATTAAACTTTAGCTGCAGCCCCTAACTTAGGGAAAGGGGAGGGACGGGACTCCAGATGCTTAGTCAAGCGAAAAGCTTTCGTGTTGCCCCGAAATCAGCAGCACTTCTCCGGGAGTTTTTCGAGTAATTAAAGTAACTTTCAACTTTGGGCAAGACTGTCAAAGAAGAAAACTTTAAGTTAAGGAAACCAAAAAGGTTTCGGGGAGTACCCTTCGGGTGTGGGTTAGCTTCAATGAAATCGAAAATCAGCTCAGGAACTCAGGGAAAAAGTTCTCGTCGGGAAGATCAGACGAGGGCATTTTCTGAGAGTTAACTTATGAAAGACTGCTGTGAGAAAGGCAAATTTCAATTTGTGCCAGGAACATTCCGTTCACAGAAGTCTCCTTCGCGACCAGCTGGAGGCTGTCATCCGAATTTTATTTGGGTTATTCGCCCGATGGAATTTCGCTAGCATTAATTCCTTTTGCCGTTGGGACGGTATACAACAAACAGCCGGGGGACTAGCGTAATTAAAAATATTTCATTCACCTGGACGTAAGAAGCGTGACTCTGGTACCGGCTGGTGACTTCAGATAAATCTGGATGTCTCCTCGCCGCTGCGATGTTAGTGTGATTTTTGCTTGGACATGCTCCAGGAAGTTCACCCCCAAACAGTGTTTTACATCTAACTGGAGCTGGATGAATTTTTTTGGGTAAATTGTCCTGCAAAATTAAAAAAACAAATGGTTAAATACTTTTTTACTTAGATCATCTTAAGTCTAACGAATCATTTTATAATTTGAATTTAAAAATATTTTATTTGTACTAGGCAATTGGGAAATATACAAAGGAGGACATTCTTGAAAATCGTTTAACCCTAGATAACTAAGCACTCATGTAATACACTACCATACCCCGCTATTTTTAAAAATTCTAAACCTTTTCAACTTCAAATTTGGGAAAATAAAATTAAAAGACGTAATTATGCTCAGCAACTTTTACAATATCAAAAATAAAACTTTCCCATAATCTATGAGATGGATGAGACCAACTTAAATTTATTCATATCAAAAAGAAAAGGAAAATCTAAAAAGGGAACTCTTTGTACTCATATTTCTGCTGGATGTAAAGGACCAAACGTACTTGTTATTGGATATATAGGAAATATGGGCTTATATTAATAGATCATCATGAAATTAGAAAGGATGTTTTTAAGAACCTAGAGGCAAAGGATTTACGAGTAGTATCAGTCAAATGTTGTATTAGTTATTGATAATACGCCTTGTTATGCCTCAATCGAGGAAGTTTTCGAGGATAATGAATTTTTTGGTCGGTCATCGATTACTAAGACTCGGACCATATACTCAAATGTTTAATCCTATCGAGCACGCTTGGTCAAGCTTAAAAGATAACGTTAAAAGAGAGTTAGAAATTCAAACGCCACAAGTTCTATCTGGTGAAGAGAGTGCTAATATGACTCAAGTCGAGTATCGTTTACAAAGCTTAAAAACCATCTTAATTAATATTGGGTATGGGAAAAAATTCGTGGCGTTTCTCCCGATTGATGGTGTCAATTGCAAATAACTCAGAAAGCACAGACCGCAGCAACACCACAAAACGCTCGTTGGAAAGGTTACAGTTCGAGCTTTACTTTGAGTCTGTAAACATCGAAATTGGTGCAGTGGTTGGAAAGTTGTTTGCGTTTGAAAATGGAAATAAATAATGACAAATTGGGTTATATTTTGCAATATTATTATGACAAAGGGAAGTACGCTACGCAGGCTTTTCAAAAAATTTGTGCTATATTATTCTAAAACCATTCTATGGTTTTTTAGATTTATATTTAGGGTCATGATCTTGTTGAAAGCTTAAGCTGATTTGATTGAAATAAAGAATAGAAATATAAAAATATGCATATTTTTAATTTGTAGTTTAAGAGTCGAATAATTAGTTATAAAGTAACACTGATATAAGCTTAGTTACATATCTAGGATTAAATAAAAGGCTCCTATTATAAATAATTAGTTTAAATGAAAACCTCATTCATTATTCCTTTTTTATACAATAGGTAAAAGTTAAAACTTTTAATTGACCTGCGTTACGTTATTTATTTAAAAAAGTTTTATATTTGAATGCAAATCGGTACATTACTTTTTATTTGAATACGTTACGAAAACATATTCAAATATAAAAAATTAACAGCAATTCTGATTTAGTGCTTGAAGGCTTTAATATTCAATTTAAATATGCCCAAATAATTAAAATATACATCGCTAAGCCTTTCGTGTTCACACTACGGGTGATTGGCATTTAAGAGAACGGATAAAATCAATTTCAAAGTGAATGCAACTGGCTCATGAATAGAGCAGCAGAAATTTTGTTTTTAGATATTATGTTTAAAGTTAACCGTTGTAGGTACAAACAACGAACTTCCTATAAAATTGCATTAAATTTAAGTAAGCTTCGCTATTGTTTTTATAGAACTTAATTTAGAAATTGTTAAGGGTTAGACATTTTTTCACCCATATTATTTAAGAAGAACTAGAAGTTCTCCACTGAACATATGGCTCAAAGATGTATGCAGTTGTGGAAATATACACGTTTCGAAGACGAATTTTTACTTTCGATTCCTTTGTTGAAATCTCCTAAAAGTGAATGTATTTTCCAGCAAGATGACGCATCCTGTTATACTACTAAAATAACAAAGACGTGACTAGCTCCAAATAATATTCATCTTATGGAATGACCTTCAACTAGCTCAGATCTACCTATTGGATCCTTGTTGGGAAGAATAAAAAAAAGGATGCGCCAACAACCTATCACGAAATTGGAGGAAGAATTGTGTTCTTAAATACAAAATAATTGAGACCATATTAAATTGAAGCGGTTATACAAAATAACGCTTCGAAGTGGTAACGACTCAATATCCAATAAATGGGCGAACTACTTTCCTTCGGTTTTAAGGTGGGCGAACTATTCTGTTTCGCTTGCATTTTTGGTTTTTAACGAATGTTGTTGTAAATAATGAATTACTGTTGTTTTTCTATAAATCGTTAAAAGTATATATAATAAGCTTAAAACTAAGTATCATATTTATTATTCCAGAAAAGACAACATTTTATTGTTTTTTTTACAAGTAGTCATTAGAAAGCGTATTTTGCATTGGAGTAGTAAATTTATGATACTAAATTTTACCTAGTGGAAAAAAACAATTTTTTCCGACCTCTAAAAGAGATAGACATACAGACAAATAGACAGACAGACAGACATCGAAGGTTTTTACTGGTATAGATATATAAAATTTTAAGGGATTATAAAATGATTCATTTGTCTGTGATTGATTTGCGTTAAATTGAAGAACTTACTGATCGACATGAGGGGCATTGATCTCGCACCTCTGCTGTTCAGGAACCGTCTTCCAGGTACGCGCAACCTTGACCATCTCAGCCGCATTCATCAGTCCATAGCCGAACGAGTGACTGACCCTCCTCCCGACCCCGTTCTTAGACCATGAGGGATCTTTGAGATTGCCGGGTTTAGCTGTCCTCACAACGATGTGTTGAAGATCTCTCCAGGTGAGATTTCTGTTCGCCTCTAAAACTAAGGCTACAATCCCAGCTGCCAGGGGAGCAGACGCGGATGTTCCCGTGTGCGAATTTGTGCACGAATGATGCAGGTCCGTTGTGACGACCTGCGTTTCATTTTGACTACCACTACTATAGGTTGTGGCTAGTGTTGAGCTACATTTTTCGGAATACCAAGGCACGTGTCCTCCCTCCGTCGCACTCGAAATCGAGAGTGTCCAGATGGAGTTTGTGTAACCGTCACAGTTGCAGTTGTCCTGCTCTCGACCCCCGTTACCTGAGGCCCAAATAAATATGCTGCCCTTACCCCCACGGCCCTTGGTGACACCCTCAATGAACGCCCTGGAGGCTAGTTCTCCAGGACCGTCCACTGTTTTACCGTCATCATCTGGACCCCAAGAGGCACTATAGATGTCTATGTGCTGGGGATTGAGACTAAGCGATCGCGCCTCGACGGCGTCGGTTACATCGCCGTCCAGCATCCGGACGCCCCCAACTCTAGCGCCGTAGGCTATCCCCACTGCGCAAAGGGAATTATTCGCTGTGGCGGCCACCTCTCCCGCACATCGCGTACCGTGCCGATTTGAGTCAGTTATGTCGTACCGTGGCATTGGGTCATCGTCATGACTGTTCACGTCGTAAGATGCTTTTGGATCCTAGAAAGATTAACATAGAATTAATTATAGATATGTAAATATATTTTTTAAATCGGATTTTCTTACATAATTATGCTCCAAGTCTGGATGGTCAGTCTCTAGGCCGTCATCTAGAATAGTCACAACAACTCCCTTCCCAGTAATTCCTTCTTTCCACGCAGGTACGACATTCATGTCTAAACCATTTCCACGATTCTGTAGATAAAACAAAAAGAGGATTTATTTTATTTATTATCCTAAAAAATGAATTAAAATGAAATAGGTACAGGTACCCTCTTACAACACGGTTTCTCTATCGGTAAGAAAATTGTGGGAAAACCTCGTATAAGACAGAAACCTGCTTAGTCTAGTCATAAATATTGTGGGAAGGTTTGGGAACCCTGCAAAAAGAAACATTTATACTCCATTTCTTAAAAATTTAGCTAATCGCCATAATAGTACGCTTGGACGTTATGCATTTGTCACGATTTGAATTTAATTTTTAATGTAGTCAACATGGATTGGGGCAACAAACAAAAAATATAATTTCTGTGATTACACTTCATAAAGTAGGAATACAATCAAGTGATATTTTTAAGACCCTATATACCCTTGGTATAAGCCGAATGTTAGCGTAAAGGGATTATTGAAAGATTTGATGATACTTCCGAAGTGAGTTACCTTCACGGTTAAAGCCATGCGCGATAGGATTTGCCATCATAATCCTCTCCGGAAACAAAATATTTTATGCCATGGGGTATTTTGCAGCTGGTGGAGCTGTAAAACTAGAATTTATAGAAACTATGTGTTCACTAACGAATCATCATTTTGAGCATATTAAGGACCTAAACGAGTAAAACACTTAATAAAAGTTCATGTGTGGGGTTGCTTCTGTTCAGAAAGATTTGAAAAATTGATTTCTTTTACTGGAAATCTGAATGCACAAAAGGATGCTGCAAATTTACAAAAACGGGTTATTAAATTCTACAGATTCTTGGTTTGGAACAGGAAACCAATCGTGTGTCTTGCAAGAACACAACGATCCAAAACACAGAAGTCGTCTTTGTACCGAATGGAAAGCTCAAGGGAGGATATCAATTTCATTGAGTGGCCCTCACAAAGTCCTGATGCTAATCCAATTGAAAATGTGTGGGCCCTTTTGAAGGCAAAGCTGCAGTGGAAAAATGCAATAACCTAAATCATCGGTTTTGTTCATTTTTTATTGGATTATTGAATTCTGAACGATACACTCTTACCAAACAGACTGTACTTCTTGACTATAATAAAGTATAAATTCCTTTTTCTATTTAGCTATTGTATAACAACAACCTGTTTAAATTCATATACAACTATCAGCCTAAGTTTGTCTAATAGAGGGTTACTTAGCAAGTTAAATTGCAGTCTGTCTAGCCGATTAGGGCACATTTTGAAGATTGAAATGCAATGAGATTTAATAGCTTTACTGTTGAGTTGACTGAAAATTAAATTTCAGAATAGGGTGTTTAGTTTAGAAATTATATAGTCTTAAATTTCGATTTCGATCCACAAATCTTATGATGTAAATGGTTAATTAGGAATATCTTAATGTAGCAAAATGCAATATTAATGTTTTCAAAGTGCTATGAGCTTTATCTTTAATTAGAGTCAAATGTATGTAAATAGTTTAATTTCATCGAGCACTTTGGGATGTCTACTTTAAAGAGCATCATCCAAATCCGAAGAGCCTTATAATCGTGTTAATTTTGATATAATCCCTAAAATGTCCAACAACTTTCAAATCCCATCCTGAGAAGTTTGTGAAATTGATTAGGCCACTTAAGGCTCATTACCCTTAGAGCTCAGTGAGCCGCATAGCTCGGTTCGCCTCCTCCCCCCGCCAACCTCGTCGGGACACCGGATCGCCACATATCCTCGCAGTCGAAGCAATCAATAAGTACCCTATCCCTTCCCGCCGTATAAAACAAACGACCTAATCCGTCCCCATCACTCAATTAAATCACAACAAATCACATTATCTCTGCCATAAATGTGCCAAGTAATTGTCTTCCCCTTGGCGCACAGAAATAACCCGAAGCGGTGGGGGAGGGGGGCGGAGGCCCAAGAGAAGAGTCCATTAGGAAGGTTGCCCAGGTGTGGCCCGAACCTTTTTCACCTGCCCTGTCTTCGCACATAAGCTTTTCATTTTGGGGAAAACAGCGAAACAGGGAAACAGTGAGTGAAACTGTTATTAGCCGATGATGCTCCTGACGAGTTCATAAAACCTTTCAATTCGGGCAATCTAATTAAGGTAAAATTCTACTTCACAATCTGGCGGCAGAAGATGAATTCTTAATTAAAAAACTTTTGGTGAATTTTCTCTAGAGTGGGCAATAAATACCGCCAGTGGTGATGGCAAGGTAGAAATTGATTTTTCTCTATCCTTAGTATGATGAATTTAATTATTAATTCGTGGACGTCTTGTCCACTTGATTCTGAAGTGTACCTCTTCATAATTGTCCCATTTCGTTAGTAAAAGATTTTAAATTTTTAGCAAGTCTAAACTCTTTCTAATCTATTTCATTCATTCGATATAGCTCCATAATTATCTAGGTAGTGTAGGTTTTATAGGCTTTAACTGCATTAAGAAATTAAGAAATCAAAAAATTCTTAATTTGAAAATGGTATCATAAAAATTGGACTCTTGGAAAAATTCAATATTTTTGTGCTCTTAAAGTCAGTCATTGGATTTGTCAAGTGAAAAAAAAACAGCTATTAGAACAACGAACAGGTCATCCCACAGTGCTCGAAATAGCAAGACAAGAAGTGTTAGTCTAGGAAGTGTACCGAAAATTAAGAGTAATTATGAAGAAAATAAAGAGAATGTACCCCCGGGGCAGACAAAAATGTAGAAGAATCCGAATAACTTCAGCAAGAATCAATCGTAGGATTCCTTTAAGGAATTAAGCGAGATTTTAGCTGAAGAAAGAATAGAAACATCTGAGCGTATGCTCGAACGGAGGAGCAATTGCAGACATCCATTCAAGAAGCCTCTGCCCACAACCAGAATTCGAAAATTGAGTTTAGACTTCGCTAAACAATTTTAATATCTGTTGCAGATTAGAAAAAGGGTATTTATTATTCGTATACATTTTTGCTAATAAAAATTTATCATTTCAAAAAATCTAAAATTTTAGCATTTGTTCAGATTTGACTTAGTATCATGCAACAGAAGGAAGCAATTGAGTTAGGCGACGCCCTAGCGAAAAGTTGAGTCCTTGCTGTATCCAAACAAAATTAAGGCATCCTTCTTCAGGAATGATTTGGAGTGCCATTAGAGGGAAAGGACCCGGACCCTTGTATATTGTGGATGGAAATATGAATAAAGGTCGATATTTCAAAATATAACAAAGCGTTCTTTTACCTTATTTTAACCAATTAAGAAGAGAACATTCCGAATTAAAATTTATACATGATAATACGCCTTATCATACGGCAAAAATAATAAAAGAATTCTAGACTTGGAAAAATATTTCAATCATTCCTTAGACCGGTAATTTTTTGTACATTAAACAACTAGAAAACGTGCCGAGCTACATGAAAAGTGAAGTTTATAGTTTAACAAATCAATATAAAAACATTGGTTGAAATATTAAACAATTTTGAAACGAAGATGTCTCATTAAAGGATTTTATCACAAGGTTCATAGATAGTACGCCGGATAGGATTAGAGTTATAAGATCCAAGCTAAAAATATGTAGTTTCAGAAAAATTTTAACTGAATTTCTCTATTTTGCTTTAAATAACCTTTGTTATAGTATAACGCTTTTCTTAGTACTTTTGCAAATGTTCATAGTTCAATGGTTAGGTCTGCATGTGTAGTTAGTATGAGGGCGCGTTTGATTTTGAGTTCAAAATAAATCAGAGTTTGCTTTGCTTGAAAATGTAATAGGGTCGTTTTTATTTTTGAATTTCTAAACTTTGATTTAATATTCCCTCACATCCTAAGATTTAAGATTTCTGTAACAATTGTAGTAGCCTATGTTCCACTATTGGAACTACGACTTTTTATTTATCAGATAATTCGGATCAGCAACAAAACAAGTTTTTGGGTACAACGAATTTATGAAAAACTTGAAAATCAATAATATTTCTTTAAACACTTTTAAAGAAATACTTTCACTTTATGAAAGCTAATAGAGAAATTCGATTTGCATCCTTTACTGTGATTTGGCCGTGCAAATTACAAAGTCTTAAGGAAACCCTAGACAGAGAATTGTGGGTCATTTGCCAAAAGTGTCCCTTCACCCGAATTCTCCATTGTTTGTCACTTGACCTGACCTCGTTTTGCGGGTTTTAACCTTGAACTCGCCCACACCATGCCCATCCATCCAGCATCCAGCTGCAGCAGCAAGGAGCCCCTTTTTAGCTTTTTCGCCTTGTCGAGAGGGCCGCTCTGCAGACGCTGCAGCGGGTGGAGGTAGTATGGGGTACGGTGTCGAACCGCTCCGGGAACAACCCACTGCAGATACCCCCTTTTTCTGGAGGAGAGCCCCGGGCAGACGGCACCCCCCTCCGCACCTGCAGGGAAATGAATAATGGAGCGGCTCGTCTCGTGTGTCGCACGCTGCATCCCGTGAACCCAAAAGAAATCTTTGCCTGGGAGCCACCCCTGAACCAACCTTTGACTGCTGGCGGGATAATTGTTGTCGAGCTCAGTTCCAACGCCAGTACTGCTCTGGAGTTTTACTCTTTTTCATCATAGGGCTGTGCCGCCCTGGGTTCCTTCAGGGCACATTGCTCCCATACCCGCCCCATATCCCCTGGTTACACCAGAAATTGCATATGAAGCAGGCATTTGACCTACTTCTTGGGCTCTCGATAATTTCTAACCTTGGGTGCAACGAACAAAAAAAAAAGCCTATGAGGGAACACCGCCTCCGCATCGCTTTTGGTGGCGTAGTTTGAAATGATTTTGAATCTCAGATCCCAGTCCCTGATCCATGATTTCCCCTACCCCTACCCTAAAGGTTTCCTCTGTTTCAGGACAAGAAGCGAAGTTTTTGCAATCCCTCTGAGTTTTTATCACGTACGGGCGTGTGGGTCCATCGGGTAGAGGAGATTTCCCTGAGATAAATTGAGGCTTCAAAGGGTTCTATTGCGATGCTTTTCACGAGTGCTGAAGATGAACTGCCACTCAAAGCTGTCCTCTGATCCTGGCGAAATTTTCGGGATTTTCAGGGTATCCCTGATTTTGCAATTGGCACGGCTTGCAGTTGGGAATGGAAAAAAAAACTTTTGTGGCGAAGGGAATTCGATTCAAGCTGGAGGATTTGTCTTTTTTTAGGTTTTTTCATGGGCGAATTTAAGTGCTTTAATAGACTTAAGACAGGTTTTCTTCAGGTTTATTTTAGAGCAGATGTGCTTTCAATTTTTGTTTAACAAAAAATTTAAACTGGAAGAGATTTAAACTATTTTCTATTGGACTTAGAGATTTGTTTGTATTGACGAAAGATAAAAGATTTATACTGAAAAATAGATAAACCCTTTTTTTCGATTGTAATTTCGTTTTCCTATTAAAATGTTGGATCAATTTCGAAATTTACTATTATTTTTTAAATTTTCAAACTGCTACTTTAAAGACGATGGGCGAACTTAACTCGTTGTTAAATTTAAATTAAATCTGCTAATCCATGGAGAGTTTATGACCTTGAATAACTTTGATAGTCGTTTAAAAGTTTTAAATTCTATTTATTATAGTCGATCTGTTTAGTGTGAAAGGGAGGTTCATAGTATGCAAGTTTATTGTTTTATTTTAAAGGGATTAGCAGTAATATTTTCAATAAATATTGGTTGAGAAAATGTTTTTGAAGGTTTTGTTATCCAGCAACCCAGACAGAGCTTGCAATTATCTGTAAAGCAATAAATTATTCCAAAAAAAAAAAGAAAATTTCTTTTTGTTTCAGTTAATAAATAAAAGCAACCCCCCCATTCCCCTCTCCAATTTGTCCAGACGAAAAAATTACGAAAATAAATTGCGAATTTCCGTCCAATGCATAATCACCGGCCGAAACGGCAATCGACAGCCAATCTGTCCCAGGCACCGACCTGTTTATTGATGTTGTCGAGGAGCAATTTGCAGGATCATCCGAAAGCGAAATTACAATAACACGGGTCCCAGCATCATCGGTCCAGATCGAATAAATTATTCGGTCTCGTATGACACAGACCTCTTTTGGGGAGGGGGGAACTGGTGCTCAACGTTCAGTGGGGTCGCGTCCAAACACTTGGATTCATGTCACGAAACTCAATTTTGGGGACGAGCCAGATAAGCAACCTCTGAACAACGAATGCTATCGCCTTAATGAAGTTACCGCAAACTTTCCACAAAATTATCCCGTCGATTCCCTGCTTTAGATTGACTCTGACGAGGACATCCGTTCCGGGATACTATTCGACCCCATCCCGGATATCGAAAAAGGAATGATTTTTATACCTAAGGTTGCCATGATTTATCTCAAATGATGAAAGTAAAAACTTTTTCTCCGCTTTTTGCGTTTTCGAGAGTCTGTAAAAATCTTTTAACTTACAAGGTACCACATCTCCGGCCATTTGGGGTCACTCAGCTGGACGCTGTTCACTAAAGACATTGAGTGCGACGTCCTGGAGGGTCGCATCCGAATGAAATCCCTCTTCTGTCTCGACTTGGCGCGCTGCTGCTTCGCCCAATGGACCCGATCATCTTCATCTAGACGAATCTGGTGGTGATGTGATGGGTTTAGGGATCGCTTCCTTATCGCTTTGTGATGAAAATGATAGTGATCGTCAAAGATCTGGAAATGTAAAAAAAAAAACGAAAGAAAATTGATTTTAGTATTTTTGTTTGGTATCTTTTCTTCTGTTAGGTATCCGCAATTTTTCAGATACAAATGCTTTTAATGAATTTCCCCCAGCGGAGGTTGCGGGAGACCGGTAGTTGATGGCAATCAAATGCATCAATTTCCTGGTTATGGGGCCGCTTTGACGGATTTTATGGGAAAATCAATACTTTCAGTAGAAACGGTTATGATAGAAAGGTACAATGGTACAAGAGAGAGGATGCGCTTCCCCCCTGGTTTATTAAAGCGTAAACTTTTCCACCCACTCAACCAAGATTTCGATTTCTTTTATTTTCTGAAGAGACACGGCAATCAACCACAATTTCAATAATCGAACAGGCTAGGTATATAGGGAAACATTAAAGTAAAATTTAAACAAACTGAAGAGTTGGCAGAGTTCTTTTGTCGGCATATATAAAATTCAGATTAATTAAATTAATTGAGGAGTGTCTTTTCAAAAAGGACTCATATACCATTTTATAATTATTTAATTTTTTTAAAGCGGTTTGATTCTAACTACAGGGTGTCGCAAAATAACATTGAAATTTTTGCGAGTGCGAGTGTACGAAAAATAAGAAAGCAATTTCTAAATTGTAAAATAAATAATAACTCTTTGGATCTTAATCCCATGGATTACAGCATGTGGTCCATTTTTAAGGTCATAACTAAAGTTTGGAACCGCTAAAGCAATCCTTGCGTCATGAATGGGACAAAATATCGGTAGAAGAGGTGTGGCGCGAAGCCAAAAATTTTACGAAGCATGAAGGAATGACAGAGTTAATGTAAGAGACATGTACAAATATTCTAAAAATTGTACCACTGATATTCAAGTTATACAAAACTATTTAAATATTCCCCAAATATCATTATTTCTCCCTTCAAATTACGTTTGTTTATAATAAGCGTTAAATTAGTAAATTACCATTACAATTTCAAGGTATCATTGTAATTAAAAGGTACAATTTTGAAATCTTAACGGGCAAATTTACTATAGTGCGACTAACTATTACAAAGTGTACAGGGTGGCGCACAAGAGTTAATTAAAATATTTGTGGGCCAATTAGGCCACAACAGTGCCAGAAGGATTACGAACGTAAGCAGCAATATCAATATCCCGCTGCAGTGGGCCGTTTACTCGCTGCTTCTGGGCTGCAATTCGTGGTGCAACCTTTGGTTTGGGAGGGCGGTTGCTTGATATATGAACCATCCCCCCGCAATTGGCATGCAGATTGTGTTCCCTCCTGAGATTTTCATCTCCAGACGGACCGTTTTCTGACAATTTCCAGGTTTTTGTTAATCCCGATTACCATTTTCTGGGATAGTCCCGGTATACCTGGACGGCTCCGGCAAGCCAACAGCCGAGGAGATTTTCTGGCACCCAACTGGGGCTAAGTGCCCGACGGAGCAGCGGTGCAATCAAATAATGAAAATTTCATTGATCTCGGAAAGGCTTTTGTGGGCGGAGCGAGAGGTGGATGCATAGTGCGACATCCGAAGGATATCCGTTCCTTCAGGATCCACACAATTTGCGGGGATTTTGTGTACGGAGCAGCCATTTCCGTACCCATCCAGGACTATGGCAACTGAATTTTTCCGAGTTACTTATATGGTCGAAGTTTTGCGAGTAATTTGCGATTGAGAAAAGCAATCTTCTCCGGTTTGTTTTTGCTTCCTCCCACCCTTTTTCAGTGGGGTTGTGAATGGACCACGATGGGATTCGATTTCGCTCAATTTCGGAGCAATGAGGGATTTAGGGTTTTTTTTTCTCTTCTTTTTACCGGATAACGATAGTGTGGATGTTGACGGGCTGGGACCGGTGAAATTGATTCTGGGAGAAGGTAGAAAGTTTTTCAGGTGGTTAACGTTCGCCAACCGTAAACGAGACGGAATGCGGCGAAATTTCTTTTTGTTTTCCCTTCTTTACTGAGGAAGCACTTAGCATCTTTATTTTGGGCAATTTGTGAAATGAGTGTGGAATTAATGGGCGATATTGGGTTGTTATTGAATGACTAGAAATTTCGGAAAAAAAAATATTGAGGAAAATTTCTTTTTACAGCAGGATTAAGGGAATGTTATGCCTTAGATAAATTTAATATTAATAAACAAATATTCCCTTATATTAGAGACCTAGTCCACGCTTTAGATATGAAAGCTGTGGTTTCGCTCAAGGTTTTACCTTTTTAAATCAACGCTTTTAATGTTTACTAAGTTAACCTTTTGCGGCCAGTATCCCTACTTCTTAAACAATAATGTAAGAGGCGGAAAGTTATCATAAAAATTCAAAAGAAGAAAAAACTTACCCATTTAAAAATATCCCGATAAAAGAAAAAATTAATTTTGTTCTATGAGATTCTTTAATATTGAAAACAGTTGTATGGCAAATTTGTCCAGTGTTTTATGATAAAAGCGTAAACCTATTCATTAAGGCGTAAAATTAAAATTGTTCAAGTCGATAAATAAAATAATTTTAACATGCATTTCAAATTGTGGTAAACCTTTTTTTATTAGATCTTTACTGCATTTTTAATAAATTTAAAATACAGGTAGCCCTCTTACAGGACGGTATGCTGCAACACAGTTTCTCTCTTACACGATAAGAAAATTAAGGCAACCCTTGTATAACATGGCAACCTATAACATGATTTCATTCTTACACGGTATTAAAATTGCAGAAACCAACTTATAACACTGTTATAAAGTTAAATTATATAGCAAAAGTTCATAAATTCATATTCACGAGATTAAGCCCTCTGTGGTTATCTCCTGTTTCCAAATCTGAAGAAATATCTGAGCGATAAGAGATTTGGGTTAAATAAAGAGGTCATCACTGAAACAAACGCCTATTTTAAGGTCTTCAAGAAAATCTATCATTTGGAAGGAATAAAAAAAATTGGAAAATAGCGCCAAAAGTGAGACTATGGTAAGAAGTAAAATGCTTATTTGCCGAAAAAATATCTTTCATTCAAAAAGTCACTGACTTATCAAACTGCTCTCGTATAAATGTAATTAGGAAAAAATAAAGTAATATTCGGGGAATATCCACATTACTTCAAATTGATATTCTTTTGTAATAATCCTTTGACCCAATAAAAATGAGAGGATGTTAATGAAACGTTACATGCAGTAGCCGAAATCCAGTATTGCTCGATTTGAGAAAAATTCTAAATTAGCTGTGTGCTGCTTCAATGCTAAATTGTGTTTTTACCTTAGTCTAGTATACTCTCTTTAAAGTGTTTTGTTGGTGGATTGTATAAAATTATATCTAAAATTTTTAATTCTTGTATTTGCGAGCTTTAAAACATTTTCGGAACACATCCCCATATTTTGTACTCGCTCCTAGTCTCTTACAACCCGGTTTCCCACAACACGATATTTTCTAGGAACCTATCTACCGTGTTATAGGAGGGTTACCTGTATTAGAAAAATTACTTACAAGACTTCCTTTTCATTTAGCAATTCTAGGCTTTAAAATTGTAATTAATTTAACTAATTAACATTATTTAATCGATCTCTTTTCAAACTGAAAAAAGTATTTCCGCAAAATTTCTCTTTGAATTCTGAATCTGCAAATAATTCTTGTAATATCCGCCTGATCAGATTTCGTCGAAAATTAAATTTTGTATTTATTTTCTCATTTGTGTTTTTAGCAGTAATTGTGCTAATATACCTGGGGTTCAGAAATTACGGCTAATGTTTTAACAAATTGTTTTTATTACAACACACTGTTTTTCTAGCAATTTTATATTTTAATATTTATTATCAGAAAAATTAAATATTTTTAAAGGGTTTTCCACAATTTAGCCGAAAACGACAAAAACTCGAAAAAAAATATAAAAGTCGATTCAAATTTGGTGCCAGATGTGGGGTATTCAAAGCGATTAAAAGCACCTTGCAGAAAGAAACGACTGGCACTCAACAAAATGGCATTTTTTAGGTATGGTATTAGCTCTGGTGCACTGAGCGAATTTTGCGATTTAACTTTGCTCTGAATTTTTGTAATATACCTTTTTTTTTTGGGGCTTTGCTTTAAAAAGGTTACGATATGCAGTTGACCCCCTGAAGCCATTGTCCACTCGAACAACAGACGCAATCAGTCACTGTCCAGTGGCAAAGTGTGAACAAGAAGCACAAACAGCTCACACTTGGAAAAGGAAATCGTGAGCGGCCAGAGCCGCTAAAAAAACTAAATGAAAGATACAAAAGCCAGTAAAGGTGGAAATTTTCTGCTCTGAGCGTTTTGTAAGCACCTCTGGAAATTGGGCGAGATACAAAACAAAAGACCTTCTCCCATAGGACCCCCCCAACCCAAGCTTCCAGCAATCGTTCCCTCTACCGGTGCTTCCGGGGGAGATTGTAGGGCTAGGGCTCCCTTAACTGAATGCAAAATGCATTCGTGCCACCTTGTCTCGGTGCAGACGTGCGGATGGCGAAATGACATTTGCTCTGGGGGGCCATTCCCGGTGCATACTAACAAAAACTGAGAATGCAATCCCCGTTCGGGGGCCCCATTCATCACAGCACGCTCTGTACGAATGTGGCGCCCCATTCTTTTTTGAAAGAGCCGCACCCGATGCGAGCGGCACAATATCACGTGTAATCGCCAAAACATTCCAGCAGCGCAAAGTGCTGCACTTGAGAGGGAGGTGGAGGGGTTATGGGGCTCTAGTGGGGCAGAGCAACCTCTACTTCCTTCCGCCCAAATCCCGCGGGAAAATTTAATGAAAACGAAGAATTTACGGGACTGACTTTCCCATTTAAAGAATTTCACTATTTCTCGTGCCAAACAATTCTGCCACTCACCGCTGCTCTATGGAGTAATTTATGCGAAGGGGGCTCCGCAACTGAGAAGCTCCTTAAAATTGTGAGCACAAAATACGATGATGGGAGGGCCGGACGGGTAAGTTAAGTAGTCAGGGAAAATGGGGCCGATGCTCGGCAGATGAATGCATCGGAAGAGGTGCAGCCTGCTTTGATGAGTTTTCTTGAGATAAGACACGAAAAACGTGAAAATGCATAACTGGGCTCGCAGTCTCGAACAATTCTCGAGGGTCTTTCATTTGCGTGCATTCAACATCACCGGGGAACGTGTACAGGAATAGTGGGTCTCTCTAATGAAGTGCTCCGCCCGCCGGGCAAATGGGGCGTATACAGCAGCTGGCTGGCTGTGTCTATAGATCACTTGAGTGGCCCAAATTGCCGGTGACTACCTCATTCGACTTCCGAGGGCACTATCCAACCGGGGAGGGCGCATAGAGCTTCTCCCCCATCCCCTAATAGCTGAATCTGTAGCTTTTACTCTTTCCAGGATCAGCACCATTTCGTGTGATTGGGCCCCAATTCCTACAATTAACCCCTCAACTTTCAGAAAGTATGGAATTTTTTCCGAAAATCCTCCCAAGCAGGCAATCCACTGTAAGCCCCAAACTTCGCTACCATCCTCCCCCCAGTTAGTTACCTAAGCATTAAATTGAATTTAATACGAAGGATAATCGCCGGCAACACTCCGAACATTCCGAAACATTTTTCACTGTTAAAAAATTCATCCTCCGAAGCGCAACGGCCCCAATAGCAAGTTAATACCACAAAGGGCCCACCTTCGCTCTCGCCTGCGTTACGTTCCGCCCCCCGGAGAGGATGGTTAGTGGAGCCCTACAAATGCTTCGTGCCGCACTTTAGAGTGCACACATGAAACAGGAATAAATTCAAATTTTATGAGCTGCAGACATTGTGCGATGTAACGATTCCCGGGAAAAGTAAAAGGGTTTTCGCTGCACTGTTCCGGGGTGGTGGTGGTGTTTCTGCTCTAAAGTTTGTTTGCCAATTTGCTCCCACTAATTGCATTCAAAAGTTAATTACAAAAGGTGTACAGGTGCACAGCGCGATAGTCGGCAAAGCTTCCGGGTGCAGCACCTACCCTACATTCTGCTAATAGGCCGCGCGCTGCATCCGATTTGCGTATAACGAACGCAACTCTAAGGTGCGTGTTTGCACGTACAAAAAGTATAAAGGGCTTTTATTTTGCGTATGATAGATGCTTTTTTGGTGATAATCTTTTATTCACGTAGTGCTTAAGGGAGCATAAGATGAACACCGAGGTAATTCGGATCTTATGGAACGGATTTACAGCCCGAAGCGTATATCCTAAATCTAATTAAGGATGTTCTACACACACTACGTTGGAAAACGACAAACGCCTAAAGAAATGCCCTAAAAATGTTAAAGAAATAAAAGGAATGAAATGAATGAAATGAATTAGAAATACCAACAATACGCAACTATCAGAGATTAAATTTTCAAATGATGTTTAAACAACCCAACTGCCACTTAGCTATATATGCAAACGATAGTGGAATTTTCACCTAACCCATCAAAAATTGTGCGCAATATACAAAATGCAACAAATATAGTCCTTGGATATTTCAATAAGTGGAAAATTCAAAGTAACTCCGTCGCCGAAGAAAACAGTCTTGTCTACCTCAGCAGAATTTTCACATAAATTACTCTCGCATTGAATGATGTGATGATTTAAAATATGATAAAAAATTTCTATTTCCTAAATAGATACTAATTCCAGTCTTTAAAGCATGTAATTTGATAAAATCACTTTATTCTTTCATAAATCGAAAATCTAAATTAGGATGGCCTAAATAAATTAAAAATTTACAAACTTATTTTCAGGACCATCTTAATTTATGGTGCCCTAGACTTGGCTGGGATTCAAAGGATTTGAAATAAAGTACTAAAAATAATATTTCACCTGTCTTGGTTTTTTTCCCCACACTCGACTTACATCAAAAAGCAAACATGGATGTTCGAGCAACAGATGAAGTAAGTAAATTATTTAGCAACTTTATTCAAAGTACCTTTAATTCAGATAAACCCTTAATTTTTAATCATTTTTCCCGAGAATATAATTTTATAGAAGAAGATCATCAAATAAGTTAGACAAAATAGAGGGAGTGTAAAGAAAATTTACAAGAAGTATTTTTAGACAACCAAACCAACCTGATGTTCCTTACCCTGATAGGTTTTCCTTTCTAAACTGAACCACCCTCGACAAAAGAAGACTTTATCTCGATGAATGTGTATTGGACTTATGACTAATGAACTTCTATAGACTGCACTTACTGACTGAATTGAGTCTACCTGCTGTACCTGCTTTCTGTAACAAAACCAATAATATTTTTATACTATCAAAAGTTCTGCTAAAAGTTTTTTTTTTAATTCGTTGATCAGGATATTTACATTGAATCAATTGGTTTATCGTTCTTTTTTCCTACAAAATGTGTCTTTTACCATATACGATAGGTATGGTCACCAAATAATAAATCTAAAATATCATTGTTTGCTAAATTTTATACTAGATTAGATCCAATTACCTATACTTGTTTTTACTATATCCATAAAACTTAAAGGTTCCTTAAAGAATTAAGTAAAAAGGACCTCTGACCATTATTTAATTACTACCGATAAAGTCAATATAACGTAAAATGAACTTACGACCGCTTTTTTCCCCCCTAGCATCTTTCATTTTCCAAATTTCCCTGGCGGCAGTCCTTTTTAATTGCTTAATTCTAGAGCACGTGCTGCGTTTGACTTCATTATCTAAGAAAAAAAACGTTTCGAAAAACCAAAATTACTTGTTCAAGAGCACCCCACCCTTTATTAGGGCCTTATCGACCCCAAGCACTTCAATTACATAGAAGAACAGCGGTCCTAACACATAAATCCCACCTGCGACCAAGTGCCAGAAGCAATTACTTTAGTCCACCTCCTCCGTGGGGGAGTGCATTAAATGTTGGGGTTATCCCGGTCCCAGTCTGACAATTCGATCCCTTAGAAAATCAACGGTGTGCAGTTACGCGCACGAAAACACCCGTTCGCATAGTGCAATCTAGCGACCCCCGGGGAGCAGAAAACTTCCTTCCCGAAAGTTGTGAAGGAGTCGAAGGGAGCATTAAGGTAACTTAGTGGGGGGGTAAAGAATTCAACTGTTGCTCACCGTAACTAGTAATTTGCCCGTTTTCACTTTCATTCGGGAAATAGGAGGTAAGTCCCCAAACCGTTGATGTGGTCCCGACTTTCGAGACATGCGGCACCTGGAAGAAGGATCACTTTGCAAGGGGAGCCCGCCCTAAGGGTTCTCTGAATGCTCATCACTTTCTACGTGCGTTGTCGGAATGAACGGCTTTGAGAGGGGGGTCCCGAAGGAAAAACAAAACGCTGGTTGCTATCGAAAAGGGCTCGAGAAACAAACGTGTGCGCCCCCCCTCCTGTTTCCCGACAAATTTTGTGTGCAGGGGAATTGAGAAGTGCTGAATCAGAGGTGTTCGTCGCTGGGACAACTAGTCACGTGAGTACCATTGTAACATAACAGGGAATGTCTTGTTCAACTCCCACACCTGGGTCCCTCCAACCTTTTGCCACTTCATCATTCAGGAATGATGTTTTCTTAATATCTTTGAGATGCGAGCGTATGATGAGCCAACCGTGAAATCGGGGAATACCTTATCCGCTCCCCCGCGAGCTCAAATTACTTTGTCATGAGGATTAAATAGGAGCAATTCGAAATATTAAAAGTAACCAGAAGCCCAGCATCGTTCGAGGGGGAGAATTTCCAGACTTTCACTTCATGAGCGTTGAAATTCTCCCTTTTTGTTCTTTTCTTTTTTGTTAAAGGAATTTTACGCGCCAAAATATTTCATGCGTACAAAGGGAAAGGTATTCGTTTCGCAGGTGTTATATTAAAATGTTTTTTCAACACTGATAAAAACGAAAGAAGGGTATGCTTGGTTCATTATGATGAAAACAAATTGATTTCGTTGATGCGAATCTTTTACCACATACTCATTTCGGTACTCTCTATCTTTTATATTTTGATTTATTACACTAACTTATGTTTTATCTTTATAAAAGCTATTTTTGAATTTTAGAAAAAATGTACTTTATTTATCAAATCATATGAGAAAAAGTCACTTATAAAACCACTACAATAAATTATTAATTTTCAGGGATCTGAATAGAGTAAATTAAAAAGGCATGAACTATGGGGGTCACAATACGTAGGCTCAATTTAACCAAATAAATTTTGATCTCTGACAAAAATTTAAACCTCTGTCCAAAAAATTCAACTTTTAATTTCATCTCAATTTTTTATTAATACACCTCTTTAACATCTCGCAGCGAAAACAAAACGGTGGTATTGTGGAAATAAAAAGAGAAAAGAAAAAAAATAAATAAAACATTGACATCCAAAATAGTGTCGGTGAAGCATAGTTTAAAATCTGAATGTACCTGGACATGAAACGTAAATTACCATGACCATGCCAAATGAATATGCAAATCCGCGGAAAGAGAGAGAGTGCATAGGACATCATGACAACGTGAAGGTGATTTTACACGATTTTCCATGTAATTTTTTTTTTGTCCCTTTCCACAGATAAGCTCAGCAGTTTTTGTGTGATTTTTAGTTTTTAGCCTTTATTTTATCAAAAAAGAAAAAAAAAACAAATCAAAAAGAATAAATTTTATTGTTTGGCATGTTCAGCATACATAGGGATGACATGGACATATTCAGATTTTTAGTTTTAAACTTTTTGGGGGGGGATTAAGCACACTGTTGTTAAATCCCCTTTTACTAGCATTTATGATACATTGGATAGCTGTCGATGAGAGAAATGTGATATAAAACATGTGTTGGTTTTTCCTGTCCTTTGAAAACATTCGTAATTGACTGGATTTAGTTGGAAATTTTTATGCTGCAATAGCATAAACACTTTAAAGTATTCTTTTGTTTTTAGTTCGATGCAGATTCAATATGAAGGTGGTACAATTGTTTGCATATTTTTAATTCATTTTGAGAGGCTCTAAAGGGTTTACAGAGGTTTTTCTATAACAAATTTGGAACTTTTTATGAAATTGGATGAACATCACATAACAAAAGATATTTATTTGAATGCAAATTTATTTGGTTTGTTAAAAAGCTATTGTTATATTCGATAAATACAACAGAGAATGTCATAGTTTTACTAGAATAAATTAAAATACCTTTAGCAAGAAGAAGTGGGGGGAATGAGTATTACCTGGATATATGCGCGTTATTCTTAAAGTCTCATTTTCCGTTGAACTTTCTGCTATTAAGATCGATTTTCAACATGAGTGCCTTGTTTTATAAATGTTTTGAAGCTGTGCTTCTCTGCCTTCATCCGAAGAGCGAGGTATATTAAAAAGGATACGTCTTTTGTAAAGAAGTGGTGTAAGAAGTTTTCTGAGGAAAAAAACGTCGATGATTTGCCAGGAAGGGGTAAAACAAGAAAAACAGATTAGAAAATTGATTGCCTTTATTGGAAATCTGAATGCAGAAAGGATGATGCAAATTTACAAAAACGGGTTATTAAAGTCTACAGATTTTTGGTTGAGAACAGGAAACCGATCATGGGTCTTGCAAGAAGACAACGATCCAAAACACAGAAGTCGTCTTTGTACCGAATGGAAAGCTCAAGGGAGGATATCAATTTCATTGAGTTAGAAAGCCTGGAATAATCTACCACTAGAATATGCTGAAAAATTAGTTGAAAATATGAACAATGGATGTATAGCTATAATAGAAAATAGCGGTGTCTTCACAAAATATTAAATATATTGCGTAAAAGAAAATAAAGTAAATAATAAGGAAAAAATATTTTGTAAAATTTTTATCGCATTATTGAATTCTGACCGATATCCTCTTACCAAACAGACTGTAAATTACAAATTACCTCATTATTTACATTAAAAAGCACACTGCAACAGGAATGGGACTGAAATTAATGAAAATTGCACACAAAAAAATCGTCCGTAATATTCCCAATCGTCTACATCAAGTGATTACACAAAAGGGCTATCCGGCAAAATATTAAATTACTACTTTTCGTTGTGAAGAAATGATAATTTTAAATTTAATGCTACAGGTAACCGAATATTAATGTAACTATTAAATGAAATGTTTTTTTTTTGTTAGCGTTGTTTTTATTGTATACATAAGCTTAAATTATGTTAAATAGTTGCTAAATAGATGAAATTTTTCAATTTTCTAAAAATATTAAATATGCTTTTCTAATTTCATATAAATTTTACTAAACAACTTATAAAAGTTCTTGTAACCGAATATTAAAATTATCCACTGTATGTATAACTTTTAAATTTTTTAATAAGACAAATTTCAAAAATTTAGATATATTCGCCTACTTTGTAAAAAAATATATATTTAGGATTTCATAGAAACTTCAACAAAAATACGTAATAACTTGAAAAATGTTTTATCGCGTACCCAAACTATTTAGAAAAAACTCCTGTGACCTTGCTAAAAGGTGTTTTGGAGCTCCTCCAGATTGTGAACCACCCCCAAAAAATCCATTTGAAGAAGAAATCGAAAGCGAATTTGATGTACCCCCACAGGAGATGAAGCGAACAAAAAGTTGGTACCCTGACCCTGAATTTATGGAACAGTTCAAGGGCCCAGTTATGTACCCAGACGCGGTAACAAGCAAATGGAAAGTGCCTCCTTACAACGCAATTATCCGGCCCGAGGAGAAATCATTCGTTTTAAAGCAGATGAACTGGGGTCCTCAGCATCCAGCTGCCCATGGCGCCTTAAGGCTTATCCTGCAATTAGACGGCGAAATCATAAAATCTGCAAAGCCCCACATCGGGCTCCTGCATAGGGGGACTGAAAAGCTAATGGAGTACCACACCTATATGCAAAATTTGCCCTATATGGATCGCCTGGACTACGTCTCGGTCATGTCCTGCGAGCAGGTTTATTGCCTGGCCGTTGAGAAGCTCCTCAACATCGAGGTACCTTTGAGGGCTAAATTCATTCGGTCTATGTTCGCGGAACTGAGCCGACTGACCAATCACTTCATAGCTATGGCGTCGAATATCCTGGATTTTGGTGGTATAACTCCTTTCTTTTGGATGTGCGAGGAACGCGAGAAGGTCTACGAGTTTTGCGAGCGGGCGAGTGGCGCCCGCATGCATTCGAACTACTTTCGTGTGGGTGGTGTCGCGGAAGACATTCCTATTGGATTGATGGAGGACATCTATGACTTTGTCTCAAAGCTCGGAGAGCGAATGGACGAGGTCGAAGACGTTTGCACCAACAACAGAATCTTTCTGGCTAGAACAGTCGGCATCGGACCAATGACCGCAGCCGAAATTCTAAACAGGGCCGGTACAGGTATTTTCCTGAGGGCTGCTGGAGTTAAGTACGACCTCAGGAAGCAGCAGCCGTACGACGCCTATGAGCACTTGGATTTCGATGTGCCAATTGGCAGAAACGGGGACGTTTTCGACAGATACTTGTGCAGACTTCAAGAGATTCGAGAGTCAGCAAAAATAATCGCCCAATGCTGCAACTTAATGCCACCAGGTGAGATTAAGACAGACGACGCAAAGGTCTGTCCGCCGAAGAGGGCTGAAATGAAGACTTCCATGGAAGCACTTATTCATCACTTTAAGTATTTTACGGAGGGGTTTTCGGTGCCTCCTGGTACTGTTTATGCCGCTGTCGAAGGGCCAAAGGGTGAAATGGGGGTGTATTTAGTTTCTGATGGGTCAATCAGACCCTACCGCTGCAGGCTTAGGACTTCGGGGATTGCACATCTCCAGGCTTTTGGAGACCTTCTCGAAGGGCAGATGCTCGCTGACATCGGTGGCATTCTTGGAGGATTGGATGTGGTTTTTGGTGAGGTTGATCGTTAATAAAAAGCGTTGCAAAAGAACGTTGTGACTTTCATTTTAGTAGGTAATGTTTTTATTAAAGACGTAACACTTGGTTTAAATGAATTATCCTTCCACAATTATTTAATAAGGTCGACTTTGTTTTAATTTCAAAATAATACAGTCAAGTCTCCTATAAAGTGGTGTTTCTTTCGCGATTTCTGTATAATGCGGAACGAAAATTGCCACAAATTTCCTACAACGCAGTCTCCTTATAACGCATTTTTTCGATTTAAAAAAATCCAATCGTATTATTTCGATGTTTTGTGTGAAAAAATGAATTGAAATCAAAGGTTATTAAAGTTACTTAAATTTTAGAAGCCGTATTAATGAATTTTTACTCGAAAAGAGCTTTTGTAAGCTTCCTTCCGATTCGATTGGAACATTTTCAATGATAGAGCCCTATGAAATTTTTTTGTTGGAAACAATTTTTTTAGTTAATAATTTTATTGTATGATATATGCATACAATAAACCCAAATTCAAATATGTAAAAATCATATTCATTGCCATTTATATTATAAAATTTTATTTATTAACTATGTGGAAAAAGTCCGATAAGATTTTTCCTGTCGTGAATCGTGAATTTCCATTTTTAAATTTGTCAGGTATTACTTAAGCCCAGTTGGTTTCAGACTCTGTCATTTTCCTAGCCTAACTATTTAGCTGTGCATAGCTTTTCGCATCCTATTCTAACCCAATTCGCTTTAGAGGTCTAAATGCTGCAAAATAGAAATTACAACCAGCCATTTATTAAGTCCTCGTAAATCGATTAATACCCTCCCGGTCACCGGTCATCACCAAACACCCTGGCGAAAACCGACCATCGAGAAATGTAAAACCACAAACCCCATACCATTCGCGTTCACCCAGCGGACATTTTTGCTAGAAGGGCTACAAAGAGGGTAGACTGTGTTGCTCCCAAGTGGTGAAATATGACCGTGGTCATGGTAAATTTTAACTTCGAAGCCGCATGAGGGGGAGGGAGTAGGGGATTCGGTGTGGTAATAAGCAAATGTGCCTGTGGTCAACACCGCTGTAAACTGCGTAAAAGCGAAAAGCCACAGGGGGTACAGAGCTCAGGCAACAGGTGGTGCTCCTTTTCCATTTTACATTTTCCGGGCTTAGAATTTTATCTAAACAAAAAAAAAAAAAAAATAAAAATTGAAGAACAATTTTTTTTCTTTCCTACTTCCCTGATGAGTGTCAAGAAGCCCCAAGAAATCCCCAAGACGTATCATGTCAACCTTGAAATTGCGGGGCTTTCGGATCTCTGAGTAGCGCGCTCCGATTCAGGTGAGTATAACAAGGAGGCAATGGGGCGAAGATCCTGCCGTGACTTTCCTTGAAGTTTTTATTGTTTCAGATACTTTCCGAGCCACTGAATCATAAATAATGGTATTACTAGCCGCAAACTCGGTGATTGTGCAGCTTTTAGGGCAGGAGTGTCTAACCTTTTGGATTTCTTAGGGCAATCTAGAAATCCAACAACATTTCTTTTCATTTCGGACATGCTTTCGATAATAAGTAAGGGGTCAAGTTTTTTTAAGTATCGAATTAAAAAATATGATCATATGTGCCATAATACATAGGCTAAATTAATCTCCGTTCAAAAATCGGGGAACACTAGAACAATTACAATTGCATTTTTGAAAAATCGTTCAAAAATAAAAGTCCATTCTAGAAATTTGTAATGTGACTTAAATAATAGCCTGGGTCCTAATCTAGGCATATGTAGAAAATTCTATGAGATACGCCACATTCTTCTTCTTTCGTGCGCACAAAATTGCTTAACAACTAGATATACTAAAAGTAGTCAATCTAGGAATTCAGAACTTCAAAAAGTAAATAACGTTTAAAAGATTCCCTACTGGAATTAAAAAAAAAATACAAAATTACAAATATAATAAATAACTTTATCAAGTACCATAAAGTTATATGCTACGTATATTTTTAGAGGTTTATTCTGTATTCTTTTTTTTTTACTGAGATATTCAATACTTTTGCTGGTCTACATAAAATGCGTTCTACAATATATAGAAGGCGATCTGTGGCAGGACAATGTTTGCGCGGAGCATTAGCATTATATAGAAAGGTCTTACTGGTCAATAACCCCCGATGGTAACATTACACACATGCTGTGTGATCGGCCACTAACAGTTGTTCCAGCTATCACACACATGTTGCGTGAGCGGTCATTAAAGTGTTAAGAGATATGCTGCGAAGGAGGTCAGTATAATCAATTGAACCAGCTAGGACTTGGTGGGCGAAAACAAAATCGTCGAATCGGGCGAAGAACTAGAGGTTGATTAGTTTTAGGCGGTTTTCATAAGGGGGAAGATTAAGATAATACTGTCCAAGAGTGGTTGCGCAGCGCAAAGCGGATAAATCTGCGCTGGACAGATTCAATCCTGTTAATGAGTGAGATGAGATCTATGATCTATTGTATAAAACAGAGCTGTAACATAAATTCATTATTGTGGGATGCAATAACATTCTCAGTACTACTACAAGGAATTCAAGAAAGACAATTACCACACTTCAGAAGCATTACTTAACATTACCTGGTATTACTTAGAAATACTCAGCATTGCCTAACAATACCTAGCATTACTCGACATTTCATAGTACAGTATGCTAAGTAATACTTCTGAAGAGCGGTAATGGTAAAGCAGCAACACCATTACTAGGTAATGAGTATTAAATTTGTTTTATCTGCACTACTTACATTTACTGGTAATTGTTTTTTAACAGCACTGGTATCAAATAATCAGTTTATGGAAAAAAGTAAAACTGACAAATTAATTCGATATGTTTTCGATTTTTTTATATTTTTATATAATACCTTAAGATTTCAATTATCATTTGAGCAACCTTTAAATCGATTCGTTAATTTTTAATTATATTTCAAAAATGGATAAAATACGGCCTTCTGTATTATTTAACTATACTTCTCTCGAAAACGTGATGGACCATTTTCATTTACGAATTCGTAATCCAAAGAAAAAATCCTATAGAAACGGTTTGCCAAGTCTTTGGAGGCAAAATAGCTGTTGGCCAGTGTAATTAATGGGGATTATTGCTGAATTTATTGTTGAGAATGTAAAATTTATTAAATCGATTAGTAAATCCGCATAAATTTAGATTTTCGACATTCAATGTATATGAAGTCTGTATTCACATTCCCGCCAATTGATTCCACGATAACCCCTAATATTAAAATATTAAAATATTCTATTTGTAGGTAGGTTTGTATGTTTATTTTGTAAAAAAAAGTTATTTCACAAAACTTTAATATTTTACGGAAGCTTACAAAAATTGGGCAGCATATAGCCCGCGGCCCACGAGTTTCCCAGTCCTGTTCTAAATCTTTGAACAGGACATTGGAAACTTATCAAGGTTGTTTTCTTTTTCGTTTATACTTTTATCAGAAAATCGCCGCTTGATTTAATAATCGCTTGTCTTAAGTTGAGAAATTGAAGAGGGAATTTTTGTTTTTCCTTATCAAAGACCATCAACGTTTTCTATGCACCCTTTCCCACATCCTTGCTCCAAAAGCCCGCCAGCATTAATTAAGTCCTCAGAAACTCGCCTTCTATGCTACCAGGGGGTGATGGTTTTCTCTAGGAGCAACAACAGAATTATTCATTGAAAATGCTTGAACCCTGAACCCCATCGATAGGATGTGCTCGGTTGGATGACTTCGTTATCCTCGGCATAAATGCATTTCATTCGAGCGGAACCACGGGCGCGGCGGAAGCAACCGAATCCTGCCAAAGGGCGGATAATGCAATCATTCCGGATGAGGGGCGCCTCGACACCCCCCCAACCAGCGAACCACTTCACCTCCCCGCACGATGCAGAGCGTTAAATTTTAGTTTAGTTGCATTTATGACACGCCCCCGGTGGTCCTTTGGCAGCAAATCGTCTGCAATTAATTGGGAAACGATGAGGAGCTTATTATTAGCGTTTTGCTACGACACAGGATTAGAGGCTCAAATGTATGGGGGTTTGCTTCTTCCTAATTACCGCCGCGCCTGTACACCGCAATTAACCGCTGGACGGATTTTAATCTTCACATTTAATGACCCAACAGTACGTGCTGCCATTTGTAGCTCTTATTGTTCCCTCAGACCAGATCTACACTTGATATAATTTCATTTGGGATGTGGCGCAAAACAAACGGGGAGCTCATTGTTTCGGGATTTAGCTGAGGGGATGCATTTGCATAAAGGAATGAGACTTTAGAATTGGAACCTTCATTTCCAACAGGAAAATTATACCCCTTAATTCGTTTCCCACCGTCGGAATTAAGAAGAGAATCCAAAGTAGGGATTGGATTTAAATTTTCTGATAAAAGTAATGAATTACATCTAAATAGCAGGATACTTTCATTTAATTAAAAGACTAATTCCGGCAACGTCGTGAACTAATCTACTAGCGATTTTGATTAGTTTTTAAGAAGTCTAGAACATCCTTACTGAGCTACTTTCCAGTAGAAAACGAAATTGTTGTAAAAGGGTTTCAAACATCAAAATCAAAATGTTATATATAGTTTTGTTTGAAAGTTGCTACCGAATTTTTATACTATTTTTTAAAATAATATTTTTATATTCGTTATTAATTTGCACTAGACGGTATAAAATATCTGTTGAACCATTTTTTACTATCGTGCTAAAATTTGATATATAAACCCTCCTTAACCAGTTAATTATCTTCGACGATTATACTCGTCATATATAAATGGCAATATTTTTTGTTATGACGAGTATACTCGTCGTACGTAAAAAGTAGTTATCATGGATATTTAAATTGAATTCGTTTATAAAATAAAGAGTTTTTCGGACAAGCTGCATTATATTTTTAAAGGTTATACAAATAAGACATTAACACGTTCAACCCGACGTGAACCACTAGTGGTCTCTAGGCAATTCTTTCATCTGGTGGCGTCAACTACTGTTGGTCCACAACTAGTTTTCTCCATTTGCGGTGTGGACAACCGGTGATTCACATATGATCATGTAAACAAGCAGTGAATCAAAAATGCACCGTCAGAAAAATAAACAACTTATCATATCGTCCTCGCCCATCATATAGATGTCGATAAACTACGCCGGGCTGAACGTTTTAAAGTAGGAATTAATTTTTATAATATTTACAATCAGTTTTTTCGTGTAGAATCACCCAGAGAGGAAAGGTAGAGGAGGTGCTTTATTTTGCCCTTTCCGATAATTCTACATGAAAATTTAATTCTTATTATATTGTATATACCTTCTAGTTCTACAATGGTGAGAAATTATGTTTATAAAATTATAATACTAAACCCCACCTTACCCTTAGGGGTAATCCTAACATGTGACATGTTCAATATTTTAGTTATTTGCTCTCAAACTATCTCAAACGTTTGCTTATAATAGGAATTAATAAGAAAACTCTTAATTAATCGAAGGAATTGATAAGAAAACTCTTAATTAATCGAAGGTTTAATCAATAAAGTATTACTTTCCTATATACTAAACAATAAAGTTCTATTAACCATGAAACCTCAAGTACCCAATCTTATCCCACCTTCTCCTACTTGTTTTTATTTATAATTAATTTTAAAAATATACTACAAATAACAGCTTATTCTAGATTAGTAGGTAAATAATTCTAAATCAGCTTGGCTTTGTGATTTTTATTAATTTTTGTATTTAAATAGTTAAGAATGATTTAAACCGAAAACAATGTACAACTGCCAAAGTAAATGTATTTAAATTTTTTTTATAATTTGTTCTTTTATGAATTGTTCAATTAAAAAGAAACGTAAACTCGTTTTTAGGGTATATTCGTAATTTAAAGTCTTTTGAATGTACTACTGCAGTAAAAATTGTTCATTACATAGAAAAGTTAAAAGAGCAATTTAATTATAACTTTAACAAACTAACTTTACTAACATTTCTTGAATAACTTTAAAACAACATGCAACAAATGCTATTGGATCCCTTGACATTGAGTTACAATTCCCTGAAAGTATCTCTGCCATTCGTTGCAATTAATCAATGAAAATTTATGTCCTTTAGCACTTCATTAAAATTCCCATCGCACCCTCTGCATTTTCTGGGCAGCTCCAGTGCTTAATGTCTTCCTGCTGTTCGCACAGCTCGTAAACATTGCGCATTTGCATATGCGTCAGAATAACCGATAAATTCTTACGTTTTTCACTTGAATTAACATTTAGTTGGCATGCCAGCGGCAGACGGAATTCTGCGACCGTTTTAAAAGGAACGTCTGGAGGAAGGAGCGGTCGACTGTGGGGGCTGCATTTCCCTCCCCCGTAAACAGGAATTGGTAGTTTTGCCAACAAATGCCCAATTATTGTACCGGCATAAAATCTATTATCCCCTGACAGATGTAATTTGCGGGCACATCACAAACAGAAATTACCTGTAATTCCTCAATCAGAAATTCTGAGCATCTTTCGAAATCTTCTCATCATCGTAGCAGCGGGGGAGTGAGGAGTACCTTTCTACCTCACGTCGACGCGCAGTCAGTTCATTTTCACTTTGTTTATACCACTCGCTAGCGAAAACAACAAAATTCTCGTCTATCCCCTTCGGTTCCCGCTTGAGGAGCAGAAACGGATGGATCCATTCAAAAGTCTTGGGATGGTATCTTTCGTATAAGGGAATCTAGATATAGAAGAAAATCTCATCAAGCCCTGGCAGACAGACCGACATATAGGCGGCGGTGCGATGCACGATATTCATAATCGGGGACCCTCGAGAATCGAGGGCAGCATCCACAGCATCCCTATCAGCTGGTGCTGGAATGAGATTGCTCCTGGAAGTGTCTGCATAGAGCAATCAGGGCAACTATTCAGAACCATCACAGTAGCGCTACTCTCGCGGCTCTAGTCGAAGTTCACGACTTCATTCTCATCCCAGATCCCATCCATGAGATTGGGGTCCTGGGGGGTACTTTGCTTATTTCCATATTGCATCTGTTCAAGATCCCCTCCCCCCTCCCCTCCCTCATGTCTTTCAAGAGGACGTGCGCCAAGGTCTTCATGAGAAAATAAAAGACTTTTCCCATAATACAGCAAACCTCTTTTTTTGATGGGGTCCTGAAATTCCCTGGCTGGAGTATTGCTCATAACTTGAAAAGGGGTTCGGTTTTATGCTTAATGCATGCTCGGCCGAGGGGATACAAAAGACTATTACTGCTGTTGCGGGGGAGCCTCTTCCAGAAGAGCTCTTTGTTCCAGATTTGACTGAATAAATTGTAAATACTTGCTAGTTCCCTCTGATCCTTAGTTTTTCTTTTTATTTTTTATTTTTTTTTTTATTCTATTTTCTCCATCATCTTCAGCATCCCTCTGAGGCAGAGGACAGTAAATGGACGGGTTATCGCTTGCTTTATTGATTTCGTCTGGAGTTCACTATGATGCAGGACTCCTCCAGTACCGCCATACCTCGTCGCCCTAGGGAACTTTTAATTTACTCGAAGAAGGATCCTCAATGTAAATATGTGCTCAGAGGTAATGGAATTTTCTTTAGACGAAAGTGGTGAACTTATGCAATTTGAACTGAAGCTGCTGCAGTCATGTGCAGCCGAAATTTTTTTTTTTTTTTTTTCAGAGGGCGGGAAGAAAAATGGGATTTCAGTCAGAATAAGATTCAGGGTATAATTTGTTCGGACGGTGTACTGAATCAATAGCAAAAATAAAAATAGGGAACAAAACTTTGTTTTAAAGTTCATTCAAGTTTTATAAGAAAAAAATTTTAGTTTTGTAGGAGATTCAGAAGTTACCTTTCTTTAAACAAATGGAACTGGATTTTAATAAAACTTACCTAGAGACTTGCATTTTATATAGACGAATATCACTTTTTATGACTTTTGACTTTAAAATCAAAAATGTATAAATTATAAATTTTTTTTACAAAAATTTCATAATCCGCAATCCTAAAAATCCCCAAGTAATAAATTTGAATCGAATTTCATGAAATGTACCTTTGGGTGGGATTAACAGCCTGAGCGTTTACAAGCAGGGATTTATTTGTTATTTTATACGTTACTGGTTTCTTTGCCTTTATTGGTTGGTATTTTTTTTTTGTAATAAGTAATTTGTTTTTACTAAAAGGGGGGAATTTCTATAAGGTTTTTTTGTATTATAGAATGATTATGCCTGTTTTGGTTAATCCTTACTCCTTTAATTTTCATTTAATCATTTAATTTAATGGTTAATCCTTAGTCCGATAATTTTCATTTTTTGAGCCTAACATATAAACTACTTTTTATTCGCGGATTTTAAAAGGATAGACCCAAGATAGTCGCCAAAATTTGTAAATATCAAGAGATTGCCATAAAAATTAGTATATGGGGGTTTTTGGAGTTCCTAATCACGTATTTATGTTCGAAATTTGGTAATTCAAAATGGTAAATCTTTACACAGCAGGTGGCCAACTCACTACAACCACGTGCAAAATTTCGTTTTAAGCTATTTAGTGGGATTATCAAATTGTAAGTTCTAAAGAAATAATATACCGTTAGGAAGGTAGGCGTTGTTTTGCGAAAATGGGAAAGAAATCAGAAAAAATTTCAGCTATTTAGGTAATCTTCGGGAAATCGCTATGTTGGAGGACGTCAGCCATTGCAGTGTACCTAAATAGAGAAAGAAATACCGGGATTGTAAAGACCAGGTGATTCCTTCACATTGGCGATCTCTCTCTACCATTAACCCTTGTGTTAATACCCAACTTTACCGACACGGTTTAGCATCCAGGGTATCCGAGTATCCATTTACTAAAATTTACTTAAATTTTTAATATTTCAATAAAATAAAAAATGTTTTTAAATATACATTGCTATTGAGTATCTAAGTAAGTTGTGTGTGTTGTGGATACCCAGATTAACCTCAATAACTCAAATTCATGATTTGCTTCCTTATGAGCAAAATAACGAGGATACGGTAGCTCAATAACAAATTTTTATTTATTTTCATGCAAATATAACACAGTGGGTATCCCGGGTATCCGTGTACTAACACAAGGGTTAAGGGAAATCCGCAATATTTTAAGAATCAAAGAAATCGAATTTTCAGAGCTTACGCTCAGACGTCGTTGCAATGAGGCGAATTTAAAATGTCGATGACCCACAAAAAAGCCTAGACTGACTTCAAAAATGGAAAAAAGCGAGACTATCCTTCGCTAAAGCTTATCGGCACTTCAGAGCGGATGACTGGAACAAAGTAAGTCCTTTTAATATAAGCTCTCTTTTTTTCAAAAGGGGAGTTAATTTAAATATTGAAATTTCTATTGTTTCCCAGATTGTTCTCAGTGACTAGCTAGAAATATCTTTACATTAAGTAATTTGAATGAAAAGTAATATCAAGACGATTTTGGGGCTACGGAATTCAAATCTACAATTTATAATGGTTATGGAAATTTATATAATTTAAGAAATCCAAATCGCAATTGCAAGAGTTTTCTGCCTTCGCATCTACAAAAATTGCCTTATACTAGCTAGACTGCAATACTAAAGTTTACGCGGACTTTGCAAAACGGAGTAAATGAGATAATTATACATAATAGCCGAAAGCATGAAAATCCAATTTAAATTATGTGCCAATATGACTAGAAAATCCAATCTCTATATCTTTCAAATTAGGGAATTCTATCTCTAATTTCTAATTTTAGCTTATGACAAACCTTTCCCTCTGCTAATTTCCTTCGGATCATTAAGCTGCACTTAGTCCTTTCGATAAATTTCGTGACAAAATCTCAATTAATTACCCGTCCTGCGGGTAGACACATTTCTTTGGAAAAAGATCGCCTGAACGACAGCCATAAATAACTTTTTTTTTTTTTATTTTCGCGTAATTAAGTCGCCGGCTAGTTGACAGTCCTTACAATAAAATTTTAAAGAGTCCGCAACAAATCATCCATGGGAAAAGTACGGCGATACGGTCGAGCGTCAACCGTCACCATTCCCCGCCTTTCTTATTAATTCCGAAATGCTCGTCGCAATAGATTTGTGTCGAGCGGAGGTGGAGGTGTGCGCACAATTAAAGGTAATTAAATTGCCATTAAGAGGCGGTCGAAAGGAGGTCAACGGGTCGACCTTATAATTTTCCACCATACCCTCGGCAGCCCCTGAATTTTATTCTTAATTTTTTACTCTTTGTTTTCTGCGATACCTCTCTAGGAAATGCTGAGGAATTAAGTACTTTACCGTCATCCGGTCCTACAAGTGCTCCGCCACCGTAAAGAGAATGGTCCGAAGTGCTCTTAAGTCCCATTTGCATCTTGAGTCGCGCGAAATTGGAAAATTGCAATTAAATTAAGTAGAGAGGGGCCGTACAGGATTGAAGGTAGGCTACCTCAATTCCTCCCCTATTCTGAAATTTATCGAAGCGAGAATTGCTCGCGAATTATTAATTATTTCGGTTTCAATTATTTATGAAGTTTGAGCGACTTTTGAAAATTGATATTTTTACATTTTTTTTTGTTTTATTCGCCCAGAAAATGTTTGTCACGAATAGAAGCGTAGTGCTCTACTGAATTAAAGAGCACTCACACTTAATGAATTCCATTTCTGGGTCTATTGAAATTGCATAGAACATAACAGAAAAAAAACAGGGAGCGAAGTGATTGATGGACATTTGTATCAAAAAATTGATAACCTTACTCTTTAAATAAAGAACTACATACCACCTGAAATCACAGATATAAACAATTTAAAAAAGATATCTACAATTAGAAAAATTCGTGTCGAATGCAACATTATTTTTACTGTATTCAAAAATTAAATTAAGCTTTTTCAGCATATGTACCATAATACGATAAATTCACTAAAATCTACTGAAGCTTGTAGGTATTTTGAGTTTCTGTTTCTAACAACTTTTGTAAACATAGAATGAATCTTGAACTCTTCTATTTTGGCTGACATAATCAAATTCGGTGTCCTATCGTAAATCTCTGAAACATACACCCTATCTTGTAATAATTCATTTTACCCGTAAAACAATTTGCTTTATTTATTTCCTTTTTTTTTAACATCTAGAGACATATTCCAGACAAAGCCTATCCATTCCAAGTCTGTTTACCCTTGACCATTCCCGGAGTGATTTACATTCACCCGTTGCCGACCGTCAGGCATGGGACTCGGGAAAATTATTTAAAAGCTCCCAACTCAGTGCTTATGCGAACCGGAAAACATTCAGGAAAATTCTGTTTTGTAAATAAAACAGGAGGCACTGTAGCAGGAAGATACGTCACAGGACGTCTTTTGGGTCCCACTAACTATCAAACGTGAAGAATTTATGTTTCGGTGGAAAGTTATTTTGTAAAAGAAAAATAAGGAAGCATTTATGCAATGGTGATGGTGTGCTTCTATGCTTTGTAAATATTATCAGATATAGGGTGGCTCTAAAGCCTTTCATTCTTTCACTATTGATGTTTTTATTTACTTATTTTCCTATTTATATTTTTTTTTTTTTTTATTAGACTGCTAGTGGCGATAAACACGAACTATAGTAAAACATCAGTTTCTTTTTTTGTGCTGTTGGTCAAATTTAGTGTCCTTCTTTTTCTGTAAATGTTGTACAAGGGAAAAAAACTTGTCAACATTTTCCTTTTGGAACAAACTTCCCACGGGAACTGGGAGAGGACGATTTTTGTTTATTTGCCAGATGCTCGGACGTTTTGGCTCCAAACGGAGGACAAATTCTAATATTTTTATGTATAGTGACCGTGGGGCATGTTCTGCCAGCCAGGCCCGAGAGGTGGCCTGCAACGTCTTATTTACTTTTAAAGAGAATTATTTTGGAGGCTGTCTCGACCCAGCTGACAGTGATAAATGCCCGTTTTATCGTATCTTGCTCAATTCGATGTTTTCAGCCCCTGTGGAAAGAACTTCGACAGTTCTGACAGTGAACGAAAGAAGCCGGATTAGCCTCAGGTCCTGGATTAGGATAGAGCTATCGATCAGTGTTATTTCTCATCAAAAAGATTTTATCCCTTTTCACCACCAATCTGAGTTAATTCTCTTGAGGCTTAACAATGGCATATTAAGACTTTTCTTAAAGTATTATTAAACTTTTTATCCAATCTTCTTTTTTAATGCGGATAAAACATGGATACAAAATTTCATAGAATGTACGTTTTACGATTAATTTCGATAAACAAAACTTTTTACTACAGAAATATTGCGAATTAAAGTTCCAAACCCTTTAAAATTCATAGTGTGGGGTACCAAATTAAAGATTTTGCACTACAATATCTGGCCAACTAAAGAATTAACTTAACTCTGTTTCGGACATATAAAAATTTGGAACTACTCAACTAAACCGCGCACTCAATTTTGCGATTAAACATTTAAATAAAAAGCTAGGATATAGTAAAAACCTGAAACTTCTTAGGTCCTTAGACATCCGGCAATAGAATAAACTGCATGAATTTTAATAATTACCTGAAACAATAAAGAGAATAACTGATCAATATTAATTGTAATTGTAAGAAAAATTTGTTTTTAGAATACAAAGACTTACATATATAAAAGTGTACTCTTAAGAGGATACGAAACGATACAAAATAGCTTTAGTTTTTCGGAAACTAAAACTCTGCTATAGTGGAAATTTCAAATAAAATTACGATGAAATTTTGTAGTAAATTGTAGTGCACATAATGAGACGTTATAAAGTTCACAGGAGGGGACTACCTAATTTACACAAATCTACGAAACCAATTTACATCGGGGACAGTTTTAGCTGTGGTATTTTAGATTATTTGAAATTAAAATTGAAACAGCGAAAGCGGTCGAATTCAATTATATAGGCTATCCCAAAATAACAACAATTACTAAAGCTATCCATGTCCTATTTTCGTTAGTTCACTAACAATTTTACCTGGTTTATTACCTACGCCCCTAATACGGTGCTATATTCTCGGGCAATCTAATTACACCGGTCAGCTGGTGGTGGTGCTAATTACTCTCTTACTAAAATAGTGGCAACCCCCGGTGGATTGTGCATATTTAAATTCTACAAAGGGCTAGATCACTGTTCAAATTGCGCTAAAAAGTTCAAATTGTAAAACACAAATGTCCGCATCGCGCCAATTCTAAATTTCAGTAGTGGGCAAAAGGGTTAATTACTACCTAAAATTAAAAAGCCCACAACGATTAGGGATGAGGTTGTAATTACATAGATTTCTTGGCGCGGTTAATTTCCCGGTCGCCATCTCTAATTCGAGTTTTAATCCAATAAAAGCGCAGCAGCACTAAACACTCCAGCCAAGTGACTTGTAAATTTCTCAGAATTTAAACATCTCAAAGGAAATTTAATTACAGGTGAAAGCTGTGCTATCATGCGAAAGGATCTTCCTCAAAGGGGTACGGCGATTCTAAAGTCAGGACTCTTTGTGGACGTCGAAGAAAAGGACTGCTTTCAACGTTATTGAAAAGTGGTGAAATTAACCCACCTTTTCTATTCTGCTTCGAGAAAGAAAAGTAAGAGTTTTAATGATAAGACGAAGTTTTTACTTAAAGGATTTAATATTAACCTTTAGCTGATATTGTGGGGTCCAAAAAAACCCCACCCCGAGCATTTATTGCTGTCTCAAGTCAACAGCTATACAATAATAAGTAGTATATGCTGTAAAATTTATTATAAAGTTAATAAAAGTTGATTTTTATATAGAAAAGGTGTATTATTTTAAAAAATAAAAAGCTTTTACATTCATTAATTCATAAAGCACGCTTATAATATTTGCATTTTTTCTATTGGGGTCCTTTTGTACCCTCGATACTAACAACGTAATTTAAAATATCGTTACCAGCTATAAGGATTACAGATAAAGTAAGTTTTCTTTTATTATGAAAAATCATTGGGTTTTAGGTGGTATAGTACAAAATACATTAAAATTGTTATTCGATATTATAAATTATAGGTCTAGTGGCAGTCCTAGTTACTGTATGTCTTTTGAGTAGATAAATTGAGGTTTTCGCCTTCAAAAAAGCTAAAGTCCTTGAGAGCAGCCGTTTTCTTCTACAACTCTAAATCAAGTAGTTTTTTTTTTAATACTTTCGAGCGAACCCGTTTAAATCTAAATCTTCGAACCGCCCATAAACAAATTTTTACGAGTGCACCAGAAGCGCGTTGGAAAAGAAGACTTTGCATACATACGAGCCTCATATATCGCTCCTGTAACATCGAAAATTTATAGTCCATTGGTTTGGGCTCGCCGATTGATTTCTGCCGTCGTTTCGGGACTTTTCAGGGATTTATTGGGCATCCAAGGTGTTGGCCAAATCGTAAATTCCCACGCCCAGACGATTGCCCTCCAAAAACTAAAGACGTGGGCCTCCGGCTCAAGCCGAATCCTTCCTAGAGGGGATAACATGCTAATGCAAAGGGATCAGGGACATTTGCTAGATTGATTTAGTGAAATTGCTGGGGGACGTGGCGGGTACGAATGCGGACTACGCTTTTTTTTCAGACGAATGTGCCCTTCGTCCTTTTTAAAGCGATTGCCCGCCCCAATGTAGTTTGTTACAATGAAGAAATGGGCAGAGTTCCTTCTCCCCGCCGAGATCCGAGTGAATAATGATGTTGCCGAAAATTTCCACTTTGCGGAGAAACTTTCCGAGGACGATGTTTTCCTATGTTAAAGAATTTATTTATAACCCTTCATGTCCAGATGTTTGCTATAGCAACTCCACATGCGGATCGGGACCCTTCAATCAATCATCTCCCACCGAGGTACTAACCCGCGGACCCACAAAAACCCGTTCTGATCTCGAACGGCTGTGTGTCTTGGGATTTAATGAGATAATCGCATTAACTGGCGTTATCGAACTCGAAATCAAAGTAAATTGGAATGTAATAAGGCCGAAGTGGAGCCCCTAATAAAGTCAGAAATAAGAGCAACCGGCGGGGACCACCGTGAATGTTGGGGCGCAGCAGCATCTTATGCACCGCTGCGACAGCCGGTTTTATCGTCGGAGTCATCAGCCGCAATAACGCTCCCTTTTACACAGCTAATCCGGGAATTGAAAGTAAAATCAGATTAAGTCGACGGAATAGATTCCTGTGACCGAATTCCCTTCAACTGAACCGGAGATGACATGCAGATTAGCCCAGGTGCGGACTAGCCACCAGATGAAGGGAGAAAACCTTTTTGATTGAAAAGGAGCCCCATGGTGCGGAACAGTTGAAGTAAAAAATTATTTTTTTTTTAGTAGAAAACTCGAATGAATAATAAATTTGATATATGTACATATGTTAATTATTTTTTCAATTTTAATATTATGAACTAAAAATGAGCAGCAACTAGTTAGCACTAGTCGCTTTAGAACGTTGTTAAACATTTTCTATTTGATGAATTTACTTTAATTTTGTCATACAACGCCAAAAGATTAAAAATGGTTTGAAAATGAACACTATTTAATTAATTTTTCAAAGTACGTACATTCCCTAGCCACTTTACTAAACGCATCATCGTTTTTCTAGCAATAAAATATAGTCTTTGAATTATTAAAATATCTAATGTTACAAAAATAACAGGTTATAAATTTCTGAATATCTGGATGGTGATTCTACACAAAAATAATCCTCTTAATAAGCTAAATTTTATATCTTATGACCTCTTTCCTCACTTCTCTTCTAATCAGTGCCCAAACATTTTTAATCGGATTAATGTCTGATGAATTACCATGCCAACTTAGCAAAGGTAAATTTTCTTCTGCTAAATAAGTTTTTATGGAATGCGTGATGTGGCATAGAGCGTCATCTTGCATAAATACGCACGGTTCTCCATTTGGAAGCTTATCGCAGATTTTACGAAACCTACCTCGTTCTCAGTGCTTCTTTATACTGGTTCTATCGTATTATACCCGTCACAAAGTAAAGACATCCAGTGCATTTACCACTAATAACAGACCATAGCATAACCTATATGGGATGTTTGTCGATCTGAACGACGTAGTTTGAATAAAATTTTTGGTTTGGACAATGTCGCACAAATTGTGATTTATTTGCTAAAAATTCAAACATCGATTCATCTTTGAAACAACTCTAAAAACACATCATTTTTCGATATTATTTCTATATAAATAAAACACATGGTGTATAAGTATATAGAAATAAAATAAATTCCATAAAAAATAACAGTTATTTGTGTGATATTTACCGATCTCCAAAAGTCTAAATTTTTGTTTTGATAATCTTTAGCCAATTTCATACATTTGGCTTTCATAACGATTGTCAATTTCGGTTTTCCAACATGTTTGAAAATTTTGCAATTCATGTTAGCTAATTTACGCCTAACAGTGCGCTCAGAAGCAACAATATTAGCGGTGTTGAGAGTTGTTTTTATTTATTTTAGTTGGAGCGAAACGATTTTCTAAACAAATTTCGGATCTGTGACTAACAAATGGTTTTCTCTTACACTTGGTTTTTTCTTTTAGGGTTCCAATCTTCTCTATGTTATTCGCCTCGCAATTACTTAGGATACTTAAACTGTCTATTGCCTATTACTTTAAGTATAGAATATAAAATTTGTTTAAAGAGAATATTACTGAAATAAAAAGGTCTTAGAACGTGTTGCAATGTACATTTCAACACTTCCACATGAGACCCGAACTCATTACGCATTGACTTTAGAGGTGTTTAAGGTCGCACAGTCATGAGCTACAAACTCTTAAACTATTCTATTTCGAAAAAAGTATACGTACAATAAATTTTATTTCAAATCATATAATTGAACTTTGAAGATTATTTAAAATTTATTTATCAAAATAAGAAATTACACAGAAATTTTCGAAAGGTTATATTTACGACGTGACCAAATGTTCCCATTTGTCGCACGACAACGAAATACGCTTGACTGCACTTAGCCCAAAGAGAAAAACGACCCTTAAAACAAATGAATCATCATCTTAGTTGAGAGTCAGGACCATAAGATTTAGGAAGAAGTATATCAAGAGACTGTTCAAGGAAATTCGAGATACTGGATCATTTGCTGCCTCTGTTTGCCACTAATGACGATAAATTTCATTAAATAAGAAAATAAATTAAGGAACGCCCACGTAAAGGTATAAAGTATAAGGGTACAATGTCACGCTATGCGGGATTGGGGGATCTGAAGAAGGGCATACGATGTTAGATTTCTCGAGACAAAAGAGAAGGACTAAACAAGCAGGACACATTTGTTCTATCCCAGGGCGACGTTATTAATCCCCGGAGATTTTCTATTGAGGCGTTCCCTGGCCAGAACCCTCCATCGACTGCTCGGTAAAGTAATTAGAGTGGAATGTATGGTCCGGAAATGTTTCGGATACAATTTCGACTAGTTTTATCCGACCTGAAATGGTCCCTTCTTGATTTTCGGCCGTATATTACCGACCAATAGCATAAAATTGCTCTGAAATCAAGGAAACGACCTTTCCGTGATGAAAGCAGTTGAATAGTACCCAAAGCATCAGACATAGGGCGTAAGGGAAATTGAGGAGCCGACAAAATAGGGTTCCCTCCCCTGTAGTTAGGGTTTCAATTTACAAATATGCAATACCTAAAAAGGAAGTATCTAGACGAAAAGGAAATATCTGCAGTCAGAAATTGCAATCAATAAAGGTAGCTTCAGAGAAAATAATACGTTTCAGGTCACTGCCCTGTTGAATTCGTACGGGCACTTGTGTACAGCAACAAATTAAATTAAAGTCAACAAAATGTTAAATTCAAAGAGCTGTACATTCGCCAGCAAAGCACGATTTCAACGAAATGTGACTTGAGTTATTAATTAGAGGATTTCGTGCAAAACTTCAGAATGATATAAGAAAATACCTGAAGGAGATGTCCTATGAACTAGTTGGTAGCACTTCTTATAAAGCGAAAATTGTTGAAAATTAGAAAATTTTCTACAACGAATAAAGAACAAACTATTTATTCGCAATTTCATCTGCCAGTAGTGCCAGAGAATTGTAACTTAGACCGTATACTTGTCTTTTAGAAAAACGTACAGGTGAATTTTGTACCTTGGCAGTACCTTTAATTAAACGCTTGCAGATGGAAGCATTTCAAAGGTGAACTCTTTTACTTTGACTGATTGCATGAAAAAAGGCAAAAACTAGCAAAAGGTGCTCCGGTAGTACTGTGGATGGTAAATGAAACCATTAATTCTCCCCTAACAAGGGCATACATCCCCACCCTATACTCGAATATCATCTTAACGTTCAGTATTTTAAGAAAACTTACTTGTGCTCCTTTCAGAGTTTTGAATTTAACTTTTGTAACTATCTATAAGATGTTGGCATGCACCTTTTGTAAGTTAAAGCTTTCCTTTCTTTAGAACAGGGTGTACAGGAATACGCGAAATGGTGAGATGGGCACAAAAAGACGTATAAAGATGGGTATTATGTTGTTGTTGCTTCTTATTGTTAGAATTTTCACTCCTTTGAAATGTTGGAACAGAAAATGAATCATATCGGGAAAGTTGACAGACCTGCAGAAAGGTATTTTCACTATGAGAAATGAACTGATGCTTTTTTGTATGAACTTTTTAAAACTTTTAAGAAAAAATTGAAGTAATGTAACGACATGTCTTTCGTTTTTCATGCTTTTGTACATAGGAAGGAAAAATGGTGAGGTTTGGATGTTTGTTATATTTCACTGATGGAATATTTATGCCAACTTCATGGCTTTTAAAAGTTTAACGACTCTCATTTTATTAAAATAAGTTTTCATATTACCATAAAGTCTACAGATATTTTTTGTTGTGTACAATAATAACTTAGACTTGGAAATTTGATTGATTATTCCAAAATTATGAAAGAAAAAACGAATTAATTGATAAAATAAGATTTTCAATTGGAGTCGTAATGTTAAAATTAAGAGAATCAAGGATTCAGAGAGGTGCGTAACATAATACTAAAAAATTTGATTTGGTTGTTTTCAATTTTAAAGTAACAAGCAATCAAGATATCAAATTGCTTTTACTTATTTGGATAAAATTAATGGACTAAAAGGCAATACAAAAAGGAAGGTTGAGATGGAACCTTTTGACCTCTCCCTTGTTATGCCCCAATGTACTGAGATCCTCTTATTCGAATCGAAGTCAGTTCCTGGGCAGGAAGTCGTGCCATTTTACATTATATCTGAACACTTTGCTCTTTTGTACGACTTGTAGCTTCCGGCCTTCAGAGCAATGTGTATCTAATCCTAATGGAAATCTCATTTCCGCTTTGATGAAACAACCCTTTAAACCAGACCCTGAAATCCAGGGGCTTCAGCACTATAGGGTGTCGCAGGAATAGCTTAGACCATTCCTTATGTCTAACAGTCCAATTCAGTAGCTCCTTTGCTCATAAACCATACCATCAGTCGGGATGAGCGTACAGAGCTCCTCATGTACCCGATGAGGTTGATTTCATTATTCCTTGGACGTCCCTCCTCTCATGATTCTCGAAGGCATCCCATTTTGATAACTGAAGGGAAGTCCGCTCCAGCTGAGATCTGGGGGGGATGAATGGGGCCACTCTTGCACGTAGTCATGTAGGAATTTGTTCGAGTGGATTTCGACGAGACACGATATTTATGTCCCCGCCCGAGTGGAGGAGATGTCTGCTTTAGAAGCGGCCCAACCGGGAAAATTCATCGTCCTTGCTAGAGACTAGGGAGCAACGCAACTTTAAGGACTATCATCGTGCGAACCTTCTGACTGTATTATTCCAATTTAAGAGAGCTGACACAGCAGAGGGTCCCCTGAGGGTTTGCTTTTTGCAAATGGAAAATTGATAAAACAGCCTCCTCGCGGCGACAAAGCAGTTATTTCGCATATCCTTTTTCCAGGATTTGCCAGACAAACACTAGAGCTAGCAACTTTCCATTTGCAGCACAATTTACTCCATCCCACAGAGGATGCACTCCCTGCACCACTCATAAGTAATAGTACTGGATAGTAGTATTGCAAGTTCGCGAAAATGAGCCCTTGAGACAGCTTAACCCTTTTTGAGTTGAGTTCAATTATGCAGTCCCAACAATGTTTACAGATTGAATGAATCCCATCCCTTATCAAACTTGCAATGATTGACGGGGGCTGACGGCTCTATCCAGGGATTCCCCCGTCAATTTTAAGCGCTTATTACTCTTTGATGGTTTCACCAATGTTTACCAGACGCTGTTCATTTGCGGATGAATAATTTATAGAGAGCTGCACCGTTGAAGGTGTTACGGACTGTTCTAAATCTTCCCGTTTTGGTCGCTTCTAAAAACCCTTTTAATTCCACCTTCAGCTTCTGTTGCATTTGCGGCACTGTTCGTAAATTAGTAAGATAGCGAACAGATCCCCAGAACAAAAGAGCCACAGCAGGATACCACCCCCTATTTGTAATTAATGGGTGGTAAAAGAAGCTGCCACATCTTTTCGGCTCATGCAAATTAAGGCAGCTCAGTCAGAGGGGTATTTTTGAATTTTGTATAAACTTAAAATTCAACCCCCCCTCATCACCGTTACAAATAACAAATTACTGCATAAAAACTGAGCAATAAGAAGGGTTTTGTAGAGGAAATTAAGGAGATGCTTGGCATGTTGCTAATTGCAAAGGGAAGAAAGACTTTAAAAACTTTGGAATGCTTTTACTAATGTTAAAACATTATCCTTTTAAAGTATGTAGAATTTGATGACCAGTTTGTTCAAAATAAAACACTTAGCTATCATCCTTACTATGCTAACTATAGACTTGGGTATGTAACCAAATATGATCTAGATAATCGGATTTTAAATAACAGAGTGAATTTTTACGGAAATTAAATAGTTAGAACTTTACCATAAAACGGGGTTACTTTATACATGTTTTGTTTTGTTTCCCCTTCCCTTACCCCGTCATACAAAGTCACACAGTTTCGATACGCTAGCGTTTATTACGCATACAAAGTGCCAATTATTAAAGTAGCCGTAAAAACTATTAAAGTTACCCGTAAAGTCAATTTAACTCCGTCGGTACTAACTCTGCATTGTAACCAAAAGCTGATATTTATTTCCAGGAGGTAAAAGTCCATTGCTGTGATATTGAACCCATTTTAACTTAGTTATTTAAAAAAAAAGCATACGTTTTCGCTAATTGGGTAAACCAAGGGTTACCGACAGTTCCCAAGCAACTTTCCTATCCTCGGAAGGTAATTTAATTAGGCTGTCGTCACAGCGACATCAAGCGTTACAACAGCACTTTTCCAATCTAATTTAACAGCGTCCCAGTGAAAAATTAATTTTTTTTCCTAGGAAATTAAAAAACTTTACAATTTGAGTAGGGATTCTCGTTCCATGTGCATATAACTAACATTTTTCGTACATTTTTTTGTGTGTCCTCTAGCCGGCTTTGTCGCTGTGAGGACGAATGTATGGCCTTTGCCCAAACGTAATGCAACCATTGAGACCTCATGGACATAGTTTCCCTTCCAGTAGGATGCATTTTGCATGAGAAATTCTTTAATTAAAGGTGTACCTAAAAAAAAAAAATATTCTCATATCATTCAATTTTCTCGGGCTGCAGAGTGGACTAATTAACAACATTAACATTTTTGCTCCCCTCCCAGAAGTTGAATCCACTTAAAGACCCTTCGCTAAACCTCCCTTGTCGTGCCAACTTTAGCACATAGCCCTGATCCCCTCCTTTTCCCTCCCCATTCCCATCCCCACTACTACTAACATTGAGTATAAACAAAAAGCGGTGATTCGAAAGCCCGTGCATTTGCGAAAAATACTTTCATGAAGTTTTTAAAAGAATAATTTACATAGGCTTGCCCAGTTGCGGAATATAATTCCCGAGTGAAATTAATTGCAGCGTTGCAATATTTTTTATTCGTTTTTAATTAATTAAAGCAGCCTCATCTCTTGCGACCACACTAGCGCTCACTGGATTTTAAACTACGTATTTTTTTTTGGTACATTTTCAATATTAAAAAATTATTAACCTTAAAAGGATGCAATCCTTTGGTAGTCCATTTATAGCTTTTATTATTCATTAATTGGCCAATCAATTTTTGATCAAAAATTTACTCACAAACATTATCTGGGAATAAATTGAGGCAAATATCATTGCAAATACGTCAATAATAAAAACGACTGTTTCAAAAAATTTGGCGCAATTTACATATATCGAAAATTTTTGTATTTAACGATTCTGAAATTTTAAATTGAATACGAAACTTGAAAAAATGATACATAATACGCAAATATACCTATAAAGAAGGTTAAGATAATCACACTTTGACTTTGAGTGCGATAAAAGGGATCAGGAGCCTGGAGGAAAGAAATTTCTTTAAAACACGCATTTCGTTTCGGATACAAATCTGGAAAATTTCAGACTGACACCAGGGAAGTCCCGGCGCACCCTTGTAAAAGAAAGGTTCCATATTTTGCCCCTTCGGATACCAGGAAATATGTAAAAATTGGTCTTTGCCCAGGAATGCTTCGAGCTCACCGATCTCATCTCTTGCATTGGACGCTAACTTAGCCAACATCCGGGTAGTCAGCAAATTTTTGTAGCATTTTCTGAGGGCTAAAAAATGATTTCAGATTACCAAGGGGATTAAATGGGCGGATAGTGGGCGATGGCTGGGTAGGCTGGAAAACCATTTTAATTCAGAACTCTTTTTTTTTTTTTTTGAATTTGATGGAATTTCGGGTGAAAATCCTCTTTTTTATTGTAATAGCCGACAAGGGATATGCCTTTTCCTATTTGTAAAGGGTCCTCTGTGGAATGTCAAATGAAAGGAAAACCAGATCCGATGCGTGTGCAGATTATTTGGATATTTTTGTTAACACGGTCTCGCCCTCCAATAAAGACGACCACTGGGAATGTTACCAGGGCCAAACTTTATAGGGTTCTCCCCGTCTATGTTCATGCAATTGGAAAAAAAAATTTTTTTTTTTTATTCACGGAAATCCCTGGGAAAAGGGCTTCAAGCCCATGTTTTTATGCTCCTCTGAGCTCGAGGACTGAGGGATGGTAGCAATGCTTGTAAAACCCACAGTCCTTTTCGGTTTTCTCGGAAAGCTTTATACATATCGCCTTTGGGGCTAACATGAGAGATTTTTGGCGCCCCCATAGCCTTACTTATTTTTTTTTTTTTTTTTTGCACAAATAAAAGATTTCATCGTGAATTTACAAAATGCTGGTTTAATATAAGGAAAAAATATAAAAATTTTCGAGTTGGGCATATTTGTAAACAGTCAGAGTAGGATGTTTTTATTTTATTATTGTTTTATTTATTTCTTCCTTCCTCCCAGAAGTGTGCTTAGAGATTGTGTTTTCAACCCTATATTTTTACAATTTCTTCAGATAGATTTTGGGTTTCTCCTTCTGAATTATAAATTAATCTGAAAATGGTATTCTGTTCGATATTGAGTCACTTATTAGCTAACCACTTCATTCAAGTAGGCAATAAAGTTTTGATCTCAGAAAATTTGCAAAAATTCGAATTTACCCTATTTGCTGTTTGAACTCAACTGGAGGGGTTAATTTTAAAGAACGGATTTGCTTTAATGTTACTATTTTTATGAATGGGCTTTAGTAAAAAAGTCCTTTCTTTTGTTATTAATTTAAGTTTACTTTAATATTTCATTTATGCTTTATTCTTTGTTTCCAATTACTAATATCAGAATTAATAGTATAAGAATGCTGTTCAAACTATCACTTATAATTTCCAAAAATTTAGCTTATCATCATAGTGTAGAAATTCCATGTTGAACAGAACCCTGAAGTAATGAAAGAAATAAGTTTTGGCCCTATAAAATTTGCAATTTTATTCATTGGCTGGTGAAAATGTGATTTCTGAACAAAGGCATGATCTCAAAATGAGTTTCTCTGAAAGTCAATTGATACTCGTGTCGACAATGACAAAAAGGACAAAAGCCCTCCATTCAGCTTTTTGCCGTGCGAGGGAATTCATTCTTATGCGGGGATTCCCCGAACAGTGGCTGTTCTCGGCATACAGTGCAGGATTAAGGGATTATTATTTTTTTTTTTTTTATCATAAATGACGAGCATTGAATAGCACGATTATAACATTGTAAAGCTCTGCCGCATTTCATCCCTGAGGGAAAGAAATGTTGCCATCGGCAGAATGGTAATTTAGCGCGTCTTTACGCAATTCCAGTCAAAACTAGGAGATTGCGGAATAAAACAGACGGGAGCCGTTGCTCTGAAATACCTTCCTCTTTTTTTTTTTTTTTTTTGTTATCCTGCGAAATGTAGATCCCCAGCATCTCAATGCATCATCATCATCATTCGCTTCCCTCGCACAGAATCATAACACGCTATATCATCAATATGGGTAAAATCTTGTGGAAACGATGGCATCTGCCGCCTCGGATACAAAACAAATCCGTTGTCACCGTGTAGCTTCATATTTACTTGGAGTAAGTGCCGTTCCCCCCCTACACATGTCGGGGATAAAAATTTTCCATCTCATATGATAAGAAAAGCATCTAGAAAATGGGAAGTTTAAGTCGGAAACAATCCCGCGGTTCTACATAATTCTATTGAATCTAATTCGGTCTGCGAGCAACAGCCCTCCGTTTCGCGGTTCCTTGGTACAGCGGCGGATGCTGGGATTAAATCTCCACCCCAGGAGAGAAAAAAAATAAGCTGACGGAGTGTGCCCTTTGTGCGTTTACCGGCATGAGATGGAAACTTCACGCTTTTATGGGCCATTCGCTAAGGAGTGCACGTTCGCACCCCCTAAGTGGATTCCTTTCATTTCGCCCTTTTATTTGAGGGCCTCCAGAATTGCTCTGACGTCAAGGAACCCCTTTTTTTTGGGGTAAACTGAAGGCGTCGAGGGCGGTGGAGGGCGATTCTATATTGCAATATATCCCAGCACTCCGGCAAATAACTCCCATCCAGCGAAGCGAACTAAAGATTTCATTAAAAAGGCTCAGAAAGAGAAAAATGCAATGGAAATAAATGGAAAAATATTTTCGCCGCATTTGATGCCCTAACATTCGACCAATTTTGCATCGTACAAAGTACTATGGGATGCTGCCGAGGGCGAAGGGTACTCGATTTACGATTATAGGACGCGGCAAGATGTAATTTCAGTTAGGCACCTTAGCCGTGTTTTCCCTACGGTTTAAGGAAATGAAAGTGAAACGAAAAAGTACTTTGCTGGGGATACTTTTGCCAGAGCTCTATGATATGAGGGTGGATATCGGTTGTTTTTAGAGCACCTTAAGGGATATTGCCGTAATGCGACAGATGGCAGGGCCCGATGTTTCTCTCCCTAAGTACTAGCGATAAAGCAAATGTTTGTCTGTTTCCCGTACGAAATGAAAATGGGATTCATAACACAAGCAGTAGATAGAAAAAAAATTACAGGATACGAGATGGGAAAATTATTAGATGAGGGGATTTCGAGAACGATTTTTAATATACAGTTTTTGTGGAAAGAAGAATGCAATACACTTAAGACTTCTTAATCTTAAAGGGTTTTGAAATTTCGATAAATCGGGGTTAGCGATAATGGCCAAATTTTTGCTAAAAAATCGAAATTTTTACACGAAACTTTGCAAAAATTCTGATTTTATTATTTTTCAATATCTTTCGTTCAATTACGAACTATTACTATCTACTAACATAAAACGTTAGAGTTTTTTTTATAGATAAGTCCATCACGAACTATCCCGTCTATCACGATGGTACTTTTTTTAAGGCACTTTCGCAGATCAGCTCTCAACGCGTCATATTTCAATATTTTCCAGTGAAAATATTATGAAATATTGTTCAAATGTTACTCTTTCGAATGCCATAAGTTTAAATAAAAAAATTCATTTAGTTTGTTATTTTGGCCTGAAGTTTTACCCTTCCTCACTATATTTTGTGACCAATTTTTCGAAATTATTATAATGATGATATGATGAATAAATTGAAACTTGGTATATTTTTTTTAATATAATTATGGAAAGAGTATAAAAAGAAAGAATGAAGTCCTATTAATAGCTTTTTGATAAAATTATACATTAATCCTCCAAAAATTGTCAAAGTTAAATATTATTTTTAAGTTTTCTTATTGACTTTACCTCTTTAAGTATTAAAACTATTAAATATAAACCTAGTTTTAACTTACAGAGCTTAAACTAACTTCTACTACTTGGATGAAATATTTGCTCTACTTCTATTATAAAATGCATAAATTTCGTAACTAAAACTAAATCCTATGACCAGAAAATTCAATGAAAATTCCTTAAACAAAGTTTTTGTGTACTTTGAGATTTTCCTTAGAAATTTTTCGCCTTTCCCATCATCATTCTCATCAGCACCTTCCACCCGGAATGAATTTGCCGTATCTCCAAAATACACTTTCATATTTTCTTTCCTCGACAATGCAAACAGAAATTCCAGAAATGAACAGGCTCGCCTCAGGGTTTATTGACATTCCCAGAAATTGCACGTCAGTAGTGAAATATCGCGGCGAGCAAATATTTAAACGCTAAAAGCTAACAGCGAAATTTTCGTAGTATCAGCTGAAGCAAGCACTTTCAGTGAAACTACAATAGTCTTAGGGTTGGACGAGGCTGAGGATAGGGGCAAATGTGGGGGTGGCACAGTATCATCATCGTGATAATCGATAGGATACCGAAGTTTTGCCTCTTTTATCTGTAATTGCAGCAATCTGTACTACCTATTTTTCATCTAAAGTTTGCGGGAGGCGGGGGACAAGATGGGATGCCCCAGTAACCATATATCTAGAGTTTATCTCGCAGGAAGGAATTTGATAAGATGAAAAAACAAAAGATGCCGACCACCTGTCCGTTTTGCCGCGAAGACAATCGAAAGTGGGTCGGTCGGCACTTGTTTGTTGTGTTTTCGAAATAAATCAACCAATTGACCTTAACTTCTTGTCTTTCACCGCAATAAGAGTGCGGCGCATGTGAGCTGATACAGTCAGTGGTCGACGGCTTAAATTACAGTCGGGCTCACTTAATACCCCGCTAATCCATTTGCGGGAGAGTGCCTTAACCCCGGGAAATCTGATACTCTGGCAGGCCGATAAAAATTTCGCAGACACTTTGCGGCAGCGCATATTATCTGCACCCGTCCCTCTTGTCGGGAGGGATACACCTCGGCCCTTACACATTCACATAATCCGCCACGATGAGCATGATCTAGGCGATCTAGCTGAGTCTCTGACAACAATTAGACCTCATTAGGGTTAGTCAGCGGCATTTGCATTGAGATCAGGCCATATGAGTGAGTACTGAAACTCTACTGATCGCGCTTTTGTTAATGATCGTGATCTTGCAAGCGCACAAATTACGCTATTCAAATGTAAATTACGCTTTTGTTTTAGTACTTGCGCTTATCGCGGTAATTAAGTTGCACTCGTTAGATGTTAACTTGGACACAGTGCAATGAACTTTGTCTTGATCGTTCAGTTTTAAGCATTTCTCTATTTGTGTTAAACGGAAATGGAATGATTATCCTCAACGAATATTACATAACTAAGCTTTACAGTTTAATAGTTAGGAATTAGTAACGGGGGGAATATTTTTAATACCATTATTGCCCATCTATAAGCATTAACATGAGTTTCTTAAAAGCAGAAAAGAAAGGATCCAAGGACCAGAAGATTCAAAAACGACCCTCAAGACTAACCGAAATAGTGTGACGTGTAAAAAAGGGCATGAAGTAAAGTAGTCGTTAAAAATTCAGAAAAATATTTACACATCAAACGGCCACTTGATCATGGTAGTTATTTCAATCGAAGAAGTTGCTTAGCAAGCAATCCTAAAACTTAAATTCTAACCTCAGTTACGTTTATTATTCATGAAAAACGAGAAAATATTTAAGTGGGTGAGTTTGCACATGTACACCTGTGAGTTCTTTTGGCTGGCGCCAATTTACGTTTTAATAAAGCGCCGGTTCACCATCTCGCTGGATCCTATTGAGCCCAATTAGACGCATTCTGAGCTCGTATATGCCGGCTAACATTGCTCACCGGGCGATGAATAAATTCTCATTAAATTTCAACTAAGCGAATCGTCTTCAGGTACTAGACCGGTGCAATCAAATTGCGGGAGTGGGGGGCAAAAGGAGCAGCATCAGCTGCAGCTGTTGGTGAGGATGTTTTGCATCAACGCTCCCATGGGATCTCAGGGACCAGAGGCGGTACAGTTGTGGCGATAGTAGGGCACGTGCTGCTTGCTGCTTTCTATCGCACCACCTTGAGAATTATGAACACCTGTAGTTCACCGGTGCAGGAATTACCCTCCTCAGTCTTTCACGGGACTGCTGCACTTTGGCAAAGTTGATCCTGGCTGAAATGTGCTCTCTGGCAAACGCCTAACGACCCATTCGCTTAGAGACCGGGAGAACCACAAGGGGCAAGATGCAGTCCCTCCCTTATACTTGGGAATAAGGAGGAAGACCTGAGCTCCGGTGGTAGGTGCAGAGTGTTTCGTTGGCGCGTGGTTATAATTTTAAAAATCACTTAAGGGATGTTTTTAACTTTTGCACGCCCCGCATTTTATCAATGCAGATACACAGCACTGAGGGTTTATTGGTTCGCTCAGGTGAACTTAAAGGCTTTTCTCTAGGGTTTTTGTGTTTATTGAAAAACGACAGGTGGAGAATAAGGTTTAAATTGCTTTCATTTTGTTTAGAGCATTCTGAAAAACAAAAAAACATTTATTAAACTTGAATTACCGCATAAATTTAAGATGATGATGGAAATTTTCTTTTTTCATGGAATAAAATAAAAACTTGCTTTAAATAAGCCCGGGACATCTACGTGAAAAACTTAACTCAATGATAACCCCAAAATTTTTAAAAACGGATCTGAACCTCGGCGTCTATATGAGGGTAAAAATTGTTGTAACTTTATAGAATTTTCTTCGCTTATAATTCATACTTGGTCTTTAAACCAAGTATTTATAGGGACTGGCGTTGAATTCGCTTGATCGTGGTGGTGTCTGTAGCAGGTCTATCCAGGCTGATGAAATTAGGCTGGTGTCCCGGATTAAACGGACCCAAAAAATTACTACATCGGCATGCTATGGGTCCGCTTTAGGATCATCTCGAGCTGTTGATTATTCGAATTTTTCGGCCTACCGTAGTCCTGTAAATTTAACTTCTTCAAAAGTAGATGTCCACTAAATGGATGTATTATACTTTGAGCCTCTGATACTCTCCCAAAAGCGAGCCATAGGTCTCATCAAAAGATACATGGCTAGCTCCCTTTAACTCCTTAGAGTTCTGCGATATCAGATATCGTTACGTTATGTCTAAGAATTATTACACCTGTTCCAATAACTTTATAAGAAGATATCTATTTGTATGAAATAAGTAAATACCACAAATTTTTCCCTAAATAACTTTGGTTTAATTAAGTAAAAAACGATTACGGTCTTCAACAAAATAAGGGAAAAATATTCAAAACCAAAGTTCAAAAGTGAAACTCGAAAAAGTTTTCGTAACTTTTACGTAAATGACATTAAGTCTTCTTTCCGTTTATAACCGCACCTTTTACGTAGACGTGCACAGAAACTCGAAGAAACTTCTTAAAATTCCTGCGGAAAAACACAGGTCCACTTAAAATTCATCACAACGGGCTCGTTATCATCGCGATGCAATTAACTTCGAAATGAAATCAGAAACATTAGCGAAGTACCTCGTTGCTCATTCAAAGCCAACGACAACGATGGACCTCTGTCCAACCATCGTAGCACTGACCTACTAAAAAATAAAAAAAAAAAGGTAAATTCACTTAATTAACTTTTTCATCCAGGACGAGGAGCAGTGCATCCCCCATACACACTATTACATTTTTACGATGGACAGAGTAATTCCAGGAATTACGAGGACATACAAAAAAAAAAAAGAAAACGAGAATCCTCTTAAGAACATTTATTCCTTTTCGTGCCCTTTGGAAAAATTATTCAAGACGGAAATGTAAAGTAAACACAAACGACAAAGTCTGGTCGCCTGGGCTAGTCCCTGAAAATTATTCAAGGGGATAGATGACCTTTCGCGGGGGTGGAGAGTCTGATTTTTTATGCTCTTCCTGTAAGACGTCCTGTTTTTACGTTCAAAATGCAAAGAACGTCGAGAGTTTGGCAAACATTTTTATTTCTTTTAATTTATTTTTTATTTATTTATTTATTTATTTTTTTCATTTCTGAAACAAGCCAGTAAATTTCGTTAATTAATTTCCCAATTCATTAAGAGCAATTTAAGGGAATGGCAGAGGGCTGGGGTTCGAGTGGATGTTGATGTCCTCGTAAATTGAACAACTTGAAAGTTTTCAATGCTATACAAATTCTAGAGGAAGTTGTTCTCAAAAGTTTTTGAATTGGTCAAGTGCAAGGCTTGAATTGGCCCCGAAAATAAAAAAATAAATGGTCATTAATGCATCAGACCAATAAAAAAGGAGCTTCTCAATGAAGGTATTTTAGTACTTTGAACTTTGGAAGGGGGTTCGATTGAAAGGATTCGACATTTTCGGAAGGAAATTATGTTTTTATTTAAAAATAATATAGGAAAAAAAAAACTTTTAAAACAATTACTAACAGTTTATAAAGCCAATTTTCCATAATCATCAGTTCATTCATTTAATTAATTTAATTTTCCAAAGTAATCAATATGGACAATGAATTTGATTTCGTATGAAACGCCTAACAAGAAAAAGATTTAGGATCCAATACATAAATGAAATTTAGGCACGTAACATGATAAACGAGTTTTTATCGTGCCATATTGGTTACTATCAGGAAATTATTATGATTTACCATAACGTCTTAGTTTTCTGAGGTTTTCTGAAGTCCGTTGTCTGAGTTTGGTGTTTTAATGTAATGAATTTAATCAGAATTTTTGTTAATCTTTTTGCATTGATGTTAAGCCTATACAAGATTTACTTTCTGTAGCACAGATATAAAATATTAAAAGTTATATTACTTGGTATATGACAGAGGCATTTTATAGCATGATCCCTTAACAGATTGTGTTTAGATAGTGAAAGAAAATCTAATGCTGATATTAAAAACGTTTCCATACATAAGCTCATTACAAAATTTCAAGTATAAAAGAAATTTGAATCGATTTTCTATCCACTAGTCCCCTAAAAGGGGTTTAAATCTGGTACGCCTCAAAGAATCTTTTTGGTTAATCAGGATAGTGAGGCTGCATAGATAGTGCTACCAACAGACGGAGTGTAATTAAATCACTACTCGATGAATTCATTCATTGATCGTATTCCTGACTGGCATCCCTTTTTCATGTACTAATTCCCTCCGTTAGTAATGAACGCCTGAAGGACTCTTTATCCTGAACCAAACCCGTCACCCATCCTTTCGTTACGAACTAGGCCCCATTTCCGCTGATTGCGCCCCATTGTGGACCAGGTACTGGTTATCGAAATCAGTGGATCGAGTGGGGAACAAAAGGATTCCGGCGATATTTCGCAATGTCTTTTACGTTATCCCGCTCCAATTCGAAAGTGGAACCGTATTCTTGTTTGCAATTTTCTGGGGAGCCCGTCTGGAGATAGAACTGAATAAAATTTGCGAATGGCAGTATCGCGCAGGATAAAATTCCCTCGGGATTTGGGTGTGAGAGGCCAACTGAGGTGGTACAAATTGAATCTTTTCTTTCAGCGCTCAAAAGGAGCACTACGTGATTTTGCGGGAATACTACTTCCCTTTTGTTTATGCATAAGAATGTCAGCGGCACTTATGTGTCGCAACCAGACATTGTGTCACACTCCAGATGTGATTCCCAGCCGTGCGCACCGATTTTCTCGGTTCCGCGGCACGTGGTAGGGCTGTTTGGTGATTGTTTTGTTTTCTAAAGCATCACACCGCCCAATGCCCACCGCCCATCATACCACCATCGGGCGTTCTTATCCAAACAGAGCATCCGTATCCATCTAACGTACTTCCGTCGTCCGTTCTTGGCTTTCCCATTTTCGATATCTTTTCTTCCGTGAATTCGCCGCACATTTTCATCTCAGTCACAACTGAAATTGAATTTAAATATTTACCCTGGAATCTCGTTGTCCCTCGGGGTCTTGAGGATGAAAGGATAACAAAGACATAAACGCTGAGATTCGCATAATTTCCATAGTTTAACGAGTTGTTTCCCCCACGAAAATTGCTCGAACGATTATTACAGATGGAAAATGTGTGAGAATGCGAAAAGGTGACTATTTTTCCATGCACTGTACGAATTGTGATAGCATTTTGCATAATAACTACAAAATAGGGATATATGTAAGAGGATTTTCTCACAATATCCTTCTATAACATTTCTAATCGTATGTGTAGCAATTTCGAACAGAAACTTTATAGGGATGTTTTAATGGATTCCTAGACTATGAGAATGCAAAAATGACAAAAATAACTTTAAAAAATCTTTATAAATTAGAGTTTATAATTAAATAAAGAATTTAAATCCCATTGCTAGACTTGTTTAACCATCGTGTAACCATAATTTTTCTGAATTAGTTACCCCTTTAATCAGAAATTGAACTCTATTAAATTTAACTTTTAGAACGTTTTTAACCACAAGTTCTTTAAACAGAGCAAGAATCAAAAGGTTATGCTTGATAGAACGATGTTCGTTGATCGATAATTAAAATATAAATTTAACAATTACTACAACTACTTGAATACCAAATAGTCGAAATCTTCATAAAACCCCATAAGGGTGCTTAAGCCCAAAAACACTCATTGGGATCAATTTATATAATTGTAACAATCCAATTCCCATTACCAATCCCCGTTTGAAACACTTAATTAAAATCATAAAATAATTTACCCCACTTACGCTACAACATTCATCGACCGCAAAAGGGTGCACCACTCACCTGAAAAGAGATAAAATAAATTTTAATTAAAATTACAAAATTTCCGGTCCAAGGCAACTTAATTAGTGGACAAGCAAAACTTCTGGTCATCATCGTCATTCAAGAGATAGTGTTTTCTGGCGTTGGCATAACCAACAGAGTCTAGGCGACTCCTTCAGCGACGAAAATTCAAAATTTTCATATATAAAGGACTCGCCCGATTCCTAGGAATGCCCGAGCATAGTACTAGGAAGGGATGTGGCAGGGGCTGTAATGGGGACCGGTTGAGCCATTAGATCTGGGGGGACGGGGTTCATCAGGAAATAACAAAAGTTTCCCATTGGATCCCAGTGTGGCCGGGCACGAAAAGAGCCTCCAACTATACACTTGGCTCACTGTCAACGTTGTTGCTCGACATGATGAAAGTAAATCGGAATGGAGATGGATAGATGAACCCGACTAGTTCTATAAAATGACAGTGAAATTTGGGGCAGCGCAAAAAGCAACACCACCATCATCATCATCATCATCATCATTTTTGGCTAAAGCAAGAGAACTCCGGACGAAGCTCCAAAAAGGCATATAATTTTTATACTTTCCCTCCGCAAAACAGAACTAAAGTGGAACTTCGGAGAAAGTTGCCCAATAGTCGAAAGATTGCTCTGCTTGTTGAACATATTAAATAAAAATTTTATGATTCACCCGTAAAGTTTTGGTATTTATGCAACATTTTTATAGAATTGCATAAAGGAAACTAGCGAAAACCCTAATCTAGTCAACGTTTGGCGAAATGACTGCCAAAAATTTTGGACTACAAATTGCTTAAATTGGATTTGTTTGGCCACTGCAGCGAGAGTCATTATAATGCAATCAATTGAAAGTCCCTGAAATACTACAAAGCTTATTTAAAGCATAATTTTGAAAAAAAGAATAAAAAAAACAATATTGGGAAAACAATTTCAATAGTTTTTCATATACAAATCGAAATATTTTGTTAAGAAATAGAAGTGCAATTAGCAGACTTGTTTGGAAATATTCGTTATCAAATTCAATTTATAAACAAGTGAAAATAATGAATTGAATTGAAAATGACTATTTTGAGAATCATCCAATAAAAATGGTTATTCTTTTCAAATTTAAATATGCAAACTAATTTTATTAAAGTTATTTTAATTTATAAAACACGTTTAGTACAATTTACTAGGGTTAAAGTTAAAATGATCTGTGTATTTTGCAAACCAAAGTAAAGGGTCTTCCAAAAGGGACTTCCGAACTTTGACAGTTGATAGCGGCCATATTGTTGAAGCTTTGTCTGTCAAATTCGCTGTCATTTATTCATTCTGTTTTGCCAAATCACCATGGATGGATATAGCATTCGATAACACGTGCAAATGATAAAATTGTTTTATCAAAATGGGTGTTATATTCGGGCAACGTTCCACGCGGTTCACCCATTTTACGGTCGCCATAATTATCAACTATAAGTCAATGATTACCAACTTCTTTTGGCCTGAATTGGATGATATGGACACCAACAACATGTGGTTTCAACAGGACGGCGCTACGTGCTACACAGCTCATGCCACATTGGACATTCTGCACGAGCGATTTGAGGGCATGGTCATCTCACGTGGAGGTGATATGAACTGGCTACAGGGAACGTGCGATTTGACCCCGTTAGACTTTTTCTTGTAGGGTTTTCTTAACTCGCAGGTTTATGCGAATAAGCCAGAAACCAGAGCGGCCCTCAAAGTCAACATAACCCGTGCCATCGGTCAAATTCAGCCGGATTTATGTGCCAGTGTCATGGAAAATTGGACATTTCGGATTCGCGCCACCCAGAGAAGCCGCAGCGGACATTTGCACGATGTAATATTCCATACCTAATAGCATCGATAGGCCTTTCAAACAAATAAAAATTTTCGATGATGTCTCACACACTCTGTTTTATTTAAATTTAAAGATAGGAAGTGCTTAATGAAAGACCCTTTATTTAAGTAAAACCATTTTAGTCCCTTTTAATGGGAAAAATTAAAGTGATATACAATTTTTTTGTAATTAAACACAAAAGAAGAAAATGTCAGCTATTCTCAAAAATTATCATTCCTACGAAATGCTGACACTATCATCATTCTGAAGACTTTTTCAAACTCCTAATCTCTCCGTTCCAAATTATCAGTAAGAAATTTTGTTATGGGCGTTCATAGTCAAGGACACCTAATTATCTGTTTCCCGAGAACCCGCAAAAAACAGCGGGGAGAAAAAATTTCCACAAGTCGGAATTAAGTCGATTGTCGTTAGGGCAAAACCCACCAACGCTGCTATCGCCCTTTTGCGTCACATCAAACAATTTGCAGTCAAGAGCCATTGGAGTGAAAAAATTGCCTCATTTCCATCCCTAGGAGGTTTACGCACCCTTAGACACTCCACCTCCTGGCATAAATCGCTATCATCATCCCTTGGTATTTTGGATGACTTGTTTTTCATTTGTATATAGAGGACATAGGAACAGTCGAGGGGTGTTATGGATACGCGGACTGTTGAAAATGGCACTGACCAACGATGGCAACGAGATAAATAGATAGATCAAAAATAGATAGATACTGTTCGAATCCGCGTTTGGATCTAAAAACAAATCCAGGCTGAGTTTCACTGGTAGGGGGCTAACGTGTGTGGCTAACGCAGGTGTATGTAGGTGTCCAATCGATGATAAAATAAAACAATTAAAAAAGAAGTTCCCAACTCTCCTGCAACACTTTATTTTTGGACGAATATAAATCTGTTTTCATACACCTGCAAATCTCTTTCTGCCACTTTGGGTATTTACACCTACTCTGGAGGTGTTTTCAACCATTTCAGGTATTCAAAATGCTTCGAATTTTTTTTCCCCCCTACCGCTTAATGTTTGTCATTCGAAGCACCGGAGCACCCTTGGTGCCGCTCTAAAAAAAAAAGGGGAGCAAAGGCATGATTTATGTGCCCGGCTAAGGGAAAATTGGGAGCGTTTACACAAGCCCCATATCGGAGCCGGAGGAGCGACTACCGCAGCCTCTGTGCACTAAAAATCTGGCCAGCCTTAGCCAACGCTGAAAAGCTTGAGGCTCTGTCATTCGTGACGGGATGGCATGTCGTAAAAGGGATTTTATCTCTTTCGTTTATGGGCTTTTAGGATGTTTTTGAGATTTTTACTTATTTGCCACAGCTCTTCTCGTATCTCTTGTGCCCTCAGGAAATATTCCCGGAGCAACAGCTTTCCGACTTTCTAACCATAATCACTCCAGAGATACGTTTTAGTGACGCCCTTCACGGGATACCGTAGTTTTTTTTTTCATGAATGGACAAAGTGATAACAACTCTTTTTGGTAAGATTCGGTCAAGGGGGGAACGAGTTTACTTCCCAGAAGTGGGCAATTACTGTCCAAGAAGGTCCATTTAAGACGAGGGGCTACTTTGGGGTCGACTGACTGACAGATGTGCTCTATCTTACCAAAGTAAATAAATGGTTAAGGGTCAGAAGGAGGAAACGTTTTCGTTCTAAGGTCCATTACGATCGTTCCCTGTTGTTTCTGATTGATGGGAGATGGTCACGGCTCCATAAACTTTAGTACAGAGGGTTAAATTTTGCCTGAACTCTCATCTCGATTCGGTACACCTGTAAGCACCTGTAGATACCCTAAATTCCTTCAATATTCATGTCTAGGATATTCCAATATGATTAAGCTCAATAATTTTTCGAACATTACTTGCGTGATATCCTCTTCAATCCAGAACTGACTTAGTTATTCTTGGATCTAACCGCAATAATATTTTGAAGGGTTATTTTGAAATACTTTAACAATTGCTTACATTCTGAGAATAGTATTTCCACAAAACCACTCAATTATGGCCATAGAGAAATATCTCCCCGAATTCATCACAATGCAAGATTTACCTGATCTGGACTTCTGAATTGAATAGTTCGATGTATGATGGTCTAATTCCATTAACAATAAACATTTCAACAAGAGATATGTACATATTTCGTCATATTAAAGTGAAACAGATGAGGTCTTGAAAAAAAATCAATAGTACTATTCTCGTTTTGTCGTTACTATCAATTCAAACTCCACTATTAATAGAATTCTAAAAAAAACGCTAGTATTTTCATATAATAAGTAATTTAATTTATTAGATACTGTGACTATAAAGTACAAATAGTATAAGTTGCTAATTTGAATTACAAAAGATGTTTTGTAGACAAACTACGGTAGTTTAAAATATAGCAAAGCAAACCCTACAGTGAGGTGAATTCAATTCAATCAAGATGTAATAAAAATTTCTTAACAATGTGACTAAAATTAGAATTAAAAAATTCTCAGAATATTTTCTTAGAGCATTTCCTGTTATTTGATAAGCTTTCAATATATTTACATATTCAAAACTATTTTTTTAAAATGCATAATTTATAAAGTTTAATTTAAAAAAAAATTAAACAAAAAACAATTTATCTTAAAAGTTGAAATAATCAAAATCCGACAGGTCGTAATATATCCAAAGAAATATTCGCTCATTTGAAATGCAAAAACGATAAATTTTTTTATAATTAAGAAGGTCGTTGCTAAGAGTTTGATATACCTACTAAAAAGATTTAAATAACTTTACGCAGATTGGTGACTGGGAAATAGTTTAATTAATTGCTTTTAAAATTACAATTTCATTTTGAATAGTGGTCAGATATAACGACCTTCGCAGTACCTTGTGATTCGATCGTGAAAATCAAGATATGTAAGAATATAAGAAAAATAAACTTGATTAACAACTTTTATGTATTATAGCTTATAATTTTAATTTGTTGTGGTATGCATAAACTCTAGGGTCGTTACAGAGTGCCGCTTGCTCCTGAATGACCCCTTGCAACTAAGGACAATCTGTAGCTTATATGGTTACCAGGTAATGGCGAAGCTAACCAGCTAGTCCAGTTCAGAGATCATCTACGATCCAGACATACCACTGCCCATATGCAAGATGAATATTAAACAATCTTTCGCTGAAGTCGCCAACAAGAGATGGCAAAACGAACACACCTGCTAGAACACTAAGCAGCTTTGGCCTAGCTTTTACCCCGATAGGTTAGCGGATCTAATCTCGCTCGAGTAAGCATCCATCAGCGACCATTTCGCAGTAATTACCGGTCAATGCCTCTTTAGCAGATTAAATTTAACAACAGCCCTAACTACAATGGGCTTATAACACCTTAAGGTAGCTTAAGATTAATATGATTATATGAAGTATTATAATTATAACGGCCTTATCTTATCTTTCGTTCATTTTTCGAATTTTTCGTTAAGTGTTAAGGGTACGGATCGAAGGGTACACATCTTAAGAAAACATCAGAAAAGTGACTAAAATTTTAAGTGAAATTTAAGTCATAATATTCAGAAAAAGTAATGCATTACGCGATTTATTTTAAAATATTTTACTCCCACAAATTTACCCCTCATTTTTTGTGCTGTTTTATAATACAAGACTTAAAAATGTGATTTTAATTCAGCTTAAGATTCGAAAAGATTTGGCAGAAACTTAACCAACCTTAAGAAAAATGGACGATAAATCTAGGTGCGTCTTAAGGCCATTTTAGTTAGGACTAAGGGATTTTTACAAGAGTTGTAACGCTAAAGAGGAAAAAGAGAATGTTACTCATATCCTTTGCCACTGTCTGGCCCTGGTTCTTAGTACAATAGAACACGACATCTGAGGTCACCTTTCTTCGATGACCTTTCCGGCCTGAGCTTGACGAGTGTCTGGACCTTGGAACGGTTCATCAGAGGCTTAAGTGACTTTAGGGTTTCGCCCAGTGGTATCATAATGGGCCTCCTCTGACCTTGTGCAGCCATCTTAACTTAGCCTAACCCTAACTTAATTGAATCTAATCTAGCCTAACATAACTTAACCTAACTATGGTATGCTTCAGAAAATTTGTAACTGAAGGATTAGGTGAAGAATTCCAAAATTGATGCATTTAAGATAGCTTAAATTTATGGAACTTTTCTGAAAATTAAATAATGTTGGGATATTAAGGATGCTTTTTTTTTTGGCAGACTTTTATTGACAGGAACAATTTCGGGTGCGAAACATCTTCTTCAGTTATTTTCCTACATCTCTGATTATATTGCGAAAGTTGTTAAAGAATTTTCTTCTGCTCCAAAAAAAACGCAGAGCAAAGCAAATTGCCTCTTTATTAAGAACTGCCAAAACAACCAGTCACTTTTCGACTTCACTTGGACTTTTGGTTGAAGTTTAATAAATTTTTTGGTTCGCCCCCGAAAAACGGAAAAGGAAATTTAATAAAATTTTCCTCGAAAAGCAAAAAAAGAAAAAGAAAAAACGAACAACGCAAACGATCAGGAGTTGAACAAAGGAAAATATCTCCAAGCTCGTCCGAACAAATAATAAACCTGAAGATCTGTTAAAAGGAAAATTGTTTTCGCCCACTTTTCGCGACCCATACCCGTGTACCGCTCCCGGTTCTGTCCGGCTGCCATATTCATCAAAAGTTTTCCAATATTATCCGAGAAAATTTCCCGATACAGGCAAACAGGGAGCGGGAAGAACTACGTCGTTCCCATTCATTTCCATTTTGCCTGCACACGTATCATCAGCGAGAAAAGTTTGAGAAATTGCCTAGTCCAGGGATAATGTAAATAAAGTTGAAAATGTTCCTGGGCAAAAGGCAAAAAGCATTCCCGGAAGGAGTCCTCTACGAGTATTTCTTGCTTTTACTTCTTGTTCGAAACTTTTAACTGGGATCTCCCGGTGCAGTCTGGGAGTGTCCCAGGGCTCTCAGAAGTCCTATAGTTGGGTGCAAAACCGCATCTATCCAGGGAAAGGGAGGGAATTTACCTTTTTGTGTCCACCACTCAGTTGCCTTGTTTGCGGGTTGTTGCACCTAACCGTGTCGTGTTCCCGCAGTCGAGGTGTGCAGGGCAATTTACCTGGATGTTGTTATGCTTTCCCATGCTTTTACACGACACCAGGACTAAAGTAATCTTCGGGTTCGTCGACAACACCGACCGGCTCTAGATTATCACAGGGTGACTGCGACGGGATCTCGGTAGAGGGGAGTTTTCATATTCCTAGATCGTGCCTAGAAAACGCTCGTAATGCTCCTCATTACTATTCCTGTGCATGTGGCTAGAGTCCTGATGGATTTGCCCGGGATGCATGACAGGGCGAGTAATGGCATTAACAATTATCCTCCGTGAAATGGAGTTGAATTAAACGTGACGGCACCTCGTGTCTTACATAGCACCGATCACCGCTACCAACCCATGGGTGGTAATTTTCTCAAAGGGTCGACTGCGGTTGGGAAAATTGTCTTTCGAGTCTGATGAGATGAAAATAAATTAAACCGAATCTTCCCGTGTCAGAAGGAAGTAATTCAAAGAATGTTAGGTGCAGGGAGAGGTCATGACACGATTCCCACCACTCACGACACTGGGGCAAAGACTTTCTTCTCAAACAATCTGTCGCATACCGTTGCAGAGAATTTTGGAATGCAACATGCAACGTCATTAAAGTGAAAAATCTCAAGTTCATTTTGTTATTGGAGAACTATGCGTTCTACGGTTTCACTACATGCACCACGTAGGAATCCCTCAATGGGGTAAATTCCACAAAAGCGTATTCAGGATAATCTCAAAGACATGGTTAAACCATTTCAAAACGTAGGGTTTGTGTTTATCAGGCGATTTTCCTCTTACTATGGTTTTACATATTTTCCTAAGACGAAATTAAAAATAAACAAGTCTTTGGTAGTTCTTTTACAACTAGAAACCACAGTATAATCAAAGAATTTATAATATTATTAAAATTCCAAATATTTGTATATTTTTAGCAATAAATAAATAATGAAATAAATGTAAGAATTATTAAAATGTTACAAATTGCAAGTCGTCATAGTGTGAGACATCCAAGTTTAATTTTTAAGAATCTATGGAGATATGTTGACTTTAAGAATTTCCTACTATTCTATCCTAATTTTAATTTTAGAATATCGAAAAATAAATTACCAATGATATGACTAATAACATGCTGCATGACATTACATAGGACATGGCACATTTTGTTTTAGTGCAGCAAAGCGCACTGGGCATTGGCTAGTTTTCTAAAGACTCCTGTTTACAAAATATGTGTAAGATGGTGCTTTTGAAACTTTGAACGTGTTTTTCTCAAAATTGTGTTTTTAAAGTTTATGAGCACGATTTCTGGGAAACGGTTGAATCGATCAGTCTCAAATTTGTACGCAAGTTTAATGAATAAATTTTTTATTGATTTCACAAAGGTTTTTTTCTTATCAACAAATAATTTTTATTTTATATTGGTTGTGAGAAAAAGTTCGTGGCGTTTTCGAGTTACTCTCAAGTCTAATGTGGACGACTAGAGAGATTACGCTAGGCAATTGAAAGAAAACTGTCCGAATTTAATAATGGAAAAGACATTGTCTTCCATTACGATAACGCCAGACTACACACTTTTTTGATGACCCGTCAACAATTTCGAGATCTTGGTTGGGAGGTTTTGATGCATCTACCGTATAGTCCAGATATAGCACCCTCTGACTATCACTCGTTCCGATCCCTGCAGAACTTTTTCAATGGAAGTAAGCTGGTTTCAAAAGAAACCTGTGAAAACCACTTGATTCAGTTTTTCAACCAGAAACCATAGAAGTTCTTCACCGATGGCATAATGGTTCTACCCAAAAAATGGCGAAACATTGTCGATAATAAAGGAGCATATTTGGTTGAAATAAATTCATTTTTACACTATAGGAAAACCAATTGAATTTTACTAAAAAAAACGCCACCAGCTTTTTTCTACACCCAATAAATAATTTAGGTCAACATTTTTATCAAAAATCAAAACTTTTGTTGAGAAGTCGTCATTTTGTTAAAAATTAATGTTTTGCTTATTCCTTCAATTAAATACCAGGTAATTTCTTATATTAATCGAAATGTTTTTACTTTTTTAATTTGTAATGATCCAAAATAGAGATATCGAGCTCACCGCAAGACTCCTTTTTTAGAGGAACTCCCGGAAATCGACTATAACAGCTTCAAAAATCATTATTTATACAAATAAATAGAGCTAAAAGTTACCACAGGTTAAGTTAGGTTGCAGTGGCTGCCTGAAAGCCACACTTAGACCAAGTGCAGGCTATTTTGATACCACAAAAACCATTTAAAATCCTCCGTGCCAGATTTCTGATATCAGCAGATCCTAAGTCGCTCAGGTCAAGTCATCAAAAAAAGGGGACGTTTCCGCGTCCAGAGAGGTTTACCACAATATGTACATAAATTTTTACATTAATAAAATGAAATGTCTATCTAATCTCGAAAAGGCGCTTTTTATTTGCCTCCTGATTGGTGCAAGTATCGAAATTTATAAAAACATATTTGAAAAATAAATTAATTTTAATTCATTTATATCAAATGAACTATTTAACTAAATAGTTCTTTTTTAAAATATTAGGGAACTAATAAGTTCTCCTAAAAATGTATTTTTGGCCCTATTATTGAATTCGTTAGAATCGAAACTTAAAAAGCCTTTTTTTGGATAAAGATTTCTTAATAAAATTCTTAAAGTTCTCACAAATTCATTTTAGTAATATTTTGATACGAATTTGTTTTATCACACAAAAATCTAAAGTAATTCGATCGAATTTATCTATCGAATTATTTTAACCACTTTGACCTAAAAAATTTCTCAGAGTCCAAAGGAACTGAACTGAATTTGTTATTAGGAATTTCAGATTGGTATTTGAATTCAAAAGCTTTTGCAAGATCTTTACAATTCGATCCGAAAAGTCGTTTATTTCCTAATCCCGACCCCTAATTTAGTTCTAAATCTAACCGTATTTAATGAAAATTCAAATTAATTCAAAAGTAAATTGTCCAGGATAGTGCAACTCAAGAGATAAATTTCTCTGCCATATGGGTAATATCGATCCAGCCCATTCAATGTTTCGCAAGGACATTGCATTGATGAGACACAAATCTGACATCATTTTAATGAATCGAACAATTGGTCGTGTACCTGCCCCCCTCCGCATCGTGTGCATTACGAAGATGCATTAGCATAATGAAATAATCCTGCCGTGAAATGGTATGCTGTCGGCGCCCGCCTCAATTGTCGCGAGTTCGTGGGGCAAAATCACCGAAATCCCATAAATCAGACAATCGGAATTATTTCATTAATACCGGTCACATGGATCCGGGACCAATTGAACATTTTCCGGCAAATAAATCGCCCAGATCGGTCGTGTACCGCGACCAATGGTCATGCATCAATTTGTTCTAGTGACCATTCCGCTCAGAATGCGCTCCATATCCTTTACAAGTCTGAGTTCCGACAGTAGAAACAATTTTCCCTGTTATAGAGTGAGGAGCGAGGGTATTCAAATTTACAAGAAACTCTAGAAAATGTGCTAACTGCCTTAGGGCAATTTACCCTGCTGTTCTTGTACAAAGAAAACTTAGTACACGTCGTCCAAAAATGGGACAGGTGATTACTTATTATTCCTCTAAACTTTCTTTATCTAGCCTCGCCTGAGGAGCACCTGTTTCGTAAACGGAAAGACTTCCAAATCGAATGTCTTCGGGTTTTCTTAAGTGACTTGCTAGGTACCCCGGTGGATGCCTCCAGGATACCCCCATCGCAGGGTGCAAAGTTTATTTAAGACAAGACCGCCGCTCGAGCCACAGAGGCGAGTCCCATGTTGTAGTCCTAGGGAGTCCCCGGACTGCAGAAAACTAGGAGCCAGCGCCCCCATAGTCCGGGACACACCTGGTTCCCAGTTGTTCCCGAACATGTTTATGCAGTGGCTGCCTTCAAGTTATGCAAATTGCATTTGGCCTGCTTTGTTTCAGCATAGGTCCCCACCACGACAGTGGAAGGGTGTGCAAGGCACGGGTATACGGCCTGTTGACGTGTTATTTTAGGGAAGTGGATCAGGATGCGGGCGAATTTGGGAGATTCATGTAGATGGCTTGATTACATTGGGATTTCGGGCCAATGCTGGGGCGTAGGGCATCCTGCGACCGTGACGGCGACATGCTGTCAAGTGCTGCCCTTGTGCAATTAATTGGAGATGGGAACAGAATGCAAATCGGTCAGCAGTTGATGCTCTGTCTCGTAATTGAGTCGAGGACAGGTAAATGTGTCACCCCACACATGGGAGGTGGAGGGGCTACTCTGAGATTTTCAGTTTTGTTCCTGAAAATTCCCATTTGAGCTCTTTCATTAAATGCCTAGAGCGGAGGAAGAGGGGTCAGGTCACGATCAATTGATCTCGACAAGCTCTTGTTGTTACAATTTACGGGATGTGCGTGCCATGCCGCAACAAGAAAGACGCGAATGGCGCCAGTTGCACAATTGAGCGGAGGAGCTCGTCTTCGTCTTATTTAATTACTTGGCATCACTGCGGCCTGCCAGTTCTCATCTAGCTCATGGGGAATAAACGACGATGCCGACTGAACTGGGGTCGTTGGGGATTAAATCAGTTACGGAATATTTATGACACTACCATTTCACTTCTTAAGACATTATCAGAAATAAAACAATTGTTTAACAAATTACGGTCCTAAATTTTAATAGTCAACAAACAAATTTTTGTATGACGATAGAATTTTGTTAAATCAATATAAGCAAATTTTAATAACGTAGAAACTCTGCTAAAATCGAAAAAATACTTCAAATACTAAAATCATTTGATTCAAATTTGAATTGTAAAATTGTCCTCAATTCAAAGACAATACTTTTAAATAATCTTCATTTTTCATATTTCCGCAAATGTTCCACTTCTATTATCTTAGAATGGCTTAATTTTAACCCTTTGCGCTATAATTGCTTTCCTAATTTGTTCTCGGCCAACTGTGATTTAATTTTTCTAGTTTTGATATCACAAATTATGTATGAAGTAATTGCTATCAGTTATTAATGTTTTATTAACAAAACGATTGATAATACAAGACTTTTATGTACATTCACATGATTTCAAAACATTTCTTTAAATGAAATTGTTTTCCACTTATTTGTTTTATTAACTGTATGAAGTGTTACGCCAAAGGTGATATACAGTGAGCGAAATTAACTTAAAGCCACCTAGTGTAAGTCCGGTTAGGCTATAAAGGAAATATTGGAAAATAAATAAAGATAATTGTTTCACAGCTTTAGCCGTATGAACAGCTGCATTATCATGCTGAAAACTAAAATTTGAGCCCATAACTTGCTCAACATGTTCATCGAAAACCATTTGGAGTAAATCTACGTAAATTTCCGTAGTCATTTTAGGAGGAACCCACATCAAAGGAACTGTTCCGTTATATCCAAACACTCTCCAAAACCATAACAGTCCCACTTTCAAAATTGCGGCTCATTTTAACATCCCTGGCATCCCGAATGTCATGCCAATAGTATTGGCAACCATCCGGGCCGTCCAAATTAAATTTCTTTTCATCGCTAAAAACAATTGTCTGCCACTTTTCAAACCAGGACATGCAGTTTTTTGCAAAACTCAGCTTGGCCACCTTATGCTCGGTGGTAAGTTATTTTTTTCGATGCGCCTTTTGCAGCACCAGATAAAACTAGTCTATGCGCCAGTCTTTCGTTCTGTGGAGAAAATAATTTTGGACGTCCGAATTTGTTGTTTTTGCTGTCGATTTCAAATCCCTTTCTGATTTTGCAAATAAAGTCAAGGAAAACTGTAAATTTCGTTGCTATACACCTTACAGAATATCCGTTTTCTAATGCTTCAACAATCGTTTTTCTCAAAATCAAACTTTTCCTTAGAGCCATGATAATTTTCACGTTCTAAATTGAAAACTCAATTTACTTTCCATAAAATCTTATTAAAAATATTACTCGTGACTTTTCACCTTCAAAGATCACATTAAAAAGTATTAACAACTCAATTGTACGTTTACTTTAATACGTGAAATTTTTGTGAACATATTTGCGAGTCACTGTATGTGGCATTATCGATTATTGAAATATCAATTATTTTTGCTTATCCTTTGAACTCAATTAATGGAATTCGAATATTCTGTTGAATCGAATATACAAATTTGAATATTCGACTTCAAATTCGTAATACAAATATTTTGAATTTATTGTAATCATTCGAATTGTTTGTCTAATCGAATTTTTATAGCTCTATCGATAAAAACTATACTTCTTTTTATGGCGACAATATACTATCACCGGTGAATTTTATGCGGAATTCTTAAAAACCCTAAAATATGTATATACAATATATAAAATGTAGTGCTAGCTTTTATTTAACTTTTCCTATACTCGTATGACCTCGTCCGAGAATTTAAGCTATACACACGCCTGACAAGAATTTTTGCTTATTTTCTTTCTATGTTTGTTTGGATTTCGTACTCAAGTGAATTTGAGAACAATTTTACTTGTCCTAAAAGCTGAAATTTTAGGAAAGTGCTCCTTACTTTCAGCTAAAATCAATATCACTTACTGTCCACTCATTTCACATGTCTCAAAGGTGGAGTAGACCTTTGACATTCATAGATAATAAAAATAATAAAAATAATAAAAATCTCTCGAATCTCATATTTCTTTATGGAAACCGACTATATTTTTCCGCCAAAACTCCCGCCCATCCCCTGTCCTAGGAACAGAAAAGTATTAAACGGGGAAAAAAAGCCCTTACATTTTTATATCCTAAGTGAAATACATCGACACCCTCACTCACCGGTTGGCAGGAGGTTCAAATTATTGCAAGAATCTAAAAGCCATAAAATTTAGTATGGCACTTTCACAATGCTCTGGTTATGCCATAAGGACCGGTTTACTTTTTTTCCGCTCATAATTCTGCCTGGCTACATCAGCAAACAAAGGTTCTTTGAAAAAAACAACTGCTTTATTCTCGTTTTTTATTTTTATGAGAAACAGTTTTTTGTATTTGCTACCGTACTAACTTCCGTGTGTTACGCAAACATTAGTGACGAAGCAGCAGTGCAGCTTTAGTAGAAGGTTTTAAGGTAAAAGCCGAAAATGGGCACTACTTAAAAAGTTCCACAGGGGACTGTACTAGGGCCGAATTTGGCTCACCCATTTCGTTGGGAATCTTTAATTTAGCAGCGCTTTCCTGTGATGCTGTCACATTTACTCAAATTCTATCTCCCAGAGAAGTTTTCTTTTTCCAGGATACCGCCCTCATCCCAGAGTGCGATGAGTTTACTTCGGGCAATTCAGTTCTTTTTATTTTTTTTATTTTTTGGCAGACAAAACATGAACGGGAGGGGTGGAGTTTGAAGGATGCTAAAATCCGATGAAGTGAATGTGACAGTTCTGCTATCTCCGGTTATTCCTCTAGAGATTTTTGCAGGATGGTTTTATGCCAGTCATGTCGTTATTTGAGGGCTGATTCGACTGTTTTATGAGTTTTTTTCCCCACTGGACCTGGACGAAGACTAGAGGGCGGCGAATAAAAGCATCGAAACGACTTACTGCACAAATGCTTCGAGCCCTCTTCCCCTTTCCTCCTTTCCCATTATTTTGGGGTAATTGTGCTTGGTGCGCTGAAAGTTTATGACCAAGCTATTGAAGCTAACAAGGTGCCTGAACATTCGGGGACAGGAGGAAATGTGCTTTCATGTGAAAATTTATGAGAGGGAGTAAAAATTTTTGGGACGTGCTTTCGCTTTAAATAGTAGATCAAGTTAACCCAACTGGATATAAACGAGGACAGAAGTTGAAACAAAAATGCTAGATTTACTGTCTTCCAGAGATTTCAGTCGCGACAAAAGCAAAAATAGAGACAACTTGTCGCTATTTTTAACGAATAAAAAAAGAAAAGTCATTCGTTATATTTTGTTCATTTAAAATTTAATATACCTATATATAGGGTTATTTATAAGCTTTTATAAATTTATAATATTCGACTTGATTGGAATTATTAAAAGAGCGATTCGATTTGATGAAGAAAATGAATATCGACAAGGCGATGTCCCAGCTCGCACGTGTGCAATTGCCATAATTTACATTTTGTTAATGAAAATCTCTAAACAGGTTTAGTTTTAAAAAGAAAAGATTAATTTTTCTAAAAATCCATAGATTATTCATTTTAGAGTAGGGTTTCGAAAACAAAGTATCATCAGACATGAACTACATTCAAAATTAAAGTTAAATTCCTCATTTTCTTAAATATTCACTCCGTACGAGTATAATTCAATTTCATTCCAACAACCACCCCATCCACACGTCCGAAATGAAAAAAAAAGAATCTCCAGAGCTTTCTTTCTCTCGATTCCCTGGAAAATAGTCGCAATAAATTAAAACTCCATTTTCATTAATCTGTAGAACTTTCGTATCTCTCATCCACTCCCTAGACGGGGCTAGATAGCATTTGCTTTGCTCCTATTTTAAATAATTCCATTTCCCCGTGAATACTCCGTATAAAAAAAAAATATATATATATATATAATGAATGGCGAAGAACCGAGGTCGGCTGGGTCTCAGGGTTCGGGTCTTGGCCCCCACCGTATCTGCAAATCCATGATTTACGTACATGCAGGGAATTATCTGCTCTCGAGGAACAATAGTGCGGCGATAGGGACTTCAAATTATGGCTAACGTTGGGCGAGTGCGAAAAATAAAATGCAAGAACTAAAGGAAAAAGGACGAGAAAATCGTTCGAAACCTGAGAGATGTTTATGGGACTCCAATCAGGTTCTGTGCCGCAAATCATTGTGGTTTGGCGTCACTGAACAGGCCGGATTGCCTGAATGCAGATTTTTAGGTCAAATCGATGGGTAGATTAATGGTGTTCATTCCCACACCCTCATATGTAAAAATGAATGGGTTCAGAGTTGATGTCGCGACATGCATTTGCATTATTGAGGTTACACAGGGCTCCGCTTTGGGCCAGTCCTGATAAAAAATTTAAAAGGACTGCAGTCAGTGTGTCTAGCGAATCATAAATTGAGTTAACTACAGTCCGATGGTCTCGATGTTGATTAACTCGAAAGCAAAAATTAGAAAGGAGTGTTCGGGGAGAGTGAGTTAAAATGGAGTAGTGAGGTAATATGGGATACTCCTAAATTTTTCTAAAACAAAAGAATAACAAGATCAAGAATATATTTATTATAAGTAGTCAATCTGCCCCTATCGATAAATAGTCTCGTAGATCCATTAGTTTTGCTCTGATCGAATTTGATTTGATCTAAATTTCGCTTTGAATTCGTAGCGTGATTACTTTCGGTATAAAATAAGGAGTCTTTCTGAAAAGCTGAATTATTTTCATAGGTCATACAAATAAGCGCGAACCTCAAAAGCCTGCGTTGAACCTGTTCAATAAGGTCATGAACTGAATAGAAGGGATACCAAGCAATGCACGCGTACTCTAAGATTTGACCTAACAAACGTACATATAAATAGCTAAGGTATTAGTTACCTATATACTAAACAATTAAATTCTATTAACCATGAAACCTTAAATACCCCGTCCTGCCCCACCTTCTCTTACCTACCTAAAATGGACAGGTATACTCTTCTTTATTTTCTATTTATTTAAATTTTAAGGTCTTATGTTGAAACGGTTATATATAAATTTTCCAATATTATTTACAAAGTTTACTTCTTACATAAATTAGTCGAAATTCGAATATATGTTACTTAGGAATTAAAAAAAAGTACCCTAATTAAGTTTTATCTTATGAACGCCCTATTTCCTCGGGCTTCGTTAGCAATCCTCTTCTTGCAAAAATTCTATTTGAAAAGCGTTTCGCCTGTGCCCGCATAGCTTTTCCTTGAAATCGTCAGCGAAGTAAATTAGCAACCAATTACCGGTTCGATGACGAAAAGGCATCTAATCCCATTTTTGTCCTTTAATTCGCCTCTATGTCATCCGGTTCATTTCGATGGGTTTGGGCTGATCCTTCAGGAGGACCGTACTCTCAGTTCGCTTCATTAAACTTTCTTTGCGCTTGGTGGACTAGAAGTAATTCATTAGCCATCTTGAGCAAGTTCTCCTTCCAGATGTCATTTATTGCGACCATTCATGAACCCATACCCTTCCCCAAACATTGAATCCTTTCAACAGATACTTAAGATACCTCAGAAGCATCCACCCACCCGCCTTGTTCCGATTTTCAGAACAAACACCACTCGAAGGCGTGCTTCATTCGTTTGAAAATGCAATCAGTTTTGACATCGTCTTTCACCAGAACTCCTGCTCCCAAACTACTTACTAATTTATGTTAATTGCCAGACGATATTTATTCTTGCACAATTATCAGAAACCCGCCCAGGTGAGAGTACCTTAGAAGCATCACCTTAAGTTGCCACTTGAAACTCTTGGAAAAGTGTGCCGCAGGGCGATAGTCTCACCCCATTGCTTGTAAGTTCTCTTTCAACCCGAAACCACGGGAATATCGAAGGGTTAGGCGGTTGAACTTTTATTGTTAACATAAACAGACCAACAAAAGAACACCAGTAAATGTCGCCGAAGGAGCTGGAACAGAGAAAGGGGTTTTCATCGATTTTTAGCTTATGCCTTATCCACTCCCCCGCCTTCTATACCTTCTCTCCCCCCAGGCAAATCTACCCTTTTGTCGCCGGATATTGTTTCATTTTTTTCGAGGTTAAGTGGTTTCCGGATTTCGCTTTTCGCATGATTTAATCCTCCCGTCAATAGTTGCTCTGTGTCAAGTGGAAATGATGGTGCTTTTTACTGTCATACATTTTTTTCGGATTATTTGGAACGATTTTGTCGTAAATATGTGGCCATATCGGCCAATACCATGCGGAATTCGTGGAGCGGACAAAATGAGACCATATTTTCGCCAATTTATTTATTTTTTTTTTTTTGATTTTTTGCTTTAGTAAGGCACAAAAGATATAAACAATTTAATCTGCGACGAAATATTTTTGCAAAATAAAACGTTAAGCAGATGTAGGAAATTAAATATTGAGAGGTGAATTTATTATCATTTTCATTCAGCAGGCGGCAAATACATTAAGCCATATTTACGGAACTGCAATCCTTTCGATTAATAAATAAATATGTGTTATCATAAAATTGCAAACGTACGAAAATTTGCGTATAAAGTTCCTTTTCTTTTATATCATAACAAAAATTGAATAAAATTAGCAAATTTTATTTTATATATTTTTGTATTGAAACTTTGTAAAGAGTGAAATAAAGCCACCAAAAATCTAGCTACTGGCACATATTCTTCTATCAAAAAAATTTCAGAAGATGTTTTAAAATAAGGACCTCTAGATTTCCCGCACTTGACATTCAATTTCTTGATTGAGATCTTGAATGGTTTCAGAGTAGTTTGAATTGCCCTTACTTTTTAAAAAAACAACGCAAGAGGAAGATATACCATACAAGTTAAATCGCAGCTTCTTGGAGGCAAGTCATGGTCTCACAAGCGCGCAACATGGACCAACACGACCTGAACAATTTTATTCCAACAACATCAATGTTTCTAAAAAAATTGTCTCCACTTGTGTAATATGCTGACTATTAATAGACGTTCTTCCAACCTGTAACTCATCAATTTCGTAGATGTCTATGTTTATACAACTACAAAATATGGTTGACTTCACAATTGACTAAGACCAATTGGTTTATTCAAATCAATAAAGAAAATAGAACAGCTAGTTAAAACTAACATCCATTTTATGCATGATTTTCTTTCATATATATCACCCATAGTACCCATTTAATCGATGCATTATCGCCCTATTTTTATAATTTCAACGTCTTTCCGATTTTTAGTCGGCTTCTAATAATATTTGATTGTTGACCTGGTTTTAAATATACATTTAAGCTATTTTTCAGCATCTTTTCGGTCTATATTTAAGTTAATACCCAAATTTAATAAAGAAAGTGTGGACTGGATGGCAACTTATATTATTTCATCTGTTAACAATTCAACAAAAATTTGTTTTTTCTCATATTCTGCTTCGGAGCTTATTTTACAAATTAGGTAAAAGTTATTTCGGACTAAATTAAATGACTAGTCTACAGTTAAATAAATATAGTTTTGTGGTTTATGCCATAATTCAAAAATTGTATTCTGTTAAATAAGAGTTTTATATAAATTCCTATCCAAAGTGAAAAAAAGACCGCTAAAATTATTAAATGTTCTCACAAAGTTGCAAATAGAATCAAATAGGATCATGACCATAAGTCCATTTGTTGACTGTATTTCTCCGAATTTAGCTTTTTCTTGGGTTCCAAAAGCTCATAATGGATTGGACGTTGCATGTCCCACCATATATACAACATTCTCTTTTTAAGGCTCAAGCGCGGTGTAGAGGTGAAGAAGGCATGTTTTCCGGGTTGTTGTAGTTAATTTCGAAAGGCATATAATAAATGCAATTATAAAGATATACAGCCACATATAACTCAAACGAACATATCCAAATATATTCAAACTTGAAACGAAATTATCGGACAGAACTTTCCGATAGACCTAATATAAACGCTTTAACGATCGATTAAGAGTCATGTACTTGCACTTTAGTACATTCAGATTAAGATAATTGGTCTTAAAACATTTCATAAACGAATTTATATCTGACAAGAACATCAATACGTCATTATGACTTTGTATCATCAGTGTAAGCTAAACAATTTCGAAGACATCATTAATAAATATTACAAAAAGCAATGGACCCAAATGAGAATCTTGTGGGACAGCAGAACTTGTAAGAATAGGGCGAGTATGAAAATAATCAATTCTAATTACTTGAAATCTATTAATAAGAAATGATTCCAGCCAATTAAGAAGTTTAGAATAAAAACCAAAAACCGTTAACTTAACAATAAACAATTCGATATTCTTTTTATCGAAGACTTTAGAAAAATTTGTGTATAATACATCAACTTGAGATACTTTTTTCAAAAGAGCATAAGGAGATTTGTCTAGCTAGACATACCCTTAAACGAAACCATGGTGGTATTCCGAAATACATTCTTTTGCTATATAAAAGATTTTATCATAAACAAATTTCAAATAATTTATTAAAAATTAATTCTTTTTTAAATGGAAATCAAATCTATACAATCCCGGAATGGTATACAATACAGCCAACTATGCCGTCCGAAGTACCCATAAAAATATTTCTTAAATGTTACGTTCGAAAGATAGCAATCGTGAAGTAATAATTTTGCCAGCTGAGTTCATAAAAAATCGTTTGTATGCTCAGTTGATCGCACTACGTTTTAATCGAGGGAAATTCTTTTACACGCATCCATATTTCTTTTTTATTTTAATCATGCAATATACCAAAAAAACTATTCCTTTAAAATGTTTAATGCGCTGTTACAAATGCAAGGGGTCAAGTCTAGAAATAAGTTTTAGTCAACAACTATAAGAAATTGAATGGAATTAAAAGTTTTAGTGTTAAATTAACATAAAAATACTGTGCTGTGAGCTATTAGATGTTATTTTTATATCAAAAAGTATTAAACATTTTAAATTTTTGACTCAGTTTCTTGAAACTATTGAAAGAAAGAAATTGGGTAAACTCTCCAACTATATTCAGGCTATTTTACCTTGAAGGGTTGGGTCTTATAATATAGGGGAGGAGTCAGAAACGACCCCGGTTTGAGGGATTACAATTAGATTACTCATTCTCGTGTGTGTTTTCTTTACAAGTTTTATTACTGATAGTACTCACCTTTCCCCGATTTTCGAAACCATGATCGTTAGCCACTTTGTCTGCCAATCCATCGATGTCCCCGTACGGAATGTGAACAGCAAACTGTGGCGTAAAATGCCCGCTCATTTCGTCCGAATGGAAAAACTCATTTTTACCGGCATCCCCGGCTGCAGCCACACTCACAATAAAATTACAACAAATCACATAAAATTGCAGGAGGACGAGAAGCGTGGGGAGAGCGTTCAGAATCATCACTCGCGACAGGACGCCGTGGCGGCAAGATCGCTGCCGTCGCACGGTCATTATGCCACCAAACCCACTCTCACCTGAGCCCCTCATCGGGAGGCTATCACAAAATATTCCGTTTTCAGGACGCAACCCCTTTCGCCGCCCCAAGGCTTTGCTCGTCCACCGCACCACGTCGCTGCTCATACCGCCGCGGGTGTTGACGGAGTGTGTGAATTCGCACCGCCGCCGCCGCTGTTGCTGCTGCTCCTGCTTCTGCTGCTGTTGCTGCTGACGAGATTGCGCCTCCGTCCCCGTTGTCTGCTCAAAAATTAGTTTTGCGCCGCTGCACAGGTGTTTTACGTGGGTACAGCTTCGCGATAAACCGGCAAATAATTAAAATTCAATGGATTTAATAGCAAATTCTGTATTAATGCGGCCCGCTCCGCTGGCATAATAGCGACTCGGCGGGGCCCGTATTGTTGCCGCCCTAAACCTCTCTTTAGATAGACAGACAGACGTTCAGAGTGTCCTCCTGCCAGAAGTTTCGGAGTCAGAAGGCCGACCGAAAGGAGCTCGGAACGGAAGAAAATATCACAAAGATGACCGGGAAAAATTAAATATTTACGAAAGCTGCAATCATTCCCCCTCGGCCGCAATGGCTCGTGTAGCTGATGGGTCCGTTCGTTGGAACGGGGCTCCCTCTCTGCCGGACTGCCTGCCCGCTTTATCTCAATTATCCTCACAACCCTTTTTCCGTTTTCTGCCTTTGAGGCTCGACTCATGTGTGCCAGATTGCTTCCTGCTGCTCCTACTGCTCCTGCTGCTCCTGCTGCTGGTGCTGCACTTGACTTTTCCTTTCAGCGGGGAGGAATTTTTCATTGAAAAATTTTCCTCGAGTTTTTCACTTGCATCTCATTTTTTCCTGACCTTTGTTGAATTTTTAGTTGCGCCTTTTGTGCCGTTCAAGTCGAGCATTTACATAAAACTCGTCGCTTTTTCTGCCCCTAGTTTTTTCCTGTCGTCGTTGTCGTCGTCGTCGTTGTCGTCGTCCGTTGCCGCCGCCCCTTGATCTTGCTGTCTTTCTTCCTTAAGCTGCCGCCGCCCTTTGTGTGACGATTTATTGCACAAGGACTCTAAACGTTCGTTGCATCTGCAAGAGGAAAATATGGGAAAAAAAAATCTGATTACTAACGATTTAAACAGGTCTAATGTTAAATGCAACACGTCGGAAGGACATAACTACTTTAGATGGGGATTGCTTTTGGGGCAACACCACATCCTGCAGGAAGAATATTTCCCTGACCTTGTGAACAGACCCATCGAAAGGACAAATTTAGTTCAAATTTAATGTGGTTTTCATGTCCTATATTCGTATATTAAAGTTATGGGTAATATTTCTACTTATTAGGCAATTTAGGGGACTCCACTAATATTTTATTAAAAGTATTTTAACAATAATACCAAATTATTTTAACCCCAGATAACTAAACTTAACTCAATGTTACTCTGTAACTAATCATTCGACTCATATAGACTACAAATAAAAACTTTTATATTTCCTTTCTTTAATTCAAGGAAACTAGTCTATCTTTAGAAATAAAATTATATGGGGTATATAAATAAGTTTCGAGGAATTATCGTTAGGTATCCTAATTAGTATGGCTGGCATTTATTTCGATCTAGCAACATTCACTTCAAAATGAAGAGTTATGCACCTACAAAACAACATTTGCAGAAAGTGTTACTGCATTACTTCATTTTAAAGAAAAATTCCGCTGAAAGCTATCGTTTAATATCAAACATTTCTGGTTAACATTCTCCATCTATAAAACCTTGCGATGTCTGTGATAAAGACCGTTCTGGAGCCTTCACAAAAATTGCTAATGCAGAATTCAAAGCTATGAACTGCTGCAACTTTCAAAAAATATTACTTGGTGATCATTATCGAACTCAGTTAATACGTTTAAAAAGAGCTCTTATTCAAAAACGCCCAGAATGTGCGAATAGACACAGCAAAGCAATTTTACAAGACAACAACGCAAGACCACATGTTGCTCGTCCTGTGAAGGATCAGACTGGGAAGTTTTATCCCACCACGCCATATTCGCCAAATATTGCTCCGTCAGATTTTTATTTATTCCGGTCGATGCAGTCAGCACTTTCTGAAGAATTTTCTTAGTTCGTATGGAGATATCAAAAATTTGTTAGACGACTGGACCGCTTTGCACGAATACGTTTACTGCCAGAAAGATGGACAAAGTTTGTACATTCAGATGGAGCATACTTTAATTAAACCTAAAATATTGCTTATCGGCATGTTTATTTAAACAAAAATCCCTCCAAAACTTATTTATATACCCAATAACATTAATTACTACTTAAAAAATAGAAATGTGATGAAGATTAGCGTTTGCAATCTTAGTAGATATTAAAAATGTGCGGGAACGTCTCGAATTTGCAAAACTGGTAGGATCCGGTAGTCTATCATAAGAATCTAGTCTAGTTATCTAGAGTTAAAAAACTGAAAACATCGACAAAACTTTTATAAATATTTATAACTTCTAAGCTAAAGGAAGCATACCCCCCAAAAATGTTATTACAAACCGTGAGAAGAATTCAACACAAAGTCTGAGTTTTCGGGGTTAAGAGAATTACCAAAAATAAAACTACCGACCTTAAACCATTTTAGAGGTAGAAATTTTAAGTAGGGTTTCTTACAATCTTAAAAGTATTATTTATTTATTTATAAGGTAGCTGACAGTAGGTAAAATTTTCTTATTCGTCACGTTCCCTTACTACAACTTCTTCAAAAGAACATTGCACTAACGAACTTTCATTTTAGGAAATTAAATAAATGAAAACCATTCTACTGTTGAAACTACTTCTAATAAAATGGATAAAAAGAAAACGTTCCTTTCAATTACTAAATTTCTTGTTTCCATTTATTAATAGAAAAAAAGACAAATAAATTTTACTAAACACCTCTTCATACCCCGCTCACCCATTCGTATTTATTTTCTTTAAATATTTCCCTCCGTTCAAGTTGCAACATCATTCAGTGCAAATAAGAAAACTTTCCCGCTTTTCCGTTCTCCAACTGCTTGCAATTAACTCGTTTCTTGTTTTTCATTTCTCATCGGTAAAGGATGAAAAATTCCCCTTTTATTTTTATATTTTTCTGGGAATGTTTTCGCCCAGAGCCCACAAAAGAGTACTTAAAAGCGCCACAATTTTCTTAGGAAGTGCACTTAATGAACATGAAGAAAATAAAAAAACAGGAATAGGGAAGGGCTAGAAAGACGGGGGCGGAAATAGGGAGAACCACAGGAAGGGCTGTTAAAATAGAAGGAAACAAAAAAAAAATTAAATTGTAAACATTTTTGCCAAGTTTTCAGGTTTTCCGCTGAACTAGATCCCTCGCTCGCATAAATCAAGCATTCAAAGTTATGAAGAAGAAGCCTCAGCCAGGACCCTTCCTCCTTCGTTTTGGGGCCCAATCGTCCGGAGAGCCCTTCCGCACAAAAAGGGACTTACTTGCCTTTGTCGTTGCGAATGATAACAAAAATCCCTCCGAGGAGCAATGCTTGGCCTCATTTTTTTTTCTTTCTCCGGAGGCTGCCCATCGAGATAAGGACAATGCAAAAAAAAAAAAAGGGATGGGGCCCTTACACTGTGGCACCGGCTATCCGGCTAGGACAGGGGAGGAAATTAATGAACTAATTAACCGAAATTTGCTAGCCGCTTTAGGTATACCTTCAAGGAAACTGGCCGCAGGGAGGACCAATTCAGGAAAGATCTCACGTAACACGTAGGCTCAGGACTCGAATCTCGCACTATCCCTTTGTCCCGTGTTCGCGCCCGCAGGACCTCTTTTAGTTATTTAAGCAGCGCATCACAAGGCGTATTTCTCTCCTCGTTGTTATCTCTAGACGCGTTTTGAATACATTTCGTTGGTTCCAGGGCAAGTTTATCCAGACTCTGGTCGTCTAATTGCTCTAGATCGATTGGAATTTGTTTCGGCATCCACCCATCCCCCACCGGGCAGAGATAATATTTTTTTTTTCTCTCGATGAAATCCCAAAATTGGAATTCGCCTCATACAGCGGCGGAAGGAAGTTTTTAGTTAACCAAAGTTCGACTGACCTTGAAAACTCTCAATTAATAGAACCCCCGGTAGTCCTTGCGACTCATGATAAAAATGCAAATTGAATACAAATTCACCGCAGTTAATTAGTGGGTACGTCGTTATTTCAGGAGATTGCTCAGAAATAAAAAAAAAAAATTATAAAAAAAAGAAGGGTTGTAACCCGACAACTTGAAGATGAAGCTGCTTTTTAAGCACTCATTAATTATGCAATCGACCTTACCCATGCTAATTTCATCGCGAGGACATAAATTGTTTTCTGGTGAATTGGCAATTACTGAAGTTAAATAATTTAATTTCGGGTTTTCAGATATTGTCCTACTTTTATGTATCCATGGGACTAATTTTAAATTTCAAAAGGGTTTAAAAAATATTTACTCCTCCCAAATTTTTGTATAATTTAGATTTAAGTTCAATGGCACAATTTTTAAATATATTTTCATTTTCGGTCCGTTTTTTTCACCTCACCCTTTAGAAAAACGTCCGCAAAACCATCAAGATATTCATTAAAACCCATACAGAGGAAATTTATAGGATTTATTTTTAAATTTCATCGACTAGATATTCAAATAAAGTTACGTTTGTTGGATTGAATATTACAGTAAAGCTCAAAAAATAAATATACAGGGTACTGTAATAAAACGAAACTTAAAAATGTTCGAGTCATTTTCTGGATATTACGAGGGGTGGCGAAAAAATGTTGCATTTCACTAATTGCAAATATCCTCAGTAGTATAAATACCGAGTTTCATGTCATTAGCATTATTACATTTTTAATTATTGAAATTTAAACATCACCATGTGTGAGCCATCGGCGCATTGTAGGAAAGGAGTCCTACTTTTGGAGGATAATGCCCTTGTGCACACTGCGCGGATTGCTAGGCGTACTCTGGGTGAATCAGGGTTTAAAGAAATGAACCACCCACCGTACAGCCCAGACCTAACACCCAGAGATTATTTCCTGTTTTCCAATTTAAAAAAAAAACCTTCGATAACGAAAATGTTCGAGTGACGACAGTAGAAGAAATAAAAGGCGGCAGGCAAAGACGACGAATATTTTTTTCACTAGTTCAAAAGCTCTTTATGACAAATGTAAGAAATGCATTGAAGTAGAGGGAGATTCCATAGAAAAATAAATTTTTAGCATTTTTAATACCCTAGGCTCAACATTTTTCAGCCCCACCTCGTATACCGCAGGTAAAATTAAAATGTCTTAATACGTTACGAAAATATAGTTAAAATAATCACGTTAATTAAATAAAAATAAAATGTATTATCCAGCGAGGTCATTTAATTGACTTAACGTAATTTTGCTTGCACTTACAATTTTTATTTCTACACTGTTGTTGTTACAGAAAAAGATTCTTTATTTAAACTGAAACGAATTCATCGTCTATCTGCGAATAAATACTCCCGACAGGCAAAATAAACATAATTAAGTTTTGATAACATCCATTTGAAGCATTTGTTTAAGCAAATATAGTCTTTTAGTGGGAGGCCCCGCATTTTGCGATAAATGAAAAACAAATTCCCTACAGAAAAATAATTCTCCTTCAAACATATGGTGTAATTCAGTTCTAGGTACTTCCCAGCACAATTTATAGAGCTGACTTAATAAAAGATATTACAGGGGGATATACCCGGAAACGCATTTATTTTGCGTTAACAAAAATTCATTCGTTAAGGCGTCATCTAGTAAAGAGTTTTTTTGGAAATATTTGCCGAAATAGATCCCCATGCATTTCAGTAATTTATAAAGTTTTCATATTTGAATTGTAAACTCGCTCTGGAATTAGCATTTAATCGAATTCCAGGTACACAAACTGTTGCAAACAAACGTTGAGAAATACCTACAAATATTTAGTTATGCTAAAATACTTTTAAATTGATATAGAGGTTAAATGAATTTAAATTACACAACGAAATGCGATCAAAAGTCGATATTTATCAGTGTACTGCTTAATTAAATTATCGAACGCATTATACTAACTTTAATGAATATTCTACATAAATGAAAGTTTTTATGTTTTCGTTTATTTTGTATTATGGGGTTGAATCGATTGTAATATGATTAATAATGCATTACAAACATAAGGAGGTAGGTCATGGTTAAATTTTAAAAAAGATATGTTAAGATTTAAATTTGTTTAGAGGACAAAAATCCAGAATCATAATTAATCAAATACGTAAATAAGTAAAATCTCTTCATGTAGGTCCTCGTGTCTTAATTAAATCCATGGTCCGTCCAGAGTGAAATTGCTTGAATAGGATTAAAAAAAATATTTAATCTTGCCAGAAGCTGCATCTAAGAACCGCCTCCATAATTTGACCCATTCCCCGGGGAGAACCAAGGCTTAGCCATGACCCAACGGTAGCGAATGATGCTGAAGGCACACGTTCGCCGCCGCCACTGCTCTGAATAATTTCCGACATGTTGTGCAACGGTTGCAGACTCCTTTTCAGAATCGTTGTATTTAACTAATTAATTCATAACGGGGAGGGAGAGCCCAGACACTAGGCACTAGGCACTAGGCACTAGGCACTAGAACCCAGTTCAGTTCTGCCCCCTCCATAAACCCCAGTCCTAATCGTTCTAAATACCTAGTTGGCGCGAAGCATAGATATCGTCTAAATTTCAGACCCATGAATTCGTTTCACATAATTTACAGAATGCTATCAGATAACAACATCGGAGCGAGCATAATAAGCCGCCGCACACCGACCTGCATTATGCTCATCGGGTAGCACAGTGGCGTTTATGTAGAGGGGAGGGGTATGACTGGCTAGATAGAAAATTGTGGGCATGAGATAGGGGGAGAGAGAGGACTCGAGAGTGAGATTTTAGCCGAGCATAAATCACAGCCAGCCGCAGAATGCGACTTGAGTTTTTATCTCAATTACTTATCATGCAAAACAAGTTCATCGGCGTAATATTCCAGGAGCTATGAGACCCGGATTATGAGGCTCCATTCATCAGCGGAAGAGCTTTTCTGCTAACTCTGAAGAGTTATGTCAGAACTACGAGCCCTGCAACTGTAATTCCATCCGAGGACTCCTCATGTCTCTCCGGTAGTGGTGCATTTGACTGGGCTCGAACCCATATCATCATATTTATCCCCCTTACCCCCACTATCCGTCCTGGATATGGATGAAAACGGTGGATAAATTCTTGGACATTTGCACAAAAGGATTTCGGACCGTGATGCAACTGAAACCCTACGCTCTTACCTTGAGCTCAGTCCTGCATCAGATATATCAAGATATACTCGTATATATAAAGTAGGGTTTCGTTGTCTCGTTTGCGACTCTAGCAACAATTGGCGAAAAGTTGTGTGGGCCTTATTAAACCCCAAAAGTCTTCCTCTTATCCACTTTCCGCGAGCCTCATGCTTTATGCAAATTGCCCTTCCGTTTCAGATTGCGTTTTTATAGTACCGAACCCGGGGCGCTACCTAAATAGATTCACCTGAATTGGTCGGCCGTGTAAACCAACTTTCAGCCATAATGTTTGCTACGTTGCCCTTTATGGAGATGTTCTTCTTTTTATAGCGTGGCAAAGCATCGGTCTCAGTGGTGCATCATCCCCCTCCCACTCCCTGCGGTGACCTTTAGAGTGAAAGGCCTAGACCTGTTTAGCATCATGTAGATATAGACCGAATAGTGAAAAGGGATGTACCTTTTCATGAGCGCTATGCTCACCAGATCGTAACCCTTATTACCAAATTAATTACCAGATGGAAGAGCGCATAGCCTGCCTGGGCTGCGCTAGTGAAATTAGCCGTTCGTTAGTAATTCAATGACTAGGCCAAAACGAAGATAGAGGATGGAATAGAAAGAGATAGGGTAGACTTTTAAAAAAAAAAAACCTTAAAAACCTTTTTGATATTTTCCCTTTTAAATTGGATGCGACTTTCTAAGCACAAGATCAAAAGACCTCAAAAACATTTTTTTATGGGTATACGATGATGGAATAGGCCACACATTCTCTGTAAAAAGAGATTGCAGAGCACTTTATGAGATTTTTAATCTAGCCTTCTTCCTTTTTCTTCAATTTCATTATAACTTTCTAGTGAAAATTTCGTTCACTAGAATTTAGTTTGACGAGTAATGTTACATGCAACAAGACCTTTAGTTATAATTAAATTAATTAACACAAAAAAGTACTATTTCTATCTATCGATTTTCAGTTAATTGAACACTCAAGAAAAATTTGTTAGAAATTTTAGTACACTAATATGAAATTTGTTTAACAAATTAATCGGAAATTTCCATTTTGTGTCAATATTTTTACATTTACCATTAACGTTTTACTACGAGATTTCCGCAATCCTATTTTCTATTTTCAAATAATAAATTTTAAAATAGAAAATTAGCCAATTGCGCTTGTGTGGAGAACAGCATTATGGTAGAACAACTTTCGGCATTACACGCCGGTGTACTCATATTCGTGAACATATGCAACGTCTGGTTTAAGAATTGTGGTTGTAGACATGATTTGCTAATATTTTAGTATAATTCATATTAAAAATTAATACTTTAGCCAAATTTCTGCATTTCTCCACCATATATTTGACGAACAGTCTTCTGGGGCTTCGACAACCTAAAGCGTTCGCTTGGGCGGATTGGCCTAATACCCTTTAACTTCTCTTTGCACTGGCCACATTTTCGGCAAGGCGACCCCACAAGGAGTACCGGCAATTCGTCTACTGTTGGATCTTGTCTTTTAAGACTAACGTCTCGTGCGTGTCAATCGCTCATTCTTGGAACTTCTTCAAAAAACAAACTCAACATTTTTGAATTACAATGATTGATTGAAAATCTTTGCTATAAATATTAACTATGGCTTTGTTTATAGTAAAATCAAGTATATTTTCTTCCGGTATAGTCAGTTATAGTGGACAATTAATAAATATTAATTATCTCGTATTTTACAAAACTCTTTTCATTTCCAATATAGGAACCGAGTTTGCACTTAACCCAATTTACAAAAATGCTCCAAGGTTAGGTAGAAAGTAGTTCACCTTAAGTAAAAATATTTGTAAAGTTCTCAATTTATTCATTCCTTTTATCTCAGGATTAATAAAACCTCCGAACATAGTAGTAGTAGTTCTTTAGCTATGGACCAGAAAAACAAATGAATAGATGGCGCTTTTGTCGAGTTTTCATCCCTAAGACTGAAACGGGCGCAATATCTTTGCCCCTATCCCCCTTATTTCTTAGAGCTAATAAACCGAAGCAGTTAGCTTCCTTTCAGTAAAGTATCATTCCATACATTCATTTTTGCCTTTTAATCTCTTTCAAGGATCTCTTTCCCTACCCTCCGTCGCTTGGTAACCTGAAAACAGAAAAAAAAACCATTCAACGTGGCAAAAATCGCGTTCTCTATCCACAGGAGTAAAAGAAGAAATACTTCACATTTCGGAGGAGGACGTTTTGTTCCACCATCGAGAATGTGCTCCTCAAGCCCCACTGATACAATGGCGAGAAAGCCCTTGAATGTTTACATAAAATTTTTACATCTGTATACATATGAAATAAAGCACAGTGAAAGGCACTAAAGGTAGAAGCGAAAAAAACGAATTTAAGCGAGATACCACAGTGGCAGTGTGACTTCAGCTTTAATATTTTCACTGAGAATAAATTTTAAGATTTTTCCCAGAAGATTCAAACACGAAGTTCTTGCTTCAAGCTTGGGGGAGGAAGGGGGTAGAGGGGAGGGGTATTTGGTGCTTACCTATCTATGGAACAAGTGAAACGTTTTTCCAGATTCACTTGCCATTCATGAATCGCACTTAAATCAATTTACTTCCAAATACAAATGTGATCCTCCCCCCCCCCCCCCAAAAAAAAAAAAAAAAACAAAAAAGTCTAAGAGTTGTTCCTCCTCAAGAAAGTGGTGTCGTGAAAATAACACCGATGAGAGGTCGACACCGTGACGCGGCTTTTGTTTGCCGCTTAAGAAGTTTTCACTCAATTCTGAGATTTCGGTTAGATTTCCTAAAAAGTTTTTACAATTCTGCGACAAATCTGATAAGAAGTTTCCAGCCGAAAGCTGTTTCTTTTGAGATCAATCTTTAAGCGCAAGAAAGTGGATTATGAACTCCTTAGACGATCAATTCTTAAGAGACTCTTTCCTTAGAATGTAATACAGGAAAATATGTAAAAAGTTACGAGTGTAATAATTACACATACGTAATATCTTTATATTCTTTTTAAAAAGTAGTAGATTACCATTAAATAGAGGTCATTAAAAAACAATATTTTCATAACCTAGTTCTATAAATTCAGCTAGTTTCCTCTAGAAAAACTGAGTAATTTAGATTTAAAATAAAAACAGTGTCAAATGTACAATTAGACAGTGGAGTAATAATTTATTTTTGATACGAGAAATCGTAAAAGTTAGTTAACTTCTTTCCAAGGCGAACAATTTTAGTAAAAATAGCAAAGTGGCCATTACCTAAACGAACCAATTAAATAGTCTAGCTCCCCAAAAGTATTCGAAAAATGTTTCACAGCTTTGGTATGGTGCACTTTAAGTAGCCATAAATCAGGGTCAGTGCATTGTAGAGCGCGTTCAGTGAACATCCAGAAATTCAGAATGGCTTGAAAAAATCTGCACTAAATGGTTTCGGCCTTCACCCGCAGCACTGCCTCGTTTCCAGGGAGGGCAAAAAAAACAAAAAATGTTAATTGGCGCACCAAAATGTGAAAATACAAAAATGTCAGAACCAAACCACTCCCCGACTAGGGGCTGTTATTAAATGAGTTTTGATCCTTTCATTCATTTCCCCCAGTGTCCAGTTACATCACGTGTAAAGGCATCCGCTGCACCGTACCGAACTGCCCCTTACTGCGGACTAATTTAGTGAAAATTGTGAGGGGAAACAAATTTCACTTTCGGAACCCAGCCCAATCCACACACATCCAACGTGTTGGAATGCTTAGTTCAGAAAATGAATCCAGCCGAGAATATGTTCGATTGATTTCGAAGAGGATCTCGACTCAGAGAACCATTCATAGAATTTCAGTTAGAATCATTTGCAGATGATTAATGATGTGCACCCCACGTGCCACTCATTTTTCCCTGTCAGTTTCATTAAAATACAGTGCAGCAAGCGCTAGACCGAGGTGTTTCGAGGGTACCCCGGGAGACCGGCTAAATTCGTAAAATATTTCTGATTTATTAGCGGACTGTGCACGTTTAATTGAAAACGCCCTTTGTTCTGAAATAAATAGGGCCTCATGAAGAGCAAAATATTTTACCCTTATCTTATTTATAGTACTCATCCATATACATTCAAATAACTTCTATTATAAGAAAAAATGTAGGGTTATTTAATGTTTTCCGTCTAATCTGCAGGCGGATTAAGAAATTTCACTAGAACATTAGGTAGGCTCTAGTAAATTATTTTAGCTATAAATTGCTTTGTAAGTTAAATTGATATCAACTTTAAGTTTACTGCAATTCTAGTATTAGTAGGTAAAATTTAATGTTCTACTGCCTTATTTTTATTGAATTCTCAGTATCCATCTTAACTGCAATAGCAGTTAAATTTACTGAATTTCTAGCAAAACTAACCAGAATTTAACATTTCCTAGATTTCATATGAATCTTAAAGTAACAATCACACTAGAATTCTAGGGATTTCCTTTTAACTAGATTTCTATCTCCATATCTAGGAAATGTGTACATATAACAAAATAATATTTTGATATGCCTTACAAAATCCACAAACAACTTAGTTATAAAATCATCTCTGTTGTTCAATATCCTTCTCAAGGATAAAAAAAAAGTACCATACTCATTTTCTCTAATATTTTTTCACATTTTTCAAACTACAGCTTATCTTGCCTCATGATGGTATTAAAGCAGCACAAGTCCTTTAATTTGCCATCGTTCAAGCCAGCGAACACGAGATGATAAAAATGTGAGGAACCTCTTGAGGGACTCTTACTTTCGCCATTCCTTAACGTCTGGTGAATGCTGAAAAATGCCCTTCCCGATGGCAGATTTAACTAATTCCATTGGATAACATACGGAGCGTGATGTTGCCGCTCGTGCGGGGGTGATGGTTGGTGGATGGTTGCTTGCGAACGTGCAAAAAACATTGCACGCTCGAGGAAAGCAAACCTCTCGACCACCACACAAAATATTTCAAGGAAAAACTTTCAACAAGGCAAGCAGAGCGTGAAAAGTGTTTTTATCAGGCATCACCGGTGCACCGGAACGGGGCCAAGAAGGGTACATGGGGCGGAATAAAATCTTCAAAGAATACCCCCGCAAAAAAAATAAATAAATAAATAAATAAATATATGTATAAATAGGAAAACTGAGATTAAACTTGATAGCGTTTTGTACTGTCCGTTCACTTCAGATGTGAATGGAAGTAAGTGCGATACACTCGCAATTGAGACCGTTGCGCTTCCTCCTCGGTGTTATCTTAAAGAAATTTCTCAAGGACACGCCGGCTTTTATGCGATCTCACCGAAGGGTTTCAGGTTTACTTAGATAAAAGCTGTTAAAAAGGGACCTTGTTCATGGAACGTACTTACGTCAGACAGACAGAATCGGCAAAATCCGCTGGGATAATGGAGGGCAAACACTTACAACAATTTACCACACCCTGTAGACACGCAATTTTACCACTGGTACAAACCTTTTAACGTCTGTTTACAACTCTTTTGGGCAATATATCGCCAGTATGGTACTCTGCAACCAAAATCTAGAATAGGCCCAGTGGATCTAAACTAACCTCTGTGGCCGGCAGAAATTGTATTATTGTGAAAATTTTTCTCCTGACGCGCTTTATGCTCGTTTCAGGCACAGGATTTCTGGCAAAATTCATGAAAAGCATAATGAGCACAAGCAATATATGCAAAACGCTCCAGGAGGTCCTTTGAAAACGCAAACAGACGAGAGCGAGGATGCAGTAAAAAAAATAAAAATAAAATAAAAAACTTGTTTCCTTAGAAAATTCCCTGAAGCTTCCCAGGTGAGTAGAGTGGGGCCTAGATGAATCCTTTTCAGCTTTAAAGACGGTTCAGCGCATTATATTACATTACTCCCGCAAAACAGGCCTTTTAAAAGAAAATAGTTTTCGGACCAGGCCGCATAAAGGGTATGTTTTAACAAATTAATTTAAGACAAAATTATTTTTTAGTTATGGCCAACAAATTTTTAATTTTAATGAATGATTTAAGTAGGTATAATTAGCCGTCCTCTTAAAATTTTATTTAAAGGACAATGCAACTCTATCGTTAAAATAAAAAAGATATTTGAGTTTATAATAGAACTATATAAAATTAGGTTGCGGTCATAAACATAGCACCAAAGGCACTTTAACCCTTCAAACAGATTTAAGATTGAAATAAACGAATGAATTGAAATACCTGATATGAGGTGCAAATGTGTTCTTTATTTTATGCAGAAATTGCAATTGAATAGCAACATAAAAAAATGTTGTAGTAGATTATGCCGAACGAAATCGGTTTCCATTATATCACTATTAGCGGCAAACTAAAAACAAAGCAATATGAACTCAAAACTTTCTATATATTTTATTCCTTATTAGCTAACATATAATTTAGTATTTTATGGAATGGTCTTTATTAGCGATCACAGCTGCACAACGTGCAGGCATAGAATCAATTAGATTTTGGCACTTTTCAATAGGAGTATTCTTCTAGGAACTCTCCACTGCAGCCCAAAGCTCTTCTTTAGTCCGTGGATTGGTTTTAGAGATCTCTTTCTTGACCACAGCCAACACATTTTCAAGTGGATTCAAATCTAGGGACTGTGGTGGCCTGTGGTGGCCTGTAACTATTTTTTGCGCTTTCCGGCTAGTGTGCTTCGCGTCGTTGTCTTGTTGAAGGACCCAAATCAGTGGCCATCATCATCCGATGCATACGGAAGCATCACTAACTCCAATATTTGGACGTAAACATGTTGATCCATTTTTGTTTTAATCCAATTAAACGCTTTCTGACATGCATATGAATTAGCAAAAGGCACTTTCCTTATGCTTCAGGCGTTCAAAATGTTTTCCCGCAATCGTCTACGCACAATTTCTACACTGGCAGCCACATTCAACTCCTTTTTAAGTTCTGTGGCTGGCATAAATGGCTCCTTTTTACTTAGCCGCACAAATTATTTTACAAGCCGGAGTGCAATTGCTTGTTTCCTACCACGTATTTCAGCTTTTGTAGAGAACGTGATTGCATTCCTGATCATTTTCTTGGAACAACTAAACATTTGCATTATTTCCGTGAAAGTTTTTCCTTCGGATATCATTTTTCTTATAATGAACCTTTTTTCAGATGTGCAATGTTTGCCTTGCAGGCAAAAGTTTATTACAAAATTTAAATTTACTACACGAATTGTCGAGTGGTGCTATTATTTTGACTGCACGCAAAATGACTCTTTTTACGAAGAACAATGCCACGAAAAATACCGTTATAGGATTATAATTAAAAAGGAAGAAGCTTTCTCTAATTTTAAATGAAAGCCCAAGTCTGAAGCAATTAGCAGATATTTAAAAGACTATCATCACAAAAATACCATCATCTATTAGCTCAATATTGAGAACACAAATTCAGGGATATAATACAAGGGGAGCAATGATGGGATGTTATAATCTACCTTGCACCAAAGAATAACCGATTAAAATGCGAAATTGATTATTATTAGAAGAATTCGAAGTCTATATGATCGTCGCAAACGATATGATAAGCTATTTATTTGATTTACTGCTTGTTTACGTGATGATATGTGAACCACCGGTGATCCACGCTACCAGACGGAGAAAACTAGATATGGACCATCAGTAGTTCATGCCGCCAGAAGAAAGCAATGCCTGTGAACCACCGGTGGTACACGCCGGATTGAACGTGTTAAAAGACTTATTGTATTACAAATTCCATTAATTCGAAAAATTAAATAAAGGGAAAATTATTAATATGACTTAAATATGTGTATCCCTTTATACCAAACCTTGTTTGACTGAGGAGTACAACATTGAATTATATTTTAATATTTAACAAAACGTTTGTTTAGATTAAGAAACCGAAAAATGGATACACAGAGCCTAAATTTTATGCAGTCTAGAATTAGGTGAATATTTCTAGTAATAACATAAGTCTATTATTATTATTTTAACTTCAAATTTTCATACATATTTGAGAAATATCAGATAATTTGCGGCACAATTCTTAAACATTTTACAATGCAATACTAAAAACATGGTACTCCTTTAAAAGTATCATAAAATCAGAAGGAAATTCTATAGGTTTAACATAGCAGGCAGGATATTTTACTCCTTGGTACTCAAAGGATTAAACTTTTTAGCATTTCGATAAAAAGCTAAATTTATCTAAAACTAAGGCTAAATAAATTCGCCGCAAAATTAATTTTGCGATAAAAGTGTACGTTATTGAATTTTAAAATAATAGAAAATTAATACCATAGAGCTTAAAACTTTTACTCCAGGATTATAAGAACAAAATAAAATACACCAACCTCCATCCCTTTTCTTTTCAAAATATTAAATTTCCCCGCAAAAGTGGTTTATTATTACAAAACTTTCAAAATAAATTCCCATTCAAGTGCGGCATGTATTAAAGTTTCTTTTTTCTGTTTTTTTTAAATTTCCTGTACAACCAAAACGAATAACGCCTACGAAAAAAAGGAATGCAAATGAATTCGCTAGCCCTAAGCCATAATTTACCAGAGGATCTCGATCTCCGTACATTTTCCGGAATACATATATATATATATTTTTTTTTTACTAAAAGCTTCCTTAAGGCATAGGCATGGGTGGGAAAAAAAAAAGACAAAAGGATCCACTTCTCCCTTAAGATTTACTGAATTTCTTCTCGAGGCCGTTTCAAGGGACTCTCTGCTGTATATTGTCACGGCGAATTAGATAAAGTAAAAAAAAAATGGGGGCAGGGGGGAAGAGATGAAATTTCGCCCCTATATCCTGAGATGCAGGAATTTAACGTATGCTTAATATGGAAATCCTCTGCCACTTTATGTGAACAGTGCGCATCTAAAAAAAAAAACAGGGATAAGATAAAGAGCTCTTCGCCAGAATCTCTGGTTTGTGAGTGGTGGATTTAATGCGGGGGTAGGGCGACAAAAGGATCCATATGAAGCCTCTGTCTGCCTCCTCCGCGAGCTCCAGAAGGACCGTTGAAAGTATTAAAAAAAAAAAAGATTGATTGCGACGGGAATCAGTCCTGAGTGCCATAAAGGCGCGGAAATAAAAGGAAAATTTAATTGAAATTAATTACGACGAGGCACAAACATGACGGCTATGAATAAGCACTTCCTCCAGAGCCGGGTAGGTGGGGTGTAAATGCTCTGTGTGGTCGATGCTGGATGCTGTGCTAGGTACCGGTACCTATCAGGTATTATTAATAAGCAATGCAGACTATGGTGGACCGAGGGAGTAGCAGCACTTGTGAAGGACGTTGAGAAAGTTAATTAACAAAATTAGTTCTTCATTAGCAGCAGCGGCAACAGCACAAGGAGCCCCTGGGATATTCGATGAGGGCGCTGTTATGTCGTAGAAAAGCCAATTACCGAAGAATTTGGCGAGAGACGTCTGTCTATCAAAGTCAGAAGCATCCCTGGCATCTGATGATTATGGTGATGACGAGCCCGATGATAGTCTTCGAGATGTACGGGGCCAGGGTTAGAAACAACTTGTGTAACAAGCTTTCGACAGGATTACCGCTGCAAGACCTCCTCGCATAGGATATTTCCTCCACCTACTCCAGGTTAATTTCAATTATTATAATTATTATGGGCCAAGTAGAATGATGATGGGGAAACCATTTCATGAAGGGCAGACTTGGACAATTACACTGTTAAGATTGTCTAACGAAATCAGGCCTAATTATGCAATGTATCTAGGGGCAACCTAGAAAGGATTTCTTTTTTTTTTTTACCAAGGGTATCAGGGTACCTACAAAGCTTTAAAGATTATTTGTCAAGAATTTATGAAATTACTTCGTATAATTTGAGCTTTTCGCTGATTGTAAAATTTAAATTTATCATCGTTTTTAAATTTAACGTCGATTCTGAAAAAAAAAAACAAATTTTATAATTTCGGGCCCTTTAAAAAAATGAACATATGGTTTGAACAAGACAGTGCAACCGCACACACAGCACGAGCCACAATGGATATTGTGAAGGAAGCGTTTCCTGGTCGCGTAATCTCCCATTTTGGTGATTTGGCATGGCCAGCCAGATCGCCCGATTTAACCGCCCCAGACTTCTTTCTTTGGGGCTACTTGAAATCGCGGGTTTATGCCAACAAGCCTCAGACAATCGCAGCCCTTAAAGAGAATATTCGACAGGTATGCGAACAGTTATCACCGGAAATCTTGCGGAAAGCCACCTTGTACAAAACATAAGTTTCCGTATTTTATTACCAAAAAAACTACAAGTCATATTAAAAAAATTCTTTTATTTTCGAATTCCTCAAAAACTATTTTTCAATTTAATCACCATTTTTTTTTCTACGTACTCTGCGGTAGCAGACTATGAGGCCGGACTAAAAAATCTTATTCCAACGGCTACAAAAATGCGTAGAAAAAATGATGATTATTGTAAAAAAATAGTTTTTGAATTGAGGAATCCGAAAATAAAAGAATTTTTTTAATACCTCATAATTTTGATAAATAAATTCAAAACAGAAAATACAATTGAGGTAGATCTCATTGTTTTATGAAATACCTACAAATATTTTGAATTCACATAAATGCATATTTTATAAAATCTGTAGACTCATCAAATTTTCCTTAATTGTCCATAAATTTTTCCTCTGATTCCAAAAATTAAATCATTATTAATACGAAATAGTAAAAACCAAACATACGGCAATCATGAGTTTAGACCAAATATACGACATACAGAAAACTGACTGATTCCCAAAAACACTTTTCCATTTAATTGCGAGGCTTTTAAGTTTTGAAAATGTTCGACATAAATCGCCGGTCACGTATGTATTCACACTATAAACCCTCAGTCCTAGCGCCAATACGATCAAAATCAAAATTCTAGGGGTAGTTTCGATGAACGTACCAAACTGCGGTGAGGAAGGACCACAGGACCGACTGTAATTTGTTTAGTTTTATTGATAGCCATAATTCGGGAAAGATAATGAAAATGGGAAATCGTGCACATGCCCGGCATCGATGATAATGGCTTTGAGCATAAACTAACAAAAACGCGAGAATTTATAGGCTGGAGGTCTACTCATAAGGGTAACTGGTACAGATGCAATGGTCTGCTAATTTTTTTGAGAAGCGATGTCCATTATTGGGTATAAATCGACAGATATTTCAGCTTTATCGGATTTCATTGGATTGTTAGGGCTTATGCGAAGGGGTTTTTGCATTCGCAGACTTTTGAAAAATGAGGCTATTTTCTATTTAACAGACAGTAAAATTTACAAAATTGATTATTAGGTAAGAATCATAATTTTTGAAATCGTCAAAAGATTTTCTAAGTCTATGAATGAATACCCCATTTGTTGAATTTAATCAAATATTTTAATATATTAACAATATATTTAAATGCAATACGAAAATCATACTCATTTTAAAATACTTTTTAATTCTGTACTATGAAATTCTCATTTTCCCTGACTATTTTCATAAATCCTAGTCACAGTCAGTTTCAACAACTGTAGGGAAAGAATTTTCCTCAGGATATTCCTTCCTTCACTCATCAATAAATACACCCTTGATATTTCTACTTCAAAATGCTATTTAAATTTATCTGAAAGTATAACTCTCCTGAAATCTTACCTCTTATCAAAATCTTTCGCAGTATCTCTCTTTCTTTTTTAATGCACCAAGGGGTAAAGACATTTTTCTGCTATTTATCCGTTATTTGTTGTTATTTCAAAATACGAGTACATGACAACTACACGAAAACTACACCTTTTCTTTCATAAAACTCTTTCAACCTCATATCACCTGAGGCAGGTTAATATTCCCAAGAAATTTCTAGGAAAAGTGCCGCCCAAAAAGAAACCCAATTTGTTAGAAAACTTCATCTGCATAACTTTGTCCCAAGAAGTTTTCATGCATTTACATGGATACACACCCGTTTAAATAAGAGTTTTATACGCACACAGGCACATGGTCGTCAACTTGCCTTAGGGTTCGAGAGCTGGAGCAAAACCTTTTCCATTTAACGACCCAAAAAGTCAAGATGCATTTAGAAAAGTTCTTTTGGCCGGATATAGAGTGCATTGTTACAGGGTGACCAGCTAAGAATTTTTCAAATTACATCCTATAAAAGGGAATTCTTTAAAGCGGGTTGAAGCGCTCACATTCGAGGACACTTCAGAAGCTCCAAAGGATACCCTTCCCCTCGTAAGCATCCCCGACCCCCATCCCATGCCCTTATTTTGCCACCCTCTTTGAACAGGAAAGGCAACTTGGTCACTGATGTTGTTAGCTCTTCTGAGGGCTTTTAATCATTCCCTTTGTCTGAAACTAAGGAGACAAATGCACGCGGTGCGGGCGAGCGCATTACCATGGTGAATTATTTATGAGCCGCACCACAAAAAGATTTTTAATGCAAGACCACGCGAAATGGGATATACATATAAAAAATGTATATGTATATAAATTATACACTGTAGAGGAACAATTGTGCGAACCAATTAACAATAAGATGGGTATTCTGGTCATGGAACAATCAGAAACAAAAAAAATAAATTCAGGCTACTGGGAATCACTTGAAATGAGTTATAACTCATTTATTATCCTGGCCCCAGACAGGATCGAGAAGATTTTGTCTCCAGGAAAATTATTCAAAAAAAAAATAAAAGAAATATTTTTATTTTATTTTTCATACCCCAAGAAATGAAACAGAAGGTGTAAGGTGGAAGTAAGGGACGGTGTGCAATTAAATTCCGGAACCCTACCTATCCAACCGGTTGGTCGGTATCCCGGAGACCTAACCATTTTCCGTGATAAAAGATTTCTCTCCTGTCGCAATGGGTTGCAATTTTTCGATATTTATGATCCTGCCGCGAGCGGACACAGTCCCTGGAGGACAGGGAACAGGAAGGACCGCAGCAGTAATCCAGAGATTTCTCTTGTGTAAATGTACAACACTCGTTTGCGAGGGGGAGAGTACACAGTATGTTGTGAACTTTAAATAATTGTCCACTGGACGGAGTTCCCGAAGGATTTTCCGAGGCACGTTATACTCACATTTTTTTTTTTTTTTTGTATTTTTTATTTCCTCGCCTTTCTCTTCTTCGTCGTACAGCTACCGAAGATCTTCTAGAAGCGGTGTAAAAAGGCTGTTTCGATATCTTGGTACTACTTAGTTTATGAAGACGGACTCTGGAGCTGTCCCTCTGTGTCGTTGTGCTCTGGATATGGTTCAGAAAGCGATGATGTCTGGAATGGAAGGAAAATTCCTCATGAGAATTTAAATTGAATTATTCATGGGAAGTGAAGACGAGGAATGCAAGAAATGTCGAACGAACATGTAAAATTGGGATAATGAGGAACGACGGAAGGCAACTTCTAATTGATTGGCCGGAATCCTCATGCAATTCACTGTGACTATAATGTAGAAAAAAAAGCTGCGACCTTATTTATTTATTTATTTATTTATTTATTTATTATAAGGCTATAAACTGTGCCTCAGAGCAGAGCAACACTGGCATATTACTCGTTTTGCTGACTTGATTATAGAAAAAGAAATTCAATCGGATTTCCTACTTTATAACATATCGATCAAGCACAAAAAATAGGTAGTACCATTGCTTAAATTGGTTATGCTATTGTTGTATTTTATTTTTTGAAATATCTGCACGAACAAGGGGTTCAGGGAACTTTAAACCTTTTATTTATACTAAGCCGACACCAAGATCGAGAAATAAGACTTTTTAAAATTGCTTAGAATGTTTTATTTTTCTAATAGTTACTATAGTTAGTTAGTTACTATAATTATATTTTATTAATTTATTTTTATATCTATACAATAATATTTAAGAGGGCGTTCGCTTGCATGTATTTCTCAATATTACGGATAAACTTTTCCAAAGCATTTTGAGAAACTTAAAAAGGAAACAAGGTTTAGATATATATGAAGACAATATTTTTAAGACCATGATAGATGAAAAATGGATTACATATGAAAACATCGTAAGGAAAACAGCGTGAATCCGGAAAACATGCCTTCTTTACCTCTACACCGAGCTTGAGCCTTAAAAAGAGAATACTGTGTATATGGTGGAACATGCAAGGTCCAATCCATTATGAGCTTTTGGAACCCAAGAAAAAGCTAAATCCGGAGAAATACAGGCAACAAATGGACGAGTTAACAAAGTACTCCAAGAAAAAAGGCTGACAATATTCAATAGGAAGCAAATCATACTGCATCACGATAATGCTAAACCACATGCTGCTTTGGCGACTCACCAGAAAATCTCAGAATTAGGATGAGAAATTTTTTCGCATCGACCATACTCACCAGACCTTAACCATCAGATTTTCATCTATTACAAAATTATTTGATGAAGAAAAAATTCAAAAATGAAGAAAACGTTTACGTTTACAGTAGTGCTGCTATAGTTTTTCGCATCCAAAGATTTTCTTCAAAAATAGGTTTTATAAATTGCCATCCTGCTGGGAAGAAGTCATAAGGAACGATGGAAATTATATCGTATAATAAATCTAGTTAAATATGTTAAAAATTGTATCCTTTTCTTCCTCTTCAAAAACGGACAGAACTTTCCGGTAGACCTAATACAACAAAAGTTTACTTATATTAGTCTTTAATTTCTAATTCCACCCTAGAAAATATGGAACAAAAACAACAAAACAAAAAGGTATGGTAAGGTATGTCCTATAAATTCTAGCGTAATTTGTCATTATTTATGTGCATCCCCTGCCATTACATTACCATCTGTAGGTAATAAATTAACGTAAATTCTCCACTTATCACACCGCACCAACGAAAACGATAAGATTTACGGCGTCACTAGCACCGCATAATCAATTTTACCTTTTTTTGCCGTGATATAAAAGCGCAAAACACCAAAGCAAAAAAAAAATAAATAAATAAACAACGAACGAATAATTAGAGGATCAACCCAAGGAGCACTTTTCGTCATCATTAAACAAGCGAAAATCTCGCGAAGCATCCGATTAAAAAGGTAAAGGGAAATTGCGGCAAAAAAAAGGCACCATCATCTGACGGGTTCGATTCAAAGGCGACCTGATCCAGGTACGCTCCTTTAAAAGAAGCAGCCAGGTAGACCCAGGTGAGGAGCAGAGTAGGGTAGGGATCCCGTGAATGAACTCTCGGCATACCATAAAGGGAAAACGCGTCATACCGCAATTATTAGATTTTTTGACTCAATCATCTCTGAATGCCACCATGGCAATGGTACGGCCGGAGAACGCTTTCACAAGGAGGGGGTGCAGAAGGATGCTGTGGATAAAATAAAAAATGAAATATCATCGATTGAAAAAGAAGATGAAGCACTACGTTCGAAGGGCTCCCATTCTTGAAGATTCAATTGACAAAAAAAAGAAAAAATTGTTTACTTACAGGAAGCCATCGCAGCACATGGGATACTGGGAAGGGTGAAAAATCACTTCCTAGACTCAACCATTGCCACTGATGCTACCGGTGACAATGAAAACGAAGACGGTAGGAAAGATCCGTCGTTGTCATCGCAAAAATTCGCGACAAAGGCTCAAGAGGACAAGTACGACGGAGTCATAAGGACGGGGATAAGATTAAATTTTCTCAAAATAATCAGAAAATTCTCAGCATCATCCAGGAAATGATAAAATAACACCGATTCGCCATCGAAGCTTCCACTCCTTCCAAAAGGAGTGTCGGTTAAGGGGCTAATAAACCCGGTCGGTACATCCTCAGTTCATCGACTCCGGGCGAGGGGTTGACCAGATTCCAATGCCTTGTCTAAATCTCCAATCTTAACAAATCCTTTGATCTTTTTTCGTTTCAGTTCAAATTCCCTCGAGGTGACCTGATGGAATTCTCAAGAAATTTCAGTGTCATGCCCCCTATAATAATAGGACGGTGTGTGGAAAAAGGTTACATGTGACCTGTAGACATTTTTTTTTCCGAAGGTGCAAGTCATGCCCTGAATGACACGTCCGCTGGTCACTTTGTAATTTTTTTCCCTCGTAGAGAACCTCTTGCCATTTTCTTTCAATTCACAACCGGCTACCGCGTTTTATTTTTATTCCAGAAAATCTGTTTTCAAAGGCATAACGTAGAAATAGTTTCCAAACGAATGAAATTGAAAAGGTGTTTTTCCGGGCGGGAATTTTATGTTTCTTTTAATCGAAAACCACCTTTAAAGCAGATCAGAGTTGGTAGAAGGAGACTAATGAAATTTTACCTAAAAAAAGAAATCTTACAATTGGTCCTTTTAAAACCAATTGCTATTTGATGATCTTCGAAAATAAATTTTCTTTCCAAATAAAAATAATCTAACAGCCGATTAAGTTTGCGTAGTTTTTTTTTTAAAGTTATAATGAAGATTGAAAGGGGCTCATTTTATATATTGAAATATTTCGGAGAAATATGACTCTAATTCAGTGCAACATTGTCATCGTTCTTGGTCTGTTTCAAATTAGAAAAAAGTAGTCTTCACCGGCGAGGGCACCTTCCAGCTTCGTCCAAATCGCAAAGGAAAAGTAAAGGTCTGGGGTATGATATCTTGGTATGCATATCTTGGAAAAAAACCTCCTTCCATTCATGGAAAATGAAATGCCCTTGCAAGGGCCTTTTACTGCCACGTTCAGTGATATTCTTCAAGTTGAGGAATAAAAATATCAATTGCCTGGAGAAATCATAATTTTGAGTCATACAGTCTATTTTTACTAAAATTTATAAAAAAACAAAACTAAGTAAACGAATTCAACAACTTTTTAAACCGTTCCTTAAATTGGACAGTCAATAAATAAATTGAAATTATGTTCAGAACAGGTTTGAATTCCAATGAAAATATGAATTAATGGATGAATGGATGATGAATTAAAAATGTTATATAAGTTAAGGTAGGTTAGCTAGATTATTACTAGGTTGTATTAGTAGTAGTCATACGATAGTTAGTATACCATGCGCTATATAAGCCCTGAACCCGAAAGCGCCTAGGCAAGATAGGGCAACGATTATTTTATACTTGTTCTGGCATATAAATAACTTAAATTGGACTATACCAAATCAAAGACAATCAGTTTTATAAAAATTGGTCCATTAATACTCAAAAGAATGGATAACAAACATACACATAATTATTATTTTAAGTTGATAATTAATAAAAATAACCTACAAGATGATAAACAAGTTTATTTGTCTTTTAAAACAGTTTGTACATATGCATGAAATATTTCCTAAAGGTAGTGTTTGGTAAGACAACATGTCTCAAATTCATTCACCAGAAAAATGATACGTGAGAAGAAACTTACATGGAAGTGTATTATTTTTGCTTTTTTGTTGAATAATGAAAGAATAAAGCCAATTCCTCACAAATTAACCTTCAGAGAGCCGCACATTACCTGACTCGCAGGTTGTTTACTTAAGCTTGAATTTCAAAAGAATGCACCGAGGAGCATGTCAACACCGCGCAAGATTCTTAATGACTCGCGAGGCTCAAAGGCGAGGCAATGAAAGTGATGAAGGCCGGCAGCAGCCATATTTTCCTCGAGCTCACTCACGATTCAATGAGCTCCAGGAATTTATAGCCCCCCTATCCCCCCTCAACTTTCCGTATATTTTTTTTTCATTTTTCTCCTTTTCTGTTTTTCCATCTAATGACCACTGCCGGCTCACCTGCCCACAGGTACACTCATTCGTCCCGGACTAGCGACTTGTTATTTACCGCAGAAAAAGTGCCAGACCGGGGAAGCAGCTGGTCCAGCGCAGTGGCAGCATCATCATCCGATGCGAACGAGGTGGGTTCGACGGATTCGCCGCGTCATTCCCAAAGTTAATTCCTCTTGGATGATGCTGCCGACTGGACCACTATTCTTTTCCTGACCAGTCTTCATCGGAGCGCTAGCCAGACATTCTTCGATGCAAGTGGCGGTAAACATGCATCGCCCTTTCCACCGGAGCAATAATACTGTGGAATCGTGACCGGGCGGGAGAATAAGACGATTTGCAATTAACTGCACCATCCAGCGATTTTTGTAATCAATTTTTCCGCGCTACAATAGCAGAAAAGTTTTGAATTATGGGTAAATCTAAGAACGCTACGGGGGGGAGGGGACCAGCAAGGTGAGCAGCAATTTGATTAGAATGCAGGTGACGAGCGGCCAAAGTGGAGTTGATCAATTAGTTGATTTTAATTAGTAAGTCAGCCAAGAGTGTTTTTTTTTTAGTGAAAGCTACTTAGTTAGTGTGCGAATATTTAAAATTAATTAATTAAGTAAAGTTGTAGGCATCAAACTATTGTTCGATAAGTAGTAAACTCAGTGGGAAATAACCCGCCAATTAAATGTTAGTATCAGCAAAGTGGCAAAAGTCTACAAAAATTTCTGTATTCTCAAATCTAAAAGCATAGCTGGCAAGAAAGCGATTCTGAAGGAACCGGTGTAGCGGCAAATTGTAGGACAAATCACAATAGGGAGATATGCGGTAGGGGTCAGGGATGAGGATAATGGCATAGCAATATAAGATGAGTTTAGTCGCTTCCGATAATACAAACGTTTTGGCCGAAACTGCAAGGAGAGTCCTCCAAAAGCATGACTTACACGATCGAGTAAAGGTAAGAAAAGGTCATCGTCAAACACGGTCAACATTTTGCAAAACGCTGTAAGAATTTTACTACCGACGATTGGGTAAAATTGATTTGATCCCACGAGACCTAAACTAACCGAATTGATCCTGATGGGCAGCAAAGGACCTGGAAGATGGCCAATTATTGTTACATTAAACAGGCGGTAAGATATGGAGAAGGGTAATATCAAGTTTAGGGATGTATGATGAGTTAAAGAGTTAGACGATGCTAACGAATAATAGACAGGATTACTGCTGTTGACTATGACAGCGCCTCCAAAAATAGTTTCCTCGACATTTAACAAGAGTAGGGAAAGGATGTAATTGACACCAGTTTTCAACAAGATTACGATACGAATCACGCAGCTCGATTGACCATTGAATGGTGAGTAAATTAGGAATTTTATATTTTAGACTGAAAGTTTGTTGTTTGTAAAATAAAATCATCTAATTGATCAAATGCCTTTTTCTGTCTTCTAAAAAAAAAATTAAAGAAGAAAGAATGTACTTTTATCTATAATTAGATATTGATTCATAACTCATCTATTTTCTTACTTAATAAAGATTCAAATAAAGCTAAATATTAATTTCAATAAGTTGAATCACTGTATCCATTGAAGTGGAAGATAAGCTTAATCAGACGTCGGCATCTCGCTTGAGTTTGTTTCACCCATTTATTAAGTGGGTCTCGTAACCTCAGGAAGCTTATTTTAGTGTAGTTATCATGACATAATTTTCAAAGTCTTTAAACAAAACCCAGGACGAATTTGAAAATTTTGGTTTTCATATACCAGTCCATGTCTAAGAGATTAGCCTGGGGTTTTGATCGGAATGTGAAGTAATCGTCTAAGAAAGTTATTCTGAATTAACTCAATGTCTGTAGTGTATATGTAAATTTATTGCAGTAAAACATATTCCACAAAATGCTTTTAGAAAAAATTTGTATGTAAAAAATTGCACTAGATAAAATAAATTTCTGATATGAGCAAATTGAATTTGCGCTAATTTTTTGCTAGGAAACAGTCCCCCGAAATAGTGAATGCCAAAAATTTATAACCTGCGTAAGCGAAGATGCTTTCGTTTCGTCAGCGGAGATGTCGCAGAATGATAAGCTGCATTTTGCGTATCTGTAACCTCCCTCCCTCTCCCCCACACGGTACAAGCCCAGTACATAAACCAAGAAATCACTGAAGCAATCTTCTTGGACCCGAGAAGCCTTTTGTCTTCGGTTCTTTTCTTTTCACCGCTTTCACGTCCGCAAAGCAATTTATCTTACCGTCACTGATAAGATCTGGTTCGGTGGATCTTCTTTCTCCGCAAATCCACGTGACATTGTGTTTGACATCCGGCAAACGTTTCACATTTCGATTCTAATCCCCGACATTTTCCGGCTTTTGCAGCTACGTACCCTTCGTCTCTCCCCCTTCTCTACATTTTTTTATTTTCCTATCCACTTACCTAAATATAGGGGGGTGGGGGGGGGCTCCAATGCTACTGCCAAGGGAGCACCATCGGTACTCTTAGTTCGGCTTGAATTTCAAGCATCTCCTTATCTTTCACCTGATTGTCTCCTGTTGTTCTCGTCAAGCACTTAAACTGACGACGACATTTGTGCCCGCCGACGACGTGTTGTAAAATTAAATTCCCCATGTCAGAGGTCATGTGTAGTTAACATAAATTTTCAATTAACTTCGGCAATTCCATTAATCACCCCGATCTCCCGGCTCCAGTTTTAAGGTCCTCCCACAATCAAGAGGGAAACCATTAAGTCGGTACGAGACCGGAAGGAGGACGATATTCGGGCAAGCTCACTTATATCTCATGATAGGTGATTTAATTAATGGTAAATTGTTTTAGTGGCAATCAGCAAATTCTTCGCTGAACTCTACTTGTTCGGCTAAGTGAAAATGCTTCCCTAGAGGCTTCTTTAACTTTAAAGCAATTAACTGAAGAGCAAAAAATTTTGATATCATCATCATTTTAAATCGTTATACCTTTTGCAAATTTTTAAATGATAGTTTTAAGTTACACATTTAGAGGGATTTAAACTAGCCTATATAAGGCACCACATGAAATTCTTATTTTTATATTTCAACATCTTACAAAAAAATTTAAACCGTCATTAAACACCCGGCTAATTTTAAGTCGACAGTATAAGAAAGATGAAACAGCTTATCGGCCCTAAACATCTTCTAGCGCGATTGTAACTAATGATCTAGTTAAATTCGAGTTCGCGCCCATTACAAAATATATTAATGTAATTTACAACATTTGGAGGGAAATTCATTAAGAGGGTATAGTGCCGACAATTTAATTTGTTTTCTTGTTCTTAAAATGCGTAATTTTGATAAACAGCAAATTTTTAAAGAGAAGCGAACATTAAATTTCTTAAGCTGTTCTTGTTTTTTCCTAAAGTACCTTTTTACCTAATTTTTAAATCAAATAAATCTGCTTTAAATAAAGTAAAAACGAGAAAGTAGAAGAAAACGAAATACAAAGCAGATTTGCGGTTTTGACTTGCGTACTTGATCTTCTGATTAAATTAATTAATCACAACCCAACCTAAGCAATAAGTCTTGATTATCACTAAACCGCTCATGTCTACCTTCGATATTTGTTGTTTTCTGTGCGAGCAACCTGCTCCTGAAGATGCCCGAAACAAGTGACAGTCTTCTTAAACATTTCCTTCCCCCTCTCAGGTGGTCTGCGTAATTCCACCAAGTCCATGACCAACTGGTAGATGGTTTTGCCACCCCCTCCCCCCCACAAAATCCCATTTAATTTCTCTCCAAAATCCTTTTGTCGTAAGAAATAAACATACACTCGAAGCACCCTCTTAGGCCTAAATGCATTTTCTGGGTCAACAGTGCGTTTCTCATTAGTCTCCTTCTCTCGTAATTACGTAAGTCCTTGCAACTGGATAATGTGCAGGTCGGCCCCGACCGGGCAGGAATGCTTGGGTCCAGGCCAACGGAATGAGTGCATCCCTCCACTTGATGGAGCCTGAGCTCTGGGCTCTGGGATATGGAAATCTCAATTCACAGCCTGATTCCATAATTAATTTGCATCAGTTGCTGATTCAGTTGCATTGCAGTTGGAGGACTATTTACCTCAAAGGGTCAGTTAGGCTCTTGGTCAGCACCAATCGAAAGGCACGATGCATACGATTCAGGTGGTTGAGGTTTTCCATTTCTTGACAGTTAATTAGGTCCAATTCCACCTGGCATTGCAGAAAATCTTAATTAGAGACTTAGAGCAGCTCTATTCCGAGCTCCTTACATTTTGAGCATCCTTTTTCCTTTACGCAATTACTTTTAAGTTGTCGAGTCTCTTAGGCCATTAAGACCGCAACACGGACCGTGTAAATCCGCTTTCCTTCTAAGAGTCATCGATTTTAATTAAGACACCGACCGACCAAGATCGAGATACTCTCTCGTGACTATGCCTCAACATCAGCATCTTAGCATCTTAGGTAAGTAGCGGGTGGAATGGGGCGGTTTCAACTTATTCAGTTGTCGCTTCTTCAGAGTTTATTAATTACACGACCGATTTCCCGTTCAATTAAAGAGCCACCTCTTTTTATTTTATTTTTCATTCAGCGGGTGAAATAGGAGAGGCGGAACTCCAAGGTGTTGATAAATCAGGCGCTTGCTATTTGAGAAATCGATACCTTTTTTTTTCTGCTCACGAAGGTTTCGGTTCACTGAGTACGGTGGGGGGGTAATTTGACGCCCCCGCGCTAAGCAAGGAAGGATTTGAAAAACAACAACACCCCACTCTGCCGATTTGCCAGCAACAAGGTTTTCGGCTTGATTTCAATTAATTTGGTTCATTGACTTTGGAATTTGATGAGTGGAAACGCGATGGTGTTTCAAAAGTTTCCTAGGAAATTTGTGAGTAAATAAATTCGCCTGGATTTGGTCATTTTAACTGACGAGATATTCTGTTTGTTACCCGATCGATTTTGAATGGTTTCGAAACATTTAGATTTAGATAGCAGCTAACAACAGGTCAAAGGGCCCTTAGCTATTTTATGAGGTGTTATTTTTAGCCCCTTTAGAGGTTCGAAAGGTGAACAATTCCCTGTTGTTCATAAACTGAAAAAAATAGAACTAGAATTTTTATTCTATTTTAAAACCAAGATTTTTTTTATGCAGTCCAGAATGGTCTCTCTGACAAATTTTAATATTTGTAATTTTTCAAATATTTGTTTTTAAATGAACGAAATTTCGTTAACGTATGAGTTACGATTTTACATAAAAATACTCTCAGAGCTTAAAAGTGAGCATAACCCTTTTTAATAACACTTTTAAATAAAACGTTAAAAAAAGCTATAAATAAGAGCTTAAGTAATATTTTGGCGATTATATAAAAATTTTACTATCTCAGTAGTAAAACATTAAAATCGCTCAATTAAGGACTAAGCCAAAAAAATACATATTTCTAATAAATATGTAGGATGAGTTTTGAAGGCTGAGAAGAAAATCCCCAGCTCGCGACATCAACATCCTTAAGTACCCTAAGAGGATATCGTTGTCCTGCCAAAGAAATAAGCTCACAGCAACTTCTCCGTACCGAATTGCGAAGAAAATCGCATTGCAATTGGATAAATTCAATATCTCAGTCGTAGCTGCTTCACTGCACCCGAAGAGCAAACATAAGTAAAAGGAAACTTCCTTGGACTCTTTATCGCATTTCTTCAGCAGAGCCAACTTTTGCTAATGGGACTATCCTCCCGGTTCCCGATTTCGCCTAAGGGCGGCCTGCTGTAGATACCATCGATGTCCTAAATACATTTTTTTGTCGCGCTCAACTTAAGTCACCCCAAACATGCAAAAAAGGCAAAGAAAAAATAATCCCTTAATTGTGTAAAGGAGTCCCAGAATTTGCAAAATATATCAGAATATGCCGGAAAATTCCGGGGGCGGGGGGATGGGGTCAGGGCCACGTGTCGCCAAAGCTGCGAAAATTATGAAATTATTAATGCCATCAAAAATTGGCGAGACAGCGAACAGAAGCTGTCGCGACAGGGACTCTTTTTTCGCTCTGAGTCCTGTGGCCCCGGCCTGACGACTCCCAGCAGCGAAGGACTGTATCAATTAAACAGTTTTTCGATGGCATTCCTGCAAGCCCAAATAACTTTCCAGAAAATCTTGTTAATATAAAAATTTCTGTGTCCCCAGACCCCTGCGGTTCGAGTTTTCTCATCTCTGCCTTACAAATTCCGAGCCAAAAAAGTATTAATTCGTTGCCATTTCTGCGGAGCTCTAGTTATGGTAGTCCGATTTGCGACTGCGGCCACGAACAATATTCTTTCCGAGAACTGAATGCGTGACTATCTTTCTGCCGCATAAACCTGCTTCCGTGACTATTTTGCATGTTTTATGTTTTGGACGGATGAGCGAGCATAAATTACGCCAGTTAACGGCGGCGGCGCCTCCGTCTCCTTGATTTATACCAAATGGAGCCGTAGACCTGGACCTGGTGGAAGCCCCACCGCCAGGAAGCCCTTTCCCATGTTTGCCTTTTTCACTACAGGCGACTCTAACTGCCCAAAGAATCCGCCTCTCCGACCTCCTCCGCACAATTCACCGAGAATTTTCGGTTGAATCTGGGGCCGATGATGTTTTAACCGCCCTGCGAACAATCTTGCGACAACTTATGAAGAATGGAGCACAGCCAAGGGCCACTGATGAGACCTAGGGGCGGAGACCCCACCTCATACATAAATCTTTCTGTTACAAAGTCCTGAAGGAATCTTGAAACGTTTAAAATGCTGGTAAAACGTCGTCCCGGATCACGTTAGTGTAATGCCTTAGTAAATCTCCCCCTCCACCCTTTTGCCATTCATTTTTAGGGTAGTTCCGCTGAGCCTTGTCAGGCCGATGGGCGGCAGCGGTACCCACTTAATTGCCGGTTTTGGGACAGCCGGTAGAACGCATAAAACTTAATTAAGTAGAAATTGACTTAAACTGTGAGGAAAGTACCCTCCAGGGAATTGGGGCGGCTTTTAAAGTGATTTATAGCTCCCGGGAAGCTCCATATCAAGTAAACAGATTTTGCCAGAAGGTCTGCTCGGAGCTGAGGTCGTATGATGACTTGCAAATGGATTTCAATGTTTGCATGATTCCAATAAACCGGAATTTCTGAATAAAATTCTCTGTGACGACATCTCTTTAATTGACTGATGTAAAAGAGGTTTTGTGAGAGTCTAATGTTTTCATGAAACTCTACACAAGTAGAAAATTTGTATATACAACCCCAGTACAGTTCATCGAATTAGGATCACTCACAATTTTTATCATTCTCTTCTAAACAATTACCCTTAAGACTATCGAAAATCGTTTCGCATCCCTTAATAGTTTGCATCAAGAGTTACAAGGCGAAGCGATCGAAATATCTCCAATGGTGCTAAGGAGATATGGCCTTATACATATCTCCGCCGACGGACCTGAAACTCGGTATTTTGTCGACGGGACAATGAACCAGGATGTGTACAGAGAAACCATCAATGACATTCTAATACCGCTTTTTAATTACTTAAAATCGTATGACCTTTCTGACACTTTTATGCAGAATGGTGCACCCTTCTACACTGCCCCGTCAATAAAAAAAACATTTTTAGCACCCATAACATTCCAGGCCAAGGAAGAGCCAGATAATTCTCCCGATTTAAATGCAATTCAAAATGTTTGAAGTCTACTAAATCAAAAGTTTATTTCCTTTCTAATACTACGATTAAAATAAAAGATTTCAGATGTATGGGAAAAAACAACTCCGTAAGAAAAATTATACGCTAAAATTTAAAACTTATAAATAACTTAAATAAAGAAATTTAGGTTCACTAACATCTAACATTTTATGATTTATAATTCCTGGTTTTCCAGGCATCCTATCTCATTTAGTATCTACCGCAAATTAGACGAGATACATAAGTATCTCCTTCTAAAAGTTGCCAGTCAAAACACAAAAAAAAAAAAAACGTTGCTATTAAGAAATAAGAAAGAGTTTGTGAAATATTGTGGCACAGTACCCTAGTTTTTAAATTTACATTAAAAATTAGTTAAAGTGCTTGCATAGTCTGCTTCCTTAGAGCCAGGTTCTGACAAGAAAATTTTCTTTTTAATCAAACTCATGCCCTGTCTACAGTCTTACAAGACATCCAACATATATTAAGAGAATCTTATCTTTTACGTGCCACAACTTAACAGAAAAAAAAGCGGGTCTCCTCCCCTTCATTCATCTTAAAATGCCCTCCACCTTCTCAACGAAGGCATTCTCTATGTCTCCTAGAAGAAGGTGCCTACTTACGGAGCGTACCATCGTTAACAGAGCTATTACAGGCCGTGCTCATTAATTTCCAGAAAATGGAGTATAACTTAATTCCACGTAGCGCAAACACGTATTCATAAACTATGCGACAATTCTAGCTGCCCCCACACCATACCATGCCCTTTATTACGTTAACGCCCCCAATTTTGCTCAAATTCTTTTGCACACATTGCTCCGCCTCAGCCCTCGACCTAGAGTAAATGAAAGAACCTTTTCCAAAAATCATATATCAAAGCAAAATTTCATCAGTGAGACAAGTGGGTACTTTAAGAGGCCGGCTGCCCCACCCTCCTCTATCGTCTTAGAACATTTTGGGGAGTCGAAAACGGTCTCCCAGACGACAACCTGCCTGCCGAACTGAGACGGAGTGAAATTAGCTTTCGAAAGTGCCTTCGAGCGACGATCTGAAGTAGGCAGCCAAATTCACAAACTGTGCGATTTGCACATCTCTCTGTCTGTCTGTCTGTCTGTCTGTCTATAAGTTTAAGATAGGCCCGGCAGCGATGGTAGTGATGTTCTTCTACATTCCTCTCATCTTAGAGTTCAAAGAAAACCGCCTAGAAAATCTTTCGAATTGAGCCCAAGTCTGTACAGTAAATTGGCGCAGGGAAATTGTTCCTGTTGAAATTTTGCAAAGATTTCCCTGAATTGCTATTTGATGTAGGCCATTGGGCGGAAAGGGCGTGAGGCGGTGGCCTGCCTGAAAAGGGTCTGGGATTATTAAAATCTAACGAGTCAGCGGTTGAAAAGGTTTTCCGCCTATTTTTTGGGCGGGGGGAAGATTATTTTATTTTCATTTTTTTCTTTTCGGCTTCTTCTAGAATATTTGGAGGTTTCAAGGTAATTGCTTTAAATTGCTCAAATTTGACAAGCTTGGCTTTCGAGAAATTTTTTTCGGGATGGGTGGATTACTTTAAGCAATTTTTGGAAGGGTCGAGTACTATCAATAAAGAAGTTACAGCCTAAGAAAAGTTAAGAAAGCTGAACATTTCCCGGAAAGGATTTTTTTTTTTTTGCAAATTAGCCAAATTTACAGAATAAAAATGTTGAAAAGGGAGCTGAGTAGGGTTACAAAAAGGTGTTCTAATCTTGGGAAAAGGAAGAACTTATGACCAATTCGCTTCGGTCGTTAAAATCTAAAATTTCTATAGCTATGAGGAAATTACTCAAGTGTCGTAAAGCTACTTACTCCACTATGATAATAATTTTTCATAACGACGAGCATTACACACATTTTATTTAATAATTTCATCTACTTTATTAAAACAATAAATATATTTTAAATAATATTAGGATATGCCAGATATTTTTAACCTATCAGAAAGAGATTTTCCTACATATTTTATAATTAATTAAAATTAATCGAGGAAAAAACCCCAAAACATTTTGAAGTGAATGAATTTCCGAACTCTCAAAATTACAACTTTTGCCAATTAATCGCGGATATGCTTCGCAAAGACGTAAATGATGTAAAATTCATTAATGTATTATAAATTATTATACATACATCGAGAAAATTAATAAATTCCCGCTAAAATTCCATAGTCGTATAACGAAAATCACACGGGGATAGTGCATTTCAAATTGGTAATATGCAACCAGCCGGGTTCATTAAACCAAAGGTAAATAAGAGCATCGTTGCATAAATCAATAATTTGTAGCATAAATTAATTTTAATTCAACCGGACAGAATTTGAGGGCCATCGTAAAAAATTGTCCTGTTTTCACTGAACAAAAGCGATTATAATTTGGATGGTACCAGTGGCGGGTTTTTCGGTAAGTAGGCGGAGGGGGGGGCATATAGAAAAATAAGGAATTCAACACTTTCAACAGCAATAAACTCCCACCCCGTACTATCGCTCACTATTCCTTTCCGGCCTATGAACTACTCAATTTAATGAGTCATGTTAAATTGCTCTGCAAAATTTTTCTTGTAATTAAATGATAAAGGTAATTCGATATCTGGCGCTCACCAATAGTTGTCCATTATAAATGAAACGGAATCCCCCAGCGATGTGTCCCACTCGATAAATAGCGCATTTAATGCAACTGAAAATGAATCGCATTGTTCATGTCCGTTTTTAAAGTCCCCTTCCGTTTGTGAGTGGATTAAAAATGCAAATGAAGTTGCTCCCAGTATGGGGGATGTGCGATTTTGTCGTGTTCGTTGTAGTTTTATTTGTTTTTTTTTTTTTTGTGAAAAACAAATATAATAAAATATATAATATATAATAGCTACGAGAAATCGGGAGCAATTTCGCGCTCGTTTATACCACCGAGAACGTTTTATTATTATTTCTTTTCTAGAGGGCGACTTTGTGGCACATATTTACCTTTTCGTTTTGTGAATTTTTTTTCAATTCAACATTTTTAACTCATGTGTATTCTCTGAAGAGTTCTGGAATTATTTTATCGTCACAGATACTCTTGTACCAAAACCAAAGTGCACTTATGTATGCTTTGAACACGAATTTCCAATTATAAATAGAGTACCATAGTACCCGCATTTTATTTTTATGTTTTAAGTAGTCGAAATTAAAAAGTACCCTCTAGATAATATAGTTACCCGAAACCACGCGTCTAAAGCATTGGTACACAAAAATTGTATAATGTATGGACATATTCTTTTAATTAAACTTATTTCTACAAGCAAACAATTAATTAATTTTAAAGATAAACGAAATAATTCTCTGTCTGTTTGTTCGACGTAAACTCAAGAGGTATTTAATCGATTTGGATTCGGTTTTCACAATTGTTTAGTAGACTTATTTACGTAGGTATTAAAACTTGTTTTAAGATACTCAACGTTAGAAATTTTTAACATCGTTAAGAGATTTCTCTTAAATAAAAAAACTTACTTCAAACATTTCTAGCATTCATTCATTTCCTGCATTCTTTCCGGGCAAAACTATTTTCTTGAAGTCAAGAATCTGAAATTAAACAAACTTCAGATATAAAGTTAAAATCGAGGACGACAACTTGACTAAATTTACTCTACATCACATACATACAATAGTTTCTAGCTTCTGAAGGTAGAATTGAAGTAGTTTCCAGGTTTTAAGGACCAGAAACTCTCATAGAGTGAAATTCTGAATTCTAATGTAACGTAAAATTTTGAGTTTGTGTATAAGAGACACTACTGGACTTTGAATTGAAAATTCAATTTCCTTGCATACTTTTAGTTTATTATATTTTTACGACAATTTCTATGGTCAAATAGACAAGTTTAACTATCAAAATTTCTAAAGTTATAAGTAAGTCAAATTAAACTTTCAATATAAGAAAAAATTTGAGTTACTATCATAAAAGAGTTCAATACCGGCCATTTGAAGTTGCATTTTCGACATTAAAAATCATTGATGCATAAATGGAACTGGTTTAGAGTTCCGAGAGTAGTCAAACGCTAAACTAAATATGTCTTTTCTTGTTTTTTTTTTAATTAATTATACTTCGCTTATCACTCTTTCATTAAATATGAGCCTTAAAGTTTTCGCTAACAACATTCTCCCCATGCTCTTTGAAAGTTTGGCGCAATTGAAGTTCCAGAAAAAATACCGAATGAATTCCCACTACCAAAGAAACTCCAAATCAATCTAAATTTTTGGGGAAAAACCCCTTCAAGCCACCGAATTACAACTTTGATTAAAAGCTTCGTATAGTGTTTAGGTCACGAAACGTTCAGCGCAACCCTTAACCTTGCAAACACGGTCCATTATTGAAAATTACAAGTGAGTAGCAGCCCTTTACCATTCCTTTCCCTATATGAAAATGTAAAGGAGGCGCCTATCCAATCGCTTCACCCATTAATTTTCGCACCGCAAACATTTGGGTCACCTCCTTCTACCCAAAATACCTCTAGGCGGAGGGCCTCAACTTGTTGGTGAATACCCTCGCAGAAGCTTCCCCGGGGGCGTTTTGATCACCACTCAAAAATGCAAGAATGGATGAAAGCATGAAAGGGGCCAAAAGGTAGCGAAATCACTTAATGGATCGGGGGAAGAAAGGGTAGCGCAATCAGGCAAGCACCATCGTAACTATCATGTTACTTTACTCTTGAACCGTAGCCCTCGAACCTCACACCTGGCACCCTTTAAATGGATAGGCAGCGGTGTGTACACGAAATTGATTGAATGCAGGTGAACGGGCTGAACGTACAAAAGTTGCTCGATTCGGTAGTTAGGTTAGGTGGAGGGTTGTTAGTAGCCACTGGGGGTATTTTCCTCAAATAGAGCATCTGTTCTACGGTATCCCATACCACCTGAACAGAATTCTAGTACCACTTGAAATTTTAGTATACCCTTTCGCCCTTTGGGTGGTGTTGCAGTTAACTTCGATTATGGTCCATTTACGGAAGCAAGGGGGGAAAATCCAGGTACAAATGCTCTCCGGTATTAGCGCGGTTTTTGGCCTGCTATGTAGAATCGAAATGATTGGGCTTGCCGAGATTCAAACCTATTGATGCTGGGCAACCATACATGAACCACATTTAGCCATAATATCAAAATAGCCATGTTTGATGGCGCAAAGTCCAGCTCTATTGAATATTTGTGGCCGGGAAAATTTTGAACACTGCAAATTTGCGGATAGAGAGACGCTGCATGATTAGAAATGCATAGAAAATTACTTTGGTGAACCTTCGTGTTTTAATTACGCCCTAAATTTTAGCTGATTTTGAAATTTATCAAACGCATACCTTTATGATGGCGAATTAACTTTTTAACTAATAAACAAACAATTGTAGTAGTATTATTTGGATTATTTAGTAATAAAACAGACTTACGTATAGACAAATTTCTTATATAGATCAAAAGTTAATAGAGAACTCCTAACGAAATCTTTCTATCTAAATAGCGAAGTTTGAGAAGTTTGAGTCAAATTTATTTATTTGTTTATAATAATAACAATCAAATCCCTAATCTTTGTAAGGTATACACCAAAAGATGCTACCCTGAGGAAATACGACGGTTTAACAAGACAGTTACTTCATAAAAAGGCGGTATAATTAGATTTAAAAATTTTAGTGGTTCATTTTATCTAATTGAAATTTGTAAAAAGAATATTCAACCTACAAAATTTCTAAAATTTAAAAGGTAATAGTTATTTATGGTACATCACAGAGATAAGAGGATAATTTAATTTAAAAATCCTATCCAACTCGAACAATAATACTTTGTTTTATGTCCCTTTTTACTAAAAACAAAAATATAAATCAGTAGAAATGCCACTCAATTTCGCAAATCAAATTCTACAATCGAAACAGGATTCAATCAATCCAAATTTATTTTTTTTCCCAAATTGCAAAATTAGTTTTTTATACTTTCAATCATCTTTCCATTCGAAAGAGGTCGTAATCCAATGCAGTGTCCCAATAAAAATTCAAATAACTTCCGACGAGGTTAGCGTGCAATACCTTCGTCCGGAACATGAAAAGGCACTCAGGAGCCCGCTGACCTTTGGCAATCGAATTCATTTGAATAAACCGAGGACAGAGCGCCAGGAGGGAGAAAATATTTCGATAGGTATCTTTGACTGCGTAATATGGACATAAAATTCTGAAACGTGAATAAGATGAAAATCGTTGCTGGACGTATGCCTTATCCTCGGGATCATCCTTGGTATCGAATTAATCTTGTTGGCAATGTGCGAGCAGAACCATTGTGTGTCCGCTTCTTGAGTGGATCTCCAAAATGTTGTCGTCTAATAAAACACGAAGGGGCCCAAGCAATTTAAATTTCAATTTAAATTTCACGAAATCTATGGCACAACAACAGACAATTTTTTTTTATTTATTTATTTTTTTTTTTTTTTTCGTCTGTTGTTTCGCGAACGGAACGACATTGCAGGGCTGCCGTTCTCCGAAAAATCTCAATTATTGGCCAAAACATTCAGGGTTCACGGTTTCTGTCCGTTCTATAAAATGCGAAGAATTCGATCTTCGACTTTTTGAACAATTGCCAGGAGCATCATCATGACAAAGGAATCTCTATGGGAACCTGGCATTCTGTCAAAGGGGGCGCATGGGGAATGAAAAGCAAAATTCTTCGACCCCCACTGGCGCTTGCCTACACACAAAATTTTGCATTCACCTTACATCACGATTTAAGGTGGTTTCCAATCGGTATAAAATTATGAGAAAAGATTTAATCAACTGGAACATATTTATGATGTTTAAATAAGTTCTGATTTTTTTTTTAGAGCGGGAAATAAAATAAACTAAATTTAATACAGAATCAAATTAAAAGTTAAGCTCAGAAAAATTTTAAAGTATAAAAGTGACTCAAGGTTTTTTGCAAGTAACACGTTAACTGTTGAAGATATCATAAAAATGATTATGGGTAATGTTGTAGAGAATAAAATTTACTATAGAAATGGCTACATAAATTTCAACGCTCCATTGAGAATTTGTGAGATACCAATGAAATAAAACTATAAAATTTCTCTACTTTTATTATCGCAAATAACACTAAAAATATCAAAAAATGATTCTAAGCAATTTGGTACAGAACTTAATTCTCTACAAAATAGGTTAAAACACTTTTTCAAGTTGGTTAATATCGTGACCATACCTGAGAGGCATATTCCAGTTAGAGCCTAACAAAACAGAAGTAAAGAGCTTTAGTGACATAGACGTTAGAGAATTCCTTGCACCATCGTTTGACAAAGCTTAAAGCTGAATTGGCTTTGCACACGCTATGATCAATATGAAAATGAAAAATTGAGTTCGCTATCGCAGATAATGCCCAAATCACGTAAGGAACTAACAGATGGAATGAAAATATGACCGAGGAGTATTGGGGAGACGTTTGCGGGTATGGGTGATTTGATGGAAAAGCTGAGTAAATCATCTTGAAGGGATATAGAATCAGATGAACTTGAAATACTTTTGATTATCTTCATATCATCGACATAAATCATTAATTATTAACTCAACATCGTTTATGGGCAAGATGAAAATTAATAGACCAGGTTGACTACCTTGGGGAACGCCAATAGTAGTAAAGGTATTAGAAATCTCTGAATCAAAACGAACCCTGTAATGTCGATTATCAAGGTAGAATTTTATCCAGGAAATAAAACAAGGTTGAAAACCGAGAATACTGAACAACTATACCCATAAATATTACTTTAAAATTCAATTTTAGCATGACTGCTGACTGCTGACTTTGACTGCTAAAACTGAGCAAAGATCCCGTCGTGTCCATTTATTAAATTGGCATCACTTACCAACAAATTTACCCTCACTTTTGAGTAGACTTTATTCTTAGCCTAGATTAAATTTTAACCCATACTAGGGTTATAAATTAATGGCAGGCAAGGATTAAAGATGATGTTGATACTTTGATAGAGCACTTTCTATTCCATAAGAGCATTAAATAATGAATTTACGTCTTATTAATCCTATTTGAATTAAAATTATTGTAAGCCTTTTAAAAGAGTAAAATTTACTACCGAAATGTATTAAAATTCATCCTAATCCAACACGAGGTTTAGAATATTATTAATGTGACCTTGAAAGTAATAATTCAAGACTAAGCAGAAAACTATTGCAGAAAATGTAACAATTGTGCTTATATTTTCTAAACTATTGAAACTTTCCATAAGTTTATGTTTTATAGTTATACATAATATCTATTCTGACTATCTTTTATTTATTTATTAATTTTAATATGCAAATACATTCGTTTCAAACCAAAACCTTCAAAAGAGCATATTCGAAACCATAAACTACAAAAATTGCATACGGTCTTTCAAAAATATAAAATTTGCTTAATCTTGAATATTTCTTCAAAAATTATTGATTTTACTCAACATTTTGAATGGTGTATGCAAAAAATCAGAATATTTAAATGAATGTATGCATTTATAACACCAGAGCTGCACAAATTCTGCATATTCAGTCAGAATAGATTCTCAAAAAAAAAACCATCACTCAAATTTGCACGATAGGTCACAAAACCTCATACATCTTTAGACATTCCATTTCAAATTTATATTCGCAAAACTGAAACTCATTGCAGCGAAACCCTCATAAATTCTTTTATTCTGTTTGAGTACCTCCCCAACCCCAACCTTTAACTACCCTTACAAAGGAAGATATGCTAGAAAGCGAATATTTCTCAAGGTTCAATAGATTTCGCCTTCCAGCAGTAATAAATTCGCCGAAAGAAAGGCGAATTTTTATAAAAATGGGACAGCGAGGAATAAGCCAAATTTTATTAGATTTTATGATTCTGCCGGTGATGCATTCCTGATCGTGTTGTTAACGACCTTACTTTCGGCCGGGAGCCAACTTGAACCCTTCGACTGAATTCCGATAACAACCGGTCGGTCGAATTGCTCCGTTCGCGGAACTTTTAAGCAAAAGGAAGTGAATCGGAATCTCAGGAAATAAAGGGAAACTTTAATCATATTAAGAAGGACATAAATCCGGAACGAATTCAAAAGACGATAGACGAGGCACAGCTCTTCCTTGAGCTCAGTAACCCACTTTGGGAGAGGCCCTCTATTGCCAGAAAATGAAACTGCCAACTAAATGGAAAGAGTTAGGAGAAAGTTCCGGGTTTTTAAAATAAGACAAAAGCCCAAGGAAAGTGGAAAAATAAGGAATGTATTAGCGGCGTATTGCAGACTTCTTCTTTGTCGTATAGAAGTTTTTAGCGCTCAACAAAAAAAAAAAAATAAATGAAAAATCCCAGGTGCTCCTGTTCCCGAACAGTGACGGCAGCGTCGACATGAAAAAGGGGTACCGCACTCTTGTTCTATCGTCTCTTGTAAGGCTCCTTTTGTTTGCGCACCTCTAAGTTTCGCTCAGGTGAATTGTTACAGGTAAAATGCAACTTGAGGAACATTAAATGGAACCGCCACTAGTTATGGTCGCAGTTCTTCTATACCCTAGAGAAAAAGAGGCGATGAGGAGGAGAGCATCTGATGTACGAAAGGCACCACCTGCATGTGATACTGCCGCCAAACAAAATATTCCCTTCAAAGGGCTGTATTTTTGCTGAGTATGTAAACGCCGCTAGGGATGTGTTTTATGTCGGTAAATGGAGCACCGAATTGATGCTGCCATTGATGGAAACCACTAAGGCTTAAAGTGTCCGTGTAAGGACATCTAGTGTTATCACATTTCTATCTAAATTCTCATCATGTATACTACCGACTGTATCCATGAATCACCCCATTCAGGGAACTTCTTACGCATGGTTGGGTGGCAATTACCAGATAATCTTGCCCATACGGACTATCGTAAGGTATGAGTCTATGACCATTTTATTCTAAAATTGGTGAGATAGGTATGATGGATTAAGAGAACTACACAATCTAAATTCTATTCGTGAATTTATTGTAAATTCCAACAATTCGTTGCATGCGCTTCAAATTTTTGGGCCTTACCATGGAAACCGGCTAGAGGACGGCCATTTTCGAAATTGAAATGATAAGAAAATTAGTCAAATTAAACGAAAACTAACTTTCATATTAAGGCCTTAGGTTCCAAATTGCAGGAACACATCACAACATTTAATAAATAAATTTTAATAAAATTTTACTTTACCCGTGTAATCATTCAAAATTCCTATTGATTCCAGTGATACTCATTTAAGCCCAATTGCCAGTAAATAATTACCTGAAAAGAAAAAACCAAACATTAACAATTTAAAGAATATTTTATCACATATTTTGTAATGTAAAACGCTTAAGATAACTCAGTAAGTTTTTATGTACTAGAAAGTCTTTTCAGGGAACATTTTAGATTAAAACAAGTATTTAGAAAAACGTATAAATTTAAATCATGAATACTCGAAAGTACTTTTTCACAATAGTTTTCCTTATAATTATTTTGCGGTACGATTTAAAAAATGCCCCAGTTTATATCATCGTAGATAGAGCAACGAAAACAAATCTACTTGTCAGGATGAGTGCCCTACATAGAAAAACAAAAAAAAAAACAAAAATGGGACAATTTAAAGCCGAGATTAATTTTTCTGATGCGAACGCAACTATGACATCTTCCGGTTATAGTCCAATTTTACGCGGGTGACGCTCACTAAGGCGGAGCTAATCTTCGTCAACGAGCCGTACCGCGCCATTAAACATCGTCAAAAGTCGCCGACTCATAAAAATCCCATTGCTAATGATCGACCAGTCACGAAAATTTAAAAATAGCGCACTGCTCAAAAATAGCCTCCGGGCGAACGCACCTAGAAATTTATCTTAAGAAAAAAAGATTGAGACAGGACAATCCGAAGAATGAGGAAAACACGATTGCACTTTCCCGCAACGTATCAGTTGCAGAAAAGAAAGACGGGGAATCCCCGCGGGGCGCCACCAGAAAAGTTAACTGCCGCAAAATGCTATTAAGGCGACATAAATCAGATGCGAGTTTATCCGCTGTAAGATTTTGTGATTTATCTTCTCCAGATACAGAAGGAGGGGCGTCCCAAAACAACAGTGCTGAGAAAATTTAGAAGAATATAGGGTTCTAGCGCTCCGGTCCCGCCACCAGGGACAACTGGAACGTGACGACACATTTGCAGCCACCGACCTGGAATATGAACAAAAACCGCACTATCGCAGTGTGCGATGCACTTAAAATGTGTCACCAGAAGTCAGCCGGAGAGTCTGAGTCTGGACCGATCTGCGGTTTTTCGGTGATGCTCCTCTGCTTGTTTGTCCCCCAGCTGGCGGCGACGCGGCTCTGGAGATTCTCTGCATATAAGTTTTTTTTTTTTGGTTTTTTTTTTGTTTTTTACCCCTATAGTCGTCGGCACGAGAAATATTTAATAAAGATGTCCAACCTTTCATTTTGAGGATTAACGGAAACCTTGGAAAATTAATGAGATATACCCCCGGAGTTGATAAAAAATTAAGAAGTGAAAAATAAAGAGCCATTCCTAATTTAGAACATATTTTTCTTTATTTAAAATAGACTGGAGTAGAAAAGCAAGACCATTTTAGAATCTTTTGTAGGGTATTTCAAAAACTTTTAAATTTTTTTAACCTAATCTTCGTTTCTAATATTTTACATTGGTTATCGATCTCTCTTTATTAATAGAAATCCAGCATAGGTAAATTCTAACTCAAATCTGACCAAGGTTAGTTCACACCTAACTAAGGGGTTTTTCTGGTCTATAATTTTGAAAAAATCAAAAATCAAATTATATTCTAAAGTTTAGACCTTTAATCCGCCATGAATGAATCAGGGTTTTTAAGATCCACTAGTGTGTAAAAACATACGCACTTTTCATAATTTACGTAACTCTGCCCCTTCCGCCTCAGTAGTCATTTAATATTATAAATGTTTTTTTTATTACTATGTACATATACCTAATAATTATTAAAAATGAAATACAATGAAATCAAAAACAAGCTAAAATACACCCTAGTTCTTTAATGTAATCGAAAATAGGTTCACCTAAGCCCGGGTTAAGAGTATATCCCCCACAGAAGGATGCAGCAATCAAAGAGACAATAGTCGGATTGAGCAACTTCTAAGGAAGCTAGAACTGCTCGTAAATCAGAATGAGCTTCCAAAAATATACATTTTGAAATCGAAGAAAGTCAAAACTCTATGAACCCGTAATCGCCAATTAACAAAATGTAAAGTTTAACGCACCATTCTATGAATTAGACCGCTGTAGCTGCGTCAAACTTTACTTAAAAATTTTAAACATAAAATTTTTTTGTCAATATGATTGAATTTAACCAATTTTCTTCATTTTTTAATTTTTTTCTCATCAAATAATTTTGTAAAGAAAGGAATAGGTGAAAATCTGATGGTTAAGGTCTGGGGAGTATAGTCGATGCGAAAGAATTTCCCATCCTAACTAACTAACTAACACAGCAGCATGTGGTCTAGCATTATCGTGATGTAGTATGATTTGCTTCCTATTGAATATTGTCAGCCTTTTTTCTTGGAGTACTTTGTTAACTCGTCCATTTGTTGACTGCATTTCTTCGATTCAGCTTTTTCTTGGATTGCAAAAGCTCATAATGGATAGGGCCTTGCATGTTCCACCATATGCACAGTATTCTCTTTTTAAGGCTACACCCGCTAAAAATTATTTGAAAAATAGTCGATATGTAGTTTTGTCTGACCCAGACCATGCCCCTTCGGACTACCACTTGTTGCGATCGATGCAGAATGCCCTTTACTGAAATTATCTTATCTTCAGTTGAAGATATCAAAAATCGGCTTGATTCATTCCTAGCTTCAAAAGATGAGGTGTTTTTGGTAAGAAATCTAAACTGAATTTTTGCAAAACACACCTGATTTTCAAGTTATACACCCAAAAATAGTTAAGGGTTTTCATAACTTTTTACACCAGCTGATTATTTTATATATTTAATTATTTTGTATATTCTACAATAAAAACATCAAAACAATACGAAATTTATTTTAGATTAGTTCCTTAACTACATTTCTACGAAAAGTCCATTAATTGAGCTAAACAATTCAAATAAGTTATACAATTTGCAAGAGGTCCAATCAATTTTATTGACTTTCTTCGAGCAATTCAGAAATATCGATGAATGTATCAATGTCATTTTGGGCTAAATTACCAGTCTAACTGCTAGCAGGTGTCCAATATTGGGTTATAATATCGGAAAAATATCGAAACACCCTCCCCGCTATGTTTGACTTATTCCCACAAAACCAATCTCTGAATAGATCAAACAAATCAATCGCAAAACGGTTAGCACACACAAATTCCCATTAGAATTCAATTCTTCCGTCCTCTCACAGCTAGAGGACACCACTCTCTCTCTCTCTTACCTTTTTGTAATTTTGTTGCCAACTTCACTCAGTTGGTCTGGTCAAAGGAGGCCATCAGTCCCATTGGAGGGCCGCCGTCAATACACGAAGGGCATTAAACCCTCGAAAACCAAGACGGCTCGGAAGTCTCCCCTTTTTGCAGGGAAATGGTCCACGAGACGAGGCAATTTCTCTTAGACCGTTGTACGAAAGAAGACGAGTTGACCGAATAAAAACCAACATTGACTCATAGAGGGCGGGAGTTGATTGCCGCCGCCGGCCAGGGGAGCGTTGGCACTGTTCATTGCTAGACCTACAGAAAAAAAAAACATTGGGGATCTCACTAAAATTGCTCCCAGAAGGGACATTTTGAAGCCGGGAAGAGTCCCATCGTCATGCAGACTGAGTGGTCCGTGTGTTCGAGGAATGATTCGTTCATCAGTGGAGCGAATATAAAAAAAAAAAAAATAAAACGGAAAAACAAAAGACGAAATGAAGTTGAACACAATCAGTGGATTAGGTAAGTCCTATGGTACCCTATTTCAGGGCGGCCTTACTACAGCACAGCTGTAATCGACGTAGTAAACGTCCTGCTCCCCATTCCTTTTGAAATCGACATCGACGACAACAGGGGGCTTTGAAGATTGATAGAAAATGCCAGAGAATGACTCGTTGGGGACGAGAAGCGTCTAGGGTTTTTGGAATACCCAAAAGGGGGAGTTTGAGGGTTTAAGGGATTCCAGGAGGGGAATAGGATCCGCAGGATTTTGATTAGAGTGCGGATGAGTGAACATCTGAAATTTTAACCATTTCGATGGCGAATTTTCGGCACCACAAGATATATAGAGAGGAGCCACTAACTTTCAGGCGGGTGGCGGGTATACTTAATCAAAAATGGGAACAATTCCTGGGACAGCCAAAAGGGGACCACCCGCTATTATGCATTTATTTCCAATGATTGTTAGTGACGGTTCGGTTTTTATGTGATAAATGACGACCGATAAAAATTATTGGGGCGCTGGGGTGTACCAAATCTATGGCGAAACGAACAGATTCCCCGGGTATTGGATATTTGGGTCTCCAGATTGGTGGGCGATGAGGCTCTTTGCATTTTAAGAACTTAAGAAATAAAGGAGAAATTTAGGTTCGTTTTGCAAGATGGGTATTTTTCGTTTGTTCTTTTCAATAGGATTGGTCATTTTTTCGAAGCGTATAATTTTATTGTTATCTCATAATCCATTTTCGAACGTATAAATCACTTTTTTGAATATATTTTACGTTAACGCTACTATTTGGAAAAACATGTTTTAAAAGAAGAGTTGATGAAGGACTTATAAAAGAAAATTTATATCAGTTTTATTTATGATTATTACATGAGAAATCGGAAATCAATAAGGACTAATAAGGAATATTGAATCAAACAAGTTTACAATTACATTTTTCTACGGATAAAATCCGGGTGCAAGGAACTCATCAATTGGAGCCCTTTTAAACCTCTGCAATCTGGTTGCTGATAGAAGCGATCTCTTACCCCTTTCGTCATCTAATCGGGGGAAATAACACGCCTAATCCACTTGGCCAGTGCCAAACGGATCTATTTTTATGGGAAGTCAGAACCTCTGGCAGACTGACAAGCGCCAACTGTTCTTATCGCCCCATTTCAGCATCCCTCCACATCCCCCGGGCATCCGACGTAGCCGCAGCATTCAAAGTAACAGCGGGCGAGACACTTCGAGTGCCAGAAGGAGCCGGGGCCCCAACAATTCCAAGAAATAAATAAACTTGACTCGGCTATGGCATACCATCCAATAAAAAAATAAAAAGAAAGAGAAAAACTCCAGGAGGAGAGCCCTGGACCCGGGGACATGCTCTGCACTACTACTGGGGGCTCTTATCTCGACGGAGAGCTCCATGCAAAGTGGGTCAAATATCGCGTCATGTTTGATTCTGCTCTACTCGGAGGCAATAAACACCTCATCAAATTGCTCGACATCGCCCTCAGCTCTGCACCCTCGCCTCGTTAAGTATGCACATTCCGAGAGACCGGTGCCAACTCCAATCCCTTCCCGTAACCCACCCCCGGAAAAGCCCTAGAAGTCCTGCAAGCCCTCGAGGGATCATGCAATGCACAAGGAATGCGAGCGAGAAAATGAATTTCCGTCCTGGCCGAGGTGATAACCGGAATGCTGGACAATTGTCACGGCAGATACGGGCGCCGTCGTGCGAAATTAAAATTGCCTCGAGGCTGCCCTGGCCCTAGTAAAAACTAAGACGACAGACCTCCACCCCCAGGAGATATCTCATTCTCATTCATACGTGGCTCAGGGGTTTCAGGCATCTCCTAACCATCACTATATCCTCTACCCCCAGAATCTAGGAATCAGTTTTTCGCCGACTTTATCGGTGACGACTCTTGCCCGTCTCGCAGTCATTAATGATAACTGGACCACTCCATATCACAGGTAAGTAAATACCTCTCAGGTGTTTAGTAAACTCTGCAGAAAGGTCTGCCATAAACGCAACGCTGACAGAGTTCCTAACAGAAAAAAGGTAAAACCGTCCACTGGAATTTATATTTTTGCCCAAAACAGCAGAAGCTGGACCTTGACAAATTCAGTAATTGGAATAGGCGAGACATGACGGGTTTGAGTGCAAACCTAATTTAATATTTCCCAAAATTGGACACACTCTTAATAAATAAAACTCAAATTTTATCACTCTACGTATTACCAGAATCAAGTCATTCTTAACGTGAATTTGATTTAAAACAATCGAAGAAGACTTTTAGAATATTTTATAATAAAGCAATATAAGGTTTTTAATCTATTCCGACAAATTGCAAATTTCAAAAATGCTTACGAGGTCTATTCAAAAAGTATCGCGAATTTTGAATTTCCGCAGGCTACGTATATTCGAATTTCGATTTTTTTGTGGCGTTATGTTGGTAGTCATGTCCCTCACTTATGTTGACAAGTTCGGTTATTTTGAATGTTCAGTTAATTTTTTACAGCTATTTTGCTTGGACATGTTTTGGCTCGTCTTCAATTTTTTCCTATTCCAAAAAGTGGACCCAAAAAATTCATCGATACAGATTCTTTGATTCATTCAAAATAGGCGAACATGACTACCAACATAACACTACAAAAAAATCGATACATACCATAAATTTTTCTTTTAACTTTTACTTTAAACGAATTTTAAATATTGTCGATTTCTTAGAAACCTTTGGTCAATATTTCTTAAAATTTAGCATGAAATTAGTAATTAGCTTGAAGGTTCTGCAATAGATTGACGTAAATACTTAATAATTTTATAAATTTTACTAAGGTTGACCCTTGGGCGCAGTTATCTTCTGCATTATGCCTTTTGTCATTTTTGCATAAATTCCTGAAGACATAAATACAGAAAATGGAAAGGCACGTAGGAAAACTTGAAAACATGCAGCTAAAATTTGCTGCCTGTACGCCTCCGCTTGGAAGGTATAATTGCCCCGTAAAATTTTAATGAATTCATAAAGCGTACCCGTCTGCTCGAAGTTTTCTCGAAATTTCCAAAGTAATTTTCGCCTATTTGCATTTTTCTATTCTGGAAGCGGTATAGGGCTAAAAGTGAATAGAACGAATGTTAGAGGAGCGTTCAGGCCGCTTTACACCTCATCCCGCGGGAATCAATAAATTTTTAAGCACGTACCATTCGGCAGGGCGATATATCATTGCGCATCACTGAAAGTGGAAATGTTCTATGTTTTGTAGACCATAAAAACGATCAGGAGAAAGCACTCTGACTCACTTGAAAATTTATAGGTGCGGTGTGCCTCCCCCTAAATTGGAAAGTTTTCTTTCCCATACCTGAGCGACCTGAATAACTTCAAGGTGTCCTTCTGGCGGTCCAGGGATGAGACGACCTGCCCGAAAGAAGTTTTTTGAGTGGCACACTCCAAAAGTACTAAGGTGAAAAAAAAAAGTTAATTCTCTGTCTCTTGAGGAGCCCCCGTAAAGTGTCCTAAAGGACAGAAACTGAGATGCCTGGACCCGAGAAATGAGATAAAAAAAATTGTTTGCAGCTACCCATCTACTGGCCGAACTAACTTTGGCCAAAAGGGACAGAGGCGTTTTCACTTTAAATTTCACTAAACTTTTCGCATCAAACTTTTTGATCTTGTTCATTTGCATTTTGCTCCGGAGGTTCACTTCGGAAATTCAACAAAAAAGGGACACCACTGCCCCTGCGAAATCAAACAAACGTAGAGAACTCACAAAATTGAGCACATCTTGATGATGAACAGGGTGACTAATCTGAAAAAGAGTACAGGGCCCAATTGGCCAGGAAAGAACGACAACGGCCGGCCGTGTTCGACCTCTGTCCGCATTTCAATTAATTTCTGGTTAAGGCAAGATTAACGGGGGATGAAAAACCAAACTGTACCCGAGGGATTCTACACCCCCACCGGGACCGTATGTAACGACCGAATAAGGGCGCAGAATAGGCCCAGAAAGGATTACATTTGATGCTGTCTGATGGTGTAATTAAGACAAAAAATTACTTCCCTTAATCGTCGAATTACCATTCCCCTCCTGGCCGGAGATTAGTTTACTCGTTTAATTGCTTGATAAATTAATAACTGGTCTTAAGTTCTCGAGAAATTCACGGATAACATGGCCAAATTTTGCCCATCTAACAACCCCCTTCCGTCCTTGAAATTTGGGCGCTCAATTTGAATAATGAATGCAAAAAGTTTGTTTCCAGTGAGAAAATTAATTAAAAATGGATTTGCTGATTGGGTTTTCTCGAAAGGTTTTCCAATTTCTTGGGGAGGGTGCAAGAATATAAGCAGAGCCTTTTTAAATTCTAATTTTCAACTTGACTGCTAAAGGCCACTGTAAGGACCTTTCCTAAGGGTATGAAAGTTTTGAACTCAAAAAAATTAAAATATTTGAAAGACTTAACTTTTACGGCTTTTTTGTTAATTATATACTAATAAAATAAGTAAATCAGCTCTTAGACTGTGGAAAATAATGGTTTACGATGGGTTAAACAAGGTTTCTTTACACACGACAAGGGAGAAAAACTTTTAAACGGATCCAAAAATGCTACTTACTAGCCTTTTTAAGAATTTTCGATAACCTAGCCTCTGGGACGAAGGATTGACCTTTTTCCCAGAGAAAACCCCATATCCACAAAAAAGAGCAAGTGTCAGGAAAACAGGTTGAAATTCTAAATTATGCAGTGTTTAGGGTTTACAGCGGTAAGAGGTGTTTACATATTTCATTTTAAATGAGTCTAACCTAAACCAAGTGGTACAACAGAACAAATTTGTTGCTAGCAAAGATTACTATTAATTTTCGAGATTTTGCATATGTTTGAAATGGTCACTTTGAAATTTCAAACAGATTTGAGTGCAATTCTAATGCGTGTACTTTCAAGAAGGTAAAACTTTAGTGACAGAATACATTTTAAAAATTTTACATAAATGCTTACATTTCTCAACTTCAACGAATTTTCATGAAAATTTGCATCTAGGGGTCACTGCTCTCAAATATCGTATAAAATTTTGAAATATCAAGCTTTTCCGATTAAATAAATAAATCGATTAAGCACCAGTCATCTAATCTAATCAATCAATCTTTCTATTATTTTTATAGACCATATTATAACCCTTTAAATAGGAATGTTTTAAACATTAAAAATAAATGATACGATTTCCTCACATGGCTAACCCCCATCTTTACTTTCAATCGTAAAAAAAGTTTCCATTCATTCAGTTAGAAGGAAAAATCACTTCCAATTCAAGTCACTTAGAACCCTTTCACCTTAGCATTTGAGTAAGATGCTCAACAGGTTAAAAGTAAGATTAACGACATCAATTGTGCTCCATCGGATCGAGAATACATGCACAGGTAGGAAAAAAACGTAAAAAAGGTAAAAAAAAAATATATATATAAAATCAATAGTGTGGGTAAGAAGAAAAATACCACCCTAAAAAGACATTGCATCCGTAACTCGCTGTAAATAACAGCCAATATCCATTTTATCCCGACATTTCTTTGGTTTGCTACCCTTCTTCCTGGTTTAAGCGAACTATTGCACGAAATCAAAGTGGAGGAAAAAAAGAATTCCCCGCTTTTGATCGAATAAGACGTGAACCCTTTCAAAAGGGAAATGCAACAGCAGCTCGAGGCAAAAATGTTCAAAGTGATATCACCCTCGAGCAAAAAGGAAAAACCATTTATCGGGCGAAAACCATCATAGAGAAATAGGATGAAATTGTCCCAGTGATATTTCCGGGACCTTATTTTTTTCTGAAAAAGGTTAGGCAGACAAAATCCATTTGCTCCTTCCCCTCCGGAAAATCACAAACGGCCCTACCTTTCCGCGCTTTCACTATCGGTAACTATAATCCCTCTTCAGCCGGATTTTAAATTCTATTTTCAGCTTTTACCACCAGATGTCTCTGACAAAGCGCGTATGTGCCGCCACTGTGTATGGTTTGATATAGGAAGATTTCTGAACCCTCCTCCTATCCGCCGCCAATGAACTAATCCTGCAGAAATGGAAAAGACAGTATCAGGCAGATCCACACGCCCCCTGGAGGGTGCCACCGAATGCATCAGAATGTTGGCCTAGCTTTTGTTCATTTCTATTTCCTTCTATTTTTTTTCCCCCAAGAAGAAACAAGTGGAACATTGCATGGAAGGGGGGAAACTGCCAACTCTGAACTGATGCATGAAATGAAATTGCAGCAGACGAAATGTCTGAAGTGCAGAAACAAAAGACTAAAGGAAAATCGCTTGTAAGCTTCGAGCTAAATAAATAAATTTGAAAACGAAAAAGGATGTAAGAATTTGTTCCAAGTTCTGGAATACAATCTCAGTAACTAATAGGGGATTGGTGGGTTGAGACAGGAATTGAGCGATTACAGCAAAATAACATCGGAGAGGCACTGCTACGGATGAGAAAATTGTGAACGAGCGATAGCTTCAAGGCACAATACCGCATAAAATTAATATCTGAATTTTTTTTTTTTTTAGGGAAGAGAATATATCAACCAACCATTAAAGGTTCTTTATATCTAAACGACAGTGTAAGGACTAACTAAATCTTAAGCGGCTTTTGAAATCCCAAAATTATCACACTATGCCCAACTCTAGAAGATATTTGCAAGTCTAAAATGTGGCATATCAAGTAAGGTGTATGCTTTTAAAAACTTTTGTGAATAATCCGTCTGTGTTTTTCAATCCCTGAATTTGAGCAACAACAACAACAAATATTGTTTGCTACTAATAACTACTTTTATACCTTTGATAATGTCTACATATTTTTTTTTCTCAAAATCATGAAATTTTTATAAGTCTTGAAAGTCCATGATACCTTGTGAGATAAAACTGAAAAAAATACTCCATGTTTGTCATCGTTAAAGACACATACAGTTGTATGGTCTAAGAAGGATCTACCCAAATGGATTTGTTATTTTTTTTTTTTTCTCCCAAGAATCTCTTGAAGAGTCCTTCCCGGTAGACAGACGTTGCCGTCGCCGGATGCCCTATTTACCACCTGGCAGTAACGCGTCAATACGAAGTTTCCTGTTTTCTCATGAATAAATCTACTTTTCGTCAACGTTCTAAAAATGGAGGGACGTGACAAAAATGCCATAATTCACAAATTCTTTGGTAAACAGTTGTTTTTCCATCCCCCTCACCCCCCCCCCCCCCCCCCTTTATTCTTCCTACTGTCGTCTGTCATTTTGTGGATTTTCAACATTTTATCGTACAATCCCACGTGGTCGGTAGACACCTGCATTTCTGTCGATTTTACGTCATACTCCACAAAATGGAAATTTTAAAATTTTGTGTGAGGCCCATATGGCAGCCAACCCACCTTCCGATCCCCCCTCCAACTCACTTAAAAGTATGCATACTTCAACCTTGCGTTATATTTGGGTGCATGAGGTGTGCTCACTTCAAGTGGAGTTCCGTTTTATTTACGAAAACTCTCGAGGAAACGTTTTTGTATCACTCGACGAAAATCCAAATGAAGCGCAAATAAGCGCCGTGGAGAAAGGTGCGACTATACCGCATCGTATTTCCCCTCCCCCAAATGCGCCCCTTAATGGTGTTGAAAATTATTTCAAAATTTTCACAAATGAGGACATATTTGCTTTTCTAAATGTTTTCAAACAGCAACTAAGCAGCATTCACCAGCCCGTGCACACATAACTTGCTCCGCGGGATTACCAGCGGGAGAGTGGTGGAGGGGAGGAGGGGATGCGGCACGTGTAAAAGGGTTGGCACCATAGGTGAAGGCGCCACCGCACTCAGGGCTCATTTGCAATGGAAACGGAAGCCGTTAAGGAAGTGGCGTTCCTTCCTCCAACGCCTGCCACATCCTTGGCTTCTCCTCTCCCCATTTTCAACCCCCCTACCTTACCCCATCACACCCTGAACGTGTGAAAGTGGGTGAAAAATTTGCCTTTTGTCAAGAAGTGCTTTGAACTTAATTTTATTGTTCAGAGAAATGTTAGCTTGCGCGCGCGAGGCTTTCCGGAAGGCAGGACGTGCCTACTCTCCAGAGGCTCGCAGGTTCCAATAAAACTATGGATGGGGGGGGGGGAAAGCTCAAATGTGCCTACGCCAACCCCAAAGGTGGGAGATACATAGGCGCAGGTAAATGGAATGTGGTTAGCAAAGAGGTTTTAATGAGCAGTAAAACAACTTCCGAGCGAGGAAATTTCGTTTTGTGTGCACCTTGCTTCGAAACAAAAGGTAGCACGACCAGCGGCGCCGGGGACCCCGGGGGGAGTTGTTCAGAAGAACATGTGTGCGCTTTCCAATGGTGCATAAATAGACACCGATGTGAGTTTTAAAACAAAGCAAACTTGGTAAAAAGTTGCGCCAAATTGAAAACTTCTAGAGAGCTCTGTCGGTAGGGATGCAGGGTTGGCGAAATCAGGTTTTACAGCAAATTTCATTAAATAGACGCATGATACGACCTCAACACAAGTTTAAAATTCTGAATGAAATATGTAGGGGCGAGTTGGGGTTTAGAAATGTTTATGAAAACGGCACGTGAAAGAAGGACAAAAGTGAGGATTGAATACAAAAATCATCCTTCAAGCAATCACCACACATGTTGCCTTTTTATATTACAAAAGGATAAATCATCTCTAATCACTACTTTTATTTGCCATTTTCTGATTTTAATAAATAACTTGAATTGAGATAATAATAATTGTGGCTTCCTAACTATCTACGGCAATGCTACAACTCACAAGCAATACAATAAACAACAATAGGAAATTTTATAATTGACTATTGTACTACACTGAAAATGTTAAGTGCGTGTGTTCTTTGACACGCATGAACGTATAACTTGGCCTTAATTTGTTAAACTACTTTATAAGATGCGTCTAAGTCTATTCTTATAACACGATTAATTTTGTTTAGTTGTGTTAAAAATATAAAAGTGTAAAAAAATTTTATATAACAGACATTTACATAGAAACCAAGCGTGTTAAATCTATGCAGATAATACGAGAACAGTTTGATAAATCAGAAACTTTTTGAATTTCCCGCGTAGTAATTTGTGAATTTTAACGAAAATGGAAAAAAATGAATTTCGTGTGCTGATCAAGCATTATGTGTAGTCACCATGAGAAAAATCCATAATTTGGACTACGTACTGCTATCCCATCCAGCATATTCTACAGAGTTAGACGTCTAGTAATAGTCTATGACTATTTCCTGTTTTTGCAAACCTGAAGAAATGGTTGGCGATAAGAGATTTGGGACGAATGAGGAGGTCATCACTGAAACAAACGCCTATTTTGAGGACCTAATATTTGGAAAGAATAAAAAAAAATTGGAAAAACGCTAGACTAAATGTATAGAACTAAAAGCAGATATCTTTTATTCAAGAAATCATTGACTTATCAAACTGTCCCTGTATTGTGCAATAAATTTTAACTTTACACGTTTCATATACTAAGCCTGTTAAATAAAATCGGTTAGTAAGACAATATTACGAGAGTTTAGCTGCTTATAGGTAGTATTGTTATTTATAGTGAAAAACTACGAAATAATAATACAGGAATATAAAAAACAGTATTTTCTAGGTGACTAAATGTATTACTTAAGTTTGAGGCCTTATTACAGGTACATTATATTTAATTAATTTGCATTAAATACATACATTTTATTTATCCATAAAACTCAGAATGTTCATAATTTATTAGTTACCCATTACAATGAATCACGATAAATCGTGTGGAAAAATTAAATTCATTACAGATTTCTCATTTTATAAAGATTTTATAGCATGATATGCGTTCAATTTTGTTTCATAAAGCTCTGTCTCCAATACAGAAATCACAAGTAATTTTTAACACGCTTACAAGCGTGTTGTCATAATAAAACACCAGAATGTAACTTAAAAATGACTACAAGAAAATAAGACGTTTAGGTCTTTTGAAATAACGCACTTAGAATTTGCAGGGTCATAAGCACATATTAGGCCAGAATTTTTACCTGTGCCTGGGCATTAGAACCACCATTAACATTTTCACAGAATTCTTTCTTTCACCTTCAACTCTTTCCTACTTACTTCAAGATAATTAAAAAAGTGGTCACACTTGTGTAATGATGCGGCGAAATTAATTTTGAGGAACACATAGTTTTAAGTAGACAGTTAGATAACAAAGACAATTTGGCGCCAGCGATAACACTTTCGATAGTGTTTTCTGTGAGTGAACTACAATCCCACTTCTAGTTATCGAAGAGAAAATGGAAATAATGGCGTACTTTTTTAAGTATTGTGAGATTATAAGGATATTTGAGCACGTAAGTAAAATAATAACAAACCATTTAATAATTTTATAAATGAATTACGAAGATAATGATTATTATGGAAAAAAAGGAGACATTTCAACCGAAAAAAAGAGTGTGATATCTGTTCTTCTAAAGACTGGGAATCATTCGAGCAGAACGTTTCCTGAACAGAACACCAATTTTGATAAAACAATTTTATCATTTGAACGTGTTATTGAACACTATATCCGTACATGGTAATTTGGCAAAACATAATTAATAAATGACAGCCAATTTGACAGATATAGCTTCAACAATATGGCCGCTACCAACTGTCAAAGTTCGGAAGCTCCTATTAGAAGACCCTTTATTATTTAAATAAACTTATTATCTGTAGCTTGTATTAAGCGATTAATAAATAAATAAATAAATAAAAGAATAAATTAAAAATAACTGGCTAGTGTTATCGCTTTTTGCTCTTAAAACTGCCTGAATTAGTCTAGTTATGCTCTCTATATGTCTAGACCAATTCAAGCAGTTTTAAAAGCGAAAACTGATAACACTAAGTATTTTGTGCAATATCCTACCACCGACAAAGAGATCTTCCAACTAGGTTTCTAATATCTTTCCATTTTCCATGACTTAGCGACCATCGAAACTGAGAATTTATGATTTCTATAGTGGTTCTAATTTTTAGACCAGATACTAAACACACTTGGCCATGTTTATTTGTGACATCCCCAACTAAGTAGGTAATTTTCATATCTCAAAAACATGACTCAACAAAAGTCGTTGGAAAATGTGTTAACACATCTCAGATATGTGATCTCCTCATTGACATTTCGTGGCATATTTAATAGCCGTTTGTTTGTCGCTTTAATTGCAACAATTTCCAGCACGAAAACTGAGGCGATTCACCTCTTCCGGTTACGCAATTTTGCGACCATTTTTCTTCGTGTAACACAATCGCTCCGGTGGCAGTGACCTTCTCAGCCACAATGTCTTTAGTGTGCAGCGCAATTCTCAGGTATGACACAGTAGCGTCTAATCGCCGATTCACGCGGTCTACTCTGTTGGGCCAGTTCGCGGCCAAACAGTACCACGGTGGTACAGTTACTCATTCTGTTAGCATATGTCTGCCACTAGGTGATAATACAATTCACCATCGCTGCTAATGGTGGGGTTTTTTTTTTTTTGCTTTTTTGCCACCGCCGCCTTTTAGCAACCAGTTTTCTATGCTCATTTCATTTTTTTTTCATGCTTGTTCCCATGCCAAAAAGCACCCGACCGTTTTCACTGTTGCCACTGCGAGCACCGGTGGCTGCGGGCTAAAAATGTCTGCCAATTAAAATTCCTGGTTCAGGTGTAAATTTTCATTAGATGAAATCCGAGCATGCGCCTACTGCTTTTAATTGCGAGGTATATAAACAAACAAACAAAAAAAACAAAAGCGGGTATGGAAAATATCCCACCCTAGATCATATGGGGTTTGTTAGACCATGTCGTGTGGCTAATTTTCCTGGAACAGGAAATAGCCGAACTGTTTCCGGGAACGTCCTGTTCCGGGAAGTTCTTTTTGATATATTGGATAGCATCCCCGGGGAACTATTTTGATGCTTTTACATAACTTTTTGTTTTCGTAATAAAATATAACCCCCCTCCAGAAGGCGTTTCCCTACAGCAATAAATTTATATACGTCCGATTGCTTCGTTTATTTCGCTCAAAATCCCGCTGGGGGATGATGACAAGGATACCGGGCGGACAAGATCTTGGGTTTGGCCGGGAATCCTTTTGACTTTTGTATCAGCTCCTTCTTACCACCATCCTAAACCCCTTTACTTAGGCATAGTCCCTTGATAATAAAGAAATGTAAGCCGCTACCACAGCTTCCACCGCAAAAGCATCCGCTTTATCTTTCTTCCCAATAAGAAATCGATCATACCCCTCCCATCCCCACCCTCATCACAGAACGTTCTGTTTACTGAATAATTTCTGACACATTTCCTTTTGAAGTCCCAACCCCCAGCTCTCTCAGAACAGGCAGACGGATGATTGATAGCTTTACGTGTTATGACAACCAAATTTGCTATGGAAGAGCGTCTTTAATAAATTTTCTTTTCTCTTCATTTTATTTTGCACCGCTTCAAATCCTAGCTTAAGTGAATGCTTTCGAGCATTGCGGGGGTGCCATAGGAGGACGAAAGTCAAAGTCAGCTGTGCTTATCTAAAAAAAAAAAAAAATCTTCTCATTTTACTTTGATTTTCCCCTAATCGCATAGAAAGCTTGGCGATGACGTCTGGATTTACGAAAATATTTCACGTGACAAAGACAAATGGGGTGCGGTCTATTTTTTAGAGTTATAACCGACAAATACCACCACCAAAATATAGACGTTAAAAACTTAAAAAGTTTAAATCTGAATTCGAATCCAATACATCATATACCACCCTAGCAGTTATACTCGTATATTTGGATACCACGTAATGTAACAGGTTGCGAAACTTTTGGTCTTTACTTCAATATCATTATCATTTTCTTTAAATTTATACTACCTCATTCAAATCAACCATAATTTAGTAGAATTTAGAGAAGTTAAAAGAAACTGATTTTGAAAACTACTGAATTCGGACATGGTAACACTTGAGACTGCTGATTGTTAATGATTGAAAAAGTTATCCATTATCTGTAAAAATAACAACGTCTGATCGTTAGTTTATTAAAGAAGTGCATTAGTTAACCATACAGTACATTTTCCAGCAGGACAATGCTCCAGCACATACTGCCAAAAAAAAAAACTAAAGATTGGCTTAGATACCACAAAATACCTACTCTAAAATGATCACCTTACAGCCCTAACCTTACCCCAATTGAGTCGTTGTAGGGAACAATAAAACCCGTGCAGAAAGACATAAGGTAAGACATAAAATTAAAGAAATATGGGATTCCATAATACCCGAAGATTATCAAAATCTTATAAGCACTCTTCCTAGTCGAGTATCCACAGGTATTAACACAAAAGGTAGCGTAACAAAATTTGAATATTACTCTTTTGGAAATATTACCTTAAAAATAAATATGCTCAAATTCATAGTTGTCAAAATCATTTTCTGTTAACTCATTATTAATAGCTTAAAATAATGTGGTATCTTTTTTAAATTCCACTAATTTATAGTTAACTACCTGAAGAAGTAAGAAATTTTAATAAAATCGTAATATTAAAGCAAAGATACAAACTTAGCCGTCGGTTTACAAATTGGTTGCATTACTACGTGGTGTCCGAACACATAGTTGCTAGGGTAGTGGATTCCACTTCCTTGTAATATGAATTAACCTTTTTCAAACTTACATCCGAATATTTTTATTTATTGAAAAACTTATTTAGGAAGTAAACTTGATGAACCGTGCCAGAGTAAGCAACATGTTGGACCTAGAACCCCAAAAGACCCAAGTTCGATTCTCTAACCATAACCGAATATTCTAGTTCGAAACATTTCATCAAAGATTAAATTATTATTTTAGATAATAAAGTTTAACTATTAAATTAATGTTAGTTTTAACAAGTCTAATTTATCTTATCAATGAACTCAACTCTACTTAACGAATCCACACTATCTTCTTGTTTTACTTAGTAAAATATTTTCACGGCTTAAGAAATACTTGAACTTTAAGTTTAAAGTAAGAATAATAACATATTTGTGGAGTACGGAAACGGTTGTAATATCTTTGTGGGATTAGTTAAATACATATATGCAATTAATTACAAAGATAAGACAACCCGGAACTTACCTCAAAACCTTTACTGTACAAGATAAGAAAATATTTCTCTTTCGTAGTTACACTTATGAGGATTACTGAGGTACAAATTTGATAGTGCATCGGTCTTATTCAATCATTATTACATGTGATTTACCTGGAAAGGAAAGAAAACAATATTTTTAAAATTGAATACGATAGTACTAAAAAATAAATAAATCTAATATAAATATTTAATTAAAACTTAGTTGCCACAATCAACGGCGATGAAATAATACACAATTTCCATGGAAATAAATGACCAAATCTTTTTACCATGGAAATAAATGACCAAATCTCTTTTCTATTGAAATAAATGATCAAATTTTCAAAAATATACATAAAAGTCGATGGAGCATACTATACAAATTTTCCAAATCTTTGTCAATAGTTACAAAATGTGGTACACTCAAATTGTTAACTTTTCGGTTCATTCTTTTGCATCCAACAATTGCAAGCGGCCGCCAGAAGAGTTGCTCAACAACAATTGCTCAAATTAATTTCAAAATTTTATTTTTCACAAAAAAAAATTAAATTTCAACTGTACGGTACAAAATATCGAAATAAAAAATTTTCGTAATTTCAGGATAAAAATCATTGCATGATTTTTAATAATTTTTATGTGTCTGCGACCCAATGTAAGCCTGGTACATAAGTCGAAATCGGAACATTCCACCCTGTGACTGTCGTATGGGTTAAAAAAAAAAAAAAGGGCCCCGCACCGGGCCAGACCCGATACAGGGAAGGCAAACAAAACAAGCCGTGACCTACACTTTTTCCAGTCCATTACGAAAATTTGAATTGCTGTCTCTGGCCCCAGAGTGTAACGCGGCGGAATTCGTAACAGCATGACCTGCATAAAAAATTTAATTGAACTGTGAAATCGATATTAATTCCGCCGTGATCAATTATCAATTTTTCCTCGGTGCGACGGGTATTTTTTTTTTTTTTTGCACACACCATTCAAAAGTAAAGTTATCTCGAGAGGAAATGATTTCTGATTGCATATGAGAGCGGTCGAATATTATGGGCTAGTTGCAAATTTGTTTTGAAAACAAACAAATTTTCTGTTCGAAAATAAAAGGGTTTTTTTACAGTTTAAAATGATTTTTAAAAGGCTAAATTCAATTTAACACTCAGAATTCGTTACATACTCGTAATACTAATTAATTCCTCCATCTTTGAATTTTATGTATATTTTGTAGTAAAAAACTATAATTTTTAAAATTAGGTATACAAAATTCCAAATTAACAATCCAAAAAACCCTCAAGTACCTAATTACATTAGATTTTATTTAAAGTTAGAAATTCAACATGAAATTGAAACAGATTGAGATTGACCCTCAAGCATTGTTCCTTCCCTTTTTTTTTTACTAAAAATGAACGTTTCTATAAAGTTTCATCAAAATCCGTGAGACCTTACACCCGTACTGATTTTTGTACAATTTAAGTAAGATAAATCCAAATCATCCAAAACATGAGAATATCCCTAAAACAGTAGAAGAGCGTAATACTTGGTTAGCTGCTGATAAAGGCCGTCGTAGCCTAGCTCGATCTACGATAAATTTGCAACTCGAGTCGCACTCGAATACCATTGAAAAGTTGTCAAAAACATATAAAAGTGGTTTTAACTATGTTACACAAATTAAGTACACCAATCATGGACATATTAATGCAATGACAGAAGTATGCTTATATTGTCTTTGTTCAGAAGTGGAAAGGTGAACCCAAAAGGCATGTTGCTGTGGTTCAGGAAAGGTACGTTTGCCTCTTATTTAATAAATCAGACAGAATCGCAAGTATCAGCTAGTCGAAAATAAATTCTTTACTCAAGTTAACCAGTGTTTTAATAAATTATGGAAAAATTCATACAAGTGTGCCATCGAGAAATTCTATCAAATGAATTCTAAATTTTTAAAATCACTGTAGATTTATCAAACAAAGGTCTTAAGCTAAAAATAAAGCTATCGTTTCCTATTCTATGATTTTGACATAATTCCTACATAATTTTTACGTTAGAAATATCCTTCACTGATCTTATTTGATTTTACCAATTCAAGAAAACGCCTCTTCACCGCAGGGAAAGCAGTGAAATTTTTAAATCAAAATATTTAAGTAGAAATGTTGTCAGGTGCAGGTTTTCTCATCTGAGAGAGTTGATAACGATTTACTTGTTTCTGTTTTCTTTTTCCCCTCCGGATATGAAGTAAAATAAAAAATAAAAAAATAAAGAAAATACGGAAATTTCACCGGAAAACGACAAGCATACCGCGACTAAATTTTAGAGGCAACCGCTCATTTACCAAAGCGACACTTATTAAAGTGAAACATCACCGGAGAACCTTTTCTGGGAAGACAAGCGCTTGGATAAAAAAAAAAAAAGGAAAAAAAAACAAAATTATTAATTTTCCATACATCCCCGCAAGGAATTCTCGAATAAAAAAAAAAAAAGGGAATATTCTTTTTATTCAAAGTTATCACCCAAACTGGCAGCAACAATCATGAATATTACATTTCCGTCGAAAAAAAAATTTAATCAAAGCGTAAGAGCTCAAAAAAGTTATGTCCCGTGTGGTAGAAAGTAGAAAGCCACCTTTCCGGAGCTCGAACGGGGAAGGTTGAAAAATGAGTAAAGGGCATGAAATGCTTTTTATGAAAATTTATTTATTTTATGTTTATTGCACAGACAGACGAAGGACGACGTCCGTCGGTCTCATGCGCAGAGAAACAAAACAAATTTTCTTTTTAATTTACCCAGGAAGCAGCTTAACTAAAGGACCCCCTCTACCCAGGGGAATGCTTTCAGGTAGAAGCTGTTTACATAATAAAGAGCTCGATTGGGGGGCGGCCAGGTTGGGGGTGACGGAATTAAGTAAACAAACACAAGCACCGCACTGTTAACAAAGTCAATAGTCAAACCAAAAGAGCATTCGATTTATGAGATCAACAGGAGGCTCACTTCGTCTTAAATTGAAGACGCTCCTAGAAAATACCCATTTCCGGGCGTAAACAGCCCCAAACTGAAGTGGGCTCCTGGGTTTTCGCCCACTTCCCGAAAAGGTGAGTATGGTAGAGGGGGGGGGGGGGGGGGGGGGGACCAAACATATGTAAATTTGCCACAGCCGCAAAGCGATTATTTTGGGAAATTTCGTAAGACGTACTGGAGCCCGGCATTGTGCCGTGACACGATATCGTCCCTCCTCCAAAGGAAAACCATCCCAAGGAGCTCCCCCCCCCAGGAGGATTCCTTTTTTGATCGAGAACATTACCATCCGATCGGGAACATATCGAAACGACATGGGGAGCACGCCTTAAAAATAAATTTTGCATGGCACGCGCTCCACCTTTCTACCTGTTAATCAGCGGATTTCGTGTCGAGGCCACCTGAAGCGATTTCAAAAAATTCCTTTTATGCCTTTTTATCCCTCATGTAAGGTAGTAGCGGATGTTCAGGCATTATTTTTTTTTTCTTAACAGTATTTTTGCATGGATTAAGCTCGAGTCAAGTGACTCTACCTGATTTCGATCTGATCCACCTCACGTCGGATCGAATTAATACGCCCCTCGCCATCCGACCAGTGGGGGAGATCACGTGGATGGAACGTCCGAATTTTTATTTCTACCAAAATTTCTCGACAGAAAATCGATTTCGTTGTACTGCTCTCTGTGTCACGACTCCCAATTAATACCTGCTAGGTGGTGACAGCTCTCGGGATGGGTCCAGGGGATACACGGAAGCTGGAAAGGAATCTCCTCCCTTCCGTTCTGTTCACCGAAGCATTCCATTTGGAAGCGATGATGCGTGAGCTTCTTTGCCTTCGTCTTGTAGGGGATTATCACATTCGAAGTAATTGGGGATTCCCCGGAATCGCTCGTTATTTATTGTTTAATTCGATGATGTATAGGCCCTAATGACTGGCCTCATTATGGGATATATTACGGCGGAAAAGTTTGCTATTTTTCCACAATTTATTGGCGAACTGTCGGGAATCTAATTAAAAGGAAAATGTATAGCCTCCCTAGTTGGGAAAAACAGTTGCGTAAATAGAAGATAATTTTTTTTTCTTATTTTAAATAACCAGAAAAATCAATAACATGTTTTTAATTTAAAAAATTGACATAACAAAATTTCTAAGACATTTTTATTTTCCTTTTCATTCGGAAAGATAATTTTTCTAAATTCTATCTTAACTTATTTTTTAAATAAACAGAATTTTGGAAAAAAATCATGAGACATTTTCTCTTTCTTTGAATAACAAGTTTCAAATACAACAAACACTCAATCATTATTCTTCCCCACCCCCTACTCACCTAATCGTGCTCCTTGTAATTTTTTCTTGTTCCCCAAAACTCAAAAGACCGTTGAAAGGAAGAAGATTTGAGACGATTTCCGAGATTAAGGCAAATTCAATAAAGGAGCTGAAGAACATTACAAAAGAAGCATACCAGAACTGTTTCAATAACTGGAAACACTGTTGGGATAAGTGTGTACTACGTTAGGGGAGGAGATTACTTTGAAAGGGACTCAAACATTTAACTTTTATTGGGGGTACAAATAAGTTTTGAGGGATTTACGTTGTACTCTAACAATGTCAACCTTTGTGGCAACTAAACACAATTTTGCAAGAAGCGCTGCTTTTTTATTTTAATTTGAAGAAAAATGCAGTTGATGGACATCGTTTGCTGTGTGAACCATGCTCTATCAATAAAAACATGTGAGTAATGGTTCTGGCATTTTAAAAGTGGCGATTTTGATACCAGGGACAAAGAACTCGAAGGGAGGCCAGTAAAGTTTGAAAACACTGAGTTGGAGGCGTTATTGAAGCAAGATTCATGCTAAAATCAAGAGCTCGCTGATAACTTCGTAGGGACTCAACAAATTGATTCTAAACCGTCTCAAGACCATGAGTATTGTGAAAAAACAAGGAAATTGGGTTCCATTTGAACTCAAGCCAAGAGACGTCGAACACTGTTTTTTCACGTGCAAGCAACTGCTTCAAGGGCAAAATCGGGGTAAGTCCAGCCATGCATTAACTTCAACGACCAAACCGAATATTCATGGCTATGCTTTCAAGCTAATTCTGTGCATCTGATGAGATCAGTTCGGAGTGATCTACTAAGAGCTACTCAAGCCTAACGAAACCATCACTGGGAAACGTTATCAATAACAATTGTTGCAATTGTGCCAAGCATTGAAGCTCAAACACCCCAAACATGTAAAAAGACATGACAATAATCTTTCAGCACAATAACGCTCGGCCATATGTCGTTAAGGAAAGTAGACGTAGCATAGCTAAATACTTAAAATAAAATACATGGCAATACAATGCAAAAGTTATTTCTATTCCCAATAAATAAAGTACAATTTGTTTTATGACGTCAGTCCGTGTATTTCTCTATAAGGCACTTTCAATAAATTTTTAAAAATACAATGCGAGGTATTTAACTTAACAACTAATGAATGCTTAACAATAGAAGTTAAATTAATTAGCAAATTGTTTCGACTTAGTGAAGTTAACTCGTCTATAGTTAGGGATTTTATCTTAATGACCTTTTTTCTTATAGACAAAAAGAATAAAATGTTTTTGAGTAGGTATCATTAGCACTTTATTTTCTGTCTGCCTTCCAAAAAGAAATAAATCCAATTTTATTATTATTCAATACCGCCTTTCACCAACCGAGTTCAATTCCATAAACAATTTCGACCAATACAAAATAAGAATCCCTTTCTTAACTGCTTTTGTGAATTTCCCTGGCAGCAGCAATAAATCCGACTTTGGCACAAAGAAGCAGTGTAATGATACAAAACACCTTAAGACGGGCAAGTATAGAACAGGGCTCATTTTAAGAACTTTTACCATCTTTCCATTCCCTGGGGCGATACTGCCCCAATAAGCCAATTATTGCCGTTCAAATCGAGCTCATTTCTTAGAACTGTTCCTGCACGTCGACTTTTACCGACTTAGAAGGCACGAAGTGCTCTAACGAGATTAAATTTTCCAAAAAAAAAAAAAAACTGCTCAAATCCCAGACAAAAGGAGATTCAATTGTTTGCCAATTGTATCTCACTCCAAAATACAATCCGCAGCGTTGTAACGATAGAAATAAATCGAATTCCCGCCCCCGTGCCGTCCAGTGTAGAAAGTCATGGAATCGATCCTAATGACTGCCTGGAATCCGCAAAAATCCCCATTGTAAGGGCATTAGGGCTCCTCTGATTGGAAAATTAACTCTTCGTTTCACAACATTGCTATGTTTTGTGATTTTCTTCTATTCCACTTTTGTACCTCGCAGCAGGTCAAGTTCGAAATCACCCACGCATGAAAATATTTGCGATGCGCTTTCAGCACTATTTTTATATACATCGCCTCGGGAGACCCCATTAATTATCTATTAAAAAGACTTCTGGCGGTGTCCACCCCCGCAACACCGGGCAGCTGAAGCTACAGCAGCAGGTCGCATCTGCTCGAAACTAAGCGAGAAAAACGAAATCCTTGTGATGCTCCGGAAAATAAACAAACAAGAAGATGATGATGCTGCGCGCTGTATCACCTTGCGCCCATGATAAGATGAAGAGACGAAAAAAAGAAAAGGGGAGGGAATGTCGTGTGTCAGGTAGAGAGTGCGACAAGAGCCACAGGAAATCACAACCTCTGAAGGATTGTTGTTTTCTGTCGAGGATGCATGCCTCCTTTCCTTTCGCGGATGCTGCAAAACAAGAGCGGCAGTGTTAGTCGTAATTAAAGCGAATCTCATTCATTAGTTCGTAGAAAAGTACAGAAAGTCGCAAATTCAGATCTTGTTGAGTTTTTAAGAAGCAGTCTGTCTTGTTGTGTTTGCCTACTGCAAGTCGTCGCGGAAAAGAAGCCGTTTCAAAAGAATTAATTTATAAATACCAAGGAACACTTTCAGTCTGTCTTAAAGTAAAGAAGAATTTTTATAGGTTTACTGACTTTTCACCACTTTTAGAATTTAAACTCAAGACTTAAAAAATACGTCATGTAAAATTTTTTAGAGACTTTGGGCATATATCTCCATAATAAGTTTGACCCCGGCAAAAATTTATTTTTATTAATAGAAAATATTTAAGAAAAACGATAATTTCAATAGGAATACTTAAAATGTATCGAAAATTTGATATTTCCCTGTTCGATATATCGAAATTTTGAATCGATTTTTATAAATCGATATTGATATCGGACTATCTACATTTTGCTAAAGATGTGTTAGCCATCAATAGATAAACTTATGCCATTTTTGACTTATTGTGATACAACTTTTAACTTTGGGGCTTTGTTTGGAATCGAACTGTGAGTTCCGCCAACGTTGCGGTACTAATTGGACTATCAAGGCCCCCCATTTTTATTGTGTTTTAAATTAAAAATGGGAATTTATTATGGATAAAATAAAAACATTCTCTCGATTTGGACATTACTAAGTCCCAATTTCTTTAAATATTTTTTCTTAAATCTGTTAAAGCGATCCAAATAGAGGACGCTTTCTTTTTCAAACGAACAAAAACAAAAAAATTCTGTCCACTCTCGAGTCAAGTGAATTGTTTGCGATTCGTGCATATATCGCCCATTACGCGGCGATTGGCTTTGTTTACTCCGAAGATTGCCCTCCTGATTGAGCCACCCGCTGTATCATGTGTTCGCCAATACTGAGATTGTGTGGATTGACCATGGTTAGCCTCCTCCCCTCCCTTATCGCAAAGAAATGCGTGCTGGGGAGACTACCGGACATGGGTCCAGGGGCACCCCACATAATCTCGTGCCGTGACATTCGAAAAGACCACAGTTCCCTGGCACGTCCTGCTCACGAGCGTGAGCTAAGCCGCGATGTCAACAACATCCACCTTCACTAAATGCCCCCCCCCCCCCCACCCCATCTCAAGCGGCACACATTTTGCGAACGCTATTGACCCAATTTTAACCTCCACAAATGTGTCGTGGTCGGGAAGTGGGGGGTATGAGCACATATGGCGCACAGAGCAATGTGAACATAACGCACAAATTTTGTTGATTGCTAATTTGCTGTCTCGCAAATCCACGGTCAGAGGCGCGGATACCGCCGAGAATTCTATTTAATGTCCGAGAGTACAGTACTTGGACATTTCGAGGAAACCGGCCAGCTAGAGATAAATTTATTGATGTGCGTCGGTCCCCGTGATTAATTTCCAAAGAATTCTGAACAGACTATGATTTATGGGGGATTTCCAGAGATGGCGAACTTTCACCTCAACATCGGGTTAATTCGGTCGAGATGGTGGTGTTTATCAGTCGTGGCCTCATTGACTCAATGTCGTGTCGTGACGGCCGCATAAAAACTTTTTTCAGGGAGGTTGGGTATCCCTCGTTCTGTGGCAATTTCGCATGAATTAGCTAGAATTAATCTGAATTCAACTAATTTTAACTAGTCGTTTAAGATAAGCCACACTTGCGTAATTTTTCATCGAAGCAAATGATTCAAACTGTAGCTGCTTCATTTAAACTAAATTAACGATACATAAGACACTAATCCTAAATTATTAAGCTTGAGCTTTCTTTAAAAAAAAATTCATATCTGTTTAATTTAAAAATTCTTATACAAACTGTAAGAACGACACTCTTATTTTTACGAGCTTGGATCTGTCTGACTCAAACGCTTTACTAAGAATATCTCGAGAATGAAACAAAATTTATCTATGAATTTTCTTTTTTATGGAATTCTAAAGACGTTCAAATGGTTTCCGAGATATAGAGTGTTTTTTAATAGAGTGCGAGCTTTACAAATAGAAAAAAAAAATACAAAATGATTAATTAAATAAAATTACATCAATTTTTTTAATATTATTTCGGACATATGACCACCTTGGCTGTTCCATACGTGCTACAATCTATTAGTCCAATTTTTTATCACTTTTTCGAGCAAATCTGGTGTTATCTCTATTATAACTCCTTCAATGTTGGGAGATCGCAAATTGTTGCCGGTTTGTTAACGTACACCAAAGACTTAACATACCCCAACAAAAAATAGTCTAGCAGTATTAAATCATATGATCTTGGAGGTCAGTTAACAAGTCCAAATCGTTTCCTACAAAACCCTGGATTTATGAGATGTATGGGTAGTAGCGCTATCCTGTTGGAATCACATTTCGTGTGGATCGATAAAAAATTATTGATTATGGTTCGATAACATAGTCCATTGACTGTAAAACCTCCAGCAGCATTTCTGAAGAAATAAGGGTCGATGATACAACATAGCGAACCACATCAAATTGGTAATTCCAATACCTGTTCTGCGTTAGTTTGATAGGTAACTAAATAGTGAAATGTTTTAAAAGTGACTGAAAAATTTATTACGAGGATTCCAGAAGGTGTGTAGTAAAGCAACATTTGGTGCAACTTGGTGAACTATCAGATGAAGCAACCTTTCGCAGTACTTTTGAACTTCTTCCCTTCCCCTCACCACAATTTGCGTGCTTTGTACCATTCGCGAAAATCTCGATGAAAATTTCTCACTCACAACTTTGCAGACTGTGATAAAAATAACTTTTGCAGCAAAGTCTCGTTCGTGCGGCACAGGACCCACTTGTCGTTGTAAGAAAACTTTTTAGACAAATTTCCCTGCCACACTTTTCCGGGTGTATGGTTGCCCTATTTCGGTCTGATCACTCCTCTCTACCGTTTTTGGGGGAGGGTGCGGAAACTTGCGGAAAATTTTCTTGAAACAACTGAAAAACACTTGCCCAAAAACTGACAACGGCTCGACGGCGGTAACTGTTCCTGGGGAGCAATTAGAAAATTTTCACAGGGTGACTAGCGGCAGGAAAATGGGCAAAAGTTCTGGAACTCTGTACTACTGCGATTTGCACAAACAATTTTCAGTTATACCGGCCGAGAAAGCGTAATTAGTGACAAGGAAACTTCCTGCCTCTTCCGAGGATATCTTTTAAATTTACATGACCCGTCAGCAGGGTGGCTGCATTTAAATTGTGAATTTTAGAGCCCTATGCCCTTCCCTCTTCCCATAGACAACATTTTCCCCCCCGCCACTTTATGGTGATATTTTGCTAGGCGGCAATTTTCGAGGGAACAGGCAATCTCCCTTTTTCGGGGTACTCTCACTAATGCGAACCTGCTTTGTGAAAATTCGTGAAAATTTAATTGTTTTGAATCCCCTGGTGTCCGCTGTGTACTTTCCACCTTATGGAGGGGAGGGGACTTCAACGTGTCAAGAGGCCCCCCCAAAATGAATATTAATTCAATTTGCGAATGGTGAAAAAGGCCACTGAAGTGGTTTGGTTCCGATAATAAATGCCTGCCCTGCTCAAGTGCCCCGTGTTCGTAATTGGCCCCGAATTATTCATTCATTTGCTAGGTACCAGGGCAACATTTTGCGCCCCACTATAGCAATTCGCCTCGTGTAACTCTAATTCATTTTCAATGTTTTGAAAAAGCCCGTCCTCTCGGAACGGAGTTTGGCCAGTACGGTAGAGTCTTTAAAAATTCAAGACAATGAGCTTCTTCACTTGAGTGAACTTCTGCCACCGTTGAAAAGAAACACTAAAGAGAATTCCATTTTCATCGCAAATAATCCATTAGCTTAGTTCTTGAAACTAAACTCCCATTTAATCCATTGCATTTTAAGTAACCACTTAATAATTTAAAATTTGATGTATGTTTAAAACGAAAACTATTAGGCCGAGTAATTTTCAAGTATTCTTTGAACCTAAGTAAATATTTAGAGCCATATAAAATGAGGAATCGGTAAATTTAATAGCCATTCTTATTTACGATTTCTGAACACTTCCGGTGGTTTAAGCGAATGCTTACCGGCAAACAAGAAAACTTACTTTTAATAAAAATATGTGAGTATAGAAAGAAAAAGGGCGACCACCAAAGAAAATGGCCCTAAAATTAGAAAATATTTTCTGTTGTTAAATAAAAAGAGTCTGAACATCTAGAGGATAGCATAAAAAAAAGTTAGTGTTTTTCTGCTATATTCTGTTACTAGACTAAGGACTTTAACATAATTTCGAAACAAAACATATACAAATTTCAAAGTTATAGGAATTTTATCTATTCAAATTCTATCCAACAAATACGGCTAGACATCCCTCAAGAGGATAATCTAGAAAGCTTTCTGAACCATTTACAATTATTGACCTGGAAACCCCCTTCTTGAAAACATGTAAGGATCAGATGGGACAATTATAAAAGTCCTCTATACCATTTAAACGAGAAAATCCCATAGAGACCTCCGTCAGCCTATCTGCAGTATCCGACCGGTCGACCTTTGGGATATGATGGCCAATCAAGACGACGACAAGCATCGAGGATTTAATTAAACGATGTAAATCGGCTAGTTAATCACAAGATAATTGAATTTATCTGCTCCCGACAAGACAGGGGCAATTTCAGGTTAATCGTAATCGATTAATTTGTCTGCTACCGCACCATAAAAGTCACAGAATTTTCGACACTTTCAGTGCGCTTCCATTATTCATTGATTAGCCCGCGGAGTTTTTCAGTTGCAATTTATTTTGCGACGAACGGAATCCTCTCTTCCAATAAAGTGGAATAAAGCGCCATCATTACACGGGGATCAGTCCTAATCTCGTTCAGGATGAATGTTTCGGTTCAACCCTTTCGGAGTTTCTGTATGTCAGAGTCTTCGTCGTCAGTAAATTAAAGCAGGAGGGGGCTTCAAGCGGCGGTTACTTACAACACGGGATGTAAGGGGAGAGGCATTGTCTTGTTTAAAAACCAGCGATACCATCCTTAAAGGGGACAGAAAATTTTAATTCATTCCTACTTTTTCAAGGGAAATGGTACCAGAAATTTTTTTTCATACCATAGTCGTCGTTGCGACATTCCTGCAGATTTATCGAGTTCAAATTTAATTTCACACTCGCTGCCAGTGGAGGCGGATTATGCTAACATTTTTTCGGGGGGGGCCGAAAAGAATATTAACGTCGCCAAGGGCTGGGCGTCGCTGTTAAGGATGGAGAAGGGATGCGGTGGCCCTTGAAAGTTTATCGTATATCGTTTTAGCAATGGCGTAATATGCGCAGGGGGTGGCCTGCCGGGAAGAGAAATTGTGGCAGGCTATGACGGGGCCGACTGGGGCCCCGGGAGTCATGCCGAAGGAATTTAGGATTGCGGCATAGGCATGTTATAAGATGCCAAGCGTGATGTATTATCCTGCGCTTATGAGCTTGTTTCCTGAATATTTTTTTTTTTTTGTTATATATTTTCGGTCTTGTTCTACCCCAGAGGAGCATCCGCTGAAGCACCATGCTCTGCCGATGATGTTGATGTTGATGTTGATGATGATGATGACGCCGCCGAAGATGTTCCTGGGCCCCAGAGTGGGTTCTTATGATGAATTTTCTGACTGGTTTTGCCTGCTGCGATAATCAACGCGAAATTAGGGGAATTTTGGGTGTACGATCCCCCAAGCAGGAGTATCGGATTCACTCGGCGTGTCAAATTTGAGTGGTAATTAGATTTGATGCCTCCTTATTTTTCTCTTGTCGACTACTATTGGCCAGACACAGTATGAAGCGCCTTTTCCAGCAGTTTTATCCCTCGGGAATGGAATTATCCCCTCTCTAATTAACTGGAGAATTACTTAAAAGGAAAGAACCCCTGAGATTTTGTTTCTCGTTTCATTTTCCAAAAGGTGGGTTCAGCTGATCCTGCATTTTGATGAGGTAAGGTACGTTATCTGGATTTCGGGATAGGCCCAGCTTTGTGAAGGCGCTTTAGGTAATTTAAGACCGAGTAGGTTGTTAAGGAGTTTCCGCCGTGTGCTTAATTAGATTTGCCTCAATTTTTCCGCAATTTAGATGCGGTTTCGTTATTTGAGGAGAATTTTTCTGTTTTTCTTTGGGTATATTTTTTTTTTTTAATTAAAATTTATTGAACCATTTTAACGAACCGTAGGTACAATTTATATTAAACAAAATTAAAGAAAATTGAGATTTCTTTAAGAAAACCCGGATAAATATAAAAGAACTTCGGTGCTATTTAGGGTTATATAAAAAGGAAAGGCTGAGAATGCAACAAAAACTAGCCAATGTAGTTAATGCAAGGCAAACATCTAATCATAATGAATATACGACGATATCTAAAAAATAACGAACCGATATGAGACCGACATCACGTCGAAATTCGGATCGAAAGTAGGCAACTATCCGGCCTATATTTTTCACCGGGGAAAAAGCCAGACAATATATTTTCCACCAAAATAAGCATATGTAAAAACACTTTTATAAATATAACTTTATAAAAAAATAAAAATAACAATGGTTTCAATATGATCCATGCCCCTTACATTTATCAAGTTGAAAGAAAGTTGTTTTTTTAAAAATGAATAAAGTTATTTACTTGTAAAGCTATTTACGTTTTACTAAAGCTGATTTGGTTCTATTTGAATTCCTGTTTATAAACTATTTTATCTAAAAACATAGCAGTTACAAAAGAATATGTATGTGGAAATTACCTGAAAAAGCGGCAACTTTTACCAGAAGCAAGATTTGAGCCTATCACCTTCAAATTGAGGCTTCACTGCTCTAACCAGCTAAGCTACCCTGGCAACTTGCCGCCGATGCCTACCTTTCGAGTAACTTTTAGTTTTTAGAGGATAATTCATGCGATATTAACTCTGTATGGCCGAACTTTTGTCCTGACTATAAAAAAAAATTGATTTAACATAAAATCATCAAATATGAGTCTATAAAAATAGGTAAACAATGAATTCAACAATGCCAGCAATTCTTTAATAGCAATGACTTTGAACTAACAACGGCGTACAACGTTCGCACTATCTCGGATGCAAAAAAGTTCGTGTACCCGTTTTATGAATGAATACTTGTAAAAAAATAACATATTGCATTTTCTGGGATAATCGAGAACAAAATATTATATCAAGTTTTAAGTTTACTGAATACGCTTGTACTATATATACTTTTTGTTCTTATTGATTTGGCTTTTTGTAAATGATGAATTACCGTAGATAATTGGAAGATGCTCAGAAAAAAAGAGAAAGAGATAGAAATATTTCAAGTGGAGGGGATAAGTATTACCTCTATATATTCCCGTCATGCTTAAAGTCTCATTTTGCGTTGAAATTTCTACTTTTAACATCGATTTCCAACATGAGTGCGTTTAAAAACGTTTTGAAGTTGTGTTTCTCTGACTTCATCCGAACTACGAAAATACCTAAATGGACTTATGCTCGCACAGCGCAGCGATCGACTGCTAAGGAAGGGGTAAAACAAGAAAAACATCAAAAACATATGACATCGCTATTTTGAAGCTGTTCGAAAAGGATCCACAAACGAGGGTGAGGCGAGCTAGAAGCAAATTACCGGAAAAAGGTATCAACATGGCTCTCTATACAAACACCATAGAATAAGAGAAAATTTCATCAAACAGAGCCGTACTACAATCAAAGCACTTTTATCCGAAAAACACCTCAAAAACCGTTTGAAATGGGCTAATGAAAATTTTAACTGCGATTGGACAAACGTCGTGTTCACTGACGAATCATTATTTTGGGCATATCAAAGACCTAAACGATTATGGTAAAAAACCGGCATTACATCATACACCCAATAAAAGTTCATGTATAAGGATGCTTCTGTTCGCAACGATTTGGAAAATTTATTGCTTTTACTGGAAATCTGAATGCAGAAACGATACTGCAAATTTACAAAAACGGGTCTACAGATTCTTGGTTTGGAACAGGAAACCAATCGTAGGTCTTACAAGACAACGATCCAAAACACAAAAGTCGTCTTTGTACCGACTGCAAAGATCAAGAGGATATCAATGTTATGGAGTGACCCTTACAAAGTCCTGATGTTAATCCAATTGAAAATGTGTGGGCCCTTATAAAGGCAAAGCTGCAGCGGAAAAATGCTTGCACTATGCAATAAATTAAATCATCCGTTTTATTAATTTTTTATCGCATTATTGAATTCTGAGCGATACGGTCTTACCAAATAGACTGTACATTAATTCATAGGTACATTGTTTTATGTTTAACAGAAGATCGATGGTTGAATTTTATTTTGTAGCAACGTGCAAAATGATTTACTTTGATATTTCAGATTAGAGGTAATAGACGTTATCAAGGAAAGTAGGCTTTGTGTATACATCATGTGGAAAATCATTAAATTACTTAAAAAAAGATCAGTAATGTTACTTGAAAATTATACGGACCCACAGAAGGTTAGGTGATATTTGATAACTTTTGCATTAACTATAAAAACAAAAGATACAATCGAGTTACAAATGCTCACTGACTCATAGCAGTCATCAAAGAGTTTGCATAGTTCACAGACCTTGCACAACTCAAAGCTGACTGGCTCCTCAGGTATTTCATTGGAAATCAGTTCAGCGTTTCACGGAGCCCCATGTAGGCTGACGGACAACACCTTGCTTGGTCGGGTGTCTGGCCGCGTGTCTCGAGCCCGTGCAGTCCGCCAGTCCGGTCAAGTTACAAAATTGCAGCAGCTGTTTGTCTTACAGTCAAAGCATCTGACCATCGCCAAACACCAGACACAGTGGGGCTTTGTTCGGGGGGCGCCCTCACAAGAATTGCTCAGTCTATCTGTCGCAACAATTTCAATAACAAAGTCGCTTCCTTGTTGTGTCATTGACAAAACAAAATATAAAATAAATTCTGCGGTACCTGTAAAAATAGAATTAAACTTTTAATGTTTGCTTAAATTCGGCAGGTATTGATAAATTGCTTCTGCTACGAGAGCCAACCATCGGTCAATGCGGATAAAATGCGGACTGTGCCTCCGCCCAAGTCCTGGTCAAATCAATCGGGACTATGCCGGGAATAAAGCTAAAATGCAGTTGTTTGCTTTCGGACCACTCCACTGTTATTCTCTATCTGGTTTTTTTTTTTTTTTTTGTTTGCATTCAGGGACCGGTCGTAGTCGAACTCTGGTTGCAGATTGGGTCCACCCCAGGTGGATACATTTTGGGGATTTTCTAAGCAAATTTTGTCGTTTCCTGTTTAAAATTTATCAAATTCAAATTTCGCCCCGAAGTTTTCGGTGATTGGATCTCTCTCGAGGGGGGTGGAATCCGCAGAGTTTGGTTCGCCTCGTACTAAGCTGGCGTAGCAGTTGGTGCCAGGTGACATTCTCCTCAAGAAATGTTTTATTCAGCAGTATGAGTTTTATCATTAGGTAAACTCCGACTCATGCAGTTAGCATACGCAAATCAACCGGGAATCATCCGCAATGTAGGATGCGCTTTAGCCGCTGTTAGGAGGACTAGGCCACTATGCGGCACAATTACATTATTCAAACCAGAATTTAAAGATTTATTTTGCAACAAACTAAGGTCGATCTGAATTGTATAATTAAATTCTGCCAAGAGTGCTTTTTCTAAATTTTTGCAAATTAAAACAAGCTTAACTCTATCCTGCAAAATCATACAATACAATTTCCTGGACTGTTTTAATTTTATTTATTTCTTTTCCGACACAATTATAAATTAAAGTACAGAATAAAGGTTGATATTCTAAAATATTTGAATTAGAGCTCAGACTCGATTTTTGTATAGAAAACTGACTTTCAAATCGAGTCATGTAAAAATTTAGACTGAGATTTATCTCACATTTTTAGAATATGACCCAAATATTCAATAGAAAATTAACTTCTATAAGTTTTTCTTTCTTTCCGCCGTATGTACCTACAATTGAATGAACCATAAGGTCTAAGTTTGAGCAACGAAGCCAACAAACGATGCTTGTTCATAAAAAACTTATTCCACAGGATGCCTAGTAAGTAGTGAGTGATGTAAAAAAAAAAAGTTGTATTTATATATCACCTAGATAAGGATTCAGACTTTAATTTTAACTCACTCAAAAAAAAAAAAGGTTTGTTGAATATTACTTCAGTAATTGAAGACAACTGACTACCTACAATGATTGTAGTAAATTTCAATAGGCAACTAAATTTAAACTTTATCGTTTAAATTTAAACTTTCTTAACACATTGAGTGCTATGAACGCATATATGGGTTCCCACATAGCCATTCGATTTACGCTATGAACGCATCATACAGCCATTCAATTTGTGTCAATTTGACCCATAATAAGTTCATAACGCTCAAAGGGTAAAGACATTTTCTGTTACAATCAACATATTTTGCAATCGAATTACAGTCAACCCAGCATGCGCTTCGTCGTAAAAACCAGGCAACACTGCATGTTATTCGTCGTAAAACGTAGTCAGTCCACAGCACACCTTTAACTTCGCATAACTCAGCACTTAAAGGTTTAAAAACACTAACCAACAGCAACTTTGTCTCCAAATAATTTCTATCCATAGATTTTGAATTCGTAAATGAAGTGCTCACGTTTTTGAGAAAAATAAATTTAAAAAATACGAAATACCGTATTTTGGCTATTTTTGAAAAATCATTTCCAATTAACGATTTATTCCAGGAGCTTAGAATTGTTGAAATCTTTATATGAAAATACAAAAACATTTAACACATCCGCCAGTTTTACTTTTCTGATTATTTCATAAAATAGATGGCGAATAGATGAAAAACTTATTTCTCAAGATGTTGTCAAAAAGGTCTATAGAGAGATGTTGTACTTTATATGCCTAAATTAGGACCCAGGCTATCATTTAAACCACATAACAAACTTCTATGATAAACTTTTATCTTTTTAATAATTTTACAAAAATGTCCAAAGTATCACGAAAAGGTGATGTGATGGAGCATTTTCAGTTACAAATTCGCAAACCAGTGAAATTAATATTCAACATTTAACGTGAAATTTAAAAAACAAATTTCACCAGGGGATAGGGCTCAAACCTCTGACTTTCGAATTGGCGGCGTTTCGCTTCCCTATTGACCTAACCGTGGACCTTCCCACCGATCCCTTCTCGAGAAATTTTTTGTTCTGATGAAAGAGTGCGATTGAATTTCGATAAAATTGATTTGCAACAGATTTGATGTGGTAATGTAACAAAATTGATTTGAAATTCGATCAGGAGTATGTATCAAAAAATGTTGTTAAATCAACAAATGCTCGTATTGTTTATATTTTAATAAAATTTAAAATTTAAATTATATCAAATTTACTTCATGTATTAAAGTAAATTTCTTTTCTTCAAAACTCGTTAAGGAGTGCTTCACATCTCTTGAACGCCTATCTGTCTCAAACAGTGTTACACTCGTTTAGGTACCGAGACACTCTACTTGAGCGAAAGTAGATCAATTGGCTCTAAGTACCAAGATATGAACCCTACTGAAGTATTAACTGATTCTCGGCCAAAGCTGTGGTGGAAAGATAGGTGGAAAGACAGTAAACCCTATACTAGGACAATATTCGGGGTTACGCAATCTTAAACCCAAAATATACTCTAACACTACCACCCTGAATAAAAGCGATCTCAAACTACTACTTATTTGGCCACTATGGGTTGCGATATCACCTACATAAAATAGGTCTGTCTGTTGCGACGGAATGTCAATTATGCCTTGAAGACCAGGAAATCACAGTTCACATTTAGTAAGTCTGCCCGGCTCTAGCAAGGATGAGTAGAGAGATTTTCAACAAGAAATTCTTGAGTTCAGCTGAAGTCCAAAGCTCTTCTGTAAGTGACCTTCTAGCCTTCCTTAGGGTAACAGATCGTCTAAGTTCAGTAATAGGGTCTTGGTACAAGAGACCCTTTTGGTTAAAGTGCCCTTCATATGGTCCACCCCCATAATAATAATAGAAATAAATCTCAATTTATTTACTAGAATGACATGTTAGACTAGACTATACTATTCTTTACATGTTGCATTAGTTTTTACCAGGCTTTAAAAAAGTCCAAAATTAGGTTTACTTTTTAAACTTGTCATACTATACAGAAATTACAGAAAGCATACTATAGATAATTTATTTTTACATTATAAACCTCTGCATCTCAAATTCAGTTTAGTTGTCTTCCAATAACATTCTCATAAATTTATCATATCGCAATCGTAGGTGCTACACGATATGCAAAAAAAAAAAAACTGCACCGCCACCTTACTAAACCGCTGAATTGATCTAAAACAATCGAATCTCAAGTCCCGATGCGATGCGTGAAGGCGTTTGATAAATCAATTGACCCGATAGATACCCCAAAAGGTATCGCAACATTTTTGCCCGCCACCGCTCGGCCCCGAATTGATTGAAATGTTTTATTTATTGCGATACACATCCATCGCATGACCTGATTCTGGGCGAATCTTAATAGCTCCATCTCAGGGCCCCCGGTTGAAGATTAGGAGGACCCCAAATTTGTCCAATAAATTTTCTGGGCGGAAGGAGAGAAACAGACTTTGGATAGCTGAGGCTATGCGATTCTTTTATGCATGCAGAACAAGTTTTTCGGGTTTTATTAATTGAATTAGGCTCCCCACTGAATCGCAACATGTTCGCGCGAAGAGCGCTCTTTGATCACAATGCCTTTATCAATTGGTGGGAATGGATAGACTTGGTGGTGTCTCCAAAGTTCGGCGAGAAGATGATTTCATAAGACATTAGCGGTGTGGGGGGGGCCGGAGAATGCTGACAAAATTGATTTTGTCAATAAGAAATTAAATTGCCTCAGACACTGATTATTCTAGAAGTGGAAGGCGAATCTCCGCTGATATAATATGCAAATAATCACAAAGTTAATAGTAGCACACATGCATCTTTATGCACAAAAAGCATTTTGCAGTTGAAATATTTTCTTTTTATTAATCATAAAGGTCAAGGTCGAAACTATTGCCGTTGTATTACTACATTTTGTATCCCAGGCGGTCTGGGAATCGAGTTACCAAGAACCAACTTATAAAATATTGAAAAGAAATTTTCGAACTTTTCTTTTTAATTTCGTACAATTCAAAGATCAAACATTGGACTTTGCTATATTGGAAATTTAGAAATTTAAAACGTTTTAAATTTTTCCATTTTATTCATTTGTTTATTACTCTTTTCAAGTGTTGATGGGGTTAAAATTACAAAAAAGGAACAAATTGAGTTTAAGGTCATCTCACACATTTTGATCAAACATTATAGCGTATTTGAGGTCAACAGTGAAGTCAGTTTCATTAAAAGTTGAACTGTTTGTTCAATTTCTATAGAAACCAAGCACTCAAACACTCGTTAATTGAGTTCTCAAATTGCGTAACGCTTACAATCACTCGATTCCTTTAATCAAATTCGAATCGAGAAATTGAACTAGATTAATTATAACAATCTTACACTTTTGAGGGGCAGACAGTAAGTGCATTGCAGATTACATACCCCTAGTCTGTAAAACTGTAGCAATAGCATTTTAATTTAAAAAATACAGTGAGTGAACTTAAAGCCAACGCCAACTCTTAATTCTGAAATTACAATATTTTGAAAAATAAAAATGTAAAAACATTTTACTACCCCATGGTAGCTCGGCAGTACCTTAGGTGAAGATGAGAGAACGGCTTTTTTAGCTTATAAGGTCTCAGGGCTTTTCAGCAAACAAATTGCGTTTAGAATGGGAAAATTACGTACTGTTATAAATAATTATTACAAATTAACTTACGCATAGAATACGGAACTAAAAAAGTAGACTAGCAAAACTAACCAAAAGGCATACGAGATCTGTTCAAAAAGTATCGCGAATGTTGAATTTTTTGTGGTGTTATGTTGGTACTCATGTCCTTCACTTATGTTGACAAGCTGAGCTATTTTGAATGTTCAGTTAATTTTTGACAGCTATTTTGCTTTGGGTCGTCTTCGATTTTTGCGTCGAATCACCGTTAGAGAAGTTACTGATGACCTAAACATATCGATTGCCTTGTGCCATTCGATTCTTACCAATGATTTGGGCATGAGACGGTTGGCCAAATTTGCTCAATTTCGACCAGCATCGCATTAACATTGCTAAAGAGCTGTTAGACTCTGTCCGCGACGAACCAAATTTGCTCCAGAGGGTCATAAGTGTTGACGAATCATGGATTTATGATTATGACGTGGAAACCAAAGCTCAACCAGACCAAAAGGACGACGCTACGCCACGATTGAGGAGATAAAGACGGTAACGAAGGAGGAACTGAACAAGATCACAAAAAAATGATTTTTTGAAGTGCTTTGAGGATTGGAAAAAACGTTGGCACAAGGGTATAATATCTGATGGGAATTACTTTGAAGGGGACAACATAGATATTCATGAATACTTTTTGAAAAAACACAAAATTCGCATTGCTTTTTGAACAGACCAGTCCAGCCCGACTTTAGTATACACCAAAGGGCTAAACAAACTTCTAACCGTACCGAGCATAAAGTGGCCAGGCTGAATTTTGCGAAAAATTACATATTATGATCTGCAAAGTGGCAGACAGTTCTTTTCAGTGATGAACACAAATTTAATTTAGATGTTCCGGATGAGTACTATTGGCATGGCATTCGGGATTCTAAGGAAATTAAAATCAGCCATAATATTGCTCGTAGTTCTGTCATGGTTGTTGTGGATTCCTCCTAGAATGACCGCAAAAATTTGCCAGAATTTATTTCAGATGGTTTCTGATGAACATGTGGATTCAAATTTTATTTTCCAACATGATAATGCGGCTGTTCATATGGTTAAAATTGTTAAACAATAGTTAGAAGCTGTAAACATTGAAGTTTTACTGTGACCAGCCCGTAGTTCTGATTTAAACCCAATTGAAAATTTGCGGGGTATACTAATCCGAAAAATACGTTTTGATACAAAGAATTACGTTTATTGTTCCTCAATATCTTTTTTATAACCCTTAGCACTATCACTAGCTGACTTTAAGTTAATTTCACTCACTGTATGTATAAAAAGTTGTTAGGTACTATCAAAATACGTAAACGAAATTATTTTTAATGGTACAAAAATGAGATGAGTTTCTTGAGTAAAAAAGAAGTTTGAACAAAATTTGCCTCGAGATGATTGGGATTGGATAAAGTGGAAGGAAGCAAGGAAAGTATCGAGATTATGTAACCTTCGCTACCGGAGAAGTAAAAGGTAATTGCTGAAATTATTCAACAATAATTGCGTGCACTCACGAAACTCCTCCCATCCTGTCGACGGTGTACATCTTAAGCGCTCCACCGACAAACCACCCCCGAAAAAATCGTCCAAAACGACGATTGGAGGGCGAAAAACTGCTGAAGAAGTTTTCGCAAAGTTCACCCATTTCAACCCCCATCTCGACATGCATCGTTCAATTGGCAACTTGTTTCCCATGGTTAAGGGGCTACCTTCTGCAGCCGAGCGGAGAAGCCCCAACTTTTCGACAAAGTGCTTTGCTGCGAACTGCTCTTCTTTTCGGGGGCCCTAAATGCATGTGAAACTAAAGTGAAATTGCCAGAAGACTTCCACTTCTAAAAATAATCGCCTGAGAGCGTTCTGCCAAAAGTTGAAACTTTTATGATATTTAATACAGAGGAGCTCCGATGGCAGGGGCCCCGATCATCGAAAAGCAACAACAGCGACAAAAAAAAAAAAAATATGTGGCGCCCGTAAAAACGCCAAAAAACTTTTGAAAATTTCTTAGCGCGGGTTCGTTCGGAAAATTATGGAAATTGCTGCAGGGCCGTCTGCTTCTTAAAAGCAGATGCTCCATCTGCTGAGATGAGATTCTTGGGCGCAGTTGGCCCAAGCATCCATCGTATCGGTAGGGGCGCTCCTGAGGTACTCCCTTCCGCCCCTGCTCCCCCGGGGATCGATTCGAACAGAGCTGTAAATAAAAACAGACAATTCCCCAAGTGATTCATTCATGCAGCCACGAGATTTCAACTGCTTCGAAACGGAGCTTTATGGCAGGCAAATAAGCAGGTGAAATTATGGAGTAGAGTTTTTTTTTTTTTTTTTTAATGACAAAAGGAAATGAGTAATCAAGTCATCGTCGCCGCTGCTTCGTTTAAGACGTTTTCAAGGAAAGCACATCAATTTTGGTGAGGTACGGGGGGTTTTTTCTTCCGCTTTTTATGTCTTAATAGGCCCCGCGAAGTATTTACATCCCGTCAAATGGGGCTCTTGAGCCCATTCTCTGGCTGCGCACAAATCGGCCTCTACGGCCCTCTTTTATCTAGCAGCCAGCGAGCAAAAGTCGAAAGATGCAAACAAATGAAAAGAAATCTTTGTCTAAGTCGAGTTTAATTGCTTCAGCTAAGTAGAGACATAACAATTACTTAAAACAAAAGCTTGTAAAAGTGGAATAGGTACCCTTTTAATGTTTTCTTCGACACTCTTTCATTTTTACAGTCTTTCTTGTAAATGTTTGTATAAAAACAAATTTACTCTTACCCAGCATTGGCTAAATACATTGAAATTATCTAAATAAAACAAAACATATATGAAATCAGCGTCGCCATAATCTCCCAACTACTAATTTTCATGAAAATTCAATGAAATGTTTAACCCAAGATAACTAAACTTAAATTAGTATTACTCGATAACTAAAACAATCGACTCTTAGAGTACAAATTAAAAACAAGTATAGTTTTATATTTCCTTTCTTTATTTCATACCCATTAACCTAACTTACAAATTAAGGTCATAATAACATTAGAAAAGTGATAAAGGTTAGCGTTTGCAATCTTGGCCGATATTAAAAGTGTGCGGGAACATCTCGAATTTTCAAAACTGGCAGGATCCGGTAGTCTATCACAGCGGTTCCCCATTCCCTAGGTTATTTTAGTTTGGTGTGGTTGCCTAGAAAGGCGCACTTAGGCTTTTTTTTTACCCATTGTTTTACCACATAGCACTGGAGACTATGTTTATGCGTGGCATTCAATCTCACAGCCTCTGTGGCGGTAGACTAACAACTGAACTACCAGAGGCCACTATAAAACCCTAAGTGATCCACCTTTTTGGCGGAACACCATCTCAACAAAAAAAATTGTACATTTACAATAATTTTAATTTTATTGTTTGCATTTTGTAATATTCGATTTGTAAATAAAGACTATACTTTGAAATATCCCAAAATTAGGTTTAATATCCGAAAATTGAATACGAAGATCTGGGGCGGCATAATTATTCATTTTTAAGTCTAATCCAAAAGCCATTCAAGTTTGAATCAGCTAATTCGAATTTTTGTTTTAGAGACGATTAATTCTTAATATCGATCGAATTCCCACACTTCGACACAGTTAATCTTGATATGTTTCTACGTGCCCAGGTCGGTACCGATAAAAGCGAAGGAGTTGATTGCCTGTTTACTACGACAATACCGTCTAACTCTCGGAACACTTATGACCCTTCCACGGAACCCCAGATTTCCGCGAAACACATATTAGGTGTCCATAGTCTGGTCTATCATAAGAATATTTTGTTATCTACTAAAATACATTTTAAGAACGCCGATATCGCCATCATTTTATTTAAGTTACCCTGCTAAATTTCCATTCGTACAAAAGCTTAACTAATAAATCAACTTTTATGTTTTTTATGATTACAAATTAAAACTCATTTTTATAACTTTGATATACACGGACAGTATAAGGAATTAAATAAGGTGAATATTTATTTTTACCTTTATATGTTTGCATTAGCAAGGAGGGGTAATTTTAATAGAATTCCAATATAACTCATTAAAAATAGCAAATATTTAAATTTAACAGAAATTTAACCTTGAAGTGCATTCATGTTATCAATTCGCAAAATAAGCTTACAATTGTCCTTTTAGCGACATTGCTTAAATTTATGATTAGAAAAATTACTTTAGCTAAAGAATTTTTATTACCCTTCCTTATATCGTTATGCGAAATTTTATACAAAAATACTAGATAATAAAAAAATTTAGGCATTCTGTGTGCTCAAAGTCACATAACATAAGTTGGGATTCATCGCAAATCCCCTTATCAGTAACATTTTAGAACTGTTTGCTTTATGACTCTTCCCGAAGTGCTGTATCTAATCATCGGTCACAAAGAGTCTCATTTTTCTGCTATGAAATTCCAGAGTTCATAGATCGCGTAGCTCTCAGCTGCCGATACTTTGGCGAACCCAAAAATTCGATAGTGCCCCTTGATACTGAAAAAAAAACAAGCACCTTAACTCTTCAGCACATCGCTAAAAACGGGCGTTTGGTGAAGAAAGAAAAGCGCCTATATTTCAAAAATTCTTTTAATATTTTTTGCGCAACAAACAAAGTTTATTACTGAAATCATCGCGATTTTCTAACACGCGCTTATCTCAACAACTAGCCCCGCTAGAAGTTTTGGGGTGTTATTGGAGACACGTTGGGCGGCGGCGGCGGCAATGAGACTATAAAAGTTGTCTAACTTTAGCCACATTCGATAGCGATAATCTCTGGAAGTTTTGAGTGCGACTCTTATCGCCACATAAGGACGGGTTCGCGTTTTCTACGTTTGAACGTGGTCCCGGAAAAAAATCCTCAGGACCTCATCCAGAAATATTACCCGTTCCATCATTCTCCCGGACAACAAAAAAATATGTTTTCAGTGCAATTCTCCTACAAAGTTGCTAGAAAGCGGCTGATAAAAGTTTCAGGAAATCTCCTCCTCAATATCTTCATCCATCTTTGGCAGTCAGCTAACATTTTCGAGGACTTTGGGACATAAATTCAACTCCTGCACCATTTCTCTATGTGCAATGGGAATGTAGGTCTGTATGGGACTGGATGTGAGGCTACTGTGACATATTCAGAGCTCACTGGCCACCCATCCTCCATGATCCCATCAATTCTCAATGATTTAAGGATTCTGCAGGAGTATGGGGAGTGACGACGACCGCGAGTTGTCCCACGCGATAATCAATCATTCCACAAAAAGCGAAAACCTTGTCCCATTATGCTACGAGGATACATTTAATATTGATTTGCCAAGAACCGAGTTCTGGCGATCCATGCCACATTGCGGCTGGTATCCCCTCTCCCCCTTACCCAATTTCGAAACGATTTCGGAACGTACTCTCGTATCTGAAAGTTGTCTTCAGATAAAAGACCCATTCGCCTCTGGAGCTCTTTTTCAAGAGCTGAATGGGGGGCTGGGACTACAGCTACAGGACGGAGTCCTCGGAAAAAAAAAAATGGTAGAGATCTCTCCCTTTCTAGAAATTCTTTTTAATCAAATTAATGACACTGGAGGCCGAAAGACATATTTAATTAATTTTTCGGGACCCAAAGAGGGATTTAGGAAGTTCCTTAAAAAAAAAAAAACAAAAGCCGAACAGACACAGTGGCAAAAAGTAAGCAGTGGTAGTAAGTAATTTTTGCTCATTAATTAAAAACACAGCGAATATTTGGATCACTGTAATCGTTTGGCATGGGGAATTGTCGAGATTCTAATTTAAAATAGCTTCTAGATCTAATTGGCTAATAAATTAATGTTTCCAAAGATTCTTACTACCGAACATATGTAACAAAAGATACAAAAGAAATTGAAAGCATCTTTTATCGCTAACAACGGCGGTTGCTTTACTTTTACAATTTCCCGCCAATTTCAAAGGTGCCCAGAATGATGTTTTTTTTTTCTTTCTCTATCCTAAATAAAACAATGGCTTTGACTCAAACGCAAGACATCTGCGGTGAAATAAAAGATTTCCTCCTCTCTGCATCCGAGCGGCCTTGACATAATTCGTTATCAAAAAAGAGCTCCTCTCGGAATTCTTTGAATCAGAGTCGCTTAATCTCGAATGAGATTTGCCCTGGATTCGGACTCCGGACTGACGGTGACCCGTCCGTGTCCAGAGAGGGGGTGCTTCCTTTGAAAGATGTCTCTGAAAGAAGGATTTCGAGATTTCCGATAAGGAGTCACAGTGCCCCAGATTGGATATTGTCGCTTTGTTGTGTTACGTTACATTTTAACCATCACCGTGCGAAGCCACTAGTCACTAGCTCACTCTTAAGTCCCATTTTTGGATTGAATTGTGCCCGCGGGCGGGGAGGATCGAGCAGTGAGTTCCAAGAATCCGCCGTTCTAATGGAGCTCTTTCCAGTCACTTCCTTTGTGCCTACTTCCCCGCGTTAAATTGCAATTCAAATCGCATCACAATGGGACTTTTGTTGCATTACGCGCAGAGGGGGATCCCACAGTAGAGCCTCTACCTCGGTCATTAACTCATCCGCGAAATGAAAACCTCAAGAGTCGAGAGTAATGACAACGAAAACGATGAAGACACCGAAGAGGACGGTGGCAAAGTCGCGGATTTGTGGCAGCGGCAAATATCAACCAGCGATGGTGAATCGTTCGTTAGACAAGCGGCGACTGCAGGGGGCTCCGAATCAATTTAATTGGAGCTCCGGAGACATTTAAACACATTTTATTTTTTTTATTTTTTCCAACCTGTCCGCCGCTGCTTCATAGTCATCGTCGTCGTGGTCGTCGTCGTCGGATTGGAGGCATACTCCTTCCCGACTGTTTTAGAATGGAATCGGAGGCTCGATGATAACTAAATAAAAAAAAAAAATAATAATAAGTTGAAAGAGACAAGAAAATAAAAGGCGATGATCTCCGGGGAAACGTGTAACCCGTACAGCCAGTGGAGTCACCATTTTTTTGCCCGCCTTTTGAAAGAGAAGCGGCATAAAACTCATTGAGGAAAGAATTTCCTTGGGATGAGGTGCGTGGCGCAGGTTTCCCACATGGATACAGACGGATAAAATCTTTGATTCAGTCCTAGTTTAGATTCTTTTCAATTTTTACTGGCATATAATAGACATTTTTACTGAATTCTATAAAGAGTTAGAACGTTCTCATGCCTGTTGGGGTTAAAAGTAACAAGAGTACTTGCCAAGATTTTTAACATTAAAATTAACATCTTTTTCAGCGTAATTTTCTGCATTTTCTTCATATTTTCCCTTTTATTTTAATTTAACTATAATTCTGAGAATAAGAAAAAATTAACAGAAAGTTGCTCATTTCTTCGATCTTTTAGTTCAGACGACAAGCATAAAAAAGGCCAAATTCCACATTACGAACCGCCAATTTTCCAACAGAGGTTTTTGGGAATCAAGTTGAATCAAATTTTCGATATTTACAGGTTTATAACTCTACAGAAAAAAGAGGTAGAAATTTGTTTAAGGCTTCATATAAAAGTTTCGATGGTCTTCTTTCGAATCATATTTTTTTCATATTCATACAGTGCATATCTTACGAGTTAGAAGGTTTTTAATAAAAGCCTACTTCTAAATCAGTAAATTTATTAAATTATTTCTATAAAATCAAAAATTTATACAAACGATTTTTAATTTAAAACTCTTCAACTAAATTACTGCGGAAACACTGCCGACTTACCTTTTGCTTTTATGTCCGGTGGTTGTTCAGCAGGTTGCCGCTACGGTCCGCTGAGGTGGTAAACTTTTTCTTGTTCGAATCTTCGACGGAGTGTACGAATTCTTGACCGCGTCTAGCTGCCGCCGTTGATGTGTTATCTGCCCCAAAAGAGATCGAAAGACAACCCGAAACTAATTCACTTCCCGCACTAAATTCAATTTGAGGAGGACCACCCGGGGTACTTGAACCTGATGCAGCACTGCACCTCTCTCAAATTCACCAAAAGCACGAAAAAATGCCCCACACGAGCTGGACCCGTGGATGCTGTCGTGGTTCCGCAAATTGTGTGATGCCGCGCGAATGCACGGGGATTCCACAAAGTGCAGATGTTCTTGCAGCAGACAACCGATCGGTGTCTGGGGGAAGGGGGAACAGCTGCTGGGGCTCACTAGACCCAGAGAAACAAACCGAAACGTCGTCAGAGCGACGGGAGGAAATAATGCAATATTTGCTGGCTACAGAAGAAATACTGAAAATTGACAGAGTTTTTCGCACGTGCGCAACTTTTTGTTTGCCCTCTTCGGCTTTGAATCAGAATCGAAAAGAACAGAAGACCGGGGCCACTGTTTGGCTGGTGGGGCTCCTGAGCGAGTGTGTGCCGCTGCAATTTAATGCAGTCAATTCACAGACCGTTTTGGGGCGAAGATGGAATTGATGGACAGGTCACCGTCGCACCGTTGTCCCTGGCGCGCGCGAATAGATGCAATTTTTCAGATATTTCTTCGTCGTTCTTTCACCGCCACCAGAAAAATACCATCCAGGCCGCCTTCACAGCAGCCAGATATGCTGCTCACCTGTCTCTCGTTCGTTGTTTACTCGCCACAGCCAACAAGAAAATTGAGGAAATTGGTGCAAACCAAAAGAAAAAAAAAACATAAAATAAATCAAATCTCAGATGCCTAGGGGGAGTCTCACAAAAAATGATAAAAAAAAAAAAACTGCCTTTTCTCACACAGCCGACGGGACGCACTTGCTGCGATTTTTGTGACTATTTCGCCTTGATGTCCGGTTCACCGCAGAGGATCTTTCCCATTTAAGGGATTAAGCAAATTTTATTTATTTATTTATCTTTCACTTAGGGGGAAAAAATAATTCTTCTTCCACACATACGAAAATCGGACATCGCGAACTGCGCCCTTTTTTGCGAAGCGAACTGAACGCCGTGACGTTTCCTGTGCGACTGACTGACACACATTCAAAGAAAACTGGTTTTATTCGGCTGTATGGTGGGATGGTGTGTTTTTGTTGAACGCACATTTTTGCAATTTCTTTAATTTTCGAAAGAATTCGATGTCGAAATCTGTATTTGTGTGCTGTATCAGGTGTATGTATAAAGAATTTTGACATTTTCATACAATAAAAATTGTAGATGGAGTAGTGCAAAATGTTTGGATTTGTCAGGTAAACGGAAGTGAGGTAATTTTTCGAAATTTATATGGATGGTGTCTTGAACGATTTTAATTTAATTCCTTTGAATTATCGTGTAAAAGGAACTGAAAACGTAAATATTACAATAAAAATAGAATTAAAAATAAATAAAAACTACAAATTCTTAAACGAAACAAGCAAAAATTCCACTTTCGAAAAATCTAAAGAATTTTCGCACATGGCAATTCTGTTTACATATCAAAGAACAGTCAGCTGATCACAAATCTGACAGTTCCTTGTTATCAGTCTTATTTACGAATATGGGGAGGGAGAGAACTGCGAAAGTAAAATTTTGTCGAGATTGTCTTTAATTAACTGCAGCAGCCCGACGTAGGCAAAATGGATTATACCCTGGACAAGAAGTTGCTGGGATTCAAGCAAATCGCCCAGGAAAAGCTGCAGGCAATCCTCTGCTCCATACCGAGCCCGAAGGATCTCATCATCGAGCCCTCCCTCATCAAACCGCTGGAGCACGTCTGCGTAGCCTCCTGGGTTAAGTAAGAACCTCTTTGAAAATTACTTCTTCATCATCACCTCCTCAGGGAAAAGGGTCAAGAAAATAAAACCAATACTAAGGCCCTTAACTAAGAAGCGCCTTAGAATGGGGCCCTTTTCAAGAATCACAAGCCCTTATCCCCTTCATCGTGTTATTTAACAGATTGCGACAAATACTGTTTTTATTAAATTAATTTGAAGTTCTTATTTTAAATACATTTCTAAATATTTCCTTCAGATCAAAAGGCGTTCAGCGGATTTACAAATTCGACCAAAAGCACTCAGCGCCAAAACAAATCTCCACCCAGGTCTTTTTAATTTCAGCGAATCTCCTTGTTTTTAAGCATGTTCTGGATCAGATTCAAGCATACGAAAGTGAAGTGCCCTCAGACCCAACCAGCGGCATCAAGAGCTATCACATCATCGTACTGCCCGCAGTCTTCAGCTGCTTCTACAACCTACTCGAGGAAGAGGGTCTCTACGGGCAAGTGCAGCTGCACAAATTCACCTGGGACTTTATTCTACTTGACGATTGTGTCCTTAGTCTGGAAATTCCACAGGTAAGTGTGTTTAAAAAAACATCGGTTTCTACAGCCGACTATACAATTCAGCAATTGGTTTTATTAAGCTGAATAGAACAAGTGATTGTAAAATCAGAACTCAGAAAATTCATTCAGCTTCACCTTTATGTCAATTTTCCTTCTGCTGAATTGGCTATTTTTATATTCATATCTTATAATTTCTATTTTAATCAGATTTTCAGCGAAGTTTTCATTAAAAGAGACACTTCCGCTTTGTCGTCAGTGGCGCACAGTCTGCGCTTGATGCAGACAATCGGTGGAACCCCAGATGTGATTTTATCCTACGGTGAGCACTCTGAGAGAATTCTCGAAATGGTGCATCGCCTGAGTAATGGAAATACATCTGGAAAAAATCAGGATTTCACCGCTATGATCGTAATGGACCGCGACAAGGATTATCCATCGTGCCTTTTAACTCCAGCCATTTACTCAGGCCTCCTTTTAGAAGTTTTTAAGTGTCGAGCTGGAGAGCTTGAGATCCAATCAACAGAAAATAAAATATCTTCAGGCAAACTAAAGATCCTGAAAGTGCCCCCATCGAAAGGTGAACAGTCGAAAAACAAGCAAACCACGAATATCCGAATGAACGGAAAACATGATGAGATTTTTGGGGAGAATCGCTACAAGCACTTTTCAGAGGCCAGCAACCTCGTTCGAGCACAAGCGAAGGCCCTGGGCGTTGAGGTACAAAACATTAATAAAATGAAGATTAACGAAATGCAGCAGTACGTTACACAGAAACTACCAAAGATCACTGAGATGAAAAATAAAATTTTAAGACATCTTACTGTCTGCGAGGAGATCGTACTCGAACTGGCTGGAGGATTTCAGCGGCAGCAAAGCCTAGAGGAAGATATTTTGAATAACGTAAATAAGAAGCAAATTATGGCTAAAATTGATGAAATTTTAACTGTCGATGGGCATAAATACAACACGATCAGATTAATTTGCTTGGTTAATTTATCAATGGGACTCAGTTCCGACGATTTGGCAGCTTTTGTGAAAAATTATTGCAACGTTTTTGGCCATAGGCATCTTTATATATTTCAAGCATTAACTAAAGCTGGGCTACTGCCTGAATTAGAGTTTAATACAAAAAACAAGCTGTTATCCAACTTACCAATTCCAAAATTTCAGCAAACAGACTTTCAGGTCAATGCAAATCGGATGAAGCTCTTGCCGAATGATTCTGATCGAGGTGGAAATTCCGGTGACCTTCCAAAGCTATGTCCAAGCTATGTCTTCAACGGTATCTTTATCCCAGTGGTTTCTCAGCTAGCGTTGAATCTTTTAAAAGCTGATAACGTGGACGACCTTTACAACAAGCTTGGGCTTATCGAAAAAATTTTACTGAGAACTCCAGATAGCGACGATGCGAGAAGCCTGAAGCAAATTCAACTCGCTGTAAAGAAGGGAGAAATCCCAGACAGGTTTCCAATTAAAAAGCGTACACTTTTGATCTTCATTCTGGGCGGAGTTACGTACGCTGAAATATCGGCCTGTGATATGATTGGGCGCCTGACTGGCTCCAAAATTGTTGTAGCTTCCAATTGCATTTGTTCTGGGAGTGAAGTTATTTCAGCGGCCTTTTAGAGAATATTTTACGCAATATTAGCTTGTATTTTTCTTTTGTATTAAATATAATTTTTATGTGAATTTGTTTTCTTTATATAAAAGCTTCATCATTATTTAATAGCAAATCATTTTGTTTCTGATAAAACCCTAGTTTTTGAAAATACTCAATCTGAATTTTAAATACGAGAACAAAATGTGGTAAGGAATGAAAATTAGGTAGTGATAGAAATTCGTTACAAGCAGCTGATTGGAATTTGTAATAGTTTATTATTTCACGATTACAATGTACTTACAAACTAATTTTATATTAAAATTCACTGAAATTAGCTGGAAGGCGCGAACGACTCCGGCTCTTATTCAAATCTGAAACTACGAAAGAATTCAATTGTCCATTCAGTCGCCAGATACACTACCAGCAACTAAGGTTACACTAAAAATTAGAGATATGCCGCGAATGGGGACAAAAGAGGGACACGGCCTTAGTAGTAAAAATGTGAGGATAAGAAAAAATAATAATAATAATAAGAACATTGCCTCTCTGAAAATCAAAGACAGACAAAGGAACAGAGTTCTACAATATTTCGAAAGCTACGCATAGAAGAAAGAAACACCTGCAGCACTCATTAAGTTGTATACAATAAGGCGGGACAAGAAGGTTTCGTCTCATTAAGGAAAATTATAGTTAGTTGCGCTGTATGAGGGGGAAGGAGGATGAAAATTGTTGCCAGAATTTTTTTTAGAAGAAACTGACAGAAACAGTCCGCCCATCCATCCGAGATCCGTCCATTAATTCTAGAATAAAAAAAAAAATACAGAGTTATACCTAGAATTAGACTAGAAATAGTTAAGATTTTTCTTACTAATGGCGAGCTCGGCGTCCTTCTCTTTGAAAAATCGTACAATGCCGAACTCGTTGTCGCGGATCTCAGCGAATTTGACCTCTCCGATATCGCGGAATTTATCGCGTAGCGTTTGCCATGTGCAGCTTAGGGGGATCTAAGTGTAAAAGTCGAACTAATCAGTAACAAAAACAAAATAAAGTTTATTTAAATTTATACCATACGTACATTTTTAATGACGATAGTGTCAGACTTCCTGCCGCCTCCCATGGGAGAGTTGCCGTAGCCGCCACCGCCCATATTTCCTCCCATGTTTCCAATGCCCATTCCTCCACCACCCATTCCGCCACCGCCCATTCCACCTCCCATACCTCCGCCACCCATTCCGCCACCGCCCATGCCACCGCTGCCCATGCCACCGCCACCCATACCACCTCCGCCCATGTTTCCGCTTGATCCCAAAATACTTCCGTCCTGGGTGTTGGTGTTGTAATTGCGAATCGAAGGGTCATAGTCACGTCCCCCGCCGCCGGCATTGAATGTTGTGCTCGTGTATCCCGAGTTGTAGCTATTGCCAGTGCTGTAATTGTTCGCCAATGGTGCCGACGTCGACGAATCACCAACATCGCCCGCTGATGCAACAGAAGCGGCACCGCCCAAACTCAGACCTAAATTGGAAAGACCACTTGAGAGCAGTGGATTCGAGAGGGCCGCGCCGACACCAGCGAGGTTTTTAAGACCCCCAACAACATTGCTAAGGGCGGCCAAATTCGAGCTCGATAAACTATTCAAAACATTGGGATTGTTAGCTACAGCGCCCAAAAGATTCGCCTGGGGATTGTTAATGGGCGGCGCAACCGGCAACGGAACCTGGCTCTGATTCAGGCTTGCGCCCATATTTCCTCCGCCGAGGGTTGCAGCTAAACTGCCGCTACCACCACCACCACCACCACCGCCGCCGCCGCCACCACCGCTTCCGCCCATACTATTACCGCCGCCGCCGCCGCCACCGCCACCAGAGGATGGGATCTGATTTTGTGTCATATTTGGGAGATTGCGAGCAACGTCGCGGAGCGGTTCGCCGTTTGGTCCTAAACCAATTCCAATACCTCCAAGACCTTCGGGCAATTTAATGCCCTCACTTTTATCAGGGATCCGATCTAAACGGACTGTCATTCGACGATCATACAACATTTGGCGATCAAACATGGAAATGGCCTGAACAGCCTCAACAGGATGATCATACTCAACAACCGCAAAACCTCGACTGTTACCCTCCTTGTCTACAGATAAATCAACGCTCTGTACCTTACCCGCAAGCTTGAAAACTTGCTTCAATTTCTTCGCATCAACTTTGTAGTCCAACTGAAATAAAAATAAATAAAAAAAAGAGAAATAACAACCATTTGTGAAATATCTAACCGTTAAAAGGCACTTCTATTTTTTTTTTTAATCTGTGTATTTTACCGTTTAATTAACATCTGAACCTGAAAATCGAACCGAATTCTCATCATGTGACCTGCTTCAATTTAAGACAAACCGAAGTTAATAGCTTGGAATTCTAAACGTAGAAATCAGCTACATAAAATCGATTCAACTTAATTCGAACAAGTTTCAAAGCCCTTTCGATAAAATATCAATTGCAATGCAATTCAGCGAATATTCAGCTTAATATTTTATATAGCTGAATGCTATAAATTAATGTAAATAAAATTTTCGACTCGACTGACAAACCAAACGTAGCTAGCATGCGGCCCGGGTTAAAGCCTAGCAAAAGCCGTAAACTTTGTTAGACTAAGTTAACACCGAAAGCCCACTGGAGTCCTAGTTTTAATTAAATGTGTCCCAAAAGAGCCCAATTTAGAAATGATTGTTCTACAACGTATTGAAAGGGTTTGAATGCCCAACGAATTGACTGTGATCTGCATAAGATTCATAGCCCCAGTTAAAAGTGCGAAAACCTCCTACAAATTTCATTTTCAGAAAACTAAAGAGCAGATGTCCATTTTTATGTCGCGGAGGAAATGATCAATCTTATTATTGGTCCAAAATTTAGTGACCCCTAACGTCTAGTTGATAGAAAATCTAGGAGAAACCCAGAGCATAAATTTATCAATAGCTAAAATTTGCAGATCATATTGTAATAATAATAACACTTTCTTTAGGACTGGTTACATGTTGATGGTCTCATTCGTTCTCTAAGAGCTGAAATGCGTAGCAGTACAGTTCAGCTGTGCAAAATTTATATCTTCACTAAGAGTGAATAATACTTAAACATTTGGTCTATTCCTAATCTTCAATTCAGCGCATTTTAAAAATATTTTCTGAATCTACAAACATAACTTTGGAAAAGTATCTTGCTGAATTTAAAACTATTATCCGATGTGATATGAAAAATACTAAACTAGTTCATCGATCGCTAAAGAATTACTCGTATACTTTAAGTGAACGCCCCGCAATAAAACTATCATCTACATTTGCTAGACCTTAAGTTACATAATCTATAAAATGTTTAAATTTCAATTAGCTCTTACTCTACTTTCATCAGAAGTAAAATCACTTGTCGGGCCTAGTTGATGTTTAATCTTGGAATACATAAGTTTCGTCCTGCCTATCCTACAGCCCCGTTTTAAGTAAAATAAGTCTTAAACTCCTAACCATCTAGAAAGCGGTATAAACTTCGTATCGATTTATAAAAAAAAAACAAAAATGAAAGAAATAAGAAGGCACAATATACTCACATTGGCGACAAAGACTTTAGTATGCAAAGGTCCATTAATTCCAAGACTCTCCAAGAAGGAAGTACTAAGACCGTAGGTATTGTAGGGCATATCATAATCGTTGGGGCCCATACCGCCACCAACGCTGCCACCACCACCCATTCCCAAATGACGACCAGATCTATATGGAGGAACGATCAAGAAAAAAAATACAAAAATTTTTTATCAGTATGAGAGTATGAGCCAGAGAAAAAAAAAATACGAGAGAATTTGTTTGTTTGTTATCTTCTTAGGAAAAATGTTTTTATTTTTATTTTTTTAAAAGAGAAGGTTCTAAATAAAATTGACGTTGTTGTGTTGTTGATAACTGCCAGGTTTGGCGGGGGCAACTAGTTTTTAAAAAAAATCAGGGAAATAACCCAAACAAGAGTTGGTATAATACTGGAAAAATTCAAAAATTTAACTGCCACTCCTAGAAGATAACTGGCGAGCAGTTTCTTTTTTTTTGGTACTTGCTTGTGATCTCCACCATGCACTGGGGGTCTTAAAAAGACGGAAAAATAACGCTAAGGTGGTAAAGAAACAGAAAAAAAACAGCCTTAATTATATACAAATTCAAAATGAAATACCGAAACGCTAGAATTCTACGGGAGGGAAAAAAACACTCCCCTGAAAGGGAGCAAACTTGTCCACAAAACAGGGTGGGTGTATTCAACCGAAATTGTATCCTCCAGCTCCAGAGCACGGAAGTGAGAGATGCTACCTACCAACAACACTAAAAACGCAAGCGACAAAAAACTCAGCAGGTTGGCTTAAATAAGATCTAATTAAAGTGAAGAACTAAGTTATTGGGATTACTAACATTCTGTCGTCGTCCCTATCCCGGCGGGAGAAGTTGCGATCGCCGCGGTCTCTGAGTCCGCCACCACCTCCACCGCCGCCGCCGCCACCTCCGCCGATACCACCACCACCACCACCACCGCCTCCACCGGCTCCATCTCTAATAATTCTGCCGTACTGGTCACGATTCTCTCCGTGGTCCTCCTTAACCACAATTTCCCGCCCATTGATTTCGTATCGGTTCATCTTTTCAAGGGCTAATTGTACATTGTCGGGGTCCTTAAATTCAACAATTCCGCAACCCCTGGGCTTGCCACTCTCATCAGTAAACAGCTCCACGTATTCTACACTGCCCACGACTCGTCTGAAGAGGTCTTTTAGATCCTGCCAGCGGTAATCGTAAGGAATATTCGACACGTAGATCCGGCAATTGCGGCGCTCCCTGCTTCTGTCCCGACCGCCATCGGCAGCATCAGAGAATCGTGTCCCACGCTGGCCACGACCGCGACGATCACGCTCCCGTTCCTTGTTATCATTTTGGCTGCTCCCGCCGCCCGCACTGTCATCTTGGTCCTGCAGCTCCTGCAACTCCACCTTCGACTCATCGAAGTCCATCGTTTTCAAATCGCGTACAAAGCCTCCGCCTCCTTTATTTCAACAAAAATACAATTGTTTTCTTCTCTTTTTTTCTTTTAATTCAAATGGCCTGAAATTATGGAAATTCTCAACCAGCTCCTAGCCGAGCAGAAAATTTGCGAAAAAAAAAATGCTTCTGCCGACGCGGTTTTAAACGCGTTAATGGCGGCGAGTCAGATTACATTGAGATCTTCTTAAACACAGTTTTACACCGTTTTGCAGCACCTTAGATGAAATTTTGATAACCTCTAATGTTGATTATAGCGTAAAGCTTATTTTAAGGTTCAAAACAATCAAATTAACCGCAAAGAATTGCGCTTTTTTTCTAAAATAATCTGCCGGATAAGCACAAACCCGAGAAACACCGCACCACAAAACGTTGGATCAATAAAGAAATGGCGTCGATACGCATACACATGCAAAAATTAACGAATAAGTGGAATGATGTAAAAAAAAACGCCGGGCAGCATGTGTAACCACAGCACTGCCAAGTGTAATTTTGTAGATCAATTTATTTTGTTTCTTCTAAATCTAACATTTTTAAGGAATTTAACAATTTTTTAGTTTTCATATGATTAATTTTAAATTCTAAAAGGGGAAAATGACTATTAAGAGTTTCAAGTTTATTGCAAAATAAAAATCTTTCATCTTTAAGAAATAAAACATAATTTTATAGCTCAAAGTGTTTCACTACACAATTTATCAAGAAGAAGATATATAAGATCATCTGACATTTCTTTGGCAGTTTAAAACGTTGGAGATCCGGAAGGCTGCAGTTCCCTTTAAAAATAAAAATTAAATGATGATTTCACGAGTTCCCTCGTTAATAATAACACAATCTAGAAAATATGCGATAAACCATTTCCGTGGGCATCCTAAAAAACTTAAAGGAGCCGTAATCAAGCAACCTAAACGAAATAACGATGACTTTGACTACAGTAAACAAAAGTCCACGATTAAAACCAGCGAGGAGTATCAAGAAGACCCTGAAGGTTTTGGAGATCTCGAATCCGATTTTATGGATGTCCACAAGTCCCATAAACAATTTGAAATAGAAGCTACACAATACCAGGAGCAGGTGAAGCGCTGGATTATCCGGAATAAGTATTTTAAGGAAAACCAACCAAATTTCCTTACTTACGCTGAAAAGCAGCAAATAAAACTCCTTCACGCTAAAGATCCTGAAGAGTGGAGCGTTGAGAGGTTGTCTGAAAGTTTTCCAGCTGATTCAATAACGATTTCGAAAATTATAAAAACTAAGTGGTCTGCAAATTCAACAGAACGGATTAGAAAGCATGACGAGCACGTTATGAAGAACTGGAGCTTGTTTAAGAAAGGGAAACTTTCAGTTCAAGACAGTTTAAAGGAACACCTTCAAAAATTCACGGAGAGAAGTTTTGATGATTTGAAATATAATCAAATTACAGCATCAATTCCTCCAGCTTTACCAACTCCAACACGAACTGAGTTCTCAAGCATTATCACAAGTTGTAAGGGCTACAAGGATAAACAAAATTTAATAGAATCTGGTGAAAACGAAGTTGTAAATACGTCCTATGCACAAAACATAAGTCCTGCTGAAAAGGAAAACGAAACATTTCTAATTGAAAAAGTAAAAGACAAAAGGAAAATGAGGTTTCAAGATTTTCAGCGGCAATCCAAGACTACTCTAATCGATGCACCTCAAATTTCACCGCCTGAAAATACTAACGAGTCTCCTAATTCAATTTCTTCTAGTTCCACTATTGAGGAAGAACAGATCGAAGGAGGGAAAATAACTTCAGAATACTTTAAAGGAAATAATAATAATCCTTTTAAGAAACAATTTGGAGCATCATTCTCTGAAAACAACGAAACACTCCCAGATGAAACATATTTTCATGGAAAAGATCAACTACCAGAAAACCCGAGCGGTACTGGCATAATTCCCCGGAAAATGGATGACAAACTGACGGAGTTCGTAATAAGTCAAGAAGACATGAAGAAGTATGAGGTGAGCACGATAAAAGAAAAGATTTACATCCCCAGAAAGTTGTGGCGGCACGGAGCCACCTACAAAGTGGAGGACTGCTACTACGATTTCGATGGAGAGTTCTTGTATCGCGTTCCTGGCATGACAGGGAGGAGCAAGTAGACGATCTTGTAAGCGGATTTATAATTTTATGATGAATTTTAGTACGTCGCTGTTACGTAATTAAGAAGGAAACGTTTGATCAATTAAAACATACCCACCCATTTAAAGAAAGAATTATTATTTCTCCGCTTACACTATTCCTTTTATAACAATCCACGGGGGTGGTTCCGATTCCCACACATAAAAAAAAGGGTTTTAATCTAAATTTAATTATTACCTTAAAAAGGTAGGCGTAAGATCTTACGTCCTTTTGGGAAAAATAATTTGTTATGGTATACTTCAGGTTTTAACTCATTGTGGAGTTATTAAGAAATCTTTTACAAAAACTCATAAGCCCTAAAATGTGTGCGGAAAAACATTTTAAAAATTGTTAAGAATTGTTTCAGCTAGCACATTACACTGAAACGTGAACATTAAATCCGTAACTATTTATAAACTTTAAAATTTGCTCAAATCCTATGAAATAAATAAACTGGGAACATAACAGATGGACTCCCATGAAAAACCCGCATCATGACGCTTTTCCTTCTCTTTTTTCGACCTTGATCTCGTTAGCTGAAAGTAGATAGCAATAAAGGGCTCACGTGTGAGAGAAAGACAAGGTGAAACAAAAGTTGAAACCACGTTTCACCACCCAGAGTAGCACTCACGCTGGAAAACTTTGTCTCGCCTTGAAAAAGGCACAATAAAAAAAAATTTAAACAACCCGCATCCGTATATATGCTCTGTGTGTGCTGCCTGCCTCTTCCCCATGAAATTTAAATAACGCATGGGAACCAGTAGTACTTTGCTGCTTTATCTAATGGGAAAATTTTCCCTAGGCCCTTTTAGAAATTGCATATCGGTTACAGTTTTAGGCTATTGGGTTAGCTACTGCAAACACCACAAAAAGGATTGAACGCCAGTTGTAGCCCGGTTTGCAAAACTAAGTGTGAAGCATAAGCGAAGGAAAATTCTGTAATAATATGTAGAACAATGTTATAGTTACTAATTCAGCTATTTAAACATTTTAGGTCTCGAAACCGGCAATTTTGGTGGTCATGGAAATCATCCCTACTAACAATCTTGTCAATCCTGGGGCGGGAGACCCAGTGGGTCTTGCGGGCCAGAACTTTGGCGTCCTGACAGGAGAGATGGGGCGAGGAGTTGCGGGGACGGTGGACAGCCCGGATGATTTTCCGGCTGAAAGCCTGGTTTTTAATCGTCAGCACAGTGAAGTCGATTACTACCTGACTCAGATGATGGGACACGGGCTCTTCCTTTATTACATAGGGAAGGTTCCGAGCCCGTGCTGTGTATAGTGTGACTCCTCGTCGGATTCCGCACTTTACACATTTTTTGTATGTGTTCTTTGGAGGATGGAGAAGGTGGAAGGTAACTGGCAGCATAACCCCTGACAATATAGTCGGGGTTATGCTTCAGGGAAGGGACTTCTGGCGAAGGATCACTTTTTTCGTGAAAGGGATCCTTCGCCAGAAGGAGAACACGAACAGAGAGTGCCTTTTAACGCAAGGAGGGGCTTGGCTAGGGTTTAGGTTAGGTGGAATGGACCTCAGGAGGGGCAGGACTCCATCCCGAAGTAATGTCTCTCAGGACAGTTTCGGAGTGGAGCTTCTGAGACGTTGGGAGCGAGGTTTTAGCCGGTAGGTCTGGCTGGGCTGGGGAGCTGGATGCATAAATGCATTTTTCCGCTCCTAAAAAAAATTAATTTAAACATTTTAGCAGTTTTATGTAATGCAACATTTTTCGATAAAAAAATTTATGTTTTTTCTTATATCGAGTTTAAATAAGAAAATGTGAAATTTTATATGTGTTGACTTACGCCAGATATTTTAAGGGACTTGAAAACAATAAGGCGAAATCACCTAATCTAATTTATAGAGATCTTTATTTTTCACATTTTTACATTTTGATATAATTAACGAGAACCTGAAAAAACGTCCACCAAGTCCTTGAACACAATCATAATCAACGCAATTAAAAATTTTATCATCTTATCGATATTTCGGGAGCATTACAAGTGTTTTTTCCATTCTAATTCTGTCTCTTTCTCTCCTATTCCATTCGGCATATAATGCCGTCTCGCTTGCGTAGTTTTTGTTTTTTTTTCTAATCTCGTCAAATCCCCACCACTTTATATTACAGAGAATTAAAAAATAAAAAAATAAAAAATTGTTTGTGTGTGTGTGTTGTGTGTATGTGTGTCACGTCACATGTTACAATGTTATGCCACTCGCGCAGAAATGTCGGCCGGAACTTAAACGGTAATTCTCTAGGTTTTATTCTACAGTACTCGGTAATAATAACGTTCTTGTTGTCTCTCCTCCTCTTTTCCTTCGCATCTTTTTTCTCTTTTTCTCTCTTTCTCTCTCTCGCTTTCTTTCTCTCTTTTGCACATTTTTTTTTCTGGATTTATATATCTATTTTTTTTTTTTTTAATTGTTTTTTCTTAGTTTTTGTAAAAAATCGCAAAATAGTTTCGCTTTTATTCAAATTAGATATCTAATTTTTTTCTCTTGCTTTGTTCATGTTTCTGTGTGTACAATAAGTTTACAATTTAATTTCTTTATTTTCTCAAAATGTTTCGTTTCATAATGTCCTTATTTTCACAGATATTTTTTTTTATTATTTTATTTCTTTTACATTTACACTATTAGGTTTTGGCAATTTATTTTTTTTTTATTTTTTGTCATTTTATGTGTGATTTTATCTAAAATCTTTATGAACATCCACCACTGAGGGATGATTGCTAAATATTCTGCTTTGCTATGTTTGATTTTGTGCAGTATTTTTTTCATTTTTGGGAAGGGTTTTCCAAAACAAGGCCAACATTTTTAACAAATTAATTTAATAGATTTTAAAATAAAAATTGTACATTTGAAAGAGCTAAAAGAATGGACAGAAAGTAAGCCTTGTTTCACAAACCGCAAAAAATTTAATACTCCCCAAAAAGTTTATTTAAATAAAATGTAAAATATTTATTAACAAAAAAAATAAAAATCAAATAACTAATACAAAAATGGTTTCTGGCCGGAGATGCGTAATATTTAAAATCGCTAAATAGCAAAAAACGATAAAAGAACGTGTCTAAAAGCCCTCCGACATACGCCACTATGCTCAAAAGTGCGCTGTCGATGATCGAAGCAAAATCCTAAACAAGGATCAACTCTGAGTGCGATTGTGATCTGAGGTAAGCTAGAAGGAGATGACTATAGTTTGGGCAGCTATTTTTCCTTTGGTTTTCTCTTCTTGTCGTACCTATTTTATTATTTGTTTTTTTTTTAAATTTTTACAGCAATATGGTCGTCAAGTGGTTTTGTGATATTTTGCCCTTTTCCTCTATTTTCTTTCTTTTTTATGCGTTTGTGTTCCATTGGAGATTTTTAGTTTCTAAATGTTTTTGTTTTTTTTTTGTTTGTTTTTTGTTTTTTTGTTTGTTTGTTTGTAGATTATCGATGCAATCCTGGTGATCACCACTGGTACTTTCCTTCTGCTACTGTCTTTTTACTTAGATCAGAGATTTTCAGTAGATGACTTCGTAGACGGTCGCCTTTTTATCCCCTGATCCCGTCACAATGTATTTATCATCTGTTGATATGTCACAACTCAAAACCGATGATGTCTCCTTAGACTGGAAGAAAATAAAATAAGAATTATATAAAAGAGTTGATGAAGATTGATGTCCAAAAAAAATTTATGATTTAATTCAGTTAAAGAAACGCAAGCTCTAAAATAAGCAGTAGACGGCAGAATTTGAATTTGAATCAAACCAGATCTACCTTTAATCTTTCATCAGTAAATGAGGCAATCTCGTTTATTCAATAAAAATTATTGGGAGTACAAACAAGTCTCCGCCGTTTGATAAAAGATGAAGACATCATTAAATTGTGGTTAAAATTGTCGTAAGGTTGAACATCTCTTGACAACATAACATTGAAATATTAGCGATTTTATACCAGGATCAGATATTTTTTTTGTCGAGTTTTGAACCAAATAAGCGTTATTTGCAGGAACAGAAAAGTAGCCGTGAGTGGTTTCAAAAGTTTAAGAACGGTGACATTGACGTCGAAGACAAAAAACGTATATGGAGACGCGGAATTGGAAGCATTATTGGATGAAGATTCGTGAAAAGCACAAAGCGACCTTACAGTTTACATTAGGAGTAACATAACAAGCAATTTAATACCGTTTAAAGTTATTGCAAATAATTCAAAAATAAGAAAATTGGGTTCAATATGAACTGAAGCCGAAAAACGTCGAACGCCGATCTTTCACATGTGAAATTCTGCTTGCAAGACATACTCGTAAACGAGTGGGTTTTTTGCATCGTATAGAGTCAATGGGAATGAAAAACAGGTCCACTACGATACCCCAAACAAGAGGAAATCATGGAGACCACCAGGCTATACTTCAACATCGATAGACAAAGCCGAATTTGAAAACTCATGTGTATTTGATGAAATCAGCTTGGTGTCGTGTATTATGAATTGTTCAAATCAAACAAAACCATTACAGGGGCTCTCTACCGAGCAGAATTGATAAGCCTGAGCCGAAAACTCAAGGAAAAACTCGTCCACTACTACTCCAAATACGACAAAATTTTTCTCCTGCATGATAATGCTCGTTCACATGTTGCAGTGCAGATCAAAACCTACTTGGAAATGCTTCAATTAGAAGTTGTATCCCACCCGCCGTATCCTCCAAACATTGCTCCTTCGCCTGTCTGAGCAGCCTTCACATCATATGAAGATACCAAAAATTGGCTCGATTCGTGGATATCCTCATAAAATGAAGCGTTCTTCTGTCGCAGAATCTGTATGCTGCCACATAGACGGGGAAAAAGTAGTGACTAGTGATGAACAATATTTTGAATAAATCATAGGCCGCGGAGACTTATTTATAATCCCCATATATTGCGTAAAAAATACGTGTATCTTAAACTTGATTATATAATTCCACAGGTTAAAATTTAAAATGTATACATAAATTTATTATAACATTATAATTATGGGCAAACTCGTAATTCTTTCTCTTCGGAGTTGCTATTAAAATTATTACCAATAAATTAAACTGAAATAAGGTAAAAATATGGTCTTTTAGGACATGCAAGCAGTTGTTTTTATTGCTCTCTTTATTAGACAAAAGCACTAAAAACTTGTTTAAAATTTTTCTTACCTGAAATATGCTAGCCCCATAGGGTGTCCTCCACGCGTTCAAAAGGTTATCCTTACCCGTTGAAACGAACCATTTACCACACGTGGCAAACCTCAGCGATAGGACACAGCTCTCGTGCAGGTGCAATTGATACTTATCAGGCTTCGATGCGTGCAACACCTCCACATGGGAGTTCTCCATGCCAACAGCGAGCCATTCACCTGAATTAAAGCAAATTATTTAAAGGTCAGTTACAGCCGCTTGGCTAATAATTTACTGTAAGATAACAGCTAATCTCTTTTTTTTATAGCTGAATTGCATGTAATTTTATTACATATTAATTGCACCCAATTCAGTTATAAGTGAGACAGTGAAATTGCATTTTAAGAACACAAATTTTACAATTTGAGTTTATTTAAAATTCTCAAATACAAACCTGTCGGACAATATCCCAGCGAGAAAATCTGCGAGCTAAAATCGTGCTGCTGCAGCTGGCGTCCTTCTCTGAGGTCCCACGATCGGACTGTGTTATCCAGACCACCTGTCCACAGTCGACAACCGTCGGGACTTATATCAATGCATGAAGCGCCATCGGTGTGTCCTTGAAATTGTCGGACAAGGGTCTGATTGTGAAGATCCCATACCGCAATATTACCGTCACTGCAGCATGAGAAGCACACCTTTGAATCGGGACTTATGGCGAGAGCGTAACAAGCAGGAGCCGCCGAAGTCAGCTCGGCCTTTATCCGCGGTGTTGGACTCGCCAGGTCCCAGATTGATAGGTTTGATGCCTCTCCGCCCACTATCAGCGTTCGGCCGTCGGGCAGGAGTTTTACAGAGCGAATGTAATTGTCGCGTTGCTAGAAAGTTAAGTGAATTATTAATTTTTTCGTGGCATAAATTGTTTCTTTGTAGACAGCTGATATTAAATTGATTTGCTTTCAGAAATTTAACTTTTTTAATAAAACATAAATTGGCGAGCCATTCTAAAATTCATATTTTGAAACCGATTGTTAAATACAATCTATTTTGTTAACAAAAGTTGTAAAACCGCTAAAAAATACAAATTCTGTAGCTGATGGAGTAATTCAGCTATTGATTGTGTTAAGCTGAATTGAGCAATTTAATGTCCACTGTTTACTACACAATTCAGCTACTAATTATATAAGCTGAATTGAGTAGTTGAAACCGATTATATAATTCTTATTAATTTAAATCGAACAACTGTTCAATTCAGCATAATAGTTTTTTTTCAAGCTGAATTGAGCAATCGTTCTAAAATTCAGTTTGTTTTTACAAACAGATAACTTACTGTACTTACCAAGCAATCCAGCTGGCTGACTGGGTTCTTGTTGCCGGGCTGTGATATATCCCAAACTTTGACGCAACCCTTACCGCCGGTGTACACATATTTGGTTGGGTTGGAGATCGTAACGGCGCAAACTACCTCACCGTGGGACAGAGTGTTTATCTGTCTCGCATGCCGTGGAATTCCTACGCCTACCAGAGCATCGGGAGGAAATGGCACCGGCTGTAGGGTTCCCTCACCATTCATGTGGAATGAGTAGGCGCTGGGAGGGATACGATTTTATTAGATTAGGGTCTTTAGATAAAATTTCTATTGAATAGATACACTTACGGCTTTCCACCAGCAATAGCACCTGTTAAGGGAATACCATTCGTTCTGACGTGAGCATGAGGATCATAAGGCATCGGAGGTCTTCCATACGCTGGATCTGGTGGCGGCCGCTGATATGGGTCAGGTGGCCGTTGATATGGAGAACTGGGGTAACCCGATGGCGGCGCTTGGGGCACAACTGGTTTCGGATTACCAGGTACTGAGGCATTTGGTGTTGGGGTTCGGGCTTTTGCGCCTGGTGTACCAGGCTTGTCCAACTAATAAATAACAAAAGAAAAATTTTCCCTATGTCCTAAAGTTAAGCTAAATATAAAATGCATACTTCTTTCGTTTTGAGACTAGGAGTTGAACGTGATGAACTTGATCCAGACCGAGAGGGTGGTCGTTCACTGGGTGGTTTTGAATTGCTTCCACCGGCCTTATCCGATCTATCTCCATTTAAACCGATACTATCGCGATCTCTGTCCCTCGATTCAAGCGAGGCATGGTCACCATTCTGTCTAGGGGAGGGGGATTCCTGGAAAGACCGGAAAAGAAGTTTTTCTTGATTGGTTAACACCCCTAGACCCTTTAATTAGATAGTTAAAAATTGGATAAAGTAAAAAAGAAAATAAAATTTTGGTTTTTTGTTTTTTTTTTGGTTGCGGTACTGCCATTGACTTTATTAGCGGTAGTAATCGGTTCACAACAGTTCACAAAAATGTACAGCTTATGTCTCTTACAACACCTCTCTAGGTTCTAGGTTTTGAGCAGCTCCCTTAATGTTACGTATTTTTTAGCCTTACTTAAAACTCAACTCACCATTTCATTAGCAACATCTACGACTAAATCCTGATCGCTTTTATCGCCATCATCTTCCTGCAATTTTGAAAAAGAAAAATAGTTTGTTTAATGCGTTTTGTTTTCTTGCGGCGTAGTTTTGAATAGGTAAATTTTTTTTTTTTTTTTTTTTAAGAGTTTTTCAATTTTATTAATTGCAAAAACAATTCTACAAAAATTACTTTAGTTACGTTAATCACTTTGCTATTTTGCTTTGGTGAGTTGAGCTTTTTCGTGTTTTTAAGGCTTTTAGTACGTTATACAAACGGAGGTCACTTCTGAAACACAAAGATTACGTTGTGGAAATAAATGTTATTTAAAAAGGTGAACAGAAAATAATTTTATTTGAATTTTTATTTAATTTAATTTTTATTTTATTTTTGTATAATTCAATTTTAAAGTGCTCTAAGCACGTCCGTTTTTTTCGCGGACGGCTCATTAAAAAGCACATTTATGAATAATGTGACGTGCAAGATTTTTAGCATGCATAATATACGTATGTAGCAATGTTCGTTTATAGCCGATTCAAAATATTCCCTAAACTTTACGAATTTTTAATTACATTTTTCAGGTAAAAAATTGAATTAATGAAAATATTTTGGGGGGGGAAAATGTGTAAATGAGTGCCTAACGTTCGAATTTTATTTTATTTAGAGCATAACAAGGACAATTAGAATGAAAGAATGAAATTATTAGCCCTATTTTAAAAGGGAAAAGTATTTTACACAAATAAATTAATTTTTACATACCAAAGATTCGAAAAAGCTTTAAAAATGCGATTTTAATTGTTTCGTTCTAAATATTTTTCAGCTTAAAAAACATCTTTTTATTTTTAATAAAATTTCCAAATTTATTTTTCTCAAACAACTTTATTTAAAAAAAAAAGAAAACCGGTAAAGATGCGTTCATTAGACACTCATAGTTATGGATTTAGAACTCATACAGTGAGCGAAATTGCTTTGGTTACACTTTCATTTCTTTTAACTAATTTCGTCTGTACTATTGTGGAGCTATTTTTAATGAAATAATTATTACAAAAATTCCTAGTAAAATACCAACAGGCCAGCAAATAAAATAGCCATATATAAGTGCAAAATTGCTTTAGTTCCACACATTTTGTGAACCTCTTGATCGTGCGCAATAACTCAAGTGATAATTTTTTGGAAAATATTTTTTTTTTGTAGATTTCTAAGGTAATTTACAGATTATTGAAAATGTCTGCAAAATTTAGTACTTTTTAGAATCCCAAGTGGAGCTCAATTAACACTAGAACTACCAAAACCGGTCAATTTGTCTGGCACTTAATTCCTTCCTTCATTTCTGTAATTATCTTCTGATTAATGCCAAAGTTTAATAGAATTGAGAATTACGACATATTCAAAAACCTTTTTCCATTAAAGTGTATTAAATTAAAGGTGTAGAAAGTTGTTAAAATTACAGACTCGGGCCGGCAGTTCTAATGTTAATTGCAGAAGAAATTACAAAAATAAAAACGTATAAGGACATTGGGTTGTCTAATCGTGCAATAAGTAAGCTTTCTCATCCCGTCGTTAACAATTATTTAAAGCTTGGTGATAGTCAATATGGAAAAAATTAGTATAAACGTGGTAATCCAAAGATAACTCGAGGACAGCGTTCGGCCATCCTGGATGCTGCATCCTTTGGTGACTTCACTGCAGGTCATATTAAAACAGAACACAATCTACCGATTTCAAACAGGGGAATTCAGAAACATTTATTAAAATCTGGGGGTTGCAAATGGACTAAAAGAGTGCCCAAAACATCACTGCTGAGCAAACAGCATAGAGAAGTCAGGTTAAATTTCGCACGTTAATCACATACACTGGAAGGAGAAAGGGGAAAAATGTTATTTTTTCCAACAAAAAGAAGTTTAATCTGGCCCAGATGATCTGCAATTTTATTGTCATGATATGAATAAAAATAAAGAAGTAGCAATGAGCCGACATTTTTGAAGGCGGGACTGTTATGGTTTTAGGCAGAGCTTTCGGTTATAATGGAAAAACGCCAATTTACTGAATTTCAACCCTCATGAATTCGGAAATCTACGTTTAACTAATTTCTAGAGGTGGTTCTGAATACGCTAATGAAATAGCATTACAAAATTGGAAATTTCAACATGACAACGCGACTGTTCATAGTTCCCGAGTTACAAAATGTTAGGTGAATTGTCCCTTCCGTTCCCCAAATCTCAATGCTATTGAGAACCTTTGGGGAGTATTAGCACGAAAAGTCAACGGTAATGGAAAACAGTATAACAGTACGAGAGCACTCAAAAATGAAATTCGCGAGGCATGGAAAAGCATACCTCTTTCAACTTTGAGGACTTTAACCAGTTAGCTGTTTTTGACGAGTATATTTGTCATGAAAAAAGTGCAAAACTTTGAATTATGACGAGTATATTCGACATGGGTAAAAAGTAAGAATTTGCAGTTTATATTCCATATTGTGGTTAGGTTACAGTGGCTGCCTGAAGGCACACTTAGGCCAAATACGGCCCATTGTTATACCACGCGAGAGAGGGGATGATGTTTCTTTCACCACAGATTAGCCCGTTTTGAATCATTTAGATTATTTGATGAACTGCGCTAGATCCCTGATATCAGCAGATATCAAATCGCTCAGATCTTCAAAAAAGGGAGAGCCCAGAAAACGTCTCTTGCGTCTGAAGAGGGCCAGGCAATGGCAGAGGAGGTGGATGACTTCTGCAGAAGTCGATGTACTGGACACCAAATCTACTGGCATGTCTGCCAATAAGGCAATGCCCAGTAATAACACCTACAACTGTGATTATGTGTGTGCGTTTGAGCGAAATTAGCCTCAACGATCGGTTCAAGTCCAAGGAAGGCCAAATCAGCCGTGCGGTCAGGCAAGTCTGCTCTGCTGTAGCAGGTAAAGAAGCCCTTTTTAAGTTTAAGCTTCCCTGCAGCCAATGGCATACCCCAAGCTGGTGGATGATATCCGATTCGGGTAGAGTAGTGCCGAACCTTGCCAGCTCATCGACCTTACAGTTACCCGGTACCCATATAGGGGCACATTTAAGCACTCAACTGATTCGTCCAGAGATGAGCGACACCTCAAGGTAATCTTGGAGGTGATGTATATACTCGTAAGGGACTTGACGGTGGCTTGACTGTCGGAGAATATGTAGACGTCGCTCGAAGACACCATATGACTCCCGCAGGTAGGATAGCGTCTCATCAATAGCCATGATCTCCGTTTGAAAAATACTGCAGTAATCTAGCAAACGGAAGTATAAGCTGAGATTCAAACACTCTGAGTAGACCCCTCCACCCACCTTGACATCCAGCTTAGAACCATCCGTATAGAAATGATTTAGAAGTATACTCGTCATTACTTAATTTGTGCAATACAATTTTGAAATAAGTACATTTTTCAAAAAGATTGAAACAGTTAACTGGTTAACAGATAGTATGGACAAGCGAATATTTGAAATAATAACAAAACAAGGAAACAGTACCAGTTATTAAAAACTATAAATTTTCCCATATATTTACTGCTTTTTCATTAGTGGAACCATTGCACTTTCCTACCAAATTTTCATTTTTTTTCAATTTAACTTCATTGAAGGAACGAAGGAATATTTTCTTATAAATTTAATTTAGACTTATGTTGAAATGATTTAATTTTGCTCTTAGTAAGGAATAGTAAAAATATGCTTAAATGGTTAAATAGCATTAATTTAAGTTTTCTTTAGATATTTCATGTGGAACTAAAGCAATTTCGCTCACTGTATTTTCGTGTTGAAAAAAAACTATTCTTCAGAAAGTTCAAATGAATTTTTTTTTTGTGGTAAAATTGCTTAAAGCAAACCTTTTCAAAAACTGGAAAAATCTCTCTTTTAGGCTCTGTTTCACAATTTTAAAGTGTTATTACATTACTAGTAATATTTATTTATTTTATACTTGGAAAAATACTAAAAAAATTTAATTTTGCACCAGAACTGAATAATCAATGCATTTAAAATTTTAAAAATACTCACATTATGTGGAATAAAAGTGTGAAAAAAATTTATAGTCAATTTATAAAGTAAACTTTTCAAGTGAAACAGGCCTAAGGCAAAATATTGGCTGATTTTATTAAATTACTGCAAGCATAGCACGAATTTGAGACAAAATGCTCATAATTTTTATTATATAAATTTATAAGTAATTTTGACCGAATTTACTTTCCGTTTTTAGAAATAATTATATATGTATAAAAAAAAAAAAAGAATAAAGGTAACATCTAAGAAAATGAGAATTTTTCGCTACTTACATGTGCTAATTTCTCTTCTTTTCTCCGCTTACTTTCACTTTCTATTTCTAAAGGTGATCGTGGTCTATATTTTTCTCGTTCTGCAGGTGAAACAGAGTTTCTCTGAAAAAAACGTGCAGAAAAGTTCTATTTTCAATTTGTGATTATTGGCTTTGTCCTTTTCAACAATTATAAAAAATGCTGAAAAATAAAAATTATGTAATTAATTTTTCCTAACCCTAAGAAAGAATTTATTTTCCCTTATGCAAAACTTCTTAATAAAATCGCTGAATGACTTTAAAAAAAAACAAACATTTTAAGGAGGATTGCTCAACATCTGAATGGAAATGAATTTGTGTTTTTCTTTTAGAATGGAACAAAATTCAATTTCATTTAAGATTTGCGCAGACCATAAACAAATGATGAAATTTTTTGAGGACATAGAATCAAGCACCACAGTTTACGAAAAATACTTTTAATTTAATTTAATTACTCCCACATTAAGGGGAAGATACAAGACTTGGAATAGTCAAAAGTAAAGTCCTAACGTGGTGCCACCAGAAAATGAGTAATGGTTTATGGTATTAATGTGGCACCACATTGGTGCCACCGTACTTGAATCGTAAATCATCAATAAATTTACTTCTTTATGTTTTTTTTTTCTCGTTGTAATCGTAAACTTTGTTTTATTGTACTTCTAACATAAATCATTAAGTAAAAGATTTTTTTAATTCAACTTACCAGTCTCTCTTCAGCTGAAGGTCCGCCAAGGGGTACTTTAAGGTCTTCTCGATGAAGATCCTGCGGCGCCTTCAATAAACCCTGTGGTCCATGGGGCAGAGCGATGGGACCGCCAAAAGCACTTAGAGGTCCCGCAAGAGCGCCTAACGTTGGAATCGGTTGTGGTGGAGCCCCAGGTATCTGTTGTGCATGAATTTGTTGCTGGAAAAGATGGAGAAAAGCGCAATCTTTATTCAAACACCTTCGCAGATTCTGAAATATAAGGCAAAATCCGAGGAAACATACAAAAAGAATTCAGGCAGTAATCGTGTCAATTGCTATTACTAACAAAAAAAAAATTATATATATATATATATATATAAATTCTTTTCTTTTTGTGTTCTCCGCTCGTATTTAGTTTCTGCAAAAAGCTAAGAGTAGTAGACGAATGAAAGCAGCTTTTTTGTTATTTATACATAAAGCGGCAAATGTTTTCCCATAAACAATGACGCAACTCAGCGACACAAGTGCGAACCACGAAAAACCCAATTTTCGAAGATGCTGGTTAGAGGTAGTCGCGTCACGTTTTAATAGCGCGAATCGTAAAATTGTTGAATATAAAAAGTCGTTGAAACCACTTTGAACGAACGGTGAGCTGAGCCTCTGGTGATTAATAAAACACGACCAGGTGACCTGCACCCTGCTGAATTCATTAATAATCTAAAATTGCAATTATTCGACCTTTCCCCTTATCCCTTGACCCTATCGTTTGGTAGTACGGTGGCAAAAGGCATCCGACCGCTGAAAGCAATTTCGCATCTAACCGAGCGGTAAAACCGCGCAAACAAAAGGCTGCTAGAAAATTTACACCGGTCTGCTATTCATCAGAGATCACGGGAGGGGGGGGGGGGGGGGGGGGGGTGGAAAACGGTGCCGCACCCTCGCCACCAATATTTGGGTGGTTCATCGCGGCGTCCGCCCATCACCTTCGCGCGCAGCATGCAGAGGCCATCATTTTCCATAATTCGATCGTCGACGACCAGACCAACGGTCGACGTTGAACGTCGCGACACACAGAGCGCGTACCATTTAAATTGTTACTCGCCAGCATCCTGTTTTTCATTTGAGGTTTTGACCCACCCCTCCATTATTTTCATTTTAATTATAATTCTGTAAATTTTATTCGGGACCCCTGCATCCCCACCCAAACCGCCTTTCTACGGATGAAGAACTGGAGGGTCATAGTACACGAAACGGTGATGTGGCGGAAACACGCCGCCAGAGGGCCAATGTATTGTGCAACAATCGAGAGTAATCCGAGGGATGGCCACAGGCGCCGCGCTGCCCTTTTAATTATGTGGTCAATTACTGTGATTGTGCATAAAGTGGTCATTGAATTTGTATCGGTAATCAGTTATTTATGACTTGGGTCCTTCTGCGTGCGCTAATCGGAATGAGTTTGCCACTTTTCTGCGGTTTCATCAATGCGAGTATACCGTGCGAGCGCGGTTACATACCGGATGAAATTGGGTCCCAAAAAATCCCTTTTATCCTATTTCCCTACGCTTACCATTCCCCTATCTGCGGTGGAAACTGCGGACAGGAGGGGGTAAGAGGGGATGGAGTTGTTTGATATGTCGGTTAATTATTCACGATATGGACTGCGTATCGACTACATTTTTTTTTTTCGACCTATCCAGATATAATTGAATTTTGGGGAAAACGCAATCTCTGATAAAGTTGAACAGTTTCTACCGGAAAAATCGTACGAAGGACAATCAGTAATACGTAGAAATATTTTATTTATCTATTAAACGAAAATTAAAACCACAGAAATCATAATGAAACATGTACTTTTTAAGGGGACATTCTCATTTTGAAATTTCAATAAAAATTAAATGCTTTTTTCGCATAAATATGTTTATACAGGGTGGGCATCTGTTAATAATTTTTTCATTTGTAAACAATTTTAAGAATTTCTTGAAATTAAACGATCGGCAAATGTTTAGTTCTTGTGAACGTTGCCTGGTTGATGGTGTGGTTGGTTCATTACGAACACTTTCACTAACAGCTGCTACTGCACCAGAAGTACGAACTCAGCCAGTCCAGCTTAAATCTGGTTAAATTTCTCAACGTTATAAAAATGTTAGTAGAAATGCAGGAGTAGCGTATTTTTGAAACTTTAAATTTTATTCTAATTTTTGTTCTTTTTCATGGTATTTCTTCAGTTCTACCCACTGATCGTTTAAAGTAATTGAATTTCTGAGAACAGAATTAGATATCGAACATTTATATTCATTATTATAAAATTTAAATACAGGGTGGGCTATAAGTTTTTACACTTTATTATATCCATTAAAAAAAAACTACTATTATGTGTTAAGAAAGCAGATGTGCATATTTAAATAAAAGTAAACAAATAGGAAAATAATTTCTAAAAATACCGTCGTTTAAATGTTTACGATCTCAACGCTGGCGTTCCCCATATATAGTGCCAAAATCTTAAATTTTGGCACAAACTCTGTGGAATGTCAGTTATTTCTTAACGTTCTCTTCGCGTCTTCTTCTCTGTGATTATTTTCGAACATCTTGATACACGATTTAATTAAATTTAAGCTGGGACACTGATTTAAATCGGGCAATATGAAGTAAGTACGAAACAGACGTCGAACAATCACCAAAACCAGTCAATTTTACTCGTACTCAATTTCTTCCTTCATTTAATTGTATATTTTTGTAATTCTCTTCTGATTTATGCCAAAGTTTAATAGAATTGAGAATTACGACATATTCAAAAACCTTTTTCCATTAATAATTATTTATTCAAATTTGAAAGCGTATTAAACTAAAGGCGCAGAAAGTTGTTAAAATTTCAGACTTGCGCGGCGGTAGTTTTAGTATTAAATTTCCGAAAACCGAGCTCCTGCTACTACTAGTCGTGTGCCCCTCCCCACCATAGTTATGCTACAGAAGAGTTTTCAAAAATGTAAAAATTTTTTATCCACCCTGTTATTTTCATATTCCCCCCTAAACTTAATTTATCGTCCTTCTTCCTATCGTTTTTACTAAGCCTAATTATAATATCGGTCCCCTAATAGTCTATAGTTATTTTCTTAGTTTTGTTTAATTCAAGTAATCTCCACTGTTTGTACCTTGTATTAAGCGAATAAATAAATAAATAAATTTCTTTAAAATAGAGATCGATAGTAAGATAGTAGGACTATATAAATATTTCGTTAAAAAACTAAAGAATGAACTGTTAACAAACATTTTTATTTTCTCATCGGAGAATTAAATAATATTTCTTTAATTTACGAATAAATAGCATTTATTTCTGTTGAACTATTTAACAAGAGTTAAGTAGTTTTTGCACTTTTATCAAATTGATCTATGTATAGCAGTTTAGATTCTCATATAGCTTTCCGGAAGGGTTTTTCGAATCCACTGACTTTAAATTTAATACCCAATTTTATAAATCAAGACTGGTCGCATGTTAGTACAATTTTGCTTCATATAGTAAATCGATATTTTGAGTTTTGGCTGTTAAACGAATTGTAAAACGTTATACCAATTACAAATTAATAAACAAAAGTCTAAATGTGCAGAAAATTAATAATTTTTATATATGTTTACCTTGCTCTACAATACCATTCACTTTTATTTAAAAGTAATTAGCACAAACCCCATTTTTTCACACAGAGTCCAAAATTAGAAAAAAAAAAAATTAATCACGAAAAGGCAGGCAAAAGACGCAATAAAAAAAAAAATTAGTAAAAAGAACATCCAAAGGCACAGAGGTTTTCCATTAGTTCTACAGAATAGAGAAAGAAGCGCTTTTTTTTTTATATAAATATATTTTAACAGCGGAAGATTTGCAATTATAAAACAGAAACGTCTGCTGAGCCGACGGCACATTTATTGTATGTAATTAATGAGTAAACACAAGAGCAAAAGAACCAGAGAAAAGTCTTAATTGATTTCGTTTATTTCACACTTACTATAAGTTGCTGAATTCCCTGCTGCTGATGCTGCTGCAAGATTTGTAGGGGAAGAGAGAAAAAAAACACAGAAATAGAAAGAAAATCATTTTGCTGTTTCTTTTTTTTTCAAAATCATTTATTTATTTATTTTTTTTTCAAAATTAATGTATTTATTTATTAATTTTTTTTTTTAAATAAATTTTTGATGAGTGTATTCAAATGTGGGGTTTTAAATGTGCATAAAACAAAGGGAAACTATCTGTGCTTTGACTAGGAGAACATATGGAAAGAGAGACAAAAGAGCAAAATGAAAACGAACTAGAAATTGATGCCTAATTTGTGAGGGATGATGAAGATCACTTACCCCAATGATGGCGTTTAACTCCGGCATTGTCACCTGCTTGGCTCGCTCGACGGCCTGTAGCACCTGCTGTTGGTGTTCTGCCGCAAGAAATGGCAACAATTGACTTATGAGAGCATTTAGCCGTTTTGCTATTTCTGTCTGTAATTGAGAAAAAAGAAAGAAAATATTCAATTTATTATTCTGTCTAAACGTTCAATTTAAGTTTTTCAATTTTGTTTGCAGTTATAAGAGACTAACAATAGCTGAATACGTGGCTGAATAAAAGCTATTCCGTAAATACTTACAATATAAGATTACGGTTTTTAAGGTCTCTATTTAACCCAAGAGTACCCAAATTTTCAAGTTAGGAAGTGAATTAGCTGAATTGAACTGTTATTCTTTAACATTTGTAATATAGAAACATGGGAAATTTAAGTAATAGAACGGTATACGATTGAACAACGTCTGTTAATTGTGGACACGAAATTTACTTAATGTCGTTTAATTCTTTTCAATAGTAATGTTGGTCAACATCCAAGATCATGTGATCTGACTCCATTAGACTACTTTTTGAAAGATGTAATCTATGCTAATAATCAACAAGCGATTAAATTATTTGTGTTATAATTGATAGATGCGCTTCAGAATATCGATAAAATGGTAGACGTATACCAACGTATCAAAGGTGGTCACTTAGCTTAGTAGGTCTGTACTTCACATTTATTTTAATAAACATTAAATATTTTATTTAAAAACTCTTTTTCTTTTTACAAATTACTTCCTAACCTCAAATTTTGGTATCCTTTATGTTAGCTAGCTAAACTATTCAAATTTACTCGGGTTTTAAGGCTTATTTTAACATTAATTTGCTAAAATGAGAATTTTTGATGGTCATATTAGAAAAGAAATTCAATGACCCTGAAATTTTCTAATAAACCTAAATAGATTAGAGATTTATTATAAAAGACCACTCCCAGGGACTATAGCTAGTTTAATTAAATATCTTAAAACTTTAGCCCTATATATTTTCGGGTATATTCCCACTCCACTCTCGAGGCATTAACTGTGAAGCCCCTACAAATTCGATCCCAATTTTCCATTTGTGATACGATTTTTTTTTTGTTTCTCCCAGCAAATCAGTTCGATCCCAAAAGCTTGTTACAGAACGTCCCAGAGGAGCGGGGGTGTGGCGGGAATTTCTGCATGTGGGTCGATCAAATGCTCTGCTGGTGGTCTAATCATCTATGACCGAAATTGTCGCTATTGCCGTTGTGCAGCAGCAGCAACAACAGCAGTAGAAGCATATACGTGACTTTAGGCTTTTGATATTTGGAGCTCCTTCCAGGTGGACTGCACCATAGCAACTAGCAACTAGCCAGTGGAGGGTTTGCGCTATGGGTGGATGCGGTGCCCCTTTTCATTATACCTACGCGTCGAGATTAAGGCACTCGTGTCCCTCACTATATGCGTAGTCGTTATTAAATTTTCATCAACCTGCATGGGCTACTGCACCTTTTGCAGCCCTATCAAATCAAATTCACTCGTGGTAACGAGCCGCCTCGCCAATGAAATTTGCTCCTCCTTTGCATCCCCGTCCCTTTTGGCTCTGTTGGAGCATTGGACAGATTGAGGTACCAGCACCAAATGCAGGACGCTTCAAGGTACATTTTATGTATGGGGGAGCAGCCACACGCGAATTCCTTTTTGCCGAGCCCAGGTGAAATTTGCCTGGTCACGGGCTTAGAGCAAATATGAAGACGTGCAAATTTTGAAGTGATGTAAAGCCCTCGTCTGGGCCAAAAGGGTGCTCGAACTGAAGCCAGTTAGCGCACACATAGTGTCGCGTGGAGCACTCTAACCACTCACCCACCCACCCATCCATCCATCCATTCATTCACCCAGAGTCCCGGACAGGAATCGTGCGGAGCATCGAAATTAGGTTTGCGGCGGAGCTCCTCATAAATTTTAGATCCTCCAATAAAGTAATATGCGTCCGGTGGATTGGATTTGTGCGCCAGATTTTCATACAGCGAAAGATAAGCTGCTCTGTTCTGTCGTCGTTGTTATTGGGGCGGAGAGGGTCGCAGCCGGCGACAAGACATGTGAAAATGAGTTTTGGGTCAAATTGGAACGAATCCGGGGGGGTGCCGAGGGCGCTTCATTCCGGGGTCCCGGTATATGTGCATCATCATCGTGGTGCATTCCGGGTATTGTAATAAATTGGTAGCCCCGGGGGAAAATAGAAGCTGGATTAGTCGAGTCCTCCCCATCAATGAACAATCGAATCCCCTCGGCCTTGTTTACTTTGCCAGGACCACATAGACCGAGCCCCAGAGGTGGAGCTTCCGAAAAATGAGCAGAACGTTTGAAGTTGTCCGCCACTCAGATGCTCGGAATGTTACGTGGCCTGTAGACGGCCACTGGGGCTACTTCCTCCAGGGCTCCATTCAATTCAAATTCAATTTATGAGGTTAGTTAGAATCGGATTCGACCTATGCCGAATTGTGGCAATTTTCATAGTTTTGACCCAAAACATCTATTTTCTTGTTGGTACCTATCTAAATATTACTTTTAATTCTAATACCAATCATAATAAATTTGAATTAGAGCTCATTTCTTCGTATTAAACATTTTTGAAAAAAATAAATATGTTTTTGCTTCTTAAATATACCAAAATCTCTATACCATAAAAATTAGGAAATGTACACGTACAAATTTTAAATTTTAGATCGACTAGTCGTAAGTAGGATAATTTTTGATTAGAAAATAAAAAATCATATTCACTTACCTGTTTGTGCATTTCTACATTAAGGCCATAAGACATTTCGTAGTACTGTAAAAAAGAAATTATTAAAATAATTTAGTGATTCAAGAATTTAAATTTGAAGAAAAAATTTATAATTTAGAATTGCCTATAAATAAGAGCAACCTTCAGATGATGTAGGACCTTCAAAGCTCCTTTTTAGACAATAAATTTTGAACAGCCCCAAACTTAAACCACCGAACCTCGGTTATAGCCAACTAACCGTTGGGAACGACATGAGAAAATGTTTTCGAAAATGATTCACACCCCTAGTGGGGGGAGGGAGCATTAGCAACGATACGGAGCCCATTTATAGTCAGTAAAATGCTGAAGTAACCAACTGTCGCCGTAATGCACCTTAAATTGGGCAGGATTGGTCGGTTCGGGTTCAAGTTGGGGTTGGGGGGGAAAGTAATCTGAACTGTATCGCAGCCCAGAGGTCTCAATTAAATTCGAATTCGGTTATATTTCTGTGGAGCCAAACTCAACCCCTAGGTGCAATGGTAAGCAACAAACGGCTCGACATAAAACCCACCTCAGAATTGTGTTTTAGTCCTGGAATTAGTCTTTTCATGAAGATAAGCATGAACTTTTGGGACTGGAGAGGATGAACGAAAGTTGTTGGAAATTTAGGCATCGATAGTGTTCGAGAAGTTTAAAGTCTGTTCTATAGAAAAGTGGGATGATAAGAAGGAGGGCTGAGGGTAGGTATCTTTAAACACCAGATGGAAGCTGTGAGTGCAGGCAATAAAAGTAGGTAGTTTAGATAGTGTTGATGATGTGCAAATGTTGTTTTTAATTGGGAATAACTCTGATATTTTAGAGGTTGCGATTAATACAAATAATTTAATTTTTTAATGAAATACGGAAATTTCTGCACTAATTCCCCACTCTCGGGAATTCACTGAGCCGGGTAAAATCCCTGAGACGTGACACCTATCTGCGAAATGATCAAACAACTTGTTTTAATTGTAATGTCCTTGATCCGAAGGTATCCTGGGGCCAAAAACGATGAAAAGGTAAAAAGGACATCTGCAGACATGACAAGAGTTTCTTCAGCATGTTCCCTCGGGGATGCAGCAGATATCAGGCTCTATGCTTCAGTACTCTTTTCTATCTTCCCCTTTCCTACCGAGACCGTCTCTGTCTCCCCATTGGCGGCACGTTTTGAGTTAGAACTTGTAAATTTTGTGGAAATAAGGATTTCATAGTCGGGGACGAGATCCCATAGTATCCTAGACTGGTCCAAAACGGGTTTTCCCCGCTCCAAGTTTTATGTCAGTCAGATCCAGCCTGCAGCAAAGTTGGGTGTTTTCTATTTGCTGCAGATATCCAAGTGGGTTAAGTGCCGCTCCATGGGGGAGGCAGACATCGTTTAGTTTAGTGTAGTTAGCCATCGACCTCGAGGGACGCGGGAATGATTCGGGTAGGGAAGGAGATTGCGAGTGGGGTATGCAATGGGACAGAGAGAGCTCGTCGTTTGGCTAAACGAAACCATGAAATATTGAGCAACAAATACCGGAGGGAGCGGACGGTTGCTATTTCAAATGGAACGTGTTTCTATGCAAGTGCCTTGAGTGCTGTGTTTGGTCAGATCATTTAGTTTGAAAACAACGGCCGGAGGGAGAGAGGGCGGGGAGGATGGGTATGGAGAAGTAGGGATGCAGAGGATGCGGGACATCCGGTCGGGTCGGAACGGTTAAGTGGCGCACCCATTTATGAGCTGAGACCATCACCTCACGAACGGCATAGATGCTATCTAACTATCTCTCAACTGCCATTGGGATAGTGGCTACAATTCCATGGGGGTGCTTCGGTGGCGGTGGTTGTTCAGAGAGTGCTAGCGTAAATACATTTTTGGGGCTTAGCTGCCGGGATTTCGGGATGTGTGGAATCCAACATACTCCTCCTTTTCTCCTAAGTCAGCCCGCCAGTTAATCTTCGTGTGTGGAGCGCCAGTCGGCGAGACGTTCTTCGTTACAAATTGGTCGGGCATGTGGTCAGGGGAGGGTGGTTTGTTTTAATATGGTTTGCGGCATCTTATCATCAGCAAACTTGATCAGAGAGACTGAAAACTCGTCCAATAGGGTGGATGATGGAGGATAGTGCAGTAGATCTGGACCATGGAGTCCCAGTCGCCAACGTACGCTTATCTCACACAGGGATGAAGTCAAGGGTAGAATGTGTTTTGAATTTTCGAGTTGACTGACTTCAACTGAATAAATTGTTGTCCTATGTGATATTTTGCTCTGTCGTCGAGAGCGAACGATTTATTCGAAATTTATGTGAAAACGGACGTTTGTTAGGCAAGTTTCGAGATATTGTCGCCCAACGACTATGCCATGACTAAGCAATTCTAAAATACAATGTCAGTTTGGTGCAATTTTATAGTCGAACTGAGTTCAAAATTCATAACAATTTGTGTCATACTATATAAAAAAAAAACATCAAGTACAAATTATAATTATACATTAGCTTATTTCAAGCATAACCATAGTATGCAGTAGTTTAATCAGCGCCATCTATTGCCGACAAATAATAAACACTTGTAGAGTAATTGATATCACGTTTTACGGACAGAAATATTCTCAGAAATGAATTCGAAAAAACACCATTTGTGTAGGTTGAATACAAATTTAAAATATAAAACAAAAATTCAGTAAATCTATAACTTTTTAAAATGAATTCAATACACATTTATTTGTCCCTTCATCCCTTTTTCCCCTTCCCTATGTACCAAAACTAACAATCTACCGAATTTCCAATTTAATAAATTTATTTCTTAGCCGAACACTCAGTGAATTATCATCACCACAAGCAGATACTTTGAAACTTGAAAAAAAAGAAGAAAAATGTTTCCTCTTCGAACTTCCACTCCAGGCCCTTTTGATCATCTCACCCTTAAAATCTGCAACATTCCAAATGCGGCCAACAAAATCATCCACTTTATAGGAAAGCTTGGCATAATCTTGCAGCTCACATCTCAATTCATCCCTGAAAAGGCTCCTTCAGTTATGAAAGAGGTAAATTTTCACGAAACACTGAAACAAGTTCAAACCCTTGTCCCAAAAGAAAATGCTCGAGGGCTCAGGCTCTTATATCCGTCCATCCTCTACCCTTCAATCCACTTACCCAAACCCTCGGCGCAGTGGCACCAGGAGTACCATCTGAATCCCATTCTGTGTTGGTCCTTATTATTTTTGGGTAGCCGCAAACATCCAACACAGAGCCCCCGGTATTTTCTATTACTTCAGACCCGGATCACATGCACTTGTGAGCCCTGATCCTGCACAGCATCGCATCTATCTAGGGAAACAAGGACTTCTTCCATTCCTCCCCACCTGTTTCCAGACCCAATTCATTCACAATTTTGATGCAAGAGTAGAACGTCCCTGTCCGGACTTGGAAGGCTTTTGCAGGTGGCCCCACCGCCGACCAGACCCGGACCCAGACCCAGACCCTTCGGTCTATAAAGAGTTTGCAAATTTTCGTCGTTGCCCTGATACCGGTTGATGCTGGGTGTGCTCCCTATTATTCCTGGAAATTCCTCCCCATCCCAGCTATCCTGAGGGTGCCTCTAACGGACAAACCACCGATACATTTGCAGTGTGTTTATGAAAATGAGAACCACCCGACGACTTTATTTTGAAAACGCTCTGAAAATTTATACCGTCCGGGTGTATGGTAGAATCGTTTTGAATTCTGGGCTCGGAGCACAACCTCCAGCATTGGGGTTGTCGTTCCGTGAGGTACAAAAGGAGTCCTTCCCCCCCTCATTCATCTGAAGTCTACTACCCCAATGGATTCTACCAAACGGGAGTGGTACTTCCTACAATGCAGGGTGGGGCCATCATGGCACGCTCGACACACAAATTTTCGAATACATTTTACCCAGGAAAATGCAATAATAAGTGCATCGAATCATGCCGAGTGGGAGGACGGAAGGTCGGGATGGGAGCGGTGACTGATGCGGTATTGCAACCGAATTATTGTAGACTTCATCGAAGGAGCACCCCAATGCACAAAGCTTGTCGATTCCAGCCATTTCTGCATGAATATCTGAAAGGGAAGGGGGAGAGGGATGGGAGGGAGTTTCGCCAGAGGTAGAGCCTTGGGTGGCGGATGTGTTTCAGTTAAATTTGATAAACAACTTGCAAAGTTTGAGCTTGGCGTTTGATTCTTTGGACTCTAGTGGACCTTCCCCGCCCCCCGGTGGATCGAGGGTGCGGAGTCAGGCCTTCTCAGGGTATGCCGGGCATGTCGACATTCGACAAATGCATTGCCCTGCTCGAACAAGGAAAAGGGCTCGACGGTTGCATATTTGCTCGTTGTTATGTGTGCAGTTTATCCACCATCAGTATACCCTCAAGCAAAAGAGGCACATTCTAAAGATCTTCTATAGTTTGAAAGGGTTGGTTAGAAGGGACAGAAAAAGGGATTCCATCATTTTACAAAATCCTCATCGATTTTAGAAATCAATTGCTTGTTCAAAACAGCCTGGAAGATATTAGACTAGAAGACGAGAGAAGGATTGGAAATCATGTATTTTCGGTAAAAGGGGTTTTACAAGAAGAGAAAATGTATAAAGAGTATGAAGGACGTCGGAAACAGGCTTTAAATCGAACCCCAATGTAGTGGGCTCTGAATGTAATGCGATAAAATGGTTGCATACAACTTATGCCCTTTGGGTGCATCGAAGTGGAAAATACAGAAATATCGCTGGGAAAGCAAATAGGAATTATTTGCTTTCTATGGTATAACCGGTTTACAGGGTGTCTCAATTGTATGGGGAGTACTGATTAAGGTTTGTGAAAAACCACCTTTTACCCTGAACACCCCTACATAATTGCCAATTTTAATGGAAATCTTTTAATATTAAACTTTAGTCATAATTTTTGATTGACCATTTTGAAATCTAAATTAAGAAAATTTGTAATTACTAGTCCTAATGAATATCCATGAAAAGCCCTGGTTTTATTATTTTGACGAATTAGGTTGGTGCATATAAAATGTTGGATTAAATGTAAACTTTTGCCTCTCGCTATGCTTTTGTTTTTGGCATAACCTCTTTTACAGTCCATTACCAGAGTCCGATTTTAACAAAGATGATTTTTTCAAAAGTGTGTCCTAACAAAAGGGCGTTTGAATTTTATACGGATATAAATTCAACAGATATTTGTGTAATTTTTTTATATGAGTATAAGCTTGGCAATAATGTTGCAAAAACTGCACGCATTATAAACCAGACGTTTGGAAAGAATAATGTTAACGAACGAAAAGCGTTAGTTCGAAAAATTTCGGCCTGGTGATTTTTCCCTACAAAATGAACCGGTTGGAAGATCCAAAACGTCTGTGAATGTTCTCTACAAGGGAACTTTCTACCAGAATAAAAGTTGACCATACTACGTGTATTACGATACCCTTCTGAAATTGGAAAGGTATATTCACCTAAAAATCTGATCTGGTGTATTGGAATAAGTTAAAATTGATTAGGGAAAAGTAAAAATGCTTGTTAACTTGAGTTTTGGTTTTGCATAATTGGGAGATTGCCATAATAAAATGGAAATAGAAATTAAACTAAAAATTATGCAAAATAAGTCCTAATTCATTAATTTAAAGGGTATAATAAATGATTTAAGGTGAAATTAAATAATTTCCACGCTCAATTGTGCGTTATATCAACAATGAACTGTCACTTTGCCTCTCCCTTTTTAAATTAAAAAGGAAAAGAAAATAAATCTCCATTCGTTCCTTTTTCCTTTTTAGGAATACAAAAAAAAAAAACAAAAAACAAAAAAGCGCTTTTTCCTTTGGGCAAAAAAAAAACGTACCTTCCGGAACATTATGTCCTTCCAACACCCGTCCTAAGTATCCTAAATGCTCGTTGACATAAAATCCCTTTAAAATTAACTCCCCCGAAGGTCCTTCAAAAAACAAAAAAAATAAATAAAACGAAAAAAAAAAATTAAATATCAAAGGACGAACCCCCAATTAATAAAATGACATAATTCCACAAAAACGGGAGCTATAAAGGGTGGCAGTTCCCAGCCAGGCCCGGGGGAAGTAAAGTGGAATGATGACATGCCGTTCCTTTTTCATAATAGGGGAATTCCCAGTCCGCAACCACCACCCTTCAGTCTTCTACATATAAAAAAATGGGACCACATCAACACCCTTCCACTCCCACGAACAACTTTTAATGTAATCAGAAGCGACAATCGGGCGCGAATGTAAGCAGCCACCGCTGAATACAAATTTTCATCCGCCACCCCGGGCAAGCCTGGCAAAGTCACATACATCGCGGCGAGCAATAAGAAGAAGGCACCCAAGAGAGTCAGGTCGGACCCGTAGAGCGCCCGTTGAAGCATACCAAGCTACCCCCAACACCACGACCACGACCTCCACCTCCACCACCACCACCACCATCGCCGCCACCAAGGAATCCGCACGGACGGCGCGGAAGAGCAGTGTATAAATAATTTTGAGATTAATTATGGAGAGACAAAGTTATCAGTCCGCAACCCTTGTTTGCTCTGCTGCCCGTGGCTCCCCGCCAGCCGGGTCGTCGCGTCGGGCTAACAGCAGCAGCAACCCCGACGAGTCAGGCACGTCACCCTAATCACTTTGTCATATTGTTCCTGCAGCTCCACCCCCGTCTGATGGGTTTAGGGGGAGACAAGAAGTGAGGGCAGTGGGCAGGGAACGTGCGGCACAAAAAAATTTTTTTTATATATTTTAGATAAGGATAAATCAGATCAATGGTTTTCCCTGCGCTCGTGCCAAGAGCTGTTAGGGCTGTTGATTGAAGGCTGACGTAAGGTCCTAATCGGAACCACACCCCTTACCACTCAGCCTGAGGAAACACATAGGGCGTTTCATTCATTGTGTTTTTTTTTGTTTAATTTCCACTTCACCAGTTACCCACACCCTACCTATTCCTGTGCCCTAAGACAGGATGTTCGTCTTCCGGTTACCCTCGGCCAGAAATAAATTCCATTTGAGCTTTGACATAGAAACCAGCCACTAAGAGTAATGGGATAGGGGGAGAGAAAACAGAATTCCATCTTTGATGAGGAGTAGGGGCGGTTGAGCACGTTTTCATGCGTGCTCGGGGTGGAATTTCTTAAGTTTGATGTCAGAGAACTTGTGGATTCCAGGAGTCTCTCAATGAAGTTGCTTTGAATTAGCTAAGAAGGGATGAGAATTGCTCGAATTCCGAGAAAAGTTTTCGAAGAAGAATTGAAATTCTCTGTTACCTGTTTTGGGCCAAAAACAAAAGCTAAATAAACACATTCAAAACCATATATAATTGTTATTTATTTATAAGAACGATATAACTTGATTACCAACGTATATTGCTTAAAGCAATATTTAAGACTGTAATTTATTAATTCCCAAAATTTTACATAGTAAATTCGAAATTAACAACATCTTAAATCAAATCAAAATAAAATTTCAGAGAAAACTATTTAGAAGAGCAATAGCTACATAAATACGAATGTTTAACTGATATTTAGACAATTTTGAAGACTTGAACTAGCTTAAAGACATGCTAAAAAAAATAATACTGAATCAAACTTAAAATAGGATTAAGTTAACATAACTCCTTAATAGTGAAATTTCATTTCAAAGGTCGGTATTTACCATGTGTACAATTGAAGTAAATTAAAAGAAAATGGCAAATATTACAAGTTAATGGTAATAATGTTTAAAACGAATATGCTCGTCATTTCACAATTTGCTCATGACGGGAATATTCGTCAAACACCGTTAATATTTTAACCAGATTTTCATTTGTTCAAGACATATTGCTTTAATGTCTGTAAAATATCCATACAAACATACATACCAAGTGCCAGAATATTCGTCCGACCACTGTGAGGTACGAGCGTAACCAGTGATCCATCAAGAAAATCGGCTGCTACCGTAGTTACCAATGGGAATTCGAACGCAGTGTGTATTTATTTACAGTGCCTTTCTTTACGTACAATCCCGACATAGCCCCTTGCGACTTTTGGCTATTTCCAAGATTGAAATAGCCGCTCAAAGGGCATCGGGGTTCGACGACACAGAGACGATTCAAACGAATATGACGAGTGTATTGAAGGCAATTCCAAAAAATTGACTACCAGAATTGCTTCAGGACGTGGAAATACCGATGGGAGCATGTTTTCCAGTCGAATGGGGAGGGTTACTTTGAAGGATGCTTTGAGTCGGATAAAGAAGAATAATGTCAGTGCGGAGTTACGAACGCAAATCGAATACTTTTTGGGTATACCTCATATATGAGTGAGTTATTTTATTGTATTGTCGTTTAAACATGTGTATCATTGATAACATTTTGAATTTAAAGATTTAAGAAAATTGCATAAAGCAGAAACAGAAAATCCATATTTTGATATACGCACGCATCGGAAACATTCCGAAAGAATATGCTTCTACCAGTTTTTGAGCGGAAGCCAAAAAATATAAAAAAGGAAAAACGTAAAATAAAAATAACCCCCACAGTACTTTTCCCTAATCCAGGAACAATCCTGCCAAAATGTGGAAAGACTACCCCTTTCAGGTTCGATGCATCATGTCATGACTCGCTCACTTCCCTCGTCGGCGCCGGTTAAAATTCTTCCTCCCCTCCCCCAAGTAATGGGGAGCAGGGAGACAGAACTTCGGAAGAGCAACGCCGCCGAGCACGCTTGTGTTTATTATCCAATTAAACCCACAGCCGAGTGGAATAAAGGCAACTACATCTGGATGCCTTCTTAATTCCCATATCCATCCCGCATGTGCTGCCATGCAAGCGAGCGAACATCCCTCACTCCTCATATGCGAGAGGGGATTGGATACTTCACTTTCCCCCGCCTAAAAACTAAGTACCGCAGCCCCCTGGCATCCCGACCTCAGTTACAGAAATTGAATTTATAAAATTTGCACTTTCCGCCCTTGCTCCGAAACATTTGCCGTAATTATCTCTCGCCCGCCACTGATACCACTAAAATCCGTCTAATGGGGTTCCACACTAACTTTCTGTTGCATCAGCCACTATTCATTTAAAATAAATGAAATTGTGCAAATACGAAGGTACGGATGGGGTTTGGAGGAAGGGTGCATATGTGAACTCCAGGATTCGTGATCGTCCTGCATCATACTGCACATTGCTGAAGTTTACGGGTGCACAGCATCCCACCCACTCTATGTTTTTGAGGGTGCAAAGGAAGGGTTCTGGGAGTACGAAGAGTGGGGCCCAACTTGCATCAAGTTAAATTAGGGAATGTATAAATGGGACTATGGTGTTGGGGTGCAAGATAATCCTCATCATGGGATAGTCTAAAATAGAGGTTTGGAGGGCGGAATTGATATGCTTAAAACCGCCAGTAAAACCTTTTGCGCTTCCCTCCTATAGCTTTTGTGTTAAATAATTACCGCGCGATTAGCACACAAAACAAAACAAAAACAAAGCGGTGAGGATAAAAAAATATATATATATAAGAGACGGGGAGGGGGAAAAAAACATGAAATGCATTTGCGGTTGAAGGGCCACTACTCAGTAACGGCAATTGCACCCAACAGTGCAGCAGGGTGCTGCAGAATTCCCAATGTTTCCCACTGCTTGTCGCGACGTATAGTCGACTCGACGGCGGTAGTGGGGGCACTTTAGGGATAAAATTACTGAAAGCATGAACTCGCGCTCCCTTGGGGTAGAAAATAGCTACCCATCCAGGATTGGGGGTAATTTCACATGTTTGGGGTAGGGGAGGGGATCAATTACGTGTTAAAACAGCAAAATAACAACAACAACAACTATACGAACAAGCTCCTGTGCTGGCATCCAAATGCACAGCGAATAAATTGAATGTTTTGTTTCTTCCTCACGCTTTTCACGTTCACAGCCAGAAGTACCACCACTAGCAGTGCTCCCCTGCCCCCAAATGAACTTTTCATGATTTTTCCTGAATGAAATTTTAAATGTAAGCTAAGTGCTACCCGGATACTGGCAGACAAGTATAGCAGCTGTGGCGGGCAGGCCATTTGATTAAAAAAAAAAAAAATAATAAAAACAAAAATGAATTTAAAAAAAGGAAATCGTTTTTAATTTTTTTTAATAATTCTGCAAAGTTTGCGGTGGAAATGGAGCACCGCCAATTATTTACAGCGAAAAAAAATTCTGTGTCCTCTGAGGGAGAGACTATCTATTAAAGTGTAATGAGGTCAGGGTCGTTAACGGACTAGAAATAAATTAGGGACCCTGTGGGAATATAGAAATAAATAAGATGTGTGAAGGTAAAATTCGACTATACCCTAAAATCCTAAAGTATACAGTCTATGAAATCTTTTTATTATTCTAATTTAAACCGACTTAAACAAGGATATTTAATTCGAAGCAACTCGCGTGTATGTTTACCCATTCATCAGAAATAAATAAACCGATTTTCACGAAACGTGTTGAATTTACTCAATTTAAATACCTAAATATTAGTCTAACTCATCATAATCATTGATTTTTATTGTCCCGTGAACCTATTAGCAAAATGAGAAATTTAACTAGACCACATCACATACAATTTACCTAATTTTCTGCTAGTTCCATAAAATATCCCAAAAACAAATACTGTCCACACCCTCGTGTTTTGCGTTGCAAATCGATTTTGTGACACTCGAAAAGTTCATCTAATCCCCCTTCTCCTTTACCTAGTTTGTCAGGATAGAATTCAATCAAAATCGCACCCGAGTTCACATAAATTTGCTCTTACTTGTATCTAATAAAGCCCCTCGAGAGCCAGAGCTCAGTCAATTGTTCGAACGTGATAAATAATAAATACACCCCCGGGGCCGCGACCCCGTTGCTTCGGGCGTCACTGCCACAGAAAGCGTAGGGGAAGGGATTGCATTTAGCCACTAGGGGGTGGCAGGTCAAATCACGGCACAGTGGCGGTTAACAAAGTACTCGGTGAGTGCCTTCGAAGGCCCTTGTTAGTGTAGCCCCGTGCAATGGAACGACGACAACGACTATGATGATGATGATGACGACGACGACGGCCGCAGAAATCAAATTAAAACGGAATCAGCTCCGTCCGGATGATGGGTGAGTGGATGAAGGAGGTGCATCCCCCAGATCAGCTCGGCCTCCTTTTATATTCCCTGTATCGTGCAGTTATATTCTGCCGTGATCCCATTCAGGGCACACGTGCTCAGCAGCGTATCTCTGCCACCATCAACTGTTGTGTGGCGCTATCTTTTGAGGTGGGAGTGGAACAACACCATTCTCTTTCCTCTGAGGGGTGAGCATACACGATCGTCCTGTTAGGGTAGTTTTTATCTAGAGAAATAAGCGCCACAAACACCCCAGGAATTCCCCCTAAGTCTGAAGAGGATTGCTTTGCTCTGGAATCATTTAAGCGTGGGTGCACCACCCTCACCGAACAGAGACGGGCGAGGCGGATTGGAGAAGGGGGGTGAAAAACCCTGTCATCGTCGTCGTTCCGCTTGGCTGGGTTAGGGCCAGGAGGGTTTTTGTATGGGGTGAAATCGGGACAAGGAGGGGAGCCACAATTTCTTCGCTTCCTCTCTTCATAACGTCCTGCTGGCGGCGCGGCGCTCGTCGTCGACTTGTGAAAAATCGTTGCAAATTGTGTTACACCCATTTAATCTTTGAAGTGCTCCCGGCCAAAGCGAGGGGAGCTGGTCGAAGATAAGCCGCCCTCCACTTGCTTCTATTATAAGCTTTGTAATAAGAACGATAATCGCGACACATTACGGGGCAGAAGAGACGCGTGGGAATGTAAGGATGGCGCTGGAGATAATGGCTCCATGCCGAATTTCTTCTTCCTTTCGCATATAAAAGGGCAGAGTGCTATCCCAATCATTTTTGGACTTTTTCTCGTTTCCTTCCTATTTTTTTTTATAGTCAATCAGTATTTGGATTGTTGAAAGAGGGGATGGACCAGCAGTAGCCATGGCTACATCGAATAATTACGTAATGACTAAAATTAAATTAATCACAGCACGTTTCTAACGAAGGGTGGAAAACGACTACGTCTAGGGGGGGATGATCATCTAATGACGCACTCAATGGGTTACACCAGCTTCTGGGGTGATCAGTCATGAGTCATTTAACGAAGGGTTTTAATCGGCAGGGAGAAAAGGTTTTTGGGCACTTGACAGCCCCTAGTAACCCTTGGAGGCACAAGTTCTGTTTGAACCCTCGCAAATAAAAAAAAAACAAAAAAACAATCAAAAAGGAGATAAAATGGTTCATTTTACTTTAATACCACACCAACCGTATATAAGGGAGAGAATCCTTAGTTCTATTTAGACTACGAATTTATTTAAAAATTAAATAAATTGGCTCATAGCTAAACTATGAAAGATATTTACCCAAACTCTTAAATTTAAAATAAATAAACCTAATTTTAACACGTGACATGAATAAAATTTCCTTCACTGTACACGCATTTCAAATTATTGAAATGCTAAAAATATATTTGACGGTAAATAAAATTCGATTTATAAAATTTACGAAACTTTTTTTTTTGGAAGGTGTGAAAAACAAATGAAAGGCGAGTAAAGATGAACTAAATGGCATTAATGGTAAATCACAAGTGACATCTATTTGTATGATTTGGATTTATTTTCTTTTAATGTATTTGAGTGATCTAAGAAACGTACAGAATTTGGTGATTGACTACACTTGTTTGGCCTTTCGAACATAAATAATTAGAAAAGTTATTATTATCTTATTATTAAAATTTACGATATTTATTCCTATGACGTCAAAAAAGTAGTAGTTAACAATTAAAATATGATTTAACGTGAAAATGCCGATCTACGATATTTTTCTAAATATATTTAGGAATTGAAGAGATTAAATATCAAAGCTGATAAATGACGAGTCAAAGGAGTATCAAATACAAGGTTAGCAAATGCAAATATAACGAATGATCCTTAACCTTAAAGCAATCATCCCCTTGTGAATTCCCTAAAATCAACCCACTCCCTCGGCTGCGGTGTTTAGGAAAATATTTAAATCCTTTCACGTTTTAGCTCTCGTAACAAATCCAATTTAGTTTCCGAGCAGGAGCAGAAGGAAAAATAGCAAGTGGGTTGGAACGATCTCGGTGTCGCCACCGCCAGCACACCGCTACCACCGCCGAGAGTAATCAAACCCTCAACTCACCTAATTTGCCAGGGTCGCTTGGTGTGCAGCGTGCGAACAATGCACCACTTCCACTTCTGTTTAATTCCATTATTTGTGCAGTCGTCCAAGAGTGTACCAAGGGTGAGACAGGGGTCCAGAGAAGTCCCGCACAACCCTTTACCTATCCTTTCCCTCCTTCCCTGCCGGAATTCATTCCTTTGCCTGCACTATCTACAAAAGTATACAGGCAACGCGGGATGGAAGATAGAGGAATGGAAAATTGGAGCAGAAGGGGTAGGGAGAAGTTCTGATGGTGCAGAGGATGACGAAAGTTTTCAGGTAGTAAATAAATGCGAGCTTATGGCCCCCGGGGCCACATCATCGTTACTACCTCCGCAGGTGCAATGAAAGTTTCCTTTCATATTTTTAATTTTATTTCCACTGCACCAACGGCAGTTTTTACACCCAAGATCTGACGACCCCCCCCTTCATTTCTACCCTTTCTTGAGCGCCTCTGGCGTCAGAGGAATTACGAAAAAGAACACCGCTGGGAAGAAAAGGCGGCAAATAAATCAACTTACATAAAAGTCGATGTCAGGGGACTTGGCATCCCGGAACCGCCGTCGGCAACGAGAAGGTGGGCTTTGGGCGGCGGTTCGGGGAGGGGCACCAGCCAAGCACTTCTTGTGCAGCCACAGCGCGTTATACTTTGAAGCGCTCTTGTAATTAAGTCGTTTTCAGCTCCTCGGAGACAATTTGGTTTTAGCAGCAGCAACCCCCTCCCGTATATTCCGGCGCCACTGCCCTGAAGCAGTGATGGAGACGGGTTGTTGGGGGGGGGGGGGCAGTGGCGTACTGGAAGATTCATTTACTTACAATTTTAATTCGAATTAAAACTGCACGGAAATCAGGGTATCAGCGAGTCGCGAATGACGATGAATCTTGGTACCGTAGGACGGACGGACGGACGAGCGAATGGTTAGCATGCCTTGTTGGTGGTTAAAAGGTACGGAAGGGAAGAGGGGAAGAGATGGAGCGGCTGGTTATCGTCACCATCCATGTCAAGGCGCTGGAGTAGTGCTGCCAAGTAGTCGGCTACGAGAGCTGTTCAACGGGCGGGAGCTGTTAAAGAGGACTTGAACTTTTTTCCCTTTACCACTTTAATTGTGTTTTGATGAGGAGCTGTCGAGGGTTCGCGCTTTTTCCTTCTTTGAATGGAATAAGGCGGCAGTCCCGGGCACAGAATGAGAGAGCAAAATGAGAGGGGGGAGGTGGGTCGAGTGTGGCAACCACCATCCATTTTGAGGGAAATTTTACTCTTCTCTTGAACAAGTGAAGAATGATAGGATACTTAACTCTGTGGCTCTGGGGTCGTTCAGACGTTTTAATGATATTTTTTTTCTAGTTAACGGTTGGGAGCGTCAGAGAATTTACAAACATATCTAGATATAATTGCTTAAAGTATAAATTTTCCGCAATTTAAAGAGGATTTATAATACGTACCATTACATAATGCCGCTGCATTTCAGTTTTCTCATTTGCCAGCTTCTCGCATTCTACTTTTAATCTGAAAATGGAAAGGGCAAACAGTTAAACTAATTAAAATTAAGATTTGAAGAATTATTTAACAAGCATAACACTGTTTACTGAGAAAGTAAGTAGGTAGTAATGTTAATTTAATTGTATTACGTAGCGATTTCGCTCCTGTCGAAAATGGATGAAAATATCGTCTTTAAATTTTTGTTGAATTACAATTTTTGGAGGGGGCACAACTATCTACATATCTATTTATTTGAGATAGGTTAAGTTTTAAAATATCTGTTATAATATATGGTATAACAGTCGCATGATATCGGGTCTTAACGATCTCCATAAATACTAAATTTTCAATCGATTTAGCTAAACCAAATAATATTATGGCATGGAGTCAAATGGTTCAAATAAAAACTATCCTCAAAACCAATTAAACCCAATATCCCGGAAAAAAACAACTCGAAAAGCTGCTGTTCCAAAAGCTTCCACATAGAGCTCGGCCAATGCTCGTTATTACGTCAAAGAGCACCGCAGCGCACAAGACCGCATAATTGCGGATGACCATCAGAGCGGTACTGGATTTCAATCAGAGTGCAATTTATCAAATTGATTTTGACGTTAATATGCTTAGAGCCAGGTCCCGATTATGCGAATTAAACCGGATTACCCAGTTCCATTGAAAACAATAAAAATCCAGTTTATCGCCAAAATCACCGCTCAGCACCGGCCATGTGCGAAAATAGATTTAATTAAACACAATAATGCCCCGTAATGTTCACGCAACAGATTTCCCACCAATATGATCTGATCCCGCCAATCGGACCGGAATAATTTCCACTCTGCCTCTTGGTTATAATAAATTGATTACAAAAAATATATATATATAAAAACTCTATAACTGGAAAACAAAAAGTGGTGGCAATCAAGCGTGCAGATATGGGTGCTACCATAACGACCTCTATACAAAATATTTACACTCCCCCACCCAAAATGGGGGTACAGCTATCAGAAGTCAGTGGCAGACAGAAAAACGCGAAAATGTTAAAAAGGTTAAGTGAAATTTGAAATGATACCCACAAAAGAGAAGCCCACCTCGGGCACCTGTGTGCATAAACGGTAACTGAGGTCCGCCTGTCGCGCAACAGTTCGCTCGAACGCTGCCAATGGCGGGATCATTACACGTGTGTGCCGCCGTGCAGTACAGACCAGACTTCGAACTTAACTCACCCGGTGGCGCACCCTCGAAAAACATGCAATTTAGCCCCACGATTACTCGCGTAATGAGACGAATCTCATTATCGGGTGTAATTGCCTATGAGAAAGGGATAATCGCGTGATAATGAGTAGCAACAAGGTGCACACTGTGTGTGCACTCCCCCGCCACTGCCACAACGAATTTGTTCGCTTGCTCGTCCGCCAACCGCTACGCCACCGGTGTGTCGCCGCGCGCTTGCTTTATTTTATACATGAAAATATAAAACGGCCCAAAATATTTCATATATTTCGCATGAATGCTTTGTTTAGTGTACTGCTACCAGCACTCCTGCTTTTGCTTTGCCCCCCACGGCTCTCCTACCCCACTGCCTATCATACAATACAATGCAATTTCGCTCAGCAAACGGTTAATTAGCGCGCGAATGAAGTTGTTGAACGCAGCGAGAGTGATTTAATGGGAGTTAATTTTTACGGCGATATGCCGAGTTGAGGGCGCTTCGCCACAGTGCGCCACAAAACCTCGCTCATTCTCCGGGCGGTGGCGTTGGCGGCGTTGGCGGCGTCGGCGGTGGGCCGGTTTATGGATTCGCGCGGCTATTGGGCCGCAGTGGCCCACTTTTACAAATTACTCCACAATGGACGATAAAATGGTTGAATCGGTGGCCTTTTCGAGGGAATTTGTTTTAAGTGCTTTGTTCGCTTTTCAATTTTCACTTTTTTATCTTTTATATTCGTTGGAATATAAAAGGGGGTTAATTCGACAGTGGAAGAGACTCTAATTTGGAATTGCCTTCCTGTGGTTTTAAAACCATAATAGTGATATTGTGCAGACATTTAAATTTAAACGCATAGAAATGTATGAAATATTTCAATTATTGCCTCTTATTTATCTGACCGGACTCAAAAAGTTTTATTCTATAGAGCCTTAGGGTAGCATACTGAGTCCGTTCCTTTTTAATCCTTAAAAGGTATCATTCAAATAATTTCCGTTAAGAGTATCATGGGTGAAATTTGACCCCAATATACGAGGGTTGTCTAAAAAGTCTATGACAAGACGTATTACCTTCAAATTCATTGTTAGTTTTCAACATAGTCTCCTTGTAAATCTATACACTTCTCCCAGCAACAAAAAAAATTCGGTTGGAGCTAGATCTGGTGAGTAAGGAAGGTGATGAAACAGTTAAACCATAATTTTCGTCATGACAACCTCTGAGGTGTGAGACGGCGCAATGTCTTAGTGAAATAAAATCTTTTTTTCACAAATGTGCCCGTTGTCGTGAAATTTTTGCCTTCAGCTTGTGAAGTAATGAGGCGTAGTATGATTTTGTAATATTTTTTCCTTTTTGAAGATAATTGATTATTAAGATAAGTTCATGATTACCTCAGAAAATAATCGCCATCATTTTCCTACCGGAAGGAACATGCTTTATCTTTTTTGGAGCCATTCCTTCCTTCGCATTGTTTTGACTGTATTTTTTTTTCTTGCTAGAGTTTAATGGCATATTCAAGTTTCTTCTACAGAAATAATAAATACAGCAAAAACTCGGATTTATCGCGCCTAAACTGCACCAACAGAGCGTTGGAAATGTTCATTCGAACACGTTTTTGCTCCAAAGTGAGCGAACGTGGCACCCAATGCGCGGACAGCTTTCTCATGCCTAAATATTGATTCAAAATGGGACAAACACGTTCTTTGGATATGTTCATAGCCTCTGATATCTATCTAACTTTAATTCACCGGTTTGCTAGCACTATTTAGTGTACTTGAGCGATGTTATTGTCAGTGGTTACAAAATTTCATGGTGGTAAATACACAGTCCTTGTACACAGCATCCCACACGTCTTTGATTTACGTAGGCGTATTGCCTTTCAAACGCAAGTATATTTTTATCAAAAATACTCACATCGGCTCACTCAAATGACTGTCAAACAACAACCACGGGTTTAAAATGGCTGAAATTTTGGTGGTACCTTATAAAGCATGCGCAAACACATTCCTCAACTTTTGTTTATAAGTGCGCTGCCATTGAGGTCCGACAATTTTCAGTACATTAAAGACCATTAAATGCAATTAAATATACCTATTATTAGCATTATTAAATGTAATATTTTATGATAACGTTAATTTTACAGCTACCATAGTATAAATGTGCAAATTTAGAAAAAATCACTGTTAAAAACCATTAGGTCTTTCTAAAATTTGAGAATAGCAACTTGCCTGGGGTGAAATTTCACCCATTATACCTTTTAAGGGTTAATAACTACTTTATAAAAAGGTAATCGTCGCGTTTTACCCCAGCTACCAGATAGGAGATTAAACTTTGATTATGGGACCCTTGAACAGAATTATGCTATGACTTTTAAAAGACATATTATGAAACTTACGTGTGATATTGAGCTTGTAAAAAATTGAATTCCTCCTTTATCCTTTCTAATGTGTCGACTATTGTAAACTTCAGCGGGCCCTGCGGCGGGGGACCCTGAAAAAGATAAAAAAATAGTACATAAGTAGGTATTTTCATTTTTTTATATACATATATACTAAATTTAAAAATACGATAGAAAAAAATATAATACAATTTTTATTTATGAAATAATTGATATTGATCTGACTGTTATCGTCTTATAAGAAATAATCTCTCAAAGAAAAATATGAAATTTCGTCTCGAAAACCACTCAAAAGTAGAACTGAAATCCTCAGTCCCATCTTCCCATATCTTTCGAATATTCCGTAAAATATCCCCAAGATTTCTAAGGAAGTTTATTCCACTTTAACAATTTTAAGCTTCATGATGACGGTCGCTTTTTGTATCAGTTCTGCACCCGTCATGAGCCCTTTTCTACATCTTTCTTTTTTTTTTTTCTAATGTTTCATCCCTCTTAGTCTACAGACAAATCCACCTCGGGTGGAGATACACTTACCCATTAACATACTATACTGGGAATTTCTGCATACTCCAACTTCCACATCCGGTTCTTGGGGGATTTGTTTTGGGTTTCTTATAAGATTTCCTTTTCCTGTAACACTTCCTCCCCATCCCATACCATCACTAAATAGAAGCGCCCTTCAAAAGCTCCCGTTTTCCTACAGTGTTCGGGTTCCTTTTTTCCTTGTTTGCCCTAATTCAGCCAACAAGTTTCAAAAACGCTTTCTCCATAAACGTAAGAGGGTTGTTCTCTTGATTTGAACCCCATAACGTCTATAGGGATCATGCCACCTAGCGCCCTATTCCGCCCACCATTCAGATATTCAAGAGAAAACTAAGGTATCATGAATGCAATAGGGGTGGTAAAGATGGTTGGGATGGATGTTGTGTAGTGTATGCTACGGATGGATGGATCAGGGACGCCCTAACACGATAGTATGTCGGAGGGATAGGATAGGTGGCGCAGAGACGGGGAACGATAGCGTCGAAGGCAGAAGTATCTTGTCATGTGTATGTTTTCTTTTTTTTTTTTTTTTTGCTTGCTTTCTATTGTGCAAAAGGGTCCTTTGCTTTGCATTCATATCACCTCCTCTGGGGATATGTGAGGATATTTTTTTATAGCTCTCTAGTTGTAGGGATAAGATGAGATTTCTGCACTCAAATGTGTGGCCTTGCCAGTGTGTACAAAGGGAGGGACGGGAATGGGGAATGGAAAAAAAAAGGGATTCATTCTATCGCCGGCGTGAATACTACAACAACAAAAACAAGAGGAAACACAAAAAAAAAGGGACAGAAACTTCTTTTGAAATTTGCAAGGATTACGGACTTTACCTTGATGCCTTTTTTCTTCAGATTTTATTTTCACGGAGCTTCTTTCAAAATGATTCGGTTATAATTTGTAAACAAGGCGTATAGAATGAGAAGGTAGTCTTAGAGGTATACAGAGGAGGACATGAAGCGTATTTTTTTTATTCAACTACTATATATGTATAACCGAAACCACATAGTTCCTTTTAATTTAACCCTTTGAGAGAGTCGGCCTGGGTCATAAAACAGCGTTTTGTGTGGGCGTCGTTTTAATATCTAATAAGTAAAGAATTCTTTGTTTCTCAAGGTTGAAGATCTCTTTTATCTATTCTGCTTTGGCGGTATTAAAAACAGCTCACTGAAAGTTTTTAACTGCATTTAGCTGTTAATTTACAACTTAGAATGAGAGGCTACTTTCGTAAGATTTGTTCAATAATTGCTAAAATGTTACATTCATTAATCCCGTATTTTTTAAGAAATCAAACATCTTTCCTATATATTAAAAATCTTAGGAAGGAAGGTAAAATTTCTAGCTTTTAATCATAGTTACAAATTACATTGATGATGTATTAACCTATTACCTATCAACGCTGAAGAATGCTAATTTTTTTAATTATTTTTAAGTTAAATTTTAAGTATTAAAAATAGAGATTTTTAGTTAGCATTTATTTTTTAGAGTAAAAATGATGATGACACCGAATTTCAAAAGTATATCGTTGAAGTACAACTGTTTTGTGCACTCATAGCAGAAAAAAATATGAAATTTTCTCTTAAATGAGACAAACTTTTTGATTTTCGGTTTTTTTTATTTCACTGCGGCTATATTTAACGTTTTAATTGACAAAACTTAATTTTGACTCCAGATTCTAAAAAGGCACACTAGAAAGCACTAGGAAGCATAACTTTCAACTAAAACTTCTCTTCTTTTAATAATGAAAATCTAACTTAAAAATATTCAATAAAGATTACAATTCTACGACGCTAATGGGTTAACATTTCTATTAAAAAATATTAAATGTTAGAAAACCTAAATGTGTATCTATGTGATGCAACAAGTTGCACCAAAATTACTATCACCATTTATCTAAGTTAAAATTGAATAAACCCATCTCAAAATACCGCAACGCCAGAATATATGTATTAAATATTTTACCCTAGCCACTCAATCGTACATACATATGCAAGTCCATCAGACACCCCTAAACACTCACTTCAGACACCTTCGTATAGCTGGAAAGCAACAAATTTATCTTTTTCCAATTTACTTTAAGGAAACCTTCCCCCTTCAAACGAAAAACATGAAGGCCCCAGAGGTGAACCTCCGTACATCCTGTAAGCACTCGACAAACCCGCCACCACCAGGCACTTAAACCGTTACCGTTCTTCAGCTGGGTTTTGGCACCGACATGTTTCACCCCCTATTCTCCTCTACGACCCCCCTTATTCTCCCCATTCTTCTTAACCTTCCGAGCAACCACGTCGTTCACATTTCAGTTGGCCGCCACAGCCATGACGGGAAACTTATTCTCATCACACCCCCCCTTTGGGGATGCTTAACCCCCCTTTCTGGTGAGTATATATGAGAATCAGGCTCCACTGTCAGATCGGATGATTTGTGAGCATTGGGGAGTCTCGGCTCGGTTGATGGTTGGTCGCTCGGCGGGGGGAGGGGGGTGGTATCCGCCGGATCCAAAAGATGTTGTAAAGTGCAGGAGCAATGATGGCAGTCAACCAGTAGTAAACCCTTCTCTTTATCCCATGTCCCGATTCGTAACCGTAATGTGGGGGGCTGGACAATTCAAGAGGGAAAGGGAATATCCTTATAAATATCCCCTGTACGATGGATATATGCCCTAATGTGCGATTTTTATTGTGGAAGCACCCAATCGGTCCATTTACAGCCCCCCATTCCCCAGCATTGATCCTACCCCACCCACCGAGATAATTCCCAACAGGACCCCACACACATTTTCCTGTGGGATCTACTTGCAGACGTTGTTGGCTGGATTTCATTTTATTTATTTCCAACCACCCCGTTCGGGCCTATTTTTTTTCCTTTTTTTCTGTTTCGACTTTTATTTTCTTTGTCGACTATGCGGCCTCTGCTCTTTCCTCTCTCTCCCCTCTCATACTGGCTATATCCTTCTTTTATCCCCACCCTCATCACTTATCCAGCTGTTAGTAGGACTGATGTCCGAGGTAGTGGGGAGCAGAAAAAGCACTCTGCCGTGTGATATTTGGTAAATATGGCGAAAGGGAATGAGGGATTTTTGGTGTTGGAGAGGATTGGGTGGAACGGGAGCAAATAAAGTTGGGAATGAGCTGAAAACGTGCGATGCTAACATCCCCTTATTTACAAATAAGCGACATACAGAGTCGGTAGGAAGAGGGGGGAGTTGGGGGGTGTAAAGCGACTGACGGTATTGCTACTGCTTCTGCTGCTACTCGAAAAAGCTTTGCTGAAATCATAAAATATTTATACGACCGGGGGAATTATACATTGCTAAAAAGATTTAGGAGCCTTTTGGTTTTTAGGGGGTCACCCACATCCGAGAAAATCTCGGAACCCATTGTTTTATGGAATTTTTTTTGCACTCGTTTTTGAACTATACAATGCCTTTCTCTCATCACAAATTGGCGCGTTTCACGTTTGAATTCATGAATTTTTCAATTTTTAAAGATTTTTATGATTTTTGTTAGTGAACGCGGTGGGGTGGTAAATAAAGAGTGGTGAATTGGAAATGACATTGTCAGATTTTACGTTTTACGGTTTTGCTTGCAACACGGATCATTTATAACTTTTTTTTTAAAGCAACTTCCAAAATATGTGAAATTACTTCTACATCATTAAAAAATTATTTAGATATAATGATCGTATTTAGGTAAATAAAGCTAAAGATATATATATAAATACAATCAAATTCTTAAACTGTTATGTCACAACATAGCTATTAATTTACACCAATAACTATAAAGATACAAAGATAGAATAGGCAAATAAAACGATTAGATTCTATAACTACGTTAATGATAAGTAACCAAATGTTCTTTACATTACCACTGTCACTTTTGATACAATTTACGTTTTAATTATAAATCCAAATATGGACAAAGACCTGCGATTCTATTAGATGGAAACAAGCCCTGACCTCTCTTTGTCGCAAATAGACATCAAAAGCATTGGCCAACCGTCAGCTATCACTCAACAATAGCACAACCCTCATCCCCTTACCCCAAAATACAGATTAAGTCCGAGACTCTGCTCTGTCGACTTTATCAGTGCAGCCGTTCTGAATTCGACACCTCGAGGTGTATCTGAGAAAGCCCAATTAATTTCCGTCTAATAAACAGAATTTAATTGAATCAACATCATGTTTACATGCACACGTCGAATTAAATTAGTTTCGATGCTACGGCGCCCCCAGCTTCCGTTAATGGGAGGCAACTGCTGCTGTAGATGGGCTCCAAGGAACAGTGTAGACAGACAGACCCGAAGTATGGGGTGGTTGTGGTGCTAGTGTCAGGTGTGGGGTTGTTCGTCTTCATCATAATCATCCGCTGGGTTTCGAGCCGAACGACGAAGGGGGGATGAAAGACGATGTATATATATATATATATATATGTCTGTGTACGTTTATGTCTCATTCTCAGACAGAGCAATTATTGTAAATTGTCTTTTGGCTGGCTGAAACCATGCAGCAGCAGGTACTCTAAGATTCCATTTGCAGATCAGCAAAGAGACAATAATACATAAATCCATTCACCTCCCCTGTAAGGTACCGAGTGGAGGGCACCCACTGAGGCGAAAAGTCTTTTATGCTTCGTGTAGCCGCGCTCGTCATCATCTACTTGAGGCGATATCTCTAGAATCCATAAAACTCCATTAGGGTTGCACAGGATGAACAATGTGCCGCGTATCCTAGGAAGAACACTCCGAAACAAAAAGGAGGCGGGATGTTCTGAAACGAGCGTGGCGTAATGTTACGAGTTTGAATGGTTAGGGAAGGTTGTGAACGGATGTTGGGGACGCGTACCAAAACCACCCTTGGAAAATCACTTAACATACATCAAACAAAAACTGGTTGAATGTTTAACTTTACCATTATATTGTGGGCGTGGGCCTGTGGGCCAGTGGTATATGGTAGATTGTGGGTGGGCTCGATCTCTTCAAAATTGTGCGGTATTATTATTGCTATACCTACCTCAAACCATTCCCCTCACCATGATCCGTTATCCACCGTTCGCTATGAGTGAGTGCTACACTTGAACAAAGCGCCCCGTTAGATGCAACGGGATTCATCTAAAAACGAACGCGAGTCACCATCACGGAAAGCGCCCATTTGCCCACCCTCACCCCTTTCAACCCTCGGGCCAAGCTTCTTTTATCTCTAGAGAGCTGCATGAATCACTTTAAGCGCATCAGCGCACACTGAAAAGTTCACCACCGACCGAAGAGGCGGACTCAGAGTTTGGAGAGGATCCTTTTGTCCGCCGAGGGTTGACTATTAGTCAGAAAACACCTCGTGAAAGGAAGTCGACTCGGTGTCGTGAGCTTTGCAACCACCATCAGATGCCTTCTCCTCTTTCCTGATCCTCCTACCACTCGCACCCAACATGAATGGGTGAGGGCAGGAGCGTGTTAAAGGAAGCACTTGAAGATTACGGTGCAGATTGGTGATAACACAAAGGATACGGGCTTAGTCGGAGGGGGGGGCACAGAAAATGGTGTGTGGGATAATGCCGTACGATGACGGTGACTACGTGATATATACAGGGTAAGTGGATTTGAGGCCACGCGAAAACTTCTTCTTCTGCTGCTGCTGCTGATGGTGCAGCTGGAGATATTTTTCTATCTAGTTTTCTTTTCTTTTCCATTTTGGAAAAAAAAAAAAAGAAATCTTGCTCACGTCCACAGAAACTTTTTTTTCTGTTTTCTTTTGGTGAAACGAAGACGTTTCGAGTTCCGAAAGCTAATGTCGACATGTAGTCAATGACTACAGACGATAGAATGCAGGACTGAAGTTATTCCACAGAAGTGCTGTTCATTTTATCCTACAAGCAGCGGAAATAGCTGTCTACAGACACGTGGACGAATTTTATGGATATGTGATGTAATATTGGAAAAATGGGAATAAATAAGATTGAATTTTTGAATTTAATATCAAGAATATCTCAAGCAATTTTATAATTATACTAACAAGACGAATATCGAAAAACTCTAGAATTGGCAATATGACTCCATTTCTGATAAAAACAAATTAATTTCCAAACAGATAGCAATTTCATTATTCTTTCCAATAACATACCAGCAGAAGAGTTATAAAGCAAAGTCAAAATTCAAAATATTTGGGAACTTACATACAATTGATAATTCCTAGATTTTTTAGAAATCAGTACATTGAATAAACAGTAGAGTTAATACCTATAAAGTTTCAATATCAGATCGAATAATTGAATTTATTAGAACTAAAATGAATTAATGGTATTTATAGCCCACCAAAAGCATTTATAAGTGAAAATGCGGTAATATATATTTAAAAAATTATAAACAAATCAGTAGTGAACTTTAATTAATACGGCAACATTAAGCAACCGTTGATTTTGACCAATCTATGCTTTGTAAGCTTCAAAAAAATAGATAAAGACGCTAAATTGAAGTGGATGAATAAACGAAACTCTTCAAGACTTTTTTTTTTAAATCCATTTTCAGTTTGAACAAAAGGTCCTTCATTTTAATCATCCCTATCTTGAATTGAAATAATGCAAAAATTTCAACTTGTGCCTTTTGTTGTTTGCTACCTTTTTAAACGTCCCCATCCATCGCATTCATAGCAGACTCGCGAAAAAGGAATATTTCTCCCAATTAGGGAAGACCGCTAGAAATTCACTGACTCTACTCATCTACACAAATCTATGCCCAGCCCCTTCCTTGTCTTACTAAATTTCGTCGAGCAGCGAATACCAAAAAAAAAAAAACCTGTAAAAAAAAAAAAAAAAAAAAAATTAAGCCCTAGAAAAGGCCGACCCCCCATTGCAAATAATGATCCCAGCGGTAAAAAAGGGCTACGAAATCCTTGTAAGTCCTTTACAGGTCCGAAAAGTAAACGAAGGCAGCATACAAATCAGATTCACGCAAAAGGGGATTGGTGGAGGAGATCAACGGAAACACGAAAAAGAGGCAGAAGGAAAAAAAAAAGAATTACGAACCTCATCCAACACCTACATATGCCATATCAAGTTGAAAACCACCCTCGTCGACCCGTCAAGAGGAGGACACAGAGCATCCTGAACGTGTATCTCTCTAGTAAAGTGTTCTTCGGGGAGGTGGCGCGGTGAAGCGTCGCTACCGTTCGACAATATTACCAACAGCAGCAGCAGCAGCAGCAGCAGCAACAACAACGGACCGCAACGGATGTAGGAGCCGGATAGAGGCCCAGCAGAGGGCGCTAGCGGCGGCACCACCAACAGCAGGAGCCCTCGAATCGAGCCATAAAACAAGCTCGCTGACCCCACCCACCTCGCTGCCCTGCCCATCCCTTGCTGGACAATATCGAGACGCAAATAAACGAAGTAAATTTGGGGATGAAAAGCCAACAGGGAAAATAACTGCGGAACAGTGCCAGCAACAAAAACAAGGACACGCCACGGATGGGGGGATGGGGATATACGGAGGTGCTGAGCCCACATTGGTGGCACCAGAAGCAGCAGCAGCAGCAGCAGCATCAACTTCGCCAGCAGCGACAGAAGCGGATGATAGGGCCATAAAGCAGAAGAACAGAACGTTCAAGTTACGAGCAGGTCGTGGTGGTGGATTCTGTCGGATGGAGGATTGGTTGTGGAGTCACAGCAATTCACCACCATTAAGACCTAAAGTTATACAAGCACTCGAGTGACACCATGTCAGACCCTACTGCTGCCAGCCCCCCACAGCTGAGAGAAAAAAATTATATATATATGTATATATTTTTGAGAATGCCATCATATTGAGAGTATGGCAACCCCCATTTTGACAGCAGAGGATGATGGGCCAGAGGGCGCTACGAGAGGGATGACGAAGCATGTAGGACCGAAATAACAACCCCCTCCCCCCATCAAAAGAAGTAGGCGATGTGGCTTTGGGCGCCCCTCAAGGCAGGAATAAATAAAAAGGAGCAAAAATGGTTAATGCTGAAGGATGTTTGTCGGGGGTTCATTTTTATTGTATTATACGCAATTTATACGTTTTAAGGATTTCCCTCTTCACCCCCCCCCCCCCCCTCCACCCTTGGGGTCTTCACCGTTTCCGAGCATTTCCCGGTACCCTCAGGGATCCACTCTCACCACCCCGTACGACCGTCCTGCTAGCCACCACGCTATGTCAGCATCACTGGCAGCAGCAGAAATTTCTGTCTCTTTAGGGAGAGCTAGCTACCTTCGTTCCAACTTTCCGGCTGCATCTATCAAACATTTTTATGCCCTTCAGGCACAGTGCGGGTTGAAGCATGTAGAATGATGGGAGTGATGTTCAGTCGAGAGGGTGGCTTCAGTGGGAAATGAAGCTGCTGCCAAGGCTGCTCCCTCTACCTATTGCCCCCCTCTCCAGCCTTTTGTAGGTAGTGTGACTGATTCCGTTTGATGGCTCACAGGTCGGACATTGTTATTGTATCAAAATAAGGTAAACGAATGTTTGAATGGATGGGTGGATAGGTTCTGCGAATTCTCAAAGGATGAAGGATGAATTTAAGTGGGGAATGAGGAGCCATGTTCATTGCGATAACGACATGGAAACAGGTATACTACAGTTACTAATCAAATTTTAAATAAAGCTTAGCGAATTTCTCAAAAAAAAATATATTCATTTTTGAAAATTTAAAAATTTGTAATTCAATTCAGACTGAGCCAACGTCTGGTAAAGTAAAGGGTGCAAATAATGCATACATTTTTGGATTTTAACGTCTTGCAATGGTGCCATATTATCTAAATGCAAATGTACAACGTTGGACATAGTAAAGGTCAGGTACTGTGCTACAAATACCCATAGGGGTTGCAAAAATAAAATTGCTCTCAATTTAGTGTTCGATTTGCAATGATAAAAAGTGGAAATAGTTCTAAATATAGTTGAAAAAAACGGATAAATTTTATTGGTTTTTTATAAGAATTCCAAGAGAGATGGTTTTATCTGAAGAAGAAAAAGGTAGATCTCTGCATTTCGAGATATGGAAAAACCCAAAAGGAGATAAATACAATGAAAATAAGCGTCCAGAAACTCACATGAAATTAACAATGCTAAATAAACTTCAAATATTGAAATAATTTCTTTCAATAGCAATGTCAGGTAATACGGTAGCAACAAAAATTCAACACGACCTGGGTGTACCAATAACGGTACGACGTGTTTGACAAATTCTGGCAGAGTAAAACCAGGTAGAATGGAGGAAAAGGCTATGAACTCCGGCACTGACACAAGGCTATAAACCACCGCAGGCTGGAATTCCCGGAAAATCAAGTGTCTTAGACTGAAGAGTAGAAAATTTTATCTTTCTTCTTCTTCTTCTTATCTTCAATTTGGATAGTCCGGACGGGTGCCAATTTTATTGGCACGATTTAAGAATAGAAAAGACGGAAATGAGGACTGCTTTTTGCTTCTATGGATTGACACCTGTACGCTTCATTACTCATACTATATGATAAATTCAGAAAAGTGCACCGAACTTTTAAAATATACCCGTATATGACAGAATTTGGAGATCATCAATACAATAAAATTTAGATATTCCAACAAGATTATACGTATCAACTGGTTCAAGGAAAATATATAAAAACAAATAACATTTTGAGCAAAAAGTCTCCGGAATTCACTCACAAAATTAAAAATACAAATTTATTCTTCAAAATTGATGTCGTTCCCTTCGAAGTAATATCCATCGGCTGCAACGCATTTATTACAGTGCTTGATTCAATTCTCAAAACATTTGTGGTACTATAGTACACTTTCGGTATGTGAATCAGAGCCATCTTCGATTTTTGTATTATCTTCTCTCTGGTATTAAAACGCATTCCTCGTAATGCCTTTTTGAGTCGATCAAACAGGAGCAGGAAAATGTCGCAAGGAGCTAAATCAAGCTGTTGCGGAATGGTATTCGTTACCTTTTTAGTGAGAAACTCACGGATAATGATACCATTGTGTGACGGTGCGTTGTCATGGTGTAAAAATCGAATCATGCACGAAAACACGCCACACGGTGGTGATTCCGGAAACTTTTTGATCAAGGCTTTGAAAACTTAATTTTATGAATGAAAAGAATATTTAAGGTATTACCACACGTGGTAGCGATACAGCTATTTCCTTCACTCCGTAATTATCGACCAAATCTAGATAGAAGGCAAGAATTACGATATACTCTAAAATCAAATTTACTTCATATTTATAAATTAAGTATCAGTTACGAGCTGACTTTATAAAAAAAAAGCCCTTGTACAAATTTTACAAGACGAGCAGTTTACCTTTAACTCTACATCAAGTACATCCAACTTCAATGCAATAACAAAAAATTTTTTCTAGTCTGCTCAACAGGAAAAAAATAAAAAATACAACTTGAAACAGACCGTGTTCGTGGGAGCGAAAAGTTCATCTGACAAATATCCTATCCAGACGTATCTCCCCTCCCCCTAGCATTTGTAAGGTATCAATCAAGTCCGAGCAACAACGGTACTTGGGGGGGAGTACAGTTTCCATAGCGAACAAAGCAAAAACGAGGAATAGTGCACAAATTCCCTAAAAATGCATTCCTCTGCATCCTTGCACCACATCGTCCAAATTGACGATAAAAAAAAAGATAGAAGAAAAAAAAATCTCCCGAAAAAGTAAAAAGCATACTACCCCTACCCTCACCACTGCGAACGCAAAGCTTTGGTAACTCGCAGAAAATCTGTCAGAGAGATAAACTAGGGTGGCAAAAATAAAAGAGGAAAAACCCTTTTTTTCCTGAACAAAAAAGTTCGGGGTGGAGGATGGTTTTTTTTTTTTTTTAATAAGAAAAAATGCGCCAAGCGCGTCACCAGAAGATCTGTGAACTGCACCGGGCAACGGGTAGTCTGCCGTGCTCTTAACATAGAGCTGTAGAACGCGGCGCCATAGAGCCGTAGAGTTGCAGTTGCACCGTAAAAATGGCAGCGCGGAACACCACCAGCAGCACAAGGGCACCCCTGGCGGTTTGGTATGGTATCACAACAAACCTCCAGTAGCTGTGCACATACCTTCCTTAGGAAAAAAGAAAATTGAGAAATGTGTCCGGGGGAGGAGGCGGGGACGGGTGCAATGCCAGAACTCTCCCGACTGAGAATCATGGAATAGTTCCATTCTGTCCATGGACTAAAAGATGGGGGGGAGGGAGATCCTGACGGTTGGTGGGGGTAGCACCAACAGCGCTAGCAGAGGCAGCACAAAAGGCTTCCGAGGAAGAAAAAAAAAAAATTTTTTTTTAAAAAATGTTATACAAACGGTAGGGGTGTGACAGGCGGCATTCGAGGTATGAAGTGGAGCAGTAAACAACGACTGGTAGAAGGGACGCGCAGTAAAGCGCACACTGAGCGGAGCATAACGGGGGCGACGGGTAGCCCGAGGCCTGGGGGGCAGCTTTCAGCTCACAATCCTAGAGATATCGCTGGGTAATGGCTGCTTCGGGACGAAAAATGCAAAAGAGGACGACTTCGCGGTGGATAACAATGCACAACACCGTTAAAAGGCTTTCTATGATGTTTGGTGTCGGACGAGGGCGAAACGGGTAAAACACGGGAAATAGTGAAAAGATAGAAAGGTGCCGCGGGAATAGAGGGCGCCACACAGGGAAAGGGTAAAAAAAAAAAACAAATAGCCGACGAAAACAAAGAAACGGGGAACAGCCGAGAGTCGGGATGGCTGTGTGACACAGTGGGCCGGCGGTTGGTTGGCTGTTGGTTATCGCAGCACCCGACGCGCGGCGCAAAAAAAATGAGCATAAAACTTTGAAGTTGTAAAAAGAAGTGAAGTGAGACCCACGGGAATAAAAGTTGTCTTTTTTTCGCGTTTTATTTTCAGGTGGGAGGTGAATCACAATAAAATCTTCCTGCAAAACAATGCCAACAAGATGGGGAGGGGACAGGGGGGAACGAATAAACGTGGGCTGCTTTATAGATGCGATGATACAGAGAGAGAGAGAGAGAGGGAGAGATAGAGAAAGAGGGCAAACGGGGGTGCTTTTCTCGTGTGTTTTTCTTCTCAAAGACTCCATGCTTACTTTACTCGCTTTCTATAAACACAGAAAGTTGAAAAAAACATATTTTCTGTGTTGTCACCGATACACTTGCCTCGCTTTAAAGGCAACCCCGGAAAAAAACACAGTGACGGCAAGAAAAGAGGAGCTATTAGAGGTGTGGAAAATGATAATATCCATACATTTACATTATTGTTTTTTTTTCGAGGGCAAAGGAGTTGACAACTATTTGTTGTACAAATATAGGCATGCTTGCAAATTTCTGTCGCCGTAAATTGTTGTTTTCGTACAACCGTCGATATATCACCAAATCCGCATATCCTAACAACAAACTACAGATCCTTTTTACTTTTAATAAATATGTCTTGTACAGCTCTATTTTGGGATAAAATACAAGAGACACGTTTATTATCTTAAACGATGATTTGCCTACTTAGGCACTAACTCTTTTAGTGACGGGCGAAAAAGAATTGCCTATGCGAGAATGAATAACTGGTCGAATTTCACAATTTTACTAGGGTTGGGGAAAAGGCTCATAAAAACCCCAAAAACAGCAATATTTACATATTTAAAAAAGCAGTGTATTAAGGACGAAATAGAGAACAAAACAATAACACTAATTTTCCTATATTCATTGAAAATTATATAAATAGGAAAGGTATAAAAGATAATAAAGAAAGTAAAAGTTGAGGTTCTCTCTTACAAAAAGTATCGGTCGGTGTGTTTATGTTAGATTTCGTTAGCTCCAAACGATAGGAATGCAGTATTGGTTCTTGAAAAGGTATCGTATAAAGTGTCAAATAACACATCCGAAGATAAGGTAACTTAGTAATATAATTTATGTATAAGCTCATTTGATTGTACCTATAAGGCGCCCAACATATTCGCGAAAATCGCATCGAACTGCCACCTTGCCCGACCGAAAAAGTCGTCGTCCGCAAAGGGTTAAAACGAAAAACTATTTTTTTTTTTTTAATTCTCTCGTAATGAAATTAGACCATTTATAACGTATTATAAATTTATTTTTAGATAGAGTTCTCTCGCAATGCGAATAGTAAAGCGCTAAAAGGTGCGGGGTGATATATTGGCTGCGGCACTTCTTACCAATGCAGCAAGGGCCGATATATCGTCTTTCGGCACTAAAAAGAGTTAAACATCTTAAAATTTACTTTTCACGAAAATTACAATTTAAATAGCAATGATAAAATAAAAATAAATTTATCCATGACGAGTATACTCGTCAAAAACAATAAACTGGTTAAAAATAACAATATTATTTTGCACCGAAACTCAATAACAAATAACCCTTATGACACTAAAAATAATAATTGCAATTATATACAATAAAAAAGGTAAAAACTGCGACAGTAAAGTTATTCAAATTACATCTAAAAAAAAAAAAAGATAAAACAAGCTTTTAAAGTTTTCCGCTAAATAACATAAAATTACTGTTATAATGGCACTTAACTTTCACAAGGGCCACTACCGTCGGAAAATTGCAAGTGCATGACTAAATTACACTTTTCCTAGAATTAAAGGTATCATACCACAAGAGGTTTTTGTGGTTTGATGTCCTAAAGATTTAGGCCACTACATTCTGTCCCTAATTGAAAAGTAGAATAAAAAAAAAAAAAAAAAAATTATAGGTACCTTTTTCACGTTCATTAATCCTGATTTATTAGATTCCTGTATAATCCACAAAAAAATCCTCTGCAAAATCCCGCAATTCTCCACTTTACAGAGGAGCACTGGTAGCAAGAAAACGAAAAATCACCCAGAGATATTGATCTCCGTTTCGCCGAAGCGGAAAATGATCACTTTCCACGTTTCGGTATCACTAAAAATCCACTACGATTCCACTTTATCGTTGAGGTGAAATCACCACACCGCTATTCCCCTAATTGTACGAGGAGCTGATAGAACGCATTTCCTCACTTTTATTTTTCACCCTTGCCCCTCCACCAAGAGAAATATATTGAAGAACTATCTCCACACCGCCAGCTAGTTGTAACAATCGAACTCAGGGGGCTCTTCCACTTAAAATCCTCACAGGCAGCTTGACTAAATCAGCCAGAAGATAACTACACTTTGCCTCTGAATCCCTCCCCCAATCTTACTCTTCTTCTTTAGCTCCTTTACCACCCGTCGGGCAGAGAGAGCACACTTCAAAGAAAATTCACTTTAACTCTGAACTATACCGTCACCACCATTGCCGCCCAACGTTTGAAACTGGTGGAGAAAGTTGGCGTCCACGTTTATTAACAAATTCAATTTGCATCGCTATTTCATCCTGCTGCACTGCACCGATGTAAACTGAACTGGAACACATGAGAACGCGTGTGGAGTTCAAAATCACTTCACCCCGTTTCGAGCTTGATGCCAGGTGTGGGGTTGTTGGCGGGCAAACGAGTGGGTGGGTGAGAATGGTAGGGTTGGTTTGGTTGGTTCGTCGGTTGAGGCTCGGCCCAACAGAAGAGGACGACGACGACGGAGGGGCATCCTGCTCGGTGGTTGTGTCAGGTGGTGCAAAACAAATGACGTTATGCACAAGGGTGAAAAAGCAGCAGCAGCAGCAGCAGCACCAGCGCCAATAGCTCCACTGGGCAAAACAGCAGAAGCAGCCAGAACGCCAGGAGCACAGGGCCACTGTGCAATTTTCAACCAACTTTCTAAGAGGACACGATGCACACACAGGGCATGCAATACACCCCCACCCCCCAAAGGCCCATGGCCCTCTATCGTGCTATCGTTGTGTATTGTCAGGGAGATAGTAGGTGGTGAGATGGTGGGCGAGTTTAGGGTATCATCCACCATCCGACGGTCTCGTCCGTTTCACCAGCCGTTGTGCCGCGTGCCGCCCGCACCGCTACCCCACCTACACCACATCATCATCTCGTAACAAGGGCGCCCCTCGTCGCTTCTCCTCCACTCAACCAGCAGGGAACACCGCACCACCAGCAGCAGCAGCAGTAACATGGCCCGGCCCGCAGGAGCACTAGTCAAGTGAACTCTTCAGAGCTTTGCACATAAAAAATAGAAAAAAATAAGTCTCGAAACTTTCGAGCATTATAGGGCAAAAACTACAAAAAGGAGACGACCAGGCTAAAAAGAAAACCCGGAAAACTGAGTGGTGCGAGGAGAGGGTATGTTACACCACCGTGAGGAGGCGGAAAAAAAAGGGTAAAAATAAAAAAAAAAAAATAAACGACTGCGAGAAAATTGTTACAAAATTGCGCGCTTCCTCCCTCCATCTACTCTACCCGTCACCACCACGGTACCGAGCTGTTGCTGGTGTGGTGCCGGGTTTTTGTTAACAAGAAGCGACCACTTTAGATTTGCTCTTTCGTGTTAGCAAAAGTTTCCTTTTTACGGAGTCGCTTGTTGTGGCACCCGGCAGCGACGAAGCAGACGAAAACGACGACGATGAAGATGACGACACGGCAGCAGCCTCGTTGCATCCACTCACCTACTCTACTCGCCTGCAACTTTTCCAAGTTTTGTCCTTTCAAGGATCACAGAGAAGCTGTTGATGCAAAGTGCACCTCAGCTCAACTGATTCCCCCCCCCCCCCCCCCTCCCCACACCTCATCTTTTAAATCATGTTTGGAGTCGTTGCAGCGTTCGAGTGAAGCGGTATAAAAAAAAAGGGTGCCCGGAGCAAGTTTTAAGTCGGTCGTATGTTGGTTGTTTGCACCTCTTGAACCTGCCCCGTTACGCCAACCATTTTTCTACCAACCCCCACCCATCCACTTGTACGCCCCAAATAATCGCGGTCGTTGTGTTCACTCACTAAGTTTTCATAAAACAAACAAACAAACAAACAAAAAATACCTTTCACTAGGATATACGCTAGATAGCTGCTAACACCGTTAGACACACTACCCTCCGACTGTACGGGGGGACATTATAAATAAATAACAAAGACCGTTTAAAAAAACGGGAAAACGGACGATGATCGTCGCGTGCTGCTTCTTTTGCTACTAGTTCCTCCTATCTACGTGCAGTGTACACGCCGCGACAGAACCGTTAAATGTCAAGAGACAACCACCGCTTGACTGAGGGGTTGCACTACTCAAGTGCGATGTGTATTGTATACTATCCCTGCTTCTGCTACTGCCCTCCCAGGCGCGCCACAAGAGCACACGAACCGAACGCCACCGTGAACGGAATACAAGTGAACATGCAGAGCCATCAACCAGCAGCCGCTTTTATGTGGGGGAGGGGGGGGGGGGGGGGGGAGGCCCAAGGGCCCAAAAGCGAGGGAAACTCCTGCTTTAGTGGCTGCTGTGTGGAAAGCCAGGACATGAAGGGATGGGAGGGGGGAGGGGTATAGCGCCCACTCCCACCCCCACCACAGCCTACCCTGGAGTGTGCCACTACCCTCCGCCCGTCCCCGAGAAGAATGCAGTTGTAGAGTCTCTTGAATTTCCATGTTATTTTTTCTTCGCTCACACAAGTCGTCCCTTTTTTTCCTTTTCATTATTATTCGGGCTCGGGCTCGGGCTCGGGCTCTTGAGCCTGGAGCATGCCTCCTGACATACATACAGACCAGAAGCACTGTCGAGCCACCCTACAATGGTAAACAACAGGAGTACACGCACGCAGGACGAGAGAGAGAATTTTTATGTGAAAAAAAAAGAAATTATCTCAAAAGAAAGAAAACAAAAACAAAAAAAAAAAAAGCAAGATACGAAAAACTCGAGGAATCCTGAAAAAGGTAAGCAGCTGTAAGCTCACAACGACATCTATAACGTGACGTCGACTCGGCTGGCAATTGAATATACAAAATTCACACAGCTCTGCAAGGAGCATAAACAAGGATTCAAGGAGCAAACAAGCGCCAAAGAGTTTCACAGGAGCGGAAAGAGTCCTTGCTGTGGTGGCTCTGAAGAGATCGAGCAAATCGGTGTTGCCACATGAACGTTTTGAATATTGTCTCAATATTATGGAATTAAATTCGGAATATTCAAATAATAAATTTTGAAAAAGAAACATTTTAATCTAATGAGAATCCAAGATCAGGTTAAATTGGTGTGGCTGCCTAAAAAGGCATACCTTAGGCCATTTTTTAGCCCATTATGTTACCATGTAGAACAATAGACGATGGTTATAAGTGGGATTCGAACCCACAACCTCTGGGAAGGTAGTCTAGTGCGCTAACAACTGATCTATCAGAAGCCCCATGAATCCAAACTGGCAAACAATTTTTAGATAATCTTCACTTCAAAATTCCTGAGGGTAATTTAAAACTTTGAGGAGCACACATTTTGCTCCTGATCCAAGTATTGAAGTCAAAGGCTGTGTAAAGGTTTTTTGAATAGCTGATTACCAGTTCTGAGGTAAACTATGATACAAAATTCATATATAATGATAAGTATAACAATAAACTAGTTTAAACTAAATTATTACAATAGATAACTTAATAGAAACGTTTAGAAAATAAAAACATTTTTTAAGAAAATTAATCACAAATAATTAGAAGTAACCACAAAGTTATATAATTTGTAAACCCAAAAGTCTAAAAAACAATTCAGAAAATTAAAAAAACCTTCACATTAATTCCCGAAATAAACAAAAAGCCTAAAGACAAAAAATAGAATAGTGCAAATATTGCACCTCATAGGGTTTAAACTCGATCTGTTGATTTCTCCCCACTTTCAAAATTATAAAGGAAAAAGTTAAAATTTGTAATTCCAAAAACTCCCAGATATGTTTAATAATGGTTATGAATAAAAACAAAAAAAAATGTTTTATAAAAACAGTAGTTTCAAACTTGCCACATTATTCAGTTGATTATGACCCATTTCTTTAATAGTCGAGTGTAAAGTATTCCACATTCGGGCTGCCATTTCGTTCTATACAAAGAAAAGGATTTAAAACAACAAATAAAAGAGATATTTTTACTTATTCTAACAATCAGGTAGGCCTTTTTTTTAAATATATTGTGCCTTAGGTTGTGTATCTTTAAAACATAAATGGAAATTTACATTACCCAGTTACCATGTTAAAGTAATACTAAATTAGAGAAGAACTTCTTAGAAAATAAGCCTTATTAAGTTCTGATTATCATCTTAAATCACAAATTTTTTGCATCTTCAATAACACTAAATAAACATCTGGCAATCCCACCTCTCATCTCTCCTCAGTAAACACTTCTTTAAGCTCTTTTACCTTCCACCGATGTGAAATTAATTGTGACCGAGACTGTTCCCAAATCCTGAAATTGTGTTTTATTTGAATACAATTTTTTATTTCCCACTCAAACGAGTACCATCAAAGCTCTAGAGACTGGCTATAGAGCGGATGGGTTGGAAAGGGGAAACTTAAGAACGAGAGAAATTTGCTTTCATTTGTTCATCTTTTCATCGCAGCTACCACTGCAAGGGGAAGAGGGTTTGTAACCTTTATAATTTAATTTAGATGTTGAGGACGCAAATATGATACACGTGACTCCTCTGTTGGTTGTTAGGTGTAACCCTGTAGGGGGTAAAAGGGTGGAATGTTGTGGGAAGGTATTATTTCATATTGTAATTTTGAAAGATGTTGACATATATGAGTATAAATTGCCGAACCTGCTTTATTTCGGTATAAAAACCAAAACGGAAAGAAATTAAGATGGACAAAGCTACACCACCTATTTTTTAATTAACAACAAAGCCGGCCAAGTGTGAGTTTATTTTTTATCAAAATCCATGAAGAGACCTCCCTTAAACTCAATTTATGCCGGAATAAAGGGCATTTCTTTCATCCTTCGTAAGCCGACTTTTGTTTTAAGATTGGAATTAAAATGTTTTTCTGAAAACCCCACTTTTAAAGATTAAATACAAGAGATTTTCTGACTAAAATTCCCCCTTAGAGTAACACTCACCCTCAGATGACGCCACTGAAAAAATGTTCCATTTAATTTGCGCCTTTAGAAGCATCAAAATTAAAAACAAACCCACCGCCAACAAAATTCCGTAGAATGGGATCTAACAGGCGAGCTGAAGCAAGAAGCGCCCCTAATAAATCTTAATCAGCTCTCTTCCCTCCGCCCTCATCACTTTGACTCAATTCAACAGTGAAACGACCGCAGAAATTATCACCAAGGAAATCATTTTCACCCCCTTAACAACGTGCACGTGTGGCCGAGCAGAATGGTGGGAGGGCGAGCGGGGGAGTGGGAGTCAGCCCGCCCTGCAGCAATTCGGGAAGGAAAGACGACAGCAAAAAAGCAAAAAAAAAAAAAATATCTGCTGGTAGCTGATATCCCCCTGTTCTGCTTCTCGCCCACTCAGGCACACATACCCATGCAGATTTCATTGGGAGAGTCCCTCAGGAGGATCCTGCTGGAACATATTTATGTTTTCTGGGATAAAACAACGTGCTTGGGCTATGGGATTGCCCCGAAAGCCCTCTACAAACCAAAGAGGTCAGGGGGAAGGGAGGTCAACAAAAGGAGCGATTTTAGCTGACGATAAGATAAAACCTCGAATGGCTCCACGGGTCGAGCTCCCGGATGAGGGATGACGCAGGATCGAGCGACGGCTCTCTTCCTCTGCTTAAAATGATAAAAACCAAAGCTGAAATCATCGAGCTGATATCTAACCTGTTTCCCCCTTTCCGCCTCAGCCCCGGTTGTATCCTTACCCCGTTTCATCCCCACCCACGCCCTTGTGCTCACCCTAGACAGATGAAATCTATTTTTCACCCTCTTTCCGTCAGGTTCGGTTCAAGTAATTTTTCTTTATTTGAACAAAACCACCAAGCGCCACCCCTTCGTGTCTATTATTCCCATTGTCATCCCCCCCCCCCCCCTTCCCCACTCCACTGTTCTCCCAGCAGCAGCAGCAGCCGGATCCTTCCACTTCGCTTCCTGTGATTCCTCCTTTTACGACTTCTTCAGGTTTTCTTTTTTATTTTATTTTTCTTGTCGTTTCGATTAGGGTTGGAGCAGGGAACCGGGATTGTATGGAGAAACGGATAGAAGGGCTTTTTCGTTTCTTACTGCCGCTGCTGCTTCTAAGATGACGACGGTAATGTGACAAAGGGTGAAGAGATGAGGGGGTCGGAATGGGAATGAAGAGTTGACTGAAGCGCTGTTTTCCTAAGCGACTTGAATGCGGCGGATTCTTACGCTTTGTTGAAAGTGATGCTCTTTTTCAGAACAGCGACAACGACGACAGTGGACTTGTTTTTTTTTTTATAACCCCTACCCCAGATCTACCCAACCCCTCACCAACAGTCTTTCGCGCCCGGCGTTAGCTGTATTGTTTTGACACATTTCTTGCTGTCGATGGTGCCAGCCACCATCGCCTGTAGTACTTCTAGTACGTGTCCTCAACACTAGAGGATGAGACGTCGTCCTCAGACGGGGCCGCAGTCCCAGAGATATAGAAATGTCTGTACACAAGAAATTTTTGTTTCGGTCCGACATCCCTTCTTCCTCTTGACCTCCTCTTCCTACTTTGTAGAGAAGCTGCTGCGGAAATTTATAGAGGAAAATAGGAGAATTATAAGGACGAGGGTTGGTTAATCACGAAAGGAAGAAAAAAAGGACGAGAAAAAAAAATTTTTTTTTGTTTTTTTTTTTTTTTTTTTTTTTTTGAGAGAAAAGGCCAAAAAGGGAAAATCATGTTCAGTCCATATATCTCTAAAGCGTGGGAAGAGGAAGAGAGGGGTAAAATGAGGGATCTTGGGATCTGGCAAAACTCGCCCCTAAACGCCGCCCCAAAGACCCTAGAGGGCTCCACTAGTCGATCGTCATCGTTCCAGTCATTTGTAGCAAACTGCTGCCTGCCATGAATCTGAAAAGTGGATGCCCCCTTCCATTCTCAGCGACCACTACCCCTCACCCAATTCCGCCCTTCCATCTTATTGTCCAACTCAACGTCCAACTCAGTCCCAACAGCCCCTTCCCCCTCCTATACTCTCGTTCTATGTCTCTTGAAAAGGTCCGCAAAAGGTAGTTTAGCCAAGTGATGAGGTTTCTCGGTCATGGGTTGACGAGGGTTTTATAACCGAAAGGACAAAATGAACCACGAGCGCAGGGTGGGGAGAGAATTGATGTGGGGGGTGGGAGGATGAGGTCCATCCGGGAGTTTGGAAAGGACGAAGCGGAGGAGATAGTCCACCCAAGGGTGGGGTTGGTGGTCGAGTAAATCGTTAGGGTATAGCAGACCCATGGGCCTGCCATGATGCTTCTAGCAGCTAGCACCCTCTACACTTACTCCCACACATTTGTTCGGTGGGGTGGAATTGAGCACAGAACACTTCGCGTGGTGGTCGATTGGTTGCCTGGTTGATTGGTCAAAACGGATGCCCCAAATGGAACAGAACCCAGAACCGGTCATTCATTTCTTTTAAGCGATCAGTCAAGTGTGCAATGGATTGATTGTTGGTAATTTCATTTAATCAAATTGGGATCCGTCCCGGCAGCGGCCAAGCTAACTGTAGTGCTGCCGGAGGCAGAATGCCTGAACACTCCCCCCGCACTCCGTCAGGAGGTTATTTCACCCGTTCGAGAGCTGCCCCCATCCGGGTCCTGATAAGTTGTTCAGGTTGATTTCTCTTTTTAGGGGATGGCGCCCCCCTTTTTCAATGTTTTGTTATTATCCCTTCGTTTGATGGATGTTTTCCGGATTTGGGAGCTCTTGAGGAAGCTTTTGAAATGATTCCTGGCTCTTTCCCGGACTGAACGAGTGGTTCAGGTTCGGTCGACAGCATGTGGACAGTGCGCTCACTTGCTGGGTCGATTTTTGGCTTAAATTATTTCTCCGGCCAAAAGGGCAGCTTGTGTGCAACTGTATGTGTAGATAGGTGATATATAAAGCTGAGCCCCACTGATGGAAGAACTCAATGATGCGTGATCTCTGATAGAGAGCAATTTTTTACATGTGATCACTTTTTGGAAAAAAGAAATAAAATTTTTGAAAGCTTTCAAAACAGACCTAACTTGATACAAATTGGGAATTTGCAAATTTTAAAGATTGGAAACTGAACAAGATAATTTATTCGAAAACTTTAAGATGGAAAACAACCAGAAAAAGGATACTCTTCTTTTTACATATAAATGATATTCATGCTATATTTACCTACACTTCCATTAAATCAAATGATCATCTTTACTTCAATAGTTTAATATACCTCTTACCGAATACTAACTAACTTATTTAGTTACAGCAGCAACAGGGTACAGCATTGTGACTAATTTTCCTCAGATGGTATTTCGATTTTTAGAAAACCGTTTTCTTGGATTATGTCTCACAGTTCTGTGAGTTTGCAGTGCAGTGCATTAGATTGCGCAACAAGCCTACTTTCTGATATATTAAAATATATGAATTTCTGGACATTTTTCAGTCATTCCTACCCCTTAAATGCTTTTGTACGTGTATATACTGCTTATACCACATACACTTTTGAAAGACCAGAATGGAAAGGGTTTTACCATCGCCTATCCCCTTAAATTATTATCTCAAACTAAAACTTGTTAGAACATGCAAAGCGCACGTGCAGGGGGCAAACAAAATTTTTTTAAGCTCCACAGAGTACATGACTAATAACTCATCCCAGGAGGGAGACCTGCAGGAATGTCGCGAAAAAAAATTTCACAAAATAAAACATTCCTCGAAAAATATGATTTTTTTTCCTTTCAACCAAAAAAAAAAAAAACCAAAGAGGGTGAAACATCAGCCCACAGCACTATGCTCACTCTGTACCCTAGAGGTCGAGAATGTTCCCTTCAACGAAAAAGTTTGCACCGACAGTGCCACCAAAACAACAACAAAAAATTGGGGGGTGGGGGAAGAAAAAAACATGAAAATAGGAAAGCCCCGTGAAACGGGAAAAAAAACAGCGCGCAATGACATACAGAATACAGCATAGATCCCGTCGGGTGCTGTCCTTTATTTTCCGTCGTTTCTAAAAACAAAACAAAAAAAAAATAAATTTTTTTTTATTTCTACTGCACGCCGGGGGATGATGGAATTTTTGCATGTTGCTAGGTGAGCTGTGCACCGTAAAACGGTACCAGCACCAGAGCAGCCAAGAGCAAACCAACGAACGAACCTGCCAACCGAACCCAGTCAGGTATGGTAAATCTAGCGATGTTCAACCACCCCGATGTTGTTATCTAGCCCCTCGCTCGGTTGAATTGAATTTTTGCTTTAGTCCTTTTTGCCCACCAATAAATTTAGACAAGGGGTTCAGTCAGTGCCGCCCCTTCCCCCCTCCCCTACAAGGAGTTCAGTCAATGTTATCCCTTCCTCCAAATTCTATATTCTAGTACGCTACCGGTTAACATGTAAATTGTTAATTCCACCGAGATTATTTTTATCTTTTTAGCGGAAAACATCTACTCTATAGAAAAAAGATTGATAAAACTTGTCCAAGCTGTGTCGATGACTTGACCGCAGCAACAGGAAAGCTTCTCCTTTTATCCTTACAACAACCCGAAAGAAGTCACTCCAAGTCTAGCCTAACCCCCATCGGTGGTCATAAGATAAAAGAAAGTTCGGAAGGACTACTTTTCCACTTTAGTGCGACAAAGTTACACCACATCCTATAATAACAATCAAAGTCTTTCTGCAGTGGGAAAACTTGAATAAACCCCACACCTGGCACCAACCATCCGAACTATGCGCTGCATGACCATCGTCACCCAAGCAGCACAGCTTGGGGGCAGTAATAACAATAAAATTATAAAAAAAAAAAAAAAAAAATAAAAAAAATAACGCGCTCCGGTCCCAGCCCTTATCATCACTTTACCTCTTTACCCCCTAATGGAAGTATACAAAACCTGGATTTGCAATAATCTTCGCATGTCGGTGTGCTGGGACTTTCTGCTTAACGACGGGATGGGGCGGGCGCCGAAGCTGTGGTTCTGCAAACGAATTACGTCGGTGCTAGTGGCAGAGATGGAGGTCGTAGTGGTTGGCGGCGGCGGCGGCGGTGTGGTAGCACGACGCCAATGGCAGGCAACATATGCGGGAAGGGTGCTCTTTTCGTTTGTTAGCCGAAAAGGGGGATCAGAGGAGGATGAGGCCGAGGATATAGGGCCGTCGCACCACCAGCACATGACTGGCAAAGCAAAAAATAAAAAATAAAAAGAGAAAAAAGAAAATACACAAAAGGCCATGTTCACAGGGGGTGTAAAGCTTTTCTAGAAAAAAGAAATATTTCCTCTACCCATGCTGTCGGTTTTCTAGGGCACAACAGCGGGGTGAAGGGGTATGACCATCTAAAAAAAAAAAAAATGACACATCCTCGCAGTGGAGCGTTCGGTTGAGCAAGCACACCCAGGGTAGTACGGAGAAAAGGGAAAGACATGAAATAAGGGCGTGAGGATGTTCGGACAAAATGGACAGCTGAGGTCTAGTGCGGCCCGATTCCTAGCCAAAGGGCTCTAGGGATGGATGGATGCTGGAAGCTAGGGTTACACCGCACCTCTACGTAGAGCACGAGTTAAATCAATAAAAGTAGTACAAACAACTTTTACCCTATTTTTTTTTATACTTCTAGACCCCCCTTCTCCTAGACCGTACCACGTCACTGGCCACCCACTGACAGGAGCTCGTTCTTTCGGAAAATCCACTTTTCGTGTTTTTCTTGTACTCATGTACCGTTTTGCACACTCACCCACAGTTGTTTCAGGGATATGTACACAAATACGGCGAAGAAAACAAAGCCATCGGGTCGAAATGGAATAAAGTCAGAAGAGGGAGGGGAGGTACAAGCGATTGGATGGATGGATGCCGTGCATACAAGGAGACGTGAAGCTCTCTTCGCTGCTGCCGCACTGGTTGAGGTATCACTCGAGCCCCCAAAGTAGACAATGACGATGACGACGACTACGACTACGACGATGAGAAAATTTTCTTTAGTTTCCCGTACACCGGTTGCTGCTGTTCTGGGTGAGTTGAGTAGATGAGTTTCTTCGGGTGGTTTAGGGGTTATCCTACTACCCCATCCACCATATTCCCGGATTGATGGGGGGAAAGCGGGAATTAACAGAACCCTCCAAAGCAGCATCTTTGAGGAAGTAATTAGTTGAGTAAACGCCGCCAGGAAGTAACTCAGGGTCGTAGAGACAGTGGATGGAAGGAGAGGGGGGAACGTAGGGTTGTGGTATAAAAGTCGGCGAGCAGCAGCATCACCATCATCATCATCAGAGGCTCCTACGAAATTAGAGTTCTCGTGCGCTTCACTTGTGTGGTTTTGGCGAAAGGAGTTAGCGGTATGAGCCACTACACTTTGGTAGAGGGTGGTATGGGAGGTGGAAACAGACCAAGAAACGTGATGGTCGGTTGTTATTAGTTCTATTTGATTTGCTCTCCCCTTGATTAGTTCTTGCACGGGTTGAGTTAATTATTTGTCGGTGTTTTTACTAGTATGCAGTGCGGCTTAATGAAAATGGGGGAAAAGAGACTGTGCAACCAAGGACAGAGGGTAGCGCATCCCGTTTCCCTTTCAAAACACCGTAAATTACTCAAATCCCAGGGGATGAGGGAAGGATGCTCATTATTCGCTGAGAATCTTTTGATTAATTTCATGATTTTCCCCCCGAGCAACCCTAATTAGTTCTCGAGAGATTTACCCAAATATACTTTTTTTTTTCACTCGCACAAATTTCACAAATGAGTAATGAAAAAGTAGGGTCAATGGTTGGTTTAGGTTTATGGCTATACTTTTAGATAAGGTTTCTTGTGCATTAAAAACTAAACAAGACCTCAGACTCGATTTTTGTATAGGAAACAGGGTCTCAAATTGAGATCAAATTCGACTTTTCCATATAAAAATTGAAACTTAGCATTTGCTCAATTTTTATGCAGAAGAGAAAAGAACATTATAATGTCCAAATCTCCAAAACTTTGAAAATTTCTTATATACCATAGGTATGTACACCGACAACCGAAATTTCGATTTTTAAATAAACTTTCTTATTGCATTATCAATCACAATATAAACAAAGATAAAAAATTGATTGTTTGTATACCATAGTAAGTAAACTAGATACATAAGAATTATTCTGATTACATAAGTTTGAAGTTAGAAAATTCTATTACGACCCATTTTAACGACATATATTATATGTTCGGAATACAAACAAGTGTAGCTATAGGCAAGTTTCCCTATTCATTTTACGGATCTATATCCTTATTGTATTATATTAGAGAGGCGAAAAATGAAATTCATCTTTATATATTGAGGTAAAATTGATTGAACGCCTCTGCTAGTCCCAGAGGTGTTGCTCAAAATGAAGGAGATAAATGGCCCAAAGTCTGTCAAATAAGGATTACTGGCAGGACGCCAGACGAAAAAGTCCTTTTCCTAGTATTTCACTTAAGCCCATCTCGGCATTATCAGTGTCCCCCAGGAACAACTGAGCTCGTTTACTTTTACTTAATCCCCCCCCCCCCCCCCCAACGGGCACCCCTTCTGCCCGCCCGTAGGGCTAACACCCTAGGTTCAGGGAATAAACGTGCACACTTTGTTGACGTCTAAATTGTTGAGGCGATTAAGTGGTTAATATGGAACTGAATGAGCTCCTTCGGAGGAGGTTTCATTGTTTACGTTGCCCAGCTGCCCAGTTTGCTGTTCCAAGACCATCCCCCTCCCCCCTATTTCTACCCTCCATATCAAACATAAAGAAGAGTGTACACCACCATCCCTTTCCTTGACAAGATAAGCACTCAACCTACATTGTTCCATTCAAACTGTCCTTTCCGAACGAACAGGAGGAAGTTAATCCTGGAAGGAGGGAGTGACTTGCTCCAATCCATTCAGAGGTTTTATTTGGTTTAGGATTTTCTCAGTGGCAGTTGAGAGACCGAATGTTTGCCGGATCGTAGGGTTGGACCGGGGGCAAGGACTTCGATAGGAATATTTGTGTTATGCTCCACTAGAGAAAGGGTGCGATTACGTGCCTTTACCGTGCCACCTTTGTCCCTACATGTCCATTTAAGGAATAGTCCTAACTGAACGCATACGTGTATGTTAGTCAACAGTATGAGATTTTCGAAGACAACGAAGTTTCGTCCTGTTTGCTTCGCCCGCATTCGACTTACGACAGCTGGACCGGTGGTTCGATTAACAATTTTCGGAACAGTATCTCTCCTGCTCCAACCCATGCTCTTAAATCAACTTATGGCACCTTTACGGCACACGCCATACAATCTCAACCAACACTATACAATACCCTATACCGATTGATTGGGCTTCGATGCCAACGCCACCGTTACAGTTATTTCGAATCGAAGCGATTATCTAGTAGAATTAAACGTGAACATTTGATAGGGAAAAGCTGATTCCGGATCCAATGTACAGGGGGGAAAAACGAGACAGAGGCGGGGAGGAGGAGTACTAACTATCCTTTTGAATACCGCTATGTAGTGGACTAAGGGCCGAAAATGCATGGGCGTGCTAAACACTCCGGCGAAATACAGAATTTTGTCATCCAGAGATAATTTGAATTCGACCAAAGTTAATGAACACGCACCCATTAGTGTCGGTGAATATTCGACTAGTGAGGGCGGGACTGTTTTCGTATATTGGTCAATTTCTATAGATTGCTATTTTCATGCCACTTGCGGGTTGTATCAATAAACAAAAGGGATTTCGGTGGAGGAAGAAAGAAACAATGTTCCCATCGGTACTATATTTTGAAAGTTCTAGTAATACAGAGAAATTATAGATCTATAGGAAATATGTTTAGCTAACACTTTAGAAGTTATGAATGTCATTCAAGAATTTTAGACAAAAACCCGGCTGATCTAAGGTTCATAACTACTAACTTTTGTAGTAATGCGCAAATTTACTTTAGTTTTAGTTACTTCTTTGGCTTAATACATCAGATAATATTTAGTCTATCTTTTCAAATCTCTTCAAAACTCCTATTATTACCACCAAGCCCGTATATTTAAATAAGTAAATCCTGTTTTGTCTGCAACTTCAAACAAAAAATTCATAAACACTCAAGCATGAATCTTAAACCTGTACTACCCTAGCTCAAATAACCCCTTCTAAATCCATCCAACAACCTTTTATTAAAATCGAAAAAAAAGACAAAAACAATTAATTAATCCTCTCGAAAATGATTTCATTTCACTCCGTGCAAGCCCTGAGACCATTTAGGGATTACAAATGCCTCCAGGAGAAAATCCGGCTCCCCTTTTGCCGCAATAGAAGCATTTTTAATTAGCCGAAACCCTCCTCCGACTGTCTGCCTCCCATCTCTCGAATAACGTTCCGAAATCAACCTTCAATACATCAAAAAACCCCCAAAAATATTAAGTCCTCCAAAGTCAACACATCCCCTAGAATCGTCCGTTCGGGAAACGTTCCGAGAACCAATCCCCTCCTAAAATACTAAGGATTATATGGAACGGATAGTAGACAATGATACACGAGCAGTACCCTCTTTCGGCGGGGATTGGTGCGACAGGGTTCGGGTGTCCTGAATTCAGCACCCTTGTTAATTACACACTCGTTTAGCGGTAAAATGTGATTGCGTGACGGTGTGTACTTTTGGCGTGGAAGAAGTGGGAAGAGAGCACAGCCACGGAGGACAAAGAAGAGTTATGAGGTGCAGACATGACGATGACACCAGGTGGAGGATTTCCGAAGTAAGAACCACCGAATAAAGCGCATAGAAGGTTAGGTTAAGGTAGAAGAAAAATTTGGTAAATAGCAATAATAATGAAGGATGGTAAACCGGCCAACGTTAAGTGAGTGTCATTGTTCGACCGGGTCGTTTTAGCGACTGAAAGCCCAAAAGAGTGTGAGGGTGAGGGTGCTTTTCGGCGTGATGGTGGTATTTTCGAGAGCAATGAACAGAAGTTTTAAGCGATGACAATAAAAACGAAGGTTGCTTGTTGTTGAGTTTGGTCGCCCCAAACAGTTAGGTATCAAATAACTTTTGAAACCGCACACAGGCGATCTATTGTTACGTGCCAGCGAATGGATGTAGATAAATGGCAGCGGTAAGGCAATTACGGAACAGGGGCGAGAGAACGAAATTACGCAATTAGAAGCAAAAGGCACGCTACGCCCACACTCGATTCTCTTCCCTCTTTCGTAAAAGCAGCAGTGGCGCACGATAATGAATTGGACTTTTTCGGAAAGAAGAAGTGAAACTTTCCATCCATCGGTGTCGTCATCTTTGCGTGGCTTGGCTGGCAGACAGAAGGTCATATCGGTACCTTTTAGCGCATTTTGCGAGAGCGTTACAAGCAGTCGATTAGCGAATACCAAATTAATTTTATTCAATAGGGGGTGTATTTCTGTAATGATCGAAAGGAAATGACAGGACCACTTTGGACAAGTAGAAGATACACCTTCAACAATCGATAAGAGTTAAATTGATTAATTTCAGGGACTGGTGAAATGTACCCTCGTCTTTTGGAAATTGAACTTTAGCAACTCACTTAGAATTAGGCAAGCTAGAAGTTAAATTTTTTTAAACTTAACTACGATAAATACTTAGAACTGACTAATTATATTTATTATTGACATTTTTTAAGGACTTTTGGAATCCAGCGCACCTTACCTATTTTTTAGGTTTCACTAAAATACCGCAAATAATAAACTGCTTATGATTTCATATTGTATGTTTCATCGCCGATTTTTATAATACATAGTGATTTACTTTAAAAATAAATCCAAATAGCATCTTTATGTATTTTAAATAAACAGAATTCCAATTATACCCCTAAAGTAAATAGAAATTCCCCTCCCATTCATCGCCCAAATTGCTTTTAATAATTGAAAAATATTTATATTCCCAAGACAATCACAATATATTGGTTAGCCCTTCGATGTCTTCTTTCCACGTGAAAACTGTTGAAAACGCCACTGCCCGCCCCATAAATATATTTTACCGTTCATCGATCGGATGGAAAAATTGAATAAATTCAAATTCCCAAATTCACAGCCACACATGAAAAATAAACCACAGAGCAGCCGATATGGCACTTCTCCTTCCACCAAAGGAACCCCACCACCCCTCCTTCATCTATCTACCACACACCACAAGGATATCGTATAAAAGCAGTTGATATAATGGGAGTAGGGGCGGAAGGGGGTACCAGAAAAGATAAAAATCGCAAAAAACACCATCACAACATGAACAAAAACCCTATTCAAAAATAGCCCGCCCGTTTGAGAAAAACTGTTTCAATATCATATTTTTCCCATTTCCGCCATAATCTCCTGTCCGCCCATCTTCCCTTTAGCAACCCACATTTCCCTGGAACGCCAATTGGGGTTTTGTGACTCCACCTTTGGGGTTCGTTGCATGCACACGTCGGTGGTATGCTGTTCCACTCATTTTTTAAACCAATCCCCCTCCCCACGAAATTGTTGCTGATAAAAATCCAAACAGAAACAGAACACGCAGAGAATGTAGAAGGGGAGGGGGAAGGCGGGGCAAAAAAAAAAAAAAAAACAACCCACCAAAACAAAACTGAAAACATGAAAAATTCCTCTCGGTTCGATTTTGGATCCATCCCTCCCCCCTACCCTGGACCATACTACCTCGATTTTTTTGCCGAGCAACACACCCTAGGTGACTGGGGTACTGTATCACCCCCGTGTACTGTGTGGCCTGCTTTTTTTCTTAACCAGTTTACTTTTCAATTTCAGCGTGAACAAAACCCCCTTTCTGTATCCAACCCTACCCCTAGAATTGCACAATGTTATCGAAATGGCAAGGTATGGGATAGGAGGCGCGGTAGGTCTTAGTTGCACCTTGCACCTCCACATTTCGTTCCCATGGGTCGGAAACCATCAGCAGTAGAGGCGTCGGTTCCTGGTTTGGGGTGGGAGGCGAGAGGATTTCACTAGATCCCAAAAGTGGCAAGTAAAAAGTGGTAGAGTCTCATACCACCAATGGCAGATGGGGCGGACGGCAGAGTGTAGAACGTGCCAGAGCAAAGCAACCGAGAATTTTCACATCAAAATTCCTGTGACGAGGATTCCCTTGTCACTAAATTCACGAGGAGCAGACACCAGGGCAGGTGTAAGGGCGGCCGCTAGTCAGTTTTCATGTTGGGCACCTCCATACCACCAGTTGGTGTTAAACACTACGGCGTCGTAGAGACGAAAGAATATAACGTGGCTCGGAAAGGGAGGTTAGCTCGGTACCCGGAAGGGGACACCCGACTGAGAAGTACCGAGTGCACTTCTGTTCACCGTTCACCCCGCTGCCTCTGCCGTCATGTAAATGCGGTGATTCTGTTGCCTGCCTGCCTGCAAGCTCCGGGGAATTTTTCTTTTCGTTTGGGTTGTAGGTGGGTGGTGAGTGAGCGTGGTAAGTTTTTTTTTTTTTTGCTCAACGGTTTTTTTCAAGTTTTCTTCTTTTTATTCAGCATGATATTTCTTTTTTTTTTCTTTATGTTGTTGCAATATTTCAATATTCCCAATCTGTTTGTAAAAGGGCACAGGGCATAGCAGTGGCGGGCAGATCAATAAGCGGTACTTTTGCCGGCGGCACTGATGCCAGGCGGAAAGAATATTTCATATGCTTGCCGCGCCAACAACCAGGGTGGTGGATGGTGGATGGTAGTGGAATTGGAATAGCCTGCACGATGCAGGAAAGATGGTGGTCGAGGGGCGGGAGAAGTGAACAACATTGAACATTCGAAATGTTTATAGCTACTGTTGGGTAAAGCTAGGTGCCTCTGAATTTACAATGTGTGGCACTGATGCAAGATGTAGTAACAGCGTCGAACCTGGCCCACACGGCAAGCCACCATAGGGAAATTTAGCCGACATATGCAAAACCAGCACATAAAACCTTATTGGAGGAGTTGGAAACTTCGGACGTATTGATGTGAAAAATTTAAGCCTCGAAAACCAAAAACATGGCCCTACTTGGGTACTAAAATTTGTAACCGGAACCTGCTGTGTGCATAGGTCATTAGGAAGCAGATGGGTTTTTGGAATGAGTGGTATCTTCGAAATTAAAATAAAGTAAAGCACCAACATCTGGAGTATATTATAGCCAACAGGTACTGTCAATATCTGGGTATATTTATTTTTTGTAAATTGAGTAAATCGAAATGATTGGACCGATTTTAATAAAACAAACAATAATGTTATACGTGAAAATCAAAAGATGCCTATTTTCATCGTAATCCAAAAAATAATATATAAATTAAATATTCATTATAAAGGTATAACGACCATTTGAAGATAGTCAATCGACATGCAGACCCTTTTAAATATGAAATCCTTTTAAATTGCTTTCTGACCTTGGGTTTTTCCAGCAAACCTATATCGATTTAAATCGCCCTAGAAACAAACTTCCCATACTAAAAAAGAAAATTGTTCCCATCTGAACTCTTCCGCGGTCAGAACAGTTCTGACAGCCTGTCGTTATCCCAACGTACGCAAAAGCTCCATTCCATCTCAACATTGTGCCCTTCTTTTCCTTTTTCATTGTCCCCACCAACATTTTCTGCACAGACTCAAAACCCATCTTATCCCCACTTTTCTGTTTGTTGATATCAGGGAACGGGGAAGAGGGGCAAAACAAGAAGAAAACAAACCCAAAACCCAAATGACCCCGCAACTGTTTCTCTTGTATTAGTGACAATTTCTTTTGGCACCCACAGCTTTTTTTTTTTTTTTTCTTGTGTGCGGCCAAGTGTGGGCGCCAATCCAAGTGGAAAAGGATACCGGAGCCCCCGGAGGATCAAGGAGACACAAACAAGACATCATCAACAAACGGACCGAAGTTAAGCAGTGAACAGCCACTACCACTTCGAGGCTGAGCAACCATGGGAACAGTAGTTTTTGGGGTATAAACCGCTGCTGCCTTTAGGGGGGGTTCGAGGCAGTGGCGGGTAAATTGTGGGTCGGACGATGGAGCAGGGGCGGCGGTGACCTGGGTTATGTACAATGCTGGACTGAGGGACGGGTGCGGCGAGCCACCAAGGACGAGGAAGATCAATGGTTGGCTGAAAAATGAAAAGAAAAACTAGGTTCCATCGGGTCAGGAATATAATGCCATATTGGAAGGAGTAATTGACTGCAAGTGAAAAGAAGTAGAAAAAAGAAAGCCCCCAAAGCAGCAGGACAGGAAGGCTTTGCTCGATGGGTGGATGGCGCTGTGGAGGAGATGGGAAACGCAGAGACCGGATGAAACTGAGAACTCTCTTAAGGGAAGTTTAGTCGTCTGAGGAGGGTAGTTACGAGAGGAAATTGCGAAAATTATATTCAGGGGCTCCGATGATTCGGGCCCCTGTGTACTTTAGGTGACGACGATAACGGTCGGATGGCCGGGGGTGTGTTCAAAATGGAACGAGCATGAATAAGCAGCAAATTTGATTCTCTTCTGGCTTTTACACACCAAGGACTAAGGATGCCGCTGCCTACCATGCCACCACCGTCACATCGCCACCAACGACGACGACGACGACGACGGTGGCGGTGATGATGCTGATGAGGCGGGCGACGGTGTTGATGGTGAACAGCACGCGCACAGCTTTAGGATGAGCAGTGGCAGGGCCACAGTTGATGGAAAGAGGTTTTTTTGGGGGTTGGTATAAAGGGCAGGCAGGCTGGCAGAAGCAAGTGTCGGATTGAGCACAGGGTGGCGATGGATAGCCAGCCAACCATTTGATAACAAGTAGAAAACGAGCACAAGCGCCGGAAATTATTTTGGGGGCGCCAATTATTTAATTTTACCATCGGAGGAATTTATCTTGAATTTACATTTCGGAGGCAAAGGAACGACGGACGTCGAGTTATAGGCGGCAGCAGCGGCGACCGACGAGTTTAAATTCTTGAGGGAATGATAGTTGGTTAGGGCGCAGACGGTGCTGACATTTTATGGCGTGTGGGTGTTTGGGGAAAATGTGGGGGTTTGTGTTCTTGTGTTTCTATGTTTGTGTGTTATTTAAATAGCATTTAATTCGGGAAATAGAAATGTGCGAGGAAAAGAAGAGAAGATGTCAAAGTATTTTGAGTAATTGGTTTAAGCACTTTGGGAGGAGATTGATTATTTTTGATTTTGATTTACGGAATGACTTTTGTATCGTAAAGATGAAATTTTCAAGAAAATAGGAGGACAAAGATTTAGCATAGGATATTAAACGATGCAAACAAGACTAGAATGACTTGTTTATCTAAATATATTTCTTTTCTATACTTCTTGAATAAGGCATCTAACTGCAAAACAATTTATTATACTTAGAGTTGCAAGGCAGTAATAGATTCATGTACAATAAAATCGAAACATTGAAAAAAATCAAAATTAATATATATAGGCTTAATAGACCACTTAATCAGTTGGCTGACTTAATCTTATGAAAGACTAATATATTTTAGGTTTCTTTGGTATTTCAAAGATTCAGTTTGTGATTCGTTTTACATATTTCAATAGATAATTGCATGGGCCTAGTAATTTCACACAATCACAATTCTCTATTGAGCGCGTTTTGATTGCAAAATAGGAGCTTTACCATGATTAAAAATAACAATCTTCCCTTCATGTCTTGTTTTACCTCTTAGTAATAAATATAAGAATTAAATGTCACATACTTACGACGATATCATATTTAAAAAGCGATTTACTCACCTGAAAGAGAAAAAAGAAAAATAAGATTAGTTAAAACAATGATTAAGTAAAAATTTTCGAAACAAAAAATATTGACTTCTTCTTCTTCACATTTAGTGAATTTTAAAAATATGTAATATTAAAATGATAACCATTACTTTGGTGCAAAGAAGTCTTATTTATAATGGAAAAACAAATCTAGTTAAGACATTATACTTTTGCCTGGCCTTACCAATTATAAGGAAAGGGTTTATCGTTAACTCATTGAACCAGATGGCAACATATACAAGTCAGCAATTCCATTAAAATTAAAATGTCTAAATCGTAACGCACGTTTGCCCCCTAACATGAATTTTATGCAGAAAATTAAGATATCACCACGTCTTCCTTTGCTGGGAGCTCATTAAAATTCATGAAAAAAGTATAACTGAAGTCATTAGCACCACTTACCGAAGTTAACTTGTAAAGTGACTTCCGCCAACTTCCGTTAAACAACACTCCTACCCACCACCATCAAGACCCGGTTAAGTACGTATCGCTGCCACCCACCCTCTGCTAGTGCCAGCCCCATCGAGTGGTAGCCTACGGCACAAACTTCATCTTTCTTCACCCGCCAGAGGAGGGACGGAAGTTTCTCGGGTGAAATAACGACATTAACCAATCCAACACACCCGGGCGCAAAGCATGGGGAAGGGGAGTGGGTGAGCCAGTCGAGCCGAAGTGCTAGATAGTGCCCCAACAATTTGCCAAAAACTTTCTGAAATCTCAGAGGGAAGCCAAACCCCCTTTGTCCCATTTCCAATCCCCCCCATCGCCCACATTCCTGTGTAGTGTGCTTTTGTGTGGCTGAATCCCTGCCCCGAATGTGGCCCCATTGCCGCCGTCTTTATTGTTTCACCCGGCATGATCCAAGGATCCAGTAAGGCAGAGAAGCCAATTTTATGGCACCCACCTCCCATCCCACTACTTATCCCGCTCGAGGAGCATAAGGAACCCTATCGTTAGAAATGCCATCACCAGCACCACATGAAGCTTAAAGTTTTCGGTGGTTGCTTGGGCGGTTATTCGGTGTGGTCGGTCACCACGTGATTTCAAGTCGATTGCCTGAAAATGTCTCAACTACCCCCCGACTCGGCGCCACTGCCGCGTGAAACTTTGGATAGAACATTTTCGAGAAGGATCTCCTCTCAAGCCGGTTAGCACCCCCAGAGGAGAACGATGCGAAAGGTCAGTTATTTTATGAGAAAAGCTTTTAAAGCTTCTCACTTCGGATTCGGTTTCGAACAATTAATTACCCCTACCATCCATAGGGCAGACCACCCTTCCACCCACCCACCCATGTGTAACCGAAACGTGTTTTATTTAACAGCACACCAAAAGAGGGCGCTTCTCTGGCTTGGCAGTTAAAATTATTTTGAACACCACCACCGAAGGGTAGATTGAGGCGGGGGGTTGTTGATGATCACCTCTGCTTTGAAGCTGAAGAGAAGAATTGTGGGGCGTTAGGGCGGACTTTTGGGGCAGTTGGACAAATTCGTGTAACGATAAAAAGCAAACAAAGAAAGCCGCAAATTCACTTAAGCTTTCAAAGTTTTCTTGAAATTGCCAAGCGGATAGTAGTTGGGGTGATTGCCTGCCGCTTACGCTTGTTTTGTTCGAAGTCATACTATCTCTTTCTTTCTCTATCTTACTCTTTTTCCCTTTAGAATTAATAGAGAGACTGGACTGAGTATCGGTGGTGAAAGGGCACCGACACGACGTGACGGAAGGCGATTCCTAGCGAGAAAGTTGGGGGGATAGTCGTTAATTTATTTTATGGGCGGATACGGTTTGCCTAATTGTGCGACTTATTTAGCGTACTCATCGCTTGGTTGCGGGATAATTTGTTCCCATTGTTTATGGTAACTCTTGTGGATTTTTGGGAAAATAGTATTGCCAAAAGAACATCTTTCTATCAATGATTTAAAACTACGTTTTCTATAATATTATAAAAAAAAAAGGCGAGTACAAACAGAATTTAAGATATTTTAGAAGTTCATATTGAAACTACTTGCTTTTTTACACATAATTTAGAGTAACATACCGTCGGTAGTATTTCGAAAATTCTTTCTAGTAATGGATTTTTTACGCTGATTATAAATATTTCCGTCTGAAAATTCCGACAACAAAATTCTTTCTGCGCTGATTGTGACACAACCTACACAGTTTTTCAATTGTTTACCCATCTTTAATGGCTTCCACTTTTGAAATTTACAAAGCTAATTGGTGGCCATTTTTCCAGATTACCACAAAAACAAAAAAACCGTTAAGCCGTTCGTATACCTGCCACACTAATGTAAAAACAAGTGTAAACCATTAAAATTACGCAAATTTTTGTAGCGCGTTACAAAATTAATTGATTTCCTGAAGAATATTCCCACACAGAGTAGGCACTTCAAAGCATAAAGTCTTAAAGCAGACGTGGAAATTCAATATTTTTTCCGCAAGCCGCAAGCTCACGGGAAAGTACATAAAAAAAAAAAAAAGACACAATGGTTAGGGCAGGTACAGACCGGCCGAACGGCATGCGAGCCAATTGACACCCGATACTTTATTATGCGCGCGAAATCAATTAATTACCCCTGCCGCTCATTTAAATTCCATAGACCGTCGAAAACACAAGAGTAACATATCAAAAGACCAATTGGGTCTGCCTCATGGAAAGAATGTATCTCGGAGGCTTTGTAGGTGGTAGCGGTGGCGGCGGCGGCGATGGCGGTGGCTGGCGGCGTCGTCAACGTCGTCGTCGTCGTTGGCGACGGCAGCAGCAGCAGCAGCACCAGCACCAGAAGCAACGGTGTCGCCTGGCTGTACTATGTGATGGTTGCGGACGACAAATGGTCGCGACACCATGCCACCAGCCAACGGAATAATAATTCTTGTCATATCCGCGAGTAGATTCGAAAAGTCGTTGACATTCGCCACGCAAAAGCATTTATCGGCTACGGTGGCGGTATCGGCTGGCGGTACGCGAGCGACGATTAGCACGCCAGCAACCAAAGAGATCCAGCGAATGTGGCGTTCCGCTTTTTTGTTATATCTTTTGCATGAATATAAATTGAAATCAGCTCTCGCATTGATATTCAAATTAATAAAATATCTTCTGGGCATTATGTGACTAATTGGAGTCGGAAGACAGGCATTTCGGCGGCATGTATGGTTCGCCACCAGACGAACCGATTCTCCGCTATCACAATTAATTGGACAAGCCATATCCCCAAACCTAATCGACTTCTGATTATAATTATTGCCTATTGAGCTAGATTGGCCCCATTCCCAGGCGCTATTGTTTCGCTCGAGTTTATGAGATGGAGAAAGGTTGATACATTTGAATTGAATTCCACCACATTCAATGCCACCAATGCTGCCGTCGCAAACTTGCGAGTAAAATATTTTTTTTTACAAGAGATTGGATTGGACCCATCGCGGCTGTAACCAAAAATTTTCAAGGTCTCGACATTTCGAATTCAGTCGTGAGGTCTATGTACCCTGTTCATTAATAAGCAGCATACGTAAAATAATAATTAGTACTAATTTATGGGCATACTCTTAAAAAGTTTTCTTTCCAAATTTCCAATTCCTATCATATTTGTATATTTTCTTACCCTCTTGCACTACGAATTCAATCCAATTTCCATTCTTGTCGCGTTTGTCGTGTCGGTCAAACAGTTTTAATGGTAAGGCAAAATATGAAATAACCGAGACTAATAACTAAGCACCCTCCATACTCGCTGTATTGTACCACAGCTACCTAAAGGACTAACTAACTTGAAAGGAAATCTTCGAAATAAGCATCCACCAGCGTCCTATTATTTGAGGCTTTCTCCTATAAGCTGACTGGTTAAGCCTTGTCCGAGGCATTCAATTTTGATATCGGAAGTTTCCACCCCCTTTCGAAAAATCCCCACACCCGCAGTGAGTGGCAGGTATTCCACAATCCCAGACTGCCTAACAGATGCCAACATATTTATCCTGCACCCGTATCATCGTTAGCAGAAGAGCACAGAGATCTTCTCCACATGTTCGATGTCATCATCATCACCGCAGGAATAGTTCGGGTTGAGTGCACAATACACAGCATATCCGAGTGGAGCTGTTTCCGTCGTTCGTGTAACGTCCCATAGTCATCGTTGCCATCGTGTCGGCAGCGACGGCATCTTCATGGGCTCAATCGTTGCACAAAGAGCCCCACTTCTCTCACATCGAAAAGGAGCACATCCGAACAACCGTCAGTATAGCAGCGCCACCATCGTCGTTGCCGCCAACAAACAAACGAGCCGAATGTATAGTCGTCGTTGCCGCCTTCATACTCATCCTTTTTTCCCACAAAGCAACCTCCTTCTTCCGATGCCCCAATGCCGACAAACGAGCTGTGTAACACGAAACCAGAGAAAGGCATTTATCCGTGTATCAAACAGATTCTGAGGTTAGAAAATGATTAGTGTCTTCATTCCCATCGCCACCCTTAGCCCACATCCAGTTATAATCTTCCCTCTGGTTCCTTTCCAGTTCACCGGAATCTCAGTCTTGCACTGCCGGTTCCTTAAGCATTCGTCGCTAAATACAACGGTTTACATAGAAGATCCCGTTGGTCCAAATCAACCCCTCTCTCCCAACCCCTTCTTCTTCTCATCCTTTCTTTATCCTTCTCTACCACTGGTTCCCAACCCCTCCCGCAATTTTCCTCTTACATGACTGAGCTTTTCCGATGAATTTTCCGGTAGCGTCGGCACTGTATACAATCACACTCTGTGCGCCCTCTACCGACACACCGTTCCACCATCTCGATTATACCGCCCACTACCAGGACCAAACGGTATCTGCGAGGGGCTCTTCATGTTCACGCTTCACCGGATTTCGATTTTGGCCTTGCCAAGATTTGGTTACTCGAATGCCTCACTTCCTCCGGCCTCCCTTTCCCCCTCTTCCTACTGTGAAGACCAGGCCGCACCGACCAAACTTTCAGTTATCCTCCAGAGCGCACCTAGCCCAATTCTGGCACATTTCACAGCATGAACCCGTCGGGCCAACATCGAGTTAGGGGTTAGGCACGCCAGTCATTCCCTCTGGAGTGGTTTACGAAGTGCGAGGAGGTGGCAAACCCCCCACCCCCACTGGGAAAGCGTCAGGCAAAGGAATCGTTCAAATATGAGCGTAGAAGGCTGTGCGGGGGTGGTGCGCCATAGTACAAGGACTAAATTAGCTGCATTAGACTCTTCGCTTGGCTCATGATGACGATGATGATATGCGGGGGAATACGGCAGAGGGTGTGCGTCCACATGCAGGTGAGGTACACAGGTATTTTCTCTCAAATTCCCCCACCACGCTCGTCTGGATGGTGGTAATTGCCGGTGTAGCGCACACAGCAGCTGATTGATAGGACAAATAGGGGATGATGGGAGGAGACAGGGGACGCACATTCGCCATCCATCCATCTATATATCCGTCTTTCCGCATTTCGGTAGGGATTTGTTGCTTATGCAGGATGTGGTTGGATTAAATCGCTGCAATTTTCGTCGGATGGGTTTATATGGCGAATTTCTCTGCCATGCACCCTAACCCCCTAAACGTCAGCCGCAACATAACACTATACCCCCAACCCCATACTGTCCCACCCTTCGGAAAATTTTCTTTCCGTTTCATTCCACTCGATTTGGATCAATATTTAATCACTTAGCGAATGACGTTCATATATACGATTCGATTTCGTATTTTTTTTTTCACATCCACCCCACTTTTATTTTAATTAAACCTTTCGCAGCTAACGGCATCATATTTCTTTGTGACTGTGAAGGAGAATGAAATAAACCACAAGGCAGTCGCAGAGTTGAGAGTCAAGAAAACCGAGGCGCGCAAATGATTCTCAAAAAACAAAAACAAAAAAGAGAAAAGATAAATTAGAAAAGGTTCTTGCTCCCTTCTAATGGAAACAAATACATCAGAAATTGGACACAGACGTCTTTTCATATTTTAGGTGTATCTTTTACTATTTAAGCAGAATTTTACCGTATTATCGTATTACATTAAAAATAAATTTGCATTATGTGCAGGGAGAGCAAACAAAAATTTTTGTCCTGGGTATCAAACCTTCCTATAATAAGCAAGGAATAATTACAATTTTTATACAAATGCACTATTAGTATAAAATCTACAGAGACTGAGCAAAAAAAAAAAAACTTTGGACATGTCAGATCCATTACATGAATTGTGGCGCCATCTCACAGAAATTTCCCAACACATTTGAACAAGGCAGAAGAATATTATAACTAAAACATACGCGAAGTTATTAATATATCATTTCGTTCTACTGCCACTGCAAACTAACAATTTAACCAATTTGGCATCCATAGACGGAAGTGATATATATGGAGTAGTTTTAGGAAAGTGTTCCATAATTCTTGATGTGATCAGGCATCGTTCGACTGGCTATTAATAGAGGGCGTTAAAACATCTGGTTACCTCTAACAAGGAGCGCAATTCTTCGCGGATGCAAATATTACGGTGACATCAAGGCCGAATATAAACCAAACCGCCCACACGCAATAAAAAGAAAGTATTCGGCTCCTTTTTCCACCTACAAAAAACAAAACCTCTTCTCATAAATTATTCAAAAAATTACTCGGCACCGTCCAAAAAAAAAGTGACGAGAAAAACAAATTCACTGTCGCCGCTTGCTATTGTTGGGGCAAAAAAAAAAAAAATAAATAAAAAGCGACTAAACGTGCAAACAGATCATAAAACGAATTTAGCCAGGGAAGCGGAAAAGCAAGCGTCTTTCGTGAGAGGCGTAATTTGCTTTGTTTCTCGTTTTTCACTCGTTTTTATTTTTTTCATATCAATTTTCTCGTGTGGATGGGCTCAATTTCGATAATTTAATCACTTCACGCATGCGCGCGCACCTCCTACTCACGGAGCAGTGCTCTCCATTCAAATTATTCAATTCCATGCAATTCTGAGCGGGCAACGAGAGGGATGAAGAAATAAGGAAAATTGTTTTAACGGACAGAAGGGAGGAGGAATTCTCACAATAACCGCAGCATCGAGAAATTCAGCAGCTAATGGCTGCGTCCGCTGTAGACAAATTACGTGCGAAGATCTTCGAGATAAGCCGATTTATGCTTACTCACCACACCAATTTTTGTTGCCTGTATGGATGGCGGCGTGGTGATTTCTTTTTCGCAAGATCCACACAAACTTGCCGGAATGCGGCTGAATTGTTAAATTTGAAGCGGAAAGTGGTTTTTGTGGCACGAAGGCGGCCAAGCGCTCTGAAATTATATAGCTTCGCCGAATTTTTAATGTATCTTTTATTTTTTTATTCTCAACATAAACCAGCAAAGGAATAAGCCGTTTTCTAGCCATCGCCCGGATGATTGTCTGGCTCTGATTGCATGATGGAGACGCCCATTCCAAAACGGCTCAAAAACCGCTTAAAAGAGCACAACGGCAAACGATGCGACTGGGACGACGACAACGGCAAATTCATCAATTAAATTTTACACGTCGGTCCGTGCCTTCCGGCTCACAAAGTGCCTAGCGGATTTGCGCTGCACAGCACCGGGGTCGGGTGTCGTCGTCGTCGTCGTTGTCGTTGTCGGTGACGTTGACGTCGAGTTCTTTGGGTCGTCTCCTCTCAAATCGCGCGCTTCGCTTTGGGACGCGTCCATTGCCTGCTGCTTTGTGAAGCCGCATTTTTCCCCCGTGACCCTTGAATCCCGCCGACACCGTCTTTTGTATAAGCCAGAGGAAAACATATCGTTCTGGTGGTACCCGTACCCACCCTGGGGGAGCTGCGGTTAGCTGGCTGCTCAGCATGAGCTGTCCCAATCTTTTCTTCGTTTTGCTAGGGGGAACACTCATAAGTGGAAATGTTGGCAATTAGCCGTGTAATAAATTAAACGGCGCGTTTCAATTAATCTCAGCAAACTCTAGGCGATGCATGGTTTGCTCTGGGATTCGGGGAAACGATTTGTATTTGATGGCGCTGAGTGAGAATAGGAGAAATGGTAAATTTTTTGAATTTTTCACTGAATGATCTTAGAAGATCGGAATGCACAGTATAAATAATTAGGTCTTTAATGCGTTCGAGGATATTTTAATAGTTCCTTTTAAGATTTTAATACATTTTAACATTCATAAGAGGTGATAGTACGTTAGCGTGATATCTTTAAAATATAAAGATATAGTCCTAAATTTTGCAGGACTATTATTTTATCTACGCCCCGTTATTTACTTTTAGTAAATCTCTCTTCGCTTATTCAATCAAAAGGGAGAATACTACAAATTAATGACAGTAAATATGAAATGTATTGTAAAAAAAATGATAATAGTATTAAATCGTAAAAAAGTAGCATTGCATAGCACAGTTTCGAATGCCACGGAATCAAATAGTAGTAGTTTACATTTTTTTTAAAATACTATCTCTAATTTTCAGCCCTTACTATTTTTAGGAATTTCATCCGCAAACCGCTAACGATCAGCAGTGACCCCCATAAATTGTCTAAAGAGTGAGAAAAAAATAAATCCTCATTACCCCATCCTATCGAATTTTTCCACACCTCGGTTGATTTGCCCTTCTAAAAATAAATCGTCGGCAATCGATTACTTGACGCCATACGCATAAAGCGAAAAGTCAGTGTATACCACACAGAAGTTGCCCGACAGCCAGGGACAAACAGAGAAAACGCGCTTAGAAAATCTTTCTCCATTTACCTCGAAGTCAACAACTGTAATATACACCTCAGTGCCGATAAACTTTGGGATTGGGATGGAAGGAAAAACAAAAAAAAAAAAAAACATTAAAGCAAAAAGCCTTGCTTGGTTGCGACGGAAGGAGGGCAGGCAGGGGGTATACAGCGCAAAAAAATAAGACCGTGTCACTCATTTCGCTGCTTAACATGCGGCAGATGAACATGACGCACATAATCGCACGCCTGAATTAAGCCAAGCGGCTGACTAGCTGCCGCGTTTACGAACCAGCAGCAGAATTGTTGGCTTTCATTCTGTTGACCGAGAGGCCGAGCGCCGTAGGCCGTAAGCCCCCTAGCCGCGTTCGCAGCGCGCTCTTCTTCAGAATGGGTGAAAGGAAGGGGGGCAGGCAGTCAAGGGGACTGGCCGCAGCCGCTTGGGCATGAACTGAACCAGACAAGACCAGGCGAACCCGAACCGTAGCCCATAGCCGACAGGCTGGGCGGTGAAAAGAAGCGCAGGCAGCCGAACCGACCGACCTCAGCAGAAAGAAAACCCAGCGGAGTGTTCGGCTTGGGTGCGGGCAGAGGCATTATGAGGGGGAAAAAAAAACACGTTCCAAGTCCTAAACTTAAGCTGTGAATAAACAGGGCGCACATGCACCGCCGAAACAGAGAAAAAAGGCTGAAAGCGAGGGAAAAAAAAACGAAAAAGAGGAGTTCTTGTGAAACCACTTAATTAAAGCAAGACAGCCGACTTTGCAGTTTGCTCACTCTCGCAGCCAACTAAATGCATGTTGGCCGGGGAAATCTATCAGGGGACTCCACGTGGAGTCGCGATGTAGATTTGTCATTTCTTCTCTGTAATGAGCCTCTAAATGATTTTTGTCTCGCTCTTAATTCGTACATTTTTTTTTTCGACCTCTTTCTCTCTCTCTCTCTCCTTCCCCAGCTAAGCCAGAAGAGCAGCCTTCACATCCTGTGTAAATTCTTATTATCCCTCGGCTCGGCCTCCGATGACGCCAGCTTGCCGCACGTCTCCCTCACCAAAACCCAGCAAAGCGCTTTCATCTTCTTCTTCGTGCGTTTCAGGCGTCCTCAATTTCTTGGACTTTTGTTTTTATTCCTTCGACTTCTGTTGGTACTAATAGCGCGCCACGCTAGAGGGCGACACGAGAACAGAAACGGGAAGGGCGACACGGGAACAGAAACGGGGAGGGCGACTTTGGAAAAAACTAAACCTGTGAATTACACACACGGTCTCATTAATTACTGTCTTGTGAATTTGTGTGACATCAGCCAAGCCGCGAAGGGTCTCAGTGAGGACCGGGATCGTTGGATGGATGACGTTAAACACACACCACCGAGCGCACTACATTTGTTTTGCTAATTCCAATTAGAGCGGACGAGGAGTTTCTTAGCGCTTTTCCCCAAGAAAAGAAAAGTGCAGAGTGGAATGGTACCCAAGAGAGGATGAGGGTTTCTGATCTAAGGACAAGCAATGGTTACGGGGATGAATTCTCTGAATTGAATATGACAGATGACTATACGATTTTTTCGTAGTTACTGACAAACTTTTTAAGGGCTGCCAGAAATAGTTTTTTTTTTTTCATTAAAAAAATTATTGAAATGGAACGATGATTCCCAAAGTACCTGGGTATTTTTACCTGCTTTTTGTTAAAAACGAACCATGTGTGTGGTACCTTTTGTAACTGAGTCCGACGGATAAGGAGAGATTGCTTAGATTTTAATCGGAGTGAAGGACAGCAAGTGGGTTTCTGAGTATTTTTAGATGTTCATTTTATTGTTTAGAGGTTTTTACCGCTTAGATGCAAGTAGATAGCCTACCTGGCGAGTTCATTTCAAACAACTTCTCATAATCGTATATTTAAAATAACTAGGGAGGTAGAGACGCGATTAAACTTCAAGCGAGTAGTGAAAAAAAAGCTAATTTAGGTCGCTTACGTAATTTTTATGGAATTGAAATTAACATGCCATTGTCTAACACATAAATAAAAAAAAAACAAAAAAACCTATACAATTTTTAATTATATAAAATTCTCGAAATGTAAGTAACCCTCCTATAACACGGTAGATAAGTTCCTAGAAAATGTCTTGCTGTGCGAAACCGTGTTATAGGAGGCAAGGAGCCAGAACAAAATATAGGGATGAGTTCCGATAATGTTTTAAATCTCCTAAACCTTCGTAAAAATCGACAATACAAGATTTAAAAAATATATATCATATATAATTTTATGCAATCCACTAAAAAAAAAATATCAATTTGAGGTAATAATACAGGTATAGTGCGTAATTAAATTTTATAACAGTGTTATAAGATGGTTTCCGCAATTTCAGTACTGTGTTAGAACGAAACCGTGTTGTAGGCTGCTCTCTTATACGAGGGTTTCGTCAATTTTCTTATTGTATAAGAGATAAACCGTATTGTAAAATACCGTGTGGTAAGAATATTAGCTGTAATGTTAAACAAAAATCCAGTTATCGTATTATAAGAGGGTTACAGGAATTTTCTTTTCGTGTTAGAGTGACACCGTGTTATAGGAGGGTTACCTGTATTCTGTCATTTTATTTTACTAGGAGAAATCTCGCAGACCAATTTTCCATTGATATTCCTCGGATGATAATATAAAAATTAATTGTATGTTTTGTTACTTTACATTGAATGATGTTTCTTAAGGGCTACGTTCAGTATTTTTAGAAAGGCACATTCGAAAAAGCAAGAAATTTATTAAAATTGTTTTACTATGACAGCAGGATTTTTATTATGCAAAAAAATAACGTCAAAGTCATAATTAATTGTAGTTTTTTTATTTAGATGGTCTGATATTGTGGGCATTTCATACAGTTGATAGCAAAAGTTTCTAAAAAAAAACCCTATACTATCTGAAAACAAAAATAGCAATCCATTTGAAATGACTATCACAAGCACAGGCTTTGAATTCGATTGCCAGTTGCCCAAGAAGAAATCTTTAAAGTACCAAATTCTGTATACTTTTTTAAAAATAGAGCGCTCAAAAACTAGGCGTATTTTTCCTGAATTTTAAGAACATTAAACCAAACATAAAATGATCCTCCACGATCATTTGTATATCAAGAGAAGATATTCAGTTAATGTATACCATTACAATTAAACGAAACGCCGGAAGAGGAATCACGTTAATGGGAATTTAAAAAACAACACTTCGTGTAGCATGGAATTTTGAAGTAGCATGAAAAGAACTAATTGCTTTAGTTGTTGCAAATTGAGTGTTATATACGGTAATCAGAGAATCGTGCTCTGGCCTGCGTTAAGTGAGCATATCAAATTAAATTTAAACTGGAATGCAATTGGATCATTTTGAAATATAAAACATTTTAACTGCTACTGCAGATTACGAGGAAAAAAATAATAAATTAAAGCAATTACAAATTTATGCATTTAAAAAATTTCTTAGTTTATATATGGACATAAAATAAAACAGTTTTTAAACGGTAAATTGCAAACAATAAACTCTCGTTAAACTTGAAAAGCTTAGAAATTGAGAATTGAACTTTAGTCTTTTCAGTTACATTTCTACTATCTGCACCAATGATCCATGAAAGTTGATTGTTGAAGCCGAATTAATCTATAATACTATCGAGGAAATTTGTTCTTGTATTCAAAATAATACTTATTATTATTATGATCAATATTTACTGCATTTTACTAGTTTGCAAGGTAGAAAATTCAAATGAAAAGTACGAGGTCTGTTCAAAAAGTATCGCGAATTTTGAATTTCCGCGGCCTACGTATGTTTGATTTTTTTTTGTGGCATTATGTTGGTACTCATGTCCCTCACTTATGCTGACAAGTTCGGTTATTCTGAATGTTCAGTTAATTTTTGACAGCTATTTTGCTTGGACGTGTTTTGGTTCGTCTTCGATTTTTGTCTATTCCAAAAAATGAATCAAAGAATCTGAATCATATTTTGATTTCCACTCGTCATAACCATAAACCCATGATTCGCTCCCTCTGAAGCAAATTTGGGTCGTCACGAACAGAGTCCAACAGCTCCTTAGCAATGTTAATGCGATGGTGTTTTTGTTCGAAATTGAACAATTGTAGCACGAATTTCGCGGCGACTCGTCTCATGCCCAAATCATTGGTAAGAATCAAATGGCACGAGCCAATCGATATGTTTAGGTTCTCAGCAACTTCTCTAACGGTGATTCGACGATTGGCGAATACTACGAGTATTTTCTTCACTTCTTCGACGTTCTTCTCTGTTGTTGACATGCTCGGGCGTCCATCGTTCACATTTTCTCAGCCCTCTGAGAACATTTTGTACCACCGATAAACGTTGCTTTGATCCAAGGTAGCTTCACTATGTGCCACACTCAACATTCGAAATACGTCCGCGCACTAACTTTTGTTTTTCAGACAAAATTTAATAAAGATTCTTTGATCCATTTTTCGGAATAGGCAAAAATCGAAGTCGAGCCAAAACTAGGACGTGTTTATATCTGTCAAAAATTAACTGTACATTCAAAATAGCCGAGATTGTCAGCATTAAGTGAAGGACATGAGTACCAACATAACGCCACAAAAAAATCGAATATACGTAGCCCGCGGAAATTCAAAATTCACGATACTTTTTGAACAAACCTCGTATTTTAAAATAGATCCATTTTAAAGCGCTCAAATATTTTCCTACAAGATTTAAAAAAGTGACGCCATATATTCTACTAGATTTAAACAAGTGACGCCATTCCCCACACTTGTTTTTAAAATGACAATCAATAGGTAGCCTTATCTATAAAAAAAAAAATCAGGAAGAAATAATAATAATAATGTTCCATTTGCGGGTAAATTTATGGCAGGTAATAAAATCGCATGTCGCGATCACTCGCCTAATTCGAGCTATCGTTCATCAGTTGGCTTGTCCCTCTTTTTGCAAAGTAAAGCTAAACGTAAAACGCCTCAGTTAATCTACGCGATGCGTGTAATTTATTCCAGCAATACTTAAACATGTAATATCACATGAAACCCGTCCAGTTTCCTCATTCCTTTTTATTTTATTTTGTTTCATAGTGTGTAATCAGTTCGATTGCGATTTGATTTGATTAGGAATGAATTAAAAAATAAAAAAAAATTTGATTTCATCGCTTTTTTTATATTTGTTAAGCATAATCGAACAAAATGAAAAAATATATATATATGTAAAGTAAAGAAACACCTCTTCAGCTGTGCATGCCACTTGTTTGGTGATAAACGCTAGGTAGCAAGAAGAAAAAAAAAATTGTTTGTGAAGAAACAGCCGTGGGAATTGAAACGTGTTGAAGTTTTCCAATTAGAAATTTCATTGATGTAGATCGCGTTTTTTTCGATGGTAACAAGTGATGCAATCAGTGCGCTTTGATACCGTGATGAAAGTTTATTTATTTATTTTTAATGATTTGATTACCAGAAGAAATATACGGAAAAAAGGTAGGTAAACAAAACAACCGATCTGAAAAGAAAACATGAAGGTAATGTTGTAGCCTTCTCCGATACTAAGTTCATTTCTGGCGGTAGTTAGGTTAGGTTGATGCAACAATTTCGGTCACACGTCGGACTTCGGACGTTTGTGGACCCTTGTGATACCACTTTTAACTAGGGGCTCTGGTGGGAGACGAACCATTACCGTCTAGACCCCAACTGAGTCACCGCTGTATATTCTCCTGGCATGTAGCAGCTGCTCTGAATATAAGAATTATAATTTTACGTATTAAGCGATGTAGTCAACAATATTTGTTTGTTGGCTGTTGGTAGAAGCACTGTTGTTTATTTTATACCATTAAGTCTTTCGAAACAATTGATTCAGGTGAAATTCAATTTATACCTAAATGTATGATTTTCGAGGTAACAAACGTTTTTGCAAAAGTATGAATTAATTCATTTTCAATTCTAGATCTTTTAATTTTAGTTGAAGTTGCGATGTAGACTTAACACATATCTTTTATACTTAAAAATTGCAATATATATATTTTTTAAATAATTATAGTAATTCGTTTAAAATGTTAAATGTTCCCCCATATTGTGAATCAATTTAATTTCACCAAGCTGAAGGCCATTGTAAAAAAAAACGATTTTATGCGCCTTTGGTATTCCATAATCCGTAATTAGTAAGAGTACTTATTCAATGTAAAGTATGCTTGATACTATTAAGTATCGAATATAACATCACACAGATGATCGCCACAATCCGATTCGTAGCATGGATTCTTTGGACGCAATTCCCGACACCTCTCTCACTAAATCAGGTTGTAAAGGGTGGTCCCATATAGTATTTGGAATTTTAACTACCGGTAATTTGAAGTTTAGTTGATTATACGTCATTCTCAATTTGACAGAAATTTAGTCTAAAGTATGACATTTACGAAATGGGACGGTATCCGCTTAAAGAAAGTTGGGAAATATTAAATACTTATTTTCAAAGTGGTGAGTGTTCTATTCAAACTGTGAGAAATTCGTTTGACCGAAGATGGCCAATTTTACCGAAAAATCATTTTTTCGGACGAGGCTCATTTCCACCTCGGTGGTTATGTTAATAAGCAAAACTGTCGGATCTGAGGCACAGAAAACCAGCACGTCATCGTGGAAAAGCCAATGCACCCACAATGAGTGACTGTTTGGTGCGGATTTTGGTCCGGCGGCATCATCGGCAAATTTTTCTTCGAAAATAAAGACGGAGCCGCCGTAACCATTAATGGCGAGCGCTACCGCGCAATGTTGGCCGATTGCTTTTTCGGAGAAATTGAAGTCGAAGACTTGGACGATATTTGGTTTCAACAGCACGGCGCTATGTGCCATACAGAGAACATCACAATCGATCTTTTTGCGTCCTATCTTCGGAAATCGCATAATCAGCAAAAATGGTGATGTGATTTGGCCGGCAAGAAGCTGCGATTTGACGCCGTTGGACTATTATATTTGGGCAGCGGTGAGAGATAAATGTTACGCCAACAAACCAGAAACAATTCAATACCTCAACTACGAGATTCAAGCTGCTATTGCTGACATAAAGCCCGAAACAATCGAAAATGTACTCAAAAATTGGGTGGACCGAATGGGCTACTGCCAAATCAGCTGTGGAGGTCATTTGACCGAAATTGTTTTTCATAAATAAATGATCTAAAACAACCTTTCAAATAAATGTTCAACAATTTTAAATACGCCACCCGTTAGTTCCGCGATACCACGCTCAATGTTGTCTTGCAAAGCATATTTGTTGTTTGTTGACATAACACATTAGCTTTACATAAACCAATAAAAAATAATCCAATGGAGATAATTCGCATGATTTTGGAGGCCAATTCATTCCTCCACCTCTCAAAATAATCTCTTCATTAAACTTTTCCTTCAGCATATTGTTTGATTCACTAGCTGTATGATATGTGGTACAAGCCACATGTCGTCTGCATCGATATCATCAATGTGTTTAAAGAAAAATGATTGAACATTACTCTGCATTGAATTTCTATTGACAGTAACTGTGGCTCCTACACCATTTAAAAAAAAATATGGACCTATAATACCACCAGACTATAAACCACACCAAATCAATTGTTTAATTTGTTGTGAATTTTTTTCACCCCAAATTCTCCCAATTTTGCTTGTTAACAAAGCCATTCAACCAGAAATGTGCTTCGCCACTAAAGATGATTTCTTCCTAAAATGAGAATCAATTTCAAGTTGCTCTAAAGCCATATCAACTCAATCTGTGAGGTAATGCATGATCATGGGGGTTTAATTCTTGAGTCAATTGAATCTTATATAGATGTTAACCTTAATTTTTCCGTAAAATTTGCCATATTGATATTTAAGGCATTCGTAATTGCTGAGATCGACGAAGAATTGACAAATTTGGGCTCTCGTGCACACTTTCACTAACAGCAGCAATATTTACGAACATTTTTTGGTCTAACACTTTGATTCAAATGAATTTACTAGTCGACGAATTGTGTTTTCTGTAGGATGATTATTTCGATCATAAATACATGAAGTGCACGTTGACAATAAATGTCACAAAAATGTTAATGATCGATTTTTAATAGTGCCACAGTCAATTTTGTTCATTACTTAACATTTTAAAAGTCCAGTCTATATCAATAATGTACATACACTTTGTTTTACTTATATTAAAGTTAAGTTTATTCATTGATAGTCAGTTAAAGAGTCAACACATTATTATTTTTTTTTAAAAACCACTTTCAAACTGTAAACTTATCAATCGCAGGATGTAGATATGAAAAATCAACTTCGTATTTTAAGCCTTATCGTATTAATTTCAGAAGAGATCTCGGTATTTTTTGAAGGCTGATTATTTTAACTTTTTACTAGAACAAACCAATAAGCAAAAATACACACATTACATTAAAATCTGTTAATATTATTAAAATACTGAACAAATTAGCGTTTTCTTTACTTTCTTTTTATATTATTTAAATATTCAATACACATAAAATATTTGAAATACAAAATTCATACATGTTGTTAATCTAAATGCTCTAAATCTTATTAAAATAATCTGGAAACTGTGCTAGCGATTGCTTTTTAGTTATGGTGTTCTTTTTAAACTATTTCAATAAATATTTACTCGTAATAACTTCTATAATCGCATAAAATATAATTGATTAAATGATTTGCAATGATTTCAGGCCTTCCTTAAAGTGATAGTAAAAAAAAACTAATTTCAGTAAATTTCGACATCGTAAAGCAGATTGCGAAGTGTTGCCTTATAAGAATCTAAGCGGTGGCTATTTACAAGAAAATTGGGTCCATCGCCCGGAATTAAGCAATTAACATCTACGCCTACGTCTACTGGAGGAGGAGGGCTCTTACCGCAGCTGAAGGATGTCTCGCCGGTGTGGGGTACATTCTTTAAGACTGTCGTACGATCCCCACAAGCCGAAAAGCTTGCACAAGACGTCCCTAACCTCACTTTGTTTGTCTTTTGTTGTGACACCGTCGCTGCCTCGGTCCGCGCGCGCCTTCTCTATATTTTCACTCGAACTAATAAGGCTCGACTGGTGCTATCAGGGGACAATTATCTGTGCACAATCATCACACCAAATGCCCATAAGTCAACATAATTTCCCACTTGAGGAGATGCGATAATCCTGCCCAGAGCTGTTGTTATCTTCTCAACCAGCACACAATGCGGGCGGGCTCACAATCTTTTTCTTTAAATTTCAACAGCCGTACGGGGCCATCCGGCGCACCGCACACTTGAAACTTTAAAGTTATTCGAAAACTATTTTAAGCATTTAACCCACTCTGCGAGCACTACACAGGTTATCCGCGCAATCCGCACACACTTTAATTCTTTTTTTTTCTTTCTTTTCTGTATTATTATTATTATTTTTTTTTTACTTCTCGAGAGGTGCAATTAAAACTTGCGCTACTATCGCGGGGCCACTCAAATTAAAAACCATCGAAACTGGGGGAAAATTAGCGCGCAAATTGCGGTAGATCAACAAAACAGCCACAGAAAACACACTGCTACTGCTGGTTCTCTCCTGCACAACCCCGCACTGCTCGGCCGACTTTCTAGACCACTCTTCTGAAGTGAAAAAAAAAATAAATAAAATAAAAAAAAACACACACAATTTTTCGGGGGGTTTTCCTCTTGTTGTTGGTTTTTTTTTCTTCTATTTCTTCTGTTAAAAAAAGGTCGAGTCGACGAGACGAGGCGCACTCTTCCCCTGCGGCAGCACGATGAATTATAACAGCACCAGCAGCAACACTGTCGCCAATTTTTGTCGTGATTTTTGGTTAACGGCTGATGGCGTCAGGTACAGAAAATCCGCTTCAACAGTTCACTCGGGATGCCAGTAAAATTAATCCGTTATAATTCAATCACAGTACGAAATAACACGGGATTTTTTTTGTTAAATAAATAAAAAAAAAATACCCTCGACGAGTCCAAAAACTGCATGCCATAGAAATGTCGACGCGACGCAATTCTCTGAATGACTGCCTGACGGACTGATGCCTTTCATTTCCCCCGAAAAAGTCCGTTAGTGGAAGTAAGATGACAACATAATGGAGAGAGAATTTCTTATGATGATGCTCTGCTCACATTTTATTTAATGTAGCGTCGTCTCTCTTCTACTTTTTAACGGATATAGACGAAATATGCGACGTGACTTCATCACAGCGAACGGAACGCTTCAATTCTTCTTGCTAGTTATCGTGTCGCTTTAAAAATTTTTGCAGCGGATGGAGATTCAAAATGGAGATGAGAAAATTATCGCGCCGCCAGTGCGAGAGGTTTTTTGTTTTGTTATTGCTCGCCTCTTTGGAAATAAAACGGACAAAATGGCGTTGTCGCTAAACTACAACGCTGCATGGATGGTGAAAAGTATTTAAATCATTTAGTGAGTTTTCTCTAAATATCCAAAAGATGCGAAAATTTCTATAATCCTACAAATGAAGAAAAAATCGAAATAGGTTTGGGAAAATAATATATTGCCGTATTCAAGTTTAAAATATCCATCTCCACCTGCTGAAATTGTCAGCGCCATCTATCAGAGAAACATTTACCAGTGTAGCATCAATTCGCGGTTATAAGTTTTTCTCCAACAGATTCTACCACGAACGTGGTTTGATGGTATAATTATGAAGTTAATTACAAATATTCTTCGATAATTAAATAAAGTTCTATTTACCTCCTCCATTATAATTGTTGTAGTAGCTTCATGATATAAGAAACTATTCAAATTTTCCCGCCATTTAACATACACGAATTAAGCAAGCTTCTTGCAGATATCATCTCCATCTGTCCGATTTATTAGTTAAGTAATGATTTTAACAAGAAATTGTGTTGCCAATTATTAAGCTATAGCAACATTTCTAGGTAATTAGCAAGTTAAGAAAGAGTATAAACTTTAAATAATAAAGCGAATTTTCACCTAAATTCCTAACCTAAATTATAAAAACATCTGTACAGCGAAAAAATATTGAACGGCGATTCCGCAATCTACACACACACACACACACACGCTACATGCTCACACATCTCACCGCCATTCTTAGGTAAACTTTAATACGTGAGAGTGTGTAAGTGATTGCTTTCGGGCGAAAAAGCTGCCATCGGAGCGAAACGAACCAGCCACCGACTTGGAGTTACTTGACAAAATTAACGGTATTCAGTCGCTTTGAATTCGCCGAGCTATTGAGAGGATCGGGGAGAGTCCGCCTGCTTCACCCGCGTGATATTTATGAAAGAAAAATAACTTCCTTCAGTGTTAACGCAAAAATATAAAAAAAAAAAAAAAAAAGAGCCACAAACAAGACAAAGACCGAGATAAGTAAGAAAACACTGAATAACCCGCAGAAAAACAGTTAATAAAAGGAATCTTCGTTGCGAAAGAACTACGAAGGAGGTAGAAAAGGAGAGGAGCGTTTTTAGTTCGTGTCGTTTTGCAGTGTTTTCGCCTTGTTTTGATTTTTCCCGTGCGCATTGAAAGTGTTACCACTTCTAAGTGAAAAAAGGAAAAGGTCTGCTGGACTAGTGTTCCCAAAAGTTTCCTCAAAGTAAAAAGATTTTCTTCTGTATCCTTTTGATTAAAAAAATAATAAAATAAAAAAAGAAAACGGTACTCGTACTCGCCACAGAAGAAATTTGTCATACAACAGACGGGATCGTGTGTTACATAAATAAATAAAGAAAAACTGCCGAAATTTTCCCATTTTTCGTGCAGTAGTGCAGCCCCATTCCCCCTCTTGGAAAATAGTCGCCTTGTGGCGTCGCGACGAAATGTCAAAATAAAGAATTGTTTTTTTGAATGAGAATTTGCTGCATTTAAAAGAAAGTTTAAACGTAAGGAAGGAAATTACCCCGTGAAGCCGCAGGATTACCCCACCTCTCTTCCGCGCCTGATCCTCGAAGTTTTTGTGATTCATTTTCGCGCATTTTGGGTGCAATTGTAAGTGGAACAAAAAGGAAAAATTTTTGATCTAAGCGCTTTTGTAACAAGACAAAATTTGAGTGAAGTTGAAAGTGGTAGAAGTCGCGCCCCGCCTCGCTGCCGCTTCTGGCTCAATGTTTTACCACAACGCGATGGATTACAAGCTGCTCGTGTTTAACTCAGCCAGGGACAATAATTTGGCACAGTTACAGGTAAGTGTCTGAGGCGTGTTTATTTTTGTTTTGATTCCCAACGGTGGGCAGCAACTATTGTGATGGCAACCCTTCCTGAGTGGGAATGGGAGGGGATGGCAGAGGAACCTGCCCGTGTCTTTAACAAATCGTCGCTGGCTGCTTCTTTGGGGCCCCGTTCTGGCTTTAGAATTTCTTCTCACTGAAGAAGGCAGAGAGGCCTAAGAACAAAGGCGAAGGGAACTCTGCGGTGCTGTGCTAAATGTCATCGCACGTTTGGCAGGAAGGAACCCAGCCATGCTTACTCTGTCGATTAGGTCGTTTGCCCCATTTCTCCCCCCTCATCGGTTCCTCCCCGGCTGCCCTGATACTGATTCCGTGCTGAAATGTCTTTTGTGAGCTCACTGGTGGTCGACTTCTAAAAGGAAGTTATGGCTCACAGTTTGGTACGAAGAGTTATTGATGTCTTGTTGCTTCCCCACTGACTATATTGGCTGAATAAGACAGTGGAGCAGGACAGGAGCTTTGTCTTGTAGAGTTTTCTAAGAGTTGGGGCTGTGGAAAGAAGACTAAAAGTGATAATTCAGGTGGAAAATTCTTATTGGGGGCTATCCAGATATTCTTCAGTTCAATTTTAATTTGCCTTTTACTTCTAGAACAAAGAGTAGAAAAAAAAATGTGATTCATCCAGTAAAACCCCTTTTGAGTCATTGAGCTTATTGTCAACAAAAGCGTCTCCCATAGCTTTAGTAGCCAGAATCCGGAATGCTTTCCAACGTGGTGCTGGGACCTACCATTTCTTGAGGAACTTAGTCAACATTAAAAATCGATTCCATTAAACATTATGAAAATTGCTACTATTGAGGCTTCGAATCTGAAATCTATTAATTAAATTTTAACGTTTCAATAACAAATTTCAAATCTGCGCCTTTGACCTCAATGTACCAATTTTCATAAATACCGTCAAGTTAAACAAAAAACAAAATGTATTTTCTTTAGAGAACTAATTTTGCTGGTATTATAATGGGGCAGAAATGACCTAAGTGTGTCTTCCGATGACCAGGTACAAATTGTTTTAACGTAACTATATAATTTTGAAGAATACGTTTAAAGCGATCACTGAATTTGTTGGTTGCACATTCTTCATTTGGTAATTTATTAATGTATGTGAAAGATTTCTATTTTCACTTAAACTTGTTTTTCCCTTTATGATTGTATATAAATGAAGAAAAAATGTGCACGATATTATCTGCCAGATAAAATTTGCCGTCAGTCACACGGAAGTCGTGCACTGCGAATTTATGCAGTATGTAATTTGTTCCCATCTTTACTTTTCCATCCGATAAAGAAGCCTGTCTGAATCTTGTTGACGTAGTTGCCTACGCAAATCCTGTTTGAATTAATGAAATCTTTACGTTTTTGAAATTGTATGTAATAAATATGGAACAGTCTCTATAGAAAAATTGTGTAGGAAGCTTTATAATTTGATCACGTTTTTTTTGGACAAAACTCATTTTTATACATAAATTCGGATTAAGTAAGAGCATGGTTGAAAAAAAAAAATAATTCAGCCAGCTGTGAATAATGGAGAGTGATGCTTCTAGATTAGCTCGTTTTCTATTATACCAGTGTCCAGCTGAACGGTTTTGGTGATAAAACTTTTTTAAATCGATTGTGGGCTTAAGTTCGGAATAGGGGAAATGGACCGATACAAATAAAATTTTCCAGGAGCCTTCCGTTTGGTCTAAAACATAAGCATCTGAAAGAATTTTTTGTCGTTCGGCTACAGTTTCCAAAAAATTCACTTTTAATTTTGACATTTCGTCAAAATTACAAGTGGAATATTTCCACCGCAATTCTATTTCGCCACGTAATTTCATCACAAATTGATCCTTAACGCGCTCTCCACTTATACACTTTTCACAATACAGTAATAATTTTGAATATTTCGGAAACTATACTCGACCGACAAAATATTCTTTGAGATCCTTCCATTTTAGACCAAAAGGAAGGCTCTTGCAAGATTTTATTCAAATCGGACCATTTCCCCTATTCCAAACTTGTTCACGATTGTGATATAATTTTAGAAAAAGATCCGTAGAGCCTAAATTCTAACGCCTGAGAAGTATACAATTAGGTAAAAGTTTCTAGTAACATGCTGAGAAGTGCGTCATAAAATCTATTATTATCTTTTTGGACGAGGCTCATTTCCACCTTGGTAGTTATGCTAATAAGCAAAATTGTGACATCTGTCGCATCGCCCCATTTTGCTTCAAAAATGAAGACGGAGCCGCCGTAACTTGGCCGTTGGCCGATTGGTTTTTCGGGGAAATTGAAGCCGAAGACTTGGACGATATTTGGTTTCAACAGGACGACACTATGTGCCATACAGGGAACGCCACAATCGATCGTTTGCGCCCTATCTTGATATGATATGATTTGGCCGGCAAGAAGCTGCGATTTGACGCCGTTGGACTATTATCTTTGGGGAGCGGTGAAAGATAAATGTTACGCCAACAATCCAGAAACAATTCAAGACCTCAAGTACAAGATTCAAGCTGTTATTGCTGACATAAGGCCCGAAACAATCGAAAATGTACTCAAAAATTGGGTGCACCGAATGGGCTACTGCCAAGTCAGCCGTGGTGATCTTTTGACCGAAATCGTTTTTCATAAATAAATGACATAAACAACCTTTCAAATAAATGTTCAACAATTGAACAATATTGAGTCATTATGTTTTAATAACAAAAAGAAATTCCAATTTATAAATGGGCCACCCTGCATTTTAAATAAGCACAAATTTTCATTATATTTCCTCTGTTAGTTGTTTTCACCCAAGGTTATGCTTTAAAAATCTGAACACACTAATTTGAAATGCGATCAACTTAACATATCTATCTAAAATAGATTTAATGAATAATAATTTTATTACCGTGAGCAATTCCGGAGCCAACACATTACAATTGAAAATTGATGTTGTAACTTGAAAGTTCTGCGGTTTAAATTTCTCAAAATGTTTAACAAATAGTTTAGACTTGAGCGAGTGATTACTTTTCTAATTCTTTTTGGTAAACCTGGTTAAAATGCGACATAAAGCACAATTACTAATAATTAAGAATGCTTAGTCAAATTCAAAAACTAAATAGTAAAGAAAAACATTGTTCAAATTTAAATAAAAGAAGTCTAAACATAATTTCCTCACTGGAGAGAAGTTGTTAAGTATTTTAATTTTTCATAATATGACGACAATATTTCCGAAATAGACCCCGCAGGTGTATTTTTTTTTATTTTAAAAAATGAAAACAATAAGTAAAACAGATTTGGTTGGATAATAACAGCAAAACGTGCTAAATAACAAGAATTAGAATGACCCAATTCATGCTCGACAAAAAGTGACATTCGAAAAATGGAAATGACATTTGAAAAATGTCGTTATTTCCGAATAACAGCGGTTAGGAATTAATCACATCACAGCAGAAGATTGTAATAAACAAAGCGTGCAAGCACATAACACACTATAGATAAACGAAAAAAAAGGAAAGTAATTCAGAAATTAGTCGGGACAGACAAGAGAAGTAATGGTTTTAGTTTTTTTTTTTTTTTTTTTTTTGTATATTTCCCCACCCTCGGCTTTCTTCTGGACACCATACAGCTCGGTTTGGCTTGTTCTGGTCGGTGAGAGGAGATGGAAAAAAAAAATACCTCATGCGTGCCTGCAATCATCGTTAACTTGCTTCGAATATATTGAGCAAATGAAAGCCTTTCATTTTGACTTAACGTCACCAGGGAAATTATCGTGATTAATTGCTCTTACCGCGATGTCAGCTCGGGCACGCATCCAAACACACCTCCTAAACTGCATGACCTTAATTTCTTTAAGTAGGAAGAAAGCCTAGTCTAGTTCTTCCTTGGCGAGCATGCGACTACCGTATTACTAGGGGTAGCGGATGGATGGAGAACGAGGGCTGGATGGTGTCATATGAGCTGTGTCCCTACATTGACTTTTGCGCCCGCATCCTTCACATCTTTTTCCTCATAAAAAAATATATTCTTTTACTTTGCCCCTTTCTTGCTTGTGTTTGCGCGTAAAGCAATTGGCTGATTTGGATCTCAGCCAAACTTTCAAGTTTTCTAGCGAGTTAAGAATAGCTTTCTCGCAAAGAATTGGTGGACAATGCCAAAGAAATTTGCATGCAATTTCCTTCTTTCTTTTTTTTTATCAATTCCAAGGAGGGATTCGCTTTAGGCGTAGAAACTGTGCGCGGCACTTTTATCTGTGGACGGTATCCGCAACAGTAGCGGACAGATGCAATTTACTACCGTCGCGTGGGACCAATGCTATAAATTAGCCCGTATTATATCTACTCGGAAAATTTTTAGTCTCTCTATTTCATTGCTATAGAGGATTTAGCAACAATTTTTGGTTTGTTCCAGTTTCGCAGTAAATGCACCGCTCGTGATTTTTGACGGCTATTTTTGGCTGGGAGAAATTGAAAAAAGTGATCATAAGCAAAAAACCGTTGAGGTGGCCAGGTTATAAAATGACGTCAATTGTGACTAACCCAAAATATCATTGATCCCCTTCTATCAGTAGATTGAAGAGTCGGACTATAGCAGACGTAAACAAAACGCGAAAATTAGAAAATATACTTTACTTATCTAAGGTCGTGTATTCTACGGCAATTTAAGCGAACCACGCCCCTTTGTCCAGCCGATTAAGTAGCCACAACGCAGGGCACAGTGTCGTCTTTTTGACGGTCGACTGAAATAAACAGATAACGTTTTGCGGAGAAAATAATAAAAGTACGAACGCTGATGCGGTCGTGATTAGTTTACAATTTTAAGATTTGCTTAACTTGCAACCGGTGACCCGTCAAAACAGAGAATATTTTAATTAAAATAAACAACTTGTGCGCGACCAGTTGGTTGGTGCGCGCCATCCGTTCCGTCCAAAACAGAGGGCAGGGATAGGCGACGGATGTGGCACACGCACGCGTATACGACATAAATATCGATGGGGACGGTATGCAATTTAATAGCACGAAGGTGATGGACAATTGGCGCTTATATGGTCACTGTCGGGGCTTATCTTGTTGTCAGGCGCGATTCAGTTTAATTGGGGGAAAGCCGCTGCTTGTTATTAATTTCGCAGTGATCTGGGGTATGAGCGCTATCGTAACTTTGACCTCTGATTCTGGAAAGCAATGGAGTGAGATGGCCTTTATACAGAGGAGTGTGCACGGAAAGATTTTTTGCGTGTTTACTACCCATTGACGCATGCAGTGGGTCAGACATTTTAGGAAGTAGTAACGTTATCACAACAAGGAAGTTTTTACTAGCTATTTTAATTGATTAGTTTCATAGGTGTAAAGATAAGATAAGCGGTTACTTAGGCTGAAAATTACAAAACAGTTCTAGCTAATTTAAAGTGCATATAACCTAAAGAAGTCTATATTTATTTATTTATTTCATTTAATACAAGTTACTCTCTAAGGCATCTTTAGAGTTATCGATTTATTGAAGTAAAACGTGCAAGGATGGGACTAACAAATTCGAATGGCCTTCTTGCAGTGTACGAATTTTCCTTCGATATAATTCACATATAGAGTTTGAATGTGATGAATATAAGGAGACTGCGAACGATTCTAAGGTATCGCTTCTCGGCCTTATGGCTAAGATCAAAGTGTAGTATCTGTTCTTATCAGCTTAACATCTGATAGATCCCCCATAGGGGGACAACAAATGTTAAACTGATTTTTGGAATTTGACGGAGTGCTAGGGGCTTGCTCCACCTCTGTCACGGGTTGGCCCGGTATTGCAGTACCGCCGGGATCGGCCCAATTTAAGTAATACTCAAAAGAAATTTTGTCATAAATGTTGGTTTTACGATATGACTCTGCCTATTTTCAGCATAAAACGCATTGAACTAGAATCTCGTAACAGATTTTACGTTGAATAGTGATTTTGTGTACGAGTTAGCTGCTCTAAGAGAGGTTCAGTAATTAGTTTTGTGATTATGAAACCGATATACCCGCAGATTTTTAGCTTCAATGTCAATAACATGAACCGAATGGGCTAGAAAAGCTGTGCAAGATTAGTAAAGAAAGTAGGTTGTAACTAATTCAAAATTTGCGTGCCCTAAGACAATCGCAATAACAAAATTGCGTTACTTTGATAAAACTTGGTCTTATATCTTGGGCAAATTGTGCGCTATTTTTAAAGGGCAAGGAATCGCTTTTACCATTAAGTAGATAAGTAGTATGACGTCAATACATCACTACATCGCTACATCGCATTACCTGGGGAATTCCATAAATGGAAATACTCCGGAGGCGCATATGTGGACAAGAATTCCCCACTTCGCGTTACTTGTTCAATTAAATCGTATAAAGTTTGAAAGGTTCGTTGACGCACGGTAAAATCTTCTCTTGTGTGTCCGTCTCCACAAATGGAAAGGTTAAAATTGTCCAAAATCGAACGCACTTTCAATTAGCAGATATTAATCGCTGTGAGAAAAAGCAAACCACGTTACGGAACGTTTCATTTTCGCTAGTACGTATCTCAAGAAATTGTACTTACTTTACTTACCCCTCATCTACTGCCACATGACAACAATTTTGCCTCCCCATGAACGGATTGGATTTGAAAAAATTGCGAAACTTCGCGTCATGCAAGCCGGCAAGGTTGTTGACTGGATTTTTGTCCGCGCCACCGCGCACCGCGGTGAGTCCGAGCGTTCAATTAAAATCGCGCGTAGCCCACACATCTCGACTCGGTTGCTCTGGAAGCGAATAAACTTTTTATTTCCGGGGGCTTCTGTGGGGCACGGCACGACACGGCACGCTCAACTCAAAGCAAGGAGGCATAAACTGCCCGTTGCTCAATTAAGCGAACTCGTTTCCGTCACCTTGGCCAGTCCCATTAAACCTGAAGGTACCCTGCATATTTCTTTCGCAAGGGGACGAGTGTATATTAAAAACAAAAAGTGTCTTCCTCAATTAGCATTGTCTGGCAGATATTTCTTAACGTAACGGTTGTTATCGTGAAAGTAGTATTTTCGAAAATTTCATTCGAGACTCGTATCTCACGTATGATGCAGATGATTTATGTTTTTCGTAGAGTAAACTACTTTTCGGGAACTCTTCCGCTTTCTGTGTGCAGTTTCTGGTGGGAACAAAGAAGGAATTATATCCGAGGCTTAACCAGAGAAGCCGTGAAAAAAAAAGGTAATTGTGTCTTGTTCTGAAGTAACGGACTTTGGCGTACCGTTTTTATGTCATGTTCTTTGAGATCAGCATTTTTGTTTTTTTAATTCTTCACCATTACTTTAAGTCGGCTTCATGAATAGCAATAGCAAGTTCGTGAGGAGCTTCCGCGTATTTAGTGCGACAAGTGCGATATTATTCATTCAAGGTCTGATATTTTGCAATCTGCAAACTTTGCTTAAGTTTAAACGGTATGCTTGCGATTATGATGACGTACACCTGGCTTGGTTGAAACGTGAGGTGACTACAAGCTGTGATTGATGGAAAAAATATTTCATTTATCCCCTAAGCGAGGGGATGCCAGACAACTTATTTTTTCGCATTACTTGTTTTTTCATGATAAAGTGAATTATCTGACGCAATTGAAAACAATTGTGTCTTCATTCAATTTTGAGCATTATGGGAGTAGAAATAGAAAAGAAATATTGGGTAAAAATTTAATTGAGGAATATAGGTAACTTGCTTTTAAGTAGTTATGTTACAATAAATGTAAAACACTTGCGCATACTTGTAAGATACATTGCAGACAAGCACGCATTTTTGATTTGAGTTATGGTTATCTTCTGTTTGTCATCTGTCTTATCGTTTTCACTAAACCTAATTATACTCGTATGTATATCTGTTCCTTAGTAGCTTATAGCTATTTCAGCCTAATAGGTATTTTTCATTATTTTGTAGGTTGTATTAAGCGAATAAATAAACAAATAAATAAATCTGTTTAACGCCTCCTACTACTACTAGTCCGTCTCCTTCAGCCCCTTCTTTTGTTTATTTATTTACATGATACTGTTTCTCCTTAGGCTAGTTGTGTTAATTTTAAGTTCTATTGTAGCTTGTATTAAGCGAAATAATAATAACAATAAAATAAATTAATCACTCAAAATATGATCATCTGTAGCAAGTAATTGCAGTTCGTGGATTATTAATAGCTTTAAATATAGGTAACAAAAGACATTATAATTATATTCACCCCTTTGGGTAGATTTTGGGGCTATATCTCACCTGGACATATTGACAGTTTTACCTCAAGAATCTGAGCTCGGTGGCATTCACAAATAACAATTTTTTTTCTAAAAATAGAAACAAGCGCTGAGCTGTGGTGATGTACGACAATTTAAAATGATTATATACATCACATCCCCCGTTCTCTTCGTGCACCCGCATCCGCACTCACACTGATTAAAGTGAGCTCCTCGCTTGAGACAATTTACAAAACAACCCAAGTTCCGCATTTAAGCTGTGATCCGAAGTGATGGTCGGTTCATCTCAAAAAAGATTTGATCGCCGGCCAAGTATCTTGGGCAATGATCAACGGAGAAAGTTGGCCGTCGGACGGTGTAATATTCGTAAGTTGTGTGGGGTGTCTGACAGACGAAAATCACGGCATTGAAATTGACAATCATCCCAGAATTGGGTGCTAGTGCCCAACTGATGAGTGGAGAATTAGTGCGGGCAATTAGATTGCCCCCGGCAAGATAAAAACCATTGTGTGGGGGCTGTGAGTCATTGAATTTTTTTTGATCTCTTTAAAATTCGGTTACTAGGAAGGAAGTGCGTTAATCTGCGGTTTTTTTTTATTTCTAATCAGGTACCTATGAAATCTTATTTGATCTTTGTTGGTTGTTAATCTACTTAAAAACTTGTTCATTATCCTATTAAAACTAGAGTTGGCATAAAGATTACTAATTATATTAGTAGCTTTTTATAGTAAGATCATTATTTTATTGCCTACTATTAAACTTTTATTCTTAATAAAATAACTTGATATTTTGGCGGTATAAAATTTTAGATTTAGGCCTAATTGTAAAAATAAGTTTTTGAAGATGAAACTGGAATGTCGACTTTAAATTTTGTCTTGTATATGTTTTATAAAACAGAATCGATAAAGATATTTTTTATTTTTCGCAAGGTCAACAATTTTTATTCAACTAGGAGTACAAATGTCGAGGATTCCTCAATTGCTATATATGCATGTTATTGCACAGACGTAGATCGTGCAAGTCGACTTCCGGTTTCGAGCAACTAGTAGCGTCTTTGTGCTGAAACAATTTCCTCTCAAGATCATAATCAGCCTCAGACATAAGCGAGCAAAACAAGGAGAATCTGTTTGAAAAAAAAAAATCGGATCAAGGTATCTGCAGCGTGGAATTGTGCGGAAAAGCTTTTGCAATTTTCATTGTTTGTCATCACAGACTTAACAGCTACGCTGTCGCCATAGTCTTACCACCAGCTTAGCTGTAAGCCATCAAGCCAAATGGTTGACGGCGTATGTTGTACATTTTGCAACGTCCTTTTAATCGGTGGTGGGCATGGCTTTTCTCGAACACTATGCTAACTGCAACTTCCGGCAGTTCTTGAATTTAATTAAAGAAAACTGGAAAATTTGCTGCTTCTCGCAGTCGTGCGCATTGCACATCGCATACATATGTACGCGAAAATAAATGACAAAGCGAAAATTGCAAATGTTCGATTTAATTCAATATAGCGATTGCGCGTGGATGCCATTGGAAAAGGCGCGAAAGTATGAGCAATAGACAATTGCAGCATAAACTTTGGCGAATCTTTGTCTGCGGACTACTTGTCGCCTACAAGGGCGTCTTTGTTCCTCAATGAGAGTAATGGTGTATGTATTTGTTGAATTTTCTTAGAAAACTCCTTTAAAGGCGATAGAAACACAAGGATTTTCTTTATAGTCCCGTCCGACATTCCAGGAAATCTACTCTCCATTGACTTGATCTAGCGCACCATATTGACTAATCCAGTATCACGCGAAATGAATTTGAATTTTTCTTCATTTTCTGTGGCACGTGAGATGTTTTTTTTTTACTAAAGAAATGTCCGGGAAGGCGATTATATCCATTATTATTGGCGTTGAGTTAGTCTTGAAAAATCTTCTCGTGATAAACCACAGATGTATGCCATTTTGAACGGGTGGGTGCCGTCAGCATCTTAATGCGACATCCAAACAGCCTTGAATGGTTCGTATGATTGTAGAACTTGAAGATTCATTGTTCGTTTAATAGCGACTGAAGTAGTTCATCAAAATGGACTGCTGTTAAAGAGTTACACAATTCAAGACCTTTAAGTGCTTAGCTGACGTAAGCTTACTTTTTTAATTAACAGTCAAAATGTATGCTTAATCTGTATATTTTTATGTTTGTTTATTCCTCTTTAACTCGCTTAGGAATCAATTAATTTCGATGTAATATACTCTTTATAAAAGTAGTTTATTTTTATGCTTGTCGTACTTTTCTTTTCCTAAGGTTTTAAGTTCAAACTATCAAAAAAAAAATCGTTCATCAATTTTGAGAGCATCAAACTAGAATAGAATTAAACTTAAGCTAAAAAATGCACCGCATTTCCTCCAAAAAGATCTTAAAAAAGAGAACACTGAAACGCACAATTCTCCACTGTAAAGAGGAAATTGTTGTAAATTCAAAGATCGTGCTGACCTCGATTCGAGTGTCCAGTCAATAGCACCAGAGTGCGATGATCTTCACTCACGGGGCGGACGACGCACGGTGGGCATGTTGGACTAATTCAGGTTGAGTGTACAGAGTATAATTTGATCATCTCACGTTCTGGTATGTTAATGCCTTTCATCTGGTTATAAAATAGTCGTGGTCAAATACATGGACGGATAGAGTTCGCAAAAATAAGAAATTGGGACAAATGGCGAGGAATTCTCTTCTATTAACAAACTATTTGAAGTGAATTGGCGCAAAATATTTACAATTAATTTGTTTATAAACAATTCTAGCTGGTTTTACGTTTTTATTAGAAAGTGATAGTACAAATATTTTTTTTACTAAAGCGGCATCTATTGTTAATTCATCTAAATTAATGGGTTAAGTACTTCAACGCAACACGGGCCACTTTAAAAAGCACACGCCACATGTGCAAAATCTCAATGAAAGGTAATAACTTAAAAATTGTATGAATATTTTTAAATGTAATCTTTCCTTTAAAGTATCCGCTAAATTGTTGTCCGTTGATTTAAAAGAGGAAAGCTGTTTCTCGTCGCGATTCGATGGGATGCGTGGGATTGGCAGCCGCCAGCCACCAGACAGTATATGTGGCGTAACAAGCGATTGTACGAGATCTAATTAGGCTTGTTACACCATAAGTGTCGGTTGTAGCCCAGCACGGTAGCGAATTTCTTACGTCAATTAAATCTACAACATCCCCAGAATCGCAGTTGGTGACTACAAGGAGACAACAATTCGTTAACACTTGTTAATGAACCTGTTGGAAATAGACAAAGATTTATGCTAATTTCATAGCTTATTAAATCACTTTAGATTTATAAGATTTTTTTCCTAAAAAAGTTTATTTGAAACAAAAATATCATCAGCTTCTGGTTTTTATTTTTTATTTTTATTTTTCAAATATAAAACTCCTACGTCAACGAGCGGCATCGGATTTTTTTTTTTTTTATATATTTTTATATGCTTTATTTTCGGCTATTACTTGGTGGTATTTTGCTATTTTTATGAGATTTGTTATGCAGCTATAAAAAATTTTCAATTGTGGTTTAGCCGCAAAGATCAGCTGTTGGCCGAGATATTGTGGTCGTTGACAGGCAACTTAAGTATAGCAAAATGGAAAATGGGTCAAAAACCTCAGCATCTTTGGCCCTCATTATAAAATTGTCATTCGAATATATATATATATAAAAAAAACATACCTTTATGTATTTTCAGAAATGACAGATAGAAATTAAGTGAAAGGAGACAAGCAGAATCAAGCAATTGAAAAATTACGTTTCGAATTGTTGCCATTTTCATTCATATGATCTTAATAGAGCTAATTAAGTGATCATCCGATTTTAAAATATCTGAATCAAATTTGACAAATGGACACATGCCAAAATAAATGTACTTCTAACTGTTAAAAGTTTAGATCCGATCAACTGAGTCTGATATTCGAAGTTGCAGTATTTCAATTAAAAAGGAATGATTATCGATTTTAGAAGCGTATCGTTTAAGTAAGTCGACAATTAGATTAAAAAAAATATTTTCTCGAATCCATTTTTTCCTGGAAATTAGATAGGATTGATGTAATGTGATAGGGATTAATTGGAACAATCAAATTTTATTTGTAATTTGTGTTTGCTCTTTTCCGGAATGTTGACTAAAAAAGCTGAGGAAAGATCTAAAAAATTTCGACATAGAAAAAAAAAGGACATTTTTTCGTGTAAAAGGAAACGAAAGTAAAAGAGCAATCGCATTTTTATTTTTATTTTTGTTTTTTTTTTTGTTTTAAATGTTCATAACCAACAGGAAGTAGGTCAGGGCTTCCGATTAGGGCGCTGCGCTTTGAAATTGTGCCAACGAAGGCATTCATATTAAAGTTGTACTTTTGTGGATTGTGGGTTGAGGGTAGAAAGGAAACTAAAGTGAGATACGATTTTTTTTTTCGCCTGTAATGTGAGTAATAGCACAAGTTTTAATTGAAAGGGGCAAATAACTTGCAAAGCGTTACAGCACCCAAATTATGTAAATAATGCATAACGCTTTTACCTCGGATCCGTGCATGCAAATGTGAGCTCTCACTTTTCCCTATTGTAAAGGACAAAAACGCTACCAAGAAGTGAAATGTGCCAATTCGCTAAAATGATTCTCCGTACCTGGATATATAACTGAATATCTAACATGACTGCATAAATGGAAGCAACCGCGTGCAACAATTGGAAAATCAACTCACTACGAAAGGAATTCCGTGACCAGTGGCCGGTACAGCAAAAAGTAAAACCGGGAAACCTAAAGTGTAGCCAGGCAACACAAACGGCACAGTCATTTAGTAGTAAAAAGAAAAACATTGGCTAGAATTTCTATAAATGCTTTTGGTTTGCCTATAATCACCCACTGAAAATAGTTGTTCCAGTCGTTCTTGGTTGGCGAGACATTAAACTTGACCTTCGAATCTCGACAAAACGATACCGCGGTTTTTGTAGTACACGCCACCACCACCCGCCAAATAAATTGGCAGCGATGTTGCTCAATTTATCACTGCAAGTGTCGTCGCCTCTTGTTTGTAAAACCACTCAACGTAGATAATTCCAAATTTGCTAATGTGATTCGCCGAAGGAATTCTTTGGTGTTTAACCGTGAGGGTATTTTCATAATGCTGTTAGAAGCTGTTTTTGGGAATGGGAGGTAACGACTGATCAAAATTATAAATTAATAAAATGGCGTTTGAGCTAAATGAATAAAAAACCTTATAAGGCCCTGCGATTGGAGCTTGAGTCGCATACTCTGATTAATGGCGCTTTAGACACAAATTTATTTTTATTGCTATTTAAAACTTCCGATATTTAACATTTGCTCACACTTTAATAGACCTGCGTGGGTGTCTTGTTCTGATCATCACAAGAAGGCATAAACGGTTAAGGAAAAGGATATGACGTATGGACCAACTTTATTGCGAAGTTTCAGATTTATAACCTTTTGTGTGAAGCATTATTTCAATTAATTGTATATTAATAAAAAGAACACTATTTGACCTAGTAATCTATATATGATTTGAAGATATAACAATCACCGGAAACGCACTATAATAATTAAATAAATTGACACTTAAATACGTTATGGGAAAACAAACTTTAGTTTAGAAGACATACTAAGCATACTAAGAAAGTAACTACTCAGTCTTACTAAGAGTGTGAATTAATTTTGAGGAATTCCTAAGATAGGGCGAAACTTGTACTACATATATCGCATCGAGGCATACTAAATTCGTGGTGAAACACCATAAAATGACTTCAGTTTCTAGTGTATGTCTTTTCATTGAATTGTAAACAACATATCTTTTTTGAGCATTGAACATGACAACGCTCGGCTGGATGTTCGAAAATTCGTTAACGAAACACGCTTGAAAGGGATGTCCTACCTCATCCGTCATACTAACTAGATATTGCTTCTTCTAATTATCACTTCTTCCGATTGATGCCGCACGGTTTGTCTGAACAACGCTTTCATTCTTATGAGAATACCAAAAAATGGGTCAATTCGTGGATAGCGTCAAAAGATGTAGTCGTACTTTCAACGTGGTATTCGTATGCTGTCTGAAAAATGGGAGAAAGTAGCGGCTAGCGATGGACAATACTTTGAATAATCAAAAGAATTCACACTCCCAATATGAAGCCTACAAAGTGAATGAGACGGTTAATGGAATCGTTGGCAACTTAAACTTAGTTTTTCATTTTCATTGCCTTAAAGGCTTTTAAAAGCGATATATTTATTCTCGAAAAACTAATCAGATTATGGAGTGTGGTATATTTACCATAGTCCCTTTAAAATGAGAATGTTGACAAAAATTCAGTCATTAGAGTGCAATCAAACTGGGTACCCCGGGGTATGATTGCATAAAACTCACAATTACTTTGACCCACTTTCCGATCAGTTGTTTTTCCACCGTTGTCATCTATGTCATGAGCAATGGAAATGTGACCATTGGTTGGGTACGCAACCACAAGAAACTGCAAGTATCAGCCAATGCAAGAATTATTAACTTCGGGTTCTTTGCAATAAGAAATCTATACGTTAAAGATGAATATAACTTTAATTCAAAGCAAAAGTATGGGTCAAAAAACCACTTTCGCTCGAAAAGGCCACCGTGAAAAAGATGAACATCATCACGATCATTATTAAGAAGTGAGTGATGTGCTTGAAATAGGCATGCGCGATGGTAGTGACATAATTCCGCGAAAGCGGAAATACCTTCAGGTGTGATGATCTTTATGCGCAAAGCTTACAAAAACATGAAGTTCATCCAAACTAGGTGGCGGCTGTTTTTGGCTTCCAGACAAGGCAATGAACTTTCCCGTGATTTTCGGTTGAGGCTAAACCGACTGTCTAGATGCAGTCATTACTTACAATTTATGTAGTTTAGTTTCCCTCAGTTTGGAAATTTAAAATTGGCGATTCATTGATTAAGAAAACCAAGGTTTCGGGGCATAAAGCCTGTTCAGCAACTTATAGACGTTAGAAAAACCGGCTTCTGTTTAAATATCATTTGCTAGGACCAGTATCTAGTTATCAGTTAGTTCCCTCGCTTGTACGACCTTAATTTGAAAAATTCCGAAAAAGTCACCTTCAAGAGAATCATTCACCCAGAAATATGCGACTGTGTCATAAAGCCAACGATCCGATCTGATACTTTTCCAGATAGGCACATATATAATTTTTTTTTTTTTTTGCGCAGGGAGGTATTCCATATTCATTCACCCGCACCAAGCTGAAAATAAGAAATAAAACAATATAATATTTCACGGTGCTGTTGGCCGCGTTATCTTTCTGCGAATCGCGGTGTTGTGGCCTGAGTGATTTGTGGCCGAAAAAAAAAAAAAAATAATATATATGAAAAATTATGAGGCTGGGAAAGAGGGAAATTCATCTAAAACAGCGGAAGTGAATATTAATAGAACGCACAGTCCCACGGCGAACACCCTCAAAAAGAGAAAGTGGTAGTTTACCTTTTCACGCGCTATTATTTATGGGAAAGGCCCGTTTTTGATAAAAAGCGTCAATTACGCGATTCCTTGTCGGCCTTTGAAGTTTGAATCGTCCCAATTAAAAATCGCTGATACTTTTACTGCATTTTATTAATTTTTTTTCGCGGTCAAAGTCACAATTCGGGGGGTGTTTATGGGGTTTGAGAAACATCCCGCATTTTATTTACTAATGCTTTACCGACAGATTAATCGCACGAGCTTATTTAAATTATGGAAAAAAGAAATAAAAAACGAACCCGGCACGTGAACAAACATTTTTCTTGGTCTATCTCAGTATTATAAAAGTGTTTGTCTTATCTTGGTGAATAGAAATTTACTTTTTTCGAATTTTTTATGGCAGAAAAAGATTATGCCACAAATTACATATTTATTTAGAACTCACCCTAAAACTAGTGACCAGAACTAATCTAGTCATGCAGCGATAGTGTAAAGGTCATGGTGAGCTAGTGTAATTTACTGTAACTAGCCCTGTAAATGTTAGCAATTAGAAATTGTTTTACTGCAGTCGTTAAGTAAATTTCCTAGCTTACAACATAAAATATTTAATGTGTGTGACGTTAGCAATTTTGAATTTTTCATATTTGCAATTGCAATTTTATTTTTTTCTCCCAATATTCATTCACTGTGATATTTGAAGTTCGTCAGAAAGAATTAGCACTTCAATGGAAAGCTATGGACACACAAAAATTGTGTAGACAGAAATAATTTGAATTCGGGTTAAGTTAAAAACAAAAAAAAAAGAAATCTTTTTGTTTCATTTAACTCATCATATCACACTTTCCTCGAATGGTTGATATATTTTACAAAAATTCCAAGGAGGCTGCTTATTATTTTCCGCCAACACAAGACAAGACAAGACAAGGCAAATGACCCTGACGACGGTGATTTTAGCCGCGACGAAATATAGCGTCCTCCTATGATCAGTGACCCCATTAATCACATAATGTAGGAATATAAGTTAACTTAATTTCATTTGTAGTGAAGGTGATAGTTGCTAGTTATCTTGCTTGCGGGCCGTGTGCCTTTATTTAGAATCTCGATGCTCTTATGGTACACTTGGTGGCGTGTTTTGCGACGATTGTTAAAGCTTTTCCAATTGCCCCTAGAAAACGCCTTCCGGGTCGCTGCGGATTGTGCGGCACTTTGGCGGCAATGCAAATCAAATTCAGTGAATCACACTCTCGTGCGGCATTCGATCGCGCGATGATAAAAGAGGGCAAACTATGAACATGAATATTCATTTTCTGTATGGACTTATGCTAATTGACGGGTCAAAATGGATATCTACATATGTTTCACTGTCTCTGGCTTACGACTAAATCAGGTAAGAGATGACCCTACCTGCCCTTGATGACTTCCCAGCGTCATACAACATATGAGTCGTGACGTTACCCTTGACGCTATTAAACATCTATTTGTTATCTATTTCTATTTCTTTTATCTAAAACTCTTCAAGGGTAAGGTATGTTTGTTTTTAAAAAGTCCTATGCTTGTAAGTCTTATCTCAAATTTCGCGAAGCATGAAACATCTCATTCAAAACTTGTTTCATGAATTTCTTGTTCTTTTTTCGTTTTTTTCATTGAAAATTTCTACGCGGCTCTGGCACAGATGCTAAGTGATTAATTTTAGTGTGCTGAAATCACTAAAATTTTGTCTGACCGGATTTTCGGAGAAACATAGAGTTTCTTTGGACGAGTATATTTTTTGTTGCTCACACGAATCTCAAGGTGAGTTTCTTCTAAATAATTTGAAAATTTGGGCCAGATAAGATATCGAGATGAGAGGTGATCATCATTTGCAATCGGGTAAAAATTTTTCAGTGCAAAATTCGTCGTTTCTTGTTTCGGTAAATAACAGCTGTATTGCGAGAAACTAATGTTTGGAAATAGCTAAATAGTATTGTAGAAAATTATAAAAACAGGTTGATTTTTTAGTTTTTTTTTTTTTTCTGGGGAATAAGGTGAGATTAGAATAGAAACTTAGGCCGTGACTGCATCACTTTTTCGTAACCAGTTGCTTTTTCGGTTTTGTTTTCTAGAATTAATTTGATCATGTTAATTTGTAGTGCCTAGCCAAGAAATTTTCCTTTAATAAATCTGAAATAAGATGAATGCAACATACGTAAAGTTGTCCAAGGTTCTAAACATAATGCTAAATCATATTTTAACGATTTTTAGGAACTGAGAAATAAAATATATCAGTTTATTTTTAAAACAAATCTTGATATTAGGAATTTCAGCAAGTTTTAAAACAGGAAAGCATTCAAAATTTCCACAACCGAATTAGGCGGCGTCGAATAGATTTAAGAATTTATAATATATTGCATAGGAATTTCTAATTTTAATATTTAACTTCATAATCTTGTATCTAATTATTATTGGGTATCGGTGTTATACTCATTACATATTTTTAACAGCGTCATCTATTATTATTTGTATCAATTAATATTCCTATCGCCATCTGTTGACAGAAGACCTATCCTACTAAAAAAAATAACGTGATATGCAACTATTTCTTTGTTTTCTTATTGTAATCTTCACAGCAACTACTTCAAAACCAGTTAATTAATACTTTTTAATGCGGAATGATTTATTGAATTAATCGACTTAATACTGAATACACCAGCGACTGCCGTCTTACAATTAAACATTTCCAGGGAGTGTAGAAAAGGCCATAATTCACATCACTGTTAGTTGCGTGTTTTTAAATAAACTGTAATTGCGCTGTAGTAATGGAAATAAAAAAAAAAAGTAGTAACTTGTGACTGGCGCCAATTTTATAAATAATCAACAGCTGCAGGTAACATGTAGTCATATTGACCTAAGGAAAGGTGTTTAATATAACAAAGCCCCGGAATACTGAAAATCGTATATCTAAGTGCAGCGTGAACAGCATGTGGTGGCCTGAGATATTTCGACAGTATTTATTATGTGAAAGAACAAGTAAAAATTTCTCAATTCGATAGGGACCTGCTTATAGTATAAATTCTCTCCTCTATCGCGGACAGATGGTTTCGTGAAAATAAAGGAAATTGAAAATGGGTCGTGGTATATTAGCGCACCGCGCAATGAATAATACAAACTTATATAGTCGCATTGGAGTGTGCGCAATGGATAACACACGAGCCGACCAAACTGAAGCTATTTGCAAGGAAATCACGCTTTTTGAGTCGTGTTAAAATGCGCACCATGGAAAATCCATTACGTATTGACCTCTTCTCGGCTAAGCATTGCGTAATTTCTTATGCGCCGTGCTTAAGTTTACGTTTTCACGCAATCATTGGTTGGTGAAAAGAAATTAAAGAATATGTATGAGTATATAAAAGAAACAAGAAATTTTTCTGCGGAAAATTGAAACATGAAAAATAAACTCAATGTTTTCTATTAAAATAGGACAGATATTTTAGATGAACTAGAAAAACAGTAGTTAACTGACGAAACCTATTGGTTATTAATTGTGGATTCGATAGGGAATTTTAAAAATTGCGTACTATCAAATTCTAAACTGTACTATTCTGCTAAAAATAAGTATAAGGGGGTTTTGGGAGACATTTACAAAATTGTTAGATTTACTGCTGTATCGAACTTCGAAAAATCACAATTCATTAAAATTAAAGGGGTTAAAGGAAATGTAAGAAAAGTAAACTCGTTTGTAAAAGGTATACACAAAAGTTTCTCTGTGAGTTACCTGCTAATATTTTCCTGATATCAAACGAAAGCAAACTGCTACCACCCTGTACCACAAAAATCGTTTAATGACTCCAGGAAACGAAATGGGACTTTGCTTTTGGGGTTAATTTATCAAAACCTTCCGAATAGCAGTGTCACGACAAAGTTTTGTCGCTAAGGAAATGGTTTCAACCTTGAGCGGGTAACCACCCCGGAAAAGCGTTAATGACCCTGATAAGTGCATAAATGATAGCTCCCCCTCTGCTTGGGTCTATCTACCTTCCAGTTGAGGCACCCACAGTATTGGGTGGAAAATCAATAAATTTTCTATGCTTTTCACGCTCTATATGCAATTCAAAGGGATTTATATCTGCCTTTTCTTTCAATATTTCCCGCTGTTATTGTTGCGCTTGTGCTTTATACTCTTAAATAAATTTTACCTGCCTAATTAGCGGGAGTTGTATGGCTCTATTATTTAACAATTGAGTAGAATGAGACCTTGATACATTTCAAGGGTGAAGGGAATGGTCATGGCAGCAATGGACAAACGGTCGACCTTGTTATGGGCACTCGTGCGGGCTGTTTTAGATTTAGGTCGGTTTGCAATACGGATAATATTACAAATGCGGAAAATGCGCCGGTTTGAAACTCGTGGACTCCTCGTGCACCAATCGATATACAAATAGTTGAAAAATAGAAGCACGTGTTGGAATAAAATGGGTGATATCATCCTGAATGCAAAATAAATTCCAAGACTCGTGCATTGCAAATTGACGAACTGTCCACGGGGCATATACAACGATAAAACCAACATTATTCATTGCCAACAGGTGAAATTAAGAAAAATTAATCGAATTGTGGATTTGCAATATCTACAATCATACGTCTATCAACCCTCATGCGGGGAGAATTGATTTAACATCATTCCATGAATTTTGTTGTAATTGGTTTCGTTTCAGTGGGTAGCAAGATGTCTCATCTCGTCTCGTCTATTTGAGAGAGAGTGCATTGTCCTGTCGCACAAATCTCCACAAATAATGATTTTATCGAATGAAGGTGACTTGTTAAGCTAGAGAGGCTAAAGGTAATTGCTACTTATTATGTGACGGTTACTCAGCCGTGTACGTAACGAGGCCTACTCGTGCTGTTGCGTAAAATTGTTTTGATCGAATGGAAAGTTAATTAGATAGAAGTCGTTATTTTCAGGTCAGAAAAAAAAAAGTTTATTTTATTTGTATTATGTAAACAGTTTGCGGGAAAGTAAGTTATGACCAAAATTGAGGGCCCACCACTATTTCAAAAAAAAGTAATTAAATAATTTCTTTGGACAAGACTTCTGCAAAAGGTCAATCAGACCCAAAATAATATGCTAAACAGTTGATTCTTTACATATAAAACTGATGCTATTATATAAAAACTGGTCGATTAACTCTTAAAAGGTTTTATCGTGATCAAGGTCGTGGAGAAGCTGTGAATTTGTAAACAACTTTATTTAGGGAATTTAGCGCTTTTTTTTCGCAAAAGGTTTTTGCCTTTTTTTTTTAAACTGTGGGATATCTCAATAAGGCCAATTTAGATTAACAACAGCCCAATGCTCGAAATTGTAGTCAGTTTCATTATATGAAAAAATATATTACAAATACCATAAGTATAAAACTTGAAATAAATCTGTAACGCAATTAAAACTTAAATTATAGATTTTATAGTTTTAGATAAAAACACTCGCACTATATTTGTATTTAATGGATTTAAATTGAATTGAAAACAGAATACTTAAAAATATACTGAAGAAAAAAATAACTTGAAGGACGGATTGTTTTATGACTTTATGAATGTCCTCCAAAGCTTTTGCTTAAAAATGTGGTAGAACAGTGAAAATTTTAAGGTGTAAGACTATTGACAATGTATAATATAAAAAAAGCACAATAAAATGCTAAGATAATCTTTAAAATTGTAATTAAATTATTTTACTGATATTGTCAATAAGTTTTAAATGCATAAAAGTAAAAATTAATTTAAATTCTAAACCAATTAAATTTACGTGAACCGTAAATCGCTGATGGGGTGCAAATTGAGCAGGTGCGACCAAACACTAGTGAGGCATAGACTTTACAGAATCTAAAAATATCAAAGAATATCATCGCTATAGAACGACAGTGTCATTTCCTTAAAATGTCAAAGACATTCTCAAAAAATAATTCTAATTTTAAAGTCTCCCTCCTCCCCGTTTCATATTGGGAAATTTTTCCATTCTATCCCAGCTCCATAAAGCTAAGATTTATTCCCCTTGGTAAATTTTTTCAACATAAACCTGTCGACACGAAGAAAAATAGCAAATACCCGTCGAAGAAAGAAAATCTTTTCTCTCTACTCTAGTCGTCAAGGAGGAAGTGCGTTTAAACAGTCACAGGTGGTAAATTATTCGAAGATTTTATTGAGACGTAAAGCAGATTGAAGCCGTTAAGTAAAGACTGTTTATTTGTGGCGGCGATTAAACAGATCCAATTAATTCTAACATACAAACAGGACAGGTTGACAAGATTTTTTCTATAGAGGAAAATGTCGATAAGACGTGCCGACCACCGCAGGCCAGGTGAAAACCACACTAATCGCTACAATCTGGCGAGCATAAAGCGGAAAGTGGTAGAAGAAGGAAAAATAAAAGTGGTCTTGACACCGAACCTTGTGGTAGCGCGATAATTTTCATTGCTGTCAGCAAGCATAGACATGTTCTCGGGGCAAATAAACAATGGGAATATATTTCATATGAAGTGGTGACATCGCTCTGTCTACGAACGATAGAGGAAATAATAAAGTTAGAAGTCGTTCAGAGCTCGTGACTTCTTAATAAGAGAAACGTTAGCGGCAGGTGGTAGTAGGTAACGGCTCAATTGCGGGGTACAGGTAATTCGCGCACTTATGCTACGGTACGTGACTAGTAATTTTATGCTCGTTACCTACCTGCAACATGACCAGGACAGAGCGTAGTCGATGTAAGCATGTGGCGACACTGAAACATTTTTCCGATTACCTCTCTTAAATTAGAGCAGCTGATTCAGTTCGATGTCGATCACGTGCTGTTCGGGGCCGAATATTTTTAGAGATCGATTTCCGTTTGACGGTGCTCACCTGGTTGCGCCACATCGGTGGCATTCCTTGCGATTTACGAGCACTTCAACAGCGGCTCTATCTCAGCTACTTCAGCTAAATTGTTTACTTATTTTATGTGCACTGTGATTTTGTTCCCTCAAGGATTTCGTAATTGCAACATTTATCATTGTCCAGCTAATGATTTCGTTTGATTTTTGTTGATTTTGGGGGGATTTCGAATAGCTGTTGGCACTGACTGTGTAGAATTCTTAAAGGTGAAATCTAAAACCTCGGAGGAGGACATCATTTTTTCATATGCCTAGTTGTTTTTCGACTTTGAGCTCATTTTGAACGGGATTTTCCTTAATACGCAGACGCTTTTTAATAAATTTACTAGGTCACGGTAATGCCATTTCGTTTTATCCTATTCAAATTTGAAAATTCAAAACGGGGCAAATTAAGGGGATTTCTATAAGAATCAATAACTGAAGCAGTGACCAATTTATTTATTTTTAAAGACATGAAATTGGGAATTGAATCTCGGATTTATTAGAACGATTACACCTTTACCGGGTGTATACTCGTCATGAATAAGTAAAAACTTCTTGCGAAATGTTTAGCATATTCGTTGATTTTTTCTTTGTAGCAGTTTGTCGAAAATATTTCTCTGTGTAGACAATTGCCGCAGAAGTAAAATCGCTGTGTGTAACAAAGTGTACCGCTAGCTGTAGGAAATGTAACCATTTAGCTTAACAGGCCAGTCCCAAATAAACGCTTCAACAGACCGGACCGTGATTTTTATACTCCGCTCCTTCGCCCAGCTCTACAGAATTTTTCAGAAGTGAGATAACTGTCCACGGGCCCAAGTTATAAGTAACTCGTGCTAATCCGAAATTGTTGGAAAAAAGTTGGAACCGGAGTTATAAGTAACCCGAGTTTTTGTGAAAAAATTTGTGAGGTAACATGACGACTGCAGCACGTGTGGGAACTTTCCTTGAAAATGCTACAGCCGTTCAGTTGAAGGAGAAGTTAGGCCAAATGGGTTTGTCAACCACCGGATTAAAGAACGTGTTGAAATTAAGGCTAGACGATGCCGTGAAGTTACTGAGCGAGAAGGAGTTGGAGGAATATTTTCCTGTGAATTTGTTACTGTCTCCGATGACGTCAGAGATCGAAGAAGTAACTGTAGCCGGTATGGAGCCTGAGGATGAAGATCTAGATGTGGAATTAGAAGCACTACGCCAAAAATTGGAAAAAAAACGTAAAATTGTGGAACTAAAAAAGCAAATTTCGGAACTACAAATAGCAGAGGAGGTTACTGTTGCACCTAGACCGCCCTCAAGTTTCAATTTTAGAGATGTGGAGGAGTCATTCGCCAGTTTTAGTGGGGACGATAATTATCGTGTAGAGTTATGGCTTCAAAGTTTCGACGAATCAGCCGACGTTTTAAATTGGAATTCTCAGATGCGATATATATATGCAAAACGGTTGATGACCGGTACCGCAAAATTGTTCCTGCGAACCGTTACAGTTAAGTCATGGGAAGAGCTCAAGTGTGTACTTCTAAGGGAGTTTCGGAGAGTAACATCCAGTGCTGAAGTTCACGATCAGATGAGAAACCGAAAGAAGAAGCGAGACGAAACTTTACAACAGTATTTGTTCGCGATGCAAGAAATTGCATCGATGGCGAACATGAGTGAAGCCGATGTTATACATTACATCATTAACGGTATCCCTGACTCCTGCGTGAACAAAATGCTTCTTTACGCAGCAAACTCTATTGAGGATCTCAAGCAAGCGTTGAGGAAGTACGATAAGATGAAGTCTCATATTAATCATCATGCTATTCCACCAGCAACTGATCGCCCAAAGCAGCAGCCGTCTTTTTCAAAAACACACCAACACAGTAACTCTAGAGCAAAATGCTTTAATTGCAATGAGGTCGGTCATCTTAGTACGAACTGCTCTAAGCCGAGGAGACAGAAGGGATCCTGTTTCAAATGTGGGAAGCTGGGTCATGTCGCGCAGAATTGTCCTGGCAAAGCTGAAGTGCTGACCGTCGAAGTCTCTTGTGCTGTCGAAGCTGAATCAACCGAGGCATCTGTAGTCAGTAAACCAGAGGACCAGGTCGTATTTTCTCTTAACGATAATTTTATATGCGATCTTAGGTTTGATTTCCTTGAGGCCGCTGAGCGAAAAATTTTTAGCTGTTCTCTACTTGCACTTTTGGACTCGGGTAGTGCAATTAGCTTTGTGCAGCAACGGTTTATTCCACCTTGTACCGTGACGAAAGTCAGCCCAGATGACTACCATTTCTGCGGAATCAACAATAGTCCACTTCAGATCATCGGCAAAACAAATTGTGAGGTATCTTTTGGGACTGCTAGCGTAAGTTTATGTTTATTTATAGTTAAGGATTTTAGTATGACACAACCTGTAATTTTAGGCCGAGATTTTTTTAAATTAGGTAACTTTGAATTAGTTTCTGTAGGCTCGAGAGAAAACAAAACTGTAAAATATTGTGAAAATGGTCAGACATCTGAGATAAATCATTTGGAAGCTAATTTTGAAACGGATATTTTAAATATAAATTTATTTGACGACATTTCGGAACTAAATCTTGATGTAAATGATAAGCTCTCATGGAATGAAAAAAATAAGGTAACGAATATCGTATCGGAAGCTTGCAAAATTCCCGACAAAACAGTTTCGCTATCAAAGTTCGAGATGAGCATAAAGCTAAAAAAAGAGGAGCCTTTCTATTGTACGCCACGTAGACTTCCTTATGCTCACAGGACTGAGCTACAAAAAATTATTGACGATCTTTTACAAAGAAATATCATCCGGGAAAGTAATTCACCCTATGCGTCGCCGGTTGTTTTAGTGCAAAAAAGGAATCGTGAGCTACGAATGTGCATTGATTATCGCGAGCTCAATAAGAACACAGTACGTGAAAATTTTCCTTTACCTTTAATAGAGGATTTGTTAGATCGACTACGGGGCAAACGATATTTTTCTATTCTCGACTTACGTAGCGGTTTTCATCATGTGAAAATGGCTGAAGATTCCATTAAGTACACCTCGTTTGTTACCCCATTGGGGCAATTTGAATATCTCCAGATGCCTTTTGGGCTTAAAAATGCCCCGTCGGTGTTTCAAAGGTTTGTGACGCATATTTTCAGGGACCTGATTGTTTCCGATAAACTCTTTGTCTATATGGACGACCTTCTAATTGCTAGTGATACGGTTGAGGATCATCTTGTTATGCTAGAACAGGTAATTCTCTTGGTCAAAAACAATTCTTTACAACTTAGATGGGATAAATGTAGGTTTCTTTATGAAGAAATCGAATATTTAGGGTATGTTGTCAATTCTTCAGGTATACGGCCTAACCAAGAGAATTTGCGTGCGATCAAAGATTTTCCTGTACCCAAATGCTTAAAAGGTGTCCATAGTTTTCTGGGCCTTTGCTCATATTTCCGAAAGCTTATTCAGAGTTTTGCCATTTTGGCTAAACCTCTTTATGATCTCTTGAGGAAGGACGCTTGTTTTAAATTTTCTCTCGATGAACTTAAAGCTTTTGAAACCTTAAAAGCAAAACTGCTGGAAGCACCTATTTTATCCCTCTACAATCCCTTAGGGGAAACAGAACTACATTGCGATGCGAGCACTTTTGGGTTTGGTGCGATTCTTTTGCAACGGCAGAGTGATGAAAAGCTACATCCGGTGTTCTACTTCTCGAAAAGAACTACCGATACCGAAGCTCGATACCATAGTTATGAGCTTGAGACGTTAGCTATTATTTATGCGTTAAGAAGATTTAGAGTCTACCTATTAGGTATCGAATTTAAAATTGTAACCGACTGTCAATCTCTAACTCTCACTCTAAACAAAAAACTGCTGAATCCCCGAATTTCGCGTTGGGCGTTAGAGCTTCAAAACTATAATTACAAAATCGAACATCGAGCAGGGAGTAGAATGGCTCACGTCGATGCATTAAGTCGTTGCACATCGGTCCTGATAATCGAGGAGGGTTCATTTGAGTATGCGTTGGCAGCCGCTCAACATCGTGATCCGGTAATCGCCGAAATTTCCGCTGAATTAGAAAGACAAGAGAGCCCAATGTACGCCCTAATTAATGGCCTGGTGTACCGCAAAATAAAGGATGACATTTGTTTTTATGTACCAAAGCTAATGGAAGACAGAGTAATACAAACACATCATGAATCTATGTGCCATCTAGGAGCTACGAAATGTTATGAGCATCTCAAAAGGTCATATTGGTTTCCAAATATGAAACACAGAATTAAGGAATTTATAGACAGTTGTTTGAAATGTGTTTTTTTTTCGCCTAATTCAGGAAAAGTAGAAGGTACGCTTCATAATATTCCGAAAGGTAAAACTCCATTCGACGTCGTCCATATTGACCATTACGGTCCTTTACCACCTACACAGAATAAAAGAAAATATATATTTCTCATAGTTGATGGGTTTACAAAATTTACTAAATTGTATTCCGTTGGTACGACACAGACTCGAGAAGTAGTATTGTGTCTTGACTCTTATTTTTCCACGTACAGCAGACCAAACAAAATTATTTCAGATCGCGGTACTTGCTTCATATCAAAAGAGTTTGATGATTTCTTAATTGAAAATAATATCCAGCATGTTAAAATAGCCACCGGGTCGCCTCAATCTAATGGGCAAGCAGAGCGTATGAACCGGATCATAACGCCCATGTTAGCTAAGGGTGCTGATGAAAATACAACAGGGAATTGGCATAAAAACTTGGCCAAAATAGAATTCGCACTGAACAATACAGTCAACAGAAGTACGGGCTTTACGCCAAGCATGCTTTTGTTTGGTGTCTGTCAGAAAGGTGAATGCTGTGATAAGGTAATGGAGTACCTTCAGGAGAATGCTCAGAAAGTTGATGAGCGGGATTTAGCACATATTAGGGAACAAGCTTCAGATACGATAAAAAGGAATCAAAATTATAATAAGAATTACTTTGACAACAGGCATAAAGCCCCGCGTAAATATAATATAGGCGATTACGTTGTCCTTAAAAATGTTGTCACTACAGCGGGAGTGAATAAGAAGCTTTTGCCGAAATACCGCGGTCCTTTTGAAGTCGTAGAAGTGTTAAATAATGATCGATATGTCGTCAAAGATGTCGAGGGCCTACAGTTGACTCGAATTCCTTATAAAGGGGTATGTTCCCCGGCTAATATGCGACCTTATATACAAACGTGATAAGCTCAATCCTGACCATTTTATTCGTAATCATAAGAAGTATATATGTTTTGTTATTTTCTAATGTGTTTGGTTCGAAAATAATTTGTTTCTAACAAAGTAAGAAAAGTATGATCAAGTAAATTTGTATATAATAACGTAAGCCGTTCTGTAACCAAGAATGAAATGAATTGTTCTAGGCTAAATAGATGAAAAAATGTCATGTCAGTAGAGATTGTTCAGATTCCTTTTGTGAATAAGAATGTTCGGTCTAAGTAACAAGTACTAAGTGATCCACTTAATGGAGAATTTTATTAAATATCAGCTCTATCAGTATGTGCTGTTATGTTGACTTAGGAGTTCGGTCCTTTGAGTTATGTGACTTACATAGTTTTATGTTTTAAAGAACGTTTAAGTATGAATTGTTTTATATAATCGAGTCGATTATAAGTCAGGACGGCCGAACTGTAGCAGTTTGTCGAAAATATTTCTCTGTGTAGACAATTGCCGCAGAAGTAAAATCGCTGTGTGTAACAAAGTGTACCGCTAGCTGTAGGAAATGTAACCATTTAGCTTAACAGGCCAGTCCCAAATAAACGCTTCAACAGACCGGACCGTGATTTTTATACTCCGCTCCTTCGCCCAGCTCTACATCTTTTAAATAAATTAACTCGTAGTTTTAGATATTTTGCTTTAATTTAGTTTATTATTAAATTGGCTCGTCATCGGTTGTTTTTTTATTTAAATACCACCGTTAAAGGATTAATAAATTTTTTTTCCCATCCCACATCTGACATTATATTTTTAGGCAAGACTTTGCTCACAATTTTATTTATTTTTAATTTAAAACATAAAACGAAATGCACAATGAAAACAACAGAAAGAAGATTTGTATGTGTTGTTTAAAGCGTACTATCGAGCTCAAAAGGTTCTATCTTTCGGCTAATTGCGCCGCAATCTCATGCATACCTGATAGCAATTTTTAATTTTCCCATCAGACCAGCACTAAGCACGCGTCTATAAAATATTCTTGGGGAAATTGGCAATTCAGCATTAGTGCCTGCTCTCGTCTGGAAAGCAATCAAAACAAATCGTTGCCACGTTTACTTCCATTCCACCACAGGCTAAAATTCTCTCGAGGAAAATTTACGAAAAAGCGCTGTAAGCTCACTGGCTCATTTTGGGGCACACGAGTCCCTCCTAATTCCAAGAGTTGAACCCGTGGCAAGTCCAATCTGTGAGGGCGAAATCTCCTGAAATATTCTGGTCAATTTCAAGTTCAGTGTGTTGTTCATGATTGATAAATGAGCCTCAGTTCCATTCAACTTATAAAAAGTTTACGTACAATGGTCGGTGTCGGTGTTAGATGCTATCTGAGCATCTTAGGATATCAGAAAGAGGACTGGTCAGATTTATTAGTACAGCGGAAGGGCGGGAAGATCATGCCCAGTGAGATCATTAGGGATCTTAAGCTTTTAGACCCATAAGCCAGGAGACTTTGGAAGAATTATGCGATATAGACGAGTAAATTGGATTGGAAAACGTGACTGTAAGTGAGTCACCGCCCTCAGTAGAAGTCTCCGACTACCGTAGACAGTCGGATAGTGCCTTGGGCTGTTGCTACCAACGCAGCAATTGACGAAAATAATTGAATTCTCTAAATTAGGTGCCGCTACAAGGCCGAAAGCTAAGATTGGGATTTATATCGGAGGGGCTTTCCATTTTCTGTAATTTTGCTTAATTGCCTAAGAAAGAATCACCGCAAATTTTGTTGAATCGAGCGTGCAAGTAATAATTACAGCATCCATGACTGCAATTCGGAGAGTAGGTCAGAGTCAGTGGATAGTGCGCCGTCGGGGGCTTTTGCGACAAGACTAAAATAATCCATTGCATCCGAATGGTTGAACTTGAGTACATCTTAGTTCCTAATTTTTAATTTATTTATTGACTGCCGACAAAAATTCTCAATTTCTAGCAAACGAATACATGGTGGGTTTTAGGATTACTAATTATTTTTATTCAAACACAATTACTGTCTTTTATTTTGAATGTTACAGTATCCCACACCTGACACTAACTTTTGGTATATGGGGATATTTGTGTATTTGGGATATTAGACGAAATGTAATAAAAGAAAGTTATAGATTAGCTTTTAGAAATTATTTTTGTAATAAATAACTCGATACAGAAGCTTCATATTTTTCTCCAAATTACTCTAAAAAGAAGGATAAGAATAGATTTGAAAGCGTTTATTCGATATAAATGGCATTTAAACGGAAACTTATTTGGGAGATAAGATAGCGTACCTGGGTGCAACCAGTCTAGCCTTATCTACCATATTTCAAATAACCAACGAACGACAAGATCTTCTAATCCTCTTATCTATTTTGTTTGGTTTTGCAGGGATGCCTTCACGGACGGTCACAAGTCGAGATCAAAATGCTGGTGTCAGCTAAAACAGGTGGTGCCACACCGCTGGTGATAGCTTGCAGATACGGGCACTACGATGTTGTCGAGTATCTCATCACAAAGTGTCATGCAAACGTTGAACAAGTCGGCTCGGTCACATTCGACGGGGAGACAATCGAGGACGCCCCGCCGCTGTGGTGTGCCGCAGCAGCGGGACACATAGGAATAGTAAAATTGCTAGTAAAACGGGGAGCCGATGTAAATAGTACAACACGGACAAATTCAACCCCCCTGCGAGCGGCCTGCTTTGATGGACATTTCGAAATTGTTAAATATTTAGTTAACCACGGTGCAGGTGAGTGACCCTGAGAGTTTGCTGATTTCTTATATTTTTGCGACACAGATGATACAAAGAGAAGGAAGGTGTCGATTGATTGAAGTATTGTCTTCTTCACGATGGATGTTATGAAATTTGATCGGACCCAACCCGATACTTTGTTTACCTTCTATACCTAAGCCTTTGAGTGCTCAATTACGTTTTCGAGATACCGCCCTTGTGGTAGGAACTCAGTCGGTGGCAATAAGTGCTGAGCAATGAAAGTTTATTTATTTCTTAAGATTATAAATACCAATTTGATTATTTTCTGAAAACAATACGTAGATTGTTTAGGTCTTGCATTAGCGAGCAATAGAAGATCCAACAAGAAGATTTTTGGTATTTAAAGTGAGTTTTTAGAAGAATATTAAGATATTAGGAAAGTGATTCTTTCATTACTATTTCCGTTTATAATTATTATTAATATTTCGAATAACTTCGAAAGTATATCAAATTGAAATGTTCGAATAATTCGAATTTTGAAAATTGAATTTAATACTTCAGACAAGGAGACTAGTACTTCTAGTGCATTTCTCCATTTTAAGATCAGTTACAAATATCGCAATCGAATTTTTCCTCGTATTTTCGTTTCTTTTTATTATTTTGAGAGCTTCAAATTCGCGTCTTATTCTGTTTAAAATTTCGTTTCCTGCAGATTTTGAAGTTGCAAATCGTCACGGCCACACATGTTTAATGATCGCCTGCTACAAGGGCCACTACAGAATTGCCCAGTACTTGTTAGCCCTTAAGGCGGACGTGAATAGGCGTAGCGTAAAAGGAAATACAGCTCTTCACGATTGCGCAGAATCAGGGTCCTTAGAAATACTCCAACTTTTGCTGGAGCACGGTGCTACGATGGATGTAGATTCCTATGGAATGACCCCTCTTCTAGCCGCTAGCGTAACAGGACACTTGCCAATTGTTGAACACTTGATCACTTTGTCATCAGTAAAACGCCAGGATAGAATAGCTGCCTTGGAACTACTCGGGGCGACATACGTGGATAAAAAGCGGGACATGCTCAGTGCTCTATCGTTGTGGCGGCGCGCGATGGAGGATCGATACGGCCACGAGCCGCAAATACCAAAGATCGTTAATGACCCAATCCCTGCCTACGATTACGCCATTGAAGTGACGAATATCGATGCTCTCGACGAATTAGTGATGGATCCCGACGAGATGAGGATGCAGGCACTTGTAATCAGGGAGAGAATTCTTGGCCCCGCACATCCAGACACAAGTTACTATATCCGTTTTAGGTAAGGGGCTCGTATATTTTAAATGGTATTCACCAGTTGTTACCCGTTAGGACTATTGATAGTGACTGGTGGCATCACTTGATCACTCTATCAAACAGAATAACGATGCTAAATATTTATCAAATTTTTAGAGGGGCTCATTACGCAGACGCTGGTCGATTTGATCGCTGTATAGAATTGTGGACGTATGCCTTGACGATGCAACAAAGCATCTTGGAGCCACTCAGCCCCATGACGCAATCCTCGTTGCTATCATTTGCAGAACTTTTCAGTTTTATGCTTGGTGAGGCCGGTCGTCCTGTGACAAGGGGCCGAGTAGTTCCCCCGATTGAAACTGTCGATATGCTAATGATATTTAAGAAGGCTGTAAGAGAGGTGGAGCTAGGTAAGCAAAAAATTTAATCATTTCTTCTCTTTATAGATTGTAAAATTTTTTACCTTCAGGTCAAAAAATGCTCGAGTCGCTTCATGAATCTGAAAAAGATCCTAATGCATTAAGTCGTGCCCTTGTTAGTGCCCTACATTTAGCCTGCCTTTTAGCCCGTCTAGTCGAAGATGAAGACTGCTGCACGAATGTGCAGAAAAAAATTCTCACCGCTCTCTACGAACTGATTAGTCTTAAAGTGATCATCCGATCTGGTCGTACCGCTTTACATTTAGCCTGCTATAGAGAAGCTGCTTTAGTTGGACGCTATCCAGCATGCCAGTTCCCTTCACCACAGTTGGCAAAAGCCCTTCTTATGGTCGGCGCAAATCCGAACGCTAAAGATGAGGCTGGGAATACACCACTTCATTTGGCGGCATTAGCTAGACCCTGCCCTGCTAGCTTGGCTAAGACTCTATTGGACCATGGAGCACATTTGGTAAGTTGATAAGTTTGAAAGGTATATGTCACCTTCAGTTTATCCCTGGACGAAAATAAAGGCCACAACTACTGGGTTGATGGGCTTTTGGATTATACGCTTATCTTAAACTGACCACTATATAATTGGCCCATATTGTGTAAAGGTCTACAAATTGCTTGCTCAAGTAGACGGTTTCCTGGTCATACAACCATACGAAATAGGAGAATTGCATAAATGACAAAAACTGCATCCATCGAATAAAGAATTCTTTGTCGGATGGCACAATGACTGATTGCTATTCAATATCATTGCACACACAGTGTACTACCGGTCTTTTTGGCTAGAAAATGCATTGCACACACGGTGTGCAATCGGTCTTGAATGGGTTAAATCAACATACCCAATAGACAGATCACATATGTATGCCATAGGGTCTCTAACATAAATAATGCTAAAAAAAATTAAAGATTATTTACTTTATAATTATTCAGATTGCTTTTACCTGTTGTACCAAATGAGATCTAACATCAAAATTGTAACCGTGAATATTTATCAGGTTTTCTTACGCAGTAGGTCAATGATGTCGCCGTAAGTAAGATCATTTCATATTACGTCTTTCGAGGTATTTTAAACATATAAAGTTCGGAAAGGCAATGTATCAATAAGGTCAGTCAGAAGCCTAATTTATCTATATAACGAGATATGTTTTGTAGATTTGCAATACTCATCTTCCAATTTTTATTTACTTCCATTTGGCCGTGGTTGAAGCTGTTTTCAACAATTTTGCTAACAATTCTTTCAATTTGTCATTTTTATGCAAACCCCTTATTCAATGCTTTTTTTTTGTCAGGTAGTACTTTCGGTTTTTCAATTAATTTTTGTGCTTCCATGTGAGGGAATCTTAGGAAGATTGGAATATGTTACTTTTTGAATTCTTATAAATAATGTCATCTTTGTGCGGTGGCATTAGTTCCGCGGTACAGCACAACTGAAAATCTTCATCTAAAATGATTTTTTGATGCAGCCGATTATTAGATTCATAAAAATTGATCCTCATCTTCTCCGATTTAATAGAATTTCAAATGAAAATCAAACAATTTTTTCTTCACAATCGGTAGAGTTAAAATACCAAAGATCACTCAGTACCTTCTCATTTAAAGTAGCTCCATTGCCACAAGTATAAAAGATACTTACAACGATTCGAGCCGGACAAACAAAGTTAGCACTTTGACTAGCATCGGCGTGTAATTTATTTATATGAAGTGTTATCGCTCCGAACGGTTCCATAAGTATTACAGGGTTTTACATTTAAAATTTAAATGTTTTCAAGTCATATTATTTCATCTTTTAGATCGTTTTATTTTTGGAATCACACTTTTTTTTATTTTATTTAATAAATTTATTGAATCTACGGAATTAGTTGCAACAGGCTCGCACGATCAGTTAGAATATTTTAACACTATGCCGTTCGCGCGTCTAATCTAGATTTTTTCGTGTCGTGCCGGTGCAACTGACTGACGGTGACTTATATATGGTAATTTCGCTTATCGCCGGCGTTTTTTCTTGTTTACTAATCGTATCGTTAGTTCCCATGTCTTAATCCTATCCCTCCATTTTTTTGCATGGCACTAACGTGGAGCCACGGGCACTTACCCAATAGTTTTTGCATGGCACAAACGTGGAGCCACCGGACGTCATAGTGTTAATATGGGCATATAGTTCCTTATGTTTGTAAAATAAATTCTGCGTTTGATACCTTTGACTTGAGATTAAAGTTTGGGTATTCTACATAACTTTTCGCGTCTCCAAAGAGTAGTAAATAAAAACAAATTTAATAAATATAAAATGACTTTACATATGTCCTATGTTTGAATCACTTAGTCTAAATTTGGTACCTAATTTCTAAACTCTTTACTATAAAATTAATTGAAGTATTTGATTGGTTCTAATAAAACACTTTCTGAAACTTTTTTTCTCTGATAATCTGATTTGTAGGCTACTATTATGATTTCCCCCAGATTATAATTGTATAACACTTCTCAATCCATATAAATTAGTGTCAGAAGTGGGATTTCAATTCGTAAATTTGTTAACATATTTTTAGGAACTTGAAATTTTCGAATATTTACCTAAATTTAATCGTTAAAACAGTTATTTATAGCTGTTTGTAATTGTGTTTCCCTTTGTTTTATTATCTATAATTTCATAAATAACGATGTAGTAAACTAAATGAATCTTATCTTTTTAGGATACTAAAAATGCAGAAGGCGACACGTTCGAATCACTCCTGCAGAATCAACACCTGCACGAGCTGGTAAATCCCATAAAATACACTAGACTGACGTGCCTCGCGGCGAGAACGATCTCGAGACACAGGATCGAGTATGTGAACCGGGTGCCGAAGTCCCTTTACGATTTTATCGAGTCGCACTGACACAGGCCGGAAGGCCGAGTCAATGCAACTAAGTGAGAAGTTTCGCGCGCACCAAGGGAACTAGACAGACACCGACCGAATGGATGGATGGACGCTGCACTCTTTGGTCTTCAGGAACTTTTTTTGTGATCAGAACGCTCTTAGACACAATTCTCCTAATTATTTCGACTATTGTTTTTTTTTTTTTTTGTTTCCATTTCGCATCTACACACGAGACACGAACAGCTTTTTCTAGCCGCTGGAGCATGCTTCAGACAATTGTTCCACCCCTCCTGGCGCTACCCTTTGCGTTTCGCTGTCCACCTCTACCACATATGGACTAAGGGTGGAGTAGCATTTGTCGCAATTTAAGCGAAATCGAATTAAATTGACTGAAAAGGTGCTGTGCTGCAGGAATACGAAATAGATGAGCCCAGGACAGGGTGGCAAATTGTTCGGAGCATGTCTCCATCTCGTTGCTTTTGAGAGGAAGCAGTTTTTTATGCAAGACAACTTTGTGAGTTGCTGTAAATTAGCTTCTTTCTCTCAATTTTTTTGTTGATCGCCGAGGTGGAGAGAGTTTTGTTTTTCATTAAAAATTCTCGCGAAAATCACACACACACATACACATACCTACTGACACCTCGAAATCTCCGAATATTTGAAGATCCTATTTTACCAGAAGTGTATCGAGTTACGTAAGCCTTGTTTACTACTACCGTAGATTAAGTCCTCGATTTGTTAAATGTAACGTTTATTTCGTACGTAGGCTAGTTAAGGAAATATTTATAGCGAAATCAATGCGAATGAAAGGAAAATATTTTTTCTGTAAAACTGTGCCTTTTATTTTTACCAAAAAAACCCGAATTTTAAAAGAAACTCACTTTCTTTGGATAGTGTAAAAAGTTTCATTATTTTATCGCGTAATCTTTTTATAGATGAATTACAGGACAAGCTCAAATAATTCCGTAAGTGCTTTCTCGAAGTCAATTAAATTTAGAGTGACCTAAAAAGGTTACTGCATGTCATCGTTTTAATTTTAAAAAGTGTTTCAATTTTAAATGTACAAAACGTTTAGAAGAAACACTCCAGAAATTTACGATTTCAGGGATTTGTTTTAGAGAAGTAATAGTGCAATCGAAATTAAAACACCCAAATTAATTTTAAAATAAATTTAAAAAACGGCTTATAAGCCTAACTTCTCCCCTCTTCTTTAAAAAAGAAAGCCCGAAACGTTCACAATTTCTAGTTTTTTAGATAATTTCAATGGTTGATTTTTATTTACATAAATTTTTAATTTTCTCTTACCTCTGAATGTAATTTTTCCTCAATTTTACTGCTTTTTTATTTTAAAATTTTAATTTTGATTTGGAAGCTACTGCTGGACACCTTTTAATTTTTGAAACAGGTAATAAATACCCGTGTGGGTTGTTTTAATTAAGTTTGATAAGATTATGGGACGGGTTCAACTTTAATCTGTGTAATTTTCAAATTTAATTCTAAAACGATAGAGACGAATTTTCTCAAAATTTTAGTTTTACTTGTCAAAACTACAAAAAGTTAGTCTGGTAATAGATGGCGATATATTCGTAAAAGAGAGATATATTTGAACATATCCAACTTTTAAATCCACGCGGGAGTTTTATGTCTTTAAGTTGGCAGCACTCGCATAAATTGTTTTGAAAAACAATTTAAAACTGTCAATTCAATGACAGTTCAGCTAGGTTTTTCGCTTTCATAGCAATTTAAGTGGATTTCTTGGAAATTCATTGAATTTATGCCTGATTAGAATCAGGGAAAATATCTTTTATAATTTTGTGAACAATTTTAAAGTGATAAAATCCATTTCAACATTGTGAAATGGCCCTAAAGAGGTGTTCGTACAAGGGATGTCGCTCTGTTCACACACAGGACAATCCCAGCCGTGAGACATTTTTCCAGTTCCCAAAGGATGAGACCAGATACGAAATTTGGATGGCGATGAGTCGATGCGAGGATCGGTCGAAGACCACAAAATACCTCTGTTCGAAACATTTCGATCACAGCAAGTATATGTCCTCGAATCCGCGCCGAAATCTTCTGTTAGCAAATGCTGTACCTTTTCCCTATCAGTCCGATAATGAGAGCGAGGAGGAAGAGGAGGAGGAGGAGGAGCAGCTTCAGGATGTTGTCTCAACTCAATACGGTGATGAGGACTTTTTCGCCATCCGGGAACGTATCGAGGACGAGACTGTAGCCGAGCAGGTTGTGAACGACGAGGCAGGCATAGGTGGGATGCCAGCAACGTAGTTTCCTTTGCGGGCTTCATTTTATTTCCTCCTATTTTAGTTATACAATTTGCGGAATCCACCGACAGTCAACAAGTGGAAGTCGTTGGCCAAAGCGATTTCACCAAGACGCTACACCAGCAGACAGAACAGCGAAAAGTTACGAAACCGGAAGTTATTGAATATTACCGCAAAAGAAAACTGCCTGAAGTTGCAATCGAGGAATCGCCAAATATTAAAATCCTTAAACTACGCACCGTTCAAAATCAGACAATGAAAACCTCCGCACGGAGCGAGGCCAGCTTGAACAACATTTCGTCAAATAGTTCGAAAAACACAAAAGCAGAGAAGGCAATCGAAGTGGCTGAGGAGGATCTTGTCCTTGATCCGAGCGTTACAACGTTCATTTTCAAAGGTGAAGAGTATGTCCAGATGCCGAAGAAATGCTACGTTGAGGAGAAGCTCCAATTAATGCGGGAGGTTCAATATTATAAGGATATCGTTATAAACTTTAAGAATTTTTTAGAGAACGTTAAGTTGTAAGGTAAGCTGTATGTGTTTTTAATTCGAAGGAAAGTTGCTTTTAATAATTGTAATTGTTATATTTTGATCCATTCCGATTTTTTCACGGTCCTTTTACCTTTCATTAGGTAAATTTGAGATAAATTAAAAACACTCAGATTTTACAATTTTTATAAACTACTTAAAAATTGAGATAAATGCTAAACAAAACTTTCAAGTTATGGTAGAGAAAGCTTCTCAGGCTTAAAATTTATATGAAATTAAACTAAAAATGGAGCAACAACTACTTCTAATAATGCATAATCTAAAAACAAAATAGAATAGAAAACTGGAATAGATTTAATACACAATTCAACTTCTTGGTATGTCCAATGGTAATCTAATCTCGCTTGCCAAGAAACTCATCCTCTTATCCTTCATTCTATACTATCCCTCATTACCTCTTTTACTCTTTAGTCGTATCCTTTGTTTATTTCCCTAAACTATGCTAAAGGATCGCGCGCCAGAGCAATTATAAGCCTTAATTCTGCTTAATATTTTGCATTCAATCGTTTGGACCGATTAAAGCTCACTCATTTCTTTCCTAGTGAGTTTTACTACTAACCCCCATATGAAGGAGAAGATATTCTGAACCAAAGGTTTTATCATTTGGTTTGCGCCAGGTCGGCGGGCTTTTCTGACTCATGCGCTATATATTTATATTATTTATATTTAGTAAATGGTAAAAGATGCGTATATACCCTTATTTTGGGCTGTAGTTTCATTTCATATCTGCTAATCAGAAAGTCGAAGGGGTTCACTTCATCCATAAACATATTGCATTTCTTTATTATATCTGGAGAGTTAAGGGTTATTGTGCAAATAAATAAATTGTTTTAACTTTCAATCCAAGTAAATTCTTCAAAACATAACACTCTTTTGCGGAAAATAGGCATTTTCAGTGAAAAATGCTTCTTCGCATCAAGGGACTGGTAGTGTGGAGAATTTGCCTGAAAAATACCAAAGCTGGCATATTTTTTGAAGTAAAAATTTTATTTCCAATAAGAAAATATCACATGAAACTCCGTGTTTAACTAAAATTAATCAAAGTTGAGTGGTTACTTCCAGAGAAACAAAACACGACGGACGACCACAAATTAATCCTTGTTGTCTCCAGTTAAGTTAAAACAGCTGATGCAGACAATTTCATTTGACAGTGACATTTATTTTTAACGAAGAAATGACAATCAAGTTTAAACGAAGCTTCATTTAATAAATTTACTTCTTTTTATTTCTTAAATTATTATGATTCGCTTTTAATTTTAAATTATTAAAATTTAAATAAAACCTACATAGCTAAAATAATCTTTAAATATGTAAACAAAGCCCCACAAATGTTAATTGCGACGCATTTCCCGCCCAACGACAAACTTAACGAAAGATAAGCGGCTTTTGTTGTTTTTGTTTCGGTAACGCCGCCGAAGTGTTTGATGTTCGCACCGTTCACTTTGGTTCGTCTCAGCCAATCATTCAATTCGGGTGGCACTGTCTAATTTTTGTGATTTTTGTGATTTTTGCGATTCCCGTGTAAGTGTTAAATAAAATAAAATATGGCTGAAAGCTTACCATATGCTGCAGAATACGCAAAAACTGGGCGAGCCTCTTGTAAGGGATGTAAAACGCCAATTCCCCAAGCGTCTCTCCGGCTGGCTGTGATGGTTCAGGTAAGTTGCGAAATTCAATTTTTTTTATTTGTTGATATTCATAATACGTTCTTTGGGGAGAATACGTTTTTGGAAACGGAGGCGATGTCTGAGATTCAAGACGCAATGTCCTGAAGTATTTAAGGGAAACGCTAAGGATTTAAGACTGCAATTTTGCACCCTAATTGATTAATTGCCTTCGGACTCTGCCTTTCAACCCGGCTTTAAACTTCGATAAAAATTATCTTCCTTCGGAGTATCGGTGCTAATTTATTAAAAACAATGTTTCCAATTTTATTTTATTTTTAGTCTTAGTGAACAGAACCGCAAAAAGTTGCCGTCCATAATTTGAGTTATTTTTCACTCTGAATGAAATCGGATCGAAATTTTGAAAAGTGCAATTGCAAAATCTTTTTGCGGCGGTTAGAATTCGTAGGAAAGTGTAAAAACATTTAAATAACATTCCCTCTTAGCGGCACACCCAAAATGATCAATTCCTCCACACACTACGAGGAAATTTAAATACGTTTTTCTCAGAATCGGTAGTTGAAAAGAATTTTTTCGCTTTGCGTTTAGTAATTCTCAAAAACAAGTTTCTTCTTTATATTTGAAAATGTTCCAATCGCATACCAACTACAATTTGGGGTACCGATTTTCTTTTTTGTAAACATTTCTTTTAAATTATCTTCAAGTTTATGGTCTGGTTAAGATAGATAAACAAAATTAATATTGTAGGGACGCAAGGGATGGGTTAATGTAAGGATGGTTTAGGCAGATCAGATTAGGAAGATCATTCTTGAGGAAGGCCTTATAAACATGGAGGTCGAATGCGGCATTTGTTGGCCTTCCGTAGCATTTCGGTGAAGGTTCCGAAGTGGTCGCAGTTAGTTCGATGGCTTACGAAGTGAAAGGAGGGAAAAAGATCTAACGTTACGAGGGTTTGTGTTGAGGGACATACTGTGGAAAGAAGTTCCAATGAGTTCCTTGATCCCAACGTAGTCAAATCCCTCTTTGTTACCTTGGTCAGGCCTCTCGTTGAATATGCTTGCCTAGTGTCGTCACCATTTCAATCCAATCGAATCAATAGGATTGAGGCCGTCCAGCGTAGATTCCTTCGCTTCGTTTTATGTGACCTTCCCTGATGTGACCATCAAAACCTTCCCCCTACGAAAACCGCCTCTTGCTGATCAACTTGCAGCCCCTGTGGAAGTGGCGGGACCTTGCTGATATTACCTTCATTCATCAGCTGCTTACCGGTGAGATTGACTGTCCTCCAATCCAGCGGATCTCCATCTACACCAATCCTCGTAACCTCCGTTCGGCACCTCTCTTTCGCCCTGCTTATACCAACTATGGTCTTTCTGAGCCTCACCCGTATGCTTCGGAAAGGCAACTCCCATACCTTTTTTTGACTTCCACCTGAGTAAATCTTCTCTCAGGAATGCCCTTAATTCCTCCTAATGTTGCCTGTTTTTTCTTTTCTCTCTTTTATCTCTTGTCATGTGCTCTCTTCCATTATCTATCCCGTACTTTAATTTTATTCTTTTTTGTTAATTAATTAACTCCGTATTTTAATCATTTGTGAAAAATTTATAAAATAAATCTCGGCTTATCCAAGCAGCTGGTAAACTGGTTCAAATAAAAGTTTTTGAAATACTCCCCGAAATTGGCTTATTTTTGCACACCAATGAATTCATACAATAAATGTTTCTAAAATAAGTCTTCATTTTTAACTTAATTTTAAAGTTCTTGTTTTTTGTGTTTTTTTTTTAACTATTTATTCTCAAAAACATAAGGTCATTGAGAATTTTCGTTTCGAATAGTCCCATTATATTTCCTCATTTTTTTTTACCTTTCATAGTCAGCCTTTCATGACGGAAAGCAGCCAAATTGGTTCCATAAAGACTGCTTTTTTAAAAAGCAACGTCCTCAATCCGTAGGGGATTTCGGTAATTTTGAAAACCTCAGATACGAAGATCAGAAAGAACTTCGTGAAAAAATAGGTAATATTTCTCTTTACTGTAATCACATCGAGAACTTTTGAAGGCAGAAATTAATTCACAGAAAACAGTGCAGGCGTAGTCCTCCCAACCAAAGGTAAAAGTAAGAAACGCTCCAAAGAAGAAACAACTGCTTTAAAAGATTTTGGTGTCGAATATGCAAAATCATCACGATCAGCCTGCCGTGGATGTGAGTTAAAAATTAATAAAGATGATGTTAGGATTAAGAAAATTGTTTTCGACACGGAGGTCGGAATGAAATACGGTGGTCAACCTCTTTGGCATCACATTGATTGCTTCGTTCAAGTTCGTAACGAACTTGGCTGGTTTGAGAGTGGTGAGAAATTACCAGGATTTAATTCACTGAAAAAGGAAGATAAAGATAAAGTGAAGAAGAGCATTCCGTAAGTATTTAAAATTAGCTAAGCATTACAGATTTAATTGAAAATTTTTTCATAGACCAATAAAACTCGAAGACATTCCAGAACCGAAAAAAGCAAAGCTGGAGCCGAAGGATGAAAAGGATTTAGAGGAGGAAAAAAAATTGGAAGAGCTCATTGAAAAGCAATCCAAAGAATTTTTTAAGTATCGCGACAACATAGAGAAATACATGAAAAATCCAGTGGTCGCTTCTCTGCTTCGTGCGAATAATCAAAAACCCCCAGAGGGGGATTCAAATAAATTGCATGATTTAGCAGCAGATATTCTCACTTTTGGGGCTCTAAAACCCTGCGAAGAGTGCTCAGGTCAATTTGTTTTTAATAAGTCGGGATACATTTGCACTGGAGATCTTACCGAATGGGTAAAGTGCACAAAATTTGTTAAAGAACCTAAAAGAGTCGTTTGCAAAATTCCAAGCGAGTTAAAAGAGAAATATGATTTTTTAAAGAAATATAAATCAAAGGTTCAACATAGGGCTGTGCGGTATATTGCTCCTAGTGTTCAGGCATTAGTTATGTCTGGAAAGGTTAAAAAAGAAGACGAATTGGATGGGTAAGTAGAAAATATGGTTTCAGTTTATCTATTTAAATATTGATTAAATGCAGCCCAAGAGTTAAAAAAGAGAAACCTGCTCTTTATAACTACCTAGTGGCTGTTGCGCTTAAGGGTGATGAGGAAGAAACTGTAAACAAACGCCTGATTGCTTTGGGGGCGAAAATCATTAAAACTGTACAAAATACTACTATGATAGTAATTACAACTGAGGCATTCTTCAAAAAGTATCCCTTAAATTCTAAGATCAAACGATCAAAAGATTTCGGGATTCATGTGGTCCCTGTCGAATATTTGGATGCAGTAGAAAGTGATCCTGCCGGCGCTGTTTCATATATTACGAGTAAAAGTATTTGCGATTGGGGCACTGATCCAACTGCTAGGCTACCTGCTGAGGAAGAGAAAACTGCCAGATCGAAAAGTATCTACACCAAATCAGTTCCTAAGTCTCAAGTTTTAAAATTGAAAGGTGGACTGGTTGTTGATCCAGATTCAGGTTTGGATCACATTGCTCATGTTTACGTCGCTGGTGACACAAAATACTCAGCTGTATTAGGCCTAACCGATATTCAGACGAATAAAAACAAATACTATAAATTGCAGATTTTGGAATCTGACGGTAAAAAAAGGTAATTTTTAAATTATTTCATTTTATTTAATACACAGATTTGAAAACTGAAAAATATTAAAATATGTTAAATAAATACAAATTTGAAAACTTTGTTCTCTTCCAGAGATACAATTTTTTAAATTTTATTTGGCTTTAAAATTGTTATACTTGGTCATCATGTTGGATGTGTAATTTTCACTTTTTAAAGTTTATTTTAATGGAAATGCTCCATTTTGATTTTGGATTGGAAAATTGTAAAAAAATTAGTAGCACATTAATAATAAGTGATAGAAAATAAAATAAAACATGAATAGGAATTGCTTCAGCATTCCTCTGAAATTCAAAATTTTGAGCCGCTACATTTTATAATAAATTGTCATAAAAATCTTAAATATTCCTTAATTTGATAAATTACAAATAGGAAAATATAATCAAGATGCCATTATTTTTGGCATGTTAGGGATTCTAGAATTATCAGCGCGAAACAGAAACCAGAAACTTTTCATTTTGTAGGGTAACATAAGCAAGATCTAAAAGAATTCAAGCCTAATCTTATTATTAACTTTTCATGTTCACTTGCAGATATTGGTTCTTTAGGTCGTGGGGTCGCATAGGTACTACAATTGGAGGTGTAAAACTTGATAATTGCAGCACTTTAAATCAAGCAATTTCTCTCTTCGAAGAACACTATCATGAGAAATCCGGAAATCCATTTTCTGCGCATAATACGTCTAAGTTTATCAAGGTGAGTGAGTCTTTGAGCCACACTTTAAAAAGCGAAACGAAATTCTTCGACTCGTCTGATGTAGCTGAGTTCCCTGTAATCATTTTGTATACAATTCAGCTGTAGCATCGAGTAAAGCGATTCATCACAGATATTTTCTAAATAAGCTCGCTTAACACTAACACTAATTCTTATACCTTTTAATTTAGCGTCCAGGTCTCATGTGTCCAATCGATATCGATTATGGCCAAGAAAATACTGTTGACTTAAAAGTGGAGCATAAGATAAAGTCAAAATTGCCCACACCTGTTCAGGAGCTTGTAAAGCTAATTTTCGATATTGATGAAATGAAAAGGGTTATGGAAGAATTCCACTTAGATATGGAAAAAATGCCTTTGGGTAAACTTAGTAAGACGCAGCTGCAGAACGCGTACAAAGTCCTTACAGAGATATCAGAGCTTGTTGAAAAAGGTGGAAGCAATGCAAAGTTCATTGAGGCTACAAATAAATTCTACACCTTGATCCCACAAAACTTTGGCGTTGATAATCCCCCAATTCTCGATACCAAGGAGCAAGTGCAGAACCTCAGTGATATGCTTGATTCCCTTATAGAAATCGAGTGTGCTTATAGCATGCTAAAGGAGGAAGATGTCGGGGAAAAGAAGGAAGAGGACGTAAATCCAATCGATCAACACTATGAACAACTCAAAACGAAATTGGTGCCAATGGACAAAGAGAGCGATGAGTTTAAAACTCTGGAGAAATATGTCCAGAACACTCATGCTGAAACTCATCGTACTTACGATTTGGAAATTATCGATATATTTAAAGTGGAACGCTCTGGTGAAGCACGAAGGTATAAACCCTTCAAGAAGCTCCATAACCGAAAACTTCTGTGGCACGGATCTCGTACTACAAATTATGCGGGTATATTGTCACATGGTTTAAAAATTGCTCCACCGGAAGCACCAGTTACAGGTTACATGTTTGGCAAAGGTATCTACTTTGCTGATATGGTCTCAAAATCTGCCAACTATTGTTTCTCTAGCCATGAGAACAATACAGGCCTTCTACTACTTTCTGAAGTCGCACTTGGGGATATGTACGAGCGGCTAAATGCGGACTACATCACACAACTGCCAAAGGATAAGCATAGTACAAAGGGTGTGGGCAGGACTCAGCCAAATCCAAAGGAATCCATTTTCAGGAAGGATGGAGTGGAGATCCCCTTGGGAAAACCTTACCAGGACAGCAAAGTTAATAGTTCGTTACTTTACAACGAGTACATTGTGTACGACGTCGCTCAGGTTAACATTCAGTATCTTCTACGGATGAAGTTTAATTATAAATATGGCTTTTAGTGGTATGTGCCCATATATTTTTTTTTTTTAATTACCATACCCTTCAGTTTCATAACTTTTTGTTAATCTTTATGTACATGGACTCGTGTTAGTAGCTTGTATAATTGAACACAATAAAATAAGTGTTAACTACTATATAAATAACTTTCGTTTGGGCCTTGCGAAGGCAATCGCAAAACTATATTTAAATGGATTCAATACAGGCCTAATTTGAGCAACAAACAAATTGACTTTCAAATGTGCATGTGTAGGAATAGCGATTACATTTTGGTATATGGAAATCCAAAGTGTTCTGCTGCATTATTTATGAAATTGGTAGGTGCGTTACCGAGAAATTATTTCTAAAAAATTATTAAAGAGTCTAACTTTTTATACATAAAAATGGGGATTACTTTAAGTATGTTCTACTTGCCAGCGTCTATTTGCGCCACATACTCTTAGTAACTTAATTAATTATTTATGATTCATAAAAAAAAAGAAACTTGCTATTTATAATTCACAACACAACACAACACAACACAACATTTTATCAAGCAGCTCGGAAAGGGCCAAGGCGACGTCCGCTGAGGACCCGAGGGTTACAACGATCACAGTCGAGGGAGTATGTGCAGACGCTGAAGAAGTCTTACATTCAAGAGAAACTGAAGTTAGTGAGGGAGGTTCCATATTACAAGAATATTGTAAACTTTAAGAATTTAGAAGAATTAACTACTTTTTCATTTCTTAACACACTGACGCTCATGATTTTAATTCAGCTATAAGCTATATAAGCTGCTGAATGGACGTCTATAGACGTAATTTACGTTAACGTGTTAATTTAAATAAACAACTAGTTGACATTTTTCTTAAATGCTGCAAATGAGGCATATCATTTAATCGAACCTTTAAACCCGTTCCAATTATCCATTAATTTCTATGAATGTATGAAGAATCCACTAATAGGGGACGGATATTGCTCATTATTCGTATATGTAAGCTTTTATAATTCGCGTACTCATTCAATAAACATTCCTCGAACTAGTGATTAGCAAACATTATTTCAATATTTAAAATCTTTAATTAGACTAGTTTTAAATACGCCACAACAATAAATAGCTGCACAAGTAATAGTACATGTTATAATTTCTTAAAATAGTTTTACTCAGCAAAAAGGAGTGCAACGTTCACTCAACTGGGAATTGTTTCGAATTAATACTGCCAATTTGCAATGGTTGCAGCAAAAAATTACAGGAAAAAAAAAGTACCTACAACTTTAAAATCAACTTAAGCTAGTCCAAGAGAGGAAAACAGTTTCCTTCGTCCTTCCAGGTACCACATGGCTTCGTGATACGTTCTAGGTATAATTTTTGCTACTGGCTCATAATCGGAGAAGGTGTAGTAAAAAGTGTTTGAGGTAAATTGCTCCCCGGATGATGGATCGAATATATCGGCTACAGTTATGAGCTGTATATAATTGAGTTCGGTGTAAACGACATGGGCAGTCATCTGGATAAAGCTGGATACCTCGACGGGCTTTTGAAAACTGATATCACAAATGTGCTCCAGTTTAGGTCTATGCCTGCAGAACATGTAAGCGCAAGCCCAGCTAACTTCTAAGGCGTTTCGCATTAGAAATCCACCAAAAACTTTATTATGGGCATTCCGATGTTCTGGATGGGAAAAAATCACATTGGACAACCTTCCGTCCTCCATCCACCTAGCGTTCCTTGGTAGGACCCTCTTGTTTAAAGATATGTGATCCTCTTTTATGCTCTGGATGAACAGATCGTGGATAATCTTCTGCTCGTGATCATTTGGCTCAACTTTGGTAAGCGCTTCGCTTACGTTCCTCTTTCGGCGATTTTTCCTTTCTTCTCCGGATAAAAAAATTTGTTTCTCCTCCTCATTGCTAGGCTTTAACGGGTTAACAGGGGCGGCTTTTGTATTTGTTGCATTCCTGGCGACCATTACGAACATAGCATGGGTTATTTTCTCCCACTGTCCGCTTTGTTCTTGCTCCAGCCAGACGACTATTTCCATCGAGGACCGCCCCACCCAGCTGACATGGCCTGAAAGGCGGATATCTTGATTTTGGCGCGGTATATAGTCCGTGAAGTCGACATTATCGACCAGAGCCGTTACAAAGGTATATGGGAGCGGGATGTTTGGGTCAAAATTTTCAATATGCAAATGCTTGTGACATACCCAAACTGAAAGTAGAATTATCAGTTAGTTTTAAGGTGATTTTTTTAAAATTATTAACGACTATTCAACCTCATTTCAGCTTATATAGCTGAATAGCAGTTAGACTTCTAAAGTACCTGCGAACATGTCCATGTCTTCCATGAGCCTTCCAAGACGAACATGTCCTAAAAAGGTAACGTACTTGTCCTTTAGGGAGGCATCTTTGCTCAGGGGGATGATTGCGCTAGTGAAGGAATCGGCCATCGTTCTTGGCGGCAGATCTTCCAATTTCGGCTCGTATTTTGTAAGGTGCTCTCGGGGCTTGGGCAACGGATTGTAGTCCATCTCGAGACCCAATTTCTCCATGATTTGTTGTCGTACTGCAAAGATGATTGGTTTTTAAAAGTTGTTAAAAAAGTACTAACAGATTGCAGTTTGGTTCTTCGGTTATTTTTCCACGGCTGTGAATTCGCAAGATATCCATTTGAAATAATGTTGGTTACGTTCATAAATTTCGTATTGTTTTATTTTGTTTCTTTTCCCTTTTGCGTTTTCTGTAAAATGAATGCTTATGTAAATTTTTTAACTCATTAGAATTTTGTAAACAGGCCTTCGATAGATCCAAACAAAAAGTGTTTAGAGCAGAATGGACCTAAACAAATTTATCATTGCTTAAAGAAAGTTTCAAGATGATCCGCATCTTTAGTTAATTTCAGAGTTCAGAGTCCGTGACAAATTTCTATTTCAACGTAACCGGCAAGTCATTTACATAAACAAAAGGTGAAATTTATTGACTCACCGTCGGCCATCGTACGGACCTTCTCGTCTTGTGCTCGCTCAATATTGAGAAAGGTTCGCTTCGTCCTGTAAATAAATAAATTATTTCAATTTCTAATTTATGTAAATCCATTTAAAAATTACATTCTTTGCGGAAAATAGACATTTTCACAATGGAAAATGCTTTTTCGCATCAAGGGGCTTGCGGTGCGGAGAATTTGCTTAAAAAATCCTAAAGCTGCCATATTCTTTTTTAATAAGAAAATATCACACAAAACTGCGTGTCTAACTAAAAATAACCAAAACTAAGTGAATTTTTTTTTGTCGTAGGAACACGATAAGACGGACGACCACAAATCGGCCCTCCCTGCCAGCAGTTGAGTTAAAACAGCTGTTGCATACAATTTCATTTGACAGTTGACATTTATTTTTAACGAAGCAATGACAATCAACTTTTAACGAAGCTTCATTTCATAAAATTATTTCGTGTTGTTTAAATCTTATTCTTGGTTTTTACTTTTAAATTAATAATTTTTCTATAAAAACTACATCTAACTACACATTAAAGGTTTTATCTTTAAACTTAAAGTGAATTTTTTTTAAAGAAATTCTTCGTGACAACAAAATCTAATTTGGAATTTCTGCTAGATAAATTCATTTCTCTTGTCGGACGGCCAATTAAATACACACTTGTTTTGTGGTTTAAGAATTACATATTCGAATTTTTCACATTTCACGCATATAAGGTCAAAAAACTCGTTATTTTTGGAATAATTCCAGGTTTTTTGGAAAGCGGACATTCGTTTATCCAAAAGTTTCCTTAATTATACCAGAGACATCTTACGGTGATTATAGACTACAAATATTTTTTTACTGCAACTGACAATTTTCACTGACATTACGAAAAGTCATGTACAATCCGGAAGCCTGGAGATTTAACTCCAAAAAAGACGGTAACCGGAAGTCCATTTTGAGTCGAGGAAAATGAATTTCCTCAAGAGCAGCAGCTCAAAGGAGAAGATAAGCCTAGAAAAGGTTTGCCGGACATGCTCCCTGATCGTTGAGTCCCAAATGCTTGTACCGCTATTCGAAGGAGTTAATTCCGCAGACGCTGTACCAGAGGACATAGTTGAAGAGATTGACTTTGTTCATTTGAAGGTAAATTCGTTACTTACATTTTTAGCTATTAAAGGCCTTCTAAGGGGGGGGTTCTTAAAGAAAAGAAGGTCATCACTTCCGAGAGGCAACAACTTCATAACATTTTCTTTTGTTCAACTTTCTAATTCGATTTTTACTTAGATTATTCATGACGATGGATTACCTCAGCAGATTTGCAGTGAATGTCTCAGCCAGTTTACGACTATTAGAAATTTTAGGCGGCAGTGTGAAAGGAGCCAGTTAGTTCTATACGCTTTCTTTAAGGGTGAAAATTGTGTAGAAAATCCGCCTAGTGGACGAGAAGAGGACCCACCGATTTTTGAAGTTATTCAAATTAATGAGGAGCATGGGAGCAATAAGGTAAAAGGTCTATGAAACTAATAATTTTCTCGGATTCAATGGTCTTATCATTTTACACGGGATTTGATAGATGAAACGTTAATTTTCTTTTTTAATATTATAATTTTTGAAGGTGTAATTTTATATTGTAAGCATGATACACCTTCACTTTGTTTTATTAAAAATACAGTTCAAGAATTAAAGTGTAATTTGTGTAAGATATTGAGAAAAATACAAACTAGATAAGTTTTAACTTTTCTTTTACGCATGCGATTCTTTATACAAGCGAGATTGGGAAATAAAATAATAATCAAATTACGTTTACTGCATTCTTAATTAATTTGTAGGCGAAGCACAATGAGGAATTACCTCTTAATTTTGAAGGTGATAACTCCCAGCAAAAAGAAGAAAAAAATGCTTCGAGCAACAATGACCTAAGTCAGGAAAACATAACTAATAGTTCGGATAATTGTTTCGCTGATGTGGCATCTAAAGAGGTAACTAATAGAGGGAAAAATAATGTTTTTAGTGCCACTTTTACTGTTTGTAAATTTTTTATTATTCTTTTTCTAGAACCATTGCAAGGAAGAGGATCCGACTAATGAGTTTGAATCTAATTACATGGATCAGCTTGCAGAGTTTATGAAGGAGGAAGTTGTTGTTTTTTCAGACAGCCCCAGCTTCAATCAGAATGAATCTACCAATGATGCAGATAATTCTCTTCCAAGTGCGACGGACGATTTCCAAAAGGTACGCAATTCTTTAATTATATTCTTTTTTCTTTGTTCTTCAGTTTTGTATTAATTATCCTATCCATTTACTAAAATTAAAATTTCTGTATTTAAATTAGTAATGAAGAAAACAAGCCTATAATAATCTTTTCATTGGCCTTGGCTCGTTCATCAATAGAGTTTCATACTTAAATAATTTGAATAAGTTATTTATTCGTAGTTGGATGGCTTTAAAGTAAAACGACTAAATTTATCTGTCTTTTTTATTTTCAATTAATTTTGTTCAAACAGTTTATCACTTTTAATTGAAAAAATCTCCATGTTGGCTACACAATCATTCCTTTAAATTTTGAGTTCTGTCGAATCGCTCTATACTCCTCAAGAACGCGGAATAATTGTTTCTAATTCTGATGTCTGCATTTCCGGGTCGCCTAATATCTCGTTTTAGTGATTTGCACTGGCTAGCAAGATCGTCCGACTTAACTATTCCAGCCTCTTTTTGTGGTGTTTCTTGAAGTCATAAGTTTATGTCAACAAGCCTTAGACTATTGAAGTCCTCAAAGGGAATATCCGTCAAGAATGCGAGAACTTATCGCCGGAAGTTTTGGCAAGAGTGATGGAGAATACCATAAATCGGTTCCGTATGGTCATCAATTCTGGCGACGGCCATTTGGCCGATATCATTTTCTCGACTTAATGGAAAAAAAGTTAAGACATCAAATAAACGCAATCCAAAAGCAGAACAAAAGTTTTTCATTCATAAAAAAATTACAGCCAAAGAACATCGTATGAGAACTTTTGTTCCGCCTTGTATTTATGTTTTTTAAATGTCTTTTTCAAGTAGCAGAATAGTCAAAAATAAGAGAAATTGAATTTTGTTAATAGTGAAAATAATTCGTTAATTAAAAGCGTTTCTAAATTTCGAAAATTTAATTTGAATGTAGAATGGAACGGACAGTTCTTCTGGTTTAAGGGTAATTTTTATTGTTGGTCAAGTCTCGGTATGTTCTTGATCTTGGTTTCGATTGCAAGTTCAGTCTTCATCTTCCTACCGCAGGGTATGGTATTGGTTTTACGCTCTCTGTAAAACCGAGATCAAAATCAATTCTGCTTAGCACTAACTTAATTTTTTATTAATATAATAACAATGACTCTACGCATGCAATAAAAATGTATTGCTAACGCATTGTTGAAGTTGTTGAAAACTAATTCATAAATAATTTTAAAAGGATACAGCAAACTTGAAAAACGTTGAAAGTTTTTCTGGAATTCCAGGAAACACTGCCAAAATCGACCCTCGATGACACGATAAAATTGACAACTTCTGCGATTAAACCTCAGAAGCATGCGTGCCCCATTTGTCACAGAACCTTTCAGTATGTTTCAAATCGCAATACACACGTTCAATCCCACAATGAGATGGATTCATTTAAATGCGACGTATGCAACCAGGGCTTTAAGAGTAAAGTTTACGTTAACAAGCACAAAAAGGCTGTACACCCTACAGGTGATTATGAGTGTCCGATTTGTTTTCAGCAGTTCCAAAATAGAGCTAAGTTCCAATACCATGTCAAGTCGCATAGTTCCAAAAAGAAGTACCAATGCAAATTTTGCGACAAATCGTTTATGCAACAACATCACCTCACTAACCATGAGCGGACGCATACTGGCCAGAGACCCTATTTGTGCAATATTTGCGGAAAGGGTGAGTAAATATCTCCTAAGTTTTCCAGGATTTTAGTTAAAGAATTATTCTGCTTTTGATTTTCGGAAACAACACATGTTTCAGAAAATATGAATTGTCAAGATTTCATGGTTTTTAGCCTTTCTTGATGAAGTCAGCTCTGCAGGTCCAACAAACAAAAAATTATTCTTAACACGTTCTCGGCCAGAATTTTCTACAAAGCTTTCGTGAGAACTTTCATTTGTGTATCGTTTTCGGTACACGTGGCAGGGAACGTGTTAATTTAAGTATTCATCAAAAAATCTTAAAAAATAAAGATGTGTATTTCCATAAATTTAGCTATTTTATTTCTTTCTGCTATTTTTTACTTGTAGTTTTTCTTTAACCTTCTAACGTATTCCTCTTTTGTTTTTTTGGGGGGCAGATTTTAAACAGCAGTGCAATTTTAAGCTACATTTACGCATTCATAGCGGAATAAGGCCTTACGTGTGTAATATTTGCGGGAGAGGTATGTTGGCTTTCTGCCTTTTGGAAATTGAAACTTTTAGGCTCAGACAAATTTCAGATTTTGCGCAAGGAGGCTCATTTACAATGCACATGCGTCTTCACTCCGGAATCCGGCCTTATCAGTGCGAAGTGTGTGGTAAAAATTTTATACAAAAGTCCACCCTTACTGTGCACCTTCGGACCCATACCGGAGAGAAGCCCTATAAATGTGACCAATGCGACCGAGCTTTTGTTCAGACCCACCAATTAAAATACCACAAATACTCCACCCACAATGGGCCTGCCTTAAGCAAAAGAGGCTCTGCGACATCGGTAGGGAACAGAGCATTAACCGAAAACGAGCAACATACCCCCATGAATCCACCGTACAATTGCAACTTGTGTTCTAAAACCTTTAAGTTGCCATCGTCCCTAACATCGCATATTAAGAGCCACTCGGAAGAGCGTAAACATGTCTGTAAGCAGTGCGGGAACTCCTTCAAGCGGGCGGAACACCTTCGAATTCACGTTAACGGTGTACACTTGAAGCGAAAACCGTACGCGTGCGACTATTGCTCAAAGACCTTCTCACAGTCCGGGGACAGGAACATTCACATGAAGAGTCATACGCGTAATTTTGCCTATTTTTAACACAACTTAGCGATATAATCCATTTTTCTTTCGTACAGAAGAAAAACCATTCAAGTGTCCCCACTGCAAGAAGGGTTTTAAGCTGCAAAAGTCCCTACGGGCGCACGAAAGAATCCACACCGGAGAGAAGCCCTTCAGCTGTGAGGTCTGCTTTCAGGATTTTATGACTTACAACTCGCTAGCAGGTATTTAATTGGACGACGAAGAGATTTTTGTAAACCATAATTTTATGCAGTCCACAACATGAAGCACTCCGAGGATGATAATAAGAAGCTTAAGGCAAAAACGTTGGCGGAAGTAAATAAAGTGCTCAAGGAATTTTCTGAGGGTGCTGAGGAGCCTCAAGACGTCCAGGAAAATTGTCAGATGAGCGTACGACTTCAAGGCTATCCCGAAGTTATTGATAATGGAAAAAAAGACAGTGTTGAAGGAAGCTCTACCTCTTTGCTACCTGCACGTTCTCTCGATGTCTTACAAATTGACTAGTGCTTCTTTCCATGGTATTATTATAATTATTTTTAGAAGAATAATAAAGATTTTAAATTTTATTTAAAAAGGGTTTCTAGGGTAAATAGTTGCTTGCTTGGATTTACTTGAAATTAAGCGGTTTCAAGGAGGGTAGACAAGTTTGTATGAAATATTTTTGGTTGTACTCACTTGAATGAATATTTGGCCCAAATACTCTAGAAAAGAAATAGTACTAATGGAAATTTAACTCTCAAGGGTGAAATGGAGTAAAATTTACAAATTTCAATTAACATTGTCTCCAATATTCAATTAATTTTCCTAAAATTCACTATACCTATTACCTCCAAGCAGTATCTTTTTGATTAAATTGTACTGAGTAGTTTTAACACACGATGTTTTTTTATTTTAAATTTCTCAACCATTTAGAGAATAATTAAACAAAAAAAAATATTTTGGACCTGGCAGGGGTTTTAACATATGCGTTATGGGTAAGTGTGGGCTGTTAAGGAAACCGGTCGTTTTATTTCCAGGGATAGTTTTTCGCAACGATTCAATAAACTCATTTCCTGCCACTATCTGCCCTGGAGACATGGTGTTTTGCAATTAGCCCCTAAATCAACATATCCAGGGGGAAACTCCTCAAAAGAAACCCATTTGTTCGAAGTCATTTGCAAAAAACGCCCGGAAACCTCGACAGTTCGGATTTTCCCGAAAAAAGGTCAACCTCTATCCCAAGGGGGTGGGTGGAGTTTGAGGATGTAGGGCTCCATTGTTGATCATATAACTGCATCAGATGGTGGTGAAGAGATATATGCACTGTAGGGGGTTCTCCCCGGGGGAGAAAACATCGTCGTGCTAATGAGTTTTTAATTTAGCGATATTTTCCTGGGTAAATTGGAACACTTACCGAACGAGTCGAGCGAGTGACATACAAAAAAAAAAAAGAAAAAGAAAAAACAGGAAAATCAACCGCGGATATTGCTCGCCTGAATGTGGGTATCAATCACCCGATCGGGAGCGGCATCAATAACAATTACGTAATTCGTCTTTAGCGGGGTGGGATATCGGTCCTGGAACACTCGCTGGTGATTCCCATTGATTTTCGGAAAGAGGGAGATAAATTGTGAAGGCAAACAGTCTTCAAGTTTTCTAGACCGTCATCCATCCATCCTGCGGACTTAAGTCATTCGTTTTGGTATCGCAGAGTATACCCATCCTCTAGTCGGAGTGGTGGTGTGTGAGGCTCTATCAAGTCCCTCCAATTCTGGAGTTCTGATAGTCCGTCGCCGCACCCTGCTCACATCCTGTCGAATTTTTGGCGTCTTTTGATGGATGAATGAAAATATTGAATGATAATGAAGATTACTCCGCTGATTGATTCCCAATTGGGGCTTGGTTTGACATCGGCCCTCGGGAAGATGACAACATTGCGAGGGATATGCCATCCAGAGATAGTCTTAAGCTGCTCCCGATGAGTCAGAGCTCCTGCAACTTTTTCCGGGGGAGGGCATAATCAGTAAGCGCCCAATTAGGGATATAAAGCATCATCCCACCGAACCGCAAGTGATGATTTCAACCAACGGGGCTGTTTGAACCAATTAACTTTTCCGACTACCTTCGACCGGAAATTTGAGGCGTACCTCGAAATGGGATTCCCCACACTGTCTTGGAGTATAATTCTGGTTTTATGGTAATTTAATCAACTTACGTGCGATACGCTAAACTCCCGCCGGTTATGACAAATTCCTAGAAATTTATCATACCCATGTGAGAAGGGATAAAGATCGAATTTCATATAAAAGATGCAATATTTAATTCCCCTCTTGCGACGAATTTAGTGTAATTTTATGCTTTCCGACGTATTGGGAAAAGTTTTCCAATAAAATCGGTTTTAGTAAAATTATTAAAATTATTTAATATAGTTTTAGATATAAAAAAAACCTCAGCAAAGTCTTGTTTAAGTTTTTTTCTTAAATACATTTTAAAGTATTACTTAAGCCTAAAAGCATATGCTATAATAAAAGAGCTAAATAAATAAAATTTCCTTAATTTTTAAAAGTCTCAACAAATCAATCAATCTCTAAGATTATGAGAAAAGTTATAATGGTAAAAATTTTAGATCGATGACAAGCACTCAATTCCTTCGTGAAATGATAAATCGACGTAATGTAGATATTTTCAAATTGCAAGTCTGAAAACCTATTTTATTTTACGGTCAATAGTACCTGCTCCTTTTAAAAATTATTTGAACAAAGATTAATATGAAATTTGTTAGTGTTACTGACTATTCGAGTATTCTCGTCATGTGAAAATTTTCACTTTTTGCGTAATGATGAGTGCATTTATTAGTTTACTCTAATTTACTTTAATATTTTGCTGAGTGGATTTACTTTTGCTTTTGAGGAGTATACTCGTCATATTTAGATTCTTTTTAAATACACACGAAAGTACATACTTTTAAAATAAAATACCATCGTCAAAATGTTAAATTGGCATATTGCTGTTTACAGTACCGTATGATGATCATATATGATCGGTCTATATTGTAAAAATTCTAAAGGATATCCTTAGTTGAGATTAGCCCGGCATTTTTGTTTACAGGAAAATCTTGCGAATCGCAAAAATTGTGCATGATCCCGAGCATTTCTGTCGCGCTAAAATTACTTCTTTTGCCACGGGAGGTGTCGAGCTCTGCTTATTTAAAGCAACAATCGATCTAATTCACCTGCCAGCGGAAATTTATATTTAGCCACTGTCTTTGATGTTCCCCCCTAAAAAATCGGAATGCTCGCTGAGTTGTGAAAAGCCTCAACCCCGCTTGTTCCACTTAACTTAACTGGAGCCCCTTTGGGTAGCTCAAAGCCATGCGCTCAAGGGAGACGGGAGCTGGAGGGCTTGAAAGCGGATTTAAGGTAAATCAGATAGGGATCGGGGGTGCTCCCGAGGGTGTCTCTGGGGACAGTTCAAAGCGAATAAATTACCAGAGCCAAGTGTAAATTGAATTGAGCCTGTGTTGTTCTCTCGTTATCCTCCTTGTAGTTACCTTCGGGCCTGGATGGGTGGAGGGGAGGGTAGCATTATCCGCGCCCGTTCTATGCAATCAGCGCCAAGCCGCAATGTCCTGGGCGCGTGGAGCTCATCTTTTCTGGCCCCGGATTCCGTTTGCAAATGTAGTCAGGCACATCTCATATTCACAAAGGGCGTTGTGCAAATGTGAAGTGTACTTGAAGGCAAATTTGTGATGACTTCGTCCTCCCACCCGGGGGAGATATAGGGACACCGTCATTGTCGCCTCCGCTGGATGAGTGGGAGCAGTGAGCGAACGATCGAGCGAGCATCCCATCCACAACACCTTTAAAAGGTGGGCTCGTGCCGAGATTATGAAAATGATGGTTTCGACGAAATTGGACGATAAGACCTCATAGAACAAGTTGGTTGGCGGCTCTTGTACATTCGACCCCTCGGCAGCCCCCCTTCTGGGTCACCCCGCTCACCGCTCGGGAGTGCTTCAGCAACGACGTCCATAAATAGAAGATGATTTGTATTCTGTTCGCAGAGACTACGCTTACTGTCACGTTTGTAAAATCCAATAAAAGGGCTTTCATGTAGCTGCCTGCATAAGCTTCTTTCGCCGGAGCTGGGCTAACTTTTTTTTTTTTTTTTGCGCCTTCGTTGACGGGCCTCAATCCCTTCCCCAATTTCCTCCCCCTTCCCCGGAATAGAAAATGCACTCGACTTGAAAGCACTCCTGTACACCAGTTTGATTAAGCGAAGGAAAAGTGGCCTCAAAGTTAAGTGCCGAAGAATTGGCATCGTCACATTTTCCCCGCCAAGAGTATGGAAAAGGGAAGTGCATTGATGAATTTCTGTGATAGGGCCAGGTAAGGGCAACGATTTGCTCAAATTAGCCTTTTAGCGGATGAATGCCCTGGGATAATAGTTTTTATATCCTTTTAAATTTAGGAAAGGATTAAGCGACTAAAGAGCTCCCTTTTTTTACCTTTAAAAAGGGATTTTGAGGAGTACTGGATTAAAAACCAATTTCAACTCAACGGAAAGCATTTAATAGAAACTCATGAAGCGTAGTTGTAATTAAAATGTAATCAACAAAATTTATACATTTTTAGTAGTGATAATAATGTAGAATTTTTCATTAGGATCTGGTTCAATAATACAATTAAAATCATTATAAAGGGTGTTTCAGCTTAGGTGAATTTATTTTGTAGAACTAAATATTTCTGGCATTTTTGGAGTTAACGTACAATATCTGCATTTAGTTCTATTCGTATTTATCCATCGTACGCTGGACTATTGACCAAAACAGTACCAGAAGATTTGATACCACTCGTGGGATTTAACAATCCTTAGAAACAATTACCGATACTTGAGTTTCTATGTTTTAAAGGACGATGAATTCCATATTGAATCAATCGGTAAAATGGGGAAGGTATTTTTTAGTAAAAGGGTTAAAAAATGTTGAGTATATTTTTAAAATTCCCCTGTAATTTCCTTATCTTTCCTCTCTAACATTCATCTTGCGAAAGTACGGTCAATGCCTTGTTTAATAATAGAAGCTCTGGGCTATTGGAGTAATCAGAGGAAAGTCTTATTATTGTATAAGGCCTCAACTACGCCTCTAACATGAGTTATAACAAAGTTACAGGGTGATTTATGAAATGATAATGCTCAATAATTTTGAATAGTGTAAGCTTAAAAATCATGTGTATAACTTTAATGGGCATATTTTATATATGGTTAACCCATTCCATCTCTTAGTTCCTTAAGGGATTTGGGCGTTATCTGTTAATTTTCGTTCTCATATCGATCATATCGCTAACAAAGCCAACTTAGCTCTAGGCTTTGTTAAACGATGGGCCATTTCCGTTTTGTCGGACCTCTACTTGAATATGCTTTTCAGTTCTGGTCACCCTCTTAGCCAACATTCATTAATAGGATTGAAGCTGTTTAGCGTAGGTTTCTTGGCGTTTCTTGGGTTGGGTTCCTCTTTATGAGGATCGATTAAAATTGATTAACTTTCAGCCCCTAGCACTGCCTCGTGACGTCGCGGACATAGTCTTCGTCTACCAAGTCCTAACTGGCTCCATCGACTGTCCCGAATTTTTACATATATAGCATCTTTCTAAATACAAACCCCCGCAATGTGAAATCCTTTCTACTCTTCCGCCTAAACACCCACCGTACCAACTATGGTCACTTTGAGCCTTTTACGAGAATGCTACGCAAAGTTATAATAACAATACTACTTTCGATTTCCATATTGATAAATGTACCCCCTCAAACACTTCCTTTGCCATTCACTCCCACTATATTAATTAGCCCCTCCCATTTGCTCCAATCAATGCCCCTTGTTCTACGTAGTTCTAGTCTTAGTTTTAGTTACTCTTGTTATTTTTAAGACGATTACATTTTTGTTTATTCTTTGTAGCTTGCATTAAGCGGAATAAATAAATAAGTAAATGTACTTATTACTTAATACGTTGAATAAAAAAGTTCTTAGTATTCAAATAATGTTTTAAAGACATAATTTGTGTACGTAAAAAGAACTTAAAATTAATAAAAATGAAATTTGTTGTTATTATCTCTAGATTTTTTATTTTTCAAATTATTTTTAGGAAGGTGGGCGAAGTATTTAAGGAGACATATACTAAATTTATACTGAATTAACATTAAAATGATGATACTTCGAATTCTTGTGATCTATAAAGGAATCAGAAGATTAATCCTCTGAATAGTTATGAAAACATCTAATTAATGATGATGACTCTAATTCTCGACAATCAGTGGTATCTCAAATGGTCACCCAAATCTTGAATGATTTTCTAATCAGGTCGTGGCCATTGTGCTTATTCACTTCGATTTGTGCCCTAATTATCCGGCTCGTGGGATTCGAATTGTGTCGCCAGAACTTGTTAAATTGAGATGAATTTTACGGAGGTAATCTGGTGACGACGTCTAATTCTTTGATGTCTCATTACTTTCCCCCTTAGCATGTGTAGGAGGGATTGTGAATCCCATTTGGGGAGCTAATTGTGTCCGCTAAACTTGTTCTAAATTTGAAGAAGTGGACGTTATTCAGGTGAATTTCTTGTAATTAAACATTTACCTCTTCGCTGAGGAGTAGTATCCTTTAAGGTTTTGCTCTTAGCCCACTTTTGAAAATTGAACCAAGGATTGGCGGTTTCTGGGTACGCAGAAAATTTTAGTATGTTTGCTTGCGAGAATTTAAATTTCAAAGTGTGAATGTGTTTCTTCAAAGGTTCGGTTTGATTTTGTAAATTAGGTATGCCTTTTGTTATTGGGTAATAAATTCTAATTGAACCTAATCAATGATGCTCTGTGAAAATGTGGGACTCCTATACTGTGTCATGGTTTGCAGAAGTTGATTTCTCTAACAGAACTCTCGTAATTATTCTTAATCTTCAAAATACGTCTATCTCATGAATAAGATCCTTTAAGGCGCTTGTAACCTACTTTTACCGAAACTTTATCCCGGAACGGTAGGGGGGATAGGCGCAAAATTTATGCGGAGCACCACGCTCACCATTGGCGGTGGCTTTCCCGCCCATAAATATTTGTCCATGGGAGGACACTCCTTTTCGAGTTGGGATTTTTTTTTATTTTTTTTTTGTTGTAGCCAAAATCCCCCCTCTCCTCAGTTACCTCGGTTTCAGTCATCTCGATCGCCTTGCATTATCCTGTTTCGACCACGGGTAGGATAAACTGGAACCTCAGTTCTGCACACAATTTGCAGCCGCTTTGAAAGTTTCACCAAAACTTGGGGCTGTGTTTTGCATTTTGCGGCCGTAAATGAAATATTTATCATTGCAGTGTTGGCCGCTCGAAATTCAGAAGACACAGGAACGAGGGTCCTCCCATCTCCTCCTTTTGTGGCATCCCATTGCTTCGAAGGGAACGCAACATATCTTGTAAGCGGATGCTATGGACCGAGACTATACTTGAGGATAAAGTAATATTTTCCCACCCCATCGAAGAGTGCTCTGTGCTCCATGGTCGAATTTATTATAGGAGTCCGAGGGGGAGGAAATTGTTTTGTAATTCAAAAGTTGCACAAGTTTTACCATCTCGCTTAAAGTCTCCACATATGGTGGCCAATTGATAGATGAACGGTCACAGGAGGAGTCCCAATGGACCCCATGTACCCTCAAGGCACGGTGAGTTCAATTGTTGGCCAGCAGAGGTACCTTTTGTGCATGAAATTGATTTATGAATAATGTTGCAAAACCGCCGTGTTCGGGGTATAGGGTGCAAGGGATTTGACTTTGCAAGATTATAGAAGAACGGATCCTTAACTTATGGATTTCGTTACATAAGTTTATGACTTTGCCTACTTAATTAATGGATATTTTGACAGGATGTCGGCAAAAGTACTTTCTCAGCTTCTCGATTGTTGCGGAACCTGAGGTGATATCTCGTTTTGGTCCTGCTCCATCCAGGAAGAATAAATGGTCCGGCTCGGAGCCCCCATTCTGTTATTGATCGCCATGGGAGGCGCTCGCCCGTATTATGCGGGATATGGACGAACTCCCCGGGAAGAATGGGAACGTGAAGTTATGCCAATCTTGGTCGGCAGTTTGCACAGGCGACAATTAATGTTATGGTTCTCAGACATGGAGGAGAAATGATTGACTAATTCCAGCAGTCTCCTCCACCTAACTAGAGCTCCAAAGGATTGGCTATGACCACCCTGTGAGGCGGGAAGTTCTTCGTGCCCCGTAAACAGAGGGAAAGAGGGAAAAGGAATTCGACATCTTGGACATCTTCCGCTGGATGAATTTTGATTAAGAGCTTTTGAATGTGCTTTATCGGATAGTCCTGGTGAATTGGATGTGCCAGCACGATTTGATCTGCTTAGCACATTCATTGGTTAGATAACTCTCATTGGGGATAAAGTTCTGCCGGTTCGTTCAAAAATTACTTTAATCATTTTAAATGGTGTCGGTTTAAAGGTTCAAAATAGAGGTTTTAGTTAGGATACTTGAGTTAATAGATCTTTTGAAAGTATATGTTGCAATTATAATAGTCGATTTAGCTTAGTTTGTTCAAAATTCTTTTATTTCACCCTATGATTATTATTATTATTATTATTGTAATGGATCGTATGGGTCTAAATTGTTCCCCTCGTAAGCAACGCTTCCTAAAGATACCATTTGTGCATACCCTACTTGATCTATGTTACTCCCCATATAGATTGAGACCTTTAGTAGAAGGCTATTGTGTCCTGGGGCTTCGCTTTCGATACAACTATCGGGATTATAATAGAGCCATCCTCCTATAGTGGCAAAGGGTTGGGCATTCTCGCAGAGTACGTGCTCCACTTTCTCTTCCTCTTCGGAACAGAAGTGGTGGTACTTAAACGGGCAGTGATCCATGTGTATAGGTCTGTGATGGTTATTTAGTCTCGCTCTGTCGATCGAGAAAAGATTTTTTGCTCCTTTCTAAGAGGGAAAAATCTTTTTGAATGTTTGAATCCAGGTTGATTCAGCCAGAGCAAAGATTTTTTGCTCTTCCTCCCAATCGTTTAGGACGTGGTTCGTATAGCTCCTAGTCAGAACACAGAAGGGGGGTTTCCACCCCCTGTTTCGCGAGCTTATCCGTATTTTTATTTTCGTCTGTTCCTTCATGGCCTGGTATCCAGGCTAGAGTTACCTTGTTGGAGAGCGATCTCAGAATAATTAGGCAGCTCTAAAGCAGTTTGGATGTAACGGAGACACTAGAGAGCGCTGCTTGACTATTCGTTAATATGCGAAATCTAACCCGTTAAATCCTTTGTCCAGAATGGTCCTGGCGGAAATTTCGATGGCTAGAATTTCAGCGTGGAAGATGGTTGGAGATTTTTCCAGGGCTATTGAGATCCTGCAGTTGGAACCATAGATTCCGGCTTGACCCACATTCCATAATCGAAAATTTTAAGGGTCTTTTAGAAGTTCAACTTGAAAATTGATGAAAGTCTAAATTGGATTGCTAATTTTCAATATAGAAATAATACAGGATATTGGGGAGCATATTTATGTATTTAAAATTAACTAAAAAATAAATCACTTGACAAATTGTTTTATTAAAAGAACAGAAATACAGAGGACATATGCGGATTTTATTTTTTAAAGGTGATATAGTCCAAGTCGTTATGCATTTAGTTGTAGGGTGTGTTGGAAATGACTCATGTCAGGTAAAAAATTTTAATTTATAGCGAAGGAAGACTCTTGTGTCTTTCTCAAATAAGTAGAAATAATTTTTGGATTTTGAATTTGCCAAAAGCTGCTGAGATTGGCTGGTTATTTTGAGCGGAACACTCTGCTTTTTTGCAATTTGCTTATTTTAAGAGATTAGTCTGATTTAGACGTTTGATAAAAAAAAGCAATTTTTTCGAATATGCAAAAATGGTAGATAAAAGGTAACTCTGCAAAAAGTAGGCAGGTAACTTACGTTGTCGATTTCTCTGAAGCAAATCATCTAAAACATAAAAATTGAATGTTATTAGATAAAGTATAACTGTGGGTTCGTTCCGAACTATGTACAATTATTAATTTTTATGCATAGTTAACATAAAGGCGGACTTTTAGATTTTAATATGGAACAAACCCATACATGCTAGGAATATGTGGTTAAGATTTTAACAGAATCGTTTGAGTAGTTTCCAAGAATTGGACAATGTAAAGCCATAAAACGTAACCGGCTTAGCTGCGGCTGGAGTAATAGATCGCGTTCAGGTACTCATGATTAATGTATCGAAAATTATAGTTAGAATGTTCGGATCATTCTAGAATTTTCAAAGAACATTTTTGAAAACATTTAATTGCGAAAAATGCAAAAAAAAGCAAATCGATCCCATAAGCGAGCTCTATCATCAAAAAATTATTTCTGCTTTCTTGAAGAAGCCACAAGAGTTTATCTCTATGAATTTAACTACCTTCCTCCTATTGTAATGTGATCGTTTAATTTTAAATAGACAAATTTTTATAGGTACGTACCTATTGCATTTAAATTTAGGTTAGGGGGTTATACGTGCTTTGTAACGTCACTGCCCTTCCCAATGCTTCTCATCCCTCGTTCTAGTTTTGTTCACTTAATTTCCGGATTCATCCTGCTTCTGAACCTTCTATCACATCAATATCGCATTATTTTATTATCCTAAACGTTTTTCATCACTTTTCAGTAGCATTCCTTCTCGTATTAAAATAGCAACCGTCTTAAGTCATGGTGATGCGAATGGGATGGGAGATGCTCCAGAAAAGCGCCCAGCATCCGGACGAGATCTCTTGTGCTGGAGGAGCACTAGGGCATCTCGTTAGAATGCTCAAAGCCGCATGAATACCAAATTTTGCAATCGTGTGCGATGTAAAAGTCCTTTCAGGCACTCACCACGTCGAGTGGGAGTCTTTTCAGCAACCAACAGCTTCACCGCCGTCGCCAGGAGCGGGAAGATACGAGGGCAAAACAACTTCATTGCAGGTGTGAAATAGGCACGTCTCGGTGTCTCCTCCGTCGGGTTTATCGCGACGCCAATAACAAACAAACCGTTGAACCTAACAAATCCGCCCTTATCCGGCGGCGGCAGTGGCGGCGGCATCCTGAGCGGCTGTGTGTGTTGGGGGGGTACAGTAAATTTTTTATGCATAGAATGACGCTGGGAACATTTTCAATTTGTTTACTGGGCGTCACGCCGGTGTATGAGCAGGATAAGCCGTACCGATGGGACGACGGGTAGAGGGGCGAGAGAGGGGGCTTCAGCACCCCGCGGTAGATTCATCGATAGGGGAATTATCATAATCTGAAGCATGGCATAGTTCTTTCCGCCCCTATTTCATCATGCTACAGGAGCTCCAGCCGTTTGCTTCTCCTCTCTGGGAAACTTTATCCCGGGATGAAGTCTCAGGTCTCTTCCTGCACCCATCCTTCCTCATCAGTGGAAATCCTACTTCCGGGATGACATGTGCTCGAGATTGGGGCGCAAAAAGTTCCGGGGAATGCCGTATACCTCCGAAGACGCAAAGGAGCTTCTGTTGCTTGTTTGGCACCGGGACGCAATTAGGGCCCCCAAAAGAGGTGGCTCTGCTGCTGCTATCCCCCCGCACCGTACTTTTGAAAGACTTGGAAATGATGTCTTGGAGGATATTCATTTAGCAAGCAATTCCAAGTCACTGCTTTCTTTACCTCTTCCTTTATATTTTCTTAATTAAAAGAAATCTAAGGTTCTTAGTCCCATTCGTCTATAAAAGGATATGTTTGGTTTTGAATATTTTGTAGTTATTTTGACACTCAACAAATGAAGATTACATTAAAATTAGTCTAAATTACAATTTATATATCCCTCAATAGATTTCAGGCACTGATTGACTGATTCAAAATTTATTAACGATCCAAAAGGGGAATTTTTTTAACTAAATGCGCAAAACGTTGCCAATAACCGCAAAACTGTGCACAATTTAAGTCCTGTGCACCTCGGGATACCTCCCAATTGTTTTGGGGGTTAGTAAACAAAATTCCCGCTCCTGCTTCATCTTTATTCATCAACACCACGAAGGAGGCTGAGAAGGCGCTGAACCTGCTACCCTAGCCCGATACGTTCAAGGGTGCTCCACTAGCGCGATGGAATTCGCCTGCCATTGCCTCAAATTCAGCTCCACCACCGAGGGGTTTTCATTTTCAGTTTCTATTTCACTTGGCATAGTGCCGAGCCATTAATGAAAAGCAGAATCAGTGCAGCCTTTGGTGCATTCACAGCAGAAGGCGTCTCCGGTCTCCGCCCCTCGACCAGCTTAGATTGCTTGCAGCCCTAAAATGGGGTGGTTAGATTATCCCTCCTCAATCCGATACATCTCCAGCGAATTTCAAATAGTTTTTCTATAGACGCGACCACCACAGCGGTTAATAACTATCTTTTTATGTTCCAGAACTTTGATTCGAGGGGGAGGAGGGGGGGCTCCCAGTGGGGCCTCCGGCGAATGCAAAATGGCTGGAAAACTTTTGGGTCTGCGAAACCGCGAATGCGAGTTATTTCTGAAGCAATTTCAAGAACTCCGCATAAAATGTATGAGGAGAGATTTTGGTGGATTTGCTTCAAAATTTTGATAATTTGAATTAAATGGGTCGTATTCATAAAAATGAAATGGGATCTCAAAGACTGTGATTTAAATTGATTAAATTCTGGTTTAAGGTCGATATTTATTTTAGAATTCAATTTTTGAACTTTGTATTTTCGATGACTTTTTCCAATAAAAGCGGATCAATGACCTCAATTTCAGCTCGAATGTTGTTTTTAAATTGTTGAATTGTTTGTGGATGATTAGCATACATCTTACCTTTCAAATAACTTCACAAAAAGTAATCATGTGATGGTTAAAGCCGGGCTTCTTGATGGCGAAGGAACTACAGAATTTTTTTAAATTAAGCGACTGGCATATTTTGTTAACAATAAATGGAGTGTTGCACAACTTGTGTGGCATGTCGCTCCGTCTTGTTGAAACAAAAGCTCGTTGAGATTCAATTCATTCAATTTGGGCCACAAAAAGCTAGTTATCATGTTGCGATAACGTTTGCCATTCACTGAACGATCGTTGGTTAGTGTGCTTGACTAATTAGGAACACTTTCACTAACAGCTCCCACTTCATCAGAAGTACGAACTGGATGATCATGTTGACTGCTTGGTTGACCGACAGCAAAGTTTCGGTGTTATCATGGTCATCTTAATCCTCCGATCTCAACCCGATTGAGAATTTGTGAGGGCGGTAATTGAAACAGTCGTTGGTACAAACATTCCAAAACAAAACGAAACTATAGACCGCGATAGAAACCTACTGGAAAGCAATTCCCGTCCAAATATGCCAAGAGTTAATAGATTCAATGCCCAGTAGAATTAGGAATGTTTTCATGTTCTCATTCAGGGTACTAATTGAAAATACTTAAGTTTTTCTTTATTTAAACCTCAAGAATAAAATTTGAAGAACTTTTTAATGTTTAAATTTAAGCTTCAAACATTGTTGTCTGATTAATTGTAATTCCTGTAATTGTAGCTGAATTATTTTTATTTACCTTTGATATCTGTGTACCAATAGTACAAATTTATTTATTTATATAATAATCCCGTTTTACTTTATATGTAGAGTATTATTTAATTTATACCAATTTAAATATTGTAGCTGTTTGGAAAATTCAAATATTTTGTTTAATCATCCCTCATAAAGAACTTTTCTCTAAATCTGCTTTGGCCTTCTGATAATTTTCACATTCAAATTCTCTGAAATTGGCTCAGGAATTACAAAAAAAAAAAAAAAAAGAACAGCAGTGTTTCACATCACTGCCGCGAAAAACACTTTCCGCGTCCTGGAATTAGCCGCATTTCTGTTTTGATTTTCGGCGCGAATCGTTCCACGTGAATGGGCAATACGCTTCCATGATAATAAATTAGCGCAATTTGGGGCAGTGATATCAGCATCAGATCAAATATACAAAAATGTTCATGTGGAATTGTTCGGAATTAATTTAAAACATTTTGCTTAATATTTTTTCATTATGATTTTCACAAATATTTAGTGCAAATCCCCCTAACGAATCGGGATTAGCCGGGCAAACATCCCGCTAGCCAATCGTGCATAGTTTGCTGGCTTAAAATATGGGTACCCCTCGGAAAGGAACGACAACTATTTTGTGAATTATGCACCCTGTGCTGATGCAGGTTCATCAGTCGAAACACGTTATGGTAGGGGTTAAAGGGGTGTTTTTTTTTTGCTACTATTCATTCGTCGCCTAACAAAGACTAAAATTTATTTCGAACACGGATGTGCACATGATACACCCGGCTCGAATATTTGAATTATGCATTTCCAGAACTGCAAATCCACTTTAATGTTGAACCAGAGATATAGCTCGACCTCTGAAAGTATCTCGGACAAGTGTCTATTTGCAGAAACTCTCAACGTGTGTTGGCCCCGACTTACCAGTTCTGAGATACACCAGCATTTCTGGTTTTATCTCTCCGTATTTCTCGGCCGTTGACCAAACACCTTTAAGGTACCAATTCATCCAAGTCTCTGAGACTTCTACGTCAAAGGAAACGAAACCTCTGGGTTTAGTTGGGCCTTAATCCCTTGTATAATTTGTATATATGTACCTTGTCCAACATTCGAGTGGGTTGGGTATGTCTCTCCAATTAGAATGTTATGCTTAGATAAATCTTATAGTCGGTTGCACCTGTAGATAAAATTTTGAATGCTACCCTTCCGAACCATATATATCGCCTTATCGTGCTCGGAACTTATCGTGTAACATGACATCCGGCAATAAAGGGCTCATCCCTTCTTTATTGTAAATTAGCCCCAAAAATTTGCTACTTGAATTTGTAAAGCACTTTGCACAAAAATGATCCTCCTCAATGAACGCTTGTGAAAGAGTAAAGCCCTTTTTGAAAAAAAAAAGAAAAAAAGTTTAATCCTGCCCCAGTTCTCACCAAATTAAAACTGTAGCGTTAACGTAGTCTTCTTACCGGGTGCCAGAAGGTCCAGGAATAGGTTGGGGTTTTTCGTAAAGCTGCTTTCAATGGAGCTTAAGCCGTTCAACAATGGACCCAGCTTCCGAAGGGGCCAACTACCCTTACAATAGCAACAGCATCGCCAGCAACAGGGAAACTACGATATAAAGCCTAAAGGTTGACCATCCTTTTCGGGTTCGTGCCCCATCCATTTTTCCATGCTCTACGGCAGGTAAAAGCCCTGCAAAAGGGTTTTGCACAAAGGTTGTCCCTTTTTCATATAATTGCGATGGCCGTTTTAAGACATTTCAGATAAGCGCGTAAAATAACACGCTTAAAGGTATTCAACCCAGAGCCCTTACTGCGGGATTTAGCGGGAATTTTCGCCGAATCCCAAGCAAATCATTTACCTACTATACACGTATATATATAAAAAAATGTATACTTTTTAATTTTCCCTTGCGAAATTCATTTCTCGGATATTGATGTATATCGAGGAAGGGTCAATTCGTGTTACATTACGCAAAAATGCTTTTACGTGGGATTTTACATTGTATAAGTCGCCAGAAATTCGCCGAAATCTGAATCAAATGCATAATTTATTTTTTAAAATCAATAAATCAACAGCAGGGTGATGGATGTGTATATGTTCGCGAACCGAAGCCCTATAGAAGACCTTTCTCCCGGCCTTTGTCCCCCCTTTTTTTAATCTGATCCCGCACAAAATCCCTTCGAGCCCTTTTTATCAGCCTCGGAGCTCTGTTAACGTTGCTGCCTCTCTCAGATTGCTCGTTCGGCTGTCGCAACCCCAATTTGGGTCACCGAAGATATGTGTATGCTGGCAGTCGGGATGAAGAGAAAGTCTCCCCGCGTATGCCCCAAAATTTCACAGCCAAATAGGCACGGCCTGTTTGCGTAACGTCTGTTGTCGGGATGATTATATTCTGCGGCAAATCTAAAGGGCGGAACACACATTCGTTGCAGCATGGCTGCTGCACTCGTAATCAGTGCACAGCTTCAAAGGAGGTCTCAAAGTTAGACGCCCTAGAGGCTAAAACCACTAACCAAATGTATAACAAGTAGACTTGACATGATGAAAGTTGACACTTCATCTGCGCTTGAATTTGTGAGTAGATTAAAGGGGTATTCTTTTTTAAAAAACAAAAAAGTGAATAGCGTACATAATTCTAGGTAAAACAAAATTATATTTTTTATGAGATATTCTGAGAATATAAGCTGGGTTTTTTTTGCACGTAGTACTGGTGCGCTCTGGTGTTGTCCCTCAACGAGATCGCCGATGAATTCGTTAAAAAAAGGTCTTCATCTAAGGTACTAAAGTCCTGAACTCTACTGCAGAATTATCTGGTCCTCGGCCAAAGCTCAGGTAAATATATGGGTGATAAGACATTAAACCTGGGACAATGTTCCGGAGTTACGGCAAACCAAAGAACTTATTACCCTTAACATATACTCAAATCTCAGACTGCTGGTGGGCTACCTATCTGGCCACTACGGGTTAATACAACACCTACGTAAAATAGGTCTGTCAGTTGAGACAGAATGTTGACTATGTATAGAGAACGAGGAAACCAGAGTTCATATCTTGTGTGACTGCTAGCTAGGATTAGAAGAGGGACTTTCAGCAGGGAACTCCTGAGTTCGGTTGAAGTCCAAAGATCTGCTGTGAATGATCTTCTAGCTTTTCTTAAGGTAGCAGAACGTTTACTTCATTAGTGGGATTTTTACACAAAAATTCGCTTCTGGTTGAAGTGGCCACCATATGGGTGGGATAAATATCTGATACATTATGAAAAATAAATCCCGAACTTAGTTTTTTAGAGCATAAATGACCCTTTAATTGTGCCCTCTTAGTAACAACTCCATTGATCTCCATTTACGAGTTTAATATCTTTGCTAATGACTCAAATCTCCCGAAGCATAATGAGGAACTGTATGTTAACCACCACTCAGCCAGTTTAGGTGAAATTAAAATTATTTCGAGTACTGAGCACAACTAGAAACCAGCTGGATTAAATCTGTGGCCAAACTGTGGACCAACCGAATCCCGGGGCAGTGAAATTTAAATGTAACATAACACCCCCTATGAAATCGTGATCGACCGTGGGGGGATTAAATCGTGACCACCTGCGGGAAAATCAAATGTTACCCTGTAAAATTTCGTTGGCCCTGTAATTGTTTTGGGGCTGTTAAAACTGGGAACATTTCAAAATAAAATTCCCAAGGATTAAATAGGTGGACCTGTCGCATCGAAGGTGGCTCTAAATCGCAGTAACAAATCGCCCCTAATTCGATTTCCATCTCAGAATCCCCCATGGGACTCTTCTCACCTTGTGCGTGTCAATCTCAACAGGTTCGATCTCGGAGGAAATTAGGTGAGATAGGCATCAGCGGGTGTCGCGATAGCCACGTTACATCCGTAAATCACTTGTTTATCTCGTAATTGTTGTATTAATTCAGGCGCCGTTAAGCTCCTTGCCTTCCAGGAGACTGTGCTGGGCCGGGCGGGAACTCGAGGTGGGAAGAATTGCCCCAGTGGTACTATAACTCAGAACCCTCACCATCCCCCTGTCCTGGTTGGGCTCGTCTTATCGATGCGAGTGAAAGGGGCACGTTCAGTTTGATTTCTTCCGCAGACGTGGCTGTCTCCACTTTTTGGGAGACTCTTCCAGTCGAGCGCTAATATCAGGAATTCCAGGATTCCTCTTGGAGCAGGACGCCTAGTTCCCACGCTTGTTTATGTTCGACGAGTACGCACCGGGGTAATCAAATTATGGGAAGAAGCCTTATACGTGCCTGAATGCCGGAGCGCTCCGGAGCGCCAACAGGCATAGGGTTTCTTCATCCCGAATTCGTACCTTGGAAAAAAGTAGTCTCAGGGAGCAAGGGCCGTAAATAAGACGACCTTACGTCCTCACTTGCGGTAGGCAGTTGTTCAAGATTTTCCCTCATCTTGCTTCTTTACAAAATGTGCCTGAGGGTGTTGGGGGTTCGCCGCGGAGGGAGGACACGCAGAAATCGCACTTGATTCTTTCAGACAATTTCTGCACTGATTCGAATTCGAATTGTCGATGGAAATCGATTTCATCGACGTCCTCATCTCACGAAACGCTCAATCACGAGAGTGAAATTTGGCTAAGGAGGAAGAGGAGGAGGAGGAGAAGGAGGAAAGTATCCTCCGGCCACAAGGTATCCAAATTGGCGGATAATTGAAGTTATATGAAATTGATTGCTGCAATTATCCTGCGACAGGTATGCGAATCCTCAGAAGTACAGGTCCTCTGTTAGGGCTTGGGATTTAGTGCATTCGATACTTTGGGCTAAGGAATAAGGGCCTTTTGTCTCGTCTTTAAGAGCTTTTAATACTACCCTTTGTAAGGCGGATTTAATTCCATGTTTTATGTAATGTCTGGCATTAGTAGGGTGAATGTTGGATGTAGGAATGAAGCTAAGGGCCACACCCAGAAAACCTTTACAATAGGTAAAATATTTACAAGGCTATGAAGGTTACGATCATCATTAATGATTTCGAAATAAGAAAAATGTTTGTATAAAACCTGCAAAAGGTACTCTTTAAACTCTACAGCCTGTTTATCTAAATAAGACCACTCAGAATTTCCTTGAAAATCGTCGTTTTCTTGTTGGTAAAAAAGGAAGGAAACATAAATATGTATAAGAAAAGAAGTGTATTTTTTGGGTAATTACTTAATTGCCTTATTTTAAAAATATCTTAATTTAATACTTAGTAGGATCACCCTTAGCATTAATATCTGCACTTATTCGTTTTGGTGTGCTTTCATAGCATCGCTCTATCATTTCTTAAATTCCGGACTATTTTGTCACACATCTCTAATATTTTTTGCTTTAAGATCGTTAGCGTAGGATTAAGAAGGGAATAAACTTTTGAATTGAGTAGGCTCCTAACATTTTCAATTTCATTTAAATCGGAAGAATTACCTGGCCAAAGAAGAACTGTAATATTATGGCTGCTAAAAATGTTTTTTATTGACCGGGCAGTGTGGTATGGTGCACAATCCTGCATAAAGTTGTCAGAAAGGTCACAGAATTTTAACTATAAAGTGATTCTTCGCATTCTTCGTTATATCACTCTCTTGACCAGCTTCGAACAAATTGGCGGCACTCGTCGCTAAATATTATTTGAAAATATTTGAGAAAAATTCGTTTTATTAATATTTCGTTTCTCAGTGATGATTAAATAAGTAAATGCGGTTTAAACATGTCAACTATTTTTTTAAAATCCCCTACAGTATAATGGCGATAAGTTCTTTCCTACTGCAACCGAGTTCGGCGCATTCTCGCAGTGAGTTTTGGTTTTTTCACTGGTCGTCTTGCCTTAAGTTTGACTTCGTTCAAGTGTCTCCTTAGCGTCATTGGAGATATTTCGATCCCTTCGTCTTGTAACTCTTGATGCAATTTATTAAGGGATGTGAAACGATTTGCGATGGTTTTAAGGACAATTCTTCGGTCAGTTCGAGGCGTAGTCTTTCTTTAATCACGACGATTTTGAGGCTTATTGCTCGGTTATCCTTGATTTTAGTCCAACGATTTCAATATTCTCATTACACTTTAATGAGATACTTTCACTCTTCTCGCAATTTCGCGAAAAGAAAATGTTCCAGTCTTTTACACGGCAATTTTACTTGACTTTTTTGAACTTAGAGCCAAACTCACTTGCCAAACAAATTTCAAATAATGATGAATTTTGGTCTTTTTGTATTCTGCTTATCCTTTCTATATTACCCCCATTTAGTTGTTGGTAAATGCTTTCTACGGACAGGCACGACGTTTCTACAATTTTATTATTAGTAATAGATTTTAATGAATACTTAATGATTTAGCGGTTTATATATAAAGTTCGTCGTCTGCCCTCAATTGATGCTCTGTAGAAGTGTTTTAATTTTTACCAAAGGTATATATTTCATATTTTTGTTTAGAAGAGTGTTATTTTTGATGATTTTCTACAATAACTACCAGCGGATAATGCTGAAATTAATATACGTATTTTTTCTCTTTCGATTGAAATCCCTCCTTTCTGGACCCACCCTAGTTTTACTGATGGTCGTTAAAGAATATTACGGAGAAAAATGTCGCGAATTCATTAAAATATTTTTACACCCTCCAACCATTCCGCCATCCATCCCGATGAATGTTTATGGCCCTGTCTTTTACTGAATTAGTCCTTTGGCTACGACCTCACAGTTTTCCCGAAGATACTGCTCCGGAGGATTCGCCCTAGTCGAAGCGAATCATTCAAATTTTATCGATTTTTGCGGTCGGTAGACCCCCTTTCCTTTGCCCTCGAAAATTAAGGGCTCAGATCTGACTAATTGAATTCCTAGAATTTCATCATCATACGAATCCTTCGAAGAAGGACCACCTCTCATTCGCTAATTCTTTAGGCGCGGTGGTGGATTTTCCTTACGGACGGATGAGGAAAAATGGAAAATTAAAATCCGCTTCCTTCCCTCTGGTTCCATCAAATCAAAAGAAATTGGTTAGTGCGGGAATCGGAGGGATCAAGCAAAGGATCTCAACGCTGACTCGCTGCAAAACCCAAAGTAAGTATTTAATTTGGAAAATTCCCACAAGAAGAACTCCTGGAAATAATTAATGACGCAGGCCCCTGTCGTGTATCCGTTCTCTCGTCATCCGCCCCAAAAAGCGGCCTCCTTGCGATAGAAGGAACGTGGGACGGGATAAAAAAGGTGCTGAAGTGTAAGTTTAATTACTCAGCGTCTTTCAATCCCCGGCGAAATTAATTAAGTGTCAATGATCCAGGAGTAATTACACGGGACTTTACGGATTCGTCCAGGGTCTTGGGGAGCCGCGCAAATCAAAATTTCACACCACAACTGTTGTATAAAATGAAACGCGGCCGGAGAGGTGGAGGTTGTTTGTGGTTCATTCGTGTCCTTCAAAGGCTGTGTTGGGGGGTATTAAAAAAAAAAAATAAATCTCTCCCACCAGGGCCCGTAAATTTCTGTTTTGAACTTCATCGCGGAAAAAACACCCTTAACCAACCCCTTTCCTTTCATTTTTGCGACACTGAGTCTGCTCGTGAAAACTTTTAAGTCGTTCGTCTCGCCCATGACCAGAACTTTGGGGCACCTCATCAGCGCCCATCCATCCATCGAGGACTGGGGGAGGTGTTTCTTACAACACCTCCGGCTTTTGTTTACTTGTCACAGAAATTGCCTCAATTAAGTCGAAACTTTTGCTCGGAGGAGCTCGATCACCGCTGGGAAGAGTCCTTCAGTCTACATTAGCCCTTCCCGTATCGTCCCTTAAAGTCTATCTTATGCCTCGTGGCGAGAGTCGGTTACTGTATTTGAACTTCTTAATTTCGTCTGAAAAGACAGACAAAGCCAGTTTCAAGGCTTTCCAACTTTCTCGTTTCACCTGGAACTCCGGCACCGTTTTTTGAAGGGCGCATCAGTCTAGCTGCACAAAAGTTAACTTGTACTACCGCAGCATCCCCCGTTCTATAATTTTGCGGAGCGTACAACTCCGAGAATAATAATAGTGAAATATTGCAGAGTACATGTGAACATGGTCTGAATAAGCGGCAAACTTACTTCGCTTAATCTTTTGACGGTTTTGAATTTAATTAGCGCACTTCTCTTTAGCGGAGTTCAGCGGCTATGGTGTGCTGGAAATAATGAGGACAATGAGACTCGGCTTGGGTTTTATGAAGTTTTTGGTCAGGAAGTTGGAAGTTTCTCAGGATTTTTCAGACGAAGGTAAAGGTATACCGGTACCATACAACTCCCCTCGGCTCCTTCAAATTGACGACAAGCATTATTGTAGTTTTCAGCTCAGAAAACGGATCTGAAGGGTGAGTTGAACATTTAAAAAAAAAATAAAAAGGGGGAGGTAAAGGTAAACTTGGGATTTGGTTCAAGTCGAGAAGTTCCATCACTTAGAGATATTTGCGTTTACAAGGGAAGAAACTTGGCGGTAACTTTATGAGTAAGTTAACAGCAAACTCTGGAAGTATGTTGAGCTGGTTTAGCGCTAATTGGGTTGAGTATTAAATCTGCCTTATTTGACTCTTAAGATGATTTACTATGCTCTTTATGATACTATATAAGTAATAGCAAATGATATTATGAGAATATAACTGATAATGGAAAAACAGTGTACCTACAACAAGACTGTGCTATTTCTCACACAACACAAAAACATTTTCTTATTTAACTTAAACTTGCCTTGAAGTTTAACCGAATTATTGTGACTGTCGTAATTTTTACTACTATTAATTACTTTTTTTATTTAGTTAAGTTATCTTATATTTCAAAAATTAAATTACAGCCATTTTACAACTATCTTTCGTATATTTACTGAAATGAGAAAACTAAAACTCATGCATGTTTTTAGGAATTCTCATTTTCAGAGACAGAAATGAAATCTTTACCTTTTCAAGGAAATTTTATCAAATAAATTCCCTTCAACATCAGGAAAATAGCGTAAACTCGAAGGAAAAAGGAAAACAATTTAAAATCTACTTTTTCGAAATTCAGAAATTCAACTGTAATCGCAGCATGTTCTTTACTTTTGCCCTTCTTTCTTTCAACCAATAAAAATACTTAGAAATGTTTCGAAGTGCTTTTGAAAATTTCCAGGAAATGTTTGGGAACGTATGATTTCACCCCCTGCTAATACCCATCCAATAATACACAGAATGGGATGGAGTTATAGGAACATTTGTAGCTGTACCAAATATCAAAACCGAACTCTTGTGTTATGTTGAAAACAGGGACTAGTGGAACGGATTTTAATTAAAGCTGTTATTAAACCAGAATGCAACCGCAATGTATTATAACAGGGACTTTGTCTCATTACTGAATTCAACAGCTATTCCATGAAATTTTCCAGGAGCATCCACATCGTTCTTTAAGCGCACTTTGTGCATGGGGAAAATGTTGTGCATGTCGAAACCCAATGTCAATAATTACCAAATACCCTTCCAGCTCAATTCATATTCGTAGATTTCTACAATACTATAGAACACTTTCTGTACTGCATTATATTGTGCATATAGTGCATATTGTACAATGTGCATTGGGAAAGTATTAGAACGGAAGTTAAATATTAATTTAATGTTTTCCCGAAAAATAATCTCCTGCTATTGAGGCTCCCATAGGAGCTCGATAGGGCCTCATGCTGCATTGCAATGCATTTTTGCCACCCTATCTCCCCTTGAGGTGCATAAGGGTGAGTGCATCCCGGGCAGCATAGGTATTTTATTCCCGGAAATTAAATTTTATTTGCTAAAAGTTCCTCTAAATAAGTCGAATTAACTAGTTTCGTAATTTATGCCGGCTTTTCCAGCTAATACTCTTACTTGCATCCTTCGGGTTTGTTCCCGGCTATCTGTGCCACTTAGATGCCCTGGTCCCGGTAAAGTGAGAATGGGGCCGGCTGCCATATAGCCTTGAAACAGTCTCGGCAATTTCACGAGTATAAAGTGCATCTCCTGCATCATGAGCAGCGACTAACTGGCTCGGGAAATGTACTATACGTATGAAAACATTGTGCTCCGGGACCAGGAAACAGTTCCAGCTCTCCAGGAAGCAGCAGCTCTCTAGGACGACTTGTTTTGCAAATGTTTAGACAAATTGAAAAAGTTTTAATTCAGTTGGCAGTTGTGAACTGAACTTTTTAAGCTGCCATTCAAGTTGAATTTTATTGCAATCATAAAATAGCACGACGGCTGAGTGGGTTCTGCATTAAAATAATGATCTGGTGCGAATTAGGGTTCCGGACTGCGCTTCCCAGTCTGGTGGGTGGGACCAGAGTTTTGCCCCATTATATAGAGTCAATCGAAGACCCCATGGTACTGAGCTCAGAATGAAGTGTGCCATCTCATCCTCATCTGATGGAGTTCCTAATGAGCGTACTCAGGGAAAATGGACAGTTGGTCCTGATAAGCGGATTAGTTGTTAAAATGCTTTTCCCCTTGAGTACATAGGTACATTAACTGAAGGGATTTAGCTGTTCAGGGACATACGAGCAATAAGCAGTCCTTTGGCTTCCTGGTGATTGAAGGAAGTCATCCGATGTAACCGCTGTACAGTATCACTTACTTCATATCTTAGAGCTTACTAAAGGAATTATGTAACGTTATCACCATTCAGTAATTAGTTACTCAGTACTAGTTCATTTTATTTAGGTCAAACTTAATGTTCCGTATAAACTAGGTATCCTAATATTCTTTAAAATCTTCTTAGGAAAAAATATATTTTGTTTTATATTATCCCATACCTTTGAACCTTAAGCACAAAATCGTTTTACACAGATTACAAACTGCAATAATATTTTAGTAAATTTGAGACGACAAAGGTTAGTTTATATAGAACAAATTAAAAAAAATTATACTCCACATTAATCTTTCTTATACCCGACAACAAAAGCTCAAAAAATGTGCGTGCGTTTAAATAAATTTCGTATTTTATTTGTAACTAACTGTAAGGAACTCTCGCCCCTTGTAAACAAAAACATAGTCATGTTTGGTAACAATATGCAGTGGTGTGTGGTATTACTGATTATTTGACTTAACTTAATAAGTTCAACCCAGCGTGTACCACCGGTGGTCCACAAGAATTGCTTCCTTCTGGCGGCGTGAAATACTGCCACCACCGGTGGTTTACATATGATCACGTAACCAAGCAGCGAATCAAACAAGCACCGCCAGAAGAATAAACAATAAGAAGTTTGTGTGCGCCAATCATGTAGTGTGCTGGGTTGAACGAGTTAATTTTTGATGTAATAGTTAGAAAATCTTAGGTGCGTTTAAATGAATTTCGCTAACTCTATGTGAAAATTAATTATCATTATAAATTACTAAGTTTAGATTTAACAAAATTATAAGGGTTTGTAGTGACCTAAAAGCTTGTAAAATTTTGAGATTCAGTAGATTAAAGTTAGCTAAGAAGCTAATGAAGAAAGTTTTGTTTTTTTAGAGTCTAAATTAAATGTTATAGCAGTAAGTAATAGGCCTACCCGCCTATCAGGGTAAAGCAGGATTGCCTTTCAACACTTTCAAGTCAATTATTCTTCAGTTTCAAAAGATTTTTAATTTATTGTATTCAAATTAATAAGACTATATCACTAATTTCTTAAATTATCTAAAGGATTTACTGTAATACAAAACCGAATATGTATTCTTTTTGTAAATAAGCAAAGTCATTAACTTTTATTTGAAATTTCACTTTCAACTGATGAAGCAACAAAAATATCGTTATGGTAGTTGGAATACTATGGGTGAATCAGCGATGTAACCGAACTTTTGTACTTTAAACGAATATTTATCACTGTATTTAAGTTAACACATTAAATTGCAAATTTTGTCCCTTTTGATTATTCCTTAATTGATCGTAATTTAAACTCGAATTCTAAAGATATTCATTCTTTTGATGAATTTCTATGCTCTAATTTTAATATAAGCATAACATGCAAAGTTACAAAACAATTAATAGAATATTTAAATTTAAATAGACTAAGATAATTAATAGAGATTATTAGGGGGCAGAGACTAATTATATAGGGTTAGTGAGAGCGATAAGAAGGAGGGAAGATGAAGGGCATTCCTGAGAGATGATTTGGACAGGTGAAAGTCAAAGGAAGTAGTAGAGTTTACTTTTCGAAGCATTCGGATAAGAGGTTCGGAAATGCCGTAGTTGGTACGGTGATAAGTGGGGCAGAGGAGAGAGACCGATGAAGCAGTGAAGGGCAATTAATATCGCTTGAAAGCAGCTGATGGATGAAGGTAATATCAGTGAAGTTACGGAGCTTCCACAAGGGTTGCAAGTCAATCAACGACAGGTGGTTATCGTAGGGGAAGATTCAGACGATCAGACCAGGGAAGTTCACGTAAAGCAAAGCTCCTCTGCTTGGACGTTGGACTGTTTCAATTCGATTGATGGTAGTGGTGTGAGAGGTAGACTAAATTTGGTTAGCGTATTCAAGAAGGGGCCTAACGCATAACGAACGCTTCATAAAGCCAAATGCGGAGTTTGCCCTCGCTATCAAGCTATAAATGTGGTCATAAAAATTAAGGTCACTATTACAGATAACACCAAGATCGTGAAGAGAGGAGGCACTTGGGATAGGTTCACCAGACAACAGATAGACTCTAGGGGGAGAAGAAGGACTAAAATAAAGGTTTAAAAAATTTTACCATTAAAATTAACTTTGCGTCAGTAATATCTTTGAGGTCTAGATGATTCAGAATCAAAGAGTGCTTAAAAATTCTTAGACTTAGAGCTTGGTTCGCCCAAAAGAAAGTTCAAATATAGCGATCATCTGTCTATTTCTTTCGCGTTGCGCGAGGTATGCGATTTCAAAAGGTTTTGTTTGACCTCATAGAAAGGTGACTGTAACACTTACTGGCTGGTAATTGTCCTACTAAGATTTACGTATTGCCGTGAAATATGGGCCTAGTGCAAAGGTATGCTAGTCGAGTATCTCCTGTCCGTTCCTAAGGAGCCAATAAAATTTAAATATCTGTCTCGATATTGTTGTTCGGATTTTGGCGCCTCTTTTTCCAGTTGACGCCTAAAGCGACCGATCCCTTCGTTCTATTCTAGGGCCGACCTTGGTGTTACATGGAATAACATTTTGTTTTGCCCTCAATATCTTAAAATATCTTACGATGTGCTCTAATTTTTTTAAATTTTATCATTCCAACCCACTAAAAGGATTCATTGAGGCAAATCCTTTAGATTGTTGTATATAGTTCCCATATGGTACATTCTAAGAAGATTATCTCTGGACGAGGTCAGATAAGCTCTTCACGTCGTAACGTTCATTGAATTATTTCAAACTCTAATCGATTCCTCACAGGTGAAGTCTTACTTGCCACAGGCCGCACAAATTTGGGCATAATTGAGTTAAAATCAACATGGTTAGTCGTTACTCTATCAGAAAAATTCGCAAAAACCTGCAAAATTTCCTCATTTCGCGAATAAAGACTTTCAATTTGCGCTCGTCAACTGTGCAAATAGCTCAGAAGCAATTATCGTTGAGTTTTGAACGAAATCAATTCTCTTTAAAAAAAAAAAAAACGAGAACTTTTTTATTTGTAAATTTTATCGGGGGTATAGTAGGCGGTGGTAGCACACAGTATGCCAGCAGAAACTGATTGGACGATTAAAGTGGGTGAGCGATTTTCATGGAACAATTTTGTAAAACAAACTAAGCCTCACCCGGTATATAGGCTGCGGCGATTTTACCGACCACTGGGGATGGCGGGCAGTGATTTCGTTTTTATCTAAAACGTAGGCAAATCTTCTATTCGATTAAAAAAAAGAAAAAAAAATCAACAGAGTAGTGTGGTGGGGGTAAAATAGCAAAAGCAGACAAACCAAAAAAAAAAAAAAAAAACATTTTTGTTGGAAAAAAAAAGTCAACTGAAATAGCGACAAAGTGCTCGTCAAACACGCAAACAGAAAAAAGCGTTGTAAGCATTCCATCAGCGGAGATTGTATCTTATGACAATGGACACTGTGTGCCAGTGGATTTTTCGCTTCGGCAAATATTTGTTCGCCCCCGCATCCCTATCCCCGCCCTTGATAATCATGTTTCCCGATGATTTTCTTTCAGCCCTCTCCCATATTCACCCATTCCGAGTTTCAGGGATGCTGCACTGGAGCAGTGTCTCCTCGAGAAATGGCTGGCGTTAGGTTCCGGTGGTGTCCTTCCAACCCGGGACTACCATCCTCAAAGATGCTGTAGTAAAACAAACAGCGGGAATTGGAGGGTGGGAAACATTCCCGGCCTGATCCAGCTCCTGTCCCCAAGGAGATTCTCAATATCAACAAATAGAAGGAAGCGATGATTCTCGAGTGGTTAAGTACTGAGAAGAAATTCCGTACTGATGAGTGCCTGGGCAAGTGTAATTGGGAAATTCAATTCTGGGAAAGCTTGCCGGGTTTCCGGGTAAAGATTTCTCCTATCATTCCCCCTAGGCGAAACCTTGAACCCCATCCTCATTGCTGAGCCGTCTTGGAGTCATGTTTACGCAAGGAACTCAAACGAGTTCGAGACAAGTGCGTCTCGTTCGGGTGCTTTCCCGGTTTTCATAGCCTATTAGAAGTAGAATTCTGGAATGGGCGTAGTTCATCGAGACGTATATGGGAACGTCGTATTACATCGCATAACCTTTTTAAGGCTTACAATTTCCCATTCCAGCCAGTTACGCTTTAATTACCTGTTGAGCCCCCTTTTAATTTTCGATAAATATTAAAAACTCCCGCATGGATTTGCGCAGTGAGGAGATTAACTCCCTTTCCGGGCTTAATGCATTCAACATTAACAATATGAAAGCGAATGATTAATATCAGGAATTGTGATTTATTTCTGCGGGTTAAAAGGGTCAGAATGGGTTGGATTCTGCCAATATTTAGCGGATTCTTCAGTATTGCATCGACACTTAATAGAACAACTGAATAGCGAATTAGCGAGATAAATGTGACGATTTAGCTGAAATGAATTTATTTATTATATGTAACTAAAAGAGCAGTTTTATTACACTACCTCAGATGTATTGTGATTATTTAAACAGATTTTTTGATAGAATATAATTTCGAGATGATTCAAGAAAAGTTCAAGGTCTCGTACAGATTTTCATTTTGAAAATTATTTTTATTAAAAGTGTATATAGGGGTTCTCGAGTCGTTGATTTCGATTTTAAAAATTCCCTGCCCCATTTTAAGTTCAAGGAAACATTTTTAATGGTTTATCCACCACCATAGTGAGTTATTTACATTTTTCCTCTATATTATCACAAAGAAAATTTATTTATTCCAAAGATCGGAATTGTTCTTTAATGTAATTATTTTAATGAAATGTTGTGTTTTGAACGAAATTTTATATGTTGAGACATTGAAAATGGTGCAAAAAGCTTACGGGGTCTCTGGTATGTCTTGAACACAGGCATACAAGTGGTACAAAACATCCAAAGACGGTCGTGAAGTGGTCGAAGACTTATCTCATTTCGGACGTCTACAGACATCAAATATTGAAGAAAACGTGCCAAAATCAAGAAAATGGTACTTGAAGACCGTAGTGTAACTAAAAGAAAAATTATTCAGGAACTTGACATCTCAAACGAATCCGTTTACCACATTTGGCACTTTCTTTTGAGTATGAGACGCATTACTACAGGACTTGTATCGAAACATCTCGATTTGCAGAAAGATTACCAGAAAAATGATTTTGAACAAATGATTTTTGAGCATGCAAACGACTCTACATTTATGAAACGTATCATTACTGGTGATGAGACATGGGTTTATGAATATGAAACAAGTTAAATCCACAAAAAACCACGCAAAAGTAGTTCAAAAACCAAAGTTATGCGGTCCGTTTTCTTTGATTATCATGGTGTTGTCCACGGCGACGTTTAAGATTTATGGAAGGACAACAATTGGATTCTCCACCACGATAATGCACCATCGCATACCGCTCTTATTATACGCGATTTTTTGACCAAACAGCGCGAAACTGCCAACACTCAGGCACCGTTTATTGTCAGATTTGGCCTTGTATAATTTGTTTTTGTTCCCCAAACTCAACTTCGTGGGAAGCGTTTGAGTCTATAGAATGGCTAAACGAGAATTCGCTGAAGGAACTAAGGTATATTCCTGCACGGGTCTACAAAAAGTATTAGGATTATATTAAGCGCTGGCACATGTTTATCGCTTTGGAAGGAGATAAAATAAATTTTGATTAAAAATATATGATTTATAGATAACATCTGTGTATTTATTGCGCAGATGAACTTTTAAATTAATGTTGGAACATTAGGTACAATAGTCTCATGATTTTGAATGCTAATCTTAGCACTTAGCATGGTATAAAAAATATGTTTGTCGTTAAATTTGAAGATAGGTATTTTAATTATGAACTTGCATTTTGAATCTTTTTTCTGAATTTTAGAAATCTAACATTAACGCTAGAACTATCGGTGCGCAGGTTATAATTTTAATAATTTTCAATAGTTTTCATTTAATATCACTTAAAATTTTGATTAGTAGTTAATAATAAGAATGAAAAGGTTTTTAAATACTTCGTAGTTTTCAATTTTATTAAGCTTTGAAATTGAGAACCATTTGACTAGTGCTAAATTTGGATATTTATATTATAATAATTGTAATGAAAATGTTACAGTTTTGGATATTTATTTAATGGACAAGATCTAAGGTTTTCGCTTTAACGCTTAACCCACTTTTGAGTAAATCCCATCTTTCCGATCTTACAAAATTTAAAATTGTATTATTATTTTGATCTGTTCGAGAAATTTTAAATTATGTATTTAAATATTTAAGGTGTGTTTAGTGCGTCTCCTGACTAGGACACTTTTGCTTCTGCATTCCCCTGCACTAATCAACGGAAATCATCGTTCTCACTTAAAATGCATAAGCATGCCCCGTAAACAAAGGGACTTACCTGAATTCAATTAGCCGGCTCTAAGGCATGAATCAGAGTGGTGTGGCCACTGCAATCAATTCCCGGCGCACTTTCAATTATTAATGTGCCACCACTCGTGTGTACGTGTTGGGTATCCCGAAAATGGTGTCACGTTGCCATAATATTGTAATGTTGGTCCGGCAGCTTTTTGTTTAGCTCCCATTGCCCAGTGTGACCCATTTTTAGCACATACCACCCACTTGGGGAGGAGGTAGGCGTTTTGCCGGTATATACATACATTCCATACCCCTTGGTTCTTGCCGGTTTTAACGCTTTTTAAAGTAACATGTAACACGTAATGTAACATATATCGATGTAGCTAGCCTGCAGCTAGCCTGGCTTAGCTGCAGGACACAGTCGGACCAACTTTCCATCCCACTAATATAGTCTCTCTTAAATATGCACAAACACACGCCGTTTGGGAGGTATGGGGGTGGTGAACGTGGTGCAAACTATGCTATGTTATGCTATACGTGAGGATGGATGTATCTAGCCGGAAGGCCGGTGTTCCTCTTTGTCGCAAGTATTAAGCACGTTTTTAAGAGAATAATGCGGGAGACGTGATAGTGGTATCAACGGAGATGATTTTTCTTTTTTTTCTTTTTTTTTTCAGTTTCGCCACTTTCTAGCCCTTCCCCTCTCCCTATTTATATGCCGTTTGCCGTTACCTACCCGTTGTCGTCGTCGTCCTAGGACATAGTCATAGTAGTCGTGGGAGGTGTTGTCTGTGCATATATGAGACATACCGATCTTTTGTTCCTCCTCCTCTAAAAAAAAAAACAAAAACAAAAAAGGGAAGGTGGACTTCCTCTTCTAAGGCTACACAATTCCAGTGAAAATGGTCGCCTATAGTGAAAAACGATGAAAATATGGAGCCTCGGGATGTGACTATGAGGGAGCACGTTTCATGCAGATATCGTCTTTACATTTGAGATGCCAGACAGAATTTAAAGGAATCTAAAGGCTATAATCGTCCCACATATGGAGCACCATCCCCTCTGTATTCTCGGCCAGAGATATCATAGTGAATGGAGAAAAATTACCCTACTTGGGATTTGTGGGAGATTAGGAGTAAATTATCCTTGTCGAAAAAATGTTTTTCGGGGTAACACTACTATTTGCTCTCAATTCGACTTTTCTACCGACATTTTACATGAGTTTAACAAATTTTTTACTTACTTACACAATTTCGAGGAAATATTTTAATGGTATAGTATAAAAAAAGGTGATAAGGGTAAGATTTTAAGTATTCATAGCAAGAATAATATTTCATCGGTAATTATTCTGCAGTTCTGTTTTCTTCAATATTGTGTTTTTTTTTTAATCTTATTATCTAAATTCATTCAAATAACAACAGAACAAAGAACAACAGACCTTTTATATAATTTTTTAAAAATTATTATAGATTTCGAGCTTTGTAGCTTTGGTTTTAACAATCTACCACAGATTCTCTATTGGATTTAGGTGAAAGACTACACGACGGCCAATACAATAGTGTCGCACTATTATATTTAAACCATTTTTTAGTGTAAGCTTGCGTGTGTTTTGGATTGTTATCGTGTTGGAAAATCCATGTTATGGGTAAATTTTTATTGACATATGGAAGAACTACATTGTTTAATATTGACTCATTTGTCCATACGATCTTTAATTTTATAAAAGGCGCCATGATATAGTACCTCAGAGCATTATATTGCCTCCTCCATGCTTTAAGGTGGGTATAGTATATTTTAGGTCCAGTTCTTTTGACTTTGACCGACGCACGTATTTTGTGCCATTTGAAGAAAGTTTCGGCGGAAAATAATACCCTTTTTGTTCAACGATCCAATGGTGATATTTTTGGGCGAACTCTAATAGTATTTTACGATTCCTTTCGGACAACTGTGGTCTCTTTCGGGAACGTGAGCATAAAGTCCAGGATTACGCAAACGTCTCTTAATAGGGTCTAGAGACCCAAAAACTTCTACTCTGATTTCTCTTAATGTTTTGAATGAAAACTTTTTGCTCTTCCGAATTATCAAAATTTAAAGAAACTTTCGATCAATCAGTAAAAAATATATTTATTGAGCTTGTGTATAAATTTGAGACTCATCGGTTCAGCCGTTTCACAGAAATCTTGTTTATCGACTCTAAAAACACACGAGTCTTTACAAATTTGCGTGTAACTTCAAGAATATTTGTCGGATTGACATGAAATTTTCTGGGTATATACTTAAAATATTGGTATTGTCGGTATTGTATAAAGTGTACACAATTTCATTATATCAACGGTATTAAAAAATCAAGTACATTTAAAATATATTCAAGAAAACACCTCACTTTAATATCAAATATTCGTTTATTTAAAACGAAATTTAGAAGTATTCAAAGAAAATAGGTCAAGTGCAAGTGAATTTCTGTGAATTATAAAATAGGTACTATATTTATTTGATATAGAATCTTTTTTTCTTTTTCAGAATATTTATGGGATGGGTGGTGTTAATAAATTCTTTCCCTTTTAGCATTCGAACTTGCCGAAGATAATACAAAAATAAATTTTTGTAATAAAGCTACCAAAAAATAAAAGAAAAACGTTCTTTTGTCTTCAGGTTTAATGATTTTCCAGTCAGCCGTATTTTTTCAAGGAAGAGGAGGGATAAGTAAAAAATTACAGTGGTCTATTGAGGCTGATTGCCTCACTTCGAAATGAAGAAAGAAAAAAATAAAGTAAAATAAAAAAAAAAAAAAACTCTCTACAATTCTAGGAGGAGTTCTATTGACGACCTCTCTGACCAGTTGGATCACGAACTTTCTAGACTTGTTTCTCATCTGATACCCACCCCAAAACTCATTGGTCTACGTTTGCCCATAGCTCCCGAAGGCGCAACTGGGGAGTTCATTAGCTTCTCCCTTATTAAAAAAATTCTAATCTTGAAATGGAGCGAACTTATCTTGATGAATACAACCATTTTTGCTGGGAATTCCCCTCACGTACCCGAAGTTAACTTATTCCCTGCACTCAACTTTTCGAACTCATCGAATGGAAGAGCTCATCTCTTTAACATTTTGATTGGCACAAAAGCTCCAGAAGTACACCGTAAATATCCTTCGGACAAAATTCGATAATCAGGGACACGTGTTTTATTGCATTACCTTTTCCGCTCTGGATAAAGAGTACCGATGAAACAGCTTACACAGCTCCTGCCGCCTTTTCGTCGTCGTCGTCGTCGTCATCATCATTATCATCATCGTGGTGGTCGTGGTCCAAGCGGGAGTAGGAGCAGCATACGACTGCTACGGATTTGTAGGGAATTTTCAGGAGCTAGTGCTGTGAAAGGTGCTCCGAGACCGACCTTTGGACGGTACAGCATCCCTCCGCACCCTACCTTATATCTTTTCTAACCATTGTCAATCTGGCTAAAGCAATAAAGCAATGCTGGCCAAAGGCAAACTTTCTAAGACAGAGGGATCACGAGAGGGCCTTGCCCCAGTCTTTAATGTTTTTGCTGAATTCCCTTTAGGGGAGGCTGTGTATAGCTGTTTTAGGTGCATTTCGAGCTCCCGGGCTGCCAGTACAATGGGAATAAAGCGGAATCGGATGGCATAAGGGATCCCTCGTTCCGATAGCCCTTTACGAAACCCCTACCCTCTTTATTGACATTCTGTTGAATATTCGAGTCATGTCCTGGGTAAACTGATTTGATGACCCACAAAGAGTTTTTCTCCTTTCACATGCCATTTGATTAGCCGTAAAGCGGTGGCTAGCAAAACCCCTGTTCCTGAATTTCACATACCCCTCTCCATGGTTTATTCGACCCAATTCTTTTGGTTCCCGCTTTATCCTTTAGCTCCCCTTTATCATGGTGACGGGGCTCTTCTATTCGATAAGGGTCTGCTTAAAGTTTATCCATTATAGAAAAAGGGTTCGCTCATCCAAAACAAAGTAATGAAGTGGTTATTTCTTGTATCTAAGTCTCGATGAGACTCCGGGGACACTTTATGAGTTCTAACTAGAACGTCAGCAATGTTATCAACGGATTCTTGCTTTTCATAAAAAAAAAAAAGAAAAAATAAATTTTTTGAAATACTTCCAGTCGATGCTTAGAGCATCATTGTCCTCCGAAGGCATATTTTATCGTTTTTGCCCTTTGTTTGCTACTGTCGTCGTCATAGAGAGACAGACAAGGACGAACTTACCATTCCAATTAAGCGAAAAACTAGCAAAATTTGAAGTTATTTTTTTGATTTAATGTATGATACTAAGTTAAATTAGCTATATATGTCCGCAGAGAATTTAGAAAATATAGGCTATTTTTTTAATTTGTCTGCGGACATATATACCTGAATTTAAAAAAGGCCTAATAAGGATTTTAAGTATACTCTTAGTTTATTTTAAACTTTTTGCAAAAATCGATATGTACATATACCTCAAGTTGTTATTTCTTTAAGGTCTCACATTTTCGGTCAAAAGGTCAATTCTTTGGATTATAATCAAAGTTATTAAAACTTTAACTAACCTGATGGTTTATATTTCAAAAAAATAGTCGATATTGCTTACTTTTGTTCTATACAGAAAAGCATAGGTGCTCTGAAAATGAAATGTAAACTTATCCACTTTCGAATGTGATAAAATTGAACTTGTGATTTATATAAGTGCTATCATAAAAGTCACTATAATGTTTTTATTTTTATACGCAAGCATAAAACTGTCGAAAAATTTTTTTATAGATATTATATGAGGTTCTTCTCATAAATGACATTAATAAGGTGCACATTTTCTGCCTAGCGAAGTGCATGCTTAACCCTTTGTCCAAAAGCGTCGAAATCAGTTGAGAACAATAACAGCAAAGTGGCTGTTAATCGCAAAATAGCCCTAACCGGGTGCCTCATAAAGTAATTTTCCTTCTGGGGTGAAAGTACCTAAACATGTCGCCACATAAAATCAGAGCAATTTCCGGGCTGGTCATATCGACATTTAGCGCCGCAGCAGTCTCCCCTGATAGGGTACTCAAATTAAAAGGCATTCGCGCGATTGCGGTGCCGGGACATAATAACAAAAATGGAAGTCAAACAGAAAAGACCGCTTAATAATTGCAGTCGGTTGTTAATTGCGAGGATAAAATTGATTGTACCGGGTAGGTAGGGGAGGGGTGGTCAGTAACGGTTGCGGGGGTGTATTATTATCTTTGCTATGTTATGCCCGGAAGGGTGGCTTAGGTGATTGTTGTGCGTGATGTCACGAAAGCGGCACAATAAATCAATTTTTACATGCAAAATTCATTGAAATCTTTTAACCGAATCAAGTGATCACTTGAGTGCAATTTGTCTAATTGAGCTGACCTAAGGGTACTAATGATCGGATATTTTAGGGTGGGGGAGGAGGAGAAAAAAAAAAAGATAGACATAAATCATCCCTAAAGATATGATCTTTGGACCTCCTCTACACCTGTCGCCACAAATCAGCTTCGAAAGCTTTTATATGCTCATCAACCCGTCCATGCACCCCGAACTGAATTTACAACCCGGACGTAATTAAATAGCTCTCCGGACAATGGGCCAGTTGCTGTGCAGTAACGTGGCCAGCGCGGCAACCAGGGAGCTGTGGGGTTCTGATGAGGCCCTCCTGGCACTCGAATGAAATTCAGAGTCCTTTTGAGGTGATCCTAATGGAAATTCATTGAAATTACGGCTGGTACCATTTAAGGGACATTTGTCACTGTCCAAATGAGTGGCTAGTGGCATTCGTTCGGCCTTTAGGTGGCGGCGAGACCGCTAGCTCCCGATGCTCCTGACACTGGGGCCCCCAGTGTGGTTCGGGTACTTCGGTGCCAGTAGCAGCAGCAGCAGCAGCACCACCACCATCGCCATCCTTACATTTGTACAATTTGTTATCGTTATTGTCCATCAGACAATTATGTCAACCGAAGCTTAGGTGGGTGAATGTGGTCAAGTCATGAACTTAAATAGGTGCCCGGATGTAGCTGTTTTGCGAGGGCTAAATGACACAGCTAGAAAATGCTTCTATTGCATGCACTCTCGCACCTCTGTCTAGTGACGGGAATATCAAGGATTTCACATATCCACATGGGATGAGGATCAAGGAGTGGACAATTGCATCCATGCAGAAGCCATTTGTTAGAAATAAAAACCATTATATAACAAAATAATTTTAGAATTTAATGGCGGTTAATGATTTAGAACTTTTCTTTTTCTAAATATTAAGTATAATATATAAAAGGTCTTAGAAAAATAAGACTAATTTCTAAGTTTAAATAAGCCTTAAAACTTGAGTTTTTGTAACATAAAACCCCAGGTACAAAATTCCAACGGATTCAAATCGGGTGAACTGGAAGGCCCCATTCACCTTTTGAGCTATAAGAGCAGAGTGAGCAGCAGCACCATCTTGCAGAAAGCAATCCCCATACATTTTCTGTATAGATGGTAATAAAGTTTTGTGAAAAACTTTTTCCAAATATTACTTACCATTGATTTTTGCACCTTTGTTACAACACAATAGGCAAGGTACCTCGTTTACAAATTGCACCCGACACCATTACAGAAATGTAATTTTGATACCTGGGTCTCGCTTTACACTGGAAATATCGTCTACAGAAACAGCCCACAGTCGATCATTTTATTTATTAAATGCGTCCTGTAGAATAAAGAATGCTAAGAGAGCAATGATGTACTTCCTTCTTTCATTTTTATTTATACCGTCTGCGTCTGATCATGTGTTTCATGTGTTTTTTTTTAAATCTTTTAGTTGTAAATCTTCACGTAAACTTGTTCATGAACTGATTTTATCATTGCTGTTGTCCTAACTGCCGGTTCTTTTTTTCTGTTTTCATTAAACCTCGTTTCGTTATATCGTTTTATGGTATGATATACGTACATATGGTTTACACCCAAACGTATTAGTTACCGAAAAATGTCTCCTCGCGATATATCGTTTAAACATTTTTAATATCGATATGACTCTCCAGATCAATTATTAAACAATCTGAAAAACACTTACATATACAAAGTTAGATGACGATAAGACCTTGCAATGAATAAGCGAACGTTCCTGTTTTAACTACAATTAACGTGATAATTTCTTTTAATCTTTTGTAACTGAACATATTTGTCACCCTGTATAAATTTATTTATTCTTTACATATAGTTCAAAGTTCAAATACTAAACTGGTTGGAATTTTTACTAATTTTTAATATGTTGGTATTTTTTTGAAATTTCGGAGCATCATTATTATTTTTAAAGTTTTAAATTATTAGGAACTAATATACCAAAAATAATATCTCCTTCAAAGTTCATCTGTTCTTAGAATATCCTTTTTTATTTTATTTTCATAAATTAATAATAATCAATTCGTAATTTGCATATATCTTTAATAATTTATGGAAGCCTGTTTTTTCGCAGTATAAACGGCATTCTTAAATAGCCTAGAGCCTTTAACTTAACATTTGAATTTGATTATTATTCTCTGTCGAAGAAATTATGATAGGTGGCTTAATTTATAGATTCCGACAAGTTGTCGTAATTTCTGAATTAATTTCGTTATACCCTGAGTTTATCAATAAGTAAGTAAATAAATAAATAGGGCTCTTTAATTTCCTTTTTGTACAAACGAAGTTTTGTGATTTGAATTTCTATTAAAAACTCTTTTCTAACGCTTTTAATAATTCACTGGTTAGCAGCATTTTTTGTTTAAAACAATTGGCAAAAACCATTTCTATAGGATTTCTTCCGTAGATTATGATTTCGTAAATGAAAATGCTCAATCACATCAGGTTTTCGAGAAATGTGCCATACTTAAGTTTACACTTTCTCTCAATGAACCTGAATGTCTAAGGAACCTATTCCCGAACCAATACGGTGCTCCTATTAATTCGAGATAATTCAGTCTAAATTTAATACGATCGCAAAGGGTTTTAAGAGTCTAGCAGGCCATATTTTGGCAATTTTTTGAAAAGTTATTAAAAATTAACGGATTGACCTAGGAGCTTATAATGTTGTCAAATAATAGCTGAAAAATTATTGTATAAAAAATTAAAATAATAAATAAAATTTAAAATATTTCTAAATAATTCGTCAGTTTAATTTTTTTTACATAAACTGTTTATTTAATACAATAGGTGAAAAACTTGTTCGCCAAAATGTTGAAAAAGGTCTATAGAGGTAATTAATTAATTTATTTAACAACAATAGAAGAACAACACAATTGAACCCCTATTTAAAAAAAAACTAGCGCTCTCGGGAACACAGGACATATGGCGTATCCTACCAAAAAGAAAGGAAAGCAAACAATATTAAAAAGGATATTAAAAAGAATTTTAAACAAAGAGAAAAAATTAAACATAAATACAAAATCTACAAATCAAATGTAAGACAAACTTTTTGGTTTTTAAACAAGAACTATCAGTATTACAAAAATAAGAAGAGACTAAATACATTACAATTAATTTTTACAAATTGTGAAAATAGCTACTTTAAAATTATACAATAACACATTTCAGGGAGAAACCTACCACTGTTTTATAGAGGTAAGTTGTATTACATATTCCTAGATTAGGCCTCAGGATTTCATTCAAGCGACATTACAAGCTTCTTTGATGAGGTTTTATTGTGAAAAATCCTACGTGATAGTAAAAAACCGATTTAAAATTCGTAAATAGGAGTTCCCTATGGGAGTTTGTGTTTTGGGCTATAAAAACCGAGAAAGGAATACATTTATCTCTGTGATCGGCATTGATTGGAAAAAGAGAAAAATTAATGTTCTGCGGCTCGTTGGCACTCATCCAAAATAATATCTAAAGTACGGTACTGCTTCTACCTTTCGCATCGTTTTTAATGCTGACGATCAGGCAAAAATTAATTTTCCAATTTCCGTTCTTTAGCGGCAGATATTTACGATTATGACGACCGGCTTCAGGTGATACCTGAAGGCCCATACGTGGCCACCGTATATTCATCCACCTCCCCAAAAAGAGTTATCGTAAAACCAGAAAATATTTCTTTTATTCTTCGGTTCTCTTCTTTTGTTCCAAACCAGTAAGAGGATAAAATGATGCCAATCTATAGCAATTCAGTTTGACCTCAATTGAACCTTTGAACCTTTACGAAAATTTTCCAAAAACCCCAAATTCGATATTATCTCATACCTATGTATGCATACCTCCAGGGCGGGGTGACTGGATACGGTAGAAGCATATTCTTTGAGTGGTATAAGCATAAAGAAGGGTATCGTTTTGAAATCGGCTAATTTCTGAAACTCCACCTATCTCAAGTCTTAAAAGTAAGGGGCCCACACCCCTGTCCCCAACCCTTATCCAGCGAGATTCTGTTAAAATTCAATTGAATGGGCCCAAAACTGGTGGCGTTCTCCGCTGGCGAAAAAAGTTCTTCCTGGCAGACTTCCAAGTTCCGGATAACGAAGGAACGAAATTCCAAATGAAGAAATTTTCGAGCAGGAATGCGGGCACAGATTCCCTGTGATTCCCCGGGATGTGTCCGGGAGCTATGATTCTGCTTTCTCGCCCAAGTTGTATCTGTTTTTTCCCTATCTTAATTTTTCTTTTTTTTTCAGCGCTGCGGGAGTATACAGATTTTTTTAATTAACTTCGCCTTATAATTGAGTTCTTGCCATCAAGAATTTCGCAAAGGCGCTGGAATAACAGATTCAGTGTTCTGTGCCTGAAGGGAAATCACCCATTTCGGTTTTTTTTTCTTTTTGGATGTTTTTATTTTTCAATTGAATTGGAATTGGATTCCGACGTTCTTAGGGAAATATGCAGAGAAACATTCTAACTTTTGTTCGAACTATTTAGTCGTCAACAGTACGTGTAGTGCATGGATATTGTTGCAAAAGACAAAAATAAATATTTTCGTACTTATGAAATGTAGAAATTCTATCATCGTATTTAGTTAATTTGTTAATTATAAGAAATATTTTTTGATTCATCCTAAAGCCATAAGTAATAAAACTGTAGAAACGCCGTATCTGTATGTAGAAATTTCGGGGTAATGTAGAATGGACAACAAAATATAAGAAGACAATTTTTATAAAATGTTGTCTATCTGTTTATCTGTTTGTATGCGTTAATCTCCTAAAATACTGGAAGGATTTCATGAGATTTTCACGGGTAACTTAAGCTTAGCTAAAGCATACATAAATAAATAAATAAATAAATAGCTTTCCACCTTAGGAAAGTTATATTAATTAATTATTAAAATTGAAGGTTACCTATAAGTGAGCGGATATATGCAAAGTAAAATGAAAAAGTATCAAAACAGAGAAATTGAGGAAAAGAAATCTTAAATTAAATATTATTTTGCTATAAAACATATATCTACCAATTAAATGTATGATGATATCCATTATTGGTTTTCTTAATGTTCGTAAGCTCTTTATCTATTGATTCTAAAATTGTGAGAGGCAGAGGAAAATCGAATCAGGTTATCGTTGACTTAATCTCTAAGAGGTTCAATTAAATGCGATCGCATTTGAAAAGGACCATTTCACTAAAATTTACTCGAAAATCGTCGGTTCCCCATCACTAATCTGTGAAGTCCCTGTGCGGGCTCAAAAACTTTCTACATCAATTACAACTTGAAGTCTATTCAGTGATATCAGTGCAATCAAAAGGCAGATAAAATTAACTTGTTCAGCTTTCCTCAACCCTCCCCATAGATCCCATCTTATGTATATCTAAGTTTGAAATTGTCTGAATTCCTCTGAAAAGTCCCGATTCCCATCCCTTTAAGACTGTAATTCATTCCTTTAGAGCTTACAGACGTCTTCCCATCTTCAGTTCAATGATATTCGATTAAGTCAACGCATTTTGCAAGGGAGGGCGGAACTTAGGAACAATTACACACTTTGGTTGAACAGCTGCCACCACTAAAATCATCCAGTCGTACCATCCGTTCTCTAGCATATAGAAAATTTTGAAATTCCACCCATCTTCGCGAGTTTGGAATGGGGGAGAGGAGATTGTGTCTCTAAAAAGCCCTAATACGCCTCAATTAGGAATCGCATAAATTAATTATCTCGGCAAGAAGGAGGATCCCCTAATCCAGCTTGCTCTCAACATCTTCGTGGGATGGCTTCCTTAAAAATTTTATGATTTGAGTTTATGACGAGCCTCCCTCGGGAGTACCGGCCGATTTGTATCCTGTTGCACGACATCTGAGCACCAGGCTCGGCGGGAGCTGCGTACACACCTTAAGCACCTCAAATTTGTCAATAAATCCGTGAAATGACGGTCCTTAAGGAAGACAAAGTAGAAACAGCCCCTCAGAATTGTTAAGGTGGAATTGATGGGTGCTAAAAAGGTAAAAAATCATTCCAATATGTCCATGTCCCCGCCAGAGGAGCCTCCGAGTACCTGGTCATGGGAGGGGTGATGGGAAGTAGTGACGGGATGATGGCGGGAACGACGTCGACGTTGTCGACGACGACGATGTCGGGAACGCTATGCCATTTCATGACCACTTCTGTTTATAGCGGTCTGGGCGGGGGGCGACGAACCTTTTACGTTACTGGGCTCCGGGAACCTCCTTGGGATTTATCAACCTAAAAAAGCATAAAATGCCTTCAGCTCGACGAGAGAGCCTCTGCTTCACCCGCACACTTAAAATTTTACGAGGGACATAAAATTCTCGAGGACATGTGCATATAATTTGCATATTTTCCCGAGTGTGTATAGTCGAACGACGTATGATAGGAGGAGGTGGGGGTGTTGTTTTTGCAGGAGTCGAAGGATCCCGCGGGAGTGCCAGAAGAGGCTGACAGCCGATCTCCGATTCATATATCATCTACAGCCCTCTGGGAGAGCTGTGAGGTTCGTAGAGCACTTATCTGCGGCAGGCAATTGAAGGGTGCTCATTACAAGCAAACTTTGCTCGAGAACAGCATAAAATTAAAGTGGATGATGAAATTGTTTTCAATTAAGAATCCCGGAGGAGACATGATGCACGAGGGGGATTTGGCTAATGAAAGAGGTACCGTCAAACTGCACCGTCAAAATCCGATTCTATGTTTTTTTGGGGAATCAGTCTAAAGATTGAGTTCTAGGGCATTACGTTTGCACAAAGGTTAGAAAACGTTGCCGGGAAACTTCAAAGCTCTCGTCCTGGATATGGGGGGTTCCCCTTTTAGTCGGTATAGCGTTACGCGCTCTACCCCGCCCATCAGTCCTACAAATATAAATCGTAAGAATAGAAAACGTTTCGGTATGTTATCTGCTTTTGTTCCATCTTTTAAGGGCTCCTCAAAATTTTGAAATGAATAGGCAACTGCTTCCACAGAATTGCAGCTATGTGAAGTTGTTCGGTTGCTAGTTGAACAATGCGCTGTTTCCAATTACTTTAGATTCTGGGATATGAAAACATTTTTGATTCGCTCAAAGAGGGAATCTTAAACGAATTCATTTAACTTTTAATTCCATCGTTAATTTCAAATTTAAACCCACGTAAGTATTATTCCCAAAAATTATGTAAATTTTGATAGTTTAAAAACTGATAGCCAATTAGAATTTGTTCTATTAGTCGCTTGTTAGTACTTACACAGCTTTTACACGTTATCAAGGAAACCTTATATAAAAATTAATTGGCACATTTAAATTTTTATATATATATAAAAAAAAGAGAAAAGTGTAAAAATTGAAAAATACTTGAGCCAAATGCGCTTATGTTTGGTAGCAAAGTAAGCCCTCAAAATTGATTGAGTATCTAAAAAAGCCTTTCTGAAGTTTTAATCCTTAATTTGCACATAAATATAAAATCCGCGCTAATTAGAAGCGGCATCAACGGCTTTCCTAATTAACACTGCAACCCCACGAATTATTAATTTTCAGATTAACTTGAAACGAAAGGTATCAAGTGCCTCTACCTTTTTTCATTCCCCTCCCCACTCCTTTAGAATTGTACTTGTCCCAGAATGGGGTAAGGGGCATACTGAAAATATTCCTTAAGCGGCTTAACAGTGAGGGCAAAGCACCAACGGAAGATATTACAGGGAAAGGGGGGAAAAAAATCGATTGATTTAATTAGGCAATTTTTGGAAAACAATTCTAAGAAAGATTCCTTTTCGGAAGCTCCTTTTCGCCGAATCACCCTCGATAGGGTGGGGGTGGACAAAAAACAAAATCAAGAACAATTTACAAGAAGTCCGGTGATGCGATGGGTAGAAGGTGGCAAATGGACTTGGTCGGGCGGTAAGGGTGATAAATTAGTTTTTCAAAATTGACAATAACAGCCCATTTAACACTCTCCGAAATGACTTCGCCGGAAGCAGGTATTCCTGGCGGGATAATGAATGGACTTTTTCGGTCCGTCGTTTCGTCCGTGCGTCGCCACTGTGACGCGTCGCGTTCGCATCGGACCATTCAGACCCTTATTTAACCAAAATGAATTGCAGTCCCCCCTAAAAAAATAAAATTTATACAGGCCACGAGCGCTGGGGGCCCCATACCGTCTTTTAGCATACCGCCAGTCGGTCTAATGGATAAAATTAGTGGCCACTTAAAAAATATCAGGTAATTAAAAAAAAAAAAAAATGAAAACAAAATAAATTCCCGGCCACTTTTTAAAGTACAGGGCGTCCTTGTCCTGCTTCCGTGGACCAATGGACCGAGTCTGATCCCAAAAATGTTATTATCCAGAGCGCAAAATGGATAAACTCGTAGAGAGATAAATTTTGCTGTTTCGCTAATTATTGTAATCAAGGAGAAGGGGGTATGCGGAGCGGGAATTCTGCTTTAGACTCTGATGGTGTCATAAATTGGTTCCCGACAACAGACCCATTCCCGCCCTTAAAATTGCGCCTTTTCGTCTCTGCCGCTGCTTTCCCAGCCCTTTTCTGTTCACTGTTCGTTATGCCAGGGCAACCACCCCTTCTCTACCACTGTCTCCCCCATCCCCTCTCTTCTTATCCAATCTACCGCGAAGGAAATTTGGAATTCAAAAGGATTCTCATTCCACTACTTCACCCACGCTGGCAGCATCCTCCAAGGGCTTCACAGGATGTGATAATTTTCGATCTGACGACAGCCTGAATGCCGGGGTTTGGCTCATGGTGCTGCCACTGTAGCTAAGATTACGCCCTCCATGGAACCTTGTGAAGGCCCTCTGAAACCCTGCGGAGCCCTCTAATCAAATGTAGCAGCCGCTGAGTGTACGTTACCAGAAGTCGTCGTTGTCGTCATCTTCAAAGGGCGAGACAAATTAATTGCTACCGAGAATGAAACTGGGAAATAAACGAAATAATCGGAAATCATTAGTGCTCCCTGTAAGCGGATATTCATGCGCTTTAGTAGAATTGTACCCAGCTAATTACTGACTCTTGAGTCTAGAAGATTAAAAATTTTATATTTTAAATTTTCATAGAAACAAATGAAGAAGAACGTTTTATTATTAGAAATTTGATTTTGTTGAAGATTTTATTTTCTAGAAAGCTAATTGCTCTAATTTAATGAAAAATTGACTAAATATATAGAAATTTATTGAAATTGGATAGTAGGCGGTAGGTATGAGTTAAAAGTGATAAATATCCTGCGATTTGTATAACAAATAGCTGCTCGGGCGATATTTGGATTCATTGATTACAAATTGCAATAGTGTCACAACTAACAGAATTTAAAATAAAATTTTTAAAAATGTATAACCGAATTCAAAAATTTGACTATAAATTGCTAGATAATTTTAATTTTTGAATGTTCTTTTCTCTAATTTATATCCTAAACATTTAACTAGATTTTTATTTAGTAATTTTTGTTTAATGCTAACTAACTAACTAAAAAATATTTAAAAAAAAAAATACTGTTTTAGTTCAGTATCGTTTCAATTTTTTATTATGCTCTTTATGTATGCAATGAGGTCATGAAAAATTTAATTTTTTTTATATAACTTCGTAGATTCTACTTAAATTTCATGTGTTTTTTTTGTCTCTTATCTATAAAGCAAATTACGAGCCCCTCTACTCCTCTTCAGCCATTTGAACGTCTTCCATCAAACAAAGGTGTGAAATGTTTCAAGTGAAAGTAAAAAAAAAAAAAAATTAAATTTTTTTATAAAGTTAATAAAACTCCATCAAAGGTAAGAGTGAGTCGCAAAACAAATCCAATTCCGAGCGCATCATGAAACCGTAAAATTCTTGAGCACCCACCTGCGAATCCTTGGCCACAGCAGCACCCTTAGTGTAGTAAGAAGGGCAAAAAGCATCAGAGTGCGGGTGCTGGTGGGGGTAGTCGAGGATTTGAAAGAAGGACGAGGAGGAAGAGGGGGTGGAGGAGGGATGTAAAGGGGATGGTCGTAGCGGGGCGGACGGGTGTAATGAAAATTCCAAATTGAATAATAAAATTTGCATAAAAAGGTGTGTGGGATCACATTCAAAGGGACACGAGCAGAATTTAATTACGCAAGGGCACGTCATTGTTTTCTTCGAGCTCTACTTTCTTGGCTTGTGCACCTTTGGTAGTACTTAGACAGGTGACAGAATGATTCAGGAGGGCATCAAATGATTCTATCCACCATCCTCCCTCTATCCGTTTATTTTTATGGAAGTATCTTAAGGTTTTAAGAAGGTATTTCTAAGACGACAGACAGCCTCCAGAAGCATGTGACCGAGCAGAATCTAATTAGACACTCGATTAACATAGAAATGGCTTTTGGATGGAATCTACGTGCTCCTAAAGGAGCCTTGTCCACCAGACAGCTCCCGGGTCCGAGTAACTTTATCCCGGGGGGTGTACTCCGGAGTCCTTCTTTTAGAAACAGGAGATCACGCTGCTGCTGATGATGTGATTTGTTGCTTATCCTCCATGTCGGATGTTTTTAATTTTACCCCAGAGATGAGGTTTGAAAAAACTTGAGACAAACTTCTCGGGGCATAAGGAGCCCAACAGACGGTATATTCGTCCGGGAGGGGTTCTTTGAGAGGAGAGGGGGGAATCATCGGATTTCTAATAGGCTCCTTGGAGGACGAAACACGAGAAGATTGCGAATGGCCGCTTTTTGCATTGCAAATTACTGAATAACAATGGTTTTGCTTGTAACGATTACGGTCCCATGGTGTGGCGGACCACCCTCGCAATGGTACCCGACCGGAGGTGGCCGGAAAGTAAGTTACGAGGTGAACTTTTATTGCTAGAAATGGCGGATTACGACTTCGCAACAAGTAATTTCCATTAAGGTCGTTTTTAACTCATATAAATGGCTTCCGGCTCCTGGACTATAGGGCTGCATTCGTTACCATCCCCACTGGATGCTGGGATGTTTGGCCCACAATCCGGCCTAATAAATCCTCGTTAACTTTAGAATTGCGAACGCTCAACCATCCGAGCGCAAGGCCCTATCTTCATAAAGCAACAAGACAGGTCTTCATATTCTTTTCAAAGGAACGAGGGTTCGGTCACTTTACTTTAAAAAAAAAAAAAGAAAATGAAATAAGGACCGCTTTGCGTCGTTCCGTGCAATGCGGCAGGTGCTCTAAAAAACTTATTAAATTGGTCTACACCATCCCGTTTGCCGGTAAATTCCGATGCTCAATTTTAGAAAAATTTAATAAAAATGAACACACATTTTGCCGCCCGGAGTATATCGATTTTTGGACCCATCTTTCACTTAACTGGTCGAAGAAAAGGAGAAAATTTTGCGCCATTGCGCGACTACATGAGGCTCCTTAAGAACACAGTGTACCCCAGATAGGATACTGTGACAATCCTGCATTTACCAGGATATCGACATATATAACCCTAACAACCTACAAAAGTATAGTAGCTCTGGGACGCCTGAACTCCCTAACTCTTGAACTCCCTTAATCCATGTTCCGCTTTATGGATTTTATTAGAATTCACTTTCATATCTTCTACGACATCTTCAGTAGCCTCTTCTTTGGCGGTAACGAATCTTGCGCTATAATGTAGAAATAGAAAACGTAGAAGATATCTTTTACGCTGGTCTCTATGCTCACAGATAGAAGTTTCATAATAATGGCATACCGCCTTGAGGAAGGATGGGATGGCGTAAAGTGGGTGGAACAGCGATTTTCCGTAAGTCTCATCCTCCTCGATATTTTTTGTTTGTTAGGGGAGGGGAATGAATAAATCGCTCTCGATAACGATTACCATTCATGACTTTTAGGGGGCATCAATGGCTGTTGATAAATTGAAAAGATTTTTGCCGTGAAAATGAAAGGGGAAAGTTATTGCTCTGCGTATATCAAACCATAGAAGATGGTAAGGGGGGGGAGAAAGAGAAGGGGAAGCCAAATTGATGGCAGGTAACTAACAGGTATTAATGTCACGTCACATTTGATATTCTATTTTTGTAAAGAATAGACGGTGAAAGTGATTTATACACAGAAGAACTGTGACCTTGATTCCTTCTGTCTCATGAGTAAAACAAATTCCATTCAGAAATTAGGGCATTCATGAACTGAGGTAGGAGTTACACATTTTCTACCTTTGCGATCCTGAGAAGTTACCTAATAATAAATATGTAATAATATCGGCATTGAAGCTGTACAACTTTAATATTACTTATTGTATATTTATTATTAGGTACCTTCTTAGGACCGCAGTTTCTCTCACTTTCGTTTTTGGCCACTCGATAGATTAATATTTATTTATTTATTTATTTATGTATGGAATAAGTACAAAATAAATTTTTCTCTATCCTCCTTAGCACTCTCGGATTTTAGGAGTCCCATATGCCGCAATAGATTAATATCAAAATTATTTTATTTGATATAACAAACCTAAAATACAATTTGCGAGAGATAAAGAATGAAACTTATTCTATTCTTATTCTTATAATAACAAATTTGTGATAAAAGTCTTAAATATGAAACCAATTAATTCATTTATAGACTTTATATATACTTTAGAATTAATCGTAAAAATACACTTTTTCCTGAAATTTTAAATTCTACAAAAACTCCAAAGAAAATTCGATATAATGAAATTTGTATGGCTTTTTTATTTTTAATAAATCAATGGAAAATTGTTCAGTTGATTTTATATTTTTTATTGTATGAATTGTAATATCGAATTAATTTTCAATTTTCATTCACATTTTTAGGGTATCCGTTTTTGTGATTTTATTTTAGATGCTTTACAATTATATAAAAGCGGATTATTTTTTTATTTCTATAATAAAGCCCATAATAATGATCAAATATTGTCGCCGCCAATCTTAATTGCCAATATTAATTGCACAATTCGTAAATCCGCCAATATTAATTGCACAATTCGTTAATATTATTTCAATTCTAATTGTTCAGAATGTCAGAAGCCCTTTAAAATGAATTTCCTAGCAATTTTTACATTGTTATTACAGAATAATCGCCTGTTATAATTCTTTTTGTTAAAATAAAATCCCTTAAGTGCGTCGCAAATATCTTAAGCTTAGTCTTAGCGATAGACGCTAGCCATTCAGATATTTCTATAATTACAAAACGATAAAATGCCAAAAATAAACAAACAAAAAAAAAACGAAAACGAAACTTAATACTTTCAAAAAAGGAAAAGGAAATAAGAAGCGAATTTACTGGGCAGAATAACTGAAGAAAATTCGCTTGGGCTTGGAAAGAAAAAAAATTCTAGAAATAGATTCATCGGCTTAGCACAGATTAAGCTACGGATTTGCGACAGTTACTTTTGTTTAAATATTTCAAAATCCATTTTCATCATGTACATGAACGAGATACGCTAGCATCCGATTTATATGGCGGGACCAGAACCAGGACCAAGAGTCTGGCAGACGTTTCTGTCGTCTCTCGCGCTCAATAAGGACTCCCATAGTCCTAAATCCGATTTGAAAAATGCTTTTAGTCATGAAGAACATTCTCATTTAGCTAAACGGATTAGCGACAGATTGGAACTCTTTGATACTGAGGAATCGTTCGAAATAGGACTCTATTGCATGTAGGTGTGTCCCGGTCCCCGGTGTCTGGCTGAGCCCTTCTCTATTGACGGAAAAGCGGTAGACGACATAGTTTTGGGATAATGTCTATAGAGCAAAACGGACACTAGCAAGGGAACAAGGGGGAATGATTCGGGACTTATAATGATTTTCTTTAGGTATCTAAGATTCGCACTGTTGGAAAATGTGATTAATTTGTTGGACTCAAATCAAAAATTTAACAAGAGATCTTATGATTCCTTTATATTGTGCTATTGGATGTAATCAAGTATGAATGGTTCCAGACCTAGGAATTGCAGTGCACTTCAAGAGGATTTAGAAGGCCTTCCTTGAGAGGACCGAATAGGACGACTATTCTTGGAATTCGGATTAAGGAGCATACTCCATACCTTCATATCAAACAAATTATAGATGGCATTAACAGACAATACCCTCTTAGATCTATGAACTTAGCAGATATTTCCAGCATGGGAAGTCATTAGTGACTAAAGTCAGAGATGATTGGAGATTTATAGGTAGGTGGTATTGTACGTAAATTTTGGACGTACCTTAATAATGTTATTGTTGCTATACTTTTATTTGGATTCAATAGAATCAATACACAATCGAAAACAAATCATATGACCTATTAAAATGTTATAAGGATCATGTTGGAATTTTTTAAATTAAATATGTAAAAAATTTGTTTTATTATGAAGACACGAAAATGAATTAACTTTGATGAATGAAAACCCTTATTAAAAATAAAAAGAATTAATTCATAAAGTAGTGGTGTATATACAACCAGCACATATTAAATTTACAATAAGAAACTTCTATGTTGCGCCCCAATTTAATAATAGTAAAATCAAAATCAAATAAATTTTAAATTAGATTTATTTTAATTAAAACAAAATAGAGGAAAGTGAAAATAAATGACATTTTTCTACCAAATTATATTTAATACTTCGTAGGATATCATTTATCTCTAATAACATCCAAACAGGCGTGGACTCTATAATACTCCACAATTCGTTTAAGTTTAATGGATTTGAATCCTAAACTATTAAATCGACGTTATTCTAAAGGCTGTCGATCGGATTCAGATTGGGACTTTGGGCGGGTTAATCAAGAACAGAAATTTATTGCTCCATAAACCAATTCTTCATTATCCGTATTCAATAATTCAGTAAACATTTTATTAACACTAGGCTTACTGACATGTTTTTATACCTATCTATCATTTATTTTTTAAAACAGAATAAGACTAATTTCGCCTTCTTTTAACCCGCGATATTCTTTAGACATTGAGTTTTTCGTATTCGTTGTTGAATGGTTCCAACGCTGGTTCTTTTTGAATTTGCTACGTTTGGTAGGATTGGAGAATCGGATTATAGGGCAAATTCTACGAGCCATTTTGGATCGGTTGTTGTTACTTTTCGTTGTTACCTTCGTTGTTTGGACAAGCTCATGGTAAACGACCCACTTTGGTTGCCGATTGAAAAGAGCGCTAGAAGGGTACACCAGGGTAGTCAACTAGTGTTCGATAGCCTTCTTGACGATCTTTTTTAGACGCATTGCTGAAGAAACCAGAACAAATCGCCTTTTGTATACGAACTGTGTTTTTACCAACAGAGACTACGTCGAACTTGTGACGGTCCATGATCCCGAGTAGCTGCTTCCGCATATCCTGTGCTCTTTTTAGAGTTCTAATTTGCACAAAATTCTCATAAGACCAACCATTCAAGAATTTGTTATTTATCCAACTATTATACCAAAACACGCATTATACTAAATAAAAAAGCTTATATGATAACAAAAATATTGTTATAGACATAATTTGATATCTAGAATGTCTACATAAAATAGGTATAGTATTTTATAGATTCTTTGGTGAGTAATTGTAGGAGAAATATTTAAACCTTATCTACATTTTACTTTACGAAATTCAAAGTATTTCAAAATGATGCGTTCCGTAAACCTAGTGCTAAACTGGTTCGAGTAAATTTCAAAATATCATCATCTGCTAAATAGAAAGAAATTCAGAATAAAATAAAGTTTCCAACGAAGGTACTTTTTAAGCATTTTCATGTTCTCTAAAATTTTCAGATATACATAAAAATCTGTAGTTATTTTTAGTGAAACATATTAAAATGTAATTTTTCGATAATATATGCAATAAAATAACTTTTCTCTGGCAAGTTTTACTACTAAGTAGAAGTTCCTTGAACTACGAGAACGATTTTAAGCGTAAAATTGGTAAACGATCTGCAGTAGAGTTTACACTCACTTCCGAAGTAAGTTTTAATCCAATTTTAGTACTATCAGTCATCTCAGAAATCTCATGGCCGGGCTCCCGAACAGAAGACCCACTGCCAATTTCTTATGCAATCACTGGTCCTATTGACTTCCATACTCCCATGGGGGTGTATCAGTTCCCCCCCCCCCCCACCCCTCCCACTAGGGTTCTCGGCAGATGTGATATGTCCCGAAAATAGAACAAAAGAAGAACAGGGGTGGCATCACCAAGATATCCCGTCGAGTAATTCCAGTTTTATAGAAATTCATGAATTATTCAGGATGCCGTAGATATGACACGATAGCCCACTTTGAAATTGACAACGTTTGTACAAGTAACCGAAGCCAGTTTCCCAGAGAGAGTAGGGAGTTGGGGGTGGGATGGAATGGAATGGAGGCAGTGGTGTAAAAAAGCGAAGCACTAACAAGAACAAATGCTAGGAGTCATCTGGATGGATGCTGTTGGTCCATAGACCATTCGACTCTTAGCCAGTGGTTGGTGCGGGAGGTGAAAAACGTAGGAGCTAACAATCGGGAGCACATGGGAGAGGAGCCTTTAAAAAAAAAAAAAAAAACAAAAAAAAAGGCCCTATATTGGCTCGCATGTATGTAATTCGATTGCGGAACGAGATGACGACTGGACAAAGGCATTCGATCAGGCCAGGACGGGGACACATACATCTGCCAGGACGGGGACATATACATCTGCCTGGACCTTGGTGGGGTTCCCATTCATGGCGCAGAGTGGCATCATCATCGGCTTTCATTGCCTCTTCCCATATAGGGTATATAGGGTATATGGGGCTCTATAGAGACTAGGAACGTTTGATGGCCTTGTTTTTCATCCTGTGGCCGTCATGTGCCGGAATCCCACTTTGTACACCTTCCCATCTACTCCCCGACCCATTTGCCTAGTGCGGTCCCATTTCTTTTGTTGTCCCCATCAGCTGTACCATGTATTGAAGACAAATTATCGGATCTGGACCATTCGGTTTTGTCAGCCTCCACAGGGCGGTTAGAAAAGCTATTTGGGGGCAGATTGGTTGCCTGCCCTTTCCTTACCAATGGAGGACAATTAAGTAGCACTTTGATGGTTTGTCGCCGTTTCATAAGTCATTTCGACAAGAAATATGGGATATATATGGACATACATACATATGTGAGCCATTACCCTGAATCGGTTGGCTTTCTTCAAGTCACATTGACGTAGTAACTCACTTTTTCAACCGGTGATGTTTTTGGGTGGGAGTTTACATTAAACCATAGGTTTACGTGTTATCGGACCTGACAAAACATTGGTACAATTTTTCTTTTATATATCTCAGTTATGGCTTAGAATAACATATCAAAAATTTATGAATGTGCATGATACATTCTCTTTTGCACAATTTAGTAATTTTGTCTCTGCGAGACATGAAATGAGTTGAAATGAGTTATCACTTATAAACATTTAAGTGAGAACAAATAACTTAAAATTTTTAAAACCTATTTTGAAAAGGAACGATTTATTTTAGAGAAGGATTGGGCTATGCATAGTAGGTATGTTTAAAACGAAATGTTGATTGTAAGCAATAACACGAAGGCAAGCAGAAGAAAAAAAGGCTCTTTATGAGCGCTTTATTGCAAAAAGAGAGCGGTTTAAACTTGTCTGTTTTAGGATGTTTTACAATTTTCCTTTTAATTATTTAAGTAAAGTTGACTACATGATCAAAACAACATATAAAATATTCTATTAAATTAACAGGATAATTTATTAAGTCAAAAGAGATCTGTCCAGACTGCACAAAACACTTTTTTAATACAAGTTATACAAGTAACCTATGCTTAATTTGAAATTTACTCATATTAAAATCAATACAGTTATCGTACTTTTTAAAACAGGCTTTGAAAGACTCTATCGGGCTAAACATTGTGTACCAGGTTCGATGAGTTTCGGTTTGTAAAAAATTATGTTTTCTAAGGAATATAGAAGGCATGTTAATGTTACGATAACAAAAGCTTGAGACAGTTAATTTCACCGATTAACAATGAATAGATAAAAACAACCTTAAAAATTTCCCGATGACACTCCAACGTCTGTAAATCAATTAATTTTAGCTTGCTCTCATAGCAGAGCAAGTCCAGACTGTTCTACCAAGGTAAATCCCTCAGAGCGAAACACAGAAAATTCTTCTGAAGAGACTCTTGGTAGATTCTTGATTTATGTATCGTATAAAACGCACCAAACAATGATCCTATATTCAATAATTGGTCTAACAAACCCTACATAAACAGAGACTTATGGGTCCTTGACTTCTTTCGACCATCGTCTTATAAATCCTTCGACAGAGTTACTTTTATTAGTAATAAAGTCTAACTTTTGATTTAGTATCAAGCCTAGGTCTTTCATATGGTCTACGTTTGATAATGGAGAATCATCCAGTACATAATTAAAGTAAAATTAAAATTAAGTAAATGTAGAAACCTTCCGTGAAAAAATCAAAATAGAATATTTATCAACATTTAGAAAAAGGCGATTACGAGGCAATCGTCGAGACAAGTAAATTTCTAAAACATCTTGACATCTTCAGCATAAATAAGAAGATCTGAATTAGTTACAACATCCGGAATATTATTTATAAGTAATATAAACAACAGTGGGCCTAAGTGACTCCTTTGGGGGACTCCAGAAGTCACAGAAAAGCTCTTCGATAATTGTGACTTAAATATTCCCTTCTCTGAATGATCAGTCAGATACGAACCTAACTAATGAAGAAACTTAGAAGGAATTCTGAGAGATGTAAGTTTCGAAAAGAGAACTTTATGTGATATTTTATCAAAAGTTTTATTAAAATCGGTGTAAATGCAATCGATCCTATGTCCTCTTTGCATTCCCCCTAGGGCATACGAAATTAAAGACGCAAGGTTAGAAGTAGTCGATAAGATCCTCACAAAGCCATGCTGTCTATGCGAAATTAAAGGTTCACAATGGTAGTAGAAATGATCGTAAATTATTAATTCAAATAATTTAGGTATGACATAAAGATTTGTAATTACTCCCGACATCTCATCGACTTTTCTTATATTTATAAGGTCGTGATGAATGCTAATTTCCATAAGATGGGGAACATTGAAGAGTCAAGGGAAAGAATGAACAAATGTAACAAGGTGAGTGTAAGGGAAGCAGAACAAGCTTTCAGCACCGAAGTGGGAACTCCATCAGGCAAATGTACTTAAATATCGATCATTTAAATCTATTTTCGCATTTTTTCCGATTTTTCTTCAATTTTTTAGCTAACCTACTGGGCACAATACTCGTATCTCACTTATTCATTCTTGCCCTATATAGTCGGGTATGTGGATATTGATTAGTATCTTCTTCCCCAAATTTCTCAACCCTACTTTTGATGGGTTGCTTGTATATTGTACCGCCCACGCCATCCTAAAAAGGCGAATTTTCCCTTTCGTTGGTCGGACAACAACTCAATTTTCCACGAAATTTCGCTTAACGACGGAAATATTTAAATTGTTAACTTTAACGGCGCCAAACGGAACAGTATATTTCATGAATTTACCCAAAATGTTTGCCTTTTACAGTCGCAAAGGATTCCTCTCGTTGAGTCGAACTCGAAATGGTTGGGTTCTCTACATACACACGTCCCTTCCCGTTCCACCCATTCCCCAATCCACTGGCGAATGCCACTTTTATGCTCCATGTCATTCCAGCAGCTCAGCATTTTGGGCACAATTTACAATTTAACGAAATTAGGAGACCGTCCGGCACCCGAAATGCACTCACATCGCATGAATTTCGCTAAATAAATTCCGTAACGACTAAAACATGTGTAAATAAACTGCATGTGACCTGAAAATAGGGGTGTGTTCCGAAGTGGCGGCTAACTGTGGAATCTTTAGAAGGTCGGGACTCATTTGTTGATTAAAGTCTATTTGCTAAGTAATGAAATTTATTGTTAAACGATCTTGGTATAGTGTAAGGGCCCAAGTATAAAATTTTACATTAGTCTTAATTTATACTCTCTGAACACGTACGAGTATATCTTGAAAAATGTGTTCATTTTAAGTAGTTTCAATAGTTAAATCAACTAAAGGGATATTAACGTATTAACTATATGCACCCTTAATTTTAAATATTCTTAAATATTTAATTTTAAATTTAATAACTAAATTTTTAAGCTTGAAACTGATTTCTTAACGTTCTTTCTATTTTACTTTAAATGAATGTGGCAAAATTTATGAGTGTTGAATTGATTAGTAGGTGGCGGGCAAAATTTTGTTGTAAGCTATTTAGTGGCATTTTCAAATTGCCATTACTAAAGAAATAATATACGGACAGGTAGGTATATATGCATGATTTATTTAATTAAGCACTCTGCAGTGTTGTGTCATTTAAATTTCAGTGCCTAAAGTGATTAGATCGCTGGGTATGTATAAATTTCAGTGATCTTCATTTTTCATAATATCAATAACTTTTTACAGAAATTAGAAAAATTATTATTTCCTTCCAAATTTGGTATTACAAAGTATTACAAGGCTTCAGTAATTTATAAAATTAAGTTTTTGATCTCACGACATTTCAACGTTAAAGTTAACAACCTGGTTTCATTCTTGGGGGGATTCTGTGCTTTCAAAACGGTGCATCCTAGCGATTATTGGACCTCGATTCAGTTGATCGGGGTCGCCACTTAAACCACCCAACCAACCAATCAAGTTTTTGATAATTTTGTCCTTTTACTTTTAGATATAGCGATTTACGTTTTTTGAATATCGAAATATTCTGATTTTTAGAAAATGGAAAAGAAAACAGAAAAAAATTTCATCTATTTAGGTATTAATTAAAGGTAAAATACATTCTCTTCGATAAATCGCTAGGTTTGAGGGCGTTAGCTACTGCAGTGTAATTGGGAAAGAAATACCGGGATAGTAAAGACTAGATGATTCCTTCATGTCGGTCGGCGACCTTTTGGGCTTCAAGGAACCCCAAAAACATATCGGACAATAATTAGTACAGTTGCCCCGAATCGTTCTCTACCATAGAGAGAATTAAAGAATTAAAGAAATCGAGTTGTCTGAAAACAATGAAGCAAATTTAAAATGTCGATGACCTACAGAAAAGCCTAGATTGCCGCCAAAAATGGAAAAAAAAGTGAGACTATACTTCGTTAAAGCTCATCGACACTTTAGAGCGGATGATTGGAACAAAGTAAGTCCGGTGTATTAATTTAAAAATCGAAATTTTTATAAACAATAAGATTGTTTTCAGCGATGAAACAATGCTCCTCCACGTTCTCACTACCTCAACAAATTTTGTGCGAAGGAGGCCGGAAGAGAAGCTTCAACCTTTCTGTATCTGGAGTAATGTTTTGGGGGTGCACAAGCGAGAGAGCCCCAGGCCCCCTCTATAAAGTGGATGGTACAATGGGCCAGGACCAGTATATAAAAGTTCTAAAGAATATAAATATTGCCTTACATCGCCAACACAGGGCTCAAACGAGAAGGGTGGATCTTCCAACAGGACAGAGCACTGTACCATGCAGCTAAATCTGTTAAAAGTTTTATGTCCAAAAATCACATTGCTATCTTTTCTTGGTTAGAAAATTCCCCCAGCCTAAACCCCATAGAAAACGCTTTAATTTAAGTTTTAAAGAATATTTGTACCTTTGTTTTTTGAAAAATTAGACTAAAATTTAGACTAGAAATAAAGAAGTTTTATTGGTTTAATTGGAACTTTTAATTAATATAGGAAAACATTTTTTTGTTTCGGTGTACATAATTTCCAGATTGTGTGTTATGCCTGGGGCACCCATGAGGATGTTTAAAACGTTAGTCCCAAAAACATTTGTCTCTGTCCGGTCTGTGTGACCGCGTTTGCAGTAATCTGGTCCAGAGGTATCCAATTCTAGGAACAGAAACACCCGAAACAGACGATTGCGGCCGCATGAGAGCTTGAACCGCAGAATGAAATTCAGAATTAGTGGTCCATCGCGGGCATTTTTGCATATCCCCATAAAAAGCAGACTCCGCTGAACACAGGGGTCTCATGGACCATGAATGCCTGGGTAAAAAAAAAAAAGAAAAAAAAGCTCGATCCGGCTGAGTGGCGAGCAAAACTGGGACAACATGAGCCGCTCACTTAGCGGCGGGGCTAGGATTTGGTTCCTGGACTCGAGTGTGTCGCCGATGGAGCGCCTAATTATCCCGCAGGCACTTGGGGGTGAAAGAAGTCTCACAGTGCAAATTATTCTGCCGCAGGAAGGCAACAGAAGCCGCAGAGCTCAACTCCTCATAATTTACGAGGATTCAATGAAGTTGGAGGAGCTCGTGAACGACTTGGCCACAATGCCAGCGGCGGTGGCGGCGGTGGCGGCGGCGGCGGTGGCAATGGTGGCACCATCCCGCATCAGCCCCGAGAGCAACGAGCCCAGAAAGCAACAATTTTCGGGCTGAAGTATCACGGATTTAACAATAAACGACACCCGACAGAATGGGAATAAATTCGGGCTGGCACCCGGCAACTTCTGTTTTGCGTGTTGAACAACTGCAGCCCGGCGTTTTGGTTTCGGTGTGCACGCTGTCAACGTGTTTTCTGCTTGTTTGAGCTTCTGTTGCAACTTTGAATGCTCCAGTAAAGTGGCTATGGGGCTGCGAGCCTGCGGCTGCCTAGGGCTCCTCCAGGACACCACCGTTGCCCCATTCCAATCACAATCATGACGTCGGTGTGCGACGCGGTGCAACGACGATGCCATGGCAGCGGTGCTCCGCCACCGGATGGTGGATAATGATGGCATGAGTTCCACATCCCAACCGACCCCCATAGTCCCAATGCCTCAAATGCAGCCCCCCAGTTCGCCTGTGCTTCCAGCTGGCTTAATGCGATTCGAGCAGTCGACCCAAACTATGAATTTTCGAGCCCAGGCGACCATAGCGAAGATATGGAAAACAGGATTACCATTCGAGTCCTGTGCACTTCCCTCCGGGAACAGCCAGACTTATCGTGACTGCATGGTTTGTTAAGAGATTAACGGGACGGTTTACATAGTCCTGCTTGTTCGGAGGGACTTCAGGTGAGAAACGTTTCTTTAGACCTAACTTTAAGGAGATTTGTAAGAAAAACATAAAACTTAGAGGAAATAAAAGGGCAATGTGTAATACGGGACATACCTCTTCCATTTAAGGTTTTATTTTCGTGTATAGACCAAACTATTTAAGAGTAATTGGTATCTTTCCGAACACTGCCTTATTATTGTTATAAGTTTTCTATATTTACTGTTTTATAAATCATTAAATCATTCACTTACTTCTTTACTCACTCAATAGACAAAATTCGTTTTCATTCGGATTGTTGAAGATTACATAAATAAAGGTCCTATTCATAGAATGAAAACTTCCTTTATTTTATAAAGTTTCTCATTTTATATTAAATTCTAAAGGAATATACCAATTCATAAATTTTTATAATATAAAACAAAATAATAAAATTCTTTACCACAATAAGAAATTATATAAATTTATTTAAATATTTGAAATCTCAACAAAACAATAAATTCAATAGATTCATTCAAAGTAAAATTCAGAAACAGACAGACAATAAAAATGTTCTTTAAAATCTGTTAAATTCGAAATATGTTTGGTTGTAATTTTCGTACTTCGTAGTACTACCAGTAGTACACATGGTACTTCCTTTTAGGGTGCTTTAAATTTTTAAATACGTTCTCTACAACTATGTTGTCTTTTTTAAATATGCTATAACATCATCTCTATCTTCTTTTGATTTAAGACCAGTAGTCTTTTTATTTCCGGGAATGAATTTTTTAGGATCTTCTAGGTAATCATTTAGCGTTTTTTCATTCCAAGTGATACCACTCTTTTTTTGTGCATCTGAAAATGCAAATCCAGTACATGTTCCAGCCTTTTTCCCGAACAGTCCAGCCAAGTTGGGTCCTTCTTTGTGTTTTCCACCCTTCTCAACAGTGTGACATGTACTGCATTTTTTTATGAAGATTTTCTTACCCTTTTCCGCATCACCACCCATTATTTTAACGTTTTTTAAATTGATAAACTTTACAAAATAAATTTATAATTAAAGAAATACGTCAACGTTTATCAAAATTTGAGGGTTGTTAGTAGTCTTTGTCAATTTGGTTTTTTTGAAATATTTTCATTAAATCAAGTAGATTAAGGTCTAGTGATTTTTGATTTTATTAATAAAAATCATCTGCAAGTTACTTTATAATATAAAAATTGAAATTATCATATTCAATATTAAATATTAAGAAATATTTTCTCTATACCTTTTTAAAGTTTTCGATTTTACTTCGAGTTGAATTATTTTCACCTATTTTCGTAAACAATTTAAGAAATCTTAATCGTTAATTTCCTTTAAATTCAGTACTGTTTTGATCCGTTGTTTGTGGGGTTCTTAAAACTTTTGAAGCCCAAAATCTGAAATCTCTTTAGTCAATTTGATAATCCTATTAAGAGGTAACAAATCACACAACAAACATTTATTATCATTAAAGTTGTTGGATATTACGCAAAATTCAGATTGGATGTGGCTTTACAAGGGCTTATATAATTTTGGAAATTATTTGGCGTTAGAAAGGAATCGGATATTTAGTTTAACAACTTACATAATTTTCTTACAGCTTCTAAAAATAGTAAATGCTAAAGAGGATGGAAAATATTTTAGCTAAGGCGAAAATAAGCGAGCGAGGTAAAAAGCACCAACCATAATGTGCTCTCGCGAAAAACCATATCCTGGCAAACTTAAGGAGCCCTCTAAAAATAATGTTTCGCCCCATGAAAGTTTACATCAATCATCCTCTGCCACTTAAGGGATTTTCGGGAATAACCAGCACCCACAGTCCCATCTTTCGTTTCGTGGCGCGGAAAAACTTTCCTGTTAAACAGCAAAACGATGAACACTTCGATATTTTGCGCTACATTTTATCGGGTATACAGGAGAGTCTGGAATATCAGAGAGATTAATCGATAACCGATTTGAGCTATAAAACTCCTTAAGGAACAGATGCAGGACTATTAGGGGACGGTCCTGTGTGAATCATTTGAACTCCAGATGGCAACGTACAAATAACCTTATCTGCATTTCAATGGTGCTCCAGTGCCTTTCTCAGTTCGCCGGGATCCTTTTTGGGGTGGGGGGGCTGAGAGATGGAAAAAATTGGTTAGAAAGATGGGAGCGCAGAAACAAATAAATTTAAAACCCTTTCGAGGGATTGCAGCAAATCTCGAGGAAAAATGCATGAGCACACCAAACGCGAGGGGTGGGCTCAGAAACTGCATGAAATCGGGGGTCTATTCGGAGCGTGGAGGGTCGGTGCTATAATAATCCGAACAGGAACAATATTTGCTTTCTATTAGAGCAGGATCTGAATGGTGGATCTGCGTCCTCGTTTTGATGTGATAGTTATGCACTGGGACCGAACTCCAGAATTGCTGGAACGCCATCCGGCAACTTATTCCTGTGGATCGGGCAAGCGGGGGCAGTAGTTCTCGTTCTGGGATTCTTGACAATTTCCGAACTGCACCAGACCCGTTCTAGATGTTTGTTCTCAGGTCCATTGAGCTTAAATCGTCGACTGGAGTAATTTTCATGCCCCCAGCAGACCCATATCGATATAAATGGACGCTGCTGGGAATGACATGGATCGCAAAGCGCGGCCCGTGTCGTTTCGTATTTCCAGTCACGTTTTTCCCATAATCGGAAAATTTTTCAATTTCAACTAAAAATGTTGTTTTTCCGTTGATTTGTTGAATTGTTGGAGCGATTCGTAGACCCTGGTCTCGTTCGCGTACCCCAGAAAATGTTCTAGGGTGCGTTCAGTGTAAACTACTTTCAGAGCAGAGGGAGGACCCTGAATCCTTTGGGGCATACTGACTCCCTAGACTCAGCATCCCTACAGTTCCATTTTTATGATACCAACGTGAATTGTGGGGGTATATAGCGCTTTTCCGGACTACGATGGGAGTGATTTCTAGAACTATTCTCTTTCAGCTGCTTGGATGACGAATGCACCGCACTTGGCGCTAAGTTTATCAGTGCAGTTTTCGACCAAATTCAATTTCGCTTTAATTCAATATGGGCTTGCTTTCACGGCCAATAAAGATGGTAGTTGGTACCGCCCTACCCTCTGGGTACCAATTTTCAATTGCGAAGTAATTCGAAAGTCCCAAGGCTGGAGGAGTTCGAAATCGAGCTACAGATGCTCCAGAAAGGACTTGGTGAAGGTAGAGAACCAGGAGAAAAAGAACATCAAATATCGTAAATATAGGAGCCACCCGTAGTATCAGGGGGGAGGGGGGGTACTTCGTACAAATATGTGCACGACACTGGAATGCTCCTCAAGAATTTTCTGATTTACTTTCTCCGTACGGGACAGGATAGCGGAGGGGTGGCTGGGTCCTGATTGGAGCGATTTACGTTGCACAGAGCAACGACATACAGAGCCAGTAAAGGACTTTGAGGGCGAAAATCGTAAAAGGTGCTAAGCACTATCGTCTTGCTAGAGTTAAATCTCCTGCGGTAGACACTTTTTTATATATATATATATATCCCTAGAAACTTTAGACGGCGTTCCTCGTTTAGGGCAATCGCAATTTCAGTGAGTGAAGGAGTACCGCAGGGCACAGGTTCGAGTAATTGCTGTTTTCAAATTTATTTGCTACCGGTGTACTTCAATACGCCTCGACACATGTACTGTTTACTTTTTTTCGAAAAATATTTTCAATTTAAGAAATAAGGGAGTGTTTACCAAAAGGTTGGTCAAATACTAGAGGACTTAACTTGATATCAGTTTCATAGAAATGTATTACAATTTTAAAATACAGGATAACTTTTGCAGTAGATTGTTTTCAATTAATGCAAATATTTCACTAGTTGGTAATTATTAAACATTTTGTTCAGTATTGCACCGAATATAAATATAATCCGATTTATCGAAAATGTTTGAATATATTGTCATGAAAATTGTTCAGTTTGGCTTTGCATTTTTCAGCTTAAGGAATGGGTTTTGTTTTTTGTTTATGAAACCATACGAGTATTAAACAAATTTTATTTCACCGAATTAAAATTCATTAAACTGGGTTGATATTTGAAATCACTCAAATAGACTTAATTCATATGAAAAATTTCAATATATGCGAATAATTTTCTTCATTTAAATGAATTCCTAAAATTGCTCTAGAACTTTATAGTCGTTCTAAGATGTGATTATTCAAGAAATTCTTATAGAAGTAGAGGAGACCTGTTGCAGGATTGGTCTGTTTTGAAAACATACATACATATAAAGAAAAGTTCACGATTTTCTTAAGGAAAGAAACGAAATGATGGTGAGACTTTGTAGCAATATGAATGAGGTTTCGTCTAGACTTGAGTCTATTAGGAAAAAACATAAAAATTGGATTGAGTTCAGTTTATGTCCGTGTTTAAAACCTTAAATTCAAATTTCATTACTTTCCTTGAACAGGATTTGATAGGTATGTAATTAAGTAATGGATTTTATTTTCATACATAAGAGGGCTAATTCAAATTTGAATTGGTAAAACTGTTAAAAGTTTTTAGGATTGACCAAATGACCAAATGGTGATCTAAAACATGTTCAAATAGCGCCAACCACTGCAACCGAAAATCCACTCAAATCGAGTTGTATTGTTGGACATTAAGATAATTACAGCATTCGAAATCGCATTTAGTGCAGATTTGGGCGTGGTAACCGTCACTTTGGCACGGCTTAGCAAAATCCCACCTCAATTTATCGTGATTTGCATTTCTGCGGAAAGTGGTCCCTCTGGTGCGCTTGTTTCTCACCGCCACGGCATCCGATGCGGAGAGCTGCGAAAATCCAAATAATTTCATCAAAGTGAGCATTTTATTGTTTGGCAAGTTTATAATTTGCGCAATGCTCCAATACCGCAGGTCCCCTCGGGATATATGTTCGGGTGATGGGAAAGCTTTTCTCTCCCTCATCCCTCTATTTACGGCGATTAGACATGGCCCGTAAGTAGTTAATTACAGTGAAATTCGATTGAGGCCGGGGGATTTATCAGTTCTCTATGCAATTGACTAGTTTCGGGCCATTAATTTGAGTTATCGGTCTCCCTACCGGATCCAGTAATTTATTATCTAATTCGATTAATTTTCAATTAAACTCAGTTCACACCAGAGGCCTTCGCGGCCATAAATACCCATCACTTTGCTTACAAAAGGCACCGATCGGTCCCCAATTACGCTTCAATTTGCTGAATAATCACACGGAGGACATCTCCGCCAAATGGCGCTGTGCTGGCGCCAGGGATGAACCAGAGGTTAGGGTGGGGGGAGGGGGTTGTCTATAAGACACAGCCTTCCGATCCTTTAATAACTCTAAATCGGTTTAGATTTCCAATAGCCAGGATTAGCCGAAACGTTCCTTCCATTGAGACCTATGATGCGGGATTAGCTATAAGCTCTCTTCGGATTGAGGTCCGTTCCCGGTTCAATTGGGCTTAAGTTTTGACTCTCTAAAGCTCCGTGAGCGCTTCTCAAGTGTGACCCTCGTCACACGATGGCTTCAAAACTCCATCAGGGAGGTGATGGAAACTTTATTCACTCACCCACTCACCCACTCCTGCCGGATAGTAAAGCGTCTTTGCCAGATGAGTCTGGAATCTGGACCGGTGCAAGATTGCTTAGAGCCTTCGTACCCGTGCAAAGTCCAGAAATTTAACACAGAAATCTCCGACACATTTTCCTACTTAAAGGATTGCCGGTTGTCGAATGTGCTTAATAGCAGGCCTGCACCCTCTGGATGGTGGCAAGTCCTTCAGGAGTTCCCGTTCTTAAACCCCTTAAATACTGCCCTTACTGCTGGTGCCGAAGGAGCAAATCTTTTTGTCGAATTGGAAAAAATGTTCAAGATATATACCCCAATATCACGGGAAAATTTTTAGCGAATCGAATCTAAGTTGATAGTATTTTCTACACGACCTACCCCTCTCTTATACCCTGTCGCCCCTCTTAGCGCCTAGTCCTAGACCTCTATTTCTTAAAAGTTCCTTCTAAAATGGAAGGAAGTCAATTAAAATTCTTCAATGATAGTTTTTTACGATGCTATTCTAGGAATTTTTGCATTTTACGAAGTTTCCCGAGAAAAGCATTCTCAGTGGGACTGCAAATTGCATAATACCAGCCGGCGGTTAATAAAATTTTTTCCCATTTTGTAGACGATGAAATTCAGTGGAATTTATGACTTTTCCTGGGCACTGGGCACATAGATTATGTTGAAGTAATCTCAGCAAACATGGAACCTTTTTTGTTTTTTTCACTAAGAAGATAAGACTGTAACAAATTTTTTTTGATTAGATAAAATAAACCTTTTCTAAATCGTTTTAATATTTTAAAATGTTCGAAATCGTATACGAAAAAAGTTTTCTAGTAGACTTTAAAAGGTTTTGTACACACTAATGTCTATAAATTTATATATATATAAATTTTGATGGAAGGTTACATGGTTTCAGGTAAAAATATAGGGGTAGAAATTTTATAAATCTATAACTTTTCGAAAATATCCCATGTACGAGTATATCAAGATTTTTGGATATAAAAATATTCAGGATATCATAAAATCAATAACAACCAACGTTTTTAAAATAATTTATTTCTTTAAAGTTGCATATATAAGTTAGCTACATTATGTAAAAAAGGACCTTAATTTTATTTTAAAAGAAGACAAGAAAACCTGATTGATATGTAGTCTATTGAGTTTGTTATTAGAAAAACATTTCCAACACCTTTTCAAAAATTTAATGGATAACGTAAAGTAGGACAATTCAACATTATTGAATAGGATAGCTTTTTACCTCATCACCGCATTAAGAATAAAACTGAAAATCTGTGGAAAATCTAACGAGTGAAAACATTTTCGATTTCCCTTTCTGACAAAAGGGCTCGCAAATGTTCGAAGTGCTTAGATATCTTGGGCGTACAAAAAGATGCCAATCATTTAGGAGAATGCAGTTAATTCCAACTTAAATGAGAAATTCCCTGCCGTCTATAACAAAAGGTGCGCCACCGTTGAATCCTTTCTGCCCGGACACGTATTTGTGCAAGAAAACTTGCTCGAACGTAATTTCCTGAAGAGAAAGCGAATCCCTCAAACCATCGTCCTGCAAATACGATTGGCAGACAGCCGCCGTCGGGAGGACGTTCCTCCTGTTCCAGATCTCCAATATCTATCCAGACACGGTGGCTATCGATTAACCATTCAGGTGTGTGCCGTACTTAACAAGCCATCGATTCTTCGAAGGTTTTCGAGTGGCATAAAGAGATTACTCACAATCAAGAGCCCTCCGTTGGCTCACAAGAGAATCCAAATAAAGAAAGTCCCTTAGATTTCTGGGTGGGAAGGGGATGCTTCTTCGAGATCTTGCACTTTCTTCATTTGCCCCCCTCCCACAAAGAGGCTTCCTGTGTCCTACCGCGCGCTGTCTGAATGTCTTCGACGAGGTATACGTTTTGTATCCTCGCGTATTTGCACATAGGGCTCATGAATATGCATACCCTATGAAAAATACACTGAAGGGGAAAAAAATTGGACTAACCCTTAATTCTCATTTTGAATAATCATTACTAAAGATATTGAGTATGTTTTGTAATTAAAAGGTAATTTTAGGAAGTTTTTTATAAAATAAAATTTTAAATTAAGAATAAATTTGAATTCCCTAATATGTATATAAAATCTGAGTCTTTGAATTGTTTAGTTTTTCAAAAATAATAAATTCCAAGTGGTTTCGGGGACGGTTATTCCAAGTATGCTAACAAAAGTTAAGAAATAAATTTATTATCAAAGTTTAATATTTTTTCTTGTCTGTTACTTTTAAGAAGTAGTCCTTGAAACGATATCCTTTTACTTTATCAATTCTAAAATATAGTTCTTGGATAATCTTTTCAAAGCATGAGTTGAATAGTGGTTCTATTTTTTGCGTGTCAGTGTTAAAAAATGAAATTTCTGGATAAGAAACTCGGAAGGGAGCTGGGATCTCAATTCTTGTCTAACTCTCATCCGTCACTAGCTCAGAAGCTCCTCCTCGGGAGTTTTGGAGGTAGTTACGGAGTAGATTTCCGTTTAAAGTTCCCTTTTTTTTTGCAACTTATGGTCTATAAGCCCTGTGTGTAGGTATTATCCTTTGTCCTCCCTTCGTTCATCTCCTACTTCGAGATCCGCCCTTACCACAGGGTGTATCTCGACAGGCACGAAAGTACTTCTTGTAAGACGAGGGCATCGAGGGGGAAGGAAATGTTCTGCAACAAAAGAAATTTTTGAGACAAACACAGAGCCCCGTACGGGATCCTTTCCCTCAATTCATATGAAGCGCCTCTCGCAGATTTTCCAGCTTCAGAAGTTTTGAAAACTTTTTCATATTGCATTCCACATCTGCCCCCATTCCAGATCTATCGCACCCACAAGATGGTCGGGGGTATCCCGAGGGTTTCTTGGCACCAGGCGAACACCACAATGAAAGCTGATAGTTTCGCTCGACAGTCAGCCTTTCAGCAGTTAATAAATGGAAGAGTCTCGCCTTTCGAGTGGATTTCCTTTAAGTGGGTTTGGACGGGCACAGCTGTGGTTTATCCGCGGCTTAACGGGCAGGGAGGGGCTTGCAATATCTTGTGGCAAAAGTCAGGATTATGAGCGACTGGGGCAGGACCACTTTCTATGAAGTTGAAATTCCTGTGAAATGGGATCCTCTAGATTTGCGCTGGGGCATGTACGCTACATTTATAATAAAATGTGGCACGCACCCGCTCTACGCGGATGGCTATGTCCTAGCCTTTTAGAAACCTTTCCTATATAAAGCCCTCAACACTGCCTTCTCCTAATATTGAGGCTTATGAACGTAATTTAAATAGTTCCTTGGATTATTCCCGGCCTTGTTCATATGTTTTGCCCCCACATTGCCCAGTTTTCTCAGTTTTCCAAGTACATGCTCACCACCCATAGGAACGCTAAACAAATTGCGGGTTAGTTTGTCGGGTTCATGACCTCCAGTACGAGGTCTCCCCATTCATTTTCTTTAGTCCAAAGTTCTGAAACTGCAACCCAATGACAAATTGCGGAATTCGCATGCCACACTGTTGCAAATTGTAGGAGCAAGTGTTTTCCAAAATTCTAAGGGTTAGTTACCCGAAGGTTCTTGTCGTCTTAGACCATGTTAAACATAATGTAGTTCGCCATTTCCGGAAACCTTCTTTGGGTTTAGTTAGGGAATAGACTTCTCCCGGTGGAGCGACTATATCCCGTTCAAGTAATAGAGTCCCTGGGGTTTCGGTTGCTGTGACTAATTCCTCTTGAGGTCCCTAAGTATTCCTTGCTCACCTTTAGGTATTAAGACTTAAAGGGAATTGCAAGAACAGGGCACCAGTTTCTGTTTCATCTCCTCTAAGGTATGGGCCTTGGACTTGATACCCTTGCGGGTGACACTTCATTTGAAATATTAAAGGATAACGAACTGGCCTGTCAGGCACATGCATGTCCTTAGGGCAAAAATAATTACGAATTCCTTCGTCGTAGGATACAATATTGTGACATACAGTATCAGGGATGGAGGGAATTTAGGATTACTATTTTACTCTAGAGATTTTCACCGAATCTCGCCTCTTGTGGGTCTGATTAAAATTAAGGGGACAAGTACCGGAAAGCAATATACAAAATTTATGTAGGTGAATGCTTGCAATTTTCAGAGATAGAGGAAGTGCTAATTGACTTAGTTTTTCAATTATCATTTTTTGAAATGGGATCAGGAAAGGAAGTGGAAAAAGGTCGGAAAGGTTTCGGAAATAGTTACATTTCTTTAAAAATGTGATTACTAGGCAAATATGCCTGCACTGTAACAAATGAATTTATTTTTTTAATAACAATTGCTGCAAAATAACTTCGAAACAAACCTGTAACAGTTATGAGTCCTATAAGTTTACTATAGAGTTTTGCTAAACTGTTAGAGGTAGGTACTTTACTACCGGGTTTAGTTAAAATATTAGAAAAAATTAGTAAAATCAAACTGAACGACTTCATCGATCAAAATAATCTACTTCCACACCAACAATTTGGTTTCAAAAGTGGTCACTCCGCAATGCATGTTGTTTTGGTGTAATACTGCATATTGAAACCAAAATACCATAGAAGCTAAGAAATCAATCGGATTAGTCTTACTCAACATCCAGGCAGTGTTTGATACTGTAGAGCACGAAGAGCTTATATACAAAATTATTAAATTTGACTTCCTACCATTTCTTACAACTATTACACGTATTTTTCTTACGAATAACAAATTTTATATGTGCATTGATTCAACTCAGTCAAACTGCCAAGAGATCGTCGCTGACGTGCCTTAAGGATCAGCCGTTGGCCCTATTCTTTATAGTTTATTTACTGCAGATTTTACAGAAATAGAAAGCTGTACCAAATCAATTTTTTGTCTTGTATTCCTCAGCAGTAAATAATCATGGTATTACAAATTATCTACAATTAGCGCTGAACATATTTAAAAAATATTATCACACCTGAAAATTTGAACTAGAAGCTGGAAAAACCCATGCTATGTTTTTCACTGAACGGAGAAAATTTATATTCCTACCGTTCTCCAATTTAATCCTCTGTGGACAAGAAATACCAGGGACGATAGTGTAAAATATCTTGATATTACCTTCAATAAGAGTTTAGCTTATAAACTACAACACATCGATAGTGTACTTAACAAAATAAACATCTTAACCAGGACTCTCTTACACCTATCAATCTTGATATTAAACTTTTAATTTTTAAAATAATTTTTAAGGCAATCATGCTATACGGCACCTCATTGTGATAGAAAGCTACAAAATGCTGATTTAGCAAATTACAGATTGTGCAGAACAAACTATTGAAAATGATAAATAATTTGGCATGATTCTTTTCAACACTACCCGACATTTCTGAAACACAGCTAATAAAAATTTATAGTAAAATTTTATTAAAAATGCACTTTCTCGAATAACCTGTTAATTAAAGGCAACTTAGCATAGACGTTGTTAGCTAAATAGGTTTAGTTAATTAGTTAGCTAATTGCAAGTTAACTGGTAGTTATTAGTAATAGATGTTAAGGTAGTAGTAGATAACTTTACTGGGATTTTTTCAGACCATAATCGGTATTAAAGAAATATATTTAAATAGGGTTATTATCTACGTTAAGATTAAAGATTAAATAAAGCCGCCAATTTAATATCCATTCATTTGGTTCATATTACAATGAATGTTTGGTTAAAAATGTATGTTAAAGTAAAATTAGCTTTTAAGTATATCATGAGAAATATCTTAAATTTATGGCACGTGTAAATATACATCCTGTGCTCTGAAGGTTTTTCTGTGCCTCTTCTTAGCCCCTGGGAGCATACCAAATGAGAATACCCTAATACTTAAAATAAATGCGACGGCAATCCTACTTTTACAGCAGATTTACCATCTCTGTAAAGTACCTTATTTCATATTTGTATATGTGAAGTAGAGGCATCCATTCGTATAGCATCATTGTCAGAATTTTATAAAATCACTAAGGCATGCATCTGCTTAAAAATTTACTTCAAATCAAAATATTTTGAGAAAAAATAAAAAAAAAATAAAAATTCATTTTGTTATAAATCCAAATCTTTTCGTCTTTGTGTCAAATTAGGCAGGCATCTCCTTCGCTTTCTCCAGGAAGGAACTAAGCGTTTGCTTGTTGGACCCCATCCCTGAATTTGGATGAATGAATTTTTTACCAGGCACATACCATCTATTTCTTCTTCTTCTTCTCCCTGCCGTTGGGATCCCACATTTTATCTTTATCATCTCTCTGGCAGAGTCCAAATCTATCTGGGCTCCCCGTGAAAGCCCCAAACAATAGCTGGGGATGATCGAAACAAATCTAAATCAGAGCGCAAATGAATCTCTGAATCTCCTTTAGTCTCCTCCCCTCTCCGAAACCCTCAGCCCTTCAGGCATCAACCGGGCGGAACGTCAGGTGAATATCTCGTAGTTGGTTCGTTATGGGGATCCAAAAATATTTTAGGGGAAGAGGGCCGCCTTTAGGGCATCACCGCTGTATCACGCAGATACATCTGCAGTGAAGGTGGGCTTTAATCAAATTCCCTCAAATTTGCTGATTCTATTTTAATTGAATCATACCATAATATGACCCTCTCCCCCTTCAAACCCTCCGCTATGTGGTATTACAAGCGTTTCACAGGAACCTGTCCCGCAGGTGCCAGTCAACATCTCTGGGTAGTTGCCCTATTAAAAATTTACGCGGTCCGGAGCACCAGGTAATTACATCAAACATGCTCACGAATCAGGCAGCCAGTTACGTCGCCTTTTCGTTTTGATCCTGTCGGGACAGGACGTTTTTCACAACTGAGACCTAAAACTTGGATGAGGATGACTTATTCACCTGAATGTAGGTTAAATTTTATTTTCACCGATAGTAAGGCGCATGACTGCCCCAGAACGAGATTCAGAAGGGCACACTGTCGGGGAGGTATTGTTGAGCTGGGACTATGTTGGCCCTGTGCCAATGTGGAATCTATTTCCATTCCTGGGGTATTACTCCGCGGATAGGGGCAAAATTCTTGCTGTTGTTGAATCAGGGGACATTACGGCAAAAGGAAATGAATTCCTGAAGGTAGCAGGGCGCAACCATGTGACCGAAACCGCTCAAATTAACTTAGGTCAGTACTCCTTGAATTTATTTTGAAACTTTAATGGAGTAGATGTCCGTGGGATTTTGGAGAAGGGGAGGCAATTTCTTGTAATTTTTATTTGCTGGCAAAGCTTTGCACGTTTCGTTAATTTCTTCACGCTTTTCGTGGATTCTGCTTTGGCTAATTGAGGATAAGTTTAGGGATAAATTAAGTAGTGCGGGAAAGGGTGTTATCGCAAATTTTTTTCTTCTCGTAAAATACTTAAACTAGATCTAGAGCATTTTCTTTGCCAATCATACTGAATCCAATAAGTAAACAGAAGTTGTATAGAAGATCTAGGAATAGTCCAACATTTTCAATCTCATAAAAAATCTTATTTCATGGTATAAACAAAATGCAGGTTGCTTTTCCAATTTTTCTAAAAATTTCAAATTTTTGTCTATAATTAAAAATGTCTAGAACAAATTTTCTAACAAAATCAAATATCCTTTTAACTTTTATTTAATGGTATTAAAAACTAACATATGGTAGAGATATAAAAGTAAACAGTGTAAATATCGTTAGATATAAAAATAATTAGTTATAGGTAAACAAAATTAATTTAAACATTGATTTATTTCTATTTGGTATCAATAAAATGCCGCCAATCAAAAGGTAATGCGTATACAAATTCTAAATATAAAGAATACATTTTATTGGTTGTTGAAAATGATAGCAATTAAATTATTTATTAATTTACATTTGATAGGTATTACCTTTTCACACAAAAACATATTTGTTGAGAGTAAAGCTTTATTCTCAATGAATAAATAAATTGTTTGATTTTGATATATGTGCTAAATACATGCAATAGTAAAATAATTATTTTCTATGGGAAATTATTCAAACAAAACATGTCTTTTAATGAATTGAAAATTTTTGAGTTATTGAAAAAACTGCTAATGATTAATAAACAGGTTAGCGGTTTGAGTTATTTAATGTTCTAAAATTAGAGATAAAATATAAATTAAATTGTTATGGTAATGTTTTATTAGATAATCAAACGTTTAAATTGTCCTTATTTCCGAGACTGTCGGTAGTTATTATAAAATATTTTTGGTAAAAAGAACATGTTCATGTTCATAATACAAAAATTTTCATCATATAACACATCACTCAATAAGTTTCCTTCAAGAGTGATACATTCATTCCAACGCTCCTCTAAATTGTCAATGCCTCTTTTGTAGAACGTTTTGTCTTTTGCTCTTAAAGTAGTTTCGGTTTCTCTTCACTTTTTTATTTAAGTCAAATTTCTTTCCCTGGAGCATATTTTTGAGGTCTATAAAAAGCTAAGTAGTCGCTGGAGGCCAGATCTGGAGAGCACGCAATTCATTGATTTTAATCATCGTTTTCATCGACTTGTGACACGGTGCATTGTCTTGGTGAAACACCATTTTTTTCGTGCATGCGAGGCCGCTTTTTTGATTTCTACACTGAATGAATCCAATAATGCCATGCTTAACTTTTCTCAAGATAGTCGATGAGCAAAACACCATGCGCGTTCCAAAATACGGATGGTATAACGTTGCCATTCGAATATTGCGTTTTTTGTCACTTTGGACAACTTTCAACGGCTGCTGTCCACTCTGAAGATCTTTTTGATTCAGTTGTGTATTAATGGATTCATGTGTCATCTATTGCCACATGACGATGTAAGAAGTTCTGTTTATTTCACTTGAACAGCTCTAAACAGCGCTCTGAATCATTGATGCATTTTTATTTTGGTCCGGTGTTAGAAAACGTGGCACCCATTTCGAAAGCAACTTGTGCATGCTCAAATTGTCGTGTAAAATTTTAAACACACTTCTGATATTTTTAAGGTATCAGCTATCATTTTACACAACATCAATTTGCGCTTTTCCAAAACTACTTTGTGGGCTTTTTTCTATGTTTTCCGGAACAACTACCGATTTTATACGACCACAACGTTCAGAATTATCGGTGTTTTTATGATTGCATTAAAATTCAGTATACCAGTCAGTAATAGTTGATTTCCATGGTGCAGAGTTTCCATAACGTTTATCAAGTCACGAAATTCTTTTTTATCCATTGTTTAGAAAATAACAAAAGTTGTTTCACTAAAACCACTAAGCCTTCTACATAGGTCTCAATCTAGATGGGGAGTAGATTAAGTAGGGTATGCAAGAATAATTGAAGACCACATGACCCACTACAATAATAATAATAAAAATAAAAATAAAACCACTGTAACTTGTAAACTAATAGTTGGAATGCCATAACATTTTGATGCGTATCGTTTAAAGGTTAGTACTATCCACAAATCATATAGGTCTGTCAATGGCACCATCTAAATATGTACCAGATCGGAGACTTATTGAATGGTGAGTTACTCTCCTTTATTCTTCGTAGGAGGTACCGACTGTACTTATGATATTTATATCAATTATTAAAATTAAAAAAGCTGATTGAAAAATAAAAAATTGAAAGTTGAATAAGTTATCGATGGAGTTTAACATTGACGAAAATGAAGTTATCGAGCAAAGAACAAACAGAAAACTTAATGTGTATTGCTAATTTATTATACAATGAAAATTCGCAATATCTGAATTTGAATAATTTATTAACATTTCGCCGCAGAGCAATGCCCTTTTTTTTCCTTCATACTCCTTCACCAAAGGTTGGAAAATGGCAGAGAAAAAAAAGATAAATAAATAAATAAATAAATTCCCTCAATAATAAAATGCATTAAAACGGCTACGCCGCTACTTCTGAATTTCGTTTCAGATAAAAATGAAGAGCTTTTCATCCGGAAAAGTTCACGGGGCAGGTATCTGTGTAATCAGTGGAAAAAATCAAGCAAACAAAGGCAAGCTTGGACGAGAGGAGGTCCATTACCCTGCTAATTATTGGCCCACCCACGGCAATCGTATTTAATTCATTTAACCGGCTGAACTGAGGGCGGCTTTTTATCGATAATCCGAGGAGTCTGAAGCCTGACACTTAAATGTATCAATAGGGCTTGGCCCTAGGATAGTATAAAAATTAAAAAATAAAATGTTGAATAGGGGAAAACGAGAAAAATGCCACTGCAGCCACTGGGACTCTGCTCATAAATAATTTATTTTCAGGCTATACGACCAGTCCTCCGAATATCGTTGGGCAAACATTGAAATTTGAGATAAGAACAGATCACATGTCGTTCTGAAAGCATCACCTGGCCCCAGCGACCAGGGGATGCTGTGTCTGTTGCCGGGTTGCAGGATGCAGGACAGGACTCCCAAATTCGGGATGCAGGATGCACCGGCAGGTAGAATGCAGGGGCGCTGTGTGATGTGCGGTCACGAGGCATACCGGCAGTCGCTTCGTCGGCTTGCTGAGTTGTGGGGAACCTATGAATATGCAAAACTTTATTTGCATCCCAATATTGGATTCAGCCCTTTTTCGTCATTGATTTTTGTCGAGGACCCTGGATCCCCACCTACTAGACCGGGCCGAATGTCATCGGATGGGGTGCTCAAACCGAGGTGCCTCCATCCGCGCCCTATAGATGAACATTTTTGGTGTTACTGAATACCACTTTCATCTAATTTTTTCCTTTTGCTCTGGCTATTCTCATTTTACCATTTTCCCATGGCCCATTTTGTGAGTGGTAGGGCATTGTCATGCAAAAATGTTCCCATAGTTTGAAGTTTTGAAAGAGCGTTGTTTTTCCCATGTCCTTTTCTATTGAATGTGGAAAAATGTCGAAATTGGGAAAAGTTTGTGCATCCCTAAATAGGACACGGTGGCCACAACACTGAAAATTCTGTTGTACTCCACCGTCCCAGGTGTTATCTGTGACAGTAATTGAGGTATATATGCTTTTTCGGGAGTCAAAGAATGTCTTTTTTTTTCTCCACAATTCAGACCGACATTATAAGGCTGCTTCAGAATATCTTGGACTTTTGCGTACAGCATTATCTAAAATTTATTTTTGTTTTCATATTGTTTTGAAAAGTTCGGAAATGGTAGCATAAATTTGCAATTCAATTTTAATATCTGTAATATGATTGTAACTTTTCCAGACATATGAGTCATGAATATGTGTACAATTTTTTAAAGCATACTGGGAACTTTTAACATTTTACACCATATCCAAAAAAAGCTATACGCTTCAAAAGTTTGTTGGTTCTGTTCAAATTTGATTTGATCATCTCTATTCAGGTCAAATATTAAAATTAACTTAACTCAAAAACTGAACTTGTTAATGTTTCGGAGTATGCGGCATATTAAATTTGAATTTTTTAACTTAAATTTTATGAATAGGAAACAATTCAATGAAAGATTTAACTTTGTTTTTATAAATATCGAAATATACCGAAATCTCTTCTACAGTATTTTTGCCAAAGACAAGATGTGCCTGACTACCTTCTCAACAATTTTAAAAGGTAGGTCAATTTTGGGTTGCTTCAGAAGAACAAGCCTAACCACAGCCACATAAACTTCAGGCTTTCGGACAAAGGTATTTCCGGATATTGTAAATTTACTATATGTATATAGCTGTTAAAATCTGAGACCTATTACCTGATCATCTACAAGCGACACCTTTGTATACTACTCAAATCGGCGCAAATCCTCTCCGCTACTAAGAGTATTGTTGAAATAGGGAAGATTACTTATTAGGTGAAGTCGTCTAGAATCTCTGGTCTCTCCAGGTCCTGGACCAACCTCTAGTATAATTTCTCACTATTTTGTCTATCAACCGCTAATTCATGCCGAAATTTTGAATGAGTTGTTTGATAGATTGCAACTTGTATTAATTAAAGAGATCTCTTGTAGGAAGTGTCGGAAGTCGTAACGCACCCCCACCGACTATTGTAATCCTTTTACCTTAAGCTCGGTTGGGTCTTTTGATTTTTGTTTTTGGGAAACACAAATCTGTGCTCGTACAAGAGTGGCTTAGGGATAATTCGATTTTGGTGATGGAGTGGCTTGCCCAATCACCGAATTTTAATCCCATAGAAAACCTCTGGGATATTGTTGATCGGCATATAAGGACAAGAAATAATTTTGCCTTATTTAAAGCAATTCTAAACGAATGGAAAAGCGCAACACCGGAAACAATTACAAAATTAATAGAGTCGATGAGAAGAAGGTGTGCTGCAGTAATCAAAAGTAATGGACATTGCACTAAATATTGAGTATTTTTTTGAAAAAAGTAAATTTTGTTATTAAAAATGAATTTTAAATAATTTTCTTTTACTTTATTTTGACCTGAGTATTACGAATGCATTTTACAGAGTTATCAATTTTTTGTCAAGGCAAAATTCCCTTTTAGTCTATAGTTATTTTCTTAGTTTAGTTTAATTTAAATATTTTCTACTGCTTGAAGCTTGTTTTAAGGTAGTAAATAAATATTTAAATATTCCAAAGTCACTACTCCTACAGCTTTTTGTTTGGATTAGCTTGATACTTTCAGAAAATATTCCTCTCATGGTGAGCTACTATAAAAAATTATCACAAAACCCGGTTTATTGATGTTTAAATCCTTTAATATATTTTGAATCTCAAAGGAATTTTGGTTCACGTTTACACGTTCATATATGTATAATTTGCTTAAATTAAACCTATTAAAATTTAATTTACTCACATTTTATTTTTTAAGGCTATGTAAATTAATTTTTTGAGGTCATCACGCCAAAGTGTTTGTCCTTACTTCGACTGTACTCATTTGAATAATCCGAACGTATGAAAGGTGCTTAAAAGTGGTTTATAAAGTTTATAATAAAAGCTTTTATTACCATTGGTACAAATTTACTAGCAGATTTCGTAAAGGATTTATTAAAATGATAATTGTATGCAAAAAATTTGCGTTCTATTTTTCGGGGTATTACTGCTTTTTTCCAACGATTTTAAGGAACATTTGGCAAATTAAAATTGTTAACATAAAAGTTAATCTTAATAAATAAATAAAATTATTTGTTTTTATTTTTACTTTTGGGTACGGACGTATGATGAAACGGAACCCTTATAGGATCAGCGAGATTTGTGTGTCTGTCTGTCACAGCCAATTTGTTTCGAATCTACTAGACAGATTATGGTGAAATTTGATACACATATGAATTTGTGTGACCCAAAACATGGACATGTAACGTAAATAAATAAATTTTGAATATGGGGGTCACTTACTTACCTATAAGAATTCTATGGTCTTAAAATAACATGGTAAACTTCTCAATATTGTGCATATAAACTTACATAATTTATTCAGCAATTTCCCTCTGCAATCCGGGTACCATACATACCCTTTTTAGTTACCGATTAACCCCAATTTTGAAAATTTCTGAATCTTAATATTAAAACCTCTAATACAAGCTTAACGTTTAATTTTGGAAATTAATTATCTTAATAATTTTACGTAAAAGTAATAACCTTTACCAAAGTTTTATTTGAATTTTTATTTTAAAATGAACTTTTAAATCAAATGTGTGTTGTTTCCCATAGTGTTCTCCACTTTTTGCTTGTGGAGTTAATCCATTTGGCCTGTGACCCGCTCATTTATCGTACGAAACCCTCTCGACGGGAGTTCAACTCGCACTTATCCGGTTTTTGTTATGTTTATTATTTAAGTATTGTTCATTTCTCATTAGAATAAAAATTTCTCGAGAAGGCATTTGCAGCAAGGTTAGCTAAGTTGTTTAGAGAGCATCGAAGCGCCAATTCGAAGGACACAGGTTCGAGTCCTGTCCCTTAGTTATAGTCGTAACTTTTTCTAGTAATTCCCACACTCATTAGATTATTAATTTTAACGTAAGTAAAACTGTTTCATATTTTACTTTCAGATTTATCTAGTAATGATCTCTCAGTGATTCTTGTATGTTCACCTTTTGAAGTGTTGTTAGTCGATCGTTAAAAATTTCATTCGGACATAACTTCTGTAGCAATAGAAGTGCCATGATAGTTGTTCTGGGAGTACTTTCGACTAGAGTACTAGAAAATGTGGATGACCACTTAGTTCTTATCGAACTTCTGACTCGTCCAGGATTCCCTGCAGTCCTGAAAACGAATAGCCATCCTTTCTTGCATTTTGTGTAAGTTGTATTCTTCCATTGTTTGCTTTGGAAAGCAACTTTTATCGTTACCATTTATCTTTTTAATAAAACCAGGAACTTCCCAAACTCGTCGAGGTTGTGCAATTTGAACGGGGAATGGTGTTATGGGGATAGGGATGGGTTCGTAAGGGGTGTGGGTGCGAGAAAACGAAAAGTCCACGACAATGTGCAGGTTAATCGTTCTTGTTTTTGTCTTTATCCATAGTGCAGATTTTCCTTTGGGATGGAAAGGCACTGGGCGAAATAAGATTTAATTGCCATAAAAAAAAAAAAAAAAGATGAAAGCATGTCCTGGAACAAATTTTTTTGCGAATTGGTCTTATTAAATAACCATGGGGTTTTATCCCCGCCTCCCCATCTGGAACCCTTTTGCACGGTGCAGTCTAGAGTCTGAATTTAATACAAACTTTGTTTCGGTCAAATGTTGGCAACTTTCAAAAGAACTAACCGTCTGACTTGTGTACGTTGCGGCTTCTTGGTTAATCTAAATGTTGTAAAATGTTATATTCCCTAAAGTTGAGCAACGGAGCACCCCAAAGGAACCCTTTTCCCTGGATCCGGGCATACTCTCCGGGGAGGGCGAAGAGCCGTGCCGAACGCAACGGAGATGAACGACGTGCAGCACAAGAGGCATGCAAAACACGAGCAGAGGAGAAGAAGCTTATCTCCGGTGATTAATGGTAACGTGCAATTGCATTACTTAAACTCAATTATTTATACGTTCTTATAATTTATGAGACGCAATAATTATTGCAGTTGGCGTCTTGGTGTATAACGAACTACCCGCAGCTAGTGCGGTGGGGATTCCCCGACCCTTCCTATCCCTAGATGGTAATTCTGCGGGGGAGGAGATTGTTGGATAGTTAGTTAATGCAGCAGCGGGCTGGGACAAACTGCTATTATAATTCATAAGCGTTCCAAGTACATCCGACAAATTAAATTTGCAAGAAAAACAAGACCCCAGCTTGGAAGGCAATGATTTTTGCAAAGTGTAAAATTTCCGTTAACATCCATGAAAGAGGAATTTCTGTAGAAAATTCAGAGGATACTGAAATTTATTCGAAATCAGGCTCCGGAGATTAATCGTCGGAACGGCTTTTGTCCTCCTTAAGGAACTTCTCTCGACCATGCAAGCGATGCAATTTCTTTTCGCGAAACTATGAATAAAATTGTAGCTCGCTTATAGGAATTATGCTTTAAAAATGGAGGGTAAAATAAAGTGGGAATTTTTTTATAAATTTTAAATTTATTGAAATAAGTTTAAAAAAATTGAACTTTAATATATGAAAAATTACTCTGAAGAAATAGCAAAAGATAAAAATATCACAATCAATTTAAAAACTGTATCGTTGCCAAATATCGCCCTACGTAAATTGAAAATAAAGGTTTTTTCTCAATAAGGACATAACAATTTTGTATTTAAATTGTATTTAAATGTAACACAGAATAATTGAGATATTGGGCTGAAATTTATCCCAGGTGGAATTCGATCTCGTTCTTATGCCACCTCAAGCACGTTTGCAGCGATCGATACTTCGGAGGAAATTTTTTACTATTCTTTCACACATATCGGCGAAACGTTGGCAATTTCGTACTCCTTATTGTCCCTGAGCTCCTCTAACGTTGTTGGCTTGTTGGTATAAACCAACAACTTAACGTAACCCCATAAAAATAAATCCAAGGGCTTTAAATCGCATGAACATGAGGAGGCAATTCGACCGTAACCATTCCTCGAGATTAGACGGTTACCGGACTTCCTTCAATAGATCAATTGTTTGATCAAATGTGTGACATGTGGCACTATCTTGTTGGAACCACATATCATTGATAGAAGAGAATAAAAATGTTTAACTAAATTGTATTATTTAAAATTCCAGATTTAACACTTAAAAGTTAGCTTCAATTTTGAATTAAGAAAATTAAACTCTAATCAGAAATCTGTTGGTAAAAATGAAATCGCATCTCACATTATATTTGTACTACTAAAATCAATGCATTTCATATATAATATCTTTGTAAATATTACTTGATTTTAGGAAAAGCTTAAACGATTTAATTATAATTGTTAAATCATTAAAATTAAATTTACGTTTTTGGTCTAATTGAGAGTTTCACAAAAATCAATTGTAATGTTTCAGAGAAATTTCTGGAAAGGGTTTCCCGGAAAATGTACAAGTAAAATAATTTCCAAAAAAGAAAAACTACAAATGTAAAGGCCTAAGTGCTGTTTTTTTTTTTCGCCGTCACCATTAATTATACCACAGAAATTATTTTAATGACTCCCATTATTTCATTACTTTATGGAAAAATTTACATTCATTTAACATAAACGCTTTTAACTTACCGAACAAAATTGATTATTTGAGATTCGACGGTAGCCAGTTCATGAAATTATCACAATTTTAATAATAAGCATGACAATATTTAGCTATGTGTATATAAACTGAGGTATGCCAATAGATTCTACATGGTCTCCTCATCAACGTTTATTCGGTGATCTCCCTTCCCCTCCCCTAAAATAGGTCCTTCACCCCTAAAATGGCAATTGAATAGTTGGAGGGGGGTTAACACATTCCCTGTCACGTGTACCGAAAACGGTACACAAATGAAAGCTCTCTCCTACTAAAATGTATTTTTACATGTAAGTCTTTCACGAAAGTTCTGCCAGGGAGCGTGCTAACCTAGAAAATGCTTTATACGTTCTTTCAGAGATATGATTGATAACCTATTAGAAGGCCTGTAAGTTTTCTTTCGAATATCCCTCATGACCCAGTCCGTCAACAAACAAGCAAGAGAGACCGCGTCAAACTTTGAAAGGGGTAATTTCAAAGCTCAAAATTTGACTTTGGCCTTTCGTTCTGGCAGTTTTTTATATAAGATCGAAATTATTTCTGAAAAAAAGCTTCCATTTCATGTAGCCTTTCTCCGACAGCGCGTTCGTGTTCGAGGGATTCCGCATTATGGAGCCTCGACTTAGCAACTCTAACTTTTAAAAGTATTTAAAGTTAGAAGCAAAACACACTCGATGATCTAATTAAACAATTTAAACTAGAGATAAAGACACAAATTTTAAACTTCTTAAAATTCTCTTTATTGATTGAAACATTTTCCTAGGTGAAAAAATATACAACATTCTTGTGTACAAATATAAGCTAAGATAGTGTCAGTGACCCAACCTAAAGATACTTTGGCTTTGTACGAAATCTTACACCCACATAGCATGACGCAGAAGCATAACTGAAGGCAACGCAAACAATGTAACAAAACTAACAACATTCTAAGGAAGTAAGAAGAAATGGAAATTCAAAGTCTAGCCATATTAAGGTCCGGTCTCAACTCATCGCAAAGCGAATTGGTCCGGCTGCGGTTTGAGTACGTTTCATAATTTCTTGAACTTGGCGGCTCGAATCTAATCCCCAAGGATCTAGAATACGTCGATCCATTGCACATACTCTGGAATGTTAAAAATTATGCTATAATTATAAAAACTTGGAAAACGCTGTGAAAAGTACCTTGATCCGGATAATGAGCTGAGGAATTTCCAGTAGCTGGAGCGGAGGTTAAGCGGTTCGAAGGTGGCAGCATGAAACAGAATTGCCGTACTAAGACAGTACAGGAATACTGTGAATCCAGGCACTTTAGGAACATAATCTTTGGCGACTCCTATGTTGTAGGTGATCTTTAAAATAAATTAATATTCATTTCCAATGAAATTTTACAAAATACATGTAACAGATAAGTTAAATTATATTTTTCGAAAACGTTTATTTCTTAAAAGTGGAATTACTTCCATTTCAAACTATCAATGAATCTTACCATGAAAAATTAAATGAAATTTTTAAAATACTATCGAATAAAAATAAATAAAAGATCTAGGATATTTATGTGTACGTTAGATTTGTTTCCTTATCGCACAATGTAAGATTCCTAAATTCCAAAACAAATCTGATGGCTTCGTTCAGAGTGGTTAGTTCGATTTTCTTTAGAAAGAATTCTGTGCCTTTACCTGAAGCATTTTCCACATGACGTAAAGAGCTATCGTCGTGTCCGGGTATTGGGTGAAGGCGACACTGGCGGCTAGGCCGGCAGCTATGGCATGCTCCGGATGATCAGCCCCGGTGATATGTCTCAAAGCGCACGAAACGGACTGTAAAGAGTAAAGATGAGTCTAAGGACGGTGCGGGCGGGGATATGTCCCGCAAGAGCTAACGAAGCATTAGCTTACCTTATACAAAAAGGAGAATCCTCCTAGAAAGATGCCCAATTTAAGGGTGTCTCTGTTGAAAAGCGCCTTCCGGAATCTGAACTTCAGTTGGAAAATGTTCCGTAGCTGGAGGACGAGTTTGAGGGTCACCTGGAGACCGAATCCGACGGTGAATAGCTTAAGGCCCCCACGAAGGGAGTAGTAAGCGCAACTGTGGTTGTGGGGGCACGTCCTGTGCTTCGGCTGAGTTTTCAGTTTGCGAATCAATCGGAGATACATCTGGAGTGCAAATGAGATGTTCCTGTAGTTACTTCTGGATCGCCGGGACGGTTGGGGTTGGGGCTGAGGTTGGGGCTGTACGGGCTGCGGACTCGGCTCGGGGAGTCCAGCCGATGGGAGGTGCCCTTCCTCGTTGCGTCCTATCACAAATCGGATTATATCGAACAGAGAGTCCTTGTACACCCCGTGGAGTCCCAGTCGATAGAAGTAGAGGAGGATCGATGAGCTGATTCCGAATATGACCGCTTGGCCGTTTGGAATGGACCGAACATAGCCCCGGGACACGGCCATCCGCCAGAGGGTCTCAGTTGCTACATTCGAAACGTAGAGGGCGAGGAGGGGGCGTCTGGAAGGCCTCTCAACGCTTATCGCAACCAAATTAGCCATGAACGAGGGCAGAAATGCCACCGAAATGAAATAGAATTTCCCAAAGATGTTCCTCAAGAGGCAGCTAAACATGAGGAAGCTAAAGCCGTTCGTCGCTAAGAACGCCGACGATTGGAGGATCCCCAGGACGGTTCTCTTTATGTCGGTCTTCGTTGGGATCCGGCCACGCATCAACAGAGAGAGCTGAAAATTTATGCTTTTTTGGTGATTTCGGTCAGTGGATAAGGGTGGAGTTTTTATTATTTTTTTTTTCTTCCTAAATGTTTACCAGGTAAACAGCGACATAGATGCGGACGCTGTGCTGCGACGCCTGCAGAAGGAGCCCCGCCGTTGAGTTCCAGCAGCTGTCTGTCCACGGGTGAACGTATTCCTGGCATGTCGCCGAAATCGGGAGAAGTTTGCTCTGGACGTTTGTCATGGTTTCCTGGAACAGATGGGACACACGTGAATCTTTGGGGATTGTTTTTTTATTTTTTTTTTGCAATTTAAGGGGATGACTGAACATTGAATTCTAGGAATTCTGAAAAGATTCGATGATAGAAAGCGTTGAATTTGAAAAAAGAAAAATTGAACTGTAAGTCGCTTTTCAGTGATTATTGCTCGTTTTTAAAGAAATCGCTTGAGGTAAATAAATGGACTAGGATTATCCAAAGGATGAAAAAATAGTCCATCTAATCTTTAACAAGCCTTTTCCAACATTTGAACATGGAAAAGTCTATTCTCAGAATCAAAATCGTTTAAATCTGCCATGAAATTGAACCCTATCCTTTTCAGGCTAGAATTTCTTGGAATGACTAAAACAATATTGCAATTTTATCTTCTGTTAATACGTGGATGGATTGAAAAATGTCGGATTTATATATTCCAAAAGAATTTCTTTTTCAAACAACTAATTTTTGTCGTCGAGTTTATTTATTTAAACTTAGCTTTGGATAGATCACGCTGCTTAAGTTGGAATCGATGTAAAACGAGATGTCGGAAAAGGTTCAAATAAACTTTAAGTGGTATAAATCAAATGTAAGAATATGAGGAATAAATTTGTAGATATCGAGCAATATTTGTATTGTATTTGTTTGTAGTCGCGTTCTCGAAAACGGCTCTAACAAAACCTTATACATTTACAAGGGTTCTTGCATGTGTGCATAAATATAATAAGTCTTTAGATTCTTATTGGGACCAGGATGGCAATCGGCGCAGAAAGGGTTCGTTTTCCCCATACATTTTGTATGAAAATTCACTCACCGGCGGATTTAGAAGCTCGCAGCTCAAAATTTTTCCTCCGGACTTTGTCTAATTTTAAATATTTTTAAAAGTTAGACTTGTTTTCTTATTTTATGCAGATTTTGAGAATGCTCAGATTCTTATTTGGACCAGGGTGGTAATCGGCGCAGAAAGGGTTCGTTTTTTCCATACATTTTGTATGAAAATTCACTCACCTACGGTTTTTGAGGCTCGCAGCTAAAAAATTTTCTTTCGGACTTGGTCTAATTTTAATAATTTTTAAAAGCTAGACTTGTTTTCTTATTTGGTGCGGATTTTGAGAACGCTCAGATTTTTATTGGAACCAGGGTGGCAATCGGTGCAGAAAGGATTCGTTTTTTCCATAAATTTTGTATAAAAATTTACTCACCGGCGGTTTTTAAGGCTCGCAGCTTAAAATTTTTCCTCCGGACTTGCGTCTAATTTTAATTTTTTTTTTAAAGCTAGATTTGTTTCCTTATTTTGTGCAGATTTTGAGAACGCTCAAATTCTTATTGGAACCAGAGTGGCAATCAGCGCAAAAAAGGGTCGTTTTTCTCATACATTTTGTAATTAAAAATGCATAAATTTAAGAATTTGATAAATTTCTTATTTAAAATTATTTTTCAATTTACTTATAAAAATTTATTTTTAAAAGTTTACAATTGAAATAGAAAAATAATATTGAAGAATAATTTAACTGATTAGTAGGATGGTATAATAAGAAAGAATTTTATCTGAATCAGAGATTAATGAGATTGTGAAAAATAGGTACACTATCACCAATTTCAAAATTTGTAGACTTTTGAAAATTTTCCAATGATGTGATAGTGCAAATAAAGTCTCTAAATTAAAGGCAGTTTAAAATATTAATTAAAACAAACAATTTCAAATTGGCACAAGAAAGATTCGTACTGTAAGAAATCCAGATATGATAATTCTTATCGGACACTATACTAAAGCTTTAATCAAGGTCATGTTTAATCAATAATTAGCACATAAACTGCTTAAAGAAAAGCTTATTACTCACTATTCAATGCCAATTTATTTGTAAAATTACGTAAATATTGTTCAATTTACGACTTATAGTTTAAATGTATTTTTGTAAAGACATAAAAAAAACAGATAAGGAGAAGTTTAAGAGCTCAGGTCTTATAAAAACTGATACATTTCGTACTTGGGAACTTTTTAAAATGCATTTAACTCTCACTTTCTAAACCCATTCGTAATCGTAACTCAACGTAACACCATTAAATAATTCATGAGTTTAAAAATAAAAATTAATAAAACATAGCTACTTAAATTATTGTTGTTTGAAATAGTTTATAATTTCGGTTGTTATTACATTGCAACTTTAACCTTATAACTAAAGATTAGTGAAGTGTATTTTATTGATTTTCAAATGGAAATTATGAATTTTTAATGATTTACAGATTTAGTTTATAATTACAAATGATGCGTTGTCATTGTTCTTGAAATATCCTACAGATAAAAATATAAAACTTTACAGAAGAGACACTTAATGAAAATGACAAAAAAAAATAAATAAAATATTGAAACTAGTCTCCATGTGGCATTTTACTGCGAATTTGAAATTGTCAGAAGGTTGAGCATAAATTAATTAACTTTAATGAATTTAATTGTAGAACTTTGCTTTTTCAAAGGTAGTAATTAAATAAATGTTTAATTCATTTTTCAGCGAGTAAAAGATACTCATGGGAGCTTGATTATATCTTAAATAAATAAAAATGTTCTACTTCGAAACAGAGAAAAATTAAAAACCTTTTGAAATCAGTACTCTGTAAAAACCAGTTTGACTTGTTATTTTATAAAGTTTTAGAATTAGCTATATACATACATATTTTTTGTAGTATTTCTTTTTTCATAAATTATCATTTAATAATCGAAGAGAATTTATTAAGGGAAAAACTAATGCTTTATATAAAATTGCAATATACCTTCAGCTATACCCGTTTAATAACAAACATAAACATTACACAAATACGTACAAGTAAATGGTAAAAACGGTTTTCCAATAGGGACATATCAATTTTGTATTTTATTACGAACGCATTCTTGAATGTTTTTCATGATCTGTTAACGTTCAAACGTCAGCTAAGGTTGACATTTTTATTATGGTTTACGAACGAGCAACGTTTAGAAATTATTAAAAATTTCTATCGCAATTCTAAGTCGGTGGTTGCAAATTTAAGAGCGTTTATTCCAATTTTCGGTCGTAATAACCATCCCACCAGATAGGCTGAGCGTCATATAGTCCACTAGTCCACTAAATTCGATTCAAAATATTCACTATTGGATGTTCCTGTGCCAGTGAGCACCGATCGCACTATCGAAAATATTGCAGGCGTAATTTAGGAGGTTATGGTATTTTATAAATTATTTGGGGATGAGGTTTAATTTTTTATGGAATTTTAGTGAGTTTGGTAAGCTTGCGACAGGTTGATTTAAAATCCTTGATCAGTTCGTTTATTGCTCATATAGGTATTGTACTGGGGGGATCGATGACTTTAGGATATTGAGGTAAAAGGTCTATGACTAGTCATGGGGTATGTTTTTCGTGGCTATTTTATCTGGGAATCTCTCAAACCATATTGTGGCGTAAAAATCTTGGCTTACACTCTTGCAAGATCAAATTAACTCAAGAACTAAAACCTCTTGATTACTTGAAGTACTTCTCTGATTTGGCTCTACTATAGTTTGAAGAAAAACCTGAATATCATTGAAAAATCATCTTTAGCGATGAAGCTCATTTTTGCCTTAATGGCTTTGTCAATAATCAAAATATGCGTTATTGGACAGTAACAAATCCACATGTACTTTAAGAAACTTCATTACAACCACAAAAAGTTACCGTGTGGTGTGGATTTGGATTTGGAGATGATTTGATTGGACCATATTTTTTTCTTCGATGAAATTGATCACCATATTACGGTCAATGGAGGTCGCTATCGTGCCATGCTAGAAGACTATTTTCGGCCAGATTTGGATGGATATGACATCAGTGATATGTGATTCCAACAAAATGGTGCTACATGCCACACAGCTGGTGAAACAATTGATCTATTCAAGGGAACGTTTGGTAACCGTGTAATATCGGACGAATGACTACTTCACTCATGCGATTTAACGCTGTTAGATTTATTTTTGTGGGATTACGTTAAGTCGTTGGTTAACGCCAACAAGTCAACAACGTTAGAAGGAGGTCAGGGACAATATCTAACGCGAAATTGCCAACGTTTCGGCCGATATGTGTGAAAGACTGGTGGAAAAATTGGTTCCAAAGAATCGATTAAAACTGCTGCAAGTGTGCTCGCGGTGATCATATGAACTAGATCAAATTCCATAATTAAATGTAACATGTGTACTGCACCTGGAATTTCACCCCACTATCTCAATTATTCTGTGTTTTATATAAATACAAAATTGATATGTCCTTATTGAAAAACCCTTTATAAAGTTGTAATATACCTTCAGTTATATTCATTTACAACCTTGTAATGATATAAACATTACATAGAATTCAATATTCAAGCCATTAATAAATTCGTACGAGTACAACATACTTTTTAAACTGTTAGAAAACATTAAGCTTTAATATATCGTTTTCATTCAAATAAATATTGATGCTACCAGTTCGTTTCACACCTTTTTGTTTTTATTTTTTGTATAAAAAATTCAATTTTTCTTGTATAAAATAAAAACTAGCCCCGACTACCTGCTACGTGTTGTTTTAATTTCCAAACAAATAAATTCAACGACAGTAGACAATAAAAAGTAATAACGATTAATCATTGTGGTGCAACGTCGGATCATTACTTTGACTTTAAGTTGTTAAAAGAGGGTATTCGGGTTTTGTTGTATTTTACTATTGTATCATTTTATGTATTGTAGATTTTTACATTTTCATAATCTTTTCTACGGCAGCAGATTTTTTAACACCTTATTAGGCTTCTGTAAATGCGACTCGTCAATGGGAAGATATTTCAAAATATATTTTCTTTTTAAATTATTTAACGCCTTGCGCGTGTCATAAAATTTCATTGAAATTATTTCCTAGCTATTGATGAATTTCTGTGAAAATTTATTTAGTAAAATAAATCACTCTCGAGGCAGTAAACGAATTGGTAAAAAAAGAAAAACAAATTTATTTTCCATTAACAAATTGAAATTTATTTTTGTAAAGTATTTGCATATTCTGCAGATTTTATTTTTGTAAATAGTTTTGCAATTTATAGAAATTAAATTATGTTCTGCTTTATTTATTTATTTGTTTTTATATTTAATTAAATAAATATTTTAAAAACACGTCTGTTTTTGTATTATTCAAGCACTTTAACGAGCCAAAGGTTCAACATTGTGAAAATTCGCCAGTTTTCTGTTTTTTTTAGCGCTCTTTAAAATTCTATTTCCGACACTTAGATGACTTTCAACTGTTGATAGTAACACAATTGTTAAGACCTCTATAAGTGCGATAATAATCACATAATAATTAATAACATTAGCAAACAAAATAAGTTACTTTAAAATCGTCAATCGTCATTCCTTCCCTCCACTTTTGATATGACGTAAATAAACAAAACGTAAACTTTAATTTCTCGTCTCTTATGGACAAATTCTTAAGCTTTAAATTCTTCCCGGACTGTTTTTAATAAATCGTCGTAATTACTAAACTTACCTGACGAGTTGATTTTACAGAATCAGATAAAACAGAGGTAGATGAGTAAAAAAAAAAACGCTAAACTTTTTACACAAAAATATTTATTTCTGCTAGTTAAGACACTCACTCAACGCGTTATCGTTTTTATTGGAAGTGAACTTTGCATGAACTAGCTGAGCTGCAGATTTAATTTCAATTAATAGTTGCTGAGGCAAAAAATTCTTGTTATTGAACTGAAATTTCTTCCAGAGTGTGATAGAGTGTGGGAAGATGCATAAATTCAGACCATTCAAAACACTAGAGAGGGACTAGTAAACTTAAATCCCTTATGATGGGTATAACGCTGACTTACAATTTGTTTAACTTTAACTTTAAGATAAGATAAACTTTCCAGAGTGTATTGAGTCATTTTGCAAAGAAAATTCTGCAGGGTATCCGTTATCTTTTCTAAAATTACTCCATATGAACTTATTATAAACAAATAAAATTTGAATCCGCAGCATTTTATTTATTCCGGAAAACTTGATATGAGTAGGAAATTATTTACTTTTGAATTGTTTTATTATTATTTAGTTTCCAAAATCGCTGTATTAGAGATTTTAAGATGTTCATGATCGTATTTGAAAATTTAAATAAAGTGCTTTCTTCAAAAATTCAATAAATTCACAAAAAATATAAAATAAAATTTTTTATGACTTGTAATACGTTAAAAATAATATTTTTTAATTTAAATCTTTTTAAAGTCTATTGTGGAACATTTCCCATGCACCTAGTAAGTTATCTTGCTTGAAAAAGGAAAGTGTAAGATTTAGAAAATCATTAAATGGACATAAATATTCAAAATATGGTTTAGTAAACAATTTGATAAATATAGGAATTGTGGTAAGGATTTAAGACACGAAATAATATTAAAATAGCAACAGAAGCAAGTATTTAAAATATGCACTGGTGCAGTTTCTAAATTAGGCACAAATGCAAATGAGCAAATTGCTTACCTAATTTACCAATTCTGGCAGGTTGCTCTTCTGCTTAAACTTTCATCCTAATTTAATTAGACTTGTAAAGTAGTGGCTGGCCTGATCGGAGCGCACTATTTTAGTGAAAATCCCAAAATATTCCTTTTACTTTCGTTACAATCGAACTGTCCGCTGAGAAAAGCTCATCGCCTTGAAAGTTACGGGGCAACTGACTTATCAATTTCAGTTACTTTGTACATTTCTAAAGCTACGTTACGTTGCACAGAGGGAAGACGAAAACGAAACGATTATTACAATTCGGATTAAAGTCCAGCCGAGGGAATTTTGAACTCGCTTAAATGGATTTACGAAGGGACCCAGACGGCAGCTTGAAATTGCAACTGCAGGACTGAATTGAAATGGGTGAATTGAGTTTGTTTAAATAAATTAATGCCCCGGCAGGGAAACAAGTGATTCAGGCCAGTCGTAATAGTCTGCTATTAATATAAATTTCTTAAAAAAAAAAAACTTTATCGTCGCACTATCGAGCAGGGCTGGGGCAAGATAACTGATAATCACAGCATCGCTGACTACGTTTTTACAGCTCGTATAAAAAATGTGTTAATCATTTCGCAATTAGCCAACAATCGAGCTACTGCTGTTCCGCAAATCTCGACGCGCCCACGATGCCCTGGAAGCTTCATGCGGGCAGCTGCTAACCCGTTGCTGGGAGCCTCTTGAGGGAGCTTTAAGTGGACCCGATTAAATGCAGCAATTTGACCACTTACCACCACTTACAATTGAGCCACACTTCTCGGGGCCTAATCAGCCCTAATCGCTTTCTTCACCTTTCTTCTGCAGATAATCGCAGTCTGCAAGCTGCAAATCACCTAAAACCGAATTAATCACTCTGCACAGTTCACAAAATCTCGCGGTCGATTGTTGCCCTCATCGCCAAATTCGCAATTTGGCAAGAAATTTAAAAATTGCGAGGGAATTTCGCGAATTTACAAAACGTAAACAATTTCATGTGACGGCTGTGTCATTTCTTTTGTGACAACTCGAAGACGTCAAGTGAGCAACTGCCCAGCTGAGCGACAATCGGTCGAGCTGCTTCCTTTTTACTTCCTGATTGAAAGTAAGACAGAAATGACGCTGTCTTGCTCATATTATTGGAATGTTACTCTTGTACAGGTCGAAGCGAAAATTTCTTATGATACTCCAGGATTTCAATGGCGTCCGCGATTGAACAATTTTCTAATTTTGGGGCACGATTTATTGAAAATTGTGGAATTTTTTTTTTATTGAATAAAAGCACAATTTGAAATTATTGTTTTATTATTATACAATACAATTTTATTTTATCTTTCTATTAAAAATAGAGAATTTTTTTTGAGGTATGTTTGATTACAAGGCAGTGTACGTTAATTAAACGATGATTTAAAATTTCTTTGAGGTAAAATTAAATATTAAAAAAATTATATACTGTTGAAACTCATCCCCGGTTGTTAAAAAATGTGTATAGAATTTACTTTTTACCCATAGTAGAAGACAGTCCATTTGACGATGTTAAATAACTGCCCGAAGTTTAAAATTTCATCTTTGCTTATTACACAACTTGTGGATTTAAAATTCAAACTACGAGGGCAATTTAATCAGTCAGTTTCTTTTTGAATAAAAGATATTTTTTTTCGGCAAATAAGCGTTTTATTTTCCAACATAGTCTCCTTTGTTCTCTATGCATTTAGTCCAGCGTTTTTCTAATTATTTTATTCCTTCTAAAAAGTAGGTTTTCTCGAGACCCTTAAAATAGGTGTTTGTTTCAATGATGATATCTTCATTCGACCTAAATCCCTTGCCATCCAGACATTTCTTCAGGTTTGGAAACAGGAAATAGTCGCAGGGGGCTAAATCTGGAGAATATGCTGGACAGGCTAGCAGTTTGTAGCCCAATTAATAGATGGATTTAAAAGTTGTTATTCTTAAAATACGAGTGGGTATAACGAGATTTTTCGAGAACTCGATTCCTTTCCTGAATTGAATGCTATCAGAATTTTTAAATTTTAGATTTTAGATCTGGTATATGTACTATAAGAAAAAAACTCTTAATTTTAAGGAATTTAAATATAAAAAGGAGGTTTTGGAGTCACAGATTCAATTAACATATTATCACTATAGATAAATATAAGCTTAAAGGACTCAATATACGCTACTTTTGCTGATTTTAAAGAATAATTCCCACAGGAACTTCTCTCATCGGGTGTAATACAACAGTTGCTCGTTTCATGCAAGTGCGCATAATTTGAATGTGCCAACCGGCAAAACCTTCACCCCGAAACAAAAAGAAGAAAAGGGATCCTGTCCTGGGAAGAATCCAGCAGCAGCAGCATAAGGACGACGGGATTGTGGTATGATGGGATAGTGGGTAGATGGGAGAAGCTTAAGCACATGAGCAAATGAACGCTGGGAGGCAGAAAGTAAACTCCTTTTACTTCCGCGTGAATTCAAGCCCCAGAATCCTGGCGACGTATCCCTATCCCGGTTTAATTTATATAGCGGGACCGCCGCGGGAGTTCTGGTGTAAACATGCAACCGCATTAATCATGAATTGAGCAACACCGGCGCCAGAAATGAAACGAATCGCCCCAACCGCCGCTGCAGTCCCGCGTGCAAATTATTTACGAGAACCGGAGCCCTTATACTAGAATGCCGGCTTGCAGGATCTGGGTCCTTGCTCTTCCCGGGGGATTTTACAGGCAAAAGCCCTGTATAATTTTCATGAAGTGGAGGTTTTTCACCGGGCCCCATATGTGTCACAATTCGTATAGAAACTATATGAGGGCCTCTTTTTGGTGGACTGCCCGCGGGTACAGTACCCTGACCCACTTCCTGTTCCTGAGAGGCTCCAAAGACCCCTAAATATATATATATATATAAAAAAAACCTATTTACCAGCAGAAATTACTAAATTTCGTGAGGAACTGCTACCTAACACGGGGAATGACTGACTTGTTGGGGAGGGCCCATTAAATCCAGTTGCAAAAAGTACGACTTCACAGCATCTTAGCTTCCAACCTCCATCGACCCCGGGGGTCTCTCTGTGCACGTTACCCCGAACGAAACTAGCTGTTCCCACACAAAACGCTCGGCCAAAAATCTAAGAAAAACCACAAGGACCTGGCGAAAGGAAGTCGGCCTCGCTCTGTGTGTAATTTCAAAGAAAAACTTTACCCAGGTCCGGGTCCGGTAATAGGATCAGACTATTAATCTTAGTGGCACAAAAAGGGCAGCTGGAACAGGAGGACACCAGTCGTCCGGCTGGGAATCGAACAAAAGGACACCTTCCCCCTCCGGGGAGGGAGAACTTTAAGTTTTAAAGGACAATCCGATTACAGGTCGAACCCGTTCGTCTTCTCCTGGCCAACGAATTGTCCTCGTCGAAGGGCGGTGGCGGCTTCAAGTCGTGAGCCAAACATTTGGCCGGAAAGAAAAACTCTCTGTGAGTTCGGCGGAAGTAAAAAGAAAACACCCCACAACAATGGATTTTAGTAGAGTTCAGAAAGTAAGGGTAGTTTTCACTCTAGGTTTTTCTGGCTTTCAAAATAAAATCGTTTGTTATACCAGTGAATGACCTTCATTGAGTCCAGATTTATTATATCAAATGAAAAATTAATTGGCAATGAGTAAAACATCTCAACTATTTTGTGAATTTTAAATAAATAGAACAGAATTTTGCAACTTTTATAAAATTTAATTTTTTAGAGTTAAAAGCAGAAAACGGAAAGCTGGTAGTTTTATAATTCTGTAAAGATTTCGTCAGTCGGTCTCTTTGTGTAGCCGTTTTTCTTATGAAACTGTTTTACGTAATTTAAATTTAAATTATTACTCATATTTTCTAATAAAAAAAAATAGTGATACCAATTTTACGTGTTGGTATAGTAAGATTAGAACAATTATAAACAAATATAGCAGATAGAAAATAAAAATTTTCAATAGTGAGTTTTCTCTTTTGTGAGAGTTGCTATTTAAAATTGGATAAGAGGAGTAAATTGTGCAAAACTACTGTTTAGGATATAAATTATCTTCTGGATGGGTGCATCTCTAATTTTAGGGTATACCGAATCCACTTTTATTTGGAGTCCCAAATAAACAACAAAATCGTTGTCGCCTGACCTTTATTCGGTTAGTGGGGTCAACTTTACCTCACTCGCCCGGAATGGATCCATTAACAACTTTTAAATCAGCTTCTCTTGCAGCTCGAGTTGCCACATTTGTGCAATTAATCTAGCCCCCAATCAAGTCCTAACCACTGAAAAAGCCCCAACATTAAAACAATTCGGCGAAGAGGTTAAAGGACATGAGTGGAGCACCACCCTTCCGGTACCCTAAATCAACCCTTCCCGCCACCGATTGAATCATTAAACTTTCCAGATACGTCCGGTAAATGAGTAATTCGGGAAACACAATCATTTGCAAGTTTCGGTATAAAATTTGATCGAACAGCAGACATGTTTGGAACTTTTTCAATTAATTAAGTTCCGTGCAACGGACCATGCTCCTGGGATCATTTTGGATGGGATTGGGGGTGAAACTGGGAGATTGAACTGGATGAACTGTTGCATTCGTTCCAAAAGCAGGAGGAGTTTGGTGATAAAAAGAGGTTGCGATTTTGCGGGAATTTTGGCTCTTTCGAAGAATTCTCATTAAAATTTGAAGGTCCGGGGCGGTAAAAATGCATGGAAGTGCACAGAAATTAATTAAAAATTATGCGGACGTGCTTTACCATTCAGGTATTCAGCACAAACATGATAAGCGGTATAATATCCCTTGAAGGGATTAATGAATTCAACAACAATTCGAAGAGGTAAAATATATTTTGCTTTAAAAAGGGCATAAAGCTGTTACATAACATTTTTCATTACTTTTACCTAAAAAAAATTTTTAATTATCTACTGAAGGGGTACTTGTGTGGGTTACTATAGTACATGAAACGAAAATATTTCTTAAATGGTTTTACTCATTAAATGAACGAAGAATAATTTACATGCATTCTGAATTGAGGTACTCGTACTTCTTAGGATAATAAATTCTGGTTGTTTGAAAATAGTGCTAATGATTAAAAATAAAAATAGTTTGAATAAATAACATAACCCCAGTATTATGAACTAGATCTATCTAGATCAGAAAAAATCATTTCCTGACCTAAACTTATCTGCTTCGCTTTCGTTGAGCCTGATCTAGGTTGAGAATCATTGACCTTTCCTGATCCATAAATTTTAGTAGATCAAGTTAGATTAGGGTGAATTTGAAAATTTATCATTTTCTGGCATGTAACTCCTGAAAAGTGATTTAAAGTGTTTCAGACACTGAGACTTCAGACACGTTTTGATCTAATCTAACGATTCGAGATCTAAGTTTATTTACCAGGGTCTAATCTGATCCAGATCAAAGCTCAATAAACAGAAAATTGTGGTGGGGAGAGGGTTTTGAATTCTTGAGCCCGGAAGCTGCTTTCAAAAATGTAAATTGATTTGCTTTTACACGGTTTTCAAAAATTATAAATTAAAAAAAAGGCTATAGTAAAAATCAAAATTTTCGTAGCATGCATAATTGTGGGTTTCCTTACTCAAGTAAGTAATCTTAATCTCGGGTATTGGATTCTTGGGGTTTGAACAAAATTAAGTAATTTTTTGAGGATGAAGAACTTCTTTTGCAGAGTTCCTTCTTTAGAAGAGCGTAAATCCCCCCGAAATTGTAGCGTACGCTGTTGAAATAATTCATATTGCCTTATCCTCTTCAGGGGGTATAGACCAATGAAGCGGAAATTATTCATGCGAGTGTGGACTTCATCATGTCGTAATCGCCCCAAAATACTTCTGAAGAGTAGGTTGCCGAGGAGGAGTTTGGGGGCGTGCTAAATCAAAAAGAAACCGAATTACTTGAACCTGTCCGGGTGCGCGATGATGGATTATGTTTTTCGGGGGACCGGACCCAGGTCTCCGTAGACCTAATGATTCCTACGAGTGGGCCCCGTGCAGAGATAATCATTATTTGACCGTTGGGCTCCCCGGGCCTGTCACCGGGAGAGGATTTCGAGGAAGTCTTCATATGAAATTAATACTGTGATTGATGATATCCTTCGGAGAGCGTATTCCTGGGGACGGCTTGAGGGCATTTTCCGGGGCATTAGGACGTAATAAATAAATTGCCTTTCAATAGCTCACGAACTCTGTCCGGGCAGGCGCCAATAGGGTTTTGTCTTCCATTGCCCAAGAGAGGACCAACGAAGGATTTTGAGGAGTAGTCCGTTTATCTCTTGCGGTGTAATTTAATTTTCCTTTTCATAAAAGTGAGATGCTACGGATCAAGACCGTTTAATTACTCCGATTTTATCCCCTCCCGAGTACGCCCTCACGACCGCAAGTAAGCCAACGGCAATTATGATAACAAAATGAATTCACTCTCTTTTCTTGAGGCTTCTTTTGGGTAACTGAGCGCCTTTATACGCTCTAATTTCGCCTTAATGCCGCTAATTAGCATACTAAATCTGCCGCCAATTATAAATTCAATTTCCGTTTTAATTGAAAACGTTTTTTGGCTTTAATGCGACAACAAAGCCGGTGGGGAGGGGCATTAGGGTGGGGGGCGTACGACGGTGTTTTTGGGAAAAGTACTTTGCATTTCCATCCATCCAGGGTCTTGGATCAGCAGCAGCACCCTCTTAAACAAAAGAAAGGGACCCCCTTGTTTTACACACAATCGGTCCCCATCTTCGGCGTATATCCTTTAGGGTGCGAAAAACTCCCCGAGGATCGAGGGGGATACACTACCAAAGTAGGGATCCTTCAACCCAAGGAGACAAGGGGGCCAACAAACTCATGAAATTCTTAATTACTAACTCGCTAGTGAACATGAGCCAATGATGAGCTAATTTTATGCTCCCTTCTCGCCTTCCTCTGCTGCTGGTTAGATTTTTTCCCTCTTCTGTTTCACTTGCTTTAATTTTGTTAACTTTGTCGCGGTCTTGATTTAATTAAGTATGCACGCTGTTACATAATGGGTAAGGATGACCCAGAAAAAAATAAAATTTCTAGAGGCGGATGGGCGGCTCGACCAAAACCTTGGCGGTCGGGGGGGTTAAAAAGTGAAGGCAAAACGAGCCGATGGGGCGCGGCGACACGAGGCAGAGACGACTGGGCGGTGCGGGAGAAGGAGTAGGGCGGGGGAGGGGCTTGGGGAAGAGAGAAGCACACAACTCGAATTAAAACTTTTTCCATTAGCTTAATTCGAATTACTTTCAGGGAAATTAATTAGAGTCAGAAAGTTTCCAGCTCGGGACTGGATGACTGGTGTTCGGCTAAAATCAAGTTCATGATCTGTAAATTTTTTTTTTTAGGGTAACGCGTGATGGGTATCCTAGAGATGCAGGACCTTCAGGAGTTGGCCTGGTCCACCGTTAGTATCCCTCCTGGGCACTTTGCCCACTGTCCGAAAGAGCACCATCATTGGTACAAAACGATAGAGACGATGTCGTCGAGAACGGTGCAATCCTAGCTGAGAAAGATATTTTTCGCGTTCTCTGTTCGGAACGATCCCCAGGTCATCTTTTTTATTTTTTCCTATACTTTTTTCCCTCCCTTTTCCAGCTTTCAAATCCATAGAATAGATTTTCTCCGGGTTTATTATTTATTTTTTTTCCGTCGTGCTCCTTTTGCGTTCTACGTGTAGTTAGGGTGTATAAGCAATTTTTGGCTGCTCACTTTCAACCCTTGGCTAGGGAAAACGTTTTAAAAAAACTTTGCGCTACTTAGAAAATTTTAAAGTTGCTCCCTAATAGAAATATTGCAAATTGTAAAATCTAAATATATATAAAAGAAAAATCCTTGTTAAGTCACAGGAAGATTCGTTTTTTCTAAAATTTGCTCTTTATCAATTACTTACAATTTATAGCATCTATTTTTTGAAATAAATGCCCTAAATTAAATGTTTTTAAATGTATTTTTAAACCGACAAAAATAAATTGTATTTAAAATGAGCTGTGGTAACCATCTACACCAAATTCGAAGTTTTCATGAAAGTACTTAGAATGATAAAGTATCAAAACTTTAACCAGATATTGTCATTTAAAAATAATGTGGATTTGTTTTTCCAGTAATAATAAAATTCCACTATTAGAAAATTTATTCAAAAACTTAAGCCTAACGCGCCCTGGAAACTTTTTGTCACACAACAGTTTAGTCACCACTGTCATGTCCATTAGTTCAAATGTAAATACGCGCACGAAGCGACGTGACAGTAAGGTGACATTTTAGTTTCTCTGGCCAGCAACTTTTGAGTGACGAAACTGTTCCTGCAGCTTTACGTTTATATTCATGTGAACGCATTGGTAACTTTTTTGTCACTCTTGAGTGAGGCTAGACTACCATTCGTTCAGGAGATCTCATGTGCAAGACGAGGACATAAACACCGAAGTGAACTTCTTGCTTATATGACAAAGATTTAAAGGATTATAGTAATGTATTAGCATAAAAATGAACATGGAAGTGACGAGAACCATTTTTGCCGCTGTTTGGCCATATCGACGACTAATGACATACAAAATACAAATTTTAAAGTCACTGTCGCTTACCGTGTGCGCATTCAAGTAGTACACAGGGACAATAGGGTGACAATGACTAAAAAGTTGCGTGACAAAAAGTCACCAGTACGCGTTAGATTTTAGCTTACTTATTACTTATTACTAGCTTGCCCGCCCCCAGCGTTGCTTGAGATACCAATTATTTAGTTTTACGTAGCCAAAAAAGATTACTTCATTGTATATTGATTTTTGATCCTCGTTAATGAGTCTATTTAATCGTCAAAACAGGAACAAAATCCTACCATGAGTCACAGAAACAGACAGACCCCATTCCCATGCAAAATTCCTAAACAAAAAGCTAATTTTGACTTTTTCGATTTTCCGGCTTTTCTTTTTTTGGTTTTCCGAATAGTCACCCAAGTATTTAGTTGAACAAAAAAATAAAACAAGGATCATTCAAATCGGTCAAAGCGGTCTCGAGTTTTTGCGAAACTAACGCATGGCAATTAGGTTTTGTAAAAATTCTTACAATCCAGGAATTTCGGTATATGGTAGATTCGAAATGAGCATCTCCAGAAACCTCCTGATGTCGATTTTTACGACATTCCCTTGAAGTTTAACATATCGAGAGCCAACTTTGAGTTTTTATTTTGAAAACATAAAATTTACCAAAATAAAAATTAGCCTATATATTAAGTTGGACTATGTAATCCCTTATGGCAAATGAAGTCCATCGAAGCCAGGGTTTAGGCGTGTTTGAGTAACAAACAAACAAACAAATAAACCAACAACAAAATACCTAAACAAAATGCAAATTTCGATTTTTCGACTTTTCCTTTGGGGTTTTTCGAATTTTCTTTCAATTCCGTAATCCTATGTGACTATATAAATGGCGTTAAGTGCATTTCCATGAAAAATTTTACCAGGTCATTTTGTGGGTGGGTGAGACGGTGAGTTTTCGGGCGTAGTAATTTTTAAATCGATTGAACATCGTAATTGATTTTAAAAAATTAGTTATAAATTAATGATAATTGGGAATCGTGATTTTTGCAAAAGTGTTTAATAATGCCTGAGTGGTTGATTGATTTTGTCGCGTATTAAGTGTTTGGTGCGCAGAAAGTCATTAAGGAGGAACTCTAATTAGAAGCAGAATTCAGTTCAAGTACTAAGGTAAGATAATTCTTGCTTTTAATTATTATTTTAAAAATATCATCTTCATATCTTGTTATTATTTTCATTTTTATATTTGTAGACTAACTTTTTATTTTCTTTTCAATTACAAGAACTAAAAAGTAGCTTTAACCCGAATTGGGCGAGTTGCTGACCTGTGAGTAAATTTTATTTATTTATGTTTTAATATTTAAATTCCTGATTAGGCCCGAAAGACTCCTACTAAGCGATTGGGTCTTTCGTCTGCATTCCTCCGTTGGAACCAGAAGATTTCTACTAAGCGATTGGATTTTCTGTCCTTCTATCGAAATATTATTTATAATTTCTTTTCCATTACAGCTAATCTGTGAGTACTTTTTTAAATATTTTTGTATAAATTGTGTAAATTTGGGCCCGGGAGACCAAGCCATTGGGTCTCTTGTCCTCTTAAGTCCTGTTTGATCCAGAAGACCCCTACCAACCGATTGGGTTTTTCTGTGGGAACCTTCGTTGTGTTCTTTCTTTTCTTTTTTTACGAAGGAATTTGTTATAGTCAATTGAATTTTTAAATTGAATTGGAAATAATACGATCGATATTTGTGGTTAACGAAAATTATAGAGAGACGTAGTTAAGATTGAAATATAAGAATTCTCCGAGAAAAGACACACTTAGCACTTTAAGTTAATGTTACGTTCTAAGGGTGTATTTAGTTATGTAAAAGTTTACGTAATGAAGTCTAAAATGAATTTATATACCTAATGTCGTGTTAGTGGATTAGACCTCCAGGGGAAACTACTTAAAAAAAAAAAAACGAGCCAAGAGTTCTACCTCCTGGGTAGTTTGGAAATGGGCTGGAATGTGAAAGAGACCGGTAAATGTTTGTTTCAAATATTTGAAGAACCCTTTTCATAGCTAAGTTAAGGTAAATTTCAAAAGTGGGTATACTAGGGCGGCACTTAAATGTATAAGGGGTTTTTTTTGTTGTAAATGTTTTATACAACTAAAATCTTCTAGATTGCCCAGCTAGCTAATAAATGTTATTAAATTGTAATTGTTTCACTTAGAAAATTCAAGTAGACTGTTACCGAAACATTTTAGGATTTTTTGGATTTTATATATGATATATAGACCTGTTGAATCTGATCGACTTTAGTTTATTTAAAATAAAATATTCGAGGCCAATTGCTTTTTACATTTGATTGATTGCCTTCCCTAGTGGGAAGTGAGCGGTTTGTGGTGATGATTGAATGTGGTGCTGAATGCAAATAGGTAGGTTGCATGTAGTGAAAGCTAACAGTCCTTTAATTACGAATTTATTGCTCATCCCTCAAAGGAATCCAAACAAGATGGAATACAAACATCACATCCAATTAGGCAGTTCTCGAATCCAGCCCCTATAGCACCTTTCCTCACTTTCATTGAAAAGTCGGCCACACTAAGCAGTGTACTAATTAATTACGATCAACTAACTATTTGTTTAGCATTCTTAAATTTTACCCTATAAATCATCATATCACCCTCTGGTTCCAACTTTAACTAAATGTGTCTCGTCTTTCGGAGAGAGGGTGTACTCATAAAGGGCCCCCCAAGGTGTTGGTCGCAGGCTGATTGATTTATTCTGCTTAATTGAACTTAAACCAATAAATCCAAAGTTTGTGTTTAACTAACCCAAGCTAATGTTTACCCGGAAAGTTGCTCCCTGTCAGAGTCGGTTCCTTCTTTTCTTATATGCACCCAGGTCCCGGGTTTGACTAGTTAACTTTCAAACTGAACATACCCCCTTCCCATTAGGAGCATCCACGTCCCCCGTCTATTGCCGCATATAAATAAGTAAATTTGTGTATATTTCGCCTGCAGGACTTTCTCATGTAAGCCACTAGCAAATATTCATCTAATTGATTTGACGCATACTTCGCCATGTTCCGGGAAGATTTTCTTCCTGGGAGCTGGGAACATAATTGCATTGAAGCCTACTACCAAAACGCTTAGACGGAGCCCTACCAGAGTTCTGGGTTTTCTTGATTTAAGGCGCTTTCAATCATGGTCTTTTCCAGATTGCCATAATCATAGCCGTTCACAGTCTGGGCCCTGTCTTTGGGCGCTGCCGGGCCTTTTCCCGGTAATGAGTCTAAACTTGTTACCCGAGTAATTTAATCCCCGTGTCGACAAATATTTATTGGCCGCCTCGGGCGCAGCCGCCCGGATGGAGCTACACCTCCCCCCATCATCCGGTGTGCCAGCCAACTCGTATCGGATTATGTCATCTAATATTAATAAACAAAGTTATCTCGCTGGGCCCCTGAAACATGTGCGTTTCGGGATGAGACCCGTGTCCTGGGGCCTCCCTTTTCGGAGGACGCTTTTTGGTACTCTGTATAAAGAAGGAAAATCCTTTGAAAGATTCCCAGAGACCGTGGCACACTTGGAGGAGGAAGTTGCTTTTATGGGGTAATGTTTGGATACCCGGAGATAAGGGCAAATCCCGGCAAAGTAGCTTTTAACGATAGCGTATGGTAACTAGGCCCAAAAATACATGTCATGTAGGGAGGTGACTGGGACACTCCGGACCTAAATATCCAGGAGCCTGGCTATCCTGCTGGATTCCTGCAACTTTACTCCTCGTTCCGGTGATGATGACGACGACGACGACAACGACGACGACGATGATGATGATGATGATGATGATAGGCGCAATAGTGACGTTGTTCTGCCTCAGTGCGGGAGGCATTTTACTAAATTGGTTGAGTACATCAAAGGCTTTCATAGGATAATTGAGGAGGAAGTCAATTCCAATCCTCCACTTTCTGATTTTCTAGTGAGCTCATATTGAGACAACAAGAATAACTCAAGTGCCGATGAATTCAGTGAATATTTTTGTTTCGCTGAGTGCCAGAAATTCTTGTTTGTTTTGGGGTAAAAGAAACAATAGAACTTTTATATTCTTTTAGGATAAAGCCGGTTAAAGTAGGGTCAATTATTCAACGAAATCATTTTCTATAGTCTGATAAATCAAATCTGATCTTTTTTAGAAGTCTCCTTCATATGAGTACTTCACTGCTATCACTGTTTTGGGAAAAGTCGCTATTCTATAAAGTGTTACATTTTATTAATTTTAATACTTTTCTACTTTGGCATATGTGGTAGCAATTTTGTAATTTTTAAAAATATCAATAAAAACATCTGAATTTGTATGTTAATTCTAAATAAAATTACAATTTTATCTTCTTTACAAAATTTTAAATTTTAGTAGTTAAGCTTTTGAATGAGTTTAGTTCCACTATGTATTAATTTACGATTCTAATAGTAATTCCCTAATATTGCTGAAAAAGTAATAAGTAGGAGAGGCCGCGGCATAATGGCCTCTCTTATTGTTACGGGGACAGACTATTACACTGTGAGCACGGGCTTGCGCTTATAAAAAAGGAAAACAAAATGTTTGCAGCTTTGATGTAATTTTCAGAAAAATTTAGACGTGAATCATTACAGCTGTAATTGCAAAGTGATTTAAAAATATATTTGAAGTCGAGGTAAGTAAACGTCCCATTGAGAAGAACATGTAATTTGCCGAGCCCGATAGTCTGCAATAATAAATTTCATATATGACTTCAAAAGTGATATGTCTATTAAGCCCCGTAATTTTAAAAATATGTTTATTTAACATTATTATCACATCATCTCGCATTTTGGAAACTATATCCTTTCTCGAAGGCTATACGCTATTAAAAGTTGGAAAAAGAAAACAGAAATCGGTGAAATTGAGTCCGCCGAAAGTAACTATGATGAAGACTGCTTCATGTGGCAAGTGGGGACACTGTTCTTGCATTGGGAAAGACGAGGACGACAAGGAATCCATTCATGTTTATGCATTTTGCATCTGATTTTTTTAGCTGCCCATTATGCCCCGTCATTGGGCCAAAATGGGCAAAAGGAGTATTTTGTTTTTAAATCTCCAGAATTTTTATTTTTGTTATTTTCTAGTTCTATTACTACGTTAAATAATTAAATAATAAATCATCTTATGAATGAAAGTAGTTTTTACTTGATTAACAAAATTTCTTTAGATTTTATAAATGACGATCCTTAAAGGGCTCATTGTGCCCCAGGCACAAGAGATACTTTCATTTAATCTATAAAAGTATGTAATAATTTATCTTAATTTTGTGAAATATAATTTTTCAATTAATTTTCTAGTCTTTAAGGCAAAAAGGAAATGAAGGAAATTTAACATTCACTTCAATTACATTTATAATTCTGAAGTTTAACCTTCCACCACCTGATTATCATTCAGGTGGCACAGAAAGTGTCCCATTTAATGGCATTCACCCGTTCGTCGTCTCATTACGGTCACAAACTTAATTCAGTTCGAAGATCTTTTTTAATTTATTTTTTTTTCTTTCCCAACCTTTCGCAAGATCAACGTCGTTGTTGCAGTGACACATTCAAGGGGGATGGTGATACAAATTTGTCGTGGCGGTTGGTTACAATTTTCACAATTTTTTCTCCTTCACTAAAACTGTCCCACGTTGGCTGTTGCATTTATCTAATTTTTATTAAGTCCATCCCCGTCCGTCTAAAGTCATCTACAGTTTCTTAGCGGCAGGCTGCCAGCAGCATGACTTGGCGAAGGAAACGAGTGACAATCCATTATGGAAATTTTATTATAATTTTTTCCAATATTTTATCCGCTAAGAGTTGCATCGCCTGTAGTACTCGCGAAAGGCGATTAAGTATCCTTTTTCGTTGAACATTGTAAGCACTCCCTCATTCCCCCCATCCTACCAATTCTGGCATCCCTGCGACACGGTGCCATCTCTAACCAACTTAAGTATTCCCTTGGAAAGATGCATTTTTCGCAGTGATGAATAATGGATGAAGATGTTCCCAACAGAAATTATTCGATTATTCACTTGCAATGATATCATCGCAGAAAGAGCGAAATCTGCAGTATTGCTGATCTCCTACATGCCCCTCTCCCTCGTAGTACTTGTCCACCCCACTTCCACCCGCCACTGCCACCCTCACGGGCAACATTCACCAGGCCGTGGCCAAAGGGGGTCCTTGATATTCTTGAATATTTTTGAAAACATGTTTGTACTTAAAGAGGAATGAATTCAAGAATTCTGTCAAAAGACGGAAGCTATCTGCAAGTAGATACTTTTCTAAGACCCAGGAATGGTCGGTACTGAAAATATACGACAGGCAAAAGGATCGTTTGAATTTTTGTAATGGGACAGAGACGGCGGCCTTGCGTTAAACTTTCAGGCGGAAGAAATTTATTCATCTACGACTGTTGAGCACAATTTACACAATTTACACAATTTATAAATACATCAGAGAAATGTTTTCTGATAGATTTATATACTGCAGTTGATATGATGTACCATCTTCTAAGTGCTGCATGGAACAACGCGACATATGTACAAAATATGACATGTCATAGGTACATATATAGTGTAGAAAAATGATGGGATGTGTACTTATAAATTTCAAAAGTAAGCATCTCTCCGGTGTCATATAGACGTATAGTTTAACATTTTCTTAAAATCCGGTGCATTGAAGTTTTTGATGATGTACACAGTAGAAATGTTATATTTTTATATATCCATAGAAAGCAGGTAATATAAAGAATTTAGTTTCTGGAATATATCAGTTTACTGTAGCTTAAAGGTACCAACATCGCAGTATTGAATTTTGAATAAATTGAGTCCTTTTATAATATGCTTACCTTCCGGTAAGATTTAATAATGAATGTTACTAGACTCAATCAACTACAGATTTTAAAACAAATTAATTATTATAATAGCTGTGTTTTTTTTTCATTTTCCTATCTGGTTTAGTTTGGATTAGAATTTTTTCAGGAAGTGCATCAAATTGCTATAGTATTTGCTCATGTGAACACAAAACTTTAAACCGGATAAATTTTTGGTGATCGAGTTTGATCAATTTGAAACTCTATTTTCTATACAAAATTAGAGCCTGAGATCTTGCTAATTTTTTTTAGAATATGAACCATTATTTTATTGCGCGAATTATTTTAATTCTATGATATTTCCTAAGATATTCATCTAAATTAAATGGTGTCATTTTGGTATAAATTAAATATTTAACATGACTAACGTATTTATTTAGAAAAAGGATTAATACTATGTCGGTAAAAACACCTTCTCAAATGTTTTTAGACCAAATTGAAAATCATAAAAACAGTTATTAACCATTTGCCTTATGAATTGATCGACGATTGTGAGTGTCACTTTCGATGAAAGTTTTTCTTATTCGGCGTGACCACAAGCAATTTCATCACAAGCTAAATTTTGCGTAATCCACAGGTTTGTTAATATTACTTACTAAAACTACATTTATATATTGCAACTGTAACAAACAATAACATGAAACACTATCGTGTGGAAACAATCATGTGCTTGATACGAGCTTTTCACTTTTGGCCAGAACAAAACATCACATGTCTGATACGAGCTTCTTTTAAGCACAGAACGATTTTTTCCTATTCATCATACTGGTAGCTTATTTTTACAAAATGTTCATAAATTGTAGCCTATAATCTTTCTAGATATTTCCTCTTTCTATTGGTGAAAACCGTATGAAAATCCGTATAGTAGTTTTTGTGATAACCCTAAACAAACTCAGCGCGGCGGGGGATTTAAATTATAAATTAAAACTTTTTATTTTACACCTATATATATGTTTGGGCTAATCTTAAGGGTAAAGGTAGGGTAGGGCAGACGAAGTAATAAAAATAGATTTTGTCAACATTAATCATTATGATTTCCCTTGAAAGGTACATAAATACAGAAAATCAAAATTTACATTCTTGAAATTCGTCACTCTTTAATTTTTCTATGTCGGAAATGAAGTGACTATCGATCAACCATTTCAAGAAATGCCCTAAAGTACGACCTCGAGGTGCACCAATCCCTCAACGGAGAGTGCCTGATACCCTTTGCTCTGTTGCGGCATGCCTATTCACAGACGTAAGTCGACCCTCAACGATGCCAATCACGTCCGTAAGAAAAACTGATTTGATGGCTTCACAATGTGATTGCTTATTTGAATATGGTAGAGGAAAGACTCAGCAGATCGTGCTTGGCGCGCTCAATGTCCTCCCGTAGCACAAAGATGAAGGAAAGCCAGGACCTACCAGAAAGGGTTGGCTGGTGGTCGTTTCATCTCCATGGCTAGAGGATGATATCGACAACAACAACCCGGAGCAAGTTCAAGTGTAAATGGCTGAGCCAGAGAGGTCTATTGCCCAATAACCCATCAATTAAGGGCAAGTGCCATTGTCGTTCTGGGCGCGCACCGGTTCGAATAAGAATGAGGAATTCCAGGGAAAATCTCCTGGTTCCTCTTGATTAACGCGAATCCCTCCTGCGGGCTGTTGTTGCTGGTGCTGTTATATCAGCATCCCAACCATCCGCTCACCCGCTCGTCCATCACCGTATACCGAACGATTTCATCCCCAGCCCCATTTCTCACAATTGTAGGGCGGGAGGAAAAAGAGCTCAAATCTTTCGTAGAAGGCTGCCCGACATTTCATCACTATAAATTCTGCTTCCTTTGGTGAAATGATGATTGGCATTTAGTGCTCCGCCATTCGGCTATTAGTCATCTGGGATAAAGCGGTCGTGGTTGCCCCACCCTCTCTCCCTTGGACTATTTATCCCGGCTGGACCCTGGTGTATCTGTTTCTTGACACCAAGTGGGGAACCAGCCTAATCCTCTCTCCCTTTCCTCATCCCCGCAGGGATTGGCTGGAAAGCACACGCATCATGAATATGCCCCTTGAATTGGCACTAAATCCCACATTTGCGTACATTTGTCCCGGGGATTACACATTACAGCGAGATTAGTTGTATTTATTGGGTGGCTATGGCCACGCTAATCCTGAATACGCATATTTTCTTGTTTTCTGTCCTTAATACGATATAAGGCGCACGTATTTGTAAATTAGATGCCATTGTCATCGTCATTAACGCTTGAATAGACACAAAAACTGCTGTATAAGACATACCAGTCCGAGAGGACAAAGTATTTAGAATTTATGTAATAGGATATATGGTGGTCCTAAACATTGAGTGGCGGGGGTGTTGGACATTGAAAAATTGTGATTTAGGCAAACCAGCATAAAAGATCATCATCATTAAGTACAACTATGAAACTATAAAAAGTTATTTGTTATGTACGAATTTCATGGTCTTATTGATCTAAGTACTCAAAACACCTATACCAAAGTGTACCATAAATACTTTTTTAATTTTAATAAAAGTCATTCTATATAATAAAATAAAATTTAAATATCTGAGGTATTAAAACTTTGATTTTTATTTTAAAAATTTGTATATTCAGGTAAAATAAAATTTTTATTTTGCCAACCAATGATACTAGGGTTAAAAATATATGCAAATTGATTGATTGATGCACTTTTAATTACAATTAAAATGTTCTAAAATATTCTACTAGTGAATAGTGATGTTATCGACGGTCAAATACAGCACAAAATAGGTTCTAACTAATTGAACCAAACTATTTGAAGCCTATTCAAATTTAATTTGCGACAGTTTGCAATATGAAAATTTTACCCACAGCAGGTAACCACTTGATAGTTATAGCCGGGGATTTGGTGTTGTAATCAATGAACGTAGGTACAATAAAATCAGTGGCAGCAGAAATTAATTGGAAATTCAATTTGGTTGAGATTTTGTGCTCGATAGGCAATATGCGCTGTAAATGCTGCAACTTCTATATCGTCGCAGGCAGGGTACCTCAATGTTCGTCATACGAGAAGAGGTGATGGTGCTTCAATTCGTTGCATAGTAAACAATTTCACCGATTGGTTAAGTAATCGACGGGCTTCTAGTGATAGCAATATCCGTAACTAAAAATTGTAATAGATAAAAATAATCTACCTCCTAAAAATCGATACTTGGTTTAATGAAAAACTAAAGTAAAAACATATACGTCCACTATATAGACAATGTATCCTCACAATCTCCCTTGGATCAATGATAAATTTCCAATTTCAATTTGGTCGGTAAATTTTATTGTTTGTGTTCATTAGCCAGCACTTGTGACAGGTTTTCCAATTTTTATCCCTTTTTCTGGGCCCATCCACCCCCTCTGGTTTCTGACAACAATTTTGGGATGATTTACGATTTTTCGAGGTGACGGCATGAAAATACAACAAAATAAAAACAAAAAAAAAAAGATTGCGTGGAGCCACGAGCCCCCAAAAACAATTTCCAGATGTCCTTCGTGTGACGGGAAAATTCGTTAAAGAAAAATGATGAAAATAATTGTTGCGAGCATAACAAATAGCTCGTCTTGCGACAAAGGGGAGCCGAGGATGAGTCCAAGCGTGATTAAAGAGAATATACAATTTTTTTGGATATTTTAGGAGCTATAAACGAACTTGTCTCTTTTGTTTGATTATGGAAGATTAGCTGATGGGTAGCATAAGCAAATTAATTTTTTGTTTTAAATCAGATTTGCCCTCATGATTGGGAATTTATTTTGAAATTGATAAAGTTGAGGTAAAATCGGTTACATTGAAAATATGGGTTAAGAATAGGTAAGTTTTGAAGCTCAGTAATTCTGAAAATTGCTATGTACCTTTTATGTACAGCGGTGGACGGACATTAAGGTAGTACCAGGTACTGGAAAATCAGGAAAATGGTGAGATTATGGGTAAAAGATAAAGAAGATTAGGAGAAAAAATAAAAAAGGCGCAGGTAGACCTTAAAAGCTTTCACCTAAAACTAAAAGAAAGATTCGTTACCAGCTGAAGGACAAATCCGGAGTAGGGGCAAAAACTGTTCCAAAAATTTTATTTTTTTGCCCAGACTACCAGGAAGTAGGTAAAAAAAAAATTAGTAGATCCACGATAAAGAGACTACATCAGAAGCACAGCTTGAGGAAAGTATGCATACGTTATTCTAATAAAACCTTAATTACCAATAAAAACATTAGTGATAGGATCAAACTCTGCTAAAGATTGATTAATGAAAAATTCGGAACCGATAATGAAAGGGGCAAGAAACAAAGATCCAATCTTTTTACAAACGAAAGAATTATATCCTAAACCTAATAATTAAAATACCAGAGTAAGAATTTCATATCCTTCAAAAAGCTGAAATAAAGCCTCAAATAATGGTAGCCGAAGGCATCAGCAATTAAGGAAAAACTGATCTCATACTTTTCTTAAGAACCCTAAGACTAAAAATAAGGATAACCTTATCCTTATTGTGTAATAGTTTCGACAGAGTGTATAGAAAATAGCGGACAGCATACCCATTACTAAAAGTATTATAGATTTAAGTATCCTCCAAGTTATTTAGATAATAAGTGTTGCTGCTATAAACAAGTTATACCTTAATTTCTGTCCACCCTGTAAGTAGGTTCACCATATTGAACTCCATTATTTCGATTTACTCTATTTGGATTCGAAATTAATAACCCTTACCCTAATAGACGTCTCATAAAAATTCGTTTATTTTAAAATACCAGAAGTTTTGTAAATTTACCAAATTCATTTATTGATTCCAATTTTAGACAAGCTATCCTTAATAAATTATTTTCTGAATATTTGTTTTTATAGTGTTTTATAGTCTTCGAGAAGTTTAAAAACGTTGTCTAATTTTTGTTTTCTTTCTCAGATAGCTTTGACTAATTGGAGTTTCTTTCTGTATGAAACAATAAATAAATTGTAACGTTTTAGCTTTTCTATGAGACTATAAACTTTTTGTTCAGTAGCAAAAATTCAATATATTAAAACTCAAGGAAACTTACACTTTTGCTTCATACCACTGCTAAAAAAGTGGAAGCATTTAAGATTCGAAGGTTGGCGAGACCCTATGACGCCACCCGTAAAGGTGAAAAATTAGAAATTATAAATCCGAACAGTAAAAAGCGCCGGGTGCATCGTAAAAGTTGGCCAAGTCCAATGAATTCTCATTCACGACCTCAATTAATGGGTCTGGAGCACCTCCGCCGCCAGTTCGTCCAAGAGAGTGCTTTGGGTGTCCATAATTTAGGAACTCAGCGGGAAAGATTTATGGCCAGAAGTTTTGGCGTTTTCTAGCGTGTGAAATTTGTTTAATAGACTCCTTCCCCCCCCGGAGAGTTCAAGGAGCAAGCAAATGTGGTCTTTTGGTAGAGCACCGCCCTCGACCCACCTCCAGTACTCATCTCATCTACATTCACTGAAGACGACACATCCTCGCGTTCCGTCAGCGTCGCGACGTCGTCGGAGGAGGGGCTAAAATCCATTCTGAGGGTGGGATGAGGATGTGACTTCGTTTTATTTTCTTAATAATTTAAGAGAGTCTCCAAAATGAGAATGGAGGTCCGTGCCACGGTGGCGCTAAACGCAGCAAAAATATTTCATGGTAGGGAGTTCGTTAGCAAGGTGCTATCCATTTTCATTAGCATTCCTAAGGGTTTTCGGGACAACGCCATGCAGGAGGCAATTTCTTTAATGAATCAATGGAGCACGTCTTTCAGCTTGGTTAATTCTAAGAAATGCGAGTTCTGCGCTATATGGGGATTTAGGGCTTCTTATCCCAATTGTAACGTTTTTTTTTTGTCAGGGGATGAGTTCGTACTGTTCAAAATTGGCCACATTCAACTAAATGGTCTTGCGATCAACCAATGACGCAATGAGTCTATTAAATTGAAAAGCTTATACAAAAATTGCGAATTTCAAGTTTTTTCGCTGTTCAAATAATTCATTTTTCTACTAAAATGAAATACATTCCAATTTACTAGATTCACCAGGAATTTGATATAGCAAAAAAATTTAAATTTTGTTTTTTTCATTTTCTTTCTTGTATGACAAACATCGTTTATTCCTGGGAATTCAGTATAAAGTTTCCGGGAACTCTCCTTCAAAGGATTTGATAAAATAATTAAAATGTAAAACAATACTTTTCTTCGTTTATTTCAGCAGAAACTATATGACATAGGGGAAATATTTATTTAGTTTCCGAGAAACATTCTGGGGATGTATGTAGAAGTTTAAATAAAACACATAAATACATATTTTGTACTTTATAAAAGTTTTACTGAAATTGAGAATAATTCTACCTACATATTTCATATAATTGAACATTAAAATTCGTGGCATTTTGTTTGTGCCGTTCCCAATTAATTTAAATTTATGAAAAAATTGTCTTAAGCTAGTCAGACTAAAGATAATTTCGAATCTGCTATAGAAATTTCAAAATCTGTGATGGTATTCTCACTTATTAAGTACATTGACTAACATTTTTCAATTGTTTTCTTTAGGATTTCAAGCAAAATTAGTGCAAAGTTGTTGATACTATTTTCGTTTGCTTATTACTTAAATGAATATGGGTATAACTGAATTTTGGGGTCGCTGATTTCAAATATTGTATATTTAGAATAAAATTCTAGTTTTCAAGTATATTCATGAGAATAAAAGTACAGGCATCCCTTGAATAGTATGGTTAATTGAAGATTAAGATTAAGATATGAATTCTGTAGTCCCGAAATCGTCTTGTCATGATATTATTTTTTATACAAATTGCGTTTCGGTCCCCGCCGTTTTGAATTTGGAAATTTTGTTGGCGGACTCGAAATCAGTAGCCCCAAAAACGCCTAGTGTCTTGAATCGTTTTTATACATTATATTATTAGATTCCAAAAATTTAAATGTATTTAAGTGAAATTTACCTCAAAATACCCATAATTTTCACTTAAATTCGTTGAAGTTCGAAAAATGTTGGTCGTCATATTGGTTCCATCATCTTCAATTTCCAATTTTCGAAGGTAGATTTGCAATCAGGACCTCCAAAAACCTCCAAATACCAATTTTCAAGAAAATCTCTTGATATTTACAAATTTTGTCTACCATCTTGGGTCCGTCCTTGCGAAATTCGCAAATAAAAAGTAGCCTATATGTAATGTTTTCACTCAAAAAATGAAAATGATCAAACCAAGCGTTTAGGCGTCATTGAGCAAGTTCCATTAGTCCAAAATGTCATAAGATGGAGTTTTCTTAAAAAGAATATAGAAAAGTAGGCCTTATGGCATTTTGGCCTTACACCACTTTCAAAATAAACAGCTCATATATGTATATAATTCAGATTTATAGTATATGTAGATTTACGTTAACTAGAAGTTTGTTACATGGACAGTAAAATTTTTCGTAAATGAACACATTTTGAGGTCGAAAATTTAATGCTCGCTATACAAAGTCATTATTAAGTGTGTTATAGGAAATTGTCTTTTTGCAGTAAAAGTTGTTCGTTATATAGATGATAAGTTTAGTGTATATCATAAATAATAACGCTACAATGGTGGTCATTGGCCTCATTATTGTAATAATTCATGCAGTAATGAATGTACTGACTATTGAACCTAAATACCTACCCTGACAGTAAATGCGCTAGCAACCCCCCATTACCTCCTCTTGATGGTTCCGTCGCTCTGAATAACTGAAGGACTCGCGTTTTACTCGGGACCAACATCCTCCTCTCGGGAGTAACCCTCGTAAATAGTGCTCCCGACAGCACTTGAAACAATTCCTCTTGTTCTTGACACACATGAAATCCGTCACCATCCCCGTGGGGGTAGGCGAAAGTGGGGTATTTTTATTTTTTTTGTCGGATTCCCGGAAATTCCTTAGAATGGAAATTTCGATGCAATATATCCTCCCCTACGAGAGATTATGTCATCGAAGCACGTTCCTTCATCGCTCAACTGATGTCACTTCGCATAGTCCAGATGCCAGCTAGCTGCAAGCCAAATAGAGTTTCGAACATTAACACAAATTCCACTTAACACGTCTTGAGGGTGGGTAGGGCGGAGTTTCTCTGTCGGGGCTTAGGGTGCCCTCCGGACGAGCCCCATTTTATAGCTGCTTTAGTGCAGCGGCACGTAACTTGGTATCCCATCCCCAATGCTGTTGTCCGGCTGGACCGTGCTTGCTATGCGACAGGCGCAAGAAATAGGGCAAACGCACTCCGTTTGCTTAGCTATGCGGCCCCGTACCGCCCTAATATTTAGGGAATGCAAATAAATCATTACAAAATGTAAACACGATGGCACGCGATGACAAATGTCTTGTTTATCATCCCGGAAATATGTCAATCCCTGGGCGACCAGCGGATGGATTTACGACGACGCGAAGAATGCCAGCGGTATGCATTGGAGCCGGACTTGCATTCTTCTATACAGCGACGCGATTACTATGCCGGGAATCCGCCCTACAATTGTGTGAGCCCCCACTCTTTTGGGTCTTACCCTTTTTAAATGACGCTTTACATTACACAATAATTGTTAATATAAAGAAATTTATAAACTCAGTAAAATATCTTAAAGTAATATCGGAAAATTATTACATTCAGTAAAAATATGCACTTTAACATAAATCTCATAGCCAAGATTTATAAGTTCCTCAATTTTATACAGAATCGAAGATTTACTAGTTAGTTAGTAGTACAAATTTTAAATTTCGAGAATATTCTTGTTTTAAAAAATTACTAAGTTGGGTAGGGGTATCAGTGCTAATTTTCGTATTACTTAAGGGATGACCTGATACTAAAACTGATTTGAATGATTGAATTGATTGAATTTTAATTTTCTAATTTCACTAGATTTATGTTTCAAAATTTAGAAATTAGAAAATAAAAAAAAAACGAATTTACACTCTAGATCTTCATATCCACCGCTATTTTTAAACTTAGTGCAAAATACGAGTATACGAAAAATTTATAGGCTTATTTCTATATATGACCAAATAAAATGCTTTTTAAATGTATTATAACTTTATAACATAACTAAAAACTTAAATTGTTTTTAACATGTTTAATAAATAAAATATACCGAAAGAGTTCTAATTGACCGAATTATTAACACATTGTTGTCGGGACACGTAAAACTACGTTTTTCGCAAACTGTGAGTAGAGCGCGGGTCACGTAGTTCTACGTTTTTTATAGATGGGGTGGTAGAATGAGGGAAATAAAGCTATACGGGTTACTAATGTTTGTTGTTGGCCTTTCTCATACTTAGTACATATTACAAAGTACAAAAACACAAAACAATAGATTAGATAGATTCTTGGTAAAACCAAAATAATAACGGTAAATTGTGTTTATCAGTAAACATCATACGAGCAAATTTACAAAACATAATTCTTATTTTAGTTTTCGCTAAGTGTCCTAATCGATGGGACTTAGACCGCGATATATAGTACGCTATTTATTTATATATGTATATATACTCTATATACCGCTAAAATGGAATACAGTGATAACGTAAACGACCAAGAAATATTTGCAGACAATTTGTCAGATTATTCGTCGGATGACGATATTCATAGTGAGAGAGAGGATACTCAGCTATACAGAAAGTGCCTTTTTTTTATTATAACGATGAAAAATACATTCTAAGATAAGAAAATAAAAGTTTAATAAAAAAATTCAAAGACTTTTTAAATTTATACTGATTTCTTTGTAACCATAAAATTCACGCACATCTTTCAAAAAATTGCCCGCTCCAGCCATAATGCACCGGTACAAAACGCCCGACCACAATGTGTTAAGATGTGTTAATTCGTATTTTTATTTTATTGAAGAGATTGGGACATTTGTTCATTGTAAGGAGATTTTATTATTTAAATAGTAAATTTTCTATCTTAAATAATCGTCTTTTGTAAATATCTAAAAATAAATTTTCCCTATTTAAGTGGGTCAGCTTTTGATTTTATTCTGGTTCGGCGGACCATGATAGAATCTATGTCAGGACCTAATTGCGATTGTAAGTAAATTTCCATGTAGTAAGTGTAAGTGTCCTGTAAAAAAAAAAAAAAAAATAAATAACAGAATTCTGTCGCTAATAAATCTAATGGCTCCATGCCAGCTTACTGAACCTACCCCGCCCTTTAGGTCTGGAACCCGAGTTTCTCGGTGGTAGCGACCGAATCCTTGCAACAATTTCCCGCTGATTTATTGCGCGGCAAATGTCTCTTTGATAGTCAGCCGCATAAAAAACAACTTTTTAACTAACTCATCATCGCTAATGGCTGCAATAAATCTCGACTGTACCCCGGCAGCCTCCTAATTTCGAGAATTTACTTTAATGGTAGAATTGATTAGGACGAAGCATCTCTGGGTGCTCCTTGTCGGCGGCCGGCTGTGGGGCTCCATTGTCCATTCCCATCATTTTCCCTACAAAAGCCAGTTGGTATTAATGCCGTGCTAAGCCCTGCCCGGAATACGCAATCATGGAAACAATCCGCCAGCCTCCGACCGTCCATAACTTGAGAATTATGCTAAAACTGGACGTGGCTCTTTGGAAGATATGGCAAATGTACGAGTGGTTCAGATTTTGAGCCACTTTATGACCTTATGCTCAAGTCCTCGATACATAGCTCAATATTTTCATAGACTCGGTTCTGGGTCGATATATTCCGGAAATCTACAACTTTTATTGGAAACTGAAATTATTTTAGGAACGTATAAGTAAACGTTTTCATTAGTTGTCCTTGCTTTAACTCAATGTGTTCTCCTATTTCGAACCTATCTACAGCTTTAAATTGCTCATTCAGTCTATTTATTTTGGACCAAAATCTTTCCTAAAAGTCTATGCGTTCTGTGTTATACAAATATATTGGTGAGTGTGTTGCGGTCATTATTTCGAACAATTTCTTTTTTTAAAGATAGAAAGGAATTTAATTTTGCTTGTATATTTTATACTTTTAACTTTAAATTAAAAAGAGTTTCATTTCGTTTCTAGATTCGTAAACAGTGCTAAATAAGAATGGTATCCAAATAACAAACATTTAAGGTACACATGTCATAAACTTTGTTGTACTTTGAAACCCATTAAAGAATTAAGGTCAACTTATTTCTTTTTAAATTTCATTGACAATTCCGACGATATATATGAGGAATAATAATTTCTTAGTATGGTATTTATTACTTAGTACTAATTAAAAAGGAATGATATTAAAAATTATAAAATTATGGAATTAGAGTAGGTAATGAGGTTTTTAAACCTTATTCGCAAAATATATTAAGATTTTAAGTTTTTTTTTGGATATTCAGTACGATAAACCTAGGTTTAAAGTATGAAAAAGAAAGAATTGGTTCACTTTTAGAATTTTGAAGTGATTGTACTGTAGAAGTAATTACACGTCTCTGAGATAGGAATGTACTAATTACGCAATCTTCTTTTCTGCACATTTCTTTGCTCTGTGCTGTAAAATTCTAAAGGGGTGGCATGATGCACACGAGATAATACCGCCCCTCTTCCACCTTCAGGTGGTGAAGCATCACCTTTTGTTTGTGCTGGCACGACAGACCGTGTCACGATAAACTCCTAAAAAGACGACGAAGGTAGAAAAACCATCAGAGAAACCCTATGAGATAAACCCGATTTTGTTAGACCCCATGGCTGACATATGTTGTCATCAAGTGACAAAAGCTTGCACTCAGGCTGACGGTGAAAGGAAGCTTAAGGTGGAGGGGTTCATGTGGGAGAGGAGGAGGACACCCGGGGGCTACAAAAACCTGACGACAATGGCTGAAAAGCTTTCCGTAACTTGATAAATGTCTTTTGGTGTTCAGGTTGTTGCGTTGTCCCATATCGCCGCTGCCACCACTGCCGACGACGACGACGACGACGACAACGTTGTTGTCGTTACCGTTCACGTTGTCGGTGTCCTCCTCCATCTGGATCCAGAGGCCCCTTGTTTGTCACGTATAAAGCACATTACTTGCAATTTTTCCAGCCCCATAGTCAGAGAGAAAGGCGCGGATTATGCCGTCCCAGCGAGCATCGCACCTACCGCGCCGCCACCGTTATATGTGTAGGCCCACTTTGGGTGCCACAATGCCCATGAAGCCTCCTTCCCCCTTTCCGAGAGGAAATGTGCTTCTATTGGCGCGTACGACAAACCCGTCGTGCCGTGTCGAGTACCTCAAAGATAGTGGCAAGGTGAAAAAGTAATAACCGAATCCCTTGCAGAGGCAAAAACAATATTTGCCAAGCTCCCTTGGCTCCCGTAGGCATCCAATAATGGGATTATTCCCAAAGTCACGCCAGTTTTGTTATTTTTTTTGGGGGGGGGGGGGGGGTTTAATGAAGCGAAAGTGATGGAAAAATGGTGAGATGACTTGCAGTAACCCTGTGCTCATTTCACAGCATTTAAATCGAGCAAGGCCACGCTTATCTTCTACTCGACTACCTTCAGAGGGTAGTCTTATTGCGATTTTAGGGGTATTGTAAAATTTCAGTATGGGACTAGACTCCTAAAGAAAATGGAATGTTGAATTGCAATTGAATTTTAAATGCGTTTTTCTCACAACCACAATAAAAATGTTTCCCGTGTCGGTACAAAGTATTTTAGATATTAAAGGCTAAGCCTGTTATTTAACTTTCAATGTTCGTAATTTATTTCAAAATCAAATTTTCTTAAAGAGGCTTCAATCATACTAAGAGCGAGATAAAAGAAATGAAAATTAATATCAGAAAATTCTCAAAATCTCCAATTTTTAAAATCTTTGGCTATTGTAAAAAAAATAATTTCATTTAAAACCATTAAAAGAGATAGTTTTGATAGTGCTTCATAGTGCAACTTTAATATAAAGTGACTCTAAATTGATTTGGATATTTCTCTTTAAAATTTACTGAACTGGAACATCTCTCTAGATTTTCTAGATTCTTTATTTTAAAAGTTCTTACCACTTTTTAATGTACAGTCGACTTTAGGTGTGGACTCATTGAGGTCATTGCTACAGGCTTAGACAACGACCCAAGAGAAAGCCAAAGACCAGCTCACAGAGAAAAAAAATAAAAATAATCTCTAGTCATTCCTGTGGTCATCGTATCCTTTGCGGAACCTTACCTGTCCTTTCATCGCTTGAGGAAATTTCAGGAAAAGTACGCGATACCAAGGGTACAGAGAGGTAAGAGTCTTCTTAGAGAGGCGAAATTATCTCTGGTCGCCCTCTGTGACATCGGTAATTAATTAGACCGGTAAGATGACGCGCCTTTTAATAAAACTCATGACACCGTGATAAATGAAAGAGTGGCATAGCGCCGTGCTCGCTTCGGTTCGTTTTAGAGACATCTTGACGTCATTAGCAGTCCATTAGCTGCACAGGCACGAACTGCACGAAAAGGACATTTTTCTTTAACTTAAATTTTTCGATGTAATAACGCTTTATTACGGCAAATTTGCCAGAAAATTCTCTTAAATAAAATAAAAATAATATAGTAGATTTTAATAATTTTAGTCATTTATTTTAGCAAAGAGACATAAATTTATCCGCTTTCGAACTATGCCAAAAAATTTTTTAATTGATATTAGTTTAGGTATAATAGGTCTGGATAACTATCGTCTGGCAAAAGCAAGCTTCACTAAACTAAAGCCTAGCTTAAACTATATAAGCACAAATTCTGCTTTAGCTGCTTTCAAGATTGGCTTAAATAAAGCTTAACTTAAGCCTTCATTAAACTTATCTTAAGTTAGTTTAAACCTGATTTAAGCTTAACTTCAGAAGGTATTTCTGCTTTGAATTGATAAAATGTTTCTCCTCATTTTTATAGAATGAAATGATGCGGTCTCACGCAGGGATGCATTTTTGCATAAAAAGCGCGAAGACCTGCCACCATCAGCAGGGGCCATAAATTGAGACTCTCTGAATGGCGTTGCAATAAACTGACACGGTGTTCATACGTGCGACGATGGCGCGTGGGAAAACAAAATTTCAATTAAAATATTAACAAGAATTGGCCATTCCGGCTATTTCTGACCATTTCAATGCCCAAAAACAAGTCATTTGAGGTTGGGTGGGAGTGGGGCTGCAAAGAAAGTGATGAAATTGTGCAACGTGCAGCTGGCAGTTGTTCAACGGATCAGAAACGCAATAATGGAAATGATATCACTTCTTCCACTCTGGTTGGCATTTTAATTTCACTGGCCTGCCAGAGCTCTACTATCGCTGCCGAATTGTCCGGCAGAGTGTGGTGCTTCTTGTCTAGGGGCGATACGAAATTAATTTCAATATTTGCCATCCTCGAGAAGCGCCAGTGGATCCCGGGAACCCCCAAAAGGGTTCTCTTGTCCCTAAACCCACCCTTCCACAATCTCGCAGTGCATTGCGGCGTCTCTTGTTTCTTGCACTTGATCCCGGTGTCAAGTAGGACGCTGCGGTCAGCATGTTGCTGGGAGCTGTAAGTGACATTGATAATTTCCCAGGGTGTCTCTGGTCTGCACCCGACGACCTCAAGTGCTTCCACATGGCTAACCACGGACCAGACTGATATGATATAGTTGTAATAATTGTCACAATGTGCACAACATAATTAAGTGTTTCTGAATTACGGACGGGCTCTCCCCCAAGCTGACATCTGGCTAATTTTCAACAAGGGCTTGCAAAATTTTACTGGATTTTTGGGTAAACTATAAAATTATATTCATAGTGAACGAAAAAAAAAGCTGTTGTGTCCTCCTCAAATAAGTAAGTAGCAATTATTTTATTCGTTTACTATGAATTTAACTACCTTTCACCAAGTGTAACATGATCGTTTAAAGGTCCTTTACCGGACTCGGCATATACATATGGAGTTTTGCAGATTATAAATTTGCTTTCATATAATTCCTACTTACAATTTTAAAGTAAGTCATAAGTGGAATTGGTTGTGCCAATCGTTTCGGGGGTCTATGGCATGGACAACTAGCCATAGCTGCACTGATGTTGTTTGGATCGAAACAGAAATAGAAGTACAGAAAGCCGACTATTGGATTATTTACACTGATTTTTAATTTATGAACAGAACCTGAATGTTTTTCTAATAATTAAGTGTTTGAATTTGTGACGACTTTAAATCTTTGATTACCTGATCTAGACTTAAATCGAGTTTAATATTGAAACCCAAAATTTAAACGTTTTATATTGAAACTGTTTACTATATACAGGAATTAAGCAAAAATATTTTACGTACAACTTCCTCCTTTAAAGGAGTCTCGATTGAAGCGAAACTTCTCTTTAATAATATTTTTTTATAACAAAAAAATAGCCAAAAACCAGGAAAGATCTGTCGAGTTCTGTGTAATAATTCTTTCATTTTATTCCGTCTTTCCGTCTTTTTCGTCGTTTTTTACATCATAATCTTTTAATTTGCGATTCCCCGGTCCAATGGTGCAGTGAAAGAAACCTTAAAATGATATAAAAATTGTTCTAAAAAACTCACCAGGATTTGGAGGTAAAAATTTCTTTTCCATTGAGAGCACACGACTGACTCCCGGAGTCTATTGCCTTCAGGTGAGTGGAGTTGAAATGAACTCACTTCCGGAATGTTATTGGTCCTCCGAAAAGACATAATAAAATATCCGCGGGGAGGAAAAATGGAAGTTTATGAAAAGCAAAAAAAAATAAATAATAATATTAATAAAGTAAACGAAAAGAAAATCCCTGCTACGATGTCTCTTAATTCTTTTCACAGTTTATTACTCGCAAAAATATACTGCGGTGGAAGGAGATCTTCCTTCCTGCCCCCCTGAAGATGCTCTCTTTTATCTTTTGAAATTTTAATGGTTTACTATATCTCGGGGCATTTTGTCTTTGAATTGGATTTTGTTGTTTTTCATTTTTACCTGTCCTTAAACTACTTTGTAAGGGTAGGCAGTGAAAATAATTGGTAAAATGAGCATTTAAATTAATTTTAATTTATGGCCCTCAGGAAGTGGTAAGGTACGTGCATTTTCTACGTTTGTTTTCCTTTTCTTCTTTTACAAAAGACAATTTTTGTTTTAAAGGAAATTTTACAGTCGTAACTGCTCTAAATGCGTCTGTATTATTAAAGTGATAGGTTTTTTAAATTATTATAAATTATATTTAAAATAATTGCCATATATTTCTGTGGTTTTTCTGATTTTATGCTTTACATCTACTTATATGAGTATATCCGATTATTGAATCATGTAAACGAGATCCTGCGTGCGAGATAAATGTCCTGGATATCGATGATAAGGTATCCATCGAGCGAAAATCTGATCTTCTATTGGAACCAAACATCCAGCGAAACTAAAATGTTGCCTTGAAGCAAAAACAGAGTAGAAGTTAATTTGGAAATCAAGAATCAGAGTATCTGCTTGCACGTCCTTCAAAACTTCAAAATTTGAATCATAAAAATCGAAATTAAAAGTATTCATCGTAATCAAACATAATTTCGAAAACCAAGCAGAACGGAGAGGTTCAGTATACCCATCCCCAGAAAAACAATAGCCCCCTTCAATTGCTTAGTAATATTTGCAGTTTTTCACGATATTAAATCAATAAACTCTAATCCTTCAATTTCAAAAATTGTGTAGCAACTTAGAAGGATTATACGATTTTCATTTTAGATCTTTTTAATAAGTTCAGATACTTGAACAGTGCTTATTGGTAAATCTTTCTAGACATGCAGCATTGCATATGTAACCCTCTACAGATTTTAGTAACACTCTCCAACTTGAGCGTTTGAGAAGCCTTTAGTGAAATAGTACTTAATAGTACTAATCTTAGATATAATTATGCTCTAAGAAATTATGTACTTTTAATTTGTTAATAATATTAATATCGAGAAAAACGTTGAATACCTCATGAATTATATTTAAAACTATCTTTCGCTTATAGCGAACAACCTATTTGGGTTCGCTATAACGAGGTTTTATTGTAACAAAACTTTCAATTTTTACAAATGGTGTTAGATTTAAAATTAATCTTTATGTTACGACATTCTTATAGTTATTACCAGGAAAACCTATTTGTACTTTACTTACTTAAAAAAGTACATATGACGCAAGCCTGGCACGTGGTAACGTTGTGATGTTTTAAAGCCTCCGTATGAAATGAACGTGCTTCGGAGTATGCCAATATAAGTCCTGGTCCAGGAACTAGATAAACATTTGCTTTTATATTCACGGAGAGCAACATCGCATCGGTCGACTGACAAATGTCACATACTGGCCTCGAAGTTGGCCACCCGAGGGTCAATTAAACTTCAACCATGGATGAATCAAAAGATTAACTTTCCACCAATTGTTGTCACGTGTAATCCTCAAGCGATTTTGATTAAGATAAACTTTTGCCCGACTGCCGCATACAAACATAAATTTGTCCGCAGCGAGTAGGAAACTTTTATGGGTGGCATATTGAAAAAATCGTCACAAGTTGTGACCATGACGGGGATGGGAACAGCTCTATCACCTCTCGGAAGTGACCAAAATAGTTCGTTAAGCTGGTACTGAATGTGCAAGGAGCAGGACTCGGTCGCTAGTGGAGAAGTCCCCAACCTCGGAATCATCTCGGGCGAAGTTTTAAGGGAAAGTTTTCTTCGCAATAGGGAGGGTCGCAACTTGATGTGGGTGTGCCCAGGGAAGTTGCTCTTTTCTCAATGGACATCAAAAGGGACCTTAAGCTCCGACCGGTGTCAGTGGCGGAAGTCTTTTAGGTCAGCTTAACACCACCGGTGATAGGAGGATCCTTGAGATCATCTCGCGCAAATGAAGTCCCAGAGGATGGGTTCATTATTTGCGACACTTTTTAAAAGTGTGATAGCTATGGATAGTTAGAAAATATGCTTCCTTGCTATTTGCATCTCTAATGGAAATAATTTGTTTTTTAAAATTATATTTCTTTAAATTCATATACCGAAAATGATTTGAAAAAAATTCAAATCATGTAAAATATGCTGTTTTATTGTGTAATACTTTTCACTCTATTTTATTTAAAGCGATATCTATCAATTTAATGTTCTCGTTTACTTTTTACTTCTTCTAAATTTCTATTTATTATTTTTAATCATGCAGTAAGTTGTTAATTGTTTAAATTTCCCTAACTATTCCCATACAGAACATTTACAGTCCCTGAATACTGTTGGTGGTACAAATCTAATTTTGAATATGTTTATTACGAGTATTTTGCGTGTGTAAAAATAGGTCTCATTAGCCGTTCAACTCCTTATTTTTATGTGTTACAATACAAAAGTTTTAGAGTGAGAATAATATTAAAAAGCAATTAGTATCACGAAATACAACAATTAAGGAATATAACACTTGTATGCATGTAAAAAATGCATATGAGTTCATGAATTATTAAAGAAAATAACAATTTTGTAATCTGTTTTGAAGGAATGGACATTTTCCAGGTCATTTATAGCAGAGAAGTTGAAATAATTTGACTTGCAATGATATTGTAAATTTTCAGAAAATCGAATAATCAGTTTCAAAATTATTCACACCGCAGGGTAGAAGAAAGTGTTAAATTTTTCTCCTTTTAGTTGAGCGCGCTGTGACCTACATAATTAACGAAATACTTTTCAGAAATTCATTTCAAATAAACTAAGTATCTTTTGGAAGCGGTATAAGTCGCTCAAATTTTCGCAATCTTGACCGTTCAGGTTGTAAATTTCTCGTAAGATATATGCTCTGGGTTTGATTAAGCATTAAAAAGGAAAGGATAAAGACCTCAGTGATACATCACCATCAAGGCTCTAAGATAGGGCACCCACGCGTACGTAAACGAAGCACCCATCACTCCACGTGTGATGCCCAGGTGCTCGCGGAGGTGTATCCATCACGAGGAATAACTACGCGCTTTGTGTCAGTTTCTTGAAGAAAGATAAAGTGCTCACCACCGCTGACAAGCTCGACGCTGAGCCTTGCGTCTCATCTGCGGATGGGGAGAAGGTTTAAAGGGCACCTCTAGCTGAGTAACAAATTTTCGAGATTATTTCAAAACTTTTCAAATGCACACCGAAGCGCGAAAGGAATGCATCTCAGGATCGACGAACGAATGGGGATGGAAAGCGGCAGTTCGACGATAGTAGTGCTGCCCTTCTTGGAGCCCTCATTCCCCGAGGTGTTCGTGTTCACGCCACCAAGAAAGAGCTCGTTTACCATGCACCGGCTCTTCGTGCATTCGCCTGAGGAATCCCCAGAGCCACTGAGCGCGAGTCAAGCAGATTAAAAGACCTGCTCAAGATAATGAGGAAAGGATTAATCGTGAAAGGTACTCACTTCCCTTTCAGATGGAATTTTTACCGAAGCAAGTGGATAAACAGTGCTCAATTAATAAATCTCCGGGCGACGCAAACAGGCCCCAATGAGAGTAATAATTTCCGGTCCAAACATAGAAAATGCTCATAAATTTGTGCGCCTATGCTGAGGTGTATCCCGTACTTATCGGTGGGGGTGGTGGTAGGTACTGCTCCGTCGGACCCCCACAGGAGACGGGTATGTTCTTCGCATGGTTGTTCGGCCGACTTCATGGAGCGGACCGACTTGACAAGGACAAGGGTTCACGTCACATAAATTCCAATTAAAAGCTATTTCTGGTGTGTGACGATCAGGCGCAGGTACAACACTTCCCCAGCATTCACTGTTTTTGCTTGAATTTATTACACGACTAACAGGCGAGAACCTAGAGGCAGTCGTGCGGTTTCCGGCCGGATAGTGGGCTCCAGGACACCTCACATCCGGAGGAAACGTCGTAAATGTCTTATAAGACATCACTTGAGGTGGGGGTGTTCAAAGCAGGCAATTACGGGGAGCGATTGTGTCGCAAAAGTTCTAAATTGAGGATAGTTTTTCTTAAAGCAGTAATACTAGTTGTTTTTACAAAATCAAAGGGTCTATTTGTATATAAGGAAAATATTCAACACTACAATTCAATAAATAAATTATTTGAAAATAATATACACTAAAAGAAAAAAAAACCTTTTAATAAAAAGAAAAGAACGGAATATTTGATTCACAGAAGACTGTCCATTTTTATAAATACTAGCAACTACAATTTTCATATATCAGATTTTCTTGAAGGTTAGGTTATGCTAGTTTCTTGTGGTTGCCTTGTTACCATTGTGTTACCAGGTAGAGCAGGAGACCATGGTAATGCATGGGATTCGAACCCATAGCCTCTGAGACGGTAGAGTAGAACTCTAACAACTGAACTACCAGAGGCATTTTCTTGAAATCTTAATTGAAGTTTTCAAGAATTTTAATTTTGTACTCTAGTATACGAGAACAGCTTGATAAGTTAGTAACTTTTTCAATTTTCTGTACAGTAATTTTAAATGTAACACTGTTCCCGTCAGCTGCCATCTATTAATAGACTACTATCAAATTTTGAGTTAGCTGCGTCATTTAGTTTGTGTAAATTTTATTGAAAATGTAAAATAGTGAATAGTGCTGATTAAAAATTATGTCATCATGACAAAAATCTATAAATTGGGCTACGAACTGCTATCCCATCCAGCGTATTATTTAAATTTAGCCCTCTGTAACTATTTCTTATTTCTAAACTTGAAAAAATTTTTGGGTAATAAGAGATTTGGGTCGAATGAAGAGGTCATTACTGAAACACACGTCTATTTTGAGTGACTAGAAAAAACTTATTATTTGGAAGGAATAAAAATATTGGAAAAACGCTGAACTAGAGCTTTGTTGACTTTTCGCAAAATGCAATAAAAATAATAAATATACGCCCTATAAGTACACAGTGACTCATGAAAGTTTTGGGACTTCTCAGTATTGAAAATACTTTTAAGCTTTTGTTTTCATTAAATGTATTATATCACAAGTTATTTATATATTCTCACACTTTTAACTCTTAGGAACTGAATTACAAAATAACAAGTAAATACTCTACTACTTTTATTTAAAAATAAAATTAAAGAAACTTCTGTAGTATCCGAATTCCTCACAAAGTGTATTAGGACTTTCAGATCAGAAATAATATACACGTACTATGAAATATTGTGGGGTATTCTTTAGCTTCAATCATAGCTTTTAGTCTTCTTGGCGTTGATTCTACCAACTTTCAGTTTCAGAAGACCCGTATATTCTTTCTTAAAATATAGAAAAATTTAGACGGGTTCTCTTTGCTCAACTTTCTTTCCAAAATTGACCACAAATAGGATTAAAATCAAATAACTATGGGGGTATTTGCAATCGATTTGGTGTATTATATGTTTTGGAACGTTATCCTGTTGGAAATAATAAAATTATTATTTCCAAGTTTTTCCGCGCTGGCCTTTATGTTATATTTCAGGACATTGATATAAAAACGGTGATCTATTTTATCATCGATCGAAGTATAAATTTCTAGTTCCAGAATGCGCTTGCACACATACCCCCATACCGTCATTGACCCACCCCCATATTTAACCGTGGCGCGTAGATGTTTTAGACATAATGCCGTGTTTGGTTTTTTCCAAACTAATGGTTGACTATCAGACACAAAAAGGTTAAACGTTAAAGGTTTTCATCACTAAATAAAACTATTTGCCAGTAATTCAATTCCTAAGGGAGTTCCTTGAGAGTGCTTTGAATATTGACTGGTAGGTACCAAAACTTTCCTGAGTCATTGTATGTAGTAGTTTAATCCTTAATTCAAAGTAAAAATTAAATAGTAATACTAAAAAGGATAAATTTTGAGTTTGAATAAAATTATTTTTGAAATTATAGTTTTTTTTTAATATATGAAGGGTTGTAAATTCTCTACCCCAAGAAGAGAAGGCGCATTTTAAGATATTTTGGAGCAACTTGAAATGTGTCCGTGATAGTAAGATGCCTTGGTATCTCTTTACCAAATTTAATTAGCCGGTCTCGCAAGTCGAGCAGAAGTTCAAACAGTCGGGCGTTTTCCTTTCCTAGCCTAGAAATCTCGCAGAAAGAGGGACTGACCGACACTTCAAAGCAACAATTGTGGAGATTCTTCCAGCAGAGCGGGCTGTCGGCCCCCGGTCGGGTACAAAGACCGCAAATGGTCGCATGATTTGCGCCCCACAGTGCGATTGCCTTCTGCTGCATCCTGCAAGATGGCTGTAACATAGCACCATCCGGCCGGCTCGATGCCTGGGCGAGGCACCAACGAACCGAACAACGAAATGATCAAAGACTCCGCCAGCCGGGCTTGAAGTTATTCGAAAGTCAGCCCCAGAAATGGGGAGCGGGGAGTGTGCCCTTCGTCCTCTAAACAAAGTCCCACTTCACGTTTATCTTGTTGAGAAGAAAATGATCGTCTCAAAGGAGTCCTTGTTCTGCACTCATCCGGACAATGTAATCTCCTCCTCCGAGGAGGGCGTGCTTGTCAGCGTCGCGGCGGCGTCGGGTCGAGCAAAGGGACGCCTTGCAGACGCTGCAAAGAAAGAAGAACCATGGGCTTGAGCATGAGCACGGGCATGGATAAGCAACTGTTTTGATGTCCTGTTTTGTGCATTACACCCTTAGATGAGCACAGTTTTGCATGCCTCGTCATCCGTCTGCCAGTTTGTCTGACTGTCGAGTTGGGATGCAGTTCGAAAGCCCCATACGTTCGGTCTGGACCCGAGCCCTACAGAATCCGGTTGTGGGGAAGGCAGAATCTCATCTTCTGCAGGATGGGAATAAAGGGCCCGGACAGTGCGGGAGAGGTGGCAAAGAAAGCATCAAAACTTCTTGCACAATGGCTCCACCGGCTCTGAAGGGTCCTTGTTCCAAGGAACGTGCTAACTTCTCGAGAGTTGCTAAAAGTGCAACAAGAGCGCTGCACGAATGGGCTAATAACGGCCGCTTTGATGTCCCTCTGAAGGGTGTTTTGCCGGGCACAAAAGTTTTTGAGGAGAACACTACGAAAACTGTGTTTTTTTTTTTCTTTTAGGGTACGACATAAAGGTAATAAAACCCAATCGTATCGGTTTCCAACGGTTTTTGAGGGCAAACTGAAAACTCGTAAGGAAGTATGCGCTATGTGGCCAGGATTTTTATGATCGTTGCAAATGAGTTTGAGTTCCTCCGGGAGCTTCCTGGCCGCATAACGAGCATAACGAGAAAAATTTCCAATTCAGGATGTTGAAAATTTTCGGTCCAATAGATAGTCCCTGAAAGCACGTTTACGGTAGGGAATGGTCTTTCGTTTTAGTTTGTATAAATAGGATAATCGCAAGATATTGTGGCAGGGGTCGTACATGGAGGGAAAGACCCAAATTGTAGAAGGGAAGGCTATAAAAGATTACCAAACTTTCATTTTTGTTGAATTTTAATGAGTCCAAAAACTTGGAATAATTACATTTTAACTACAAAAATTGTTTCAAACATAGTCATACAAAATAAAACTATTGTAGAAATTTTAAATAACAATAAAATTCTATAATTAATTCTATGAAAAAAAAACTTATTTTGAAAAGGGCATTTAATTTCTTAGCTTATTCTAAATTCTTTCATTTTGCCCATCATATTAGAAATGTTTGTTACTCATCATCATTATTTAATTTTATTATTTACTTATAAAAAATTCAAAAGTTGCGCAAAGAACAACTTTTAGTATCAGAAAATTTGTGAAATGGCTTAAAATTAAACAACTTTTATCCCCTCTTAAACTCGTTGAAAGAACTTGTTGTTTGAGAAAGTTGTTGCTTGCGTCTTTTCATTAGCGTAGTAATTAAGTTGGTTTGGGTTAATTAATTAAGCGAAAATCGCTAATAACGTTAAAGCTGCAACATCTGTGATTGATGGGTAAATTGACATCAGGAGGGTCCCAATTAATTCGCCGGCGCCCTGACAAGATTTAACGATAATCGACATTTTAAATTACTCCGCAGAACGCCTTGTCATACATATCAAAGTCACCCCCACCTCCTCCCCCTCCCATACCATTCCCTTCCCCTACCCTTTCCCTCCCTCTTCTCCATCCCCTTCCCCGCGCACGGTTTTGTATTATTTGCGTGTGGTGATTTATGTACGCACGCTGCTTAATGAATTTAATGAGATTTCAGTAATTTTTTTGATTAATTTGTTTTTACCTGGCTGGATGAGCATTTCGCGTTTATCGCGGCAAAGTGGGGAGAACGTTGTGAAACCGTTTTGCCGCCACGGTGACGCTCCAATTGATAATGGACTGGATGGACGGCCACGAGAACGTAATACAAAAAAAAAAAAAAATCATAATAAAATAAAATTTGGACGTAATTGAGTACGAAATTCCATTTTCGGGCTGGCCTTGTATTCGCCCTTTATGCGGTGACTGCAAATTATTTTCGGGCACTTTAACATGCAATTAGGTCGAGCGATGCGTCACACAGCTCAGGATGATTATAATTTTTCGCGCACGGACAATTCTGTGATTGGTTAATGGCATTTCATTCATTTTTGTGCACTGAAAATTGTAAGAAAATTACGGCCACAAACCAGATGAATCCACAAGCAGATCCAGAATTTTTTTATTGATTTGTTGAATTTTCATTTTATTCATTTAATAATAAATTTTGGAAGAAATACGTATATACATAAATAACAAAATATAAACGTGAATGTGTACTGTGTACAGGGCAAATCGATTAATTCAACTTTTAAAAATTTTTAAATCTTAATAATAAAGCGATACGTGCTTAAAGTTTAATTTTGAAAATGAATTATCGTGATAGTTGCAATTAAAAATAAGAAAAATAATCTTCATATATACAGGGTGTTTTGCTAAACAGGGGTATGCTGATCGATTCTACGTGATCTCCTGATCAATCCTAAAATTGGTCCTTCACCCTTAAAATCGCAATTGAAAATTTGGAGGGGGTCAATCTAGAAAATACTTTATAAGACCTTTGAGAGGCATCGTAGGATACTGGTTGATAACGAGCTGAACCTTCAAGCTTTCGAGCGATACTACTCAGAACTCAATTCGTCAACAAATAAGCGAGAGAGATAGCGTTAAACTTCCAAAATGAAAATTTATAAGTCCAACATTTGGCTTTGACCTTTCGTTCTGCTGGTGTTTTTTGTATAATATCCAAACTTTGTTATGTTGCCTTTCTTAGAGGAGATCATTTAGAATCGATTGGCATACCCCTGTTCAGACTTTAGTAAAATACGCTATATATGTAAATATAGTAAATATGTTACGAGCACATAAACTTAAAGCGTTTTGATAATGACGAATTGATGTTACATTCTTTGTATAAATTTTATATCTACTTTAAAATTTTTATTAGTCAGATGAAACTATTTAACCCTTAAAGGGTATCATGGGTGAAACTTTAACTCTCAAATATTTTCTACATACGAGGTTTGTTCAATAAATAAGGTGACTTTTTATTTTTTTCGACAAATATTTATTTGTTCATCAATATCTATTTTTAAAGTAATCCCCCTCAGATATAATGTACTTGTGCCAGCGCATTTTTCAATCCTCGTTTTTTTGGTATGGCTTTTAGTTCTTCTAACGATGCGGGCTTTATCCTCTCAATCGTGGTAAATTTCCATATTTTCATAGGTCTTTTCAGACTTTTTCGAAGTGATAACCATATACTCATGCTTCGTTGTCAGTTATGACCTTTTTGAGAAAATCTGGATCGTCATTGACATAATTCAATAGCTCGTGAACGATGCTCACGCGACGATTGTTTTGGTCAAAATTTAGTAATTTCTGAACAAACTCCGTTGATAGACGTTTCATGCCCAAAACATTCGAAAATTTCTCTAATTTCTCTAATAGCAATTCGACGATTCTCCATAACAATTTTCTTCATTGCTTCAACGTTTTCATCAGTTGTTGATGTGCTGAGGCGTCCGTTCCGGACATCGTTATTAACATCTTCTCGGCCTTCTGTGAAGAGCTTGAACCATTTATATTTATTATATATTTTGTTTGCTCGAAATAGACTCACCAAATGCCATAGTCTATATTTCAAGTAGGTTAGTGTACTTAATTTTATTTTTCATATAAAATTTTATAAAGATTCTTTGAATTTTCGATAGCAAAAAATCCCAAGCACACCAAAACACGTTTAACTTTCATATCTCTGAAAAAACAAACTAAGTATGTGAAATGATTGATAATATCAGCAGATGTAAGAGACATGTGTACACAACAACAACAAAAAAATCGAAAATCAAATGTACATAGTTCGCGAAATATGAAAAATTACCTTATTTTTTGAACAAGTCTTGTACATTTATAAGGTCAATATAAAAATAGCGTTGTCATGAAATACAACATTTACTAATGCTAGTCTTTATTATACTTAAAAGATCTATAAGCATATACTGGGCTGAAATTTTACCTTTTCATAATTTATTTGTATGATATCTTTGAAGGATTAAACTAAAATTTAACTACTTTTCACATTTCACAAGTATACCTAACCAGAGAAATTAAACTTAGTATTAAGTAAATTGATTATAAGTAAAATGAAATAATTTGTTTAGTTAGTCATAACGAATTCATAATTTTTCTTCTACGTTCCTTTGTAACAACATTGAGAACTAATAATTTGGCAATATACCTGAATATTTTTTCCTCGTATTTAAGTAAATCTGCTTAAATATTCATAACTACCATCACTCTTGATATTTTACTCGTCAGATTAATTGAGGACTTTCAACTTCGTCCCCAAGGACCTCATGATCCTGATTCAAATGGGACTATCATGTAGGGAACAATTTAGTTACCGCTCATATGACAGCTGTGCGCTGGGCTGGGGTACTTTTAATTTTGGGAAAAGTTAATAAACAGCATAAATGATCAGAGTGGCTAGCAGGCAAAAGGAAAACTCGAGCCGTTGTCGTCGCCCACATCCAACCGAATCAATTAAGTAAGCATCAAAGGGCCCCCCACGGACGGAGGGGGAAGGGCTAAAAAGTTTTGGACCCATATCCGGGACTGATCCAGTTGGGCTCCAGCACCAGCCGACCAAAGTCTGCCATTAAGGGATGAAGTGATTCTGTCGTTAAACGCATTCGGTTCACTTTGCTATCATTCCTTTCCCTAAGGGCACCATCAACTGGTGCGGTAGGGCTCCTCTCTGACTTTATTGTTGCTGAATCAAAAAGCACACCGGCGGCTGTTGTACATTAATTGACTGTAAAAGTTCAGCTTATGTGGGTGGAGGGAGTTGTCGGGATGTCGATCCGAGAGTTGGAGGGTTTCAACCCATCCAAACCAGTCAAAAAAAAAAAAAAAAAAACATAAAAACAAAAAAGGTGGAGGGCTGGATGATGAGAGGATGGGAACATATGTTGCCACTAGGATTGAATTGTTTTCTTTCCGGGTTTAGTCAGAGCTGGATTAATTTTCTTCAATTTCTGGAAATTGAACACTTTCCTGTCTAAATTGTAAAAATTATTTGAGGAAAGTTGACTTTTATTACAAATAATTTAAAAATTCATTTTTAATTAGCGGAGGGTTTGGATTGATACAACTGAGCAATTGGAAGCGAAATATACCCGTACTAAATATATATGTATATATATATATATATATATATATATAAGCTTCTTTAAATAATTCCAAAACGACATTAGCACCTTCTTCTGTTTAATTTGTTTTAAAAAAGGCATGTTATTTAACCAGTTAATTGTCTGTGACGAATATACTCGTCATGGATAAATGGTAGTATTTTGTGTTATGACAAGTATAATCGTCGTGAGTTTAAAATTTAAATTTAAATTATAATATTCAAGAAAAACTAAAATATATCTGTAAATTTTAAGATGTTTAAAATATTTGGAAGCCAAGACGAAATAAAACGAATAAATAAAAAAATATTTTATAAAAAAAATTATGACCAGTGGTTATCGCTTCATTTTTGAGAGACATACATTTTGAAAAAGGGTAAACACAGCTGACTGGTTAAAATCATAGTAAAATCTCTTGATACAGGATATAAATCATGAATATTCTGACCAAACCAAAAGAGTTATCTTGATGAAATAAAACAATGCACTATAGGTCGATAATTCACAATTAAAATGCATTTAAGTTCAACAAAATTTGTTTTCAGGTTTGGTCAAGGTAATCGATTTTATGACAATTTCTTCACATTTTTTTTTCAATTTAAAGATGGTCAAAAGAGGGTTTTTTAAGATATCCCAACAAGATAAAAAGTGAGCTCTATCCATCGAGGTATATAGTAAGTGATATCAATCGGATTTTTCATTGAATGAAAGCCTTTTTTGAAGATTTCAGAGAGAAATTTCTTCATAGACATTTAGTTCAAACAAAAATTATAAAAAAGGCAGATTTCTGTCTGCTTGTTCCTGAATTGTTACAATTCCAAGAATCGTTTTAAGATAAAGTGATTTCAACTTTTTTCGTTCTTTATTATTCTTTCTTTTGCGATGACTATAAACAAGAGTCAAAGACAGTGATTTTCTCAAGTAGGTTTAATTTTAAATGAATCAGTCTTTTCTCATGGTCAACTTTATGTCGCTTTATCGTGTCCAAAATTTAAAAACAATATAAAAATGTGTGTCAATGATATTCCTCAAGAACAAGGGAAATTGATCGAAAATAGCGATAGAAGTCTCACTAAAAATGTAATTTATCGTGATGTTTTATAATATGTAAAGCGTAGTGTTTCAAATAAATTGATTTTTTAGCTGAGGCAACGACACTGAAATTGAATGTCTTAAATATCATTTTTAATAAATGGATAAATTAGTTTATGTCTAAATTTATGCTAAAAATAGCTAAAATGTTTAAGTAGGTAATATGAAAATAAATCTCGTTAAAATCTGTTTAAAAGAATCGTTTTTTCACAAAAGAAGTACTTACATATGGTCTTTCAGCTTACAGCCATTTATAGCCGGTTTCAGTTTTGCAGGATGATAAATTTGAGCACTTACGAGCCTCTTTATTCGGCACTACAGACGCGTAGCGCATGATTTGTGGCATTTGGTGATTGTGCCACTGACAAAGTGAAACGTCCTCGGGATCATGGTCCAGCAAGCTGTTTCCCTACGGCAATTTAGCGCCACCAGATAAAATTATTGCTGCCATAACTCTCTATTTATGGTACTCTTAAATATTTCTCCTTTAGCGTTTTATCACATTTTGAAAATTCCCGGAGGAGCTGCACCAGCTCGTCAAGGTGATAAACGTTCCGGCCGATGTACATGCTAACACAGCTATAAAATCTACTCCCCCGTCCGAAAAATGTCATTAAATAGCAACACTACACCCTCAAAATCGTATCATATCCCTGGGAAAAAAAAATCAATTTTTATTACGTAATATGGGTCCTTCGTCTCATTGAAATTCCATCCCCTGCGAAAATACTAGCGAGTCTTTGAATATTCTGGGGTGCTGCTACTGTTCCTGATGCCACGCGGACGATGATATAAAATAAAAAATTCGTGCCGCGTTTGTAAAATTCAATCGAGCAAGGAATTTGGCTGCCGCAGGTATCAAAAAGTCCCAAAGGATCGTCCATGGGCCAGAAAACGACCGGTAAGCTCAGTTTTATGCCAGGTTAAATTTTACATACATACATGGGAAGAGGAGGGTTGCAAAGTTGAGCTGGGAACGTATCAATTTTGAGCTCGCAGTAACAACGCACCCTCGCCAAATCTTGCATACGCCAGATTTGCTACTCTAAGCTGCTCCACCATCAAGGACAAAAGGCTGCTTCAAGGACGCGTGAAATTTCGCAGCCTTCTCGAATTCCTTGTTACTGGAATGTTCCCTTTTCATACGAAGGACAAAAAAAAAACAAAAAAAAAACAAAAAAGGGAGAAAATAATCAAGGACATCTGAAGATGCCTTTTTGAAGACGACGGATCCCGTCGTCTACCTGCCGCGCACGTACGCTCATTACGTTTAACTTTATGCCCCGGAGCCATCTTCACGTAGTACAATTTAAGAACAACTCAAGTATCCTCCGCGAAAGTGTTATCTTAACGACTTTTGAGCTCTTGTTATTTGTAATGAAAGTTTTACAGCAAGTCGCTGCCGCGACGTCGAGCATGGCAATAACCATGGAAAAAATGCCGTGCGCTCTTCCTTGTCTCGAATTAAAAAGATATCAACTGGTTGGGAACGGCTTGAGCTCGGGTGCAGCTCAACGAGATGTTGAGTAGGTAGGGGGTAATTTATCAGAAACATTTCCGCTCATATTTATGGTAACTATTTTTTCAAGTGTGAAAATATAGGTTACATTGAAAGGGCACCACTATACGGTATAAAGTTTGTGGTACAGAGAATACCATAAATGTTCGACATCCACTAAAGGAGCCAATCATATCTTTTGTAGAAATTGAAGCCATAATTGGCTTCTGGTTCTACAGTTTTAGTGGAATTAAATTGGCATAGGTGGCTAGGTCGATAGCGTAAATCACTATATATGAAGAAACCTATGCAAATATCAAATTTTCCCTGTACAAACAACACAATAGTTGCAAATTATCCAAAGTACTCAAACAGTTCATCGCAGCTATAATTGTTCTTTTTACCAATGGTAAGAAAATTTAATTAAATGACTATGGTATTTGTTTATTTTTTTATGTAATTGAAAAGCCATAGAATTAATTTTTATACTCTACCGTGCTACATGGGAACTGAGTAATTGTTTTTTATTACTATATGGGATTTGAACGCATAGTCCCCGGAATGGCATGCTACCACCCCAAGCTAAGAAGATTGCTATAAAATTATTGCATTAAATGTCCTATTGGATAGCTGCGTGTACTATAAAATAATGCACCGAGCATCATTCAGTTGATATACGTTGATTAAAACTCATACCTAAGTACACTCAGAAAGGAAGGAGGAAATTCTAATGTTATTGATATTAAATACCAGGGTTCAATAAGTTTCGTCGTTCGATAAGAAAAAATACGATTTTATGGTTTCAAATATATTTTATTATTCAATATAATCTCTCTGAATTTCAATACACTTATTTCAGTGAACTTCTACTTTATGGATTCCATTCCTGAAGTGAGAATCCGGAAGACTATCGAAATACGATTCCATGGCTGCTATTACCTCTTCGTTCGATGAAAATCGTTTTCCACGCATGAATTTTTTTTGAGATGGTTAACAGCCAGAAGTTAGAGGGATCCAAATCTGGCGAATAGGGTGAATGTTGCTGAACAGTTCGTACTTTAATTCACTGATTTTTGCGATGGTTTACAATAATAATCTGCATTTATTGTTTTACCAGTGTGGAGGTAATGCACAAACAAAAATTTGTTTTGCATCTCAAAAAACTGATGCTAACACCTTCTTGGCCGATCGGGTATTAATACCCGACCGGACGTTTACGTAAGTTTTTAAACAGATATCTTTACCCGACCAGATGGTATAGTTTTAATAGTTTTAAACTAAGTCATTAACTTAAGAATGGAATATTTAGTGATTATTTAATAGTACTGAAAAAGATATAGTTAAAAAAAGTAGGTACTTGAGTCGAAATATTCAAAAGACGCTGAGTTCTTTCTATTTAGTTTAAAATAGCGAACTTCACGTATTTTACTTTTTATGAATAGCTCTATAGTTTACACTAATTGGGGGTGGTATAAATCCAAATCCTGGAAAATCAGAGGCAAAGCTGAACTGGGAAATCATGCGGAAAATGCTGAACAAACAATGGGAACAGTGCTGAGTGCGGGTGATGCTTGCAAGAAAGAATAAATGAGCCGGGAGTCGTTCTCATCCCGAAATTGGAACCTATGTGACAATTCCGCTTTTGTTGTACTTCGGGACAATGAAGGAGATTTGATGAAATCTCTTTCAACGTTTCAGCAGGTTCCAATTGGGTGCGCAAAGAAGGAACTGTGTGCGCGGGCTGAAAGAGCGCGAAAAGCAAGTAAGTAAAATAGAAAAGATATCTTCCAGTTCGGAGATGGCTTCACTTCGAGAAAAAGAAAAACATTCGCATGGTATAGGCCCCATTTTCATTCAGCGCAGACCGAATAGGGATGGTGGCTGGAACAGAGGGGCATATTTTGACGTAGTGAACCGCGCAAAAGTTTAGTGAACCAAAACTTTTTAATTATTTCTGCGCAAATTTTCCAGGACGGAAAACTTCTCGTTTGTCGTTTCTTGTGCCCTTCTACAGTCGTATTTAAGTTCTCCTTCTTTTTTTTTTCTTTTTTGTTTTTGTTTTATTTTTGTGGGTGGGATGTGGTAGTGTCGTCGGTTTGTTTTTAACTTCCCAAAAGATACTCCCGAATGCTGAGCAAGGGGGGTTGATATCATTTGCTATTGTGGCACAATCTCTAGAAGAGAATTTCCTAAGAGTTACTTTTCTTTTTGTCTTTTTATCTCAATCGAATGCATTTTGTACATACGGCAAGATTATAATTTTGCAAAACAGGAAACTTTTCCGGTAATTATCCTGCAAGGATTAGTCTAGTGAGGAATTTGGTGGTAGGGGTCATATTATCCTCCTAGATGGGATTTAAAGACAACTATATGTCATCTATCGTATCTGAATGAAACTTAATTTGTTTGAGACAAAATATACCCCACTTAAGACCTTAAGGGCGCTCATAATCGTCGTGATCCCTTTGCAATGTTTTTTTTTTTTTTTTTCTGGAAAGGGTGTTATAAAACAGTGCCAGGAGCATCTTATCGCTCCAACCATTTATGGAGGAGACAGTTCCTGTTGGTTGCGCGCTCAAGTTGACTAATGTGGCTGTGCTTTATCAGAACCGTCTTACGCCCACGAAAGTCGCGGAAAAGAAATTGCATATCCCATTTACCACTTAACTAACCCATTTAGCTTATGCAGCTGCATCCCCAACATCGTCATTGCATTTTTTTTTTTATAAATAAAGTAGAGCATGTCAAACAGCGATATCAATTTATATGATAGTGGAATGGGGGGCCAGGAGGTGGTCTTCCCCTAAACTCCCCTTTCTCGGAAACACATGTAAACATATTAGGCAAAGTGCAAAATAAATTGACGTCATGTTCGTGTCAAATTTGTCACCCGGCAAATGTTAAATTTATATGTAATAAAAAATAAAAGAGGACTTGGCGAAAAGCCTGACTGTAAGACACGCTCTAAAAGGGATAGGTCGGGAGGTGGGAGAAGAATAGTGCTGGGGATAGTGGCATCCCCCATCAAGCACAAAAAAAAAAAAAATAATTCCCAAGCGCTTCATAAACGAGTTTGCATGCATTACGCGCTGCATAAATTCCCGGACAAGTTCGCAGCAGCTCCCATAGAATGCACGCCCCCCAGCCCATCGGTTCCCTGCCCGACATAAATTGCACTCCTATTTCACCACTGGGCTCAATCATCCCACGTGGAACGATAAAACGTTTTGCGTTTCGGGAGAGGGAAAATTTACATATTTTCAGTCGATTGATGTTTTGCAGGCGTTCGGATATGCTGAGAGAAAACAACACCAGCGAAATTGAGCGGAAGGGATGAAAATAAGTCCCGGGTATGGGATCCCATTGCATTCCGGTGTTCCTGGTAGGATGGGTTATCTCCTCAACTGGATCGAATGCAATTCAGGGAGATGCTGACTAGGCGAACGGTGTCTTCTTGGGCAGGGATTAGGATGCTCATCTCCCTGAAATGCACACAAAAGGCGAGGGCCCACTATAAGGGACCTTATCCCCAAGGATATGCCGTGTCGTGTGAAACTAGTACCGGAATTGATTTTGTTTGAGTTTCTGGGCGGTCGGCAAATTGCATTATAACGGTTTTACGATGACACTCACCTTGGGTGCATCATAGGGGTAATCGCGTTTTGCCGCGATGCGACCGTCACACTAGAGATAATCTGTGGCAATTCAGCCCTTGAACCTTTATCTGGAGATGAACTGATTAAACAGACGCAAAGGATGTTACGTGGATTTAATAAAGAATGAGATATAAGCAAATTAATTAAGGAAAATTACATTTACTTCATGAGAGAGGTATTTAATCTGTGTAACCATACTCTAAATAAAATTTTGTCTGATACTTGGACGAACCATATTCAGAAACTCAAGTATCAAACCTTTAGTTTAAAACATATCAGATATCATCAACACATAATTATTCTACTAAATTTTAACTGGCAAATAGATTTGAAATTTTCGGCTTAACCCTAGAACTATCCGAGTTCCAAGCTTGCAATTTTAATAATTTTTTAAAACTTGAATTTTGGTATGATTTTAAATTTTACTAGACTTTAAAAAATATAAAAATAAATTGAAAAAAAAATTGAGTATACCCGAAAATTTGAGTTCCCTTGATAATTCGTTTCACAAGTGTCCACAAATGTTTAGTAAAGATTCACGCATTTTTCTAAAAATTCTTTAATATAAAGGTTCCTTTGGCTGGACTATGTTAAATAGTTAGAAATCTTATTAATAAAAACAATGTACCCCTATATAAACAGGAAATCAATCTTAAGCTCCGTGTTGTATAAAGTTGTTTTCCAAGCAATTATGCTCTATGGTGGTGCGCCCTTCTGGTATTAAATGTGCTTGTTTTCATATCTAAAAATTTACAAATAGCTCAAAACAAAGTCCTCCGAATGATCATCCTTGACATTTTTTCGCCTTAGAGATATACCTAAGAGCTAGATATAGATAAATTAAGTCCTAGACTGAATAGCATATCTAGTAAATTTTTTGAACACTCTCTCTGTCCGAAAATCCCCTAATCCGACAACTTGTCGACAGTAATAATTAAATAGCAAATTAGATAGTACATAAGTAGGATTTTAACTTAAACTTTCACTGGGTTTTGAACAATTTTTCCCGCAGATATACATACATGATAATCACATATGTACATCCATTCGGCTAAAGCTATATAGCAATATTTTAGATGAATGAAAAAAATTACTTCCAGCACTAAATTTTCGCATGTGCAGGTAGGTGAGAGTTCATATAAAACGTAGTAACTACTGTTCGGAATACAGTAGGACGACAAACAAGGTTAAAAAATCTCATAAGAGGTAGTCGTTAAGTTTAATAGAAGACATTGTCTTTCCAATTAATTCTAGTGACTTTACAAAAATATTAATAACATTTGACGGACTAAAGATATTGACATGATTCTTTTTTTGTTTGAAAGATATTTTAAGGGTGCAATTTTTTTGTACTTTTTAAACCAAAATTGAAAATCAAGGTCAACGCAATCTTTTTACTAAAAGGAGATCATTCCAGCTTAGTTTTCATATAAATACAAATTCAGACTTACTCCATTTAATGCATGTACTTTCTTTTTAGAATTTACTTAACATTTCCTTTCTCTATGCCTAAAGTATCTTATGCACTATATTTGCGCTTACAAATATTGTTTACGTAATTCATTTAACAAAGACTAGACTATGTAAAAAAATACAAATTTTGAATTCTTTAACAAAGCGAATTAAGCGGAATGTATGCGCCTCAAGCTATCCCAAGGGGGACATATCCGATAAACTGTCACTTCCATCTAATTTAATAATTTAATTTTAAATGAAAAATTCTTCGAACAGTACCTTCCAGCAGTGTTCCTCACTCCTCTAGCCATGTTCTTACAAAAAATCTAAGGATCACAGAATTCTGCTAAGGGCGACTATAGCCACAAAATTAAATCTGTGTCTGGGACCGGGTCTTCGGGTTTTCGTCCATCCGTTTTGGGGTCCCCGACCACGAAGGACAGACAGTGCCAATCTATAGACAAATGGTGTGCAGGACATCCTTCGGCAGCCTCTGAAAAGGACTGGAGTGGATCAAGGATGTGTTAGAGAAAAAAAAAAATTAAATAAAAATAAAATTCTTCCGAACATCCGGAAAACAAACCCGAAAGGCGTTCAAGTTGAAAAATGCACATACCCAGTCGGATCGTGAAGATTGAGCTGCTCCGAAGATAGCAAATTTCCGGTGGGACAAATTGAGCCTGAAAAAAAAATTCCGAACAGATTTCGAAGCTCCCGCGGGAAACGAGCAATGAAGAGGAATGGTAAAATAAATTAAATCTCCCAAAATAAATCCTGAATACCACAAAATAGACATATAAATTGACATGACGAATAGAAGCAATTAATCACACTTGGCATTGGTTGGCTTCCTGACTGGCCTACCCAGGACCCCCCTCTTGGATCCCGTCGGTCGCCTTCTTGCCAATCAGTGAAATTAATTATCAAAAACCCCACAGAGCCCCACAGGACTTTATTATCAAAACGGTGTGATGTGGTCATTGACTGCAGCTCCCATTACGCGGTTTCACTCCGCTTCCAGGTACGCGCTGGGTGCCAATTTTGATGGCTGTGGCTTATACCCATCCCGCAGGATACCGCAGCATCCCAAACCCTCGAACATCGGCCCGTTTTCTACTTTGATTGAGCACTTCTCTCGTCTGCGGTGGCTTTCAGCGGCGTCGGCGAGCGTCTAAATCTGTGTTCTCTAGCAGGTGCTATGTTAAGTCAATAGGACTCCGCCACCTGGGAGATGGAGGGCACCCTTCCGATGGAGCATTACACCGGGCAAATAAAGGGGCACACTGAGGGAAGTAGCGGAGTCGACGGGGTCATGGTAATTTTAATTCATTTACGGAATGAGGGGCGGAATTCGGTAGTGCTATTCAGGATTTCTCGGTTAGTTCGAAAATCTACTCAAATTTGTAGACACAGGCCGTGGTGATGGTGTCCCTTTTTTTTGAAAGGAACCTCAACCTTGAACCTTTGAACTTTAAATTTTGAAAATCATATCGTTTAAGGGAAAATGTACCAAATAAATGTTTACTAGGTATAGATAGATAGATATTCCCAATATTCCAATTTATTAAAGTACTAAATTTGTATTGTCTGTCTACATAGTATGCTTTCAGTGTTCAGTTCTCAGTCTCAGTGCATATCGACTTTTTCTACTTTATCAATAGTAAAATATAAAAAGAATACTATAAAAGAACTCTTCATATACTGTATACTCGTAAGTTCCGGTGATTTTTTTAAATATACTGAAAAGGTAATTTATGAAGATATATTTTACAAAACACCCTCTTAAGCTCTTCATTTGCTAAAAGTCTTTTTAATTTTCATACGCTAGTAGCTTAAATGAAAAGTCTTTTCAAAATCGTATTATCCTTTGGCTAAGTACAGGGTGCCTCTTCATAACCTGTATGGTATTCCTGTAAAGGATTGAGTTGTTCACTTATTTTAACATAACGCGTACCAAAAATTCCACATTGGCGCCCATTTCTCTCTTCTTCCCCGAAATATTTAGACGGCTGCATTCCTATAGGATGCTTATTTCTGTTAACAAATCATTCTTCCTTGAATGGCTAGAAAATGCGGTTGTTGACTAGTCCATACTTCTGTTTGAGTCTGTAGATTTTAAGCCCCAACTATTTAACGTTTCATTAGAAAACTCGCCAATTTATCAGACACTCAATTTGTGTAGAAGGAACGCGGTAATGTTTTAAAAGGGCGTCGACCCACCAATTCCCCATCCCGGCGAGGGGAGGAACTGAGCTATACGCCATTGAAAGCAAAACCACATCAGAGCACAAGAAGCCCCAAATATGTTGGGGCTAACGTTAAAATAAATATTTTATGAAATATGGGTAGTGGTGGGCTCATAAATCTTGCAGTATTCAGTAGCCATACCGCCCACATTCGTCGGTGGGGCCGTACACCGTTCCAACAGAGAAGACCACCCTCTTGGCCCCATCGGGGCCAGGACATTTCTCACGAATTTTGTTTTTACAGTGTCCTGTACTGGGGCTCCGACAACGGAGCCCCTCTGAACGAGACAGTGAAGTGTTGACTAGCCAGCTCAGGGTGTAAGGGTGCTCGGGAGCATGCAAATATTGCTTAATGCGGTCCGAGTTAGACTGTGGCTGCTCTAGACGGAAAAGGGAGAAGGGGGGTTTGGGTGCTTAAATCGCTTTGAATTAAAACACGATGAACCTGTGAATTATGAGATGTGGACTTTGAGGGCTGAATTTTGAAGGCTGAGTTATCGCAAAAGAGGTTCCTACGAAAAATGAACATGACCAAGGAAGGGAATACGGGATTCATATATAGGGCTTTCGTTACATGGGGAAATGCAAAAAGGGAAACGAGAAAAGGGAAAAGCACTAGCAGGACTTATCCTCGGAGAAGTATGTGCATTTACGAGTGTTCTTTGATCTCTGGGGAAAGCACTTCATGTCCTGAGGGATCCCTCGAGTAGGCAGCTGAACTGGATCTTTGAGTGTCCGGTGGAGCGCAAAAGGAAATTGGACAGGAATTTCTTTTTAACGAAGTGTCACCATCATAACTGGTCGTGTTGGGTCAAGGCATAAAAATTCAAATTCGTGCCAATTTTACTGGTAAAAAGAAAAAAATCATCAAATAGACTAGAGAAAGATATCTGTATTCCCGGAATTCCCAAAGGCGCGAGTGGAGACTATTAGAGATGCAGCGGAAATTGTTCCGGAATTGGAATATGATCGATATAGTGGGGAAAAAAAAGCCTTCGCTGACAATAAACCAATTTATCCCAAGGGCTGTCCCAGCCAGAACGACAGGGATTTCTCTTTTTGACCTGTTTCCCCCCCCCAGAAACAATTTTCGCTCTCTCGTTATAAAAAGAAGACCCATTCAAACCAATCAACTCGGTTAGTAAATCCTCTTCTTAACTTCGAATGTCGTCAAGTTGGTCTCAGATGTCACATTCAGGAGTGTGTCCTTATTACCTGATCCCAGGTAAAGACGCTATGAAGGAACCATGTCGAGGGATTTGCCCTTCTTTTACTTCTCCGGGTGTATACTAACACCGGGAAAGATAGTCAGACAGAAGCAACGGGGAATGGGAGGGAGGTGGATAAGGGCAAAAACAAAGGGCGAAATACGTAGCCAATAAAATTCTCCTGATTATCCTTTTGCAACTGAAACTCTTCCCCTGGGAGTCGGCATAATAAATTGTCCCATAAAAATAAGAGGATATGCTCGGACTCCGGGAATTTCTCGGGCAGTAGGTAACACATAGGTAACACTACAGGAATCTAGGACAGAAAGGCAGGGGAGGGAGAAGAAAAACCTTGAGTAGCCCCAGATAGAATCAATTGCACGTAGCCGTCCAGATTCTTTTTCGGGGGTATCCCTGATGTGTTCCAATGCCTCTTTCGTGGAATTTTATTTCGAAGAAAGGTTTTTCCGGGGGATTCCTTATGATTTTTGCTGTTACCGACAATAAGAGGATTTCGAATGTTTGGGGGATTTGGGCATGGTCCTAAGAAAGGAGAACCATAATAAAATTCAAATGCGGGAATGGGAGTTAGGAACGGACGTTTGAGTGGATAAATATGGAAATTTGTTGGAGTGTTAGTGTCCCAGTTGATTTACCTTGTTGATTTAATGCGATTCCCTTTTGTCGAAAAGTTAATTTAGGAAAGCGGGAATAATTACGTGAAGTGGTCCAGTTTTAGAGTATTCTTTTCACCTGACTGCGCCCTAAGCTTTTATTTTGTTTCACAATATATTTATACGATTGTTCCTTTATATCCTTATATAAGGTAAACGGGTGGACCCATTTTCATACAAAAACATAAGTCAAGTGGTTCATTTTAATGTTAAAATCGTCTTTGGGGAATTTAACAATCTGGAAAAGATAAATATCGGGTACCTATGGTCTATTAAATACGAATTTCATGAAGGTTGTTGAAATCTAAGAGAGGATATTATTCTATAACTTGTTTTTGCATTAAATATACCTAATATCTATATACCTATAAAAGGCTTTTTGACATCTTTCAATACTTAAGAGGGTCGTTTATATTCGGTTGACACGACTAGTATTACCTAGAAATTGCAAAAATATTTATGCTTATATTAATTTTACAGTCTCCTACTAAAACTCTACTGAAAACCATTTTGGGCAATATAATTTTTAAATTTTTTAACTTTTTTTAAAAATGATTTCCGATTTATTTTTCTTAAAGGCTTGCTTATAAGGGTTTTAAAACTTTAAAAAAACTGTGTTTATTTTATATAATAATACACCATAAGAGGAATATTTCCTAAAAGTTTCAAGTCAATCCGAGTAAAACTGTAAGAGTGTGAGACTTTTGAAATTCCTCTTATGCGGCTCGAACGTGTAAAATCGTAAAACTTTAACCAGATTTTTCTCAATACAGCATTTTGATAGTTAGTTAGCAAAATATATAAAAAACGAATCAACCGATCATTTTAAATTTTTGAACACTACTTTTAAATTGTATTGACTCGTGCTTTTTATTTTCGTTGACTACAACTTATTTCATAGGCCAATACATGGCACGAAACAATCAAAAAATTCAAATTTTATTATTTTTTGAAAATCCTTTATTCAATCAGGAGCTATTACTATCTGCTAACAGAAAACGTTGGGGTTTTTGTTTTAGATAAGTTCTTTACGAGCTATTCCGTCTACCGTGAGGTACTTTTTTTGAAAGTTCTTTCGCAGATCAGCTCTCATTGTATCATTTATAAATAAATCATTAATAAATAATTTAGTTTAGTTTACTATCTCAAATTAAGCTTTTAAGTATGTATAATAGTTGAATATTTGGTAAAAATGAACTTTTCACTCTCTCAGAAGATGGTTATTGACAACTGTGTGGTGAACCGGATAGTTTTATCCATAAATTAGCATATTGTACCAAATTTAAAGGTAATGACAATGAGACAAAAATTTATACCACATAACTCATATTTAAGTAGTGATTCCATTATAAACATGTTGAACTCATATTAGACTAAGCTCAAAACACAACGAGCAATAAAGCATTACGCAGTCAATTTATTTTATTACTATAAATCGAGCAATACTACATTTACCATAATACTCCATTAATATCAAGTCATTTTAATTGACTCAAAGATTGGGCTTCAGACAATAATTACAAAAGAACATCAGTTTAAGGTAATGTGGGTATTCTCCGAGTGTTTCGTTATTTTTGCCTAAATGTATTTATTTATTGTGGATGAATGGATAGTGCATAATTTAATTTTATAACAGTGTAAAAGGATGATTTAGTACCATGTTAGTACGAGACCGTGTTGGAGATAGCGATGGGCGGCCCTATTATTGAAAACGTTTCAATCCAATTGAAGAAAGCTTGTAAAAGCCGTTTTTAAATAAAAATTCCTTAATAAAGTTCCTAAAATGTTCATAAATTCATTTTAGAAACCTTTGATGATATCCTAAAAAGTTCTACAGAGTTAATATTCTTAAAAAGGTATGAATAGGGCCCAGGATCTAGGAATTCACATTCCATAGTTGCAATGTGAAAAAACCTCATGAACGATTATTAGCCGTTAAAGAATCATGCAACATTCCTTCGTTGGAACGTGGTGGCATTTTGAATCCTTTTGATTTACTTCCTGACAAGAGTCTGGAATTATTCCGGCAGTATCAGGGGCAATGCCGGTTTCATTGAAATTCCGGAAAAATTCCTTAATAAAAACTCATAACACTTCTTCAGAAATTCCACTGAACGGTGGAATTTTCTTATAAACTCAACATCAGCCACAGACGCGCCATGAACGACGACACAACGACATCAACGTTGGCGTCGCGGTATGGTGGGCACGATGTCGACCACTCAGAGTCTGTCCGTCCTCTATCAACTTAACACGTACATTCCGACTGACGGAAGAAAATGGTAAAACGAGGTATTGAGGTGGAAAGGAGGACTCCTTCCGCAGCCACTGGGAGAATTTAATTTCCTTGACTCTACTCCTGGCTGCGATGTTTGTTTCAATTTGTTGAAGGCGATGGAACACGAGAAAACATAAGTGAAAATAAAAAAATGGGCACCGTGTCGGCGTAAACAAGTTGTACACTGTCTGACCCCATGCCTGGGGGAGTATAAGCGGTTTTATGTTGGACGGTCATGCAATACAACCCCCCGATTCTGGGGTGTGCTTTATGCGCACCCAAGGTTTCTTTCAGCCGCAAGGGAAACGCAATATGATTGCAATCCACGTTGTAATGCATTTGCTTTCCAGGTAAATGCTTCCTGTGGGAAGAGGTGAAATATACCTCCCATTAAACGGATAGGGAACTCCACCTGTACTAATTCCTTTTATTTGATTACTTGACCGCACTTCGTGTGATCAGTAACAGTCGGCGGTTTATTGCTAAATTTCACATCATTGCGCTTAATCAGGTTGGAAAAATGTAAATCGTGGTGAATTTGAATGACTTTAACAGAAATATCAACTAACCATTTTTCGTTAAGGGTATAATTTTTAGTTCTATGGTAGCATGACTCTTATTTTCGTAGTAATTTCTGTGTCACGTTGTCAACTACCACTTTCATTTAGAATTTGAGTAATTTCAAAATATACAGAAAACTGTAAAAGTAGTTAAATTAGGCTACAAATGCAAGAGTAACGACATTCAGTACAATTTAGGGTCAGCGATATTTAGAAAATGAATAGATCAATGTTGAAGAGGGAAATAAGACTTTCGTTTTTAATTCAAGTTTAAATGCTATTTTTAAACAACATCCCGTAGATCTGTATAAATCTAACTCTCTTTCTAATATCTTGGGCATAGTTCTTTTAGAGCTTATATTTATTTTTATTGGTTGATTTGATGATGCCCAGGAAAATTTGAAAAGCCTCATGGATTTAACTTAAATCTATCTCTCCTACACTATCCTATACTATGCTATTTACTATTAAAAATTACTAGCTAAGCTGGACAAAGTTGCCGGATAAGGGGGCTAGGAGAATGATCGCACTTTTCCCTGAAATATTTTGTTAGTTTCCTGACCTAGCTTCCACTAATTCCAATTCATCCTTGAGGTGGAACTGTTTAGTGGAGTTATACGAAGGGATAATATAGATTAACTTTAATATTTTATTTTGAGCAATTTGCAGTTTCTTCTTATGTGTGCTCGCACAATCATTTCAACCAACCTTAATACGGATTGGAAAATAACTTTAAATATAAGGAGTTTATTATCCAGGCTTAGGGTTGATAAAAGGATATAAAATTGTGGTATATTTATCTTATTAATGGTTTGCGCGATGTGAATTTTAAAGATTAGGGTTTTATCTAATGTTATACCTAGATATTTAATATTTTCAGGTCACATAATTTCAATGCTGTTTATTTTGAAGGTCTCATGTCGGTCATAGATTTAATTTTTCCCTTTCAACTTTATTTAATATTTGCAACGCTGTTTAAATCTGTCTATGGGGTCTATTGTGCAGTTACACACTGCTCTGTCATTAGCGAAAATTTAAACATTACAGCCATTTAGTTCAGGAAATTCGGCAGTGTATTACAATGTACAAGATGGGTTCGAGGTTTGATCCTTGGGGAACACGTGTAATAATTTTGTAAGCGTCGGCGTTTTTTATTTTTGTCTATGTGGACTTTGAAGAATTAATCGCTTAATAAATTTTGAACAATCGCCGTTATATAGTGTGTAAAATTGAATTTTATTATTTCATATATAGGGGGCTTCATGCCAAACCATGTCAAAGGCTGCTGCTACGAATTCAGATGTAAGACAAAATATTTCTGTATTTAATACCATCAAAATTATTTCAATTTTTTATACCTAGATATACTGGAATTTACCTTGATCTTTTTTTTTTACTAAGATTATGCGAATGTTGTAATTCCATTTCTGATAGCATCATTTTACGCTAAGTGCATCACTACATCCCGGGCATATAAATAACAGTGGCCGGGAGTAGAGCGAATGAAAGAAGACACACCACTATGACGGTCCACCTCCTTTTGGTTCAAGGGAGTCTGCAGTAGGTCCCGGTCCAAGACGTCCCTCACATTCCTTTAAGTAACATTTCACCAAGAAAGACGAGCATGTGAAGTTTCTTAAGTGCTCCTCGAATGGTGTGGCGCTTACACGAAAGTAGCATGAGTTGTGTGTGGTTAAATGCATGGTAGGGTGCTTCCATTCCCCTTTAGAGAGGGAACAGGGTGGCGGACCGGGCGATGGCTCAAATTTGCATTTTAAGCAAAAGTTATTTAAGTTTTGATGAAGTGCTTTCACCCGCATCCAACCGAATACATCTCGACTAGATCTTGTATATATGCGCCACAATTTGAAATCCTTCAAGTGAATTCAACACATCCGCGCTACCCGAGGGAGTAAAGGGCCGGAAATGGATGGCAAAAGGTTTAGGGTACAGGGAGAGGGGTTGAAGGCTACGATAGAACTTTTATCATTCCACCAAGGAATCCTTTATACAGCATCACCAGCAGGAGCATCGAGTTGCACCACATATGACACACCCTGTGTGAGTGCTGACTCCTCTGATTTTTCACTTTTGAGATGGGTCCAGACTCGCCCGCAAGAACTCACTTTCTGCCTATTATACAGTGGACCAAGGGTCGTAATTTATCTGCATATCACCCACTTCCTCCAACCGTCTAGAGTTAGTTCCGAAGCGTTGATACTTGGCTGCTGGGACGACAGGGTTTTTTTTTATTCTGCTCATACTGCAAAGGACGAGTCTCTTTGTGGTCAAATGGAAGTGTCGAATCAATTTATGCTCTGTGTGGAGAGATGCATTCTTAGAGATTCCCCTTCCTCTTTTTCTTTTTGCTTTATGGTGTGTTCAGCTGCAGTAATGGTAAAATTAAATTTTTGTTTGCTTTTTAATTTCTGCACATGAAGCGGAAATTGATACACCATCGCTTATTGTAATGCAGCACATTTGTTCAAGTAAAAGAAATTTAATAAAGCTTTTTCTTTATGTACCTACTGTGGAAACATATTTCAAATCGTAACCTTTGCAATATTTCATTTTAAATGTAAGAAATTTTAGTTTATTACATCTTAAATTGTTTTTTTAAATGAAAATATATCTGAATGATACCCTACGTGAAAAATATACGCCGGAAAGATGCTGAAAAATAGCTTAAAAGTTCAAGAGGTCGAATAGACATCTTAAAGTTGTTAAAGACCCATAAGAAGCCGATAAAACGTTGATATTTTTTTTGAGATTTTGGACTTAGAAATATTTCAGTTTAGGGACTTAGAAAAGTTTAATATTCAGGCATATTTGAGGTATATCAGCAGACATTTATTGTATGTATTTTGACGTTATATCGATATTGGTTTGGTTCGTTATTTTTTAGATATGTGTGATTGCGTGCGTTTACTACCTTAGCTAGTTTTCGTAGTTTGTGAAGTTCTAGGGATAACTAGAATTTTAAGATATATAAAGCAAAATTATAATAAAACCCGTAAAGTCCTTCAGAATTTATTGTAGTCATAAAAAGGTATAATTTGTCATTATTTTTCATAAAGTGCCTCCAATACACTAGATAACTTTGTACATAGTACAGCAACACGGATAATATTTTACTCTACTTGAAACTTACCCCCGCACAAATATTTTAAAGTCACCTCTAATTGTTGTAAGATTTATTTTCTTGTTTATTGGAAAAATATCGTAAATATTTGATAAATAAACTTTCAAGCGTACTCGTGTGGACATTACCAGAGCGGTGGCGATAGAGACAGGCCACTGGCTTATAGGGGATCACGCAGCTAAGCTGAAGATCCGTTTCAATAGTCACTGCTGGAATTACAGGGATCTCGCTAAAAAGGAGATTCTTTCTCACTTCCTGTGCAACTGCCCGGAACTAGTAGGGATTAGGTATCGGCGGGCAAGTGCTTCCTCGATAATATCAGTGATCTATCTTCATCTAAGATTGGGGAGCTAGTTCTCTTTTTGAATTCTTCAGGATGGCTCTGATCTCATAACACTTCAATTTATTTTAACATCCTGATTTTATTCTTAGGGAATTCTGTGGTTTGTTATATCTTCGGGTATTGCTATGAAAGTAAAAAATAAAAATAGTGTTATGAGGTTCAAATGAAACACAAGTTATGCGTTTATGAAAGAACTGAATTCTATGAAAAATTTTGGGATATATTAAAACATCTTGTATTTCGAAATAATGACTAAATGTTCATTTGAGCTTTGGTTACTGAATTTACAAAAATGGCTAAAATGTAGTCTTTTGTACTATCCAAAGTAAATTTTCTGTTGTTTATACATATTTGGTTCTATTGTTACTACACATTTAAGTATTATACTTGTATAACAAGAATAATTTTATTTGTTTTGTACTACTGATGTCCTACGGAAAGGTACTTTTTAATAAATATTCCATCCCTTTGTAAGTATCTAGTTCCCATTTTACTATCCTTAAAAGGAATACTACTTATGCGATTAAATTTCGACGCACTGCATCCTTTCTTGCTGTGATTCGGAGAAAATTCAGCAACAGTTTTCGCTTCAGGTCAGTCCGGCCCGTTTGAAGCAGCTCAGTCCATTTATGGACAAAAGGAATTTTCCTCCAACCAGATGGAGATGGAAACTATATTTAACGCGCCACCCTTTATGAGTTCTGTTGTTGTCCCGATGCTCTAGTTGCATGAAGGGTGCTTTCTCACCCCCTTTCCCTCCTCGTGAAAAATTGCATTCATTACAAAGCTCAGCTTGCGGGGGCCATAAATTCCCAAGTAGTACTTTGCCCGCCGGTCCGACACGAGTTTCTCGGAAAAAAGGAGAGCATTTTTGATGGCCTCCAGCTAGAATCCATTACTACTTTTTTTTTGTATACCCCTCCCCCACCACCATCTCTTGCACAAAAGTGTGGAATCTGTAGCTTAACTTGATAAGCATCCCCTAGACCACGAGAAACACTTGAAGCCCTTACATCCAGCCGTTTCTCAGCCGCCCCCTTCTGTTTCAGAAACTAGGGTGCATTTCGCTTGGTTTCGCTAGCGGCGGTTTCAGCCCTGGGCCTTTCGAATGGTTGGAAATTTGCTCCAGCGAAGGAAATCAGAACGAAACGAAGAAAGAGTTATTTTTTTTTTATTCCACCGCGAAGACAAACTTTTTTTTTCACCTCCCCCCTCCCCTCGACTTCCCTTCCCTACACATTGAACGCCACTATACTCGCGAATCTGAGCAGCAGAGGCGGCACAGTGGCGGGGGCGCACACATTTCAAAAGCGTTTTTCCTCCGAGTGCAATTATAGTTTGGAGTGGCACTCTAGAGATGGAGAAGTATTGTTTCTCGTTTGGAGCTCGGGGCCATCGCCTCTCTGCACCAAGGGAAAATTGTTTTTGAACGCAATTACTTGCTGGAGCAAGCCGCCTCACCACGCCGCCCCACTGGGGGAATGTGTGAAGTGGAATACACCAGCACAATTTTCGTCCCACTGCATCCATCTAACAATCCCCTCTTTTCTATATTGCAAAGAGTTTTCTGCAAATTTAATAAACTCATTTTCTATCAGGCGGCTAAGAAATGGCCAAGGAGCGGTCGACATCGTCAAGAAATTTATTTCATTGATGTTACGAATAAATCCGTTCCCTCCTCTGTCCACAATTTTACAACAACCTGGTGCAGCACTTAGTGCAGCTCCTCGAGCAATTTATTTTTTGCGCTTGTTAACTCTAGGAGATAAATTTCGCGAAATTACCCTGGTCAAGGGTGGAATAAGTTTAACTGGTAGAATTTTATAAAAATCTTTCATTTAAGATATTAGCACTATTTACATAAATTGCTGCTTTAAATAATCTTCGAATTGAAAGTAGATGTGCCCGAAATTAACGAACTTGCAAATCTTAGAATTTTTAGAAAAAATCATCGTGAAATGTTATCAAGAGTTTTAAGGTATGGAATAAAAGAAAAATAACTCTTTCAACAAGGAAATTGATAACATAATTCGAATTTGCATTCAAAAACGTCTAACAAATTCTTATTAAAAGATTTTCAATATTAGGAAAGATTTGGATAACTTACACTTTTAGAAATACAGAATCAATCCATATTACAGTGCTTACAACAACAGTGGAAATGTGTTCTCGAATGCACCTTAGTATTGATTTTAGTATAAATTATAATTGAAAAACTTAATGAATTTTATATACAGGGTGTTTTTTAGTGGATATGCCAAAATAAGTGGAATGAATGGTCTGATCTAGACAATTCAAAAATTATATGGCAGGAAGTGGGGAGACAGAGGTATGTCAACCATTTTTGTATAACAGGGTGATTCGTAAGTTCGATATATGTATATTTTATTTTTATCTTTCATCGATGAAAAGGTGATTTTTAGGAAAATAAAATTAATTATTGCAGATTTAAAAGTGACTGTCCCTGAAGTGGGTGATGGTAGTTCAACATTGTTGAAATTTTTGGAAAGGACATTATTCTAATGTCGATTTTACGTACTTTAATTTTAAGGGTTTATAAGTATGCATGGAAAACTTATTAAGACTACAAAATGTGTGTGATTACTTGAAAAGGAAAAGATAATTTATTGGGATATTTAGGGACGTATTGAAATTGTTATTTGTATCATATTGTAAACTTTTGTGCAGACAATTTCGTATTCATGAAATGAATTAGTTTTGTTGATGATAATCACAATGTAGGGCTTGCGTTCTACCATATGTCGCACCTGTAAAGTAAATATTTTAAATCCAGACCAACATAAAACTGTCCGGTGTACCCGGTTGCAGTTCCAATTCAGAGCATTCAAATTTTAAGGGCTCCTTGACGCTCTTTGTTAGCACCGATACCCCCCTTACCTTCAGTCTTTCAGGGTACACGGGCATGTTTGGGGGAATAAAACCCAGAGCACGTCAGGAACGCCCATAGAACATAATAAACCCCACTCCGAGCTGGGTAAAAGCACAAAGCCGCTCCAGAAGGACTTTGCCAACCCTTTCATTCGCTTTATTTTCTACTTTTTTTAAAACCCACCCCCCCCCTTCACCCTGGAAATCCCTCAGAAATGCACCTACGGTACGTGTGCAGGCCTCGTGTTTATGAGCACCAGTCCAGGCGTGAAACGACTCCTTCGAGTGTACTCCACCTTGCGGCGACGGAGCCTGCCTAATGCAATTTCCTCCAATTTGACTCCCTGTTCTCAAGTATCTTGAGAGTGCATTCAACTTTTGTTTATATATATATTTTTTTTTATTCTTTTCGCTGGAGCACTACTCTCCAGTCACCCCGTCCCCAACCCTTTTTGGCTTCCTTAAAGCCAAAAACCGTCAATTGCTGGGGCACTTTAGCATTTTTATTGAATTCTTCCAGACCTTTTCACAAAACACACGATCCGACAGTTCGCTAAGGAGCTTGCAATGAAAATAAGCAGGGAGTCAGCAACTAAAACATGATGAAAAAATAAAATAGGGGAATTCTCTTTTTCGTTTGAGGAAAAATGTTATTAAAATGGAGAAACCAGCGAAGAAATTGTTATTAAAAGGAAAACCTCTACAGTTGCGCTCCCAAAGCAGGCTGTCTAGCAAAATGCTTGCTTTCTGTCTTAAAAAAAAAACAATAATAAGAAACTACACTCACCCTCCCCCAAAGGTCCCTTAAGAGGGATCACTTACAAGTATACCCTAAAATCTCTAGTATCACATCTTTTACTTTGCATTTTCCCGTTGACTCCTTTTGATGAGTTTTTAGGGAATTTTCTTCACCGTAAATGTGATCACGTAAAGCTTACTAACCGCATCTTACCCACAACTCTCGCGAAATTTCTTTAAGACCGCAACAGCGGAAAGTTGATTTTAATTGCTTCTGCAGCAACGACCGGGTAATAGTAATCTTGCGAAAATTCTTGAACAAAACCCGAACTAGAGAGAATGGGGTTTGGATTTGGGTAGAGACTTAAATACGTGCTGGCCGCCTCATCTATGCACGAATATCTGTTTACACATCCGTGAATAATTAGATAAATCATTTCCACCCTGCGGTTTCCTGCCTGAATATAATTGCAAGCGAATTAAGATAGAGGAAGAGTATACACCCGTACAACTTTCTCCCGCCTTCTCTACCCAATTTATCTAGGTGCCGCATTAAATCCTAAATAATTGTAATTCTAATTAAAGCAGTCCTCCACTCCGATGAGATAATTTTGCACATTAAACGCATAAATAGCAAACCAATGAGCAGGTCATACTACCGACTTTCTAAATCCCCCGTGTCCATGTAAATCCCTTCTAGCCATTCCATCCCTTTTTAGTCTCCCATGGGGATACTTTCTGGGTTGCCTGCCCCTGTCAATTACTTTTTAAAGTTAAATTAATAACAATTTGGAACAGGTGCGCTACCAAAAATATATGCGCGGCACGTCGATGCTGTTTAACAACTTTCCGCAAGTTCCCTGTTTTTACCATGGGCACAGGGAAAATCGCTAAACAAATGAGTTACTCCCACCGGAGAATTTTGCCAGCTCGGGGAGTTCAACACGAGCGATATGGCTGTGATTTAACGCTTTCAAATAATCAGGGCAAACGTTGTGTACGTTTTTATTTTTTCGTCTGTACCAAAAATTTACCTATGCTTGTGTAATAACTTATTATTTACATACATATGTAAATATAGATATATATTTTTTCTTCATTATATACAATCCAAAAGTTACACGTAACCCTGCCAAAGTGTTCTAAAATTGAAAATAAATGAGCGTCGGCAAACATTGCGACACCCCTTTTCGACGCGATTCTTATACCATTGACTTAACGATTTATATCCTTCTACCTTTGGGTACCTCCACCCCAAAAACCCTTTTTACCCAGGGAATATAGAGGGAAATTCGAATACAAATTCGTGTATATCTAGAAACTTGTGAGGTACGCACTCCTGAAACATTGAACCCCCTCTCCTATCAACCAGGTGAAGATCTTATTTCCCTGGTTCAACTGAGGTTTTTGGTGACTGATGAAAACATAAACATTCCCCTCCTTATACTCCCTGTCACTCTACCAAACCTTTTCAGAAAATTTTAACGTAAATTTGATTCTGTGCGAATTTTAGGAACCGCAGACTGTCTATATATGGAAAATTCCAGGAGCTTCTCCTGTTGATACAGGCACCAGGAGCAGCTCGAACGCTTCCCGGGGTTAAAAGTATGTTTTGGGAAACGGTTGTTTTGGGCTTCTCGATGTCAACAGCTCCAGTTACCCCTTAAGGGATTATTAATAAGAAAATGTCAATGTTTTTTTTTTTTTTGTCGCACGCCCGGTTCATACCATCATCGAGCTAAGAAAGGCGTATCGAATTGAACTTTCTTAAGATACCCTTTATACTCCCACACCATCATCATACCAGCACACGAGTGCCTGCTGTAGCGGGTGCCAGTGAGTGATAAAAGGTGTCGAGCTGGCGATAAATATGAAGAGCATATTGCGCCTCCGGGAAAGAGCCAAATTTCATTTTTTTTGATATCCATCACACCGCAAACAGGTCCTATACAAACCTTCTTCTAAAAAAAAAAAAAATAAAATAAAATATGTTTTGTTTTGAATTAGGGCGGTTATATGAATCGATCAAGGACACTTGCGTTTATTCCCGTCACAAAATTTGAGGGCTCGTGACAAAGGTGTACCCTCACCGTAAAACTTCTTCTAGAATAAATTAAATCAAATAAACCTGCGAAAATGTAGCTATGTATAAAATTATATAATGTTTGTGAAATAAAAATAGAAAAAGGATTCATAATCTTGGTACAATAAAAATGTTTTACTCAATTATAAAAATTATTTAACTATGTGTGTCTAGAATAAAATGTTATGGTTTGAACTTTTGTGTATTATTTTTAAACCTACATTATATATAGACTGTTCGGATACTAAAGAAGAAAGGCTATACCAATCGATTTCTTAGGGTATCCTGAACAAACTTTTATTCTCAACCCCATTCTCTTTAACGCCCATAACTCCTAGATTTGGAAACGGATTCTAACAAGTGAGGTATCGTTGGAAAGGTACTTACCTATTTTTGTATTTTGGATGAGATTCGTTTCATGTTTCACAATGTTCTTACAAGGATCTACTATATAAGGACTTTAGTGGGAGTACCTATTAAAAACGTTGATGTCGTTGGAATGCTTTGAGGGTCAAGCGGGGTCAAGAATAAAAGTTTGCTCAATATACTTCAACAAATTGATTGGTAAAGCGTTTCCTACGTAGAATAGAACCCAATTGTATATACGAATATATGTCTGAAAATCGAAAATGTTCACGAATAAAAAAAAACACTAGGTCTTCTCTATCTATCTATCTTTTCTAAAACTTTTTACTGATAAAGGTTTAGCTTTATAGTTTAGTTGAGCCCATTTCTTGAAATTAATCTCCTCTGTCCTCTGTATTTTTTTTTACAACGTTAAATTTTTTGGATGGAAAATATACACGTATGGATCATCATACCACTTTGCACAGACAATGCCATTCAAAATCGAAGAAAGAACGTATTGTTCTTATTCTATTCGGGTTAACCATAACAGAAAAGATGTATGTAGATCAGTTATTGAATTTGGAACATACTATACATAATAGATGTATAAAAATATTTAAATTACATATAGGCGTGTGTATAGCTAACCGGCAGTGGACCCAGAGTTTTGGGGCGTTAACGATAAGAGTTACTATCATTATCAGTGAATCAGTCGATTTTTCTAACAGTCAGTTGCTATCTTATTGAGAGTTTACTTTTAATTCGCGCAATACAAGTTACGTAGATAAATAACATCAATAACAATAAAAAAATATTAAATTAACTAAAATGGGCATGGAGACTGAATGGTTAATTAGAGGGTTAGGTTGATCAAGTATAGGGAAAGCTTAAGGGAGGCTTTGGTAAGATGGAAATCGAAGGCGCCAGAGTTGTTAATGATCCGCAGCATTCTGATAAAGGGTTCGAAACGACCATAGTTAGGACTGCGAAGGAGGTCAGAACAATCAATGGAATCGGCTAGGACTTGGTAATGGTTCAGTAGTTAGCTTAAAGTAGAGAATATCACATTTGTTGAAAATGTTCCAGTTGTTTTAAATTAGTTCTATTATCCCGCTGTCTTCATATTACAATTTGCCATTCAGTTATTCTATTTTGGTTAATTAAACTATACTAAAACTAATCTATCTTATTATGTAGGATGACTATATTACATTTATGTGGGAATTACTACTAAGCTACGATTTTAATCAAGGGCCTTGCTGCCACTACTACTTTCTCGAGCAATTTTTGTTCTGATGTGCACTAAAAAAATACATTTAATCAAAATATGTAAGATGTACCCTTTTCGAAATTGCATATTCATGTTTGGTATTAAACTAAATGTTTCTTAGAATTTAATTACTTCAAAAGGATTCTCAACCTTTCCATGATTTTGATATTACGATTGAAATGCAAGAAAAGGCGATTTATACTAAAATATCGCAACAATAACAGGTAAAAAATTTGTTAACTTTCAAATTTCCATTAGAACTTGCACAGTTTTAAATCGTATATAGTTTTCGTTAGATCACAGAGATCCATTAGGTTTGCTTATTAAATATAATTTTGTGTAATTACTTTTATTAAAAAGGTTTTATGAAAATTTATATTGTGTCAAGCTGTTTCTGAAAAGGAATAATAAAAGTTATAACACAATTTTACATAAAGAGCATTTTGCTAAATTTTAATTTTAATAAAGTTTCAAAATATATATCCAACTTTCAAGGTATATTTAAGTTCATAATTAAACAATTTTTCATTTGTATAATTTTAATATGGAGTGGTAATATTTTCAAATATAAATCATCTTACAGGAGACAATTTTAATTTAATAATTTTTGTTAATAATGCATATAAAAGGAATTGTGATAGTCACTTTCCTCCCATACACATTCTGTTCTATCAGACCAATTTGAAATTCCAGGGAGATTGTGTGTCCTGGATCAGCGCCAGCTGAATAAGTCATCCAGTTTGAGTAGACGGGATGATGCAAGAAAGTTGTTCAACAATTTAAAATGTAAATAATTCGCACGGTAGCTAATCGCGAGTAAATTTCCCACAACCTTAGACTATGGAGCGGGTCGTCGGGATGGTGAGGCTCGCGACCGTCGAGTTTTATTAAAAATATTTGCATATTTAATCAAAAAAAAAAAAAAAATCCTAGCAGGTCTGAGCAGCAACGATGTCTGCAGCATCTGGTCCAGAGACTCTCAAAAGCTGTCCGTCGCTGCAAACGGCAAATTAATTGTTGTCCTTGGGTCCCTGTCAGGTACGGGGCCTGTCCAGGGGTTGCCCAGGTTTGGTCCGGATGGCAGGAGCCAACAAGTTGGATGAATTTCAGAAGTATCCTGCTTCTGTTCCTGTCCGGACACAAAATATACCCATCCCATCCCGGTAGGATGAAAGCTGGAACAGTGATGCTATTGCGACACTTCTTCCCTCCTTGCCTATATTTTGTCCTGGATAAATTATTCATGAGAGATAAGAGTGGCGAGGAAAATTAATAGAAATTAATTAACTTTCAGCAGATGGGTCCTCAGAAGATAGATTGTCGCCTCAGACCGCGCCGTCAGGAGATGAACGCGTTTTTAGAGAATGGTGGGCGTTAGGTCATTTAGCGGATGCAAGGCGCGAAAGGTTAATAAGATTCTAGCCGAAAAAATGGCGGTGTCATTCGGATAATTGTCGCTATGAAGAGGCTTTTTTCAGTCTTATAGCAGGTTGGGATGGCGGTTCGTGTTTTGGTGACATTTTCTCCGCTAAACTTGGTAATGGGCATCATTTCTTTAATGGCAGTGCTCGAATCAAAGCTGGCAAAGGAATTCATCATTGGGTGGACGAGGGGTTCCTATAAAAAGCGGATTTAATAGATTCGTGCTGTGCACCGTCGAAAGACGAATTGCCTCTTTTCATGTCACATTTCTACTCGAATGAGTTATTAATCAGTGCGACCTCCTGTTGCGTTGCGTAGCCCTAAAATTAGTGGAAATATGGAAATACTTTTTTGTTATGTTCCACCCCCTATTAAACAGTCCGTTCGTTATAAGGGCAGTGTCTGGGCGACGTGTGCGCCTAGTGCGTGTTCGCACGTAACAAATGAATTGAAAACTTACCAAGGGGTGGAGTAATTGCAGGTGTAATCACCATAAAAATAACCTTTCTTGCCAGTTATATCCTTAATATGAGCGAGTCAGGTAAACCCTGAATTTAGTCGTTAGTCTGTCCAGGTGCCTCAATCACTGTTCAATTATTCAGAGAAACGTTGTGAACCCCCCCCCCCCCCCCACCCTCGACCTCTTACAACTTGCAATTAAAACGTAATTATTGAAGAGATTCTTACATTCTGTCCCCTACCGGGCATCTCATCCCTCCCGCAAACCTTTTAAGATATCTTCTATTTGTAAAAATAATTTTTAATTTCATTAATTTCGCAAAACTCGCCCCGATTACGAACAGAATACTTCGGGAAATGGACTTTTGAAGCCTTCATTTTGGGGCCTCCCAATTTACCATTCTCCTTCCTTAGGGAGATGCCCATAAGCTAGAAGAAACCCTAATCTCTGGTCTTCAATTCAAAATTTCAAGGATTTACCCTGCAAATGAATTGAATGAGGTTTGGCGAGAGGAGCCACTCCGGTTGGTTGCCTGCTTGCTTGCAAATGCATTGACTGTGCAATAGGGCGAAAAGAAGGAGGGAAATGGGAAGCTGGATGCATTGCTCCAGGACGGGGTGCCATACCCGAGCCCGTCTATGGAACAGTCAACGAATGGGGCCTCCAAAACGTACAAAGGGGTGAATGATGGATGCATAAAATAACTTCAGAGGATTACGGAGAGCCTTTTAAATTTATTGTTCACTCGAAAGCACTTTTCTACTGCCCGAACGGTAATAGGGGTAGTTCGGGGGATAGGTGGTGGTCGTGTGTGGCAGTGGTAAGCATTTCTAAAATTTATTTGTTTGCTCAAAGCTCGATTTGATTTGCCCATGAATTTCTGATTGCAACAATAGAAATTCACCCAAGTGGTTGGGATTAGCAGTTGGAAGTACACTATACAAACACACTATACATATAATATAAACTTTGTTGTAGTCCAATCGTTTCACCACTCGAATTTGTACGGTATTTCCTTTGTAGGTAACTAACTACATAAAGCAAAACTACGATTATAATAGCTGAGTCGACAACATTGGCTTTTCGTAGAGCTAAATGCAAATCTTAAAGTTAATTTGGAGATTTAAACACAAATATAGAATTATGGTACACATTGGATAGCTCCTACATAGTCATAAATGCTTTATTAAATATAAGAAGAGAGCAGACTTATTTAGGTTTCTATTTTAAAGCGATAGTATACAAAATAACCTTTTTAAGATTTTTGGACTAGAATATGTGTAAATTTGGAATTGTAAAAATATGTCCATAGCTTTCAAAGGTTTTCATAACATCTTGCTTATTCTACCTATGTTAGCACTATAGTAAAATAACAACTGTACCCGTACTGTATACTTTTTGTAAATTTTGGACAAGTTTTCGAAATAAAACACTTTAGTAAGTGCAGTAAGAAGTGGCTTTACTGGTCTCACGTAGGCGTGTATTTCCCAATTAATTTAATGTACCCTTGAATCATTGACCGAAGCGTTGTCTTCCGCCGTTGTTGATAATTTCCATCATCTGCCATATTTTTATTTTTGTTGCAGGCGAAAGAGTTGTAAGTCTACCAGAGCGCCTTTTGTTCTGTACGTCGATTTGCTTCTTTTCTAGCCATAAACGTACGGTCTTCCTGTTCATACTTAGTGTCCTTGATATTTTGGAAACGGATTTTCCCATTGAGCCAAGAGTTTGGATTTAAATCCTCTTCGAAGCCATAGTAAAGAAACACAGAAATCTTCTAATAGGTATTAAGAAAATAATGATTTTTCAGATAAAACTCTATAAAATTTTCTAAGAAAACTCAATATTTACGATAAATACGGCAATAAAACAAAAATATCCTTCGAGTCTGGATCAAAAATTTAGCAGGTAGTATCGGAAAGAAGTCGTTTTTTTAATTAATTTTTATAAAGGATTTATCACTGACTATAGGGATAACTGAGGGTACATTTTTTGAACTGCTAGTTTTGATCTGTATATTGTCGTAGCTAAGCACAATATGATCCTTACGATAGCTGAAGAATTGATATTTAAATTTCGCTTATAATTTTTAATATAATGAGAGTGGATAAATGTTGGCAATGGTAAATGTATATGTATTTTTTAAATAGGTTGAGAAAAACTTTTGGGCCACCCTATAGTTTGTATATTGCTGTGTATTGATTAAAACTGTTTTTGTTTTTTGTATATTATTGTTTTCTATGTACGATTGCATAATTTATTTAATACGCATTTAAGGCTTTCTCCTGTGAAAAATGCTTTTGAGAAAGATTATACAAAATACGATCAATCATAATTTAAAACTTTTTTGATTTTCCTTTCTTTTTGCTGTCCGAACAAATAAATTTTATAATAAAAGGTTGACTCACATTTGTCAGTTTTTTTCCATTTTTACTAAGTGTATTTAAATTAGATATAAATCAAAAAATTCTTTAAAGATAGGGCGGGGTTAGTAGGTGGATATTCTTAAATTTTGGATGCTGAGAGTGCCACCTGGGACATACCCTCAAAGTTTTTATTATTTTTTATTTTTATTTAGAAATTTGTTATTTTGTCGCAAAACAAGTGCTTTGTGGTGGACAACAAATCGCCCGGTATCCGGCTGGTGCTGTATAAAGAAATTAAATTGGATTGCGTGTCCTTCTGTGGGTCGTTTCTCCAGGGATAGGCGAATCTAAAAAAAAAAAAAAAATACCTTCATCAGACCCGTCGATGACGCATAAACTTTGACCCAGCTGAGCACCAACTCTGGGGATTTGTCACAATGTCGAATTCGCTTGAAAAACACAAGTCGATTTGAAACTAGCCCTAAAATTCAATGCCCCTGACCAGAAGAGCCTTATTCCCAAAAATCCCTTAGACGAGGCGAAAACATCCAGAAGGTCCGGGAGGGTTTGGCTCATTACTGCGGGACGTCGAAGTTTTCGCCTTGTGCGATATTGGACCACATTTAACTTTCAAATCGGAGACTCATCCTAGATCAAAGTTTGCTAATTCCACATCGGACGATTCGAACAGGATCCTGAAGGAGTCGGTGGAAAGCTACTCCAGTTGTGGCCAATAATTGCTCTGTATCGAAGCCACCGAAGTGGGAAACTTCTAGGTAGGGGGAGCCCAGATCTTCGGAGGAGCTCGAAAGAAAAATGAAATGCCATTGAGGAAATAAATGGTCAGGAAAGACGACACTGAAGATAAATGTGTCGACAGGGGACGGTATCGGAGGCTGAAGGGGCCGCAGAGATTGAAGGAGTAAAAATAGCACACTTCCTGGAAGAGGGCATCGGGGGGAGGTATATCCCGCCCTAAGAAAGCCCTCTTGTTGCTGTTCCTCCGCCCTCTGCCCATGTCGTCAATAAATTCCTCCTGCAGTTCTTCGACGGGGCCTTCTTTTTTTTAAAGCTCCCAATAGAATAACACCGGGAAGAGTATAAAAACACAGCGGAATTTGAACAATTTATAACCCCGGAACAGGAAATCAAAAGTTTTTCATTTCGCTGCCAATCCTTTCCTATTTTTTAGTCGGTCCCGCGCGCCCGCACTAGACGACGACGAAGACTTTTTAAAGTGAGAAAACTTCAAAACAAGAAAATTCTAGGAAAAAAAAGATTCTCGGACGAGTTTTTTGGTGGAATGCTAAAAATCACGAGTTCACGGATGCGGTACTAGGAACTAAAGGAGGGGGCAAGGGACTGGTTTAGGGAAACGGCCAGGAGCATTAGGTCGTGCACTGCAAGTTTTCATTTCGGGATTTGCGGGATGGGCAAAGAACCAACAATGGTGCGAATGAAAAGATGGAAAAACGACGTGATTGCAATGGACTAGAGTCTGGACAACAAGAGGGGGAGGGGGCTCAGAGAGGGTGTTGGCTCAAAATCTTAACGTTATGCAATTCTTGGAATGCTTTGCAAGGGCTTTCCGGGTGAGATTTTTGTTTGTTTGTGACAACAAAAGAGTCCACTGACCGCGAGAAGTCATCTTATGATAGGGACCAACTTGGTTCTTTTGTTTGGAAAAATTTAATAAATATTTTCTTGCAAGGAGGTCCCATAAGAAAACGACTTCTTGGCATGGGTTGGGAGAACCAAAAAGAGTTAAATTTTAAAGACATCCGCTTTAAAAGCTTATTAACTTTAATAATAAAATTATAATTTCAAAAGAACTACACTTACAAGCCGTTTTGCAAGAAATATGTGGTTAAACATGCACTCAATTAGGCTCTAGACAAGGGGATTTGAAAATTTCCATTTTGAAAACAATTGTCGTTGATAATTTAATCGCTAAATTCCCACAATAATTCATAGAGAAAAACAACTGAATAAGCGCGGGAAAAATCTCTCACACTGAATAAAAATTAAAATATTAGAAATTTCCCAATCAAATTTTGCAAGGATCAAAAAACTAATTGTTTTTTTATTAATTTTTTGCTAGAATACTATTTTTATTTTCCAATTTGTAAATTGAAATTGGATTGTGAGATTTTTGCATCTGCCAGATTTTGTTTTTGTCATCACAGCAAAAATGAAAATTCGGTAACTGGTTCGCAATGAAGAGCGCTTCTATTTAAACATTCTCTGGAAATGTTCATATTTCGTTGGTCCTTCCACAGGATGTGCCATTTAATTTGACGTGAAACATATGTGGTCCTTCTATCATAATTAAAACTGATATGTGATAGAGTGAACATTTTATTTCATATACAGTGGGTAAAAAATTTTAAGGCACAATCCCTTCTAACGAGAAAAATGCCCATTTTCATAGGTATTTTCACTAAAAATTGTATTGTCCTATTGTATAGTCAATAATCAGAATGTATACTTTATAAACAAAAAATAAAGAGGAAAAATATAAAATAAGTAAAGTTTAAACATGTGAAATCGATAAATAAAATTACGCAAAAAAAGTTATGGCACGCTTTAAGTAATTTAAATTTTTACTGTAAGATTCACGTGTAATTCGTATCACGTCAGTTGTTTGTCATTTGAAATTTAATAGTCGTCAGGATCAGTAATTTACAAAGCTGTAATTAATTATGAGTAGTAACAGAGCGCGCTTAAGTGCAGAAATGCGCAAAATTATAGTACAGCACTATCAAGAGGAACTGTTATATGCTAAAATTGGTGAATTAATGAATAAATCAAAGTTCATTTAAAACAAAAAACAGATTGCGAAAGCCAAAAGTGTTGACTGCATGAGAATAAGAATACATTACAACCGAAATAAAGAAAAACCCAAAACTAGTTGCACCATATTTAGGTAATGAGGTGAAATTACATTTTAAAAAAGTCATTACATAATAAAAAAGTCAGGTTTTAGGGGTAGAATCTGCCTGAGAAAGCCATGACGCAGACCATAAACCCAAAAAATGTGATAGTGCGATTGCGTTTTACTAAGGATAAAATAAATATTTTCGATTCGGAAGGAAGACGTTATAAGTTATGTGTGGCGAACGAAAAACAAATAGTCAATTTAAAACAGCGCATATTAAACCTAGCGTAAAATATGGCGGTGGCTCTGGGGTCCTAGGAAGGTTTCTGAGACTGGGAATTTGGAGGTAATTGAAGGCAAAATGGATCAATCATATTACTTAGGTATACTACAAGGAAACATTACACAAAACTCACAAAAATTAGGCATTTTGGATTGCTTTTCTTCAACACATGTAATGATGTCGTCTTTGTTATATTTACAATTGCCCAAAAGTTATCAAAACTCTCGCTCAGTCTCCAGATTTAAACCCCATAGAGCAGAAAAGTTGCAATCTACATAGTTAAGAATAAAAATGAAGTGATTGGAATATGTGGAAAAGCCAGAAAGTATTAATAGTATAAAAACTCCTATTTTTTAAGGCAAAAGTTACGTTGTTGTTTTGCTATAGAGCATATCGTTTTAGTAGATAGTGTCAAAAAATGCCAGCATTTAGTGAACGACGGTGCATATGTGTTAACAAAAACATGACATAAATCTGCATGATCTATCCTTTTAAGGGAACTGTGCCTTAACTTATTTTACCCACTGTAATATACCTTCAGAAATTTCAGAAATAAACTATAATTTCGCTTTTCCCTCATTTACCAAGACACAGCTCATTGTTCATGTTACAAAACAATTTTCTGTTGAAAATTTAGTTAAGTCGGCTACTGTCAGTGCTGTAAAATTTATCAATTAAATGTTGCTAGAGGAAAAATTAGTATTTAATGAAAGGCAGTTACACCACACGTCGTCCCTGGTACCGAGATATGTAAATTGAATAGAAATTTCCTGGAAAACTTGCCGGGAACTATGCTAATTGTTGCCGTTGCACTACATAATACCCATATCCGGAACAGCCCCATACCCGTAAGGGTCCTCTCTACTGGAACCCCACTTGCGAGGATTGAACCTTTGTTTTTAGGGGCTTCTTGGAGCTTAAGCTGTTATCTTATCAAATCCTATTAAAATATCTCCGTTACACGTTGCACATCTTCCAAATGAATCCACTGAGTCTATAGACCTGCAGCAGCTAATCAGGTTTACAATGAAACTTTTCCTCTAGGGACTAAGGAAGTTCATATTCCGTAGAAGAAACGTATGCTCTTCATATGTTTTATCGGGTGGCAGAGAACAAAGCGTCATCAGTACACTTTTAGTGGAATGGGGATTCCCCGACAGAAGGGTTATACGACATCGTTTTTGAGGCGGGTGACGTAAAAGAAAGTCTCATCACTCAGATCCCCCTGAAAATATGGGGCACATCTGGGATTTCGCGCATTTGCCTAAAATTAAATTAGAAAAGACTATGGGCGCCACTTAGCGGTGCCACTTCTGCAACTATTCCCGACTACATTCTGGGACTCATCTGTCTTACTCCCAGATTTTTTTTCTTCGCGCGATGAAATTTAATAATTTTATATGAATGTAAATGTGGTTGCTCTGATCCTCTGGGTCCCATATTTCTGCTACGCCACTAGAGTTCCCCACATAACTGATTTACATACAGTCGGAAAAGCTAATATTTGTCCCTTTTTATTCCCCATATTTGGGAGGGGGTGGAAAGGACAGGAGAGAGAGAGAGAGAGAAAGCGAGGGAAATTCTGCACAAACTGCAAAATGAATTACTGCCTGACTTCTGCTGGGTGAAATTACTGATAAAATCGCATTAAATGCAGGAATTAGGGCGGAAATTTGTTTTATTATTATGCGATTGTAAGCGAAGGAAGTTAGTGTGCACGAACCGCGGAACGGGCGGGGTACCCTGGGTAAAAAAGGAACTTTTATTTTCTTCGCTTCGTGAATTTTTTGCTTTTAAGGACCACGAAAAGGCGAAAGGGTTTCCGTTCTGCTGCGGTGGCGACAACATCGTCATCGGTGCCTTCCTCAACCCTCAGTTTTTTTTTGTTTTTTTTTTTCTAGCCTCCACCCCCTTTTTCACTATAGTTGCCCTTTTCAACCAGTTGATTCTTGGGAAAGGAAAAGATTTTTTTTTTAATCCCATTGTAGAAAGGGCAACCCGATCTCTGACCTTTTATTGCTGAGATTGGATATTTTCTGCAATTTACGTTAAAGTAGAGATGGAACCTTATTACCACCAGAGCCACATAAAAGCCCGGTAAAGGTTCTGAAATATTTCGGACTAAGGTTTCATAAAGTGGATAAGCAGTAATACTTTTATTTTAGTTTAGAATCGTAAAATCTCGATTATTTCTTAAAGATATGTATAAAATTTCTAGTTACATTTTATGTAGGGTTATTCTATTCAGAGAAAAATTACATTAGAAAATCAATGTAAATTAAAACATTCGATTTCTTACAGTCCAAAATGTTAACATTACCTTTAAAATTAACATTACGCAATCTACAAGTGAAAACTTTAATTTAATTTTATATTTAACATGGATAAAATATTTCTCTATTTATATCTATGATATTACAATTTTCTACGTATTTGTACAATATCAAATGTGAAATCATAGAGCCGAATACACCAAATTTATATTGAGTTAATACGAAAGTCTCTAGTAACCTAGAGATCTTAAAGATTGATGTCAATTGACAATTTCGATGGTTTGAAAATCAATGAATGCTAGTTAGTGACTTAGATTTTAACATGCATCTATTAAAATTAAATTATTATACCACAAATAATATAGAGATTTACTTGAAAATTAAAATTTTGCCGCAGCATAGATTAATACACGAGTATTACAATTTTGTGATCAGTATATCGATTGGATGCCCACTGAACAAATGGTTTATGGTAATTTATGGCATATAAAATTATACACTGCAGGCTATTTATTTCGTGACATTCTGTACATACATAGTGCGTATTACAAAATTGTACATGACTCTTTGTACTTTTAATTTTTTTACCATATAAAATTATCCAGCTTTGATAATAAAATCATTTAGACATTCCTTTGTTTCTACATTTACCTTTTATTATTTTATAGTATTATATTTTAGTATTGAATTTGTAAAGAGGTCTTTATATAATTAACATTATTTCTTTGCATTTTGTATAGATTTTCAATAAAATGCTATCAATGTCGCTGTTAAATTACGAAAATTCTCGTATTGGAAAATTGTGTATTTAATGTACGAGTATTTTACCAAATTTACAATGAATTTTCTCTCAGTGTACTTATATGATTAGATATATATGTTTTCGGCTGAAACGCTTATACTTATTATCGAACGCGGTTCTCATATTTTATTGATATAACATTATCTCCACCCTTCAGCCTTTCCACACATCCCCCTATCGTGACTTGCCACTGCACCCCTTCCAATTTAAAACGGGTGCATCTAAACCTGTTTAAGTTAAAAACCATACTGCTCTTTAATATTATGACAGAATAATCTCTTAAGTTATAATATAAGAACAATAAAAGTAGCACATGTTTTCTAGTCGTATTACCTATATAAAAGCGGTTCACTGATTAATAGGATTTCTTAATTTAATTTTGTATACCGTCATGTGAGAAATTAGGTTTGATGCGTATCCGTGAATGTTGTGAGACGTTTCTACACTTAAACTATCTGCTTTAGTTTTCACTTAAGTGCATAGTGATAGAGTGAGTATTAAATCTAGTCAATTATAATTATACATAGTTTAGTGTCCCACTAGAGTATTTCTGCACACCCTCTAAATTAGTGAAAATTAAATTAAAAGTGGGTGTTGAGTTTTTGCATCTAAAGATATTTTATCGTGACCTAATTACCCATAGGACTCCTTCAGGGGAGTAGTACCTTGGTCTATAGTTTGCAATCTAAGAATACCAACTGTCTCCTTCTCTTTATACACCTCGGAAAAAAAAAAAAACGTTTGGACTGTCTGAAGAATGAAATCAGGTGAATTGCTAGGTGGAGAATAGGAAAAAGAAAAAAAAATGTTTTTTTCTTTTATTTTTGGTATAAGTAAACAAGGGATGAGAGATCCGAGGGGAATCTCGAGTATCTTTTAATTCGCCCTAGTCCTTCTTGTTCGTCGTTCTATTTTGGTGCCACGGTAGTATGCAATTACAACCGGAGGAGGCCCTTTCAATAACAAAGCGATCAAACAACTGAGGCGCACGACAGAGGAGGACAATTTGCGCAAATATTTGCAGTGTGTTAGCCCCCTGTCAATATTTGGGGAGGACAAACGGACGGCTGCAGAGTCCCAAAGGACCGGGAATACACCTGGCCCCCATTGGTGGCCACCTGAATAAGAAAGGGCACCGCCACTACTCTTGAACTGAAGGGGCACTGTCAGCACACACCCTGTACTGTCTTATTCTAAGTGGCCGCCTATTAGATATGCGATAAGCCCTAATAGTGCCCTCCTGCCAGCTCAACGTATTTCTGCTAATTACGTCGTTATCGAGTTATTTGCATCTAGTTAGTGACCTGTGATTATCCCTCTGTTCCCGAGGGACCGGAATCCCGCTAAGCAAAGTTATGATGGGCGGCTCAGCCCTTTGGGCCTGTCTGTGCTTTACGGCAGCTTGTGATTTGTGCGATTTCCGCCTTATCTGATCCCTCCTAGTAATTTCTAGAATTACCTCCTACGTCACCTGGACTGGATGAAGGGCTAATTTCCGTAATAGCGACAGTAATAAGTAATAATCCTGCCCCTGATGGAATCAATCACACCCCTCTGAGTTTTTTTAACTCATAATGAAGAGCATTTGATGTGCTAAAATTTCTGCTTACTCAGGGACCTAAATAAGGAAAATTTATGTCTTTAGAGAGGTCTGGTTTACCTTAGAATTATTTTAGTTTCCGTGAAATGATAAATCAAATAATATGAAAGCACTTCTAAATTTCTGTTTATTCTAACTTCTGTTTATTCATTTATTATGAACTTTAAGTTAAGAAAAGTAAATGTTGATTTACCATTTAAAGACAAATGCGTGCTTGTCATTATCGATAAGTACTTAAAATTTTATGTTGAAACTGTTTCCTCTAACCATTTTTCAAGAGTTTTGAATGAAAAAATTTCTTTTGCATGTTAAATAGTCCCTTTTTCGTTCAAGAAACTGTAGGTATCATTAAAATTGAAAATAGTGAGAAAACTACAACTGTTGGTGTTAACATTTTGACTATTGATATAACAGAAACATCACCGAGTTTCCTTTTAGTAAAATGTTGTTTACAAAAAAATAAGAAAAAAAAAATTGTTTCTCACCTTATCGCATTTCCTTATAGAAGTCCAGAAGTTTTCCAAGCAGAACAAAGAATGAGACAGTTGCTATTCTTACAGATTGCAAACTAAGACCCAAGGTATTCCCCTAAAGGAGTCCTAGTAAACTAGGTCACGATAAAATATCTCAAGGTGCGGCACTCGACACCCACTTTTAATGTAATTTGCACACTTTCTACAGAGGTCTACGGGGTGTATTGGGGATGCAGTTCTATGCCAGTGTCACCTGTCAGATGAAACTTCTTTCACATCCTGTGCTTAACTGACTCCTGTCGAGCGTCGAGAGAGCGCCAAGAAGTTTTCTATCGAATTTCTTGGAGAAAGTACATGAATACGAGAGGAAAACTTTAAACCCGATAAGAGGACAAACTTTGATTTAATTTTGAGCCTGATACATGCAAAGTGACTCTTATCGGGGGTAGACTGGAGCTGCTGCGGCTAGGGCCCCAGCTGGAGCCCAGTTAGGGATGAAAAGGGATAGAACGGGAAGTATTGCGGCAGGGATAGAGAAGTATAATGCAAGAAACCGCACCTTCCAGATGGCTGAGGGTCGTTTTCTTTTACTGCCAGGACTATCCCCGCTGGGAGCGTAATGTCCCACCCCCGATTATCCCGGCTCTATAGATGGGAATCGAGAAACGAAGGTAGGTTGAGAAGGGGATGGAAAAATGATTTCCGATGACTCCAAATTGGGCAGAGGCACTTAGCAACCTAGATTTAGTGTCCTGCCGGGCGGACTAGATGGGATGTGCCATAAGAGGAAACGCTTTGATTTTTCCAAAAAAAAAAAAAATAAATAAAAAAAAATGGGGCACCGAGCAACGCTGCAGCGGAACTGCATCGGATCTTCGAGGCACTCGAGCCGAGGCTCCTTCACAACATCTGGTACCGTTGTGGAAAAGTCACCGAGCTCCCCAATCAAATGGCACAATCTGATGGAGTAGTTTTCCACGTAAGCCTTCTTCCCTAGGGAAAACTCATTTGGGGCCATCCCAGTCTCCTCCCTTCACATACTGTGGGGTAGGGAGAGCTAGGGCTTTCCGCCTCTGTGCGATTCCCATTGTCTGCGGAAAATGGAAGCAATTTGCCACTTGAATTGACTGTCGGGCGTTTTTCGTCGAGTTATAACGGGATTATGGTGGGATGGGTGGATGCGACCATGAGAAAACAGGAGAGCGATGAAAAGCGGGCATTAAGTGAAAATTATGTGAAAATTGCTGCGAATCGCTTCATTTCTTTCCTGTTTTATGGGCCCAAGACATATTCTGACATGCTTTCTAGTGATCCGCCTGCATGAATCCCATACCGACTAGGGCCCCATAACATCGGGTACATGGCCGTGGACGATGTTGCGGTAAAAGGATAGTTAGCTAACAAAAGCCCTTTGAGATCGGGATGCTGCGGTTGTGCAGCACTGTGACATAAATCTTTTGGTGGTACAAAGCAATCTTAGGATCTATAGCCAGGACTCTAAGCACTGTTCTTTTATCGTACAACAGATTCTAGTTACCTCTCTATGGAATACTATTTTCTGGATAAGCTTGTTGTTATAAAACACTCATTTTTTGAGTTTTCGTTCAATTTATCTAAAAGCTCTGGGTCCCTTGTAATATCTGCCATTAATTTTGTACTATTTGATTTATTTTCATATGCCCAACCATTACATCTATTTATTTTAAATTTTAAAGAGGTTCAATGCCCCTATCCACTAATTAACTTACCATTTAATCATTTCAATAAACATATAAAACTTTATTATTTATTATATAAAACAAAAAATTATAATAATCTATATGTATAAAAATTAATCATAGTTTTGTATGTAATCGATGTTTTCAAATTTGGCTATATGCGTTAGAAGACTTTAATACAAAGGTTTATGTATAATTTTCATGATAATATCTGTGCTAGAATTTTTGTAATAGCGCTTATTTTTTCTTTTCCTATTAAATTGATATGATTTGTATGTGAAATTGGTTTGAAGTCAATAACAAGATGAAATGCTTCATTGCGTGCCTTTTTCACTCAATTAGCTGGTGAAACAATGCACATTGCTATTGAACTCTTTGACTTATTTCAGAAAGTTCAGAGTTAGAGAGCGAATTTAAAAATTTAAATTATTGGTGAAGCATTTACGCATTTCGAAGCATACGTACAATCGTTTGAGGATTTTAAAATTTGTACATTTATCAGTTTTTGGAACGGCAAAACTTTTGAAGGAATGTTTTATCGTATGAGATGATAGAAGGACACATAAGAAATCTGTCGAAGTTTTAGAAAGAACTATGAAAGATATTCTAGAAAATCCTGAGCTATTTGGTGTTGCTGTAACTTAGTTAGCAAGTAACTTCAGACAAATATTGCCTGTTATTCCTCGGTCTACTCCTGTTGATGAAATTAATGCCTATTTAAAATCGTCAGTTTTATGAAGGTCAATTAAAACATTTGTTTTATAAACAATTTTAGTTTTACACAAGTAATTCTATAATAATGTAAAGTTTTATATTAAATTAGGTATAAGATTTTAATTTAGAAAATGCCATCAGCTTCCATTCAAATCGTTAAAGTACTTTTCTAAAAGCGTTAAAATAGTAGAAGAATCTGCATAAATAAATTAAGTTTTGCCAGCAGCTCGTTGAATTTAAATTTGCACACAAATGTTCAAAAAATGAGCAAATAGGTTTGCACCACAAAAACAATAGTCAACTGTTTCGATTGAGCGATGTTCTTTTTAAAATAATCCCCGAAATCAATTAACAGCAAAATCACGGATTAGTATTGTTACAGTGAAAACAGTCGCTAATCGAAAATTTGAAATTTTCCATTAGGCTGGGGTGTTCAGCTGCCCCCAAATTCCGGATCATTAAATTCCCTGAAATTAGCCGGAGTACCTCTTTAGGCACTCTACGAGCCCGGGCCAGATTAGCTTTTCTACCACCCAGACGCAAGAGTCCTGATAGAGTTCCTGCATAGGGCCAGAAAGTGTACTTCAGCATCAATTTAACATGAATACCGTCGACCCTCGATGGGTAAACTATCCGGGGGCGGAGCGTTAGCGTACACGAATAGGAGCAATAGGTGAGAGGAGCACCTCCGGCAGGAGATGTGTGCTAATGCAATTATTACGAGTCAATTAGAATCATTCGGTGTCCATGTTGGCCGGATATCGGTTTGAATGCCCGACACAATTGCCTCAAATCGACACTGATCCCGAGTACACCTGGCAGGTATTTTTGTTGTCAATTATACCACTGTCCTGAGGTCATCTCGATGACTTCGGGTCGGGAAACAGGGATCACAAATCAAACATTCAATGGATACGAATTTATGAATTTACGTAACTATGGGATTTATTACAAATTTCAATGGAAATGATTTTCTGCATTACAAACATAAATTTTTTGTTGAACTGTTAATGCTCTATAAAGAATGGAATTGTATAATATTTAAATATTAAAAATAAAAATATAAAGGTACTATAAAAATATTGTAATTAATTATTTATACCCGATAAACGTTATTATTGAAAAAGTAAAAAGTTTGCTATAAACCTACAATCTATCTGCTCATTGTTATTTTAGCTGCTATAACTTTTGTAAATATTCATCAGCAAAAATAAAAAATTTACATTTACATTTAAACACTTATCCCCGATTTTGTTGGAATGGAATGAAAAATTAGTTTCCTTTAGTCCTTTTTATAATTTTAAAGATTACAAATTTTAAGCTATTTCTGAAAGTGGTATAAGTCCATTTTTGCATATATAGAGATATTTAAGGGTTTGCCTTTAAATTAATTTAAAAATGTAGTCAAACGTTAATCAATTCGTGTGATAATTATTAAATTATTATTATTATTTAAATTATTTATAAAGATAAACGATTTTTATAGCTTTACTAGGTACTTTCATAAATAACATTCTAGGAAATAAAAACAAGAGGAAAGTTAAGTTCATATTTTTAAAGACATTAGCTAAAATGGATTTTTTAATATTTTAATAATAAAAATGAAAACATATAAATACACAAATAATCAAGTTTATTAAGAATTAATTTCAGTTATGGCATGAAAGGGAGAGCTTCCTGCAGTGGACATGAGAAGTGGGAATTTTTTGAGAATCCCAAACGCAAAATTTCATGGCTTTCACCTGGCGAAGCATATCAATATTAACTGCACGGCCAAATCGCTTCGGAAGGAGGACAATGCTCTGCGTTTGGTGGAAAGGAATCGTGTACTATGAGCTGCTGAAGCTGGGCGAAACTATTAATGGGTATCTCTGCTGATAACAAATCATCAATCTGAACCATGGATTGCTCGAAAAACGGCCAAAATGGGACACGAAAGACGAACTAGTGATATTACAGCACGACAATGCTCTATATTATCGCACTCCCACCGTTCAGAACATCATCAAAACGCTGAAATGGGATCTGCTACCACATCTGCCACATTCGCCAGACTTGGCCCCCTAAGATTATCACTTGTTCCGGTCGATGGCGAATGGGCTTGGCAGGGCTACTTCGAAAATGGCAAAATTGGTTGAATGAATGGTTTCGGTCCAAGGACGCATAGTTTTATCGTCGTTTGCGTTCGTTGATGCTAAGTTTGGAACTTCTTTTAATGTTTTTATATCCAGTTCTGCATTACTTAAATGTTGATGGAAGAACCAAAGGCTCATATAAGGGCAAGGAAAATTCGTAGAAGATTAGGGGCGGCCAACTAACCCACCCAATCACCTACAAAGGTACCTCTGCTCTCTAAAAAAAATATACGCAGTAGACTAGATTTCGCGAGGACCCATCTAGTTTTGGGAAAAAATGGTACAACATCCCCTGGAGTGACAAGTGTAAGTTTAATATCTTCCGATTCGAACAGAAGAGAGTATGTGAGGCCCCCCTTCCAACAGAACCTTTCATTCTCGGTACACCAAAAATACCATTAAATATGGGGGAGGTGATATTATAGTGTGGGATTCATTTTCATGGCATGGAGTAGGCCCAGTACATTTTATTAACGGTATTATGACCAAAGGGGTATACTAAGACATCTTGGAGAATGTCATATTACCCTTCGCTGAAGAGAATATCTCGCCTCGATGGTTATTTAAGCAAGGTAATGACTCAAAGCATATCGCAAGCATAATAAAAGACTGCATACAGCGTAAACAAATTTTAATTCTTGGTTGACCAATGTAGTCCTCCGACATTAATCCGATTGAAAATTTATGGAAACAAATAAAAGATAAGGTTTATAATCGTAAACCTTCAAATAAAGCCGAATTATGGGCCGCAGTTAAGAGGGATTGGGCAATACTAAAGAAAAATTGTAAACATTTAGTAGACTCAGTACCGGCTCGCTGTAAGGAAATAATTAAAAACAAATTATAACTAATTTTTCTTTTTATGTTTTAGTGAATTTTAAGTAGTATTTTATTTTTATACAATGTAGGTATGCATTATGGGTCCAGTGATTACTGGGCGGTGTTGATTATTTGTTGCCGAAATGAGAAAGGTTTTTGGGGGAAATATCACTGCGTACAATAGGCTCATTATCTCGTAGTAGCAGGCACATTTCGTTTGTTCTCTCACTTTAAACAAACTGCGCTGCTATTCCAGGATTTGATGCGACGCGGATTCCATTTAGTCCCGCGGGAACCGACAGACGTTCTCTGGCGCATCGTATCCCAATGTTTCCCGGTCGTGATTGCATTTGGCAAACATTTCGTTTCAATTGTGCAGCTGCAGGACGACATGTGATCCACATTTATCTTCTAATCCCGTAATTTCGATGCCATCAGGCTCCGTTTGTTGAAATCCACTAGACTGAAACTAAAGTTTAATTAAGCAGCCAGACGCCGCCCATTATTTGAACATTTCTGCAGCTCATACGACGCCGCAGTCGCCGACCGCTCCGACGTAGACGACGACGGCGACGGTTGCGACGACGATTCCAATCAACGAGACGGGCTTTGGTGGCCACCACCCTCGCACACCAGAAAATAGAAGTCATTACCTCATCGTGAGGGTGAAGCCAAATTCCTCGCACTTAATCACAGCCCCAGAATTTGAAATTTTAATGAGGATGTCAGGCGAACAAAAGCCATCTGCAGATTATGCAGCAGCGCGCTGCATCAGGCCTCCGAAGGATTTGTGACGAGTGATGCTCAAGCTGCTCAGGGAATGAATGCACTATCACCGACGACGCCGCGATGCCGTAGGATTGCATTCCTCTGCTCATTCATTGCATCCTTGCACACTCTGATGATAAACAGTCATTCCTTCGACTCACATGGCTCATGAGAAGTGGAGCAATGCTCCTTAGGCAGAAATTGTTTTTTTTTTTTTAATATGGAATCACATCTTATGAATCCTGCAAAATATTTAGAAATAAATGCAACTTTAGCAACAAAGCAGACAATTTTCTCTTAAGATACATACCAAATTAAATTAGTATACTCAGTAATAAACCGATATTCTATATGCTAAGTATTCTAGATAATAGACTAAAACCATTCAAGGTAAAATGCGTGCTAGTCTAGCCCAATTCCGCCAACGCATACTTCCTTTTGACAGAATACGTACTTAGAAAACTTTCTATTTCTGTCTTAAACATTATTAAAAGAAAACTCTACCAAAAATCTAGTTTTCCTTGTTGGCTGTGGAAACTTAAAATTATAAAATAAGCTTGAAAAATGGTTTAGAGAACCCGAATAAATACCTAATGTACGTATTTATGTAGTATATACCCATTTTCATGAAAATTACATTAAGATTCGATTTTATACAAGAGGTGATCCAAAACTAATTAGAATGGTTACGTAAAACAATAGTTATGGTTTAAAATTATATTTATTTTTCAACTTAGCCTCCTAACAAGTTTACACATTTAGTACATCTTTTTTCTAAACCCTGATTACCCTTACAAAAAAAAAACTTTATCTTGCTCTTCTCAAAATGCCGCTACAGTGCCCATTATCTCGCTATTATCTTCGAATTTCTTACTCCTAAGGTTTTCATTGAGCTGAGGAAAGCAGTAAAAATCTCTGGGGGCTAGATCTGGAGATTAGACTTGTTGTTCGAGCAGTTCAAAGTCTGCTTCTTGGATGAAGATTGACTTTTAAAATGTCAATTCATCTTTTCTTTTGCTCCTCGGTTAACATTCTTTGCGCCCAACAGGCGGTGACCTGTGTCTACTAGTTTCACAAGTTAGCCTTCAAAATCAAAGAAGTTATACTGAGAATTGAAAACACGGCTTTTATTAATAGAAAAGTTCCCCTTTATTTTTAGGCATAAATTTGTTGAATTTTTCAGTAACATGTTAGAATAATATGCCCCTTAAAGTGTAATTTTCTGATATATTAAAATCTGGTTTAGCTTAGTGCTGATAGATGTTTTGTTTTCCGTTAGAGAGTACCTAAAATCAGAATTTCCTCAATAAAAACAAAACTTTAAGGCCCCACCCCAGAGGTGAATCCCCACCTTTCCTCCTAAGCATCTTGTGATTTGTATCTAATTCAAATTCACTTACTCAAAAAACTGGGAAAAAAAAATATGTATTCCTGCAGCGGTGGAGGAAACTTTTTGGCGGGATTTAGGACTAGAGATGCTGACGGTAAGGGAAAATCCCCCAGTCCTCCATTATAAACTTTATCTGTTGTAACAGACTTTCCGAAAGTTATCCTGGTGACAAACAAAGGCTGAGTACGCTATTTGCATACCTGGGAAATCGTCGTTGCTTTCACCGTTGCGTTTCAACATTTGGTTGATCGCTACGGGAGGATGGTAGTGCGGACGGAAAACTATAGAAATTCACTCATGGTGACAGAAATTTCAAAGAGAATAACTTGGAATAACACACGGTTGCCACCACCCCCTCCGATCCCACACCTGGAGCATATATATACAGATTTAGCTTAAGATGAATCTATTCACTTGAAAATCGTTTTATTGGAAACTTTACCGTGTAAACCCCGAAACGACAGAACGTTTTATTGAAAGTTTAAACCACCTGCAACATACTGTGCCCCTTAACGAATGGTGGGGTGGTTCGCCCTTAATGGTGTCGCTATAGGCCCTATGTTCGCGCCTCCAAGGACCCATAGAACCGGAAATGCGCGGTAATGCGGCTCGACCCTTTCACACGTAGAGTAAAACCCAAAAAGGGAGCACTACTTGCAACCCTTTTTTTTTATATGCTCTGCACAATTGTAAGGGTGGAAAAAGAACAAGAAACGTTTGAATTAATTCCAACTCCACAGAGGCCTTACCCTGCCCGAAGGGCTATAGATTTTGAGCACCCCCTTCCCGGGGGAGCGATGCCGAAGTAATCGGCAGTAAAAAATATTCCCGTCTCTATGGTAAACAGGGTGGTTATAAAGGGCTCTTAAAACTTTTCCGTACGATTTCGTTGCGACTCATTAATCCGAACAAATGCACAAATGCATTCGTCGGATTGGATGGATTTGTGCCACTTTGTGACGCTTCTTTCTAATTTAACTGTAATGCTGCGTCGCACGAGACAAATTGGGGAGATTTCTCTTCGAGGAACTCAAATAGGAGTAAGTGGGTGGACTAAGTGGTGACAGGGAATCTTTTTGAGATCCACCCGCATTTAAACGCTTAATTTGCTTCCGTGTTAATATAGAAGAATAAATATTTTTGGAGCTCTTCATTTGAGATTTGATTTTTTTTCTATTGAGATCTTTTCTTTGATATTTTTTATTTAAGAAATATAAAAATTCAATTTAGAGCAATGATCTCTTTTTAGGTTTTTTGGTTATGGTATAAAATAATGAAAATATGAATCAGTATGTAGGTGGTTTTCTTTATTAATATTTTTGATATGAGCTTAATTCTTATTTATATTTATATCTGATATATTTCCTAAGGAGATAGCATAGCTTTTATCTGCTATATAGAGGAGATCGGGGTTAGATGGGTTAGTGAGGTAAAGTTTTTAACTTGACCTAAATAAAAGCTTGAGTCCTAATTTATTTATTTCGCTTAATACAACCTACATAGATAAATAACAACAAACAATAACAAAAAAAAAATTATCTAAATTATATGAACCTACTATGACTAGATCAGGGGGGCATGGAGACTGAATGGACCATTGGACCTCCGGATCATTCTGGTAAATGGTTCGAAGTGACCACAGTTAGTATGATAACTTCTAAGGCGAAAGGTAGGGAAAGATCTAACGTTACGGGGGTTAATGTTAAGGGATATCTCGAGGTAGGGCGAGGGACTGGAGGTTTATTAGTTTTAGGCAGTTTTCATAAGGGGGAAGATTAAGGAGGTCGCGCAGGGTAAAGCGGATGAATCTGCACTGGACAGATTCAATCCTGTTAATGAGTGTAGATTGCGAGGGTGACCAGGCCTGACACGCGTACTCAAAAAGTGGTCTGACAAAGAAGGTGAAGAGTGATTTAGGATTAGAGAATTCTTTAGACCAATATTTAACGAAGCCCAAAGCAGAATTGGCCTTGCTAATTAAATGATCTATGTGGGAATAGAAATTGAAATAGCGAATGACAGAAAGAATGGGTTCGCCAGAGAGAACATAGGGTCTGGGAGAAGAGGAGGTACGCTTACGGGAAAAAGTGATCGTTTGGCATTTAGAAACATTGAGGTCAAGAAAGTTTTTCGTGAACCAGGATGGAATACTTCTAAAAATTCCTAAACCAAAAGAATTACGAGATCTATAATATATTTATTATAAGTGGCCAACCCGGCTCTATTAATGTTGTGAGTGACGTCGAAATAGAAAGTTTCGTAGATCCATGATTTAGAAAATACATTTTCTTGCTCTGATATAATTCGATTTGATATTAAATTTGCTTTGAATTCGTACCGTGATTTTCTTAATAAAATTAATTTTTTAATATTTCCAAACAGCTTTTTAATATAGGAACTTTCGCATAGAATCATTCAAAGAGGAAAAAATGAGATAGGTAAATAAAGAAGAGATTTTACTTACCCTATCTTACCTTTTTGGGTGATTCTACACGAAAATTAGATTCTTCTTATGTATTATATATCTGTCCGCTTTTTTTTTTAAATAAATAAAGCTTTATGAATGTGTACGAGTATGCATTCAGTATAATCCCGAAGATCTTATTTTGTAGACATGCATGTCAGTGTATTGCAACATGTTTTCTGAAAAACGACGAGTTTTACAAGATTTTGGAGCCCAATTAGGTTAAAAATATAAAGCTACATCAACATAAGATTTCTTCGGAAATGCTGTAATAAATCCAACTTTTCTTTCATTCCATTCTCGTGGTAACATCTTTTGCACTATTGTTTGCATTAACAGTGTGAGGTGAGGGTTGAATTTGGTTGAGTGAACCTTTACAAATTTTGTTCGTTTCCTTTTCAAAAAACCTTCCTTCGATTTTGATAATGATGTTTTGACTTTTGTTCCGCTAAAATCATGATTCAGCTCACTTTTGGTTGGGAGGACCTCCCACTCACCCCACAAAAGAATTCTTAACATATTCTGAGAAATAATCTTATAAGGTAGTGCTGCCAGAGTAATAGCATCCGAGCGTGCTAATATTGCACGCACTCGAAAATCTCACAAATCATTTTGCGTTGGAGTACGTTTGGCGTGAAAAGGTGGAAAATTGAATTCTCATTCGTTTCCCATTTTTTTCCATTTATACCCCTCGTGGAGTTCACGAAGGGAAACATTCCATCGTTCCTTTTTGGCGCGAACTTTTCCTCGTTGCTGAGGTAAAAGTAAAATTGCTGAAGAATGGGGAGAAAAAAGTAGCTTGAAAGGGTGGGGGGTGAGTTGATCCGTAAGAAATTGAAGCAGTGGTACAGGCGGTGTTAGTACCATTGCAGTCCGTAGCACATGGTGGCGCCACCAGCAAGGATGGTAGTGTTAGGGCCGTTCTGCGAGGTCTTCTACGGGATGGGTTGCCGCAAAGCTTTTTGATTTATTCATCTTATTAATGTTGCCGGAACTTTAAGAAGATGAACTCGGATATTTGTGAAAACCTCAGGATTTCAGTCCCGGCAACAGCATTAACTCTCAGGGGAGTTGAAGCTGAACACGAAGTAGAAGAACAGAAAAAACAAAAAAAAAAAAAAAAAACAAAAATTGAAGAAGTATAAGAGAAAAAACAAACTCTTTGTGCAAAAAGGGCGACGGAAAAGAAGCAGATGTCGCAGGGACCCGCTTATGCCCTGGCGCCCAGCAAAAAGAGTCTTCCGCCTTTTTTTGCGCCCAGTGAGAGGAAATACCAAGGGCAGAAATTAGATAAAAGCAAGACAAACAGAATTTCCTTCCGTCGAATTAGGCTGGGTGCGGACTACGGAGCTCACGGTGAAGGGCGGAACACCCTACTGCTCCGGATATACCCTGGGGATGGGCTAGGGTCTACCGCCCACAACCACCGCCATAAAGAGATTCGGCAACCCGTGAAAGATGGCAGCTAAGTTAATAACGATGAAATCTCTTTAAAAGATTTATCTCAAGATGGGGCTGTGATATAAACCGCCTGGAATAGAATACGCTTTTTTGTACACCCACACATATACCTTGTTAGGGGATAGAGGAGGGGGTTGGGTGGAAGGTGTCAGGCACGGGATGTGTGTCTGGTACTGATTACGGTCCCCAAAAGCTTCCACATAATAAAGGAGACCGCAAGCTGTTCTGGTCAAGGCGATTTATTGGCTAACACCCTGAAGAGCTCCTTTATGAGCGCGTCCCGACATCCTACAGGATGGCATTGTTGTCTCTGATGGCAGTACACGCCAGGAGTGTTCAGGTAATCTTTATCAGGGCAGCGGAGCCAGAGTGTGATGGACAGCAAACATTCTGGTCGATTTATCGCATTTTATGACGCCATAATCTCACATATTGTCAGATATCCTCCTCTTCGAGCTGAACCACCCCCAAAAAAGGGATTTATACAGCGAGTGGAACGACATCTAACTACAGAGCGATGTTTGTGTCGTTCGACCGTTTGTTTCGCATATATATGTCCCGATGATAGACCTAGACCACCCCCCGTTTGCTTCCCCCACGTGATGGCGATGATATCCACTCCTGATTTTATGGCACCCGCAAGTGTGGATATCCGGGATTGATCCCACTTAATGAAGTCTCCTGGCAGCGTAATGAAATGGACTCCCTGAAAATGGTTTCTCTCTGCAGTTTCCCAGTACACTTTACGGTAGCATTAAGGGTTGCCGGAAAGTTCGTATAATAGTTGTCTTGTCTCAAGATGTGCTTTGCAGTTTTCTCGTTTCCCATCTTAAACGCGACAAGGGGGCGGCAGGAACTAAAACGAAAGGGGGATACAACAAAACGATGGAACTGGATAAGCTGAAATTCTACGAGATTGCTTTTCTTGTTCCCCAGAACAATTCAAAGCCGGAGAGATGGTGGGGAGTGCAGCCTCACCTCATAAACTATGTTAGTTTTGCTGGGGCGAACGATATCTCGGCGAGAATTACTTAAGTGGGCAGCCGGGAGTCCAAAGAGCCCCTATTGTCCCTCCCCCTTAAACACTTCTTCCAGCAGTAGGTTGCCTGGACCAATTAAGAGGAGCTTTTATGGATTCGGGGGCGCATTTTGTTCGGTTTTTATGTAGACTTGTTTTGCTTTGCTGCGTTTTGCACTTTTGCACTTTTCGGTATCTTTCTAAATCTAATAAGATTTTCGACAAGGGCATTTTGTGGGTAGGTGGTCTCTACCCTTTTGGGACTTATGCTTTTGTATTAACCGGATGTGGTCCATTAGATTTTGCTAGACGTCTTGAGATGAAAAGCGAACAGAATATTGGTTCTATTTCCACATTAATTATGGCTTGTTCTCCAAAGAATGTATACTCATTTTAAGTAAACTATTTTATCAACCGTCAATCAACACTGTTTCTAGTGATTGTCAATTTGAAAATACGCTTGAATCAGCACGTTTTACCATTTTACTATCAATGGATTTATTTCAGAGCAACGCTTGCAAATAGTACAAATTTAATTTGAAAATCATGGTTCAATTCGCCTGGATGGATCAGGTTCGTACAGTAATTTTATCTATTAATTCTCTTTTCTGGTTCATAAAAACTGGACAATGACTTTGTCTAATGTTTTTGCTGAGGCAAGGTACTGTAACTTACGCGACACTATCAATTTATTCCGGGAAACATTCCATGAGTGCATAATTTTGCATAATGAACCTGTTAACTGGACTCCACGATCGCGCTATCTCACATCTATGGATTACTTTCTTTGGGAATATGCGAATTCATTCATTTACGCTGATAAAGCACAGACTTTGGACTACTTGATAGCCAATATTTGCCGCATAATTGCCAATATACACCACCAGTTGTTCGATAAAGTGGTCGAAAATTTGATTTTCCGATTACGCTTCATCCGTGGCACTCATATGCCCCAAATCAAATTTAAAGACTAATGACATTAAATTATCTTTTATATAAAGTCAACATCAAGGCCAACATCGTTATTTTGACCTATTTTATTTAATTTTAAATTTGTATATCTCTAAAAAAACACCCTTTATAATATAAAAATACAAAACCATTTAAAAAATTTCGAAATAAACCGTCGGCTTTATTTCGTTTTCGTAAACTGATTATTTTATATGTACAATCGATTCCTCAAGATCCTCAAAATGTGTAAAAAGGTCTATAAAGATAAGTTATCTTCGATATTCATAGACTAGGATTAAGAATTTGATTTAAGAGGCGTCACAAATTTCTATGATGAACTTTTATATTTTAATGGTATTTATTTCAAAACTGACCAAAATATGGTTTTCTGTCTTATTTCATGTGATTTTTATTTACAAATTCGTAATCTATGGTTGCTCTATCTTGTATGGTTTTTAATCGATGGGTCAGATTGCAGAAAAGCTATGAGTGATATGGATATTTTCATCACAATTATTACATAGTACGTACAGTATGTGTATGACAAACTATCTTCTTTTCCATTATTACTGCAAAATAAGCTTCTAAAAGTGCTCGTTATTATAAGCTTACTAAAACTTTACAACTTCTTCCAACAATTCAATGCAGTACTTAAAAATTCCCAGTGGGAAAGATTCTGCCGGGACACCTTCGGCTATAAAACATCTCAATTTGTGGTTATTCGCCACACCTCGTCGGCGATAAATCCGCCACCGATTGTAACAACTTTCCCAACAAGCAGCCCCAAAACAACAGCCCCATCAGCCATGTCCAACTTCATTCATGGTTCTCCTTCATCCCTTTGCAAAGGACATCGTTTCCGACCCGCCCCCATCATCCAGCTCATGTCCAAAAGAGGAAATTTTCTCGCGCTGATGTCCTGATGCCCGGAGCTCATATTTTATTCATGTCTCCAAGTGCACTTTAAGTTTCCACGACAGAACTAACACGACTCGATGCGGATGGAGGTGTGCGGGCTAGTGCGGGGAGACTACCCAACTTACATGTTGGCCACTGCCGAGTTATGCTGGCTATGGAGTTCCCCAGGTCACCAACATATCATTCAAATCGATCCACGGAAGCTTTATGAGCTGGACAAATTTATGGGGCTAAATTTATATTCTGTCATAAAGCAAGCCCGGCCCCCGGACCCGCCTCCGGTTTGCTCCGTCAACGGTGCAGGTAACTCAGAGCGATAAAATATGAGCTCAGCATTAAAAGTTTGCACGTTAGGCTGCCTAAACTTTGAATTGAATTCCGCCCCGGAGCGACAGGATGAGGTGGCCCCTGGGGTCCCGTACGGGGGGAGGGGGGGAGGGGGGAAATGGAGGCGGCCCTTCTGTGGCCACAAGGATCACCAGTGACAACTTTAAGTTGCTTTATAAACTTTTCAAATCTATTGAATTACAGTTGAAATATGTTCGGGCCGATTGGTCCACAGAGAGAGAGGGAATGGTGCTCCCTGATGGACGGAGCCAAATATTAAATTTTCTAAAGTGTACCTAAGGTTTGCGTTTCGAACACTTTCCAAGAGTACCGACCCTTTCCCATGTCCTTTTTTCAAGGAATTGTATAACGTTTTGGGGTAAAATAAGAATTGAACGGAAGACCGATTGTGGCATACGAAGAACGCTTGATAACTTTTTTTTTTTTTTTGTGAACAATATACACACACCAAATTTGAAATCGATTTATCAAAAATAATTTATTTTCTTCGACTATGTATCGTATTGTATCACTAGAAATCACAAAATACTTCGAAGGGTAGATATTTTAAAATTATTGATAGATTTTTAAATCTTTAAGGGATATGGTCATAGTAGCGGGCATAAAATCATGTGCATTTTTAACAATTTTTGTTTTGTATACAAAAGTAATTTATTTATTAGATGTTTAATCCAGAATTAGAAATTTTAATCTACGAGGATCTGTGCCAGGCTTAAAAAGTATTATCATCAGCATTAAATGTTAGCCAATCATGTATTCCATAACGTTTACATGAAATAGGAATGATGAAAAAAGAAATACTGCTTCAAAGGCAAAAAAGAAAGGGGTTTTTACATCAAATTAGTGACAAGAAATGGATTTATTACGATAATGCTGAACATAAAGGTCTATCAACGCCAGAACACAATATCCATAGTTTACAGATAATGCTGTGTATCTAAGGGGACTAGAAGTGTGTGGGGTTTACTATTGCACCCTTCAGCTACTATCACTGGTGATAGTTACCAAACTCAATTAATACGTTTAAAAATTACTTCTCATTCAAATAGAATAGATAGGATAGAATGGGCGAATAGACACAGCAAAGCAATTTTACAACACGATAACGCAAAACCACATGTTGCTCGTTGCCTGTATGAGATTACTTAGAAGGATTAGACTAGAAAGTTCTACTCTACTCGTAATATTCGCCAGATATCCATTTATTCTGGTCGATGGCAGTCAGCACTTTCTGGAGAATACAATTTGAAAGTTTTGTCTTCTGTGCATTATGCCCACTAAACAACGGATTTTGATGAAACTTTTTATGGTAGTATGATTTTGAATAGTTTGAATTTAAAGGTTAGCTATAGTTAGTAGAATTCTGCCGAAAATTGGAAGAAAATACGATTTTAGAGAAGTTAATGTCATAATAATATCTCTACCTATCTTCTATAAAATAATTAAATTATTGAATGCTCTATTTTGACTGTAATCTGTTTTTAAACGGTGGAAACCAGAGAAAATCCAGGATACAAATCTTTTTGAGCTTAATGTCTTATGAATAGAAAATTCTTCCAAAATAAAAAACCGGATCCCCGACAACGACTGGTTTGACGCAACAGATACAAGGGGGGTCTCATATAAAAGTCATTTGTCACTCGCAATCAACGTCGACCTATCACCAGGAGTTCCCGGACTTTTGCATTCATTAAAATCGCCTTATCGTACTTAGGGTAGGGGTGCCGGAGGTGTCACCCGGCAGTGATACAATTCTCATTTCTGTCACTTTCGGATGTTTATAATATTTTTGCTCATAACTCCTCCAAGACCTGTGATTATTTCCCCGTCAGTCTGTCAGGGAGTCGTCACGGGAACAGCCCAAGTGCGCTTTCTTGAGACTTTTCACCGACTTTCGGGGGACTTGTTCCATAGGACACAGGGGGACATAAGACACAGTGGCAGCGCCAATCCCCCCTTCTAGGGCTCGTGCTGCACGAGAATTTAATAACCGCCTGTGGAAGATTAATTAAATTTTGACAGTCGTCCCGATAATTAATTATAACCCCCGGTCCCGGGAACACTGTGACAGCGAACAAAGGAGTACGACTCCGCCCCGAGCTCCAAAAAGTGGGCTAGAGCCAAGCGAAACATTGGCACGCTGCTCTTGGTTCCTGAGATTCTACTTTTTTTCGGGCAGCATCCCTTCGTCGCGGAGATGTTGGAAAAAAAAAAAAATTACAAATTCCATTTCCGCTGTCAACCGGGATGATCTTCCCGGATGGGATGGGTGTACGGGTTTCAGGGATACGCTCCAGATCCAGTTTTTGGGCCAAAAATTCTTAGGAATCGTCGAATTACTTAATGAAGCGAACGAAAACGAAAAGGGTTCCGGAGAAGACCAAAATCTGGGTCACTTTTTGGGATTGGCATTAATTTAATATTGCTGGGGTGGCCGGCTATTGTTATCAAAGTGAATTAGCCGAAAGTTTTGTGATTTCCTCCTCCGTGGATCGCCGACGACGACGATGACGACAGGAAGATTGTTTGTAAGGAAAATTGTTAATTTGGTCTAATTTTTGGGGACCACGGGACCACTTTGGCACGCCCCATTCATCCCGTCCCTCCACAAACTTCTGGATTACATGGGACTATTTAATAGAATTTTTGGGCGATGTTTTCTTTTATTGGCATTTGTTAACTGATCGCAATTTGTTAATGAGAAGACACGTAATTAAATAGATTTTTTTTATTTTTTGAGGAAAAAACTTGAGTGGTCGTTAAATTATCAGATTCGAAATGAATTTCCTTAAAGGTGCATTGAAAAATGATTATTTTTAAACATCTATTTGTATTTACTTATTCATTTGAATATTTGAAATCAACTACCCTGAAAACCTGCATATACCCATTTTCATGAAAATCAGTTAAAGGCAAACATATTCAGTAAGATCTATTTATATAAAAAAAAAAGCAGTATTTGCATTAAAAATAAAGGTGACTATTTTTAAATTAATTAAATATGCTTACAGATGAAGATTGGTTCCTTTCATTTGGAAGTCTTATGCATTGTTTTAATTGTTTATAATACTTCCATAAGAAAAAAGCTAGTCAACGTTATTTTGCCGCACCCTGTATTGATTTATTTACTTATTTATTTATTAGAATAGACATACAATAAATTACATATGTACTTACAAAGCTAAACGCACTTGAGATCACAAGTCCATATCGCGCCATTTTTGAAAATTAGCGCCTGTTTTCGATACATTCTTAATTTCTAAGTTCTAGGCTAACAAGCCCCAAGAAGATTGACTGATCAAATTTCGTCGACATAATTTGATTAAATGGTCAGAATTCTTTGGGTCTCTTAGCCTAGATTCGTGATTTAAAGTTCTAGGTTAAGAGGTCCTAAGAAGACTGACTGATCAAATTTCATCGATATAATTTCATTAAATGGTCAGAATTCTTGGGGTGTCTTAGCCTAAAATTTTAAGTTACGAATATATCGAAGACAGACGTTAACTTTGAAAAATGGCTAGTTTCATTAAATTCAACATACTTAAATTAGGTTTACCAGGTAATCTGTTTAAAAAAAGAACTTTTTGATTCATCGTGCACAGTGTAATGAGAGTGATAATATAATTTATACAAAAATCGTATGAATATGGTATTTATATTTACGTTTTAGGAAAAAATTAAACCACCATTCACTGTCTTTACAATTGGCTTATTCTATATGAACGACTGCTGGTTCTAGACTACTAACTCTTAGTTGTTGTTTAGTACTGAATTAGTAAGTACATGATTAGCTAATTCAGTGGGTCCATTCGAATACTTACGAGTATACGATAGTCTCTAAACTGTGATAACTTATACACTTATATCACCTACTAATAGAATAATTTCACTATTTACATGTTATTTATTATTGATTCTTTTTATTTAACTCTAGTTCATTGCATTGTTAAGTATCTATAGTAATTACAATTTCATTATGTTGTATTCTCCTTATCTATTATTAAATTCTCTTACTTAACTATCTTTCAGATGCGGTTAATTAAATGAAAAAGAAATGGCAACTTATATAAAATATTTTCTAAAGCTTAATTTTCCTTTTGAAGTTAATTTTAACGTTTAAATTCTTTCTGAATAAAATCTTTAAGATTTGCTTATGGGTATTTAAAGCTAGTTTTAGTAAGAAAATGGCCTTATTTAAAAAGAATTAATTTCATAAAGCACAGTTTACTTATTTACTTACCTACTTACTATTTTAAGTTTGTTATCCAATCTAAAAATTGTTTTATGGGACGAAAAATTCAAAATCGGAGGTGTCCTTTGAAAATCTCATAGTGCAATGAGGCAAAATCAACTTACTAGCGTTTGTTGCAGCGATGTATTACTGTCGATGGGTGCGAATTTCGCGTGCAATTTGACTGCAATATGCTGCCGTTAGAGGACCGGGATCAGGATTTCCTTTTTTTCAGGCGCTCCCAACCCATCGCCGGAACCATTTCCAGCCATTTCCCTAAAAGCCCGAATGCGCCCATGTTCGATTGATTAAAATTTCCTTTCATCGAAGGGAAAAGGTGATTAGTTCGAAATCAAATTTCGTTCCCGGGTGTATGAGTCCGGGGGGTTTGGAAGCGACCGCATCATAGCACCCGGATGACTCTAGGAATGGGGGAGGCGATTTTCAATTCGATTGCAATTGAATTTTCGTTCGACTCCTACAGGATGACGAGAGGAGCAGGCCAAGCAACGGCATCGGGATCTGATTAAATGGATCGCGTTCAAATTGGTACTATTATGATCAAAGATTAATTTAATTTGTGGTATGATGTGGGCATATATTAGATGCAGAAGACTCGTTCATGACCTTTTGCTGGGTAGGGGGAGGAGTGGGGCAGAAAGAACTAGCCAGGTGGAAGTTATTGAATTTCCTTTAGGGCGGCAAAATTTCAAATTTCATGAAACACATCGACTGTTTCGGCGCCAATTTTATTGCAATTGAGGCAATATGTTAATCTGTCCTTCTGAATCTAAAATAAGCGAAACTGGGAGCAGAGTTCAATTTCTGTGGTTCAAAGCATATTTCATTGAATTTTGGCACTCACTAGTGTGATTAGAATGTGCTCTCTAGTTACGAATTAACATAGAAGTGGAGTAAAGCATACGTTTGGGGCTTTAATTCTGCCTAAAATTCGAAATATATAATCATGACATACCTCAAAATAATTGTAATTCAGTTTAATTTAAAATAAATTAAGTTTAATCTTCAAATGTTTATTAATACCTATAGGAGACATATGCACTATAAAACGGTAGGAAAAGAGAATCCAAAAGTTTTGAATTTACCAAGGTAATAAAAATTTTATTACTTAAAATTAGTGTTAGGCTTGATAATTTAAAAATTAAAAAGAAAAACAAACACAAGTTTGAGCTTGAAATGAGCTTCGAAAACTGAAAGGAAAGTAAATAATTTTTCGTTTTAAATGTTAATGGTTAATTTTATATTATGAAGCTACTTATTAAATTTATAAAGTAATATTTCTTGTATAATTTTTGTATGTTTTAAAGTTACGAGTAGATTTGTATAGCATAAAATTTACTACGGTTCTTGCAATATCTGCAAAGGGCGAGTTCCATTTGCTTCCGGCGATTTGTTGCTGATATACGGCTTCCGTTCGATTTAAAACAGCCCCGGTTCGGTGTCCTCCCGAAAACCCTTGAATTTATGGAATTCCGATAATTCAAAGGCAGTGCCGACGTCTACATATTCATTGGTTCTGGCAGGTCAACTGGTCCACTTAATATCTCCTTATTCCGTATCCCCCTTACAATGTTTTCATGGCGCTTGAAAAGTAAACATATACACCCCGCCCCGGAAGGGCTAAGGGCCCATTCACAAGCTCCCAAATTGCCTGGCGGGAACAGCTCTGGGTCCTGCTAACTTCCAAATTGAAACAATTGAAGAAGTCATTCCGGCTGAGTTATGACGTCCGAGGCGCCAAGCAACTTCGTAATCTCTCCTGTCGAGACCGGCCATTGGGGCTTCCCGTCCGTCGGTTTTGTGCTGAAGTCATCGGCATGATCGAAGGACTAGCTCCCCGACCCTTTTGCTCCTCTCCCGGTAGGGCCAACTACCCTATTTTAAGGGGTGTACACCCGGCTGCCCAGACACGACATGGAGAGCAATCAATTGAAGTGTTGATCGAGCAAAAATTAATTTGAATTTGGCGAATTGCCAAAAGAGTTTATCGGCTTAGGCCACCGACAAATCATCTAGAAGGGAAAGAAGGGTACAAAATGGGAAGATGCTGGCAAAAGAAAAGTTTTTCGTACAAAAGTTTCTTCCGTCTAACAGAGCGGGGGCGGCTCTAGTAATAAAAGTAGTTTTATGACAGTCCAAGGAGCATTTAAGTCCCACTGCCAGACAGCGGGGGGAATCCCCGACGAGATTGATGGACAAGGAAACATTTCACGTATTTGTCTCCGTGATATTGTTTGTTGACATATCTGGGCCTCGTCTAATTCCCTCGGGAAGGCAATCATTGGCTAGGACAGTGCATGATTGGCTCCGGGAACTTCTTAATAGTTTTTATGATCGACGATTGATTGATGCGATATAATCCTGATAAGTGTCGTCTTCGAGCTGACTAAAACGAGGGTATCAGGTATACAAGTTTACTTAGAAAATAACAATTTGGCGCCATCGATCCCCATCCACAAATAGATTTCGTATAGCATTTTGGAATAATTAATACCCAATGGTTAGAGCATTAAAAGAGGTTTAGTTTTAGTAATCTCATTCTGTTTTCGTATAAGTTAGTAATGAAATAAGTCTCTTATCATATTTTATATATTTTGTAGTGTTATAATTTGATAAAGATAAAGTGTTTAGAACTTTTCAATTTTGTTTAAGCCAACAACATTATCAGGCAAATAATGATTGACATAAAAAAGTTAAGAAAGCAATTCCTTAGAGAGAAAACAATACTTTATTATTATTAAAAATTATTATTATTATTAAAAATAACTTCCTTAACAATATAAAAATATGGACACCATACCACACTCCCATATTCAAGAATCATTCAATTCAAGGATCTCTATTTTTTTTAGACCATTGTGTTATGTAGCCTAGCAGGGTATTACTTATATTAATTATGTAGTCAAAATGTTGCCTAAAATCAAATTTTTGGGCCAGTACGATACCCAAGTTCTTAATATGGTATACAACTGTTAAAGGGAATATACCCAACATATTATTAAAAATTATAAACAAAATGCTCCAAGAAAAAGACATGACAAAACATTTATCCTCTTTAAATAGGAGACGGTGAAACTTACACCAATCTACAAAAAATTTAAGATTATCTTACAATAAAAGATAGTCGCCAAAATCAAAAATCTCTTTAAATATTTTAGCGTCATTCGCGTAAATAAGAAGCTCGGAATTAGACAAAACGTCCTGAACATCATTAATAAATAAAATAAACAATGACGAACCTAACTGACTCCCTTGAGGGACACCGCTCCTCACTAATAAGATTCTAGATAAAAACCACATAAAAAGTACTTGTTCTGACTGATTAGTCTGATGTGAATTAATCTAGTTAATAAAGCTAAAAGTGAACCTTAAATATAAAACCTTGGACAGGGGCACCTTTTGGAAAATTCTATCGAAGGCTTTGTAGACACCACGTTGGTGGTCGTGAATTTACGATTCGCTGCTAAATCGCTTGTTGGAAATTAAGGATTTGGATTTAGTAAAAGAAATGGTCATGAAGATGATAGCATTTCTTGAAATTTTATGAGTAAAGAAACTATTTAAGTTCTATTATTATTACAAAAAAACAAATATAAGCGTATTGCATTTTAAATTAATAATAATTTGTATTAAAAATCAAATGTTCCACAATATATAAATCTCCTTCAAAGTATAAATTTCAACATGTTATTGCTCTCAAGTCTGTAAAACTGCTGGATAATTTCGTTCCAAATAAATTCAAAAATAAAAGAGAATATTCGAGCTTCAATGCATTAGCTTTAATTTTCTCTTTTGTAGTTAGATTTTTTAGTTTTTCTAATTAATTAATTTTTTTTTTGCCTTGTACCGTGCACATCTTTGACCGTGGAAAAGCACATTATGCTTCCGTCGACGAGCAGAGCACGTTGAATTTATCTTTCATTACGAAAAGAAGCCTTGAGCCCTCCTCGAGCTCTCTGGGAAATTTTAGTGTGCATCAGCATCACCAATTGAACGATTGCACCCTAATGGGTGCGATTTGCAGGGATTCCAGAGCATTTAAGTAATTCAGTAATGGACAAGCACAAAATTCACTAGGTCCCCCCCATACCCGAAGCTCTGGACGTCATCGGGCGGGAAAGGTTTTGTTTGAGGAATCACAGTATCGATTGGTCTCGATATAGACAGATCGTCACTAGAGAGCTGAGTCCCAGGCAGAAGTCGGAATTTAGCAATTTAATTAATTATCATTCTCCCTCGGGAGGACTTGGTCCTGAGGCAATTATAAAGAGGGACCAATGAAAGAGCACCTTTCTGTCGTTGGGTCTGGTACCCTGTTTTTATTTATTTTGCGGACAAGTGCTTTAATGAATTCTCGTGATATCGGTTCGTGCCGACATTGTTTATGGAGCACCTTCCGTCGACAGAAAACCTCGCTCGATTATTTATGCAGTAAGGCAACTCTCTGACCACCGGGGGGAATTGTGGATGTGTCCGTTCCCAAGGGATTAATCATTGGGCAAAAAGGACCTTTTCCCAGCCAGTTGACACTATCAATTTTTCAAGAACAGGATAACATCGGAAGAGCCCCCTAAAATGCAGCATATCCGAAAAAAAAACAATATACATAACTGAAACATCATGTCCTTCTCGGAAGGACAGTATCATGAAAGGCCCCAAAAAAAAAAAAAATAAGATTAAACACGTCTCAATGGGTATTAAACTGCCAGTTACTCCTTTTTTTTCTCGAAGAATCGAACAGCACCCGTTGTCGGCACGTGATATGTAAAATCTGTCTAACTATAAGTATAACTCGATCTAGGGACCAACAAGGGAATTAAAAATGAAAATCTCTCTAAAAGGCGAACTCTTACCCAACGATCCGTTGTGTCTTTGTATTTTTATAAAAGCAAGAACATCCGATGATATCGCATCCCATAAAAATCATGCAAGCGCCTGATGGGTGCCCCATATCCTTTTAAAAAAAAATAAAAAAAAAAAAACGGAAACTCAATTCCCACGGATAAGGGACTTTAATATCCCGTGGCAAACAGGGAAAAACTCAATTTTCCTGGCCTTTCACCAAGGGCTGCTCCCCAACTAGTCGCTCGGCCTGGTCATTGGCTGCTGTTACGAACGTTTGCAGTTTTCCCACTGATTACCCAACCAGCCGACCATGAACGACTTGAATTGGCAACGAAACTACACACCCTCCCGGTTATGTTCCAAACCCCCTCTTCTCCAAAAACCCCCAAAAATACCCCCCCCCCCCTAAATCGAGCAGCTAACCCACCAACCTACCGAACAACCACCCGACATATCAGTTGAAAGGAGACCTGCTGCTCTAAAAAAAAAATAAATAAAAAAAAATATAAAAAAAAAAATTAGGGAAGATACCAGCTGCCCTCGATATAAAGCCGTGCCAGAATGTGCCCTCCCCAGTTAGAGGTGGCGGAGCTTTAAAGCTGTAATGAACCAAAAGCAAATTTTTATTGCAAAACATAAAAGGCGACAACGTCTTTTTGGGGGTCAGGACGAGGTCCCCATTTCGCCTTGCGCCATCACAAAGATTCATGGCGGCATTCCCGATGGGGCACAAAAGGGGAGAACCGAGCCTCGCGCCATAGTTCCCCAACGACAGATATTCTGTCCAGGACCACCCCCTGATAACAGCACAATAGAACGACTATGCAATATAAAACCAAATTCATAAAAATTTTAACGTCTCCGTGGCCCGGTCGCTGCCCCGATAAAATGGGATTTTTAAACTCTACGGGAGCAGGGACGTGTCCCGTCCTGGATCCAAAGATGAGGGCGGGGGTGTCAATAGCATCTAACGCCCGAAGGGAATCGCCTGCCACCCAAACACACACACATATATACACTCATCGCATGCAAAAATCGGAGGATATCCACCCGCACAGCAGCCACATGAGACCCTTGATAAACAAATTTACATAGCGGCGGCCCGTGCACAGGTGGGACGGCTGCGGACTGTGGAACAGGTTTTTGTGGGTGGGAAACATCAAGGGCCCCAAAGACCCATTTTATGGAAATTCAAACGTTTTTAAATTGAATATTGAAACAGCTCACCGAGGTAAATTCATTTTAATGTTTGGACTTAATTTGCATTCTACTGAAGAGCTATCGGAGAATGGGGCAAACCTTTTGAAGGTTTTACATCATAAACGTATGTAGATTTCAATTAAAATAATATCCTTAAAAAAGTCGATATATGCATAAGACCTATAAAATGTTTTCTTTAAGAATTCAATAAAAGTTTTATCCCTTTACGTTACATACCTCTAATAAAGTTATTTTCTAGAATCAATTAAATATTTATGATTGCATAATAAATTTTTACCACTAATTTCTGGGGGATGTTAAAAATTTTATCACGTAAAAATTACTGAACGATTTTCATTTGAATTATCAAATTCTAATTAAGCTCAAGTCTTTTATTTTATACGATTGTAATTTTCAAATTGAAAAAGCATCAAAATTTGTTTTCGAAGTTGTTAATTTCGAATCGCCGATAGGAAATTTGAAATTTTAAAAAATTGTTATTCAAATAACTACTCTTTTATATGTTCGTGTCCAATTATTTCAACATGACAAAGGTTTGATAAAAACTCAAAAAATAAGACTGAAATTTAAATCGATACAGTCGTTTTTAGATTTATCCCTGTACCAGGTGTATTTAGATTTCAAATCTGCTAATTTGTGGACAAAATTTTCACAATTTATTGTATTTTATGTTTGCAGTTTGTTTGATTTTAAAAACAAGAACGAAATGTTATGTATTTTAATTTAAACTACACGGTGACCAATAAATTCGAATACAAAAGTTTTTTGTTGTTTGGAAAATTGAGTACAATGGAAGCTTTAAGTCCGATAGTTGTGAGTAAATTTAGTTAACGAATGAGACCTTGTGAGATTTTTCGGGAGCTAAGAAGGACAGGAATAAAGCAGGAATTTTTATATAAAATCATTAACCGTTTTATGGAAATATCATCTTTTGAAAACCGCATGAGAAATGGACGTCCGTGTACTGTACGCACTAAGCAACGCATTAAACTTGTACGAGAGGAAATTCGAAGAAAAAAAGGTTGTTCGGTAAAGAAACTCGCTAGAAAATTAGGAATAGGAAAGTCTTTTGCACATTTGATACTCTTCCAAGATCTTGATTTGAAAGCTTATAAAACAACAAAAAATTCATGGACTTTCAATATCATTGAAACAAAAAAGCTACAAGAGTACCTAATATCCTTGCTTGGCACGAGTTTGTATTTTCCGATGAAAAACTCTTCGTTTTGCAGCAATTACACAACTCTTAAAAACGATCGTATGTGATTATTACGCATTCAAGATATTGCAGAAAACGAACATTATGTATCTAGGTACCAAAATCGTTCATCAGTTATGGTTTGGAGGCCTTTCTGTAGAAGGGGTAAGTTCCTTCTGGTTTTTATTGAAAAGGACGTTAAGGTCAATTCTGTAGACTATCAGAAGGAGATTCCGTATTATTTCCAGGTTGCAAAGAATTTTTTGGAGACAACTACTACTGCTTTTAGCAAGACGTGCCACCTTCGCATAACGCAAAAACAGTTCAGAAATGGTGCGTTGAAAATTTAATGAATTTTTTGCAAAAAAGTAAATAGCCTAAGTAGATTTTTTCGCCTGAGGTTACATGATGTCAAAACATTTTGCTTTTTGCTGCCTTCCTTGGGAGGATAATGCGGTCCTACTCGCATATTTGGACAGACTCCAGCTCTAAACTCTATGGAGATCAGGCGATAAAACTGCAGAGCTCAAAGACAGCAAATTCAAGGGTCATTTGACTGTCTTCACAGAATTATTAACTCCGCTGAATTGTTGTGTAAGTTTGATATTTTGGTACCTGCACGCTCTCTATGTAGCGATGATTTCATCCAAACTGCCTTTCTTCGTACTAATTATGGTGTAAACGAGATGGAATTTCATTTATCGCGAGCTCAAGTAAAAGGTTGTCTTCGTTGAGGTCACTAGGAATATTTCGTTGTCGATTTAAGTAATCATATTTTGATGAAATTGTTAAATAAATAAATAAACTTAAAGACCAAAGCATCAGTAGTTTAGAGAATTTCAAACAAGTACTAATTAGCTTTCCGCTTGTAATTCATTTGAAAAGAGATTAATATTAGTTAAGAAGGCTAAAAGAGGTTAAAAAACATTTACTGTAAAATGTTCACAATATCAGTGATATTCAATGCCAATAAAAGTCTTTAATTAAATTTAGCCACGCTATCGCAATTTCTTTTTGTATTCAAACCTTTTGGATACCGTGTATGGTAAGCGTTATAAACTAATAACTTAATTTTTTATATATTCAGATCTGATTTCTTTTACTTCTCTTGAAATCAAATTATCAACCGTCGTTTTCTTTGAGAAAACGAACATTGATTCAATGGTATGAAATAAATCAATTTTTCATTTCTGAATTCTGAACTAATAAAGTGGTTCAAAGCCTAAGTAATACTGTCGCATTTTGCAGTTTTGTAATTTTTATCGATAAAGTAATAAAGTTTGATAACTGCCCTGAAAAGAGCAGATCGCTAAATATTCTCGTTATCTTGTCCTGGCAAAGAAATGCCCCACGCCCATCAATTTGATATCAGTTTTGGCCAGCGCAACGCGTACAGTACCCTTTTCAACTGCAATTTGCCTAAATGAAAAATCTCCAGGAGCGTCTGGAATGAAAGTTCAAAAGAAGAGCCCTGCAGATGGTACTGCATCAGCCCCACATAACCAATCTGCATAACAAAAATAATTTCAGTTGCCGGCTCCATTGATAAGCGCTGGTATCCCTCTCGGGGGCGGCTGGTTGCCCTCCGGGGCGAGGATGGGGGAGGGGGGACTTCGTCGCTGCTCCGTCTACATTTGGAGTCGAAATGAAATTTTTAATAAATTAAAAACGTACACACTGCCGCGATGCCATCGAGTCTAGACTCCAGTGAAATTCCATGGCTTGGTCTCCTGAAGGGATTTTTTTTTTCCCCCTGAAAAAGGACATCCAGGCGGATGGGTGTGCGGTGAGGTGCGGTGCGGTACGATTCGTACCGGATTCGTCGTCGTCCCACGGGGTAAGAGGGAGTGGCGTAGCGGAGGTGTGGTGGCGAAACAAAACAAATTCAGCCCGGGTCGACTGTTGCAAGAAGATCCTGCAGCGGAGGCTGTATCCAGAAATGCGGCACCTGGCAGTCGGCACTGCTGGCTCTTTTGTGAGCCGCTCCGTTCTTTTTTTTTCTTTTTTTTATTCCCTCCTACAGGAGCTGGGGGTGTCGTGTAAAGCCCTCAAGTATTAGTCCTGACCTGCCGGCATCCCGTTTTTCATTTGTTCACTTCAATTTAACTGAGTGCAATTACATCAGGCGGCTGGCGGAGCCTCTTCGGAGTGGTCCTGGCGGCTGTGGCGGCTTCAGCGGCGCCCTATCCCACTCACCTCTTTATCCTTGGGACTTGTTGGTTATTCCAATTAAGAGTCGTTGCACCTGAGCCTCCAGGTAAGTCCTTTGAGCGACTCCGCTCCCTCATCCGCCCCTTCAGTAGTTTGTAGCAGTCCATCCGATGACTACGACGGCTACGTCTCCGGAGGCTCCAGGGGTCCTCCTTCTATTTTCTACCGGCTGAATGGAACATTAATTGCGAACATTTTCAGGTGTGTGTGTCGGGGGAGGCGCGGCGGCTGGTCTACGACCACCCTGTTTCCACTCTCGGAACCTGGAGTGATTTGAAAAGGGTGCTAACTTCGAGAAGCCCCCCATTCACTAGAGGACTTACGCTAAGTTGCCCTTAAGCGACACGAAACAAGTTCGCGCGCGTCCCGAATTACGAAGGTTTTGAGTTAATGACGATAAACTCTATTCCCCTCTATCTCCACTGCCTCATCACCGGGGCGGGATCCTGGTCCTTTTCAGAGTTAATTGCACTGCAGCTGCAGGAAACTAACGAGCATCTTTGACCCCTCTTCTTCTACTTCCCGTCTTAATTATTTCGCAGTAGTTTCATGTACCTCCGAAATTCGGGACAGGATTATCACTTATGGGAGTTTCTACTCCGGTGAGCGGAGGCGATGGGTCGCCTGAAGGCCACTAAAGTAGTCCGGGACCCAAAATCTTGCCACCACCGCCGCCACCGTCGCCACCGAATGGTTTTTATCCTGCTCCAGGTAATTCTCCTTCTGGCAAGAAGGAGCTGAAGCTTGAAAATTTACTGCATTTTGCAGCTCCTGGAGCACGGATAGAATTGAATTTGATTATGTTTCTCTGTTGTGTTCTACTCCCAATGGTTTGCACGAAAATGCAATAACCAGGAAAGAAGTATGAAATCATAAAAAAAAACATGAACCTTATTTTGGAGTGGTATTTCCGTTTAGCAAACGACCATCGACAGCCAACCCGACATTGGTCAAGTTAATAAGACCCTGTCCCATTGAACGGAGCTCGTCATCCGCTCCGGACCTTCTTCTAGCACGTCTCAGTCTGCTCAAATAGAAAGGATTCTTTTTCAAGCTGTCTGGGAACTGATTTTTGTCCAATTATAAGCGGAAAATCAAAGAGAAATATACAAAAAATCCAGACGGTTTTTGATAAAGGTAATGAGACCCTTAAAACCCGATTCGCCTAATATGCGCCCTAATGACGCCATAGGGTACAAAGAATCTGCGGAGGTGCAGATTCCTCAAAGAGTGATCCTTTGACGCGATAAAATCGTAAATATACTTTTCAGCGATATTTTTACTCTTTCATCTGATTGTATCATGCAAAGAAAGCTACGAATTTTATGGTCTATTTATTTGCTCGTTTGTACCTGTTCTCATCGAGTAGAAATATTAAAAATATTCATGTAAGGCGAGTCGCCAAGGCAAATAATTATGCTTAGAAAGCATAAATCCAGGAATAAAAGTAAAGTATTCAATTTTTACGTTTTTCTAAATATAAAATTTTGAAATAAATTTTATTATTTTTCTATATAAATGCTGGATTTAATTTTTCGTATTTCGCTAAGATTGATGAAAATTTAAGTGTTAGTAGACAAATTTAATTAAAGGAAAATTCTTTCTTCTTGTTTAGCTGCAGAAGAAACCCTAATGTAGTCGAAATTTTTCACTATCTGCATCTTCGCAAAACATAATTAACTTTTAATGAATAAGGATTACTTAAGGAATATGTTTTCATTTTATATTCAATTTCTTTCTGCTCTGTGTCAAATATTAGAACAAAGGGAATTATCCCTTAATTTTAATGAAGCGCCTATAGAATTTGATTACAATCCATACTTATCAGATAGAATAACAAATCGTTGAAATAGCTGCTGCTCCGAAGTGCCACAGGATAGCCACTGTGGTTCGATGTTATTTTATATTATTCATAAATTATGTATGTCAATAGACTTCGATATGCTAAGTGTTGATTAAATACAGAGATAACTTAAAAGCGAGATTAAACAGAAATTAAAAACACAGGTAACTTAAAAATATTTCTCCAAATTCATAATTCTTTCAACTTCTTAAAGTTACTAGAAGATTTATATAATCTTGGTTTATCAAAAATGGTTTACGGCTTAACATATCTAAATGTCATGTGATATCGTTTTATCGACTTTCGAAGATTACGTTGTTTAACTATTCTATTAACGGACAGGTGCTAGATCAAGTTGACGAGATCACTAACTTAGGAGTAATACTAGAGAGGAAACTTACCCTTTAAAAACGCATTGATCATATTGTGTTTAAAGCTAACAAAGCACTCGTATTCGTAAAGAGAAATACCAACGAATTCTCTATATAGCATGCCTACTATTTTGAGTACTCTGCACCCTATACTCTGCACATTAATTGACTAGAAGCGGTGCAAAGATCTTTCAATCAATTTTTATAACATAGATTGAATTGGAAAAAATCAGGTATACCTTGATACGAAACATGTTACCTTTTGTTTGGCTTACCAACGCTTAATTACAGACGTGCTGTTAGTTGTTTTTCTACTAAAGATGAACTGTATGTCTTAATTGTTCTAAGGAATGTAGAAACATACATACCTCTGAAAATATATTACAAAAGGACATGGATATCAAGGTATGAATCAATTTTAACGTATGCCAAACGTAAAATTTGCTGTTGTGAACAGTAAACGAATATACCGTCTTCCTTTCATAGTACAGTAAAAATAAATTAACCTAGATAAAATTTAGATTCTATAATTTAAAGAAAAAACTCCAATGTACGAATATGTTTTGTATACCAGAAGGACTATCTGTGGATAAAACTTATAATTTAATTACTCTGAAATAACAAAAATGAATCCTTGTATCCTTGTCGAAATTCCAAGCAAAATAAATTTAACTGTCTTGCAGTCGGAATCTCCCGGAAGCACTTAGTCCTAGAGTAGGAATGGTCGTCATCGTAGTCCTAAACTCGAAAAACAGGATTAAGCGGGTAATTAAATGCCCTGTGCAGGATAATGAGAAAATAACTGAGACCGGCTTTCATTAGCCTGCTTGGGACCTGCGAAGGGAGAGAAATGTTGTCGGATACCATCCGCACCCCTTGGACCCATCCACGAACCAGAAAAGAGCCCTCAGGTGACGGTGAATTTTTACGTACTTACAGACGGGAGTTCCTGACGAATGCTTCACGTCTCCTGCGGTGGCCAGCTCCCGACCGACACAGGCAATTAACTCGCTTTCACTTGGAGCCTGAAACTCGTTGCAGAGTTGTAGAGTTGCAGAGTTGCGAGGTCACTCCCTCTGTTCTCACGTGAACAAGTTCCCATCGTCCACACTTTGGCCTGCAGCGTCTCTCCCTGGAGGAAGGGTCTCGAGTGTGAGAATGCCCGGGTTTCTGGATACGGACCGGGAATAAGAGGGTAGAAGTCCGGGAAAGCCAATTTACTGCTGTGTTGAGGGAATGCAATTTACTGCATTATTGCGTTTTACTTTGTAATTGCGTTAGAAGGTACAAAACGGGAATGGGTTTCGGGTCAGCGGGAGGATGATCCAGGCGCCAAAGGAGGTCGAAAGGCGACCGAAGTGCACACTACCGGGGGATGGGTAGTAGTAGCACCGAACTAAATTGTTGGTTTTTCTGCTCAAGGAAAATAATTGCAAATATGCTCGCCCATTGAACGGGAATTACTGCCGCGAACGGTGCCCGATTTAGTGCTACGTGAGACCGTGTAAAACTGTTCATTCACGAGCATTTGACCCGGTCGTGGGTGGAGCAATCGTTTCGCTTGAATTTATAGCCCCCGGTCGCGGTTATTATTTGAAATGGCCGGGTGCGAATTTCATCCGCCCTCTCTGGTAAAAGAGTTTTTGATGAAAATTGCCGAGCTCGTCGAGTGGTGCCATTTTCCGCAAATTCAATTACCGTCCCTCTCAACGAACTTACCGCATTCAAGTTTTAATCTTTATTGCTTGACTCATTCTCTGCTAATTTCTTTGCGCAAAATGAATAACAGTCTTGCGGGGGAGAGAATACAATTTTTAATTTCCTTCGAGACCTGTATGTTTTCTAGTTTTCTCCAACGAGTTTCATGCAGGTGGGAAATTAACTAGAATAAAAGAGAGCACATTTCCGGAACGTGAAAAATGTTTTTCTCCTCATACAACTCGCTAATTACATAGTTATAAAAATACAAAAACAAAAAGTAGAAAATCTTTTACTTACAATAGATGGTTTTTTTATTATTAATTAAATAGGAGTTAGAGATTTAACATGCATTTAGCCAAAAAGTCGTAATTAAACTCAAAACTGAAGAAGAAAATAAGGATTTTTTGTTATATACAAAATTTAACATACAGTCATTCAAAAATTATACGCTTTATTTAATAAATGTATACTCGCTTTGTGTAGAGCGTCCTCCTGGACTCATAGAAGATTGCATCGATTGCATTAATTCTGATTTTGATAGAGTTCATGGATGGGCTCTGTTAAATGACCTGTCGCTTAATCCTGTAAAGTCGCGGTTCATGGCTTTTTTCAAACCCTCTTTCGATCGTTACAATATCCCTGAAGTTTCACTGAATGGTCATTCTTTGCCTGTACAGTATCGGGTCACAAGTTTGGGGATGGTTCTGGGTAGGGAGATGAAATGCTGTAACAATGTTAACACGACTGTCCATATAGGGTTTACGTCGGTATGTGCCGACTGTGGCTCTCGGCTGGTATTTTACCAAAGAGGCTTCGTATGAAGCTTGTGAGGACGTTAATTTTACCTTACTTCACTTAAGGAAGTGTTATATTTTCGAAATTGGATAGAGTCTGCACCAGAAAATTGGAAGTGGCTTTTAATGACTCGTTTTAGTTTCAGTCTACGTAGGTCTGATCACCTTTCAAGCTGTAGGTTGGAATTGTTTGGCTGCTCATACAGAGAATAGCTTTTCTTAGGTGCAGAGTTTTGATTACTCTCTACAACATACAAGAAATACTCAATTAAAATTATGAAGTTGAATAAAATAAAATTTCATTAAAATCTGTTAAATAGTTTTAAATTTATACCCTTTACTTTTATATACGACAAAACTTTATGTTTTATTGTACAAACCTACACTACTCCTCCGGAGTAGAAGTATTGTCTATCTATCGGCTTATCTGTGTGTCGAAATCTTATCTAGGAAACGGCTGAACCTATATCGATGGGACTTTCAGTTAAAGGCAAGGGATTTTGTTTGGCATGATTTAGGTTGTTTTATTATGATGATGATCATGCATCTGTTATCACTATCTCGATTACAAATGTTCAACTACAACTAACTCGGGAAATGACGGTAATTTTAACAAGTGTTAATATAACAAAACTTTATTGTATTTCTCGTTTTATTCGATATATTTTTCACATATTGGCAATTTTGAAGCATAAAGAAAATAAAATCTGCTATACCTAATCTATTATAAATTTTGAAATTGTTGTTAGATAAATAATATTTAACTTTTCGATTTCATGGTATATTACACATTTCATAAATCTTTTATTAATAATCAACGTGTTTTATGTTCGTTCTGTTTTTTTGCTATATAATCATTCTAGCATAATTACAAAATATTGCAGTTTTTTAATAGAAACTTCTCTGTACATAGTGCAAACTATTCTGCAGGTATTAGTTTCTTTTAATTTATGATAAATTTTATTGATTTTACAAATAAATAAAACCACAGTAATCATTGTCATTTTCTTCCCCCAGATTGAATTTTGTTTGTTATCAGTCCCCTGCCAATAAGTATCAATGGCAAAAACCCGGGAGCCACCTAATAAAGTTACGAAAATTTAAATTGAATTCGAGACCTCAGCCGAAACCAAAACACCTTTCAGTCGAATACCTTCTTCGACTCAATTAAGTTAAAGATTTTGGCGATGTGGTCGACGAGGCTACAGTAGCATCAGCTCAAGTCTTATTTACGGCGACGTTTTCGTCAATTTATCGGCGCCGGAATTTTTAAAACGACTAATAAAATAAGTTGGGGGAGCTGCCGTTGAAGAATATTTTCCATCCCCCCTCCCCTCTTTGAATCCCTAAGACTAGGTCCCAGGTTCTAGCGCCAGTAGCCACGGGAGTAGTCCTAGAGCCTGACGCTGCGGGTAATGAATAAAACAAATTTGACTATTTCACTTATTTATGACAGCTAGGGTCGTCGGTGCCGCGTAAGGCTGCTCGAGGTTCTGGAAGCTTTCTGGCACTTTAAAATGTTCAAAGGACGGGGGCTCTGGGGAGGCTGGCGACACTGTCGGGACTAGGACCATTCCCAAAATTCAATTGAACGATAAATACTGAAAAAGAGCAATTTTTAAGGTTTATTGAGGCGTTTTACGTCTTTTAATTTTGATTTCCTTACTCTAGGGTAATAAACGGATTTTCCCCCGAACGGTCCTCGATTTTTGCTAGCTTTTGGAGGGAAATTGGAATTGTTGTTGGTTCTTTTTAAGAGACTTATTTTATTTTGATGTCTTCCGCCGACAAAAATGTGGATTAATTTCATATGAAGCAAAAATGAAAAGATTAAAAAACTTATGGGGGTATTAAGAAATCGTAAACGAGGAAATTATTGGGGATTACATAAAAATGAGAAAATGCGGTATAAATAAATTGAAAACAAATGATAGATGTAATTTTTCGCGGACATAACAGATTGGTTCGAAATATTTTTACTATGATGTCCCATATCAAAAGCACTAAGACGATATTGGAGTCTTAATTTAACTTTTTTTTATTATAGTTTTAATAATAATAATTTTGAAAGTTTCGCCCCCTAAAATTAAAGCGAAGGTTACGACTATTTAAAATTATATCGCTATTCTCTAGCTGATTCTCCTAGAATAGCGAAAATACCGTGGGTATCATTCTTCCTCCTAAAGGAGTAGAAATTTCTGAAATCGTTTGGCACTGATTTACTACAGCCCTTCTTGCCTCTTGGTCCTCAACCCTATGACACTGGAGAAATCCTTTCCAGTCCCTAGCCCTCGTTTAGGGACTTTTAGCGGAAGGGGTTTTGGGTTGATACTCCTCTCAACTCTCGATAGCCTAGCCACCATCACTTTTTGGGGCACACACTTTCGGCAAAACTTTCAACCAAGTTCACTTGAGGGCGATAATCAATCAAAAGGGGGGGGAGGGGGGCACAGGCCAAAGGATAGCTTAAGTTTAGACAAATTGGGTATGGTTGATTAAGCTGACAGACCCTTGCGAGCCGGCGTGATAAAGAATCTAATTTAATGAATAATTTGCTAACTAATCGGGTCTACACATGCAAGGGCATGAAGTGCCTCCGGCTCACGCAAACTGAGGGATGGAGGCGTTTTCTACGGGACGATGTGCATGTTCCCTTTGCCCAACATTGCTCACATTTTGGGAAACATTTCCGAGCCAGGCTGCTACTTTAAAGTTCAATTTACTTAGGGACAACGGAAGTGGTGGAATCTCACCTATGTGGTGGCTATTCCTGGACAGATGGTTATTGAAGGTGATAAACGTGATTTATTTGAAGAAGGTGCTCCCTGTTCTATAATTTAGTTAAGTTGGTATTTTAGAACCAACTTCTAAGACCATGTAATTAATATTTAAAATATTCGTTACTTCAATATGTCAAATCAAAATAATTTCTTTCAATGCGAGATACAAAACTGCTGTTGTAGTCAAAAATCTTATAATAAATAAATTTTTATTGTATTTCAAACACTTCACAAAATAAGGTTATACGGGCGAATAGATTTTTGTATTGTATAAAGTTACAGAACTAATTCTGTAATTCTGTAAATTCAAAACATGTAAACAAATATGAATTTTTAGGCACAATATTAAAAACCCTGGTATTTTAGTTTTTAAATGCATTTTTATTGAAATGCACTGAATAACCGGAAAGTTATTTTGTGGTAGGCAATATTAACTTATATTTCTTTTAAATTGGAAATTCGAGTGATATTCGTATACCATTGGCATTTCTAGCTGTACATACAATTCTAGGAGATTAGACAAATATTTCATTGTATGTTGAATTAATCCTAGTTTGCTACTTAAGTTCGATGGAAAGGTGAGACATATGATGCTCATGATCGTGTATTACCACACTGTTGATGGTAATTTTACACAAAAACTATTTCATGTAACCGGCTATTATTTCATAATTGAATGTGCAAGTAAAACAATCTAAAAAAAACTCGAATAAACTTTATTTATACTTAATGAAATGAAATAAAACTTTGGACATATATTTTTATAAAAACACGATCATCAAAGGTTTTGTAATATTCGCCCTGGATTTCATAAATTAAAATAGATAATGAGAGTGTAACGACGAGCTAACTCGTCATCGGTCAGTAAAATTTGGGCATTAAAAGACGAGTTAACTCGTCACTAGTCAACAATGTGTTAACTATAAGGACAGTTTGATAAGTTAGTGACTTTTTGAATTTCCCGGGCAAAAACTTTAAAAGTAACACTGCTTCTGTTCACTACCATCTATTAGTAGACTCTTGTCAAATTTTGAGGAAGCTGCGTTATTTAGTTTGTGTTTGATAGTCATTTTAAAACAGACAACCTCGTAAATTTTAACGAAAATTGAAAAAAAGTGAATTTCGTATGCTGATTAAGCATTATGTGCAGTGACTATGGTAAATATCTATAAATTGGGCTACAAACTGCTACCCCATCCAGCATATTCTTTAGATTTAGCCCCCTAACTATTTTCTGTTTCCAAATCTGAAGAAATTTGTGAGAGGTAAGAGAATTGGTTCGATTAAATAGGTCATCACTGAAACAAACGCCTATTTGAGAACCTGGACTAAATGCATAGAGCTAAAAGGAGACTATGTTGAGAAATAAAACGCTTATTTTGTCTTTTATTCAAAAATTCACTAACTTATCAAACTGTCTATAATCCTCGTATTTTGCAAATTTTTGTTTTCCCTTTTATATCAAACTTTCAACTCTTTTGTACGACATGTTTGGTGAAAATTACTGAATTTCTAGTAAAACTAATTTTAGATACTTCAGTACATTTCCCTAAACAACTTCTTTATTATATGCAGAGGTATATAAATATTTTCAGTTAAGTATGAATCATTAGTTTTGAAATAATCATGATCCTAAAAACAAGACCAAAAACCTATTTTTCCTAACAAAAAAACTTAAAATATTTCGGTAATTTCACGGATAAGCAAAAAGCTGGAAAATCATTCGCAACTAATTCTAACTAATTATAATTTTTCTTCATGACTAAAGGAATTTCTTCTTTTCCTTGCCCCCTTAACCAGTGAAGTGCGGCCGCCACTGCTTTTAGGGGAATCATCGCGCAACATAACAGCAGTTCTTTCCCTAAACAGTGTACTACTGTCGTGTGGAACGAGTCTCAACTGAAAGGGGAAGTTCTCAGATTAAGAGGGGAATTGCTGGGTGCGCATTCGACCAGGAAGAAACTGGTCTAAGGGCCAACCAGCCGTGAAGTCTGGGCGGCTTTTTGTGCGCCCCCCAAAAAGAAGCCGCCGCGGAGCCTCGAACCGGCCGAAGAAGCGTCAAAGCGGCGAAGGCGTTCAACTTGTAACTGTCGGCGGTTACATGGGCTCGACCAACGCCAGGGGATACCCCCGTAGAAAACGTGCAGCATACACTCCCCCACCGCTCAGAATGATATGGCCTAGGGAATAGGGAAAGGGCAGTTGTAGCGTAGAGTACAACTGGATCTGGAGAGAGTTCACTTCCGTCCGGAAGCAACCTGGGGAAGCTTTTTGAGCTGGGGTCACAGTTGGTGGATTTTTTTTTATATTTCGGCGGTGCGCAACCCGAAAGTATGCAAAAATCAAATTTTCTTCAGCTACGATGACGGCAACGAGTGCTCTAATGCTCCAACTTTCGACTCAACACACCGAGTGGAGTATTCCCCCCCGCCAACCCCCCCTTCCCCACGCGGCATTGTTGAAAGATTGGTGAAATCAGGCCGACTGTCTGCGAATTTTACAAATCTTGGCAGCAACAGCGGCCCTCAGTTCATGTTCGGATGTCGCGCTGTTCGGTAGCGACTACCCTGTCCGCGGTTCTACGAATCTTAAAAATTTTCCGATTCGCAGTCGCAGCAAAGTAAACAAAAGTTCTGTTGATACGGTTGGGGGTACCCTGTACCGTAGAATTGCGAAATATCTGCGTATAAAAATTTTATCGGAGATATCATTTCACTCCGGCAAACCGAGAAATTGTAACGGCGGTGTGAAAATACGGTGCGGTTGTTGTGCTCATGAATTTTTCACACCCTACCCCAAGGGGTGCTGATCTCTCTAGCAATTTGTTTATTTCCTCTTTACGGGCATTTTACGATTAATTAATTTTAATGGGTAACTCTGCATCGATTGAATGCTGATGCCCTCTGAGCAGGAGTAGTCAGTGAGTGCTGCCCTTAAATTGAACGACCTTTTGAGTAGTCCCAGTGGAACCCTACAGCAATACTGATCGGCCGTTTTTATTTTTATTGCGGTTGTCCAGTGTTTTTTTGATAGAGTGCGAAACAATTGCGGTTTGATACTTAAACGACGGTTTTTTTTTTTTTTTGGTTTTTTCCTTTTTTTTCCAAGCTTCGATTTTTTGTGTGTTTTCTACAGTGTCCGCGAATTTAAAAAAAAAAAGAAAAAATAAAATATATACAAAAGGATTCACAACTTGTTCAAAGTCCTTTCTGCTGTGCTGTGCTGCCATCTCTGTGCAATATCAAGAAAAATAAGTATAAAGGTGAATACCCGACGAAATCAATCATATATAAATTTTTATTATCAATGTGCGGAATGATGCCCGCAATGAAAGTTAAATGAGTTCGCGATGATTTCATGATTTTCGCTGAAGTGCTCTGATTGCTCCGACGAATTTATGAATTTTTAATATGTATATATATATATATATTTTTTTTTTGTATATTTTTCTTTTTTATACCTTCACGTTTCCATGCTTTTTTAATGCATGTAGACGGTCGTGTACCTTTCTGCTGCCTCTTCTTATAGCGCTGTTGTTGTGCGCCTTTCCAGGCCTAAATCTTGCCCTAAGCAAAGTTCGTGTGCTTACATAATTTTTACAGACTAGCTGCGGCGGAGGAGGCTCAATTTCCAGGTTGTATATATGTTTTGAATTTGAAATTATCATTTACTTGTTGATCCCGGACGACTGTATATACCGCGCTCAGAAGGTTTAGGAAGGGTCGATGGGAGTTATGGGAGCGTATCAGTTATGATAATTTTTATATTTTTTACACACCACCTTGTCTACTTTTCTTCCTCGTTTCTTCCAGCAGGCGGGTTTTTTTTTCAATCTGGATATACCTGCAAGTATTTGTCTAACGTCTATAAAACGACGTTATATAATCAAAATGATTTTTGTACTTAATTTTGATAAAATCCACCGATATGAGTTATTCGGTGATTTATGTGGAAAGATTACCTTTGATCTTGACATACTTAACAAAATAAATTGCTTAAATCTAATTTCACAAATGGAGCTTAAAGGTTAAAGTTCAGTATTTAACTAAAACAGAAAATTTATATTTGATGAGATACTTGATACACTCAGTTCATATATTTTTTAACGAAATGAGAAAAATTTCTATTTTAGGATTCTGGAGCATCTTATTATATTTCAGTATTTTTAGTATGTCTGTTACAAACGCTTAAAGTTTATAATAATTAGATTTTGATGATAGATATCTTTTTGATATTCAATAGTAAGGGTGCCTAATATTGAATTGAATTGGTCATTTCAAAAACGAAATAAATGAAGGTTTTTCCAAACATACATTTTTATCGCGAACGTTTTCTAAAAAGTAGACCAATAATTTGGTTAATACCTACGAAAGTTAGTCAGTTAGTCGATTTCTTTCTCTTCAAACAATACCGCGTAGTAATCGTTTTTGAATTCATTGATGGATTCGTATAAAAATTTAATTTTGCAGTTGGCCAGGCAAATGTTGAAAATAATCGAAAACATAAAAATGTTAGTGCTTAAGTAGAATATTCATTAATTTCCATTAAATATATGATTAAAATGACTGTTTTTTTTTCAAAATATATTAGGTCTACCGAAAAGTTCTCTCCGTTTTTGAAGAGGATACAATTTTTAACATATTTAACTAGATTTATTGTACGATATAATTTCCATCGTTCCTTATGGCTTCTTACCAACAGGATGGCAATTTATAAAACCTATTTTTGAAGAAAATCCTTGGATGCGAAAAACTACAGCAGCACTAATGTAAACGTAAAAGTTTTCATCATATTTTTAATTTTTTTTCTCATCAAATAATTTTGTAAAGAAAGGAATAAGTAAAAATCTGATGGTTAAGATCTGGGGAGTATGGTCGATGCGAAAGAATTTCCCATCCTAGCTCTGACATTTTCTGGCGAGTCGTCAAACCAGCATGTGGTCTAGCATTATCGTGATGCAGTATGATTTCCTTCCTTCCTAAATATTGTCAGCCTTTTTTCTTGGAGTACTTTGTTAACTCGTCCATTTGTTGACTGTATTTCTCGGATGTAGCTTTTTCTTGGATTCCAAAAGCTCATAATGGATTGGACCTTGCATGTCCCACCATATACACAGTATTCTCTTTTTAAAGCTCAAGCTCTGTGTAGAGGTGAAGAAGGCATGTTTTCCGGGTTCACGCTGTTTTCCTTACGATGTTTTCATATATAATCCATTTTTCATCATTTGATCTATCATGGTCTTAAAAATATCGTCATCAACCACAAATAGCCGCCCAGAGCGTGGCTTATCACTAAGGCCGAAATCACCTGGTTTAAATATTTGAAACCATCTACACGTTCTGTCCGAAACAGCATCTTCACCAAAAACTTTTAACAAATTTCGACACGCTGACAATGACATGAGTTATCTTTGTTGTAATTAATTTCGAAGGGCACATAATAAATGCAATAAATATATACAGGCACATATAACTCAAACGAACATATACCAATAAATTCAAACTTGAAACGAAATTATCGGACAGAACTTTCCGGTAGACCTAACATAACACTTAAAACTTGTTTCTTTCTAAAACAACATAAGTCAAGAGCAGTTTTTCTGTTTCTTTTTAAATTATTATAAAAATGATTCGATACTATCAAACTTTTAAATCCAAACACTACAATTAGTCTAAAAAAGTCCTTGAAAATTAGTTTACTTGTAAATCACACAGTTTTTAGGGTTCCGTACCGTCCGAATAAAAAGATGGAACCCTTATACTTAGGATTACTCGTGTAGCGGTCTGTGTATCTGTCTATCATAGCTAATTTGGTCTAAATCTACTGGACCAATTAAGTTGAAATTTGGTACACATATGAATTTTTCTCTAGTCTAATTTGGTTTAGTTTTATTTTAGCATTAGTTTGGGTTCCATTATAGCTTGTATTAAGCGAAATAAGTAAATTCAGTACGGTAGAGTTGACCGCGGCTATACATTCGCCCTGTACAGCAGTGTAAGTCGCGAAATATGTTTTACTGCAAACACAGTGTAAAGTTTTCATCCCAAAGAGCCCCGCTTACAGTGGGCATCTCAAGTTCCCTGTCAGCATCCGTGAAAATAAAACAATCAATTTATAGATGATAACAAAACTTAAACAAGCCAAGCTGGCTATTTTACGCATAGAATTCGCACTATAGGGAATGGTTCACACCCACAAAGCTTTCCGTGATTGCCGACTTTAGGCGGTGATTGTACCCAGAGAACATTTTGTGGATGCCGATTATAAATTGGCATGAGTGCCGAAAGAATTAAAATTCCTCCCTTATCTCCAAAATGATTGAGTCTAAAATTTTGAAAAAAAAAATACAGAAAATAGTTCTTTATTTATAGATTGAGGGAAAACCTATAAGTGGTCTATGATCTTAAAATAATGATAAATCTTTGAATATTTGTGGGTGAAAACTTATATAAAACATTCAACAATTTCCCTCTACAATTCGAGTACCTTAAATACCCTTTTTTTTAGTTACCACAAACAAATTTGGGTAAAACAAACATGGTAGATATTCGGAACATATTCATCGAGCTCAACTCGCACTTATCCGGTTTTTGGTTTGTTGTTGATTTATATAATTTATGTAGTTTACGAAATGAACGATTCAATTAAATACTTGACCCCAGTTGGAAGTTTGCAAAAGTAGATAGCTACTGTTCTACACCGACCTCATAATTGTCTACTTGTTCGTTTAAATAATTGTAATATAATTTTTAATTAGAAATAACAACAACTAACCAATTTTATTAAATTGAAAGTAGTCAACGAAATTAATATCTTTATTTTGATGAGAAAAAACAAATATTAAAGAGTTTATTAATGAAAAAGGCAGGATTGTATGCACATAAAACGAAAACCGATAGTTTACAAAAGAACTCATTAAAATTACGAAGAATTGAAGTATTAAAATAATACGTTATTGTAATTTATTAATTAATATGAAATTTTAAATGGTATGCAATAACAATTTCTTGCCACTCCTCAACTCAACATTAAAAGAATTATAAACAATTCAATTTTTAGTTTACATTTCACTGTGTGTTTTATTTTTAAACATTACCAGAATTTGAATTTAAATTCGTGTTTTATTGAACTGGACTCTCATTAAATAAATTTTATCGATTTGTTTATTTTTTATCAATATTGAGTAATATTTAACAAAAACAAAAAAATTGTTCGAAACACTATTAATTGTTCGGCAGTTCTTTATTAAAACATGATCAGTTTTAAATAAAAACTGTATCAGATTAAAAATAAGTTTACCACAAATATTGTTTTGCTTTAATGTAATTAAATTTATTTTTTGTTTACCCCAAAACAGATTACTGAGGAGAATTACTTATATAGGGTTAAATAATTTAATTTCAGTATTTACAATTTTTACATCCGTTTTGCACTATTGACTTTTTATTTCAGAATTCAATGGATCATTAAATCTTTTGTTAATTTTATGATAGAACTCAAAAAGTAAATACTCTGAGATGTTTATTTACGTCAGAGAATAAACATTTTTGTTTGGTTTAACAAAAGTAGATTTCGTTATATTTATATTTGTTTTTTTTTTTTATAAACACGTGGAACACATGCCTTGAGGGTTCCATGCCATTATATTGCCTTACCCTAACTAGTTAATAAGTAGTCACTATTAAAATTGAATCATTTATCACGTAATACGTTTATCATTTTGACTTATTTATATAAAATAAGGTTTTCCCATACATCGATATATGTCACGATGAATTCACCAACTACAAATGTAAGTTTGTAATCGCAAAAACATTTTATATATATCTTTATGTAATATAAATACAAATTAACAATTTTCGGATTTTTTTAAGACCATAGTCTTCTAATAAGTTTTCCTATTTTCTGGAGGGAATGGTCAATTTTCATCTATTTGTAAAACTATTTATTTTAGAGTTATAACAAAAAATATATTTGATACCCTCACAACAAGCCCATTTCATCATGGGCTCCTTTGATATGTCGCACTGTACATCTTACAAAACTCTTTTTCTTAAATTTCCTAATTTGCCCCCCAAAAGTGATTCCTATATTCCAAATTTATTCATTTACGTTAGATGCCGGTGTTTGGGTCACAGAAATTCATATGTGTATCAAATTTCAACTTAATCGACTCAGTACATTCGAAGCAAATTGGCTGTTACAGACGGACACAGATAGATAGACACACGAGTGTCAGTGAACCCATAAGGGTTATCTTTATATTTTGAATTACGTACAGAATATGAAGAAGTAGTCCATGAAAAACTGTTAGTATCTCAGTTTTGCATTAATCTATTTTATTAAATAACAATTTTCCATACAAATGTAAGAACAACATAAAAAGTATTTATATTTTTTGCTCAGCTACTGATTAAATATGAAAATGAAAGTAAAATTTGAAAAATACAAAATTTCTTTGAGCACTGCTCATTGTAACCTCCTTCGTATGGCCTCTACAAGAAAGTTCATATGAAAGTTTTAAAAGGTCCTTATTCGCTTTCTGTGAAAGTGTTCTAAAGATTTAAAAAGTGAAAACACAATCGACCTGAAATGATTGTCGTTTCTTAAAAATTCCTTCCAAGAACTGGAAAATAATGGATGTAGGTAAGTAGCACCCTAAGATTTTTCTTCGTTTTCATGGTATACGTTGACAGAATTTCATTTTATATTCTCCGAAAATTCAGTAGATAAAAATATACCTTTTGACGAACTAAGGTATTCGTACAACACAAAGCAGTATGTAGTCAAAAAGTAAATTTTAAAAGACCTGCAAAAATTCTACTGGCAAAAGCATTTATTTGATTATTTTCTTAGAAACTGCACTTTATTTTTCATCAAGGCCTATAAGTGGTAGCTTCATGTTTGAAAGGTATTTTCTAAGAACTGTGAAATAAAGTTCATATTATTAAAAAATGAAAAAATTGTTCATGTGTTTGTAAAACCACAACAAAATATTTTGAAAATGATTTCCCCGAAATGGTTTTAACTTTTTGATGAAAACCTTAAAATTATTATAATTAATTTTTGAATGTTTGGTAGTTTTAAATCTAAATGAATGGAAGATCGGTATAATTGAATATACCTAGGGTCTATTGATTTTACGTGACAGTGTTACGTTTCTACAAAAATAGTACTTGAATTATTTTTCTTAAAATAAGAAAACGAACTTCGGGTAGATAGAATTTTTAAAAATTTATGTTTTCTTGTAAAACTGAAAAGATTTCCACTTGTAGAAAAATTGGTACCTATGAGGAGTATTATCACAAAACATTTTCAGGGTCCTACCCTCCTCAAAATCAGTGTCAGTGAGTTTGGTTTCCCTGCCCTATCCCCCCATAGGCTCTTTATTTCAGCTTGTATTATGTGCCCAAACAAACAGTTCCCAGTCACATCCCGGATTTCTGGCTTCCCAGATTCCCGGCTTAAGCGGGTTCAGCCAGCAGCTGCCGAAGCGAACAGATAAGCGTGCGATAAAACAGAACCCAAACCTCTGATAAATCCCATTCCGCTTAGGTGAGCCTAGCTGGCCGCCTTGAGAACAAACAGCGCTCCGGGCCGAAGAGAATCCATCAGTCATGTCACTGCCGAAAAACACCTTAACCGTCGCTTACATTTTTTCCCTATATTTGCCGTGGCCGCTTTTTATCGCTGCTAATTTGTTTGATAGTCGCGACGCCGCGCCAGCTCAGCGGAATCTCGGACGGGGTTTAATTAAAATTGTCACAGGAGAGTCCCAACGGTGCCACTGTGACCGCTGCTGTGCTCATGCTGTGGTAGCAAAACGACGGTTTCGAATTTTATTCGATTTATAAAGGTGGACTAAGAAATCGGATGGAAAAACCTCCATTCGGGGAAAATTTCATTATTTCGTGTCCAGAAATTCGCATCGCTTGATAAGCAGGCAGGCGAATAAAATTAAGCAATTCGGAGAAAATATGGCATGAGAATTTCTCACCTGGCACACCTCTGATGCGTGTGCCCTCTGAGGGTTTTTATTTGATCTCGATCCGACCCTACCTACATAGCTGGCACCCTAGTCCAGGATCTTGTGAACAGGTGAAAAATTACCCAAATAAGCTCCCGATAAAGAGGCATTCATGCAAAAACACTTCAAATACAAAACACACGGGAAGGAAACAAAAAAAAAAAAAAAACACACCATCCAGTTTTGGATGCGTGCACAAAATCCGGGCTGAGGTGAGTTGAAGGAATTTCAGGTGTTCCCGTGGGTGCTACAGGGTGCTTTTGGGGGCGTGCGGCAAATAATCCGCTCTTCAGACCCCCCTACCGAAGAATTTCACTGACGACCTTTATAAATTGATTTTTTGTGTTAAGGCCCTGAAACACCTGTGCGTAAATTCTCCGCCAGTGAATGATTGATAATCTCTGAAGGTAGATGGATTTGAATAGGCAGCAAAGGGGTTCCCGCCATCCCGCAAATCCGTTGCCTGCTTTTCTAAACCGAAGGTGAAAGGTCGCGGAGCGCATACCCACATGATTAAGTCTTTCTGAGAAATGCCTGCTTCTTGAAACATCTTCATAAGAAGTAGATTTATATTAAGCCTCCCCATGTAAGTGGGGAGCACAAATGCCGGTATTTCTCGGGGATTTTTTGATTAAAACCAGTAAAAAGCAGAAAAAGAAAAAAAAATGAGGGTGCCTCCAGGAGCTGCTGCTGCTACTGCTGCTGGAACCCATTCCCCCGACCGGGGCACCATTCGCTCGCAGTGAGCTCTTACAATTTATTCAAGCAGCACACGAAGGAGCCGCAGCCTTTCTGCATGTAAAAATAACTTCGTGATCCCGAGAAGACCTCGTCTTTGATGTGGGATATATTTTTTTTTTTTTTTTTGGGTTGGGTGGCTAAGCCCGCTAAGGAGTTTCCTTCAATGCTACTTTTACCTCATTGGAAGATTTCGCAACGTCAATAAGTGTTTTTAACGAAACACCCTACACTCGCTAAGTGAAGGTAATTTGATAGGTCAGGTGAATAACGACCGAACGTAGACAGGCAGACGTTTCAGATTTTGTAGGAAAATCAATAAATTTTCCGGTAAGAGAATTTTACTTGAAGACGTAATTCAATGTATTTAAAATTGTTTTTCAAATCACTTGTAATTGAACGATTCTATCATTAAATAGACGAAAAATAGTAGAAAGATCATAAAGATTTTTTTTAATATATTAAACGAAATTCCATTTTATGTATATGCTTTCGAATAAAATAGTTATTCGGATAGTACAGGGTGGCCCATTTAAAAATTTCAAATTCTTTTTGTTATAAAAAACAAACGGCTCAACATTTTTCAATGGTTGAACATTTATTTGAAAGATTGTTTTATGTCATTTATTTATGAAAAACAATTTCGGTCGAATGACCACCACGGCTAACTTGGCAGTAGCCCATTCGGTTTATCCAATTTTTGAGTACATTTTCGATTGTTTCGGGCCTTATATCAGCAATGGCAACTTGAATCTCGTACTTGAGGTGTTGAATTGTTTCTGGTTTGTTGGCATAACATTTATCTTTCAACATTCTTCAACGGCTGCAGTTTTGCTTTTTAACATAACCACCGAGGTGGAAATGAGCCTCGTCCGAAAAGATGATTTTTCGGTAAAATTCGTCATCTTCGGCCAAACGATCTTCCGCCCAATTTGCGAACCGTAGACGATTCGGATGGTTAACCGGCTATAGCTGCCGTACCAATTGAACTTTATATGCCTTCATGGCAAGATCTTTACGCAAAATTTGCATCAAAGAAGTGCGTGCAATGTCCAATTGTTGAGAACGATGATGAGTTGATGTTGATGGTTGCTCACGTACACTTTGAGCAACAGCAGCAATGTTTTCGATTCGCAACGGACGAGTACGACACGGGTTAGTTTATCCATCAACATTTCAGTTTCACGAGCTCGCTTCACGAATTGATCCATAAATTGGGTTTTTGGAAGCTTTTTTTTTACCCTTAGTTCAACCCATAGGTAATTCCCAATTTGAATACTTTACAGAATTTAGCGGTCTAATAATTTTAAAATTGAATAGTGGCATGGTAAGGTAACACACTAAAAAGGAGCGCAAAATATTTTTAAAATAAGGCAAGGGGTTTAGGAATACCCCAACCATTTTGTGATGCATTTGGGTTATTTACTAAGGAGCAGGTTTATCCGATGTTTTCATTGTTTCTGTCTCTTTGAGTTTAGATGAGTATTTTTGTTAAATTGTATTCGTTTAATTGAGATATATTACTTTTTTTATGCTCTATTAGACCTAATCTGGTTTATACTTTAATGGTTGCTGGTTAGTTATCAAATTCATTATTCAATTATTTTTTATTAGGGGGTTTACGTGCTGTTTCCCAAAAATTTTCTTACAAAAAAGAAACCGATTACTAACATATGCAGGGGAAGTATAAACTTATAAAATTAAATAGATTTCTGGCAATTTTTACCCAAAAAAAAGTAATTATTTTTACGCGATATTTTTAAAATTTAAGGTATATCCTGCCGATAATAACATAGACGGAAACCTCCTAAAATTTCAAACATCATCAGACAATAACTTTTTGAGCTACATCCGTTTTTGAAAATTCATTTTCGAAATAATCGTATTTAAAGTTCTAATACGATAACACTATTAGTGTTAGTGGCTTACCGATCAATCAGCTATTCCAGGCGATAAAATAATAAGCCTTCAGAATCTTCGAAAAGCTGATTATCTTCGATTTGTTGCTGTTTTCGGGCTGTACGAGCTGATTTGTCTCAGAAAGACTCATCCGGTTATGTCTCTCGCACCTAATCAGTGTTTCTGACGAAAACTTTGAAGTACATCCCAGCAACTATACTTAATTTGTTTATAACTCTGAGAATGGAAGTATAGTCTTCATTAAATATCCCAGCAGCAGTTTACACTGAGATTTCAATAATTTTTAGTCTAGAATGCAAGTGCTTTGGAGATAATCGCCAAACCGTTGAGTTAAAACTTTTATTAGCACTCTGGGTATGACGATCCAAGCATCTTTTAAGTAAATCATCCTTGGATAAATCTTTATAAAATGATGATGATGATACGAGATGCTGTTTAATCTCATCGCCAAGTAATGGTGTAAGATTTGTTTTAAAACGATAGCTTTCTGGCCTTAGTCGGACAGTTTCCATGATTCGGAACCTGGCTCTCTTGACTATGTGCAATAACTCCACAAATATTTTAATATTTCGATTTTTTCTTGTTCCAGGATACTCTTAATGTTTTGTACTTTCGAAGTATGAGCAAGCAAATCGATTTTCTAAAAATTGTAAAGGGAAAAAAATCCCCTTAAGGTAGAAATTGTTAGGAAGTTGCGATATTCACATGTTAATTAAAATACGAAGTTTGCAGAATTATCATTACTACTAGTTATCGCCTGCAGTCAAAATTCGTTCAATTTTGTCCGTAAAGTAACGAAATTAAACTTCCTTTTTACATAATTAATTGAAATTTATTTGTATACAAATTCTTAATTCTTTATCTTTACACTATTAGAAAAAAAAGTGAGAAAGGGCAAAAAGGAAATATGAGCGTATTAATAACAAAAATTTTAGTCAATATATAAAATTCATTTATATTCAAATTTAATAGCAGGAATACCTGTCCTACGTGGTAATACAATCGGCCAAAAAAATGTGCCTTTGTAGGCAGCAATACAAACCTAACCTAACCTAAATGATAGAATAATAAAACAAATAAATAAAGATAAATGATAATTTTATTTGAAAGAATTTAATAGGTATGTAGTGAATTTAACGATATAAACTATATTTTTCGTAAATACTCTTTCATCATTCACTTAATGACCTTATTAGATATGTTCAAAAATATAAAAATTCAAACCATTCGAAAGATCAAACTCTACTTGATGCAACATATAAAAACTGTTTGCCTTAATAAAATTCAAATTTTTTTGAATATTTGTCCCTGATAACTTATTAATTGTCATTGCATATGCAGGAATATTTGAAAATTGTTTTCTTTGAAACTTAAACGGCCAATTAGTACTAGAATAAGTCAAATTTATACACGTGTAGCGAGTGAAACAGGAAAAAAATTCCGTACTGGCTCGAAAAGACTTATTAAGATTTGTTGTCTTCCCGTGTTTGTGATTTAGTCGTATCGATAGTACAGATGTTTGCCATCAATAAGAGTGTGCAAGTAAAAATTAGACGATAAAAATGTATGAATGTATCCTTTCTAATGATCCTCGCCTAGATGATTATCCTTTGTAGGTTGACAAAATTGTTTTGTCTTGCGCACCTTGAAAGAGTAGCGTAGTGTTATATAACTCTTTGTCTTCAAGGGTTCCTGCATAAGTAATGCACGGATCCTTTTTAGTTACTATTTGTTAGGTGAAAACCATTTCCAAGATTTATTACTTTGTGATCCTTTGTCCCGGAAGATCCATTTCATGTTTACACGAAATTATTACTCTTGTTCCTTTGAAAATCCTTAAAAGGTATAAATGGGTAGCATTTGGACTATTCGGATCAAACTACTGTCGGGTATGGCTACGGATTGACGCAGATTTCAAATATTAAATTATGCGAGTGTTTTACACGGAATCAAAATTAGCTTATTTCGTGCGATTCCAGGTAAAATTACGCAATCAATAGCGTTATTATGCAAACGACACGCATATTTGTTCCATTAATGCTTCATTTGTATTTTGTATTTAAATTTCTAATGAGAAGAACAATACAATTAATCTTTAATTCTATCTTATGGGGTAGTAAACCCCTTACAAACAGACAAGTATTTCAAAAATTCTATTGGATAATTATTCATTTCATAATCATTATCACAAATTCTTTTATGTTATCTGTGATTAATATTATGCCAGGTAATAGCATACCTTTAAGTACTCGTATATCGTTACTTATAGAGCGCAATCTTCATTTTTTGGTGCATTCCCTTTATTTCATTTAATAAAACATAATTTTTATTACCTTCAAAGCATAAAATTTTCAAGTACAAAAATTGAATTTATTTTCAAAATTGACTGAAAGATATTCCATAATCTGCTAAGAGTTTTATTGGTATTTGCTGATTTCAGCAAAATCCCTTTTATCGCAGTTTCATGAGCCTTTACGTGCCCCTTCGATTTAGGGCGCTTAAGGGCTGCAGACAGTCGCTTCGTATAATTGCAGGATTGAGAAACAAATGCGGAAGTAAACAGCCCCGGGGCCCGTGCCGTTCAAGCCCTAGAACAGCCGGAAAACACCCTTAGCCTCCGGTGCCGGATTGGCAAAATTATTCCGACACCGGCTGCTATTCTGCTTTACATTTATGCCCAGTGTTAACACATGTCTTCCAGAATTTATTTATTTATTTTTTTTTTTGTATTCATTTTTTTCTTCTGTTCTCGCCCCATATTTTGTTGTCACGCCACCCCCGCCCCTCCCTTCAGACCATTTTATAGTAAACTTTGTGTGAGGATTCTTCCAACGATTTTGTTGGTCGCCTTCTGGCTGCGCCCAATTTACATGTTTTCTTCGCACGGAAGTTGGGTGTCAGCAACTCCTCCGGTGGTGTATGGGAGGATGATGGCTGAGAAAAATTGTTTCGAACAACTCCCAATGTTGAAGGGGTTTCTGGTCTGGGTCCTTCGGGGCAGAAAACCCTTTTTCAATTTCCCTTCGCTCAGAGTGCGGAGGATTTGCGGTTAAGCACGCGCTTACGTCAACCATAAGATCTTGGCTATAGCGCGACTGCTGGTTTCCTGCTTTCTGTGTCCCTCATCCCCCCAATCCACGGGTATGGTAGGTAGTGGCCGCACTTCGGCACCTCCACAAACGGAAATATGAAATTACCCCGAAATGATTGGATCATTCTTGCATGAGTTTGCTTGAAGAATTTTCCAAATGAGTTACGAGTAAAAATTCAATTTCCATGCGAGCGCCGCAGCCCAAGGATCCTGGGGGCATCTTGAGAGGGCCCCACCGTTTCCCACCCTAATGGAATATGAGATTTAACTTGGTCCCAGTATCGAGAAATAAATTTCCAAGACCTCGTACGCAAATTGTTTCCGCTTGGTTTGGTTTTTTCCCTTACCCAAGTATCCCCCGTCCAAAAATTCGCATACAATATGATTTTTGAGGGATACGTGAAGGATACCCTTAATGGTGCTGCACCCCCGCACTTTATTCCCGTTTTCAAGCCATACGAGTCGGTCGAGTGCTCCTTTTCAAGAATCCGTCACAGATTTCTTTTCATGTGCCTGCAAAGGCCATAAAGCCATGTCTTCAACTCCAATGATTCGGAATAAGCCTCGCTTTGGCGGGACCCATACATCCAATTGCCAAAGAATCATTGGGTTCCCATGGAAATGTTCCAATGAAATTTATGAGGCAAAAGCCACAACTTTCTGCGCTATTCTCAGGGTAATGCTTCATTTTGTGGAAAATTCATAAAATATGGAACAAAAGCGGTTGGAGCTCGGCACCCTGGATACCACCGCTGCCATATACCTCATATCCTCGTTGATATCCTACCCGACCGCTTTTGGCGGCCCTCTAACTAGCAGGAGTAGCGCACACCGCTCGCTTTCGAGGGCATGTTTTTGAAGGTTCTGGACCTAAGAATTATGAGCCCCCGATAGACATCGTAGAGCGAGCACAGCCTCAATTTATTGCAAATTTTATATGAGAGCTTCACAACGGTTTTGCTCTCTGTCAAGGACGTTTAATTGCAAAAAGAAACGAAGGAAAAAATTAAACGAATAACTAAGTATATCTCAAGGGAAAATTTTCTTCAAATTTTAACCTTTTGAATGTGGGATTTACGCTATTTTGTACTTAGATAACATTTGTCAATATTTCTTTTATTATTATTTTACAGAATAGAATTTTTTTTTATAATTAAATAGATTTTTCTATTATATTTATCTCTACACTTTAGATATACGAGTATATTGGGAAGTTACTACAGTAGAGAAAATAACTATAAAATCCCTTACCTTTTTGTAATTATATACAACCTGCTCAGATGTTTTAGAACCAACTTTTAAAATATAATTCAGTAGCATATTTAACGTTAATAAACATGAAATTTATTTAGTTTTAGTGAACAGTATTGAAAAGCTATCAAATTTATAAAAATTAGGCATTTTTGGAAGGGAAATAGATATAAAATTACTCTAAGTTTTTAATACATTTTATTTAAATTTAAATAAACTAAAAGCCTATAGAGCTACCGCGATTCTTAATAAGCTTAAATATTCTTTTTGTCATTCACAACATTCAAATTTTCACATATTTTTTTATCTATTTTTCTCCATTCCTCAATAATTTTCATTTTGAGTCTGCCGTCTATTTTTTTAAATTCTCCTGTTAAGGATATCGCATAAGTTTTCGATGGGATTTAAGTCCGGGCTGCGAACTGGCCATTGCCATTTGGAGGGTTTACTGCCGAATTATAAATTGCAGTGTCATTAGCATGATAGGAACCAAACGAAGGAAAATCAGCTAATATTTCTTATTTCATAAAATAGTACATAAATTAGTTTAGTAATTTTTCTGTAGGTAAAAATTCGTAAAAAGTAAGGTATTAAAGTAGAAAATAAAAATTTTACAGCTTTATTTAAATCATAATTTTAGATCTTAATTTAGATGTTAAGTTTTCGTATTGACTTAGTGTGATTTCGCAAGTTTAAGACTTTAATTTAGAATTTCTATTGTTTGAGGAATTTATTTGAAAACGGAAATTATTTTTGTTTGTTGTATAAAAACAATCCTTGCCTTCCGTTTCGTAGTATTTAAGTAAACTCTAAGGTTAAGACCATTTATTACAATTTAGCGTAATATAGCAGAAATAATATTCCAATTCTTAGAGGAGGTAGAGTACCATTATAAGCTATAAATTTTTTAAAATCTACATTCCTCATGGATTTACTTTTTACAATTTTTGTAATTCGCAATATTACCTCAATTTACTTTTCTCAATGGGTTAATGTGTTTATAATCTGAGACTTTTTTATAAAAAGCAATTAGCGCCAATTTTTCTCTCACTTCATCATAATCCCCCAGAGCCCTTCTCTTGCATCAATTTACGGGTAAAAAAACATTAGCCCAGATATAAAGTTACCCCGCCAAACACAGGAAATTGCTCATGAAATTGAAACAGGATTTTAAAACAGAATTCCAGACGATGAAGAAGCGATTCACAACCGGGTGAAACAAGAGAAATATATTTTTCTATTTTAGATATGTGTATTTTTTTGTTTGTTTTTTTGTATTTGTCGAACAAAACAAAAAATAAAATCAAAATATAGGGTGGTTTTTGGAGGAAAACGAATATTGAATAAAAGCTAAACCTACGGTGTGAAAAGCTCTCAATTAAAACCATTCAACAATGCGTCCAAGTGCAAAGTGCCTACTCCAATCCGTTTCTTCAGTTCAGTTGTGAAAAAAAAATGTTATTTAATACCCCCGTTCAACTGGCTGGTGGAGTAGCCCCCTCTCCTCCTTCAGTACCCGCCGCCACTACATCCACGGACTCAGGTCCACACTCTACCCAAAATAGGAAAATTCAAAATAAGCGCCGAACTGCAGCAGTGGGAAAAAATACCCTCCGTGGAAAATGCGCGAAAAAGCTTATTAAATAATTTTTTTTCCGCTTTCAAAGGAATTTTTCAATTAAAAGTTGTACTGATGCAGGCGCGGGTGGACGTCCTGTACGCCTCTGGGACCGTCTGTGCACGCCGCCTTCTACTACCCAATCCCACCCACACTATCGTCACTATCCTTAGGGTTGTGAAGTTTTACCAGAGGTGGGGAATAAACCAAATATAAAAACGGGTCACCACTGTCGCCCACCCCGTTCTCTTGTCCATCTTCTCCTGAGTAAAATTTTTTTCATTAAAATGAGCACTTTATGAACATATGCACAGTAGCGGATGTGGATATGAAAATTTATTTGTCCGAGGGCTTTCACTTGCGTCCTTTCGCTCCTTTTGTGCTTGAAGTGTCATTCCATTTTTACCCAAAAAAAAAATGTATAATGCAGTCAAGCATAATGGAGAGTAACACAACTCCGCCCTTCACAGTGGCACAAAATAAAAAAACAAAACGTCCTTTCTCACAGTCAATTTCTTTTATGGTTGAGTTTTCAACAAATACGTGTCCATAAATTTAAAACATACAAAATATAAAAGGAATTATTTTTTTTTCTGTATTTGGACATTAAATACTCGTCTGTCACACGTTTAATTAATAAAGTTAGTCGTTGAGTTGCAACATGATCCATACATTTGAATGTAATATAAAAGTTAAAATTAGTAAAAATCATAAAATTGAATAAATAAGTGATTTCATAAAAAAATTCTTTTTGAATCAGGACACCAGAACAGAAAATTTATGTAATCCATAATACAATTAAGGTTTCACTTAATTCTGAAAACTCATCGAATCGTTTTCTCATAGGGGTTTAATTTTTAAAACACTTTTAATCAGTTGTTATCCATAAAACCATAGATTTTTCGAAATATAAAGTCTTTTGCTTTAGCTGCTCGCCAGTTTTTAAAAAAGCTTTACTTTTTGTTTTACTTTACTTTTACCATAGACAATAGTAAAAATTTTGAGAAAGGTACTGGCCACTTTGAACTACCTCTGTTAACTATGTTAGCATGGCAGATTAGTGCAATGGGTTTAAGCCCCATATGTATCATGTTTCTAATATTGCTAGATTATGGATATAAAATCTAGCAATATTAGAAACATGATTTCTAGTTTGTTACATATTAAATTTAGTAATAATTTCTTTTTTAATTATACAATTTAGATAATTAAATTACGTACTATGAATTTCCTACCTCAGTTGATAAGATGCACTGACCTTTGAAAACATTTTTTTTCATCTCTAGAATGAAAAAGTATTCAATTGTTTTAATGTCTTTAGCTCGAAATTAAAATTACATCAATGATTTACGGTATTGTAATATAAATTAACGTGTTTTTAAATCAAAATTTAATTTAAAACTTCATCAAAAACAGGTTGTCGAATTGTAAATTTCTTCTTAAAGGGTTACATGGGTTTTGAAACTTTGAAAAATTAGTTTTTTTGCAATAATTTTAATTTTTATGTAATAGTACACCATGAGAGGTATATTTCTTGAAAGTTTTAAGTCAGTCCGAGCAAAACTATAGGAGTTACAAACTTTTGAAACTCCTTCTATGCGGATCGATCGTGTAAAATCGTAAAACTACACCACTTTCACAGTTAGTGGGTAAAATATTTCCAAAACCAATGCACCGATCATTCTGAATTTTTGCACATTACTTTTAAATAGCATTGACTCGTAATTAAACGAAGAATATTAATTTTCGTTAATCACAACTTATTTTACAAACCAATACATGACCAAATTTGTGCATGAAATTCTAGCAAAAAATTTAAATTTTATTATTTTTCAAAATCCTTCATTTAATCAGGGGCTATGACTATTGACAGAAAACATTCGGGCTTTTCTTTCAGATTCGGCCTATCGCAAGGATACTTTTTTTTAAGGCGCTTTCTCAGATCAGCTCTCATCGCGTAATTTTTTAATATTTTTCATTGATAATTTTATGGAAAATTTTTCAAATGTTACTCTTTCAAATGCAATAAGTTAAAATAAAATAATTCGTTTAGTTTATTAAAAAAAATGATAGAAAATATGCTTTTTATTGGCCTTCAAAATCCATGTAACCCCTCAAATATTTTTAAAATATCACTTTTCAATGAACGGTTTTGGTTTACCTTCTTCTTACAACTTTTGCTTTAAATTAATTTTCAAAATTATCGATTAAATCATCCCTCTAGAATGAACTGCAACTACTGCAGTCCATAAATCCGATCTGCATCTTCCTCCTGAAACCCCAGAGCTTAATTTTAAAATGGGATATCCGTCGAACGTAGCAAGATTAGAGTCTGATTTGATTATGCAACGATTTAAATTTAATTAAAAGAACAGCGCTAGATGCACTCGAGAAACAATTGCGATATCGTGCTCCAGAAAGTAGTCAGCCCCCGCACCCGTCTACTTTTTCCATCTTCTATCCATCGGATATGCCATAAACCCTCGGGGAGCGCACCTGTAGCTTGGCGGAGCACCCTCCATTCCCCTAGATCCTGGAACCAAGAATCTGGGTAACTTGTTGGTGTCGCTCCGGCTACAGCTGTAATTGTTCCTTCTAAATATCCCCGCTATTGAGAGAGTTGGAAAAGTTTAAATTGGTATTTATCTTGGCGAAGTCTTCGGGTCGGTTCATTTAGGTTTTCTTTTATTTTCTATTTGAAAGGCAAAAAAAAAATAAATAAAAAATAAATAAATGTAAAAACGGCTGTACACGGCAAAATATGGCAGAGACTCTTGTTCAGAATATTTCTCAATTTACACTGTCCAGAGTCCAGTAGATGCCTGGCCTGATGGCAAGTAGCGCGGAAACTTTTTAATAAAACCAGCAGAGAAATTAAAAGTTTATGGGTTTTTTTTTTTACATTTATAGGTACCTTTTAAATTAACCCGGAAAAAAACACTGTGGATGTATGCGCGACAAGAAAAACGAGAAAAATGGCCTTAAGGCAATTCCATCGTCCCCTCTATCGTGTCCCCAAACAGTTGTCACATTAATTAACCAAATTAATACTTCACGTCCTTAATTACAGGTAACAATGGCCCTTGTCCCCTTTTGTTTCTTTAGGGTCCACTTGAATTGTTCCTGGGACTGATGCTAGAACTCCCGGACAAAAAATAGCTCAATTTTTCCGTTTCTTTTGTTTTCCCTTTTAGGGATCGACTTTCCACTTGGCTGCAGGACACGTAAGGGTGGTCCACAGCAGGGTACGGGTGTGAAAAATACAAGAGAGAGAAAAAAAAACAATACAATACAAAACTATATAATATAAAAGGAAACCCTTAAGTCCTTTTCCCAAATTAGAACCAAACTCTTGAAGACAAACGGAATACCTGAAAAGTTTTACTTCTCGAGACTTTTAATTTAGAGTTAGGGCAAAGGGGCTCACCATTTACACCATCCAAAAATCTTTCGAGTTCGAAAAGTTGAGAAGCCTCTCGTTTAAGCCTAACACTCTATGTGTATGCTAGATTATAGGATTTTGGCGCGAACTATCAAAGGGCACGTTTACCAATAACCCAGAAATACTCCTTAGGGATAAAGGGATCCCCTCCCCTCAAAATGTGACACCGTTTTGTGTTCGATCCCAGATTGATGCCGGGAGGGTTTGCAATAGTTTCTCAAATTACCTTCGAAGATAACATTTGGTAACACCCCAAAAACCTAAACTATTCCAGGTGCTGAACTTTTCCCTGAACCCATGGTCTTGTGGAATGGTGGAGCCCCAACATTACCCCCCCCCCCCGGTTCGGTTCAGCGCGAGTGTCGCCCACTCACGTAAGCCAGCTAAGCGATTGGGATGAATTATACATCCCTTAATGACTTCAGCTGAGTTTTCTCATTTGCCTGAGCATTGACAAAGCATGGAGCAGCACCCTTTTACCGTGATGCTTCGACCCTCCCTCCCTCCATCCGCCTCAAAACCTTAGGATGTGAATTTTCTGATCTTATCGGCAGGCAAGAAACTTATCTTTACACTACTCAGGGCCCAGGTGTGCCCAGGTACACGGCAGTATTTTCAGGTAATCCCTTGCTGTGTAACATGCTCCGTTGACTTGGCAAATTCAAGGCTCATACTGACGAAACCGTGAGGCTTCTTGCTTTTTTATATTTTTATTCCTTCGAGCGGTGTGATGTATAACTTATGAAGGGATTAATACCGCTAAGTATCTCATTAATATTGCAAACACTCAATACCGGGATAATTTATGGGCGGGGGCGTGTTCGAAGGATACAATTACTCCAACGTACACTGCGTGCCCTTGGTGCCTGGATTTTCTCTAAATTGAATTTCATTTTCTGAATATTTTCACCCTGAAGGACTTTGGCTCACGACTCTTGCTAGAATCCCTGGAAGGAATTCTCCTAAAGTTTGAATATTAGAGGAGTCTTACAGGATATAGTTATACATATATATATATATATATATATTTTTTTATTCATTCGAAGCAACGACGGAGCCCCATTAGACGAAGGCTTCATGCAATTCTGGGACATTTGCAGTAAGTGGTTTGAAAGACCTAATTCCTACTGCAAAGTTACAATTTTTATTCGGTAGCATAAACCCAGTCGGAAGTGGATATCGCAAGATAACCTTGACCTGATTCCTTTATATGTTTCATATTTTTTGTACCGGAAAGAAAAGTTCGTATGCTAAATTTGACTGAAAAATTAGAGAAATTGATGAATGGCCGTCTCACGTAAATATTTATTGAAAAGTGTTTAACATATTTTGAGAAAAAGGCTACTTTTGTATTTAATTTAGTATAAATTTCTATAAAATCAGATGACTTCATTAATTTTATATTTAAGGATTATCTCGATATTTACTAGGATAAATGAGTTTTTAGAGATCACTATACCTTCAACTTACGTTTAATTCCTTATAAGATATAAAATTTGTGAATTGTATCACATCAAGTGAATTAAATTAAATAAATATTCAGATTTACATCGTGGTATTATTTTTGACTAAGAAAGCCAAAAACTTTGTAGTATAGCGGCACAGGTAATATTTTATTCTGTTTGTAACACACTACTTTAAAAAATACTTCAAAGTTGTCTCTGATAGTCTTGCGACATTCTTTTTCATTTATTGGAAAAATATCGTAAATATTTGATAAATAAAATTATCAATTGTGTAAAATTTAAATGGTCTTAATTATTACTTTATTTCAGCAATTTAATTTGTAAAATTAGGTTTTTAATTTTTGTACTATTAGTGCTTTACTGCCAAATGGTTTTTAAATTTTGTCTTACATTCTGAATAGCGCTCTTGATAAAAAAAATAAGTGGACATGTAATCAAATATACATTTGGAACCATATTTTCCACCCTTAAAAAATTCATCCCTGAAGAGGTTAAATAAATTACGCGAACTATGAAGGCCTTTGGTAATTTTTGGTTTGTTAAAATAACGTGATTCTCATAATATTTAACAAACCTTTTCCTGGAATTTGTATTTCAGAATTGAATTATTAACTTTTATCTAATAAAAATAAATTCCTTATAAATTTACTTTGATTTGTTCGTAAAATTTATTGTTAAAGCGTTTTTATTGAGTTCGACTCGTCACCGCTTGATTTCAATTAAGCACCCGATTAGGGATTTTTAAAAATAAATTCTGTAGTTTAACTAATTAAGATAATTAAATAATTATTAAAATCGAAATTTTCTTTTATATATTTTCAGGTTTAAGTGATTCTTAGACTCCAAGAGGATTTAAATAACTCTGAAAAAATAACAAAATATAAAAGACGAAACTTTATATAACAAAATTAAGAGAAAAAAAAAACCACGGATAACTCTATCCGTCCGCAAAAAAGTGCTTAGAGTGCAAATTGATATTAATTTTAGTTTAAAAAAAAAATAAATAAAAAGGTTTAACCGAAAATGTTACTGGTGACATTGTGATGTCCAGCTTTGCAGAGTAACCCCCCTCCAAAAAACAAAAAAAAAAGCTGCCCATTGGCTGGTATGATGCTAGAGGCATATGTGACGCCAGCCGCCGACAACCGAGGATTTTGGCATATAAACGAGGATAAAGGGGGCAAAAACCTGCTGAGCCAGTGATCGACGAAAAAAGGTTCTCTAATCCCGAGGCCGAAACCCCTCCCGCTCCCCCCCTCTTGCATATTATCCAATTTTAGAGAGTTATATGCGCTTGTGAGGTTGGTTATAACCATCAAAAAAAAAAAAAAAAAGTTCTGAATTCTAGCAAGGATGACGATCTGCAAGTTGACGGCCATCGGGGTTCTATCGGTCATCTCCATCCTTGTAAATGGTGAGTATAAAAGTATATATATATATATATTATATAACAAAATATCAGAAAAATGTTTTCCATGCCATATATTCCCATGTGTCCCTGTATCCCCTGGCTTCTCGAAACCAGGATGAAGTGGGGCATCGTGCAGATGACCATTGACTACTCCGTCATATTTCGACTGTGTTACCCCATACACAGTATGACTTTTCTTCTTCGTTCATCTCCCTGTTTTTCCTTTATCTGTATCTGTCCCAAACTCTGATCCCTTTTTTAGTTTTTCATTTTCATGCAAATTTTGTCGGTCGTCAATTTTTTTTTTTAAACTCTCCTGCTCCTCTCAGTTCTTGTGACTGAAAGTCCCTTTCCCTTGATTCCTTTCGCATCCTGACAAAACTTTTGCAGTTTATTTTTCTGCCATCAAAAAGTGAAAGGAGAGGGAAAAAAAAAGTTGTAAACAGGATAAAAAGGATGCCAGTCGATGGGTGCCAGCAAGCAAACGTACTTTTGCCTCACCATCGCCATCACCCTGTACATCATATCTCGGCTGTAGGACCTTGTGCACTGTCAGAATTTTTTTTTGTTTTTTTTTTTTTTTTTTTTTTTTTTTATAAACTCCTACAAGAAATGGCGTTTTTATGTTAAAATATTTTTACTTAACTCGGTCTTCTTTGATGCTCTACAACCCCGCACTGAGTGCGACACAGGATATTTCTGAGATTCACCCACCTCCTACAATTTTGTAGCCCTACATTTATTTATATATGCTTTTTCGGGAGACGTTTCCATCTTCTATCACCCCCACTCCCACCCTATTTGTTTATAAAAATGTTTTTCACTTGATTTCGTGCTGTTTATGGCAATGATTTGTTATAACAAGCCCATCAGAGGCAGTTGCCATTGCCTCTTTCGGACGGGATAGCATCCGTTCATGGGAATTGTCACGTTTTAAGAAAACAAAAGGGACGCTCAAAGGGAACCCAGCCGAGAGCACGAAAGGATCCAGCCCCCCCCCCCCCTCCCCTCCCTCCCCCCGGACGAAAACCATCGGATTGTGGAGGCTGGGACATAAATAGAGAAGGCAAAATTGTTTGCTTGATAATTGCACACAGATATCACTGTGATGGCTTTGTCTTAATAAAAAAGAAACATCCTTTCAACTTGAGATCTATGAGAAATTGAGGTATTTCGAGAAGCCACACAACGACGGTTGGATGCCTTCGGTTTTATTTCCTGGAGCAGAACAAGAGTCTTCTTTTTAATTAAGCACACTTTTATTCCTTCCCATTGAAATATGGGTTGTCTTCGCACCAGGTGTTTTGCATCCTTGAAGCGTCTTCTCTCGAGCAAGAAATAAAAAAAAAAAAAGGAATAGAAACAATCTTTTATCAAAAGTCGTTTTTTTTCTATCTTTAAAACAGATGGAAATGCCTTCATAAATTCAAAAAGCTTAAAAGATATGAAACGATTTGTCATTACATTTTTGAGCCGAAACAATCGTATTTTAATTGTCTAATTTATAAATTAAAGACAGCACGAAATCTGTAAAAGAAGGAGTGAATGAATAGTCCTTTCAAAGGGTTTTTTGTATAATAATACAAAGCCTCCTATATTTGTTCTATTATTTTATCACGATATATTTGTAATTTACTTTAAAGATCTAGCTGCATATACAGTGAGCGAAATTAACTTAAACCTTAACTTAACACCAAATCTTTATTCCGAAACTACAATACTTTGAGAAATAAAAATTAATAAACTTTTTGGTACCCTGTAGTAGCTCGGTACCTTTGTTTTTATTTATTTGTAAACATTTCCATGGTTCATTTGTTAATTGGTGCTAAGATAGGTTGTATTTATTTTATAAGTTACTTGGTACCTCGGTATTAGGTATTTAGAAGCTGTAATTATTGCCAATTCTATTGAAATTGCATTCGGTATGCTAACGAAATTAAAATGAGCCGTAATTTTAGAGGATATTTTGTCATGGTTTGGGAAGCTTTTAAGTACAACAGCACAGTTCTTTTGATGTGGGTTCCTTGTAGAACGGCCGCAAAAATTTACCAAGATTAGTTCCAGATGGTTTTCGATGCAAATGTGGATTCAAATTTTATTTTCCAACATGATAATGCTTCCGTTCATATGGCTAAAATTGTTAAACAATATTTAGAAGCTGTAGTTATTGAAGGGGTAACTACTAGCCCTATACACTATCTCTAGGTGACTTTGTGCTAATTTCATTCACCATCTTTATAAAGCACTCTTACTTTTGCGAATAACGAATTTTTACTTTATGGAAAAAGTAAAAAGTTAAAATATTCACTCTTTAACATATAAAATTAGCTAACATCTCCAGTTAAGTCTTAAAAATAATAGTAACATTCCCTTCGATATTTAACGTAATAATCCATGAAGATTACAAATTTTAGCTTAAAATCATAGAAGTGCCACATTTTAATTTATTAAATATTAAAATTTTAACGAAGAATAATTCGTATACAATTCATAATCATAAAACTGCAACACTTGTTATCAATTGCTACAAATTTATTGGTTTTAAGAAACATTTAATCGTTTTGCATTAAATTTTATCTTTATAGTCCTTCCCCGCAGACTGGGTGTATCCTTGTTATTTATGTGCTTCATTTGTTGTTTTTATAGGGTTCACGAAATTTGCACAGAGGGAAATGATAAGAAATTCTTGTCATTTTATTACTTTTACCTCTTAGGGGAAGAAAATTAGGGAGTGTTGAAATATTTAAAACTTGATTCTATCTTCTAAAGAGCTTAAAGATTTACAACTTTAGAAGAATTTCACAAATATCATTTTCTGGTGGTTTTCATCTATACATACGTTTTAAGATTGTGGGGTGTCTCTTGATATTCAGTATTGTTTTGATTTTCTATAAGATGTTTACTTCTTATTAAAAACACACTTCCCAACCACCATTTACTGAACCAAAATATTCAACTTCTTGTAAAAATTACTTAGAGCTAAAATAACCATATTCATCCTTTTCATTTGATTGTCGCTGAGCCTACCAAACGAAATATTTCTCTAATTTTCTGAAATCTCTAGCGGAAGATATCAGTGAAATTGGCAAGCACATAATTTTCGCCTCATTACCAAAGGAGCCAGAGCCCTTTTCATTGCAGGGCCGTTTGTTTGATCTCGTTAACAACTCAAGAAAATTCTTGAGTGCTCAACCGTCTCATTACTAAGCCATGCCAAATTCCATTACAACTCACTCGAGTGCCCCACGCAACCAGCCAGGGGGCTCTAATGAAATTTTTAATGATTTCCCACGCGTGTGCATATGGGACTCATTAGGGAATAATTAAAATTACAAAAAAAAAAAAAAAGTATATAGCGGAAGGAACCTTCTTCGAGGAGCAACATATCCAACCCCCCGTTGGCAAAGAAAAGTCTGTCGCTTTAGGATTTTATTAAATTTCTCCTGTAAGGGGGCATAGCCCGGCGACAACCGAATGAACGGTTGAAGTGCCTCCAGGACACGGGAATCATGTTCCCCCGGGATCTGAAAACTCTGCCTCCTGTGTAATTACATGACGGCACATTCATCAAGAGTTTATGACATTTACGGATTTCCAGAGATTAACTCGAGCACGAGAAAGATTCATTTGAGGGTAGCTAGCAAAGTAAAAAATAAAAATATAGAAGAAAAAAAAAACCGTGAAATGGCATTGTCCCCAGACCCTTGTTGCTCCCGGCCCTTAGATTTTCTGATGGCTTTAAGGCTTTACGAAGGGACCAAATCCGGCGTCACCGTCTTTTCGTGTCTAATTTTGCTGGGAAGCATCACTCATGCGTAAAAATCTCTCCTCCTCGTTCCCGGTTCTTCATTCGAAGAAGAGGAACGTGCCTCCTTACCTTTCGTCCAAGCCCTCTTGAGACGTGAAAATAAAATTTTCGCGACAATTTAATTTTACCATTAATTAGAAGGGGGGCGCGTGCTTAACCAGGCGCACTCGTCTCGACTTTCTTCACTTTTCTTCGTCACGAAAAAGGCCCTTTACGCCCATTATCCTCTCATTACGCCATCTTCACCTCCAATTATCCCCCTCCCCGCCTCATCCCCCACTCCTCATCCGACGCATCGCGTACCGTCTTGAAAATTATCTTCGCGGATGCTGAGCGGTGGCATGGACCGAGCATCTCTTTTGGATGACACCAGTTTATGCGTACGTGTCTATGCATGGCTTAGGAGCATAATTAGGACGTATTGTTGTTTGGCCGGAGGGCCATTCATTACAGGAGGCGACAATGCGTCACAATCACAGAGGGCGGGAAGAGAAGGCCGGGGTGGGACCCACTATCCCGGATCCTGACGAACCGCTCTTGCGGTGCACAGGTCTATTAGGGAGAAATTTATCTTGGGGCCCCGGACCCATTGTGGGAACGTCTCTGTCGCCTGATATATGGGCTCCAGAGGAGGATTGCAGGAACAGAAAGAAGCGGAAGGGAGGGGAATAGCTCATATGTGCCCAGGCCGAGGCTGAGTCCCTGGAAAAGGCAATTAATCATCGGATGTTACTTAGCCGGGAATGTCAACTTCGTGCTCCAGATAAGGCAAGGACAAGACGTGCCATTGTTCGCCAGGACACTTTGATGAAGTGAATCGCTTGCCGGTAGACTGACTGCTGACACATTTCATGATGCCCATAGCCCTTATGGTTCATTGAACCTGACAACTCCACTAAGAATATTCCCCTTACGGGCGAGCATTGCGCGACTTTTAGTCCAAAATCCAAACCCTAGAGCCCTAGCCGTAGTTAGGCTAAGGGACCCATAATGTGGGAATTATGGGAACCGGGAAAACCACGAACATTCCCAAAAGCCACAAGGCATTTCTGTCGCGCGATTATCAGGCACTCAGGGCAATTTGTTGATAGTCGGCCCAAAGGGCCTAAGTGCCTTTCGCATGCCACAGGGAAGGACTATAACAGATAAAAAAAAAAAAAAACAGTCAAATCGGCGATAATGGAAACAAAGGAGGCCACTTTATTTCACGAAAAAACCATTTCCGTTCAACAGACACCCTTGGAATGTGTCGCGTGTGCCGACATCTTAAACATGAGTCAGGGCAATTAGAGACGACTTTACAGAGACAGGTAGACGAACTGCAGGGGTCAAGGAAGGATAAGTGAGCGCATTTTGTTGTTTTCCTAATTACTCAACACTTATCACATTTTGTTAGTTGCCGTTTTTGTATCTTAAAATTTTAACGAGTAATGTAAGCGTTTATTGTCCAGGTGTGTTGAGCTGATGGAAAAATTTAAAAATCAAGCTATTCCTGAAATTACAATAGGTACCAGAAATCATTGCTACTATAGACCGAAACTATCAATTTGTTCAATATAAAAACCAAAAGTTTAAGGACGTATTTGCACCCTTTAATTCGTATGGATCAATTAAATTCGAACAAAGCAAGCAATTTTTGTAAAGGTGACAAAACTCCGGAAACATAGCCAGAAAATTGGTTGTTTCCACAGAGCATACGCTGAACCAATATAAACCCAGTCGAAACCAGAAAAATACCACATTTTTTTCCCAAAATACTCCCATCACTCCCAAATTCCCGAAAAATTCTCTAGGCATGCCATGAATTGACTGTTTGTGGCTGGCAACGATCGAATGCCCGAGAAACTTTTCTCAATTCATCTAACCCATGAGATTGTCCTCCACTTGAAGGATCCATTGCTTCTCGACCGAACTTAATTAATTTCATCTCAAATCAACTAGAAATTAAAAGACGTATGTTCCCGCATCATCCCGTCAATCCATCAAAGTGTCCCCTATATCGTCACGGGTGGGCGATACATCTTCTGAAGTAATTTTGTCGCAGTGGCGGCGACACTCGGACTGAAATAGGGACATATTTTCACATTCCCAGTAAACTCCTCGGAGTTGTCGTTTCGTTAAAAATAATTAAAAGGGGGGAAGACAAGTCTGTGTCGAGTCAGTCACCAGTTTCATCAGCTTAAAGCTTTTCGGGATCTGAGAGACGGAAAAAAAAGCGATCCAAAAAATTTTTTGTCCCCCAAAAATGCCGCTCCACATCGCCTCCTCCTCCTCCTCTCTCCCCTTTCCAATTCGTGTTTTGTATCCCGATTCCTCCTAAAATGGAGAGGGGGGAACCAACACGAATCTGTCCCGTGCAGCCCAGGGGCGATGTTTCCGGTCCAAAAACATGTGTCCACAAACAAGCGATTTGCTCATACGTGAACATGGGACGCGACAGGATTGCTTCTGGACCACACAGCCGGGCATCGGTGGGAAGGGCTCCTTTCCCTCAGCCCAGTATTCAGGAATCATTCCCAGCCCCGAACGGGCTCAACTCAACAAAAGTCGGACTTTATTATCAGTTCGTCGCATTCGGAAGGGTACGAGGATTGGGAAGAGGACTCCTCGCAGGATCCTACTGGTCCCGGTGTTGTGCCAACGAAAGATGAGATTTGCTATAAAAATATTTGGGTCTTTTTTTTTTCTAAACTGAAATGCAGTTGTACTGACGTGAGATGTTGGTTTATTCCCGCATTTTATGCATCTGCATGCACCAACCTTTTCGGGAAATGGGAGCACCCTTTCCTTAGTGCCTAGAGTGGGGTTGAATTCTTTGATAAGAATTGGGAAGCGCGTTCTCGCGCACTCGAAGCACGAAGCATGACAAGGGCTTTTGGGGGGATACCCCTTTTCTCTAGTAGTCAAGCAATTCCCAAAGGATATCAAAATCGTGCAAGTTCAGAACAGGCAGATCCTTTAGCGGAGCACCCGACTCTTCCCGTAGGTGTTCTGGTGGTGCTGCCGCTGCAGCTGAATAAGTCGTAATTTAGGACGAACCACTTAGGGTGCTCAAGGGTGCATTGTTTTTTGTATTTTTTTTTTTTTTGTTATAAAAAAAGTAAAAAAAAAAACTGAAACTGTAAAAAGAACCCTCTCGCCTCGCACTAGCTGGCAAGTACCATGCACTTAGCTGATAAAGGAGCAATCCCTCGGGCTCTGGCAGCTCTCACCTTACCCTTTCCCCGGGAAGCCTCCTCAATTGTAATGCACTTCATTGTGTGGCGTTCACTAGAACATGTTCGCAAATTCCCAATGAAGCAGATGCAACGGATTCATAAAATTTCGAAACTTCGAAAGGATGCCGGCCAGTCCCGGTGCATCCTTAGGGAACTTCCTCACAGCTTTGTATCTTTTTCTGGCATGCATCCTACATGCAGGTTCAAATGAAACTATCGATTCGATCGACTCGTTGTGTTCTCTATCTGAAAAAAAACAACATAGATTTAATTCCTGATTTGTGAGTAGAAATCAGAGAACGGTACGAATACATTTTAGAATTACAAAATTTAAATTTCACCTATATATTAAACCTATATATTAAATAGTTACCTAATTTAAGTTGAGTCAGTAAATGCACTCATGAAAATAATTTAAAGACAACTAATTCATTTTAAAAAACTCACTTTAAATATTTTATAAATTAAAATTTGATAATCACGGAAACTAAATGGTAACATGCTTAGAAATATATCAAAATAAATAAAATTATAGCTAGCACACCTTTTCATATTAATTCCTAAATTACATCATGAAGAAAACTAATTAATCTAAAGCTGAATAAGTCTCTAAAGTACTAACAAAACTGACTAAACGTTCTCCCTAAAGCTAGTTTTATTAACTCCTTTTCAAAATCTGCAACTCTGTTTGCACTGGGCACATAAAATAATTTTTATACGTTCGTTTTATTTCGTCTTGGCCTCCAAATATTTTGAACATCTTAAAACTTACGAATGTATTTTAGTTTTCACGACAATTACAATTTAAATAACTAATTTTTACACGACGACGACTATACCCGTCATAGCAGTAAAAATTATCTTTATCCATGACGAATATACTTGTCAAAATAGTTAACTAGTTAAATGAGACTTAACCTTAATTAAATTCCACACAATAAAATAGTGAAAATGAAGATCAATATTTCTTCCACAATTAAAAGAATCCAATGCAATTAAATAAATTATGACATGATCTTTTACGCTCATTACACCCACTCTTTTCTTAAATTGACTTCTTATAAATACGGTTGCTTTTTCTCGAATTTGCCATTGTTTTCGGTGATGTGAATCGCGATCTACCTTAATCAGTGCTTGCGTGATTTTCTTTTTAACCTTTAATAATAAATCGTAATTATGTTAATACTGGTTTACGGTAAGAAAACTACGAACATCTTAAAAGTGAACGTCTTTACTGTACCCAACACTTACAACGTTAATTGTTTGAGAAACAAATAGGAAATTTTATACTAAAGAGTTAAAATAATTAAATTTAAAACTGCTTATTAAAAATTCATATCAGAAAGGATTTTAATTAAGTAGAACACATACACCTACAACCTTATTCAATAATATTGAATTTCAGTTGAGTGAAACATGAACTATGGTATGACTTAATTAACCAATTAGGGTAAGGCGTTTATTGATGATTGAGAGAGAATATATTGAATTTATGGTTTAATGTATGTCTAAATTAAATTAAACACTAGAATTATTAAAAACTAACATAAAATCAACTCAATAGCATATGTCGATTAAGAAATTTTTAAATAAAAGAAAGACAGATAAGATAATTTGGTGTAATATTTAGTTCTATGTCGTCTATCGTTTGTAGTGAAAAACATTTTCTAAATATTGTTGGAATTGTTTTAGACTATTTTGATATTCAGTAAAAATTTAATAATAACAACTTCCTGATAGTATAGAATTTTTAGGACTAGGACAGAGATATCTGGAAACCAATTTCTGTTCTCCTAAATAGTTTAGGATTATAAAGTGAATTAAGCGCAAATTTAAACAATAAATTTAACTGAATACCAAATGTAAATTATCGAGTTAATGAGATAATAACGTGGACAAATCTCCAAATCTATCAAAGCCTTCAGTGCACTGAATGAGCCCTTTTGTGGCTTCTGGCATGCATCTTTTGAATATTCGAATGGTGCACCCTCCCTATTGATTCATCTCAAAGGGAAAACCAGAATATACATATATTCCTGATTCTGAAAGGGATGTTGGGGCGGGAAAAGCGCACAAATCTAGATTCCATGAAGGCGCGGACTGCGGACGAACAGATTTCATCCATATCTTGTGGATGAAAGTGGTCCATTCGATAGTCGGCAGTCCTGGCGCATTCCGGAGACCCAGGATTACCCGATTCCCCCGCATAATTGATGGCCTGTGAGTTTGCAGTTTCCCTTCATTGTTCAAATATGGAAATTCCGGGCGACATATAGTGGAAAGGGAAATTAGGTTAAATCTGGCTGCTCCGTGCAACATCGCCCTTCGCTCATTCAGTCCCTTTCTATATGAATGTATGTAAGTAAGTAAGCGTGGGGTCTCTACGGTGAGCGATTGCCGAACTCGCCGGAAATGACAAATATTCTTTGGAGCTAATGAGTAGTGAAAAATGGATTTTACAGCGGGGCGGGGCCCTCAAGACGGAGGAAGTCGTTATGGTCGCGGCAGTAATTTTTATTAATGGTGAGCACCCTTTGGTGCGTGCACGACCGGCTCTGACAGGCGAAGAAGGGCCGGGCCTTCCGGGACTTCACTTAGACGACCGCCGCCATGAGGATCTCGCGGCCCACGGTAACCCAAGATGAGTAATGGATCTGGTGAATGAAAACCGTAAAATGGGGACGAACAAAAATATTGTCGTTATCGGCTAATGGGTCAATGTCATAAGCAGCTTCCTGCTGGGCACCTCCAACCCTTAGGAGAGGGGGGGGGGGGGGGGGGAACCTGATTACCGTCAGCACAAATTAATCACCCAAATATTGTCCAGGTATAGTAAGCTGATTGGAAATTATGTAATTCGATTACAGTACCGGATCAACTGCTTATGTAATCGATAGTTCTACCAATTCTGGTCAAAAACAGATGGTTAGTCTAATGCTCATGATACCACCGCCCTCTTTCCCCCCCTGGGATGATGCTGCGATCTATTAAGGCCCTAATTGCTTTACTTAGCTCATTAGGCATGAGAATTATGAGCCTGTTCCACGAAACTGCCCGCCATAAGTAATAATGTGTTGCTGATTCCTTTTGTCGAATGCTTAATTTTGATAAATGCTATCACCGTCGCAGTCATTTCACATTGTTAAGCCCCCACCCCTGTCGTATGATGGGATCATAAGGTTTTATGTGCACGGCCTAATGAGCCGGTGCATTACCTTCTTTCACGGTTCGCTGATTACAGTCACCCGGTGATTAGTAACGGATACGTCAAGATGTCAACTTTTTGAGGGTGCAGTTTTCCTGGACTTTTGTATAAAATTATGGGGAATATTGCAACTTCCGTTACATAGTTAAAGTAAAGATTAAGATATGATTTTTCTTTTTAATAAAATTTCTTGTTCTTGTAGCCAAAAAAGAGGAAATAAAAGCAAAATCATTGATTGTTTTGTTCACGTCTTACTATAGACCTTTATTCAGCTACTATAGGGGTCTATTCAGGTTAAGTTGTTCAGTCTAGTTTTAAGCAAATGTATACATAGCATGAGAATATTATACAAGTAATGTACAGGAGTAATCTATATTAATACTTTTGCTTGAATTCAATATGTTTCTTAATATAACTAATACTTTAAAATAGATTTTTTCATTTGAGATCGTTTCTAACTTCTCAAGGTTTGAAAGAAACGCTTGGATTAATATTGACCCTATTCTAATTCGAATTCTATTAGTTCTGTATGGACCGAATATTTGTTTCGACTATGAAAAAAATTTATTTATGATAAAACATAGATATGTATTAATTTTCATTGAAGAATTTCAGTGGTCATATTGCATCCGCCATTTGGAATTTGGAAATGTTGATGACAGATTCGAAATCAGCATATCCATAAACCTCCTAGCGTCGATTTTCAGAGCAATCCCTTGAAGTTTAACATTTTCGGAAGCAATCTTTGAACTATCATTTTGAAACCATAAACTTTATCAAAATAAAATATAGCTTATATGTTAAGTTGAACTATGTAATTCCTTGTGCCAAAACATTAAGGGTATCGAAGGAAGGGGCTAAGCGTGATTGAGTAACAAACAAACAAACAAACAGATAAGGATAGAAGGAAGATAGATAAGAAGAATAGATAAATAAATATCCATAGATAAATGATTTTGTATGCATATTTTAAACCTTTTAAAGCAAAGAAAACACAATCATTATCACAAATACAACAAACCCTACCATTATGGTCCAGTATGAGTTGAGAGTCACAAAGAAAATATTAGAAAATATTATAATAAAAAATGATTTATGAAATATATAGTTTTTTTTATGGTTTCATAAACATCAATGATAAATGTACAACATGATGGTGGTTGACTTTAAGGGCAAATTTTAATAAAGAAGACTACAATTGCGTTCATTTTAAACACTTGAAAAAGCTTTATATGCAGAGTTTAAGATTCAAGTGGACAAAATCTGCAATCTTATGTTTTTAAATGTAAATCGATTGAATTAGAATAATTTTGTAGTTCTACAGAACCAACATTCCATTTCCTTTAGTCGATTTATGGAGTTTATTAGCTTACATTTCTTAAGAGAAAACATATAAATAGTACCGGAATCCATTAGCCTCTTTTCAGGGGTAACCTAGACACATAATTTTAAATATCGTAAACCGGAAAAGCCGGAAAACGAAGTGATGCTACGTGATATACCACACCATCCCTCCTTTTATATTTATGGATTCGTAAACTTGTTAAGTACTTATTTCGAAGATGTTCATAAAATTCAAAAGTTAAATTCAACTTAATCGGATTCTTCGCAATTTGGGTCAATTCCATGGAAAATCCTTCAATAAACAATGAGACTTGCCCTTACCAATGCAGAAATGCAACCCTATATCCCACCCTTTCCCTTCTATTGAGGAACACAAACTCTACCTTGTTCTTCGTCGTATAAATTTGCAAGGTTATGAAATACTTAAAATGTTCGTACATCTTATCGCAAAACGTAGGTACTTATGCAGGAAACGATGGTGATTTTTTTTTCTCCCCGAAAAATAAGGGCAGAGGGAAAGATAGAAAAGGCAGGAATAACGTCGTACAGTGGCGAAATTTAATATTCTGTCACGATTGAAATTTCTGTCTTGACTAAGAACTACTCTTAAAAGAGCCCAATTTCTACAAATATCTCTGGTTAAAATTATTACACCACTTCCACTACGCGGTCCATTCACGTCCAAATATTTTTAAATCTAAAATGGACCAGAAACTCTGTCACCGGAAAACCATCGAGCTGACAGAGTAGGTTTCCTTTGCTCCTGCAGAAGGAAACTTGCGTTCATTTTCAGCTCGCAGAGGCAGCAATTTCTCAAGCTTATCCCCATTCCTCTACAATTTCAACCCTTTTCTATCCTACAGTTAAGGTTGTGTGTTGCACTGTAAGGTAGATAGTTGGGGGCCCCGATGATAAAAGAGGACGGTGCATCTTTCAAGAAAAGTGGCAAATTGTAATGTTTTCGGGAGGAAATTACTTATGGTAGGTAATTGCACCACGTCGACAGTGGCGGTGGGTATCATGAAAGTTGGAAGGGATGGAGGCTATCCGGCTCCGTAGAGTCACAAAACTCATTCATCTCCCACTTTGCCTTGGGGGTTGTTTTCTCAGTGTCGTTGGCAAAATAATTATTCGAGGCAGTTCCCGCTGATGGTAAGATAGCTTTGTCGGGCGTCTAATGGAGGACAAGTGGAAACTCTGCTCCAGCTCCAGCTTCTGCTTCTGCTGAGGCTGCAAAATCTTTCTAGGAGCGCCCAGTGCAGCCCCAGGGGGTTTTTATCGGATAGTGTCGTCATCTTAATGAGTCCACTTTTAGAGTCGGTTGAAGCAGGTGGCTGCTGGTGCTCTCCTTGTGGATAGGAGCGATCGGAACTCGGAAGTAACAATTGTTGAAAAGCGACTGCAAAAGTCATTGAGTGACAAAACGATTTAAGCGGTAAGAGGGAACTCTAATGATGCACTTTCAACGGACTCATGTTCCCATAGTCCATAGTCTTGAAGTGCCGCGTCAGGAATAGCACAAAATCTCTAAGAGTGTTGGTTTGAGATGTGTAAATGTCGCTTAATTGTCGCTAGAAGAGGATTCATGGCTGCAGATGAGCCCTCAACTCTTAGGAAATGTTTGATGTACTGGAAAACAGCTTTTACGGTCTGAATGCTTGTTACAACTACCTGCGTCCGATTCTAGAAGTTTTAAGAGCTCCTGCCGAAGCAATAAAAATTAAGTTACGAGCCTTCAAGATTGTGGTTCTCGCTACCAGAAATATGGCGATAAAATGGAGGGATAATAAAAATGGACTGTTTATGATCTTCAGCTGCTATCTGGACTTTTATGAGCTCGTTTCGACAGCTGCAGAGGTCGAAGTCAATTGCAGTCGCACATAAGCTCTGTCCATAATGTCCTTGAGTTGGGTCAATCTTCTCCTTCCAAAATCACATAAAAAATATAACGAATTCATTTGAATAGCCTCATGATCCGCCTTTTCTTGAAAGTCGTAACTTGTGAAAATAACGATGTCCGAACGACATGTTCTTATACCACTTTTAATACGAATTTATTTAAGGAAAACAACATGAGAGCGAAAATTTATGAATAAAAATCTTTGTTTGTTTAGTACGTTCAATTTAAAAAAGTATTCTATAAATGAAACATACTCTGCACCTTTAATAATTAATTAAAATATTTTAACAATAAAACAAATGACAAAAAATAATTTGTCCAGCCAAATTAATTAGAATTCAGTCTGAAGAACTTTTTGGAACTTTTTTCTTTAAGTCTTTAAAGTGTCTAATTGCGGCTATTAAATTTCATCCAATCACCTCAATTACAAAAATCTTTCTCTCGAATGCCTTTTAAAGATGGAGCCAACAAGAGCCTTATCCGTTGAATTCAAAATGAAGTGCGGATAATTGGAGATAATTACAGTCCTCAATTAGGCCCTTAACGACATCACATCTAGCAACCAATCGATTTCTTTTAAAACGCTCGTTACCGACCAGACAAAGCCTACTTTCAGAAAATCAGAGAATTCTTCCTTTGCCGCCGTACTGTCTGCTGTAAAATTGCACAAACAGCAGGACTAAAAGGCGGTAGCGTCTTAAGGCATCGCTGACGTCGTTCGTCTTCAACATTTTCGTTCGAATCGACATAAAGCGGCCGCGCCTTGATTGCACATTCTTCCACTAATTGGTGCGAAAAGTTGTAATTTTGCAAGGAACTTCACCGTGTTCCCCCTTCTTACGTCTTAGATGCGGCCCCCAAAAATTCCCCCAATTCCCTCAGGTACATTGCCGTCAGCAGTTGCCCAAGTAGTTTACGGCCAAAATTTGAATTCGCGCGCTTCAAAAGTCCATCAGCATTTCCGCTCGCTCGGATATAACTCGATTGCGCTTCGGCAGTGTGCTCTGCAGCACTTTTAATCTTAATTATTCGAAGTTTTCAAGAAAGTTTTCTTGGAATGCTCCAATCGATTTACAGAGCCTTCTGCAATCCCCGTGCAACCCCGGTGGGGGATTCTTACAAAATTTTCCTCTAAGGCATCGTTGGAGCCAAACAGAGGTTGGAAGGGATGGACTCTAACTTCAACTCCATTAGCATCCCATCCGGAAGAAACTCTAGAGTCAAAGATCACAGGATGGCCCTCCCCCCACCCTAACCCACCCGCTCACACACCTGACACTGAATTCTCGTAAAGTTAGTTTTCTCAAAGATTTTCTCCACTAATTGCGAACTTATTGGAATGGGGGAGGAAATTACCTCATCCAACCTCAGGTGTGCACTAATTTGCATTTCACTTTTCCGTGATTTATTGCAATCCTTCCGTTGGCTTTGCCAAGAGTGCGAGAAAGAAGTTTCTTTTTCGCTCGATAAACTCTGTGGAATAGTCAATCGAGCAATCAGCAACCGACAACGATGACGACGGGCTTGGTTTAGTTGTTTCAGGTAGAAAGAGGAACACAATTCGCAGAGGTGAATTATGAAAACCTCATCTACGGCCGTTGCGTAAATTTGCAATTACTCGATTCAATAAAATAGCCTTTGACGGCTCGTTGCCCAGCAAATATGATCCGATCGAGGTCGATGCCGGGAGTTCGGTTGTACCTTTTGCCATGCCATCGAACCGGACCCACCGAATCCAAAGTTTCATTCAATTTTGACGTGGACAATGAACAATAGCTAAAGTGTCCTTATCCAATGGGCCAACGCAGCTCGAGCATACACAGAGCATAAGTGGCTGTACGCACTCAAGCATTTCAGAGATATTTACCTAAAAGCAAGCTATTCACATATTCATTGATCATTTGAAAATTAACTAATTTTTTCTTATACTAAGTTTATTGCATTGTCCGAAATGTATGCATCAAAAAAAGATATTTGTAATAATTCACTACAATTTACTTTGTATTAAAGTACCCTCATATTATATAACCTTCATCTTTTCTTTTTAACATAGTTCAAGATTTCTCAATAACAACAAATACTTGTCGGTCAGGTCGAAAATGATCAGAAGTGTCAAGCGTACCATTTTTCTAGCACCCTAGTAACTTTTCTTTAGGAATTTGTTAAAGTATAACTAATTGTTTGAGAATACCATAGACTTTTAGATAAAAATTTTTAAACAACGTTTCTACAGGGTGGGCCAACTTGGACTGACTGTTTTTAAAAATCATCATCATGTAAAAATAAAAATTATAATAAAAGATTAAAATTACAAAAGTTATATGCATTTTACATCAGTCAGTCCAAGTTGGCCCACCCTGTAGATAAAGTCAATTAAGAAAAAATCGCCTTGTGACATGCGAAATTAAGTTTAGTATTCATTTTTGTTCTGATAGACCACATTTACTTATTTGAAAATTTTTATTAATTTCTAAAAATTGTTAGTGTATTCCTACTGACCGCTGACATTAACAGTCGTTTCATTATTTTTATTTATTTATTTATTTCATATCAAATATTTAAATCAAAAACGATTTTACATAAAAAAATACTTAATATTGTAAATTAATATTATTAAAAATATAGGAAAATATTCGAAAAGGAACTAGCTACCGTACATTCGTAAATGTATTTTAGCCCAGTACTAAAACGTAAAAGTTTCATTCGTTTTTATTTACAGATAATTTTAAAAAAAAAGCGAAATTTAAATAGTCCCATTTTCAACTAAAATAATTATTTCTCAATTAATTTACAAAATAGAGAAAACATTAATAAAATTTTACTAATATCGGTAATTACATTAAGAGGTTGTGCATTTTTTCTTATTTAATTTTAGGGATAAACAAAATAAAAATTAATCTATCTGAAAAGAGAAATAATAGAGGCTCTAATTTTATTACATCCTTCGATGACTCGGTGTCCAGCAAATAGGTATGAATCGATCGGAACCATACACGTAGGATGGGTGTGTGGACATTTACCACTCTACAGAATCGAATTTAACAAATTCGCGGTTCCATTCGATTTGAACGTGGAAATTGGACAATGAACAATGGCACGAGTGTTCTTATCAAATGGCTGGCAAACGCAGCTCGAGCATACCCAGAGCATAAGTGGCTGTGCGCACTGAAGCATTTCTGGGCGTAAAATTTAATTTCGCCGGTTCGTACTTTAGCTAAGTGATTACACAATTAAGAAAATTGCTTCGGTTTCGTTAGTACGAGGTGGTCGGAATCAGAGAGAGTATTCGGGGAATTAGGGGATATGGGGGTACTCCTCCGTCTGTTGTTGGTTTGAATTAATCATAAAGTCAGCCCAAGCCGAACATCACCTCAGGCATACAAATATCCCGAGACCACTTACACAATAATTATTCATCCACCTGTCCGAGGCGTATAGGTACATTTTGGGGTATGGAGGGTGTGAACCCTTTATTCTGGTCCATCCGTGCCCCGTGTCCCGGGAGTCCAGGACATTATGATAACGCCGGGCCCCTCCCGTAAAGTAAACATAGAACAGACGTTCCCGGGCAGTGCTTTATGGCGTACTACACTAAGGTAATACTTTGCAGTAAATCTTAGTAGAGCGGCTCAATAATACATTGTACATCATCCGGGGAGTCTTGGGATGATACTGGAGATGCTGTGTGCGTTATTTGGGTGTAAGACCGCCCTTTTGTATGAATATGGGTCTCTCTAGGTCTGAGGTTGGTGTTGTGGGATTGGCCCCGTAAAATGGTACTGCTCTCGGAATCCTTCTCAGGCAAATCCGGGACCCGTTGATATTTCAGGAATTTCATTTTAACATCAAGTACATAAATAACAATTTCGTAGATCAATACGGTAGGTCTCACATGGAGCCACATTTCGAGGAAGGGTTCTATGTGCTCTGAATACCTTCCATTCATTCCCGTCCCGTCTGCGAATATCCAGCCAAATGCTGGGAGCCATGAAAGATGGTGTAGCATCACCAGAGAAAACTTATCGTCTGCCAGTACCTTGAAGGTTTTCTGGGGATCTATTTAACGGGCGGCAAAAATGCAGCTGCCCCAAAAGCAGGACTCTAGGGCCCCATATACCGTAGTCCAGGACCGAGGGCTGTATGTTTACTTTTATTGGCTGTAGCGGCTGTAGTGGCTGTAGCGGCTGTAGCTAAATTAAATCCTTCAGCTGTTCCTATTTCTCAGTCTGACTGACTGCGGGTGTGGTATATCAGCTTCCGACCAGAACGAGGAATCTGACCACTTTTCGCCCAGCTGGATGGGCTGACCCATAAATGGGGCCTCGGCATTGTGTGAATTCTGATGTGAAATGCTATCGATTCGCCCTTTGAAGTAGCCCAATCGGGCAACAACAAGAAGAAATATATTTTATTTCATCTTAGCCTTAAGACGAGAGTTGAAGGAATGAAAGAAAAATGGATAAAAGTCAATTCGGCCGGTCTAATCGACCAAGGGCTTGGGGGCGTCTACTGGGAAATATGGTGGAAGTCTATATCGGCCGCAAAAAAAAAATAAAAGAAAAAAAAACCAGCCTCAAAAAACCGAAATTTATTTAAGTTTCTTCAGAGAGTTCTTTTTAAAGTGAAAAAAAAATGTAAAAAGAAAACGGGCAATTTTTTATAGCAAAAAATTTAATGGTTCTTCGAAGCGTAGCTTTTGTAGTCTGATAATTTCCCTCAATTTGAAATAATTGGGGGCAACGCTTTTACTGAATTCCCTCACAATTACCTTATGGTCAGAGGGATTAAGAATAACATCCCGCCTTCTTTACCAAAAGTATTGAATTTCGAAGGGACTTATGAATAAAATTGAACTTATTGAACGAATTGCCCATAATGAGGACAAAATTTCAGACTATCTACTTTATGGTGAAATTTAATATCTGTCTTTAATTTACTTTTGATCCAGAAAACTTCTGAAACATTTCAATTCACTTTAAATTGTTATTTACTCTTTGAATTCTATAAAGCCTTAGAGAGAGAAATTTATTTCTCAATTTTATTGTTCGGTTTTAACGGAAGAAATAAATAAAATGAAATAGTAACAACTAAAAGTTAAATGACTTAAATCGAACGTTGATTTATACATTGTTCGAAAACTTTTATTAAATATTAACAATATTTTTTAAATTCAACAAATAAAACATTTTACAATATTTCACTAATCCTAACCATGCTCAGATAAAAATTGAATACCGATAAACCTATACCTTTTCTTCCTCTCATTTTACCTATAATCTAAAAATAGGTTTAGTAAATGACTATACCTAAAAGAAATAATTTGTTTTTTTTAATAATTCCCGTAAAATTATGCAAAAGGTAACAACGGCTTGATATTCTTAGAATATCGATTTTAGCAACAGCTACCTTTAAAGTTTTTTAATTAAGGTAAGGTTGGACATTAGGGGTCCATTAATTTCTGAAGTGTACACCATTAAAGTTTAAAATGGATCAGACAGATTCAAGTTTGTATAACTTGCGGAAAGTGAGAATTTTCTTTTCTCTTAATATCATTTTTAATTTAATTTCTCTGATTTTATAACTATAATAATAAAACTGTAGAAACGCATTGGCTTTACATAGGGGTAATGTAGGAAGGCTAACATAATACTAAAAGACTATTTTTAAAAATTTTGTATATATGTTTGTCTGTTTGTACACGCTAATCTCCAAAACTACTGAACGGATTTTCATGGAAATTTTACCGATAACTTAAGATTACCTCAATGCAACTTATAGGGTTTATTTAATCGAAATCGGTTAACGGGAAAAAGGATCTAATAATTTAAAATATAAGAAGTTTTTTTTACTATGGTTTAGTTCATTGAAAAGGCAACAGTTGTTCTTCATTTTTAAAACCTGCTAAGTTTACCTCCATAGTAACAGTGCCTAGGTAATGGTCAAATATTTTACAATACACTAGAGCGGTTAGAGAGAGTTTGAGCTGAAGTAAAGGACGGAAAGCAAAAATATTGTAGGATACTCGTTATTCCAGAAGAACTCATAATTTAGTTTCTAGGACATGCCAGTAACTGAAGTCTATGCGGACGGAGTCGCGGACACAGCGAAATTTATTTAAGGGGCCATTGATTTTGAGAACTGTAGAAATGCCATATCTGTACATAGAGAATATACGTTTTAACATTACAAAGACGTATCCTATAAACTTTTCCAATGTGCATATGTTTTATAATAGTAATAGTCGTAATATGTAAGTCGCCAGTTAAAACTTTTCGTTCGTAAAAGTGCCAAAAATGCAGAAAATTTCTATAAAATACCGACAAAGTCAAATTCAACCCTCTTTTCCAATTCAAACTTGAATTCTACAATTTTGCTCCTGAAAAGCCAACCAACAGTTAGTCGAGAAATTTTTCAGAAACACTCCTTCCCAGCAAGGGCCCATAAATTTTCCCCGAAAATTTGCATATGATAAGGTGGAAGCTGTGCTATCTGCCGACGAAGTACCTGCCTAATGTGTGTACAGAGCGTGTAGCTGGCATTAGCAAACAGCTTCCACTAAAAGTTTTCATTGTGGGAATCATTTGAGCAGCGGTACTTTCGCGTCTAAATCCATTAAAATCAGATCCCTTAGAGAGGATCCTCCGTTTTAGAATGGCGGGAACTTTTGAAAAATCAATAGAGTACTTCCGGCTCAGCGCGCTGCTTTTTGGGAATTGTAAGGGATAGGAGCGAGGGTTGAAGGGTAAATATTTGCGGTTAGGATCGGTGCCATCAGATTGGAGGGGAGCATGTAGCGCGCTTGTAATGACTAAGTAAACAAATTGTCGCTGCAAAGTAAGCTCCATTGTGAGGGATTTATCACAAAACCACTCAAAACGACTAGAAGCCGCAAATCTCCTTTTCATTGAAATTCTGGCGATAACCGCGGCTCCGCACCCCCCGTATCTGTCGGTATAACTAACCCACAGCCCGCTTAGAAAGGCCAAGGGTTTTTCATTTAGGGGTGCCCAAGTAATTACTCTTCAATCAACCGCCTCACGAAACGCATCAAATTGAGGTTTCGCGTTGCGAATTAACGCGGTCACATCCCTTCAAGGAGGTACTGCTCCTGTCGATGGGTTTCAAGCTTAGGGCCTTTCCAGCGGGGTGTCATGTTACCGTCGTCGCCGCCACGGAAGGGTAATCCCCCTCGCTGACACCGATGTTAGTAACAAGCACTGCCTTGGCCCAAATTCACCACACCTCGAGGCATTCAATTCAGGAGCCCTCTCGAGGGCGATTTGTGGCTTCCCAACGAACCTGGGGAAACGTTCGATTCCGATGAAATATTAATTTCGCGCTGAAGGATATTCATGCGAAGTCGAACGAGATGTCTTAATCCAGTGAAGGGGCGCTAAAAGTGAACCCTCAAAGTTCATCTACACCTTCCCCCGATATTGAGGCAATCACGCGTCGATTGAAATATCGAAAATCCTTCTCCAGTTGAGGACCTGAACTAGTCACTCTCCAGGAGAAAGATATGAAAGAGGAAAAGTTTGAGTCAATATTTTCATTTATATAGTCCGGAGCCCAAATATTGACTCAGGCAGTGCCAAGGCTCAGAATTTCCATATAGAGACATTTGGAAACTGCAGGCATATTGTGGCACTGCATTTCCCAAGAACTTGCGGGTTTTATCGATGAATACGAAATTTCCAGCTGTCCGGGTGTTGTGTTTGCCCTGGATAAAAATCAAACATACCCCAGAGTCGCAGAAGTATCTAGGCTTCCTGATCCTAGATTTCTTAATTCCGGGCAGAATCACGGCTCTTGTACAGTATGCCCGAAATGAAGGTGGAAGGCAGGACATGAAGATATTTTCGTTGCAAAAATCATAGAATTTCAGAATTGAGCACTTTGGGAATTTTTCCAAAGATGGAAGAAAATTATTCAGGGAATTTATCTTATGTCGATTTTTGGTGAGGGGACTCTATCACTGAGATTTTAATTGGATTCTGGATATTGCATTTTTAGTGATTTCATGTATGCTACGATTTTACCAAAAATCAGAAGTGGGGTTTTATCTGCAGATGTACGTTATCTCAGAAAATTCATTAATATTCATAAGATAAATTTCAGGAAACTTTCTTTTGATAATAAATTCAAGGAGAATTAGCACATAGAGTTCAAATAATATAGAAAGGCTTTAAGACTTTGGGAACGGATAACGAGAAAATATCTTTAAAATATTTTTTTCAACCTATTCACGGACGAACTGTTATTGTAGTTGTGGTATATTAAATAACAACTAATAAGAAAAAAACAGATTAATCGAAAAAATGCCTGGTCCTTTTAAGCGATCTAAGAATCGACTCAATTTTTGGCTTCTCGTTATTATATATTTATTTAACTTAGTAATAATATTAAGAAATTAAAGACTGAAATCCCTTGATTTTTACTTATAGATTACAATAAAAAAAAGTTCTGAGTTGACATAGAATTGCGGAGGAATTAAAGAGTTGTTTCTTTCTTCAAAAACTTATTAACTATTAATTAAAAATGAAAGTGAATTAATTTGAGTATTAATTTGGGAATTACTGGAAAAAGCAACGATTTAGTCCAGGGGACTGGATTCGAACCTGCGACCTTTTGAGTTAATGCTTCGCCTGTCTAACCAACTGTGCTACCCGTAGTGACTTGTCGCCGATGTCTTTCAAGAAATTTTTGTTCTAAAGAAGTGAGTTCGATTGATCACATGTTTTTTATTTATTTTTTTGGCAGGGTTCTGATTATATAGGCTTATTTTAATTAAGGTTTGCTTAATTCTATAATAAAATTCTTACTTTTGTATAACAGAAGAGCTCACCTAAGGGTACCCAATTTGACGGTGAGTTCTCTTCATTTTTCCAGGTATTTTCCGCTATTTTAGTAAGATTTCATGAAAAACCTCATAAAAGCGGAGGTCCCAAGTCAACGACATTTACATTGAGTTTGTTTTGCTTTTTTGTTTTTGTGTTGTTTCCAGAACTAAATATTTTTTTGTGGAACACTTTTAAGCGGTGTGTCCCCAACTGAAACTGTTCGCGACATTCGTTAACTACGCGCCAGACTGACCACAGTCACTCAGAGCTCAGGTAACCGGGCGGCGCAAACAGGGCCCCCCTCTCCCAATAAGCCCCATTCTGTGACTTACCTGAAATCCATAATGCATGAACCCGTCCACCGTTGCTGTAACGGTAAACATTTGGATGAATGCAAAAATTAGACCGTGAAGACGATGAAACGAAAGAAGATCTCGCGTCTTTGCCATCGTCTTTGTCGTCGAAATCTGCTGAGGGAAGTGGGTTGGGTGGGACCCCAAAGATGTCAATTAGGTACGACACGAAATCACGACAGTCATGAGGTAATTACCGCATTAAAGAAAGTCATTGTGGCATACCAGCTTGCAGGGTAGCGAAGCCGGCATCGACTAGAGATGCCATCCACCCTGAGATCCAGGATCCGGGTCTAGGGTCTCGGGACACGGGAGTTCCATTAGGGGAATTGCCGTAGCCCGCCAGAGTCAGTCAGCTGTCGCGGACTCGTTTAATTCTGTTTACACTTTATTCAGTTCGCCGGGTATCAAACGGCAGTCGTCGGTCCGGGCTCAGCAGCAACATGCACTCTAACTCGGCTCCAAGCTCCACTGCGCCGCTCTGAAGCACCTATTCCCGTGCGGGAGGGGCTCAGCGGGGGCGGGTAAGGTGGCTGTATCACCTGGAAAGTTCTGGTCTTAAGCACACGACAAAAGGAATCACGCCAGTCGAATAAAGCATCGAACCATAACCAGGTGATTGTTCAGTCACAAAAAAAAAAATTGTTCATAAATGAAAATGAGCCCATTCACTGAAGCTGTTGCGAGCGAAGCCCCGGGGGAAAGCTCCTAAGGGGATTTTCATGTAATTCTGACGACGCACGCTGAATTTTTTGTTTGGCCCGTAAAATATCAATAAAATGGACATTAGAGGGTAATTTAAAGAATGGTAATTGTGGGTTTTAGTCTGCAATGTCGGTCTTATTTTTACCTACCTAACACATTCCACAACTATATCGGATAGTCATAGCATAGCGTTTAAAATAAAGCCCCTAAAATACTCAGAATTCTTCAGTTCTTAGGATGAGAAAAGACCCACACAGTAGACATGAGACTTTGGTGGTATTTGAGATTTATCTACCTTAATCTCTTTTCAGTAGAGCTCTTGTATTAAGTTCTTAACATTTTTTGATAGTCCACTATACGTGGAAGCATAAATTTAATATACACAAGCTTAATATTGCTCATATTTAACAAGTACAAATCTCAGAAAAATTAATATAAGGCTAATATTTTTAGTATCCAAAATAGTGTTGATCATTATGGATTTCGAAACTTCTGATTTTAATAGAGAAAGCATTTAACTCATTCTCTAACTCAGCTACGGGCAACTACAAGTTACGTAGCTAGACTCTGAATTATTGAATTTTAAAGATTTTCTCAGTTTTAATTTAAGTTTTATATTTCCTCTTTCAAAAAAGCATTTAAAAATTAGTAGATATTTGTTCTAAAGCGAAAAAACTCAGGTAATTAAAATTATATCTGCTTTAATACGTTCCCTGCCACGTGTACCGAAAACAGTACACAAATGAAAGCTGTCTCCTACCAAATGTATTTTTACATTTAAGTCTCTCACGAAAACTTTGTTGAAAATTCTGGCAGGGAACGTATTAACAAACGAATTCAGTGTTGCTCTGCAACATTCGACTCGTAGACTACAAATTAAAAACATTGTGCAATTTTACATTTCTCTCCTTTATTTCAAGCAAATTAGACTAAATTAAGAAGTAACATAACATTTTAAATAAAAATTAGCGTTTGCAATAGTGGCTGATGTTAAAATTGTGCCAGAACGTCTAAAATTTGTAAAACTGCCAGGGTCCGGTAGTCTATCATGCAAATATTTAGTTATCTAGGGTTAAAAAACCGTGCGACTTTCAAATTTTGAAAACAATAGTTTTTATAGAAAGAGAAAGTATATCATATTAAAATTTTGCAGGTATATTTACAATTGTTATTTTGGAATTATTATTACAAATTGTTTTCGATTTCTTGGATTGTAGTTCATGCGATAGTCATATATGTGTAGGACAACATATTAAAAAATCAAAGTAATCAGTCGAGTAAGTTGTTTTTTAACTCTCCGTGTACCAGGTGGGGTATGACATATCCCAGTCTTTAAAAAATCGCATTAATTTTTTGTTCATTTATTACTTAAAAAAGTTTTAAAAATGCTAAGTTAGTTGAGAGTTTAAATTTATATTCCATGTATATATTCAAAAAATGATTGACATGTATGTATGTATGTATTGCGTCCGTAAGAATTTCCTCCGTCTCATACTCCTCCTGCAGCCTCAATTTCTCATCACTACTATCTGTTTCGATTTTTTTCAAAATTCTAAAGTTATAGGTCCCCTTAAATATAGAAATTTTTGGTTTTTGTATAACCGTACCACCAGTGTAGTTCGGCCATATAAATGCCAAATGCTTCGAAAATAAAAAATATAACAAAAATGTTTCCCCATCCCCCATCTAATCAAATTCTGTTGCACTGAACGTAAATAAGGGGAAAATGAAATTACCCAAGAAACGTATGTTGGTCAGGTTTGCCGGCTGCATAATTCGATAGAATCGAGAACAATCCGTTCCGGATCCGCATGATGTGTTCGACATATGTCGGCGACCCCTCCCCCCTCCCCCCCAAAGACCATATCTCCTTGCCGTTGTCGAGCACCAGGCGGTGGCGGCGGCGGCATTCCCTGAATTAACAAGATCGGCTCGGATTAATATGTGCTTGGATTAATAATTTATACGCCATACATCAATGTTGGACGAAATGTATTCAGATCAGGATAGAGGGGATACTCTGCAGCTCGCTGACGAACAGAATCTATTTAGCCTCCCGGTCACGGTGGTGCTCCAATCCGGTCCAGATCCACCACAGCTCTTCGACTTCCTTCCCTTTTATGCGCTACATAAGTTCTAGGCTAATTTACATGGGTAATAACAAGGGCATTGCTGTTTTTGCATTAACATGTCAATCATTGTGGACAGTACCGCCTTCAGTGTGCATAGACTGGACACGAGAACCCCCTCTCCCTTCTCTATCCTCACCACCCTGAGGTGCACTTGAATAATTGCAGTAGGAACTCATTAAGTAGAGCGGATCTCTTCGGGTCAGCCCCCTCCTCACAACGGGGCATTAGTTCCTATCGATGGATGGGTCCGGGCTCGAGACCCTTTGCAGAGTAATTGAATGGATTCAGAAGGGAATAAGGGGAAAAGAAAGGATGAGTGGGAGATGCATTCCTGGAATACCTTTCGTCCTCATTATGCAGCGACTGTCGCCGTCGAGATCTCCCCATGGAGCGGCGATGGGTCTGGACCCCGTAGGACAGTCAAAGCTCCAATTTTCTGGCATTGGAGCGCCAGGTGAAGAAGAGAGGAGGGGGGGGGGGGGGGGGGGCTTTCCTCTGCCGCGCCAAAATGCCGCACCAAACGAGACCCCCGAAACTTTTCTGGAGCACTTTAAAATATTTTCCATGCCGACTATCAGGGCGACTGCTGGCACTGTTTCGTTCCTCTTTCTGCATATTTATGAATGTGGCGCAGTGCCCGGGGCCGGGCCGTGCCCGTTTCAAGCCAATTTACGACCTCGAAAACTCTTCATACACGGGGCGAATTTAATTTTCGTTCGTTTTGCGTTTTTAAAGTTTATATATTTACTTTTTTTTCGCTTAACACCTTGAGGAGCCATGCCCTACAGGAGAGGATGGTATGGCTAAAGGAGGGGCGGAGGGGAAAAGAGGGGAGGATGGTAGTGAATACTTCACTGAGGGGGTAAAGCAGGGGCTATCGGGGGTGCGGTCATTATTTAACGCGCTCACAAAAGGGTTGGTGGTTTTTAGCGCTGAAAATTATTTAACAACTCCGGGAACAATTGTTGCGGACGTGTGAATGCTTTATTGAGTTGAAATTCAGTTTTTCATAGCTGCCGCAAGCAACGTGAGGATCAAAATGATGGAAAAGTTGAAAGAGAGGGGAGGGTAGGGGAAAGGGTAGTTGGCAGAAATTTTAAGGGATACTTTGATATATGCGGAAAATAAAAAAAGAACGGAAATTTTTTCTACTTTCCGGTGTTAATTATTCACTGCTATGCCAGGGACGCTTGACATGTTTTTTTTTTCATTTTTCCACCGACTACTCAAGGGTATGACGCCCAGGAATGAAAGTATAAAAATGAATTTTAATTGTTTTATTTTTAAGTAAAGAGGGTCAAAAGGTTTAAAATACACTTTAATTTTATACAATTGAATGAACAACATCCCTTTTAATGTCGTCATATTTTCAATTCTTGAGGTAAATAATTTTAAGCATAATAAGGATAACTAATTAGTCTTTTTGTATTTTATGGTCGTAAGTATGCCTTATGGGGTTACATGAATTTTGAGACCAAAACAAAAGCATATTTTCTATAATTTTTTTGAACAAACTAAATGAATTACTTTGAATAACATTTCACAAATTGTTGTTGTTGTTAGCTGGTACAGGACTTGTTTAAAACAAAAATCCGAACGTTTTCTATTAGCAGATAGCAATAGCCCTTGGTTGAATAAAGGATTTTGAAAAATACTAAAATTTGAATTTTTGGCATAGTTTCGTGCAAAAATTTCAATTTTTTGCAAAAATCTAGTCACTTGTAAGGCTTGTAAAATGAGTTGTGGTTAACGAAAATAAAAATCGTTATATTACAAGTCAATACAATTTAAAAGCTTTGTGCAAAATTTTAGACTGATTGATTGACTCGTTTTTGAAATATCTCGCCTACCGGCTATAAAAGTGGTGCATTGAGAAAAACGCGTTTAAAGTTTTAGGATTTAACCGATCGAACCTCATAAGGGGCTACAGTTTCACTCAGATTGAATTAAAACTTTCAGGAAATATTCCTCATATAATGTCTTATTTATATATATTTATAGCAAATTTAATATATATATATATAAATGTATACTATACAATACAAATTTACTAATTAAGTGCAAGAACTTACTGCATTCATTCATCTTTAATAATTTCGAATGGCCTGGGTAAGACTTAAGGTAATGATACTTTTTTAATATTGGGAGAAAACTACTTTTTATAGAAGAAACCCAATGAGTAAATTAAAAATAAGGAACTATTCTTGCATACTAATTAAAGTCTAACTATCCTATCATCTACGTAATTCCCTAATTCGGGGATTTTCAGACCATGAAGATTTGTCAAAGAATTTTGTCGACAATACGTTTTAATTTATATGTTATTAACCCGACGTTAGCACGTACATGTAGTTCAGAGGTTGAAAAGTGCCATGGTAAATTGAATATCACTTTAAGAATTTTGTTTTGTAAAATTTGTAATTTCTTTAAATGAGTCTTTGCGCATTGAGACCAGATCGGAGCAGTATAGAGCATAAGACCTTGAAAAATTACTTTTTAGATTAGATTAGTTTATTTTCCAGGTTTAACGTAGAACTTCTGTTTATAAATGGATAGATTGTTTTTATTAACCCTTAAATATCGCAAAAATCGATTTTTTGAAGTTTCAAAACCTATGTACCTTTTATCATTTCCAAGCGTAACTGATGATACTAAAATAATGTTGTTGATCTTACTTAGGTTTTTAAAATAAATTTAAGCTTCTAGAACTCAAAATCTAGATTAAAAAGGTTACATACAAGGGAGTCTTGAATAGGCCCATTGAGTCAGCCAATTGGGCGGTACAGTGACTCGGCCAATATATGTTTTGAAAGCATATCATATTGTTATAATGTCCTACAAAAGAACATACAGTTTGAAAGAACGTTCACCTCGCCGTGGATCACCGGTGGTTCACAGGCATTGTTTCAATCAATGAACCACCGGTGGTTCACACTTAGTTTGCTCCGTCTGGCGGATAACGATAACATAACGCAAACAATCACAGTCAGAAAAATAAACAACTTATCATCTAGTGCATGCGAATAATAGAGACTTTGAAAAAATGCACCAGATTAAACGAGTTAAACCTAAAGGGTATTATGGGTGATATATCACTCGAGGAAAATTTCTGCTCCTAAATTTTAGAAGTACCTAACGATTTTTAACGCTGATTTTTCTATAATACCTACGTTTGTAAGGTTACTATAAAAATAAAGTTGTATAACATTTAATAACGCTAATAATATATTTAATTGCATTTAATTTAATTTATTAAACCTAAAAAATCTATAAGCATGTTAGGGGGATCGAAAAATAATTTCGCTTCTGTACATGTCGATATTTTGTCATACGAGTTGTCATTGTGTACTTGAAAGTCGGAGCAAAAACTTTAAGTTTAGAGTAACTTGTTTACTTGTAAATAATTAAATCCTTTTTTTTGCAATTTATGATGAAATGGGCAGCCAAATACCAGAAAAGGTACATATCCGGCATTGTATGCTTTTTGATTTTTACAAGGGTAGTAACGCAACGATTCCGATGTTTATCCAAACGCATTAGACGTTCGTAAAACGCCAAAGGTGGTTTTATAAGTTCTAATCCGATAATTTCGATCTTTGCGAGTTAACGATCAGGAAGACACAACAACTTTAGATATAGCATTTTAAGGGTGGAAGTATAAGCAAATCCATGTCAGACAATTGATGACAAATTGTCTAATCAACCTTGTTCGGCCATCCAAAAACATTTGGAACAGATTGTTAAAGTAAGCTGTTTGAATTGAATGTAGAAAAATGATATCACTTTCTGGTTCCCCTAATATACTATGGGGAAATTTCACCTTATAACCTTGACGTAATTAGTTGGATGATACATTTTAAGACTTAAAAATGGAGAAAGTTTTAGAAACAGTAACATCATTACAAACAATTTTTCCAGGTCGTGTCATCTTCCACTTCGTAGACCAAAGAAGTTGCGATTTAACTTGTTTTGGATTTCTTCCTCTGTAGTTTATTTTTAACCCTTTGCACTCCGTTGTATCCTCTTAGGAGAGATCGTAATTCTAGCATATCACTCGGATGTCAGGGGACATTAAAGTTTATTAGTGATTACGAAGAATTAACTTATTCCAGCGCAACTTTTTGAGACATGCATATCTCCTTGAAGTTTTGTCTTGAAATGGCACAAGAAATTAAATCAAAATATAGTAAAACTACTAAGATATATAAAAAAATATGTGTGTTTTGTGTCAGAAGAGAATATTAGATGTGTACTTACGACGGTCCGAGTACTTTTCTGCGGCACTTGAAAAAAATGATAAGGAGGGTTTGTAAAAGAAAGTTTTATATACGAGCATACCTCACACTGTGTAGAAAATACCTAATAGCAAGCATCAAATTACTTATTATTGTCAAACGTGCACAAATCACAATGTACAAGATTATAAAAAATAAAATATTGTTTCAATTCATATAAGTCCAATATCTTTAAAATACGTTACTTGGTTCCAAAACTTTACTAAATAATATGAGGGTTCGTAAATGTACGTTTCTACTACAAAGTTGCGCTTAGTAGGTGGTAAATAACGTCCGAAATAGTTCGGAGTGCAAAGGGTTAAAAAATAAAGCCTATGAGAACCACCCTAAGACGATTAAAGATCTCCAATTAAAAATTGAACTTCAAATTCAGGAAATCCAGTGACCCTTACTCTAAAACGTCTTTCGAAATTTTCTAGAAATAATGTGTACATGCCAGCAGAGCTTTGGTAACCTTTTTGATAGCATTTGTAGTATGTCTTTTTATTTATTTATTTATTATTGGATTATGTTGGATTTATATGCAAGTACTAAACAGGAATAGAATATTCTTTAAGATATGTTATATCAAATTTACCGTAATAACAATTTATTAACAGAGTAATACTTTTTCATAAAATACCCAATGGAGTTTACCTTGAGTATCATTCAAAATTGGGTATCACTCAAAATTCTGAAATGTTCGTAATTCATTAAAATCAGAGTCAAATTCATAACTTCTGAGGTAAAGTAGTCTTCAGTTCCCTTGATACCCTTTGAAATCAGGGGCCTGTGAAATTTGTCTCTTGAGTCAAAATTTGTCCTTTAATGCATAAATTAGAGAAAATTTACGGATGATGAGACTAAAATCCTTATACCCACTTAGCAACTGGAATAAAGGTTCTTAGGTAATAGCAACAGGTTTCATCCCCTGAATATGATTAACTCAAGTTGCCCTCAGTTTCACTAAAGTTATCTAAACAACCAATTTAACAAATCCCATGATCTTTTAGAACAGTGTATACTAATGGAATATAGCATAAAATACATAATTTAAATGAAGTTAAGCGCACCCCAGCCTCCCCCCCCCCCCCAAAAAAAAACAGTCGAGAGCCTTCCAGACATTTTTCGTCATTAACTCATAATCGGGTGAAGAGCACCCTGTGATAACAACAGTTCCCAAAGGTGGTGACATCAGGAGTAAATTTTGCCTAATTATCATATGCTCGTGACAAGCCTTATGCTGAGTCTTACAAAGAAAAGAAGCAGATTTATGCGCCCCATTTCATCCCCTCTCAAAAAAGTCTGAGAAAATTCCCTAAAGATAGATTCCCCCGCTCAGTCCCGAACCAATTCCATTATCTGAAAATATACAAAACCCTTGAAGCACTTCTCGCTCCATCAGACACATAATAATTTCCACGTGAAATCAAAATAATCCCAAAACCAGACAGGGAAGGTTGTGTATCTTTTGTGGAGTTAAACATCAGCGCAAATCAATTTCACTTAGCGTGAAAAGAAGTCAAAAGGATGCGCGGGAGGGTATGTGTGTATAGTCCCATATACTACAGTTTTAGGGGCAGGGGTTTGGTGTTCTGGGGAATTGAGTGACTTCATACCACATCAGACCCTATAACAAATCTTGCATTGTGCTTCCCTAATAGCCCTTGCCAGGGGGCGGTGCGCGATGGGGGCAGCTCGTACAACCAAATCCAATTTCCCGAGAAGCCAATAATTCCTGTCTTCCCCGAATAACACCTTCTCACGTTCCGCTCAGACCTGACAGGTACAAGTCATAAATAACGCTCTGCCGGCTCATGTCGCCCCCCATCTCTTATCTCTTTTCAGGAATAAATTGCTTCCAAAGATTTGCTGAGCAGCCGAAATACACGGAGGTGAATCCAGGTCAGGACGCACTTCTAACATGCAAAATAATCGATAAGAGGGGGACGTGCTCCTGGCAGAAAGATAACAAGGTAATTATGGGAGAGCAGAGCTCCCTTAGGGCACCCTATAGTCTCCTCCCCCTTATCCCACCTGGAATAGCGCGGACCGAGGGCCGCCCCTGCATAAGAATCCTGGACTTTGGACAAGTTAATTAAGGGACCTCTCCTCTCTCACCTGGCAATACATTTTCGTTTCAGCCGGTGGGCATCTACCCAAAGAAGTACGAGTGGGCTGGCACCTCGATGATTATCCACCAGAGCATGCAGCCCCCCCACATTGGGGGCGATTGCTCCCTATGGATCCGCTCAGCAACCCTAGACTTTGACGACGGCCTCTGGGAGTGTCAGGTGACAGCAAGCGATTTTACGACCCAGGACGCCCTCACGAGCCAACCGGTGCGGCTTGTGGTTCGAGGTATGTAGGACACGATTTGTACAAGATGCCCCCAAACACCCCGCTCTCGCCCTTAGACTCTAGCCCTAGCTCTAGCCCTTCCTTGCCCGACTGTCAACCCAGAAAGACAGGTGGTAAGACGGGGAGCGACTAGTTTACGCCCAACCTGCTTGAACTCAGAGTTCACGTTAATTAAACCTCAAAGAGGTGGCAATTACGTCTGTTGGATGACTCATTTGCTACTTTTTTTTCTTCTTCTTCTTCTTCTTCTTGTCCTTCTTATTTTATACCTTGTCTGACGATTTTGTGTTTCGGCATTTACTTCCAGTGGCCCCCCAGCGACCCCGGCTGGAGCACGAAGGTGTCCATGTCCCGCCTGGACACAATGTCACCGTGGATTCAGGAGCGGTTGCAACGGTCAAGTGTATCTCGCACTATGGGAACCCGCCAGCCCTGCTTAAATGGTTTCTAGGTAAGTTATCCAGAATTATTCCCAAGAAAATTGACTAGCTTTACTAGTTTTAAATTTTTAATGGACAACGTTTATAATTTACCATAAATTTAGTTAGTACAATTAATGAAAATTTTAAAAATTAACGATTCACAAATAAATTTATTCAACTCATTCATTTGAATTCAGTTTGAATGTTGTTTTTAAAATTGTGGAATTGTTTGTGGATGATTAGCATACAACTTACCTTTCAAATAACCCTACAAAAAATAATCAAGTGGTGTTAAAACCTAACTTCTTTGTGGGCAAGGAACTTCACAATTTTTTTAAATTAAGCGATCGGTAAATTTTGTTGACAATAAAAGAAGTATAGCACGAACTGTATGGCATGTCGCACCATCTTGTTGAAACCACAGTTCGTTGACACCCAATTCATTCAATTTGGGCTACAAAAAAACCGGTTAACATGTTGCAATAACGTTCCCCATTCACTGTAAGGGTATTTTTCTGTTCAGTGACAGTGACCTTTGGAGGATAAAGTTCTGCTTCGTGAATAATATGAGGATTCTCTGCTCCTCAAATTCGACAAAACGATCAATAATTTTGCCAATTGCACAAAATGTTGATTTTTTTTAACAACCAGTTTCATAGTAAATTTGGACAATCAAAATACGCTGTTGTGTTGTTAACGACTCCATGATTATCAATGGCATATTTTTAAATTTTCATATGTCATAGAATTTTTCAGATCAAATAACATTAAGTAGTACTAAAAAATATTAGTTTTCACGAAAATTACAATTTAAATAATTGCTTTTTACATACGACGAGTATACTCGTCATATCTCAAAATATTGTCATTTATCCATGACGTGTATACTCGTCAAAAACAGTTAACTGGTTAACAGACTTGTCACGTTTTAATGAGTACGATAAAATATTAAAACTTTGCCTGTAAGATCATAGTTTATAATTTCATATCATAGAAGAGATCATTAAATAATTTTAATATATAGAAAAATATGACCAATTTGAATAAAATGGAATGGTTAAAAAAATTGAATTCTATTTGTTTTTAAGTTGGTATGAAAATCGATTTGAATTTTAAGGGAAGCATAAGGGTAAAACTATATTGATTTTGGTGTAGCAATTTTTAAATCCTTTAAGTTGTATAGCAATTTTTACCTCCTTTAAAACCAGAGATGTTAAGGAGCTTGTATTTCTTGGTAAACTATTCATAAGCATCTGTAAAATCGATTTTCTATAAAATTACCTCGAGTGAACGACTTGTAGCCAGAACCTCTTAACATTTAACCATAAATTGCAGGTGACCAGGAAATTTCACCGCTGGGACCGCAAATAAATTCAACGGAACAGGATAATCCGAGAACGTGGTCAGCATCTGCCGTGGTCCAGGTGCCGGCAATTCGTGAACGGCACGGTGAGATGCTCAAGTGCATTGCACTGCACGAATCGTACGCGGCAAAATCTGTCGCCGTTGAAGCCCGAATGGATGTTAAGTGTGGGTAGATCTGTGCGTGATTCAATGAGGTAAGATTTGAATTTGGGATTTTTTCCGTTTTACAGATGCACCCACCATCCGGCTTCTGGGAGCGCCCGAGATCGATCTTGAGGAAGGCAAGGACACTCTCATCTTGCGCTGCGAAGCGGACGCGAATCCACCGGCCAGCATCGTTTGGAGAAGAGCTGGACGGTCCGAAATCGCTAGCTTGCAGGTGGGTTACTGATGGATTCCTGGTATCGGCGTAAATTATTGAGCGGTCTGAAGGGTTTAGGAAGGATTTATAATAGCCACCGGGCGGATTGGGCCATTTCATCGCAACTATGGTAGGGGTTTGATGTGATTTTAATTGAACTTTACCTAGATAATGCGAAAATGGACAGATACCCTTAGGCTGGGCTGGCGCACTAATTAAAGAAATTGAAAAGTTTTTGTCCAAACCCCTTCACATTCTTTGACAAGTTTTATTTTTAGATCACAGAACTCCTGGAAATTGGAGAAAAGGTTTTCATGTTTCAGTTACCTAAACTTCGATTTTAATAATGTTTCATGCTCACATCTACCTATCTAGATGTATTTGGATCACCTATCATCACAAATGTCTTCTTCAGTATTCTGTCTAAATGAAAACTTTACTTAGATAGATAACTTAAGATAGAAGTTTAAATTTGTTAGTATATTTAGTCCTAACTAAACTGTGATATAAAAATATTACTGAGACTATTACATGTCGGATGGAGCAAGCATTTCAAACAAATTTAGGATATTCTAAAAATAACCAAACGAAAAAGAACAAAATATCCAAACAATTTTGAACTTCTATCACAACCACAAGTTGGAATCGAACTTGGGCTTCTAGACTGATTGTTCAACAAGTTGCCAGTTGAACTTCAAAAACTGATTGATTTTGTTTTGAACTTTAAAATTTCCATTCCTTTGTATTCACATTAAATAATTTCGTTATTTAACTCAAGATATTTATATTTCTTTATAAAACTCTGGTTTTGATCCAAAACCGTACAGTTTTACTTAAATCCAAAGCCGTACAATTTTACTTAATATTTTTATAAGGAGACATTTCAAAGAAAATGTTTTTCTTTAAATGAGATACCCGAATTAGGAAAATTTACATTCTTATTATTTGGTAACGTTGTTTTTTTTTATAGTTACCTAAAGTCCAATAAATTAATATAAATAAGTAAATAGTCAAAGTTTGTGATCATTTGGGAAATTCAGGATAAATGAAATGTCGCAAAAAAGGTGAGAGCAGGTGTGGGATAGAAAAATTTCAGTCTTTTATAAATTTCCCAAAAATTTCTTATACGAAAAAAAAAATTGAATATTTACTCTCTATGGTACGTTAAATTGCATTTTTAGAAGTTAGACCAATCCCTCGGCACGGCTAGAACTATGTAACGAACCAGCCGCGTTCAGCGAGTCAGCCCCGATTAACTTTCTTCTAACAAACGTTTGGTGGAAACTTTAAATTGCGGAAAATACCTTCAAGATTGGTACCCCTCCCCACCCCTTGGGGGTCCACCTTTCGAAAAGTTTTCCTACAATTCTAAGAGAAGTGCTGAAAATCTCGAAGAGCATTTCACGCTAGAATCAAACTTTTTGGGGCCATCAGAAATCATAAAAGCCTTTTGGGAGAAAGAAGGAGGTCCACTGGACAAAGTAGGCTATTGACCGACCCATTTCCGACCTGCGCCCCAAATGCATCTCTGAGTTTTAAAACAAACATTGAATTTTACTTGAGACTTTTATTTATTTTTATTTTATTTTATTTTATTTTATTTTATTTCAGGAATCTCTCCAGCTTCGACCTGTTGGACGACGGGATGCCGGGCTCTACACGTGTCAGGCCCAGAACTCAGTTGGAAGTTCGGAACAACTTTCCATCCAGTTGGACGTGAAATGTACGTAAAATGAGGACGCCAACTTTCTGCACCGAGAGAAAGCCCCTCAGGGGAGAGACTTCTTTGGCAACTTAATATCCATTCCCCCTCCCCCTCTCTCCCCAGTAAACCGTATATCTGTATTCACCGACGACCCCATTTTGCGACGTTTCGCTATATTTTATGAATTTCCCTCTCTCATAAAATAAAAAAAACCAACTTTTCCATTTTCTTGCAGATCCGCCCCGAATTTTGTCAGCTGGACCGGATCGGCTAACGACAGCCCCTCTCTTTAGTCCGGCTGCATTTGAATGCCTCGCCGAGGGCAATCCGCCGCCAACGTACAAATGGGTCCAAAGGTATTGTACTGCACCTTAAAACTATAGAACCTTATTTTCCTTGTACACCCCACCCGCGCATTTTTACCCATTAAATTCTCTTGCCGGGAGAAAATCCATCAAATGCCCCAAGGAACATTGGGAGGGGGGGAGCTGCTCTAAATTTTCCACAAACTTTTCAGAGCAATACCCACGCTACCCACCGTCGCTGCCATGCCACGCGTCGTCGATCCAACCTCCTGACAAAATGAGAACCTTGTGGTACTCGGTAGAAAATTGGGAAGGCGGGCAGTAATGTTCTGCAGGACTTTGTCCTTCAGGCAAATTTTGTCCTGTGTTGTGTGGAGCCATTTTCCAACGATTCTTAATCCCCATCCCCATCCCCTCTTATTTCTTTCAAACCTCCAACTCACCCCAATTGTTGGGATTTTCCCATCGGCTGTTTGCTTGCTGTTTTCACGGCTCTGTTAATTTTCCTTCCGTTTGTCGTGAAGCGCTTGTTTCGTCGCTATTCCTATTTTTTTTACCCCCACCAAAAACCCCACAATCTCCTCTCTAGTTCATTTTGTTTTCTTTTTTTTTTTTTGTGTTATGCCGGCAGCTTTCATCGACGGGGGAGAATTCTACCCATTACTGGCAATAATTGCGAACTCATGTTGCAGCCACCATCCCCCACCCTTCCTCACTAAAGCAGCATCTTCGGAAATATCCCAACTCCTTGCTGTGGGGATTTGAAATTGTTTCAAATCCTCCACCAAGGTTAGGAGCAGGGTATGGTGGCGGCACGCGGGCAGCTTCAGGCTCCAGGAAATCTGTTCCTCGTTTGCCAGTCCAGCCCTAGAAAATTTTCCAGAGCGCCTGGATTAGTGGTGCCCTCGTGTCCCGGCCCGGAATCCCAAGTTGTTGACATTTTCTAATTGCTTGGAGATCCCTGTCCATTTCCCATCCAATTTTTATTTTCCTCCCATTTGATATGGGTCATGGTAGAGGAGGGTCAACGATGAGTTCAATTTTTATGATTCATAACGAGTCCAACATCCGCCTACCTTCAAAAATGTTTTCTTCCAGGAAAAAATAAAAATAAAAATGAAAACACGGTAAAGGATAAGGTTGGATGGGAAAAATGAAAAAATAAAGAAATGTGTCAGCGGACAGCCTCTCCTTCAATGTCGCCTTGTGTTTCTTCTGGAATGGGTTTATGGGATCAATCCGTCGTTTTACCCAATTTTAGGCGGAAATTTTAGTCGAATCAACGTTTACGGGCTTACACCGATATACTGCGGGTTTTCTTTTAGATGCTGTCGTACCGCTATGAATCAGCCCTTTAAGTGCCCAACCATCAAGGACATGGCCCCGAGCACAAGTTGACACATGTTGAATATTTCAGGACATCAAGGAGTTTATATTGTCTTTTGAGTTGGTCCCAAAAGAAAAAAAAAACGGACCCTTATACCAATCCGTTTGAAAAGGATAGGGTGGTAAGGGTAAGACTTCTTTGAAATATAATTCTAAGAAAGATTAGGCCCTAAAATGACTTCATGGTACGTCGCCTCTTTTACCGAGGTAAACTTTTTATGACATTCTTTTTCGGGCTGCTTAACCCTGCGGGAAAATATTTTATTTCATTCTCTTTTGAGTGGACGAAGCATAAATTTAATTTTGGTGGATCTGTGGGTGCACTATGGCGTTATGATTCAACGAAAAGGCCATAACCCGTAACCCTTTTTTTTCCAATGCAATTAGAATCGGAGGGTACTGCGATCAAACTGTCGCAAGTTTATTTGCAACTTTTTCAATTTTTAATAATATGCTACTAAATTGGAAATTGAATAGCTTTTGTTCTCAAGATTATTCATTTTTCTTTTAGCATAGTTTAACCGCGTCGCCAATATTCAGCAAATAGCTGAATACGTTGCTGAAAAAAAAACAACGCGGCAGTTAACGTGTTAATTAATTTTATGTAGTCAACAATTCAAAAATGTGAAATCGTATGCTTAATATGAATTTCCATAAAATTGCATCAATAAATATAGTCTAGCTTTTTAATTAAAAAATTTAAGTAATCTCTACCATTTCATCCGTTTTTATCCGAAAGTAATTATTGGAAAATTGAAAGTTGTTTAACACGTTGACGTAGTTTATATCTATAGACGTTCATTCAGCTTATATAGCTTATAACTGAATTAAAATCATGAGTTTAACACGTTGACGCTCATGAGTGTTGAACACGTTAACGCTCAAGATTTTAATTCAGCTATAAACTTTATAAACTGATTTCCACTCAACATAATTCACATTTTCTAATATGACTAAAAATAAATTGGAGTTGTAAATTAAATAAATTTTGTGTTATGGAAACAGTTCTAATAAAACAACTATGAACTATTTTGCATTGGAAAAATTTCTTTATAAAAATAAACCAGGAACTAAGTAGTACATTTCCAAAAAAAAGCCATGGTTTGTTTTACTTTCGGCTTTCTATAAAAACTAGTTAAATGCGCGTAGAGAGTTACGGATTTCGTTTTATTTGTTCCTATAATATTTATCTAAACCGAATAACTTATAAGAGTTAAAGTATTGAACGGAAAGTAAAGCACACAATACCAAAAAGTATTGATACTTTTGAGTATCCTTAATATGTAAGTACTATAGGTTAGGTTAGGTTGCTGTGGCTGCCTAGAAAGGCACACTTAGGCCAATTTTGGCCCATTGTGTTACCACGTAGCGCAGGAGACCATGGTTATTCGTGGGATTCGAACCCACAGCCTCTGGGACGGTAGGACAGCGCGCTAACAACTGAACTACCAGAGGCCCCAAGTACTATAGGTTTATATAAATTCAACAGTAGGGAAATTTGTAGAGGATGGGATTAAGATTTCTTCCAAAAATTCTCAACTTTACATGATTTTCTGCCGGTCTCTGTTAGCGTTATCCACTTGAGGATTAACTTTTGTAATCAACAGAAGAAATTCCTCATAGATAAAAAAAAAAACGAAACCCAAATAATTTAAAAAGCTTACCAAGAATGCTTAAACAATCAACATTTGACCTTTGCATACCCTTCCTTCTAATTTAGGAAAGTTATAACCCTTTGATACGACCGGTCCAACATGATCCTTAAACACTTGCAAGAGCCAAACACAATCTCTTCCCCAACCCCGAAAATTTAATCGCCTTATATAAAATTAGCCATTTACTAACCGGACAAACGTCCCGACTCTCTCTATCTCACTCCCCTTTCAGGATATCAGGAGGATCAAAGTATCTGGAACGGGGTCATGAGTCCCGGCTCGTAATAGACAATGTAACTTATGACTATCAAGGCGAGTACGAGTGCCGGGCAACAAATTTCATCAATGGCCAGGAGCGGACAGTGGCATCGGAGCCGGTGTCGTTGCAAGTAGTAGGTAAATCAGAAAATCTTATCCCTCTAGCCGATTTCAGTGGCTTTCCAAGCGAAGCTGATAGCAGCTAGTTTCCACCTCATAACCGAAAAAAAAAAATTATGTATATGTGATGAAGAACAAAAACTGTATATACTTCCGTACATATAATAGTCGAACTAAAGCCTAGTGCACAAGTGTAAATGACACTAACTGTGCCCGAACAATAAATTCCAGGAGCACCGCAGGTCCTCCGGCTAAACCCGTCCATGCACTCTGTTTCGGTTAAAAAGGGCGAATCAGCAAGCCTATCACTGGTGGTTTGCGCTGATCCAAGACCACATCATGTAGCCTGGGAATGGGGCTCATTGCGGCTAGAGGCTGGAGCTGGAGTTGGTAAGTATTACCGTGGACCGGGTCCATACATAGTAATAAATTCCAAAAATTTTACGGATAGCAATCGAACAGAGGAAAGTTCCTTTTTCCAGCATTCCCCAGAGGAGCTGGTCAAGCATGGTGTCCGGTGTCCTCCAGCTTCAGGTCCATCCCATCGACCAGCATCCTTTCTGGCTACAAAGGAGCAAGTAAAGGTTGCTGGAACGGATTGGAGGGAAAGGGACCTGAAGCGGCTGGGGACTCTCCCATCATATTTCCCTGACTAAAATGTATCTTTTTCTCTTTACTCTTCCCACACATCCCCCCGGTTCAGACCGGTACAGGGCTGACGAGGTGACACAGGACTCTCGAGAGGACTGCTACTTGGCCACCCTGCACATAACAAGGGCTGATGAGCACGATGCCAGGCCCTACTATTTGGTGGTCGAGAACGAGCGTGGCACCGACAGGCATGCAATCCATTTGAGTGTGGAGGGTACGTTTTCAGGTGCATTTCATTTTCATCTCATTTAGCTGTTAAATTTATTGTGGTCACATGCACGATGCACAACGAGTAGCAAACCAACCACTCGCCAAGTAGAGTTCAGGGTCTGGGACCCCGAATCTATTTTTTTTTCTTTTTGAAATTTTTTTCCAATCCACACTTCCTTCATCTCTATATATAAAGTATATAAGTTTTTTTTCCCCCCCTATATATTTTTTATATGCAATCCTTTTTTCGCACACCTAAAACTTTTTTATTGCCTATTTTTGTTTTTGTTATTTTTTCTACACGGTAAGTGCAAGAATTTCCTCATCAGCAAATGGAAGTTTTTCTTGCATTGCTGAATCAGGTGGTGGTGCAGCACAGGAAAAGAAGGAAGAAAATTGCAAAGAATATTTCAAAGGCACTCCCCCTCCGGGTAAACTCCTTCAAGATTTATTACCCTCATATTTTGGCATGAAGGCAAATTAGTTCTTCGCAAATTTATCATCCTGCGGAAGGCATCATCTGTGAGGCAGTTACATGTGCTGAAGCTATCATCTTTTTTTTTTCTCTTCCTCCGCCATGAATTTATCCACTCCATCGCACTCGTGCTAGGTACGGATGAATTGAGGATTTTATTCATATTTTTGATCAGCTACAAAAAACATTATTTTGTCAATTATTTTCAATTATGTTTTGGGACTAAAATCGCGACATCGATATGTCCTTCCAATTGTTAATTAATACTTGAAATTCTCTAAACTGCTGATGTTTTGGTCCTTGGTCCTTTATTTAACAATTTCATTAAAAACAGATTAAGTCGAAGCCGACCTTTTATTTCAGCTCGCGATAAATGAAAATCGATATCGAAATATCGCGAATTAAAGGTCCGCGACATAGAGATATGGGCACGGAAGAAATCATGGCTATTCTCAGAAAGCGTGTAGGTATCAAAATATCAAATTTACTCAACAATTCAGCGGAGTAAATAACTCCTAGTCAGTCAAATGTAAAGACAGTTCTGGAGTTATTTCCCCTGATCTCCATATAGTCAAGAGAAATGAACTGGAGTCTGTCCAAATATGGGGATCGTGTTATCCTCCCAAGAAAATGCAGCTAAGAGCAAAACGTTTTGCCATCATGTAACCCAAGGTGAAAAAATCCAAGAGATTTAAATCAGAACTATGTACTAAGAGTTCATTCATCTTTTGGCAAAAAGAAATCCACTAAATATCCACTTCTGATCTGCATTTTCGATATGCTAAGGCGCTATGTCTTGCTGAAAGTAGAAAGTAGTAGATTTTCCATCTACCAAGGTTGTTGTGAATATAATCGCATATCGCTCATTCACTATAACCAGCGTTCTTTCCTTTGAATTTAGAAAAAAAAATAGCTCTCACTGATAAACCTGTGGCAATCAATTTGAGAGTAGGAGCGCTAATATTCGATGTAATGATTCTTAAAAATCTTTCTTGTCCTGTTGTGTATGTACCACCCGTGTGGTACAAGCCGCTCGATGGTAAAGTCCTCTATGTACCTAACGTGTTAAACAGAACGGTTTGAAGAATATCCTTCTAGTAGTATTCCGAGTTTACTTCAACCCCCCTCAATAAAAGCCAGAGAGAGCTTACCCATTCCACAGAAAGCTTCTCAAACCATAACTGATGAACCATTTTGGTACCTAAACATATAACGTGCATTTTCTGGAATATATTGAATTCTTAATGGCCACATACGATCATTTTTAGAGTTGTGTTGCTGTAAAATGAAGAATTTTTCATCGAAAAACATAAACTCGTTACCAAGCAATGTTTTTACAAACTCTTGTAGCTCTTTTTTGTTTGGATGATGTCGAAACTCATTGAATTTTTTGTTTTTTGGGTATCAATGTACCGAAGATTTCTCGATTTATATTTTTCAAGCAAGTTTTCGTATCGAACAACCTTTTTTTTTCTTCGAATTTGCTCTCGTATAAGTTTAATGCAAAAAAATGCAGACCTTAAAGGTTATTCTCTTACAATTATATCAAGAAACAAATAGGTCAATGTTTTCTGAACCACTCCTTATTTATATCTTAGTTTTCTCTTTTTCAGATAAATAATTAAAAAATTATTGGGTGAAAAACCGGATAGTAAAAAATATGCTCTAATTTATTTATATTTTCTATTGGCAATTTCAATGTTTATTACAAATTATCACATAAGTAAAATTTTAATTTTAATTTAGCAATTTTGTATTTTATATAAATTTTAGCTTATTCTTTTAAATTCATTATTTCTTGATGTTCAATTTCAAATTATAAATAATTTTATTTTTGTGGTAAAAATGTCTGTGTTTGATAATTTTTAAATAAATTTTTCATTAAAATATGAGCCCTCTTTTTAGGGAAAACCTAATTTGAAATATAAAACCTTATGACTAATTGGTATTCATAATAACTTCCTTCATTTAATCCAGCAATCAGGAAATTATTTCACCCACACTTTCTATTTTAAGCTGGAATATTGAGTAATGGCATCCGTAATTTGAATAAAATATTGATTAGTCATCCTACAATTTAATTAATGAGTGCATGGAAATAAAAATGTTTCGCAACTTTATAATTATGTTGTGTCAATGTATAAAAATACTGTAGATATAATGCAAAAATTTTAACAAATTGCTTTCAGTAGCAGCCTTGTTACGATTTTATTGGGTATATAACTTTAAAATGAGAGATCTTATTGCAAAAAAACATAGGTTTATTTCAATAATTAAATAAATTAAGTTTTCATGCAATTAATGAATTTTTTATCAAAAAGACTAGTCATCTTTTGAAGCAAGGAACTAATCAAGCTAATTTTTGATATCTTTAACTGAAGAGAAGCTTATTCCAGTATAAGAATTCTGTATCGATCAAAACAAGTGGTAGTCCGAAGGGGCAAGGTCTGGTAAATATTACGGGTGAGACAAAAACTCCCATCTAAATAGCCTTTAGTCGATATAGCAACATGAGGTCAAGCTTTGTCATGATGGATGATGCTTTAGAATGAATCCCAATGATTTTAGTCCCTTGGAAATTCCTTGTTGTGTCACGCCCAAGTCTTCAAATTATCATCTTCGAACTTTATCACTTGGGCATGGTGTTCCTTGTCTTCCGTGCCATAATTGCCACTTTTAAAATGTCAAATTCAAAATAAACTGATGGGGGTCAAAATGACCCCTTGGTAAATCTAGTGTTTAAAGAAGTTACGAAATTTTGTAATATTGAATTAAAAGAAACTGATTTTGATAACTATGAATTTGGACATAGTAACATTAGAGACTGCTGATTATTAATGATAGGAAAAGTTCCATTATCTGTAAAAATAATAGCGTCTGATCATTAATTTGTTAAGGAACTGCATTGGTCAACGATTGTACGTGTTTTCACTGAAAATTGCTTTATATTAGTCCCTAAAATGGCTCCCGATAAAGCAAGTGGAACTGGAAAGAAAATTTAATTATTAAAGCACATAAAAATTGAAAACCAATTCGTAAAATTGTGAATGATATGAGAATAGCTAAGTCCACTGTTGCAGATATAATAAAAAATATATTCATTGACAGGAAATGTAGATATAAAATAGGAAATTTGGAAGGGCCGCTTTGATTTCAGCGGCTGGCGCGAGAATGCTAAAACGAATTTATAAAAAGGAAAGTCGTTCTACTCTAAAAAAAATAAATAAAAGATGTATATGAACCATAAAGAAAGATATTCTTTTTACAAGGTACTAAACATTAATATAAGTGTCATATTGCAAACAAGGAGCAAAAGCCAATCCAAGGAAGGGTCACTGCGTCACAAACAAAAAAAGAAAGCGTCGACTTTGGACTGACGAAAAACTTCACTGGGTTCAAAAGCAGTGGAATACTGCAATCTTTAGTGCCGAATGTAAGTTCGATTTGTGCGTTTGGTGATCAAAGAGGAATTATTGCATGAGAAAGACGATTAAATTTCCTGCATGCGTTATAGTATGGTGCTTTACAGCGGCAAAGGCTGTAGGCATTTTTCAGTTTATTGAAGAAAATGTTGATGAAATCGTTTGAAATGGGCTAATGAAAATTTGAACCACGATTGGACAAACGTCGTATTCACTGACGAATCATCATTTTGGACATATCAAGGACCTAACCGAGTATGGTTAAAAAAAAGACGACATTACATTTACACTGTAAAATACCCAATAAAAGTTCATGTGTGGGGATGCTTATGTTTGCAAACATTTGGAAAATTGATTGCTTTTACTGGAAATCTGAATGCAGAAAGGATACTGCAAATTTACAAAAACGAGTTATTAAAATCTACAGATTCTTGGTTTGGAACATGAAACCGATCGTGAGTCTTGGAAAAAGACAACGATCCCAAACACAGAAGTCGCCTTTGTACCAAATGGAAATATCAAGAGGATATCAATGTCATGGAGTGGCCCCCACAAAGTCCTGATGTTAATCCAATTGAAAATGTATGGGCGGTTATGAAGGCAAATCTGCAGCGGAAAAATGCTTTCACTTTGCAACAACTTAAATCATTGGTAAAGAAAGAATGGAAGGAACATTAGAATATGGTGAAAAATTAGTTGAAAATATGAAGATAGCTATAATATAAAATAACGGTGACTTCACGAAATATTAAATGTATTGCGTAAAAGAAAATATGGGAAAAATAACATTTTGTTAATTTTTTATCGCATTATTGAATTCTGAGCGATACACTCTTACCAAACAGACTGTAGTTGTTAGGGTAGTATATTCACCGTCAATTTCAGTTAGCAATCGATGATTTTCAGCAGCACTTTTCTTCCAATTAAAGAACAAAAGCAAAACTTCCCGGAAATACTGCTTTTTTGTTTTTTGGCACATATGCTGAAAAATCTTGCTTTCACTTTGGCAAATTAACGCATAATAAAAATGTAAAGCCGTCCACTTAGCTTAAAGATGAAGATAGTCACAATATGATCAGATGTGCTACAGTAAAAGTAACACTATCTCTTGTAAATCCCTCTATTTCAAGTTATAGACCCATTATTATAATGCATCGATTAGAGATTTTTGTACTATAAGGAAATTTATGAAATTTTCCATATTGAAAACAATTTCTGGTTTTTCAATAAATCTAAAGCGAAATATGAAAAAAAAGAGGCATTTTATTTATTCAGAGTTATTCTCAAAGCGTCTGACAAATAATACGTTTTTACAATCAAACAGACAAAAGTGACAATATGAAAGGTTTTTCCTTGAACCTCAACACTCTTTCTGGCAGTAAAAAAGGAAAAAAAAAAGAATATTGTGATGCGAACATAAAACATGAACCACTTAGCTTAATGTATGATTTTTGTATTGATTCTCTGATTTTCTGTTTTATTTATTTTTATTTTTTTTTTTTTTTTTTGCATTTTTTTTCTTTTCCCCAACCCTCACAAATAACATAACCGACTGTGCATGCAAAACATTTTGATTTTTAAGTTCATTTTATTTTATTTTATTTTTTAAACATTATTTTGGCTTATCTCAAGCGTACAAAATGCGCATCATCTCTATGCCCTCTCCCCCCACCAACCCCCTTCCCCTCTTCCCAATCCCGTAGAATTGTAGCACTGTAGCAAAATATTCATGACCTGAAAGCATTATAATAATAAATTTTATATCGAAACTTCATTTCATATTCGACACAATTCGAAAACAAACAAACAAACCAAAACCCAAAAATCATCACACAGAGCCTCTGGAGATGAGTTACCTCTTGGGGATCGCCGGGGGCTGCTTAGCCGCCCTACTCATTTTAATATGTTTGTGTATATATGCGATTAGAGCGAAAAAGTGTTGTTTTAAAGGTTAGTGAATTCACTTTTCATTATTATTTCTCTCTTAACTATTCATAATTCATGAGGCCTCCTGCCTCTTGCCTCCCCCCACAAAAAGAAACGTATCCTCAACCCGAATATTTTGGAGCTTTAACTTTGGCTTTGGCTTTGGCGCACTTTTGTGGTGGAACAATTTTTGTATTCATATCCCGTGCCGCGCGCGCGCCAAAAAGAAAAACAGGAAAATAATAAAAATAAATGAACAAAAAAAAAAAAATTAAATAAAATAGGGGCAAAAACGATGTCCTGAATAAAAAAAAAAAAGAAAAATTGAATAAATTTATGCTGTTGTTGCTGCAAGAGGTTCAACGTCGGAAATATTTTTCATAGTCCAGGTCAGACGTGCATACGCGGGGCCAACAAACGAATCTCGACTGTGACAGCGATAAGAGGGAAACGGGAAGCTTGAATCAAGTCCAAGTCCTTATCATTCATGAATAATTCGTATTTTTCCATTCTTTTAATATGCAGAAGTAACACCAAAACAGGTCGTTTAAAAAATCATAAATATACAAAATGCCAACTGAAGTAAACCGCTCGTATACACCTCAAGTGCGCCACCGTCATCGCCGGCGCCATCAAAGGAAGTATCCGGCTCTATACCGGCCCTTCCGAGGATGGTGCCACAACACCACAAAACCAAACAATTTCCCTATAACCACCCCCTATCCTGCCCTTCCGGCAATTTTCCTATTTTCCAAACTTGTGAAAGCGAAAATATATTACATAAAAAAAAATAAAGTAAAAGGAAACTTGAAAGCACTTGCTCCTCTTTTTTATATTTCTATAAATTACAGGTCGTTCCGGCTATAAATCATCGGATAAGGACAGGTAAAAAAAAAACTTTAATATTTTTTTCATCTCCCAACACTTTCAAGAACTCGTTGCGCCGGCCCGTGCGATTTATTTATGTTTTATGTCTCCGCCTGGTTATCAGGGCCAAAGAGTCAAAGTTTAGTATTTGTTCATGCTTTAGAAATCAAAGAGAATAAAGCCATATCTTGAATTCTAAAAGGTGTACATATATTATCATGTACAACTACTATCAACTATCAACAACAACTACGCCTTAATGCCCAATAAAAAGGAATCCTCTCCAAATAAATTTTAAGCTTAACTTTCAACGGGTACACTATCATTTTACCACGTTTCGGGTATATTGAGTATGTTATACCCAGTGTTTTACAACACTCTGGCTATAAATCCCTTAATCTCATATACCTTCTGTTCAATAATTACCCAGATTTTATTAATAATTCATATATTTTTAATGTTTCATCAAAATTTATTTCATCCTCTTTAAAATAAGATCCCTCCGAAGCGATTCACATATGCTAGCGCTTAACCCAATCCTACATTCACTTTTCGTAGGCCCGTGCAGGAATAGCCTTTAATTCAGTTAGCAAATTCCTTTTTACTTATTCAATCGTCTCAAAACGCTTCCCACAAAGTGGTAATTTGAATTTGGGTAACAAGAAAAAGTCACAAGTGACCAAATCTAACTAGTACGGTGCGGTGAGAGATGACAGGTGTGCCGTGTTTGGTCAAAAAATCGCGTATAATAAGAGCAGTATGCGATGGTGCATTGTCATGTTGAAGAATCCAATTAATTTTTGTCCTTCTATAAATCTGACGCTGGTAGACTCACAAAAACACCACATTAAGTAATATTCTCTATAGGAATGATACGTTTTCATTGGGTGGTTTACATGCTTAAAAATCATTTGCTCAGAGAGGTTTTTCCAGTGCAAGTCGAGTAGTAACGTGGCAATATACAACTTTAATAGTTTAATAAACTTAAACTTAATTTCAAAATTCCAATAGGAGGACTCATTTGAAATCTTAAGATTTTTAAAAACTTTCTCTGCGATCTTCTAATACGAATTTATCGTTTTATAGCGACGCGAATCATAACAAAACTAGTAAACGATCAGTAAAAATGGGCTAAAAGTACGTCGGTTATTTAGAAAAAAGATAAAAATTCTTTTAATTAATTCAATATTATGAAATATAAAATATAAAAATTAAAATAAAAGCAAATCTATCACAGCAAGACCAATCAGATCCATAATTTTACAAAGAAATATTTCAAATGAGATCTGATCAAATCAGATCCATAATTTTACAAAGAAATATTTCAAATGAGAATGTAAACCCATTGACCCTAAAAAAAACTCTAAATATTTCCATTTTGTTCGTAATTCCTGCAGTAAATTTCATTCGATTTAGTGTCCTCATTGTGCTGAATGATGCGACAATAATTGATGGAGCTCTGTATGCACTTTTTGCCCTATGTTGTCCACCCAACCTCCGGGATTCGTGCACTTTATGGCAAGCTTCTGGAATTTTTGGATACCATTGGAACATTTTTCATTAATGCACTCCGGACCTGCAGGACAGTGTAACCGGAAAATGACTGTCATTAAACTTGTTATTGTTTTCTTTCTTTTTTGGTTTTTTTGTTTTTTAATGAAATACGCAAATTATGCGTATTCATATAAATAACGCGATAATTATGGTAATTACCGAGAAAATTCTGCTTTTATACTCCGGCTGCCTTAAATTACCAACATATGACTGGTGAAATGCTGCAGGGGGCAGATTTACGGGATGATTGCATTAAGTTACCAATTCTGAAATATTACCCTCAACAAAACAAACAGATAAATTCGATAAATACAAGATGAAAGCTAAATGAATTTTCTTTTTTTTTCCTTTTTTGTGGTGTAAATAAAAATTGTCAACCCCAGAAATGATAAGAGAAAATTAAGCGTTACTTCAAAAGAAAGCGTCGATATAAAAAAAAATAAATTTTTAATGTTTTTTAAAAATGATTAAAAAAGTATAAAATAATTTCTCCCAGCCTCATACAGATAGTTCTGAAAATTTGGTACCATCGTCTAGGGTTACTTTAGACTTGAGGGGTCACTTTGTCCTATTTGAAATATTTTTGTTCCCACCTAATTAGAATTTGCATTTGAGTTTGTATTTAAGAAAAACGTTCTAAACCTGATATAGCATTGAGGTAAGGTTTTTTTTGTTTTTGGAGAGAGGGGAAATGCTTTTACGAATCTGGCCCAGCCAGGCCTACCGGCTAAAACTCTGCCCCCAACGTTTTAAGAGCTCCACCCCGGAACCGTCTGTGAGACATTACTTCGGGATGGAGTCCTACTTTCCTGCCCCTTCTGAGGCCCACTTCACTTGGCTCAAACCCTAACCAACCCTCCACCCCTACGTTAACAGGCGCTCCCTCTTAGCGTCCTACTCCTTCTGACGAAAGATTCCTTTCACGAAAAAGGCGATCCTTCGCCAAAAGTCCCTCCCATGTAGCATAACCGTGACTATATTGTCAGGAGTTATGCTGCCAGCCGCCCTCTGCACTTTGGCCCTCTCCGCTTCCCATCGAGCAGTAAGTAAGGTTTAGTAATTTTTAGTTTCATAAGAAAATAATATCAGAAGAATCAATAATGAGACAAAGTAGCCCCTAGGTCTAACGTAACCAGAATTGATAGTACTGTCAGTTTTTAATAGCTATGGAATTACTTGTAAGAATGGAATTTGTTAGTATTTGTTTGGTATTGATCGTTCCACTATCTTTTAGCAAATAGTGCAGATCCGAGGTATACAAAAGCATGATTTACTGTACATCATTGCATTTTATATAATGTGAAATATTTTGTAGCGCATATTGCACTGTCATCCAGTTCTGGAATATATTTAAAATTTCATGTCTATCGGAAAATTAGTTTAAAATAGATTGCAAAATTTTCTACCAAACAGACAAGAAAGCGAGTTAATAAAAACGTGGTAAATTTATATTAACGACTAGAAAATTCTTTATTCAATTCCTGTAGCCAAAACAACTATTGCTCTTATAAGAAAATCGTTATAGACGGATTAAAAACAGCAATTTTTTGAAACAATTTCAATTGAAGGAAAAATGAATTGCATTTAAAAAATATAACGACCTATTGACTATAGAAAGGGGTTTTGTACCTGAATTACATACTTAAATCCTCTGGGATTAGCCTTAATCTAAATATTTTGTAACGCAGAGAGGCAGGCAACATTTTCACCTGAAGGGATAATATCAGGTATAATAATTTCGAATTCATAACCCTATAGAAATTCAAAAACTCGCATAATCCATCAGAAATATTAATATAATTCCTTTCATATTTGCATAAAATTCAAACTAAAACTGACAAGGCCAAACATTTTACATTCGCTTGCAAAAAAAGAACTATCAGAATTATAAATTGGTTTTGTTTTTATTTTTCGAGTATATCACAAAAAGTAATATATTTTTTCCCGGGAACGTTATTCTTTTTTTTTGTTTTAGCAAATCCCATCGGAAAGCCTAGATTTGCATATCAACGATGCAAAAACGAGAATACAAAAAGATAAAATTTGAATGTTTTTATTTTACAAAATACAAACAAATAACAATTTCTAAAAATTCACGCTGAGTTTTATCGGATCATCCCATAGAATTTAATCCTATAGCAAATGAGAGCATTTTGTACACAATTTCGGTCACTGGGTCACACGCATATCCTAACCGATTATTTATGATAAAGTAATGGATGCACCCAGACCAGTTTCGATTCTAGCCGATGCATACACCCCCCCCCCCCCCCCCCACCTCCCAAAAAGATATATTAGCTAAAAACGATTATTTTGCCCTTAATTGCACAAGCAATAAATATTCCTGGACCAGAACGCATTGTTTTGCAGCAGCTTTAAGGCTTATCGGTAGGATGAAATTAATTCGCATAGCTGTGCGGATTGACGTTAAACACAAATAAATCGTTAAAATTTCATCGACACAAAATGGGCCTTTATTGGATAATTCCAACTCTCCATTTCCCTTTTATTCATACTGATAAATATATATTCACCTCGTAAAATATTCCAAATAACGAAAAAAAAAAAATTAAAATTAAAATTGAAACTTCGATATATTTTTTTTTGTATATTTTCATTCCTGGGGATATGCGTCATTGGCGAAAAATTAACCAAACAATTCTGAAATCAACATAGTGAAAAAGCTGACCTAAAGTCACGTTCGGACAGTACGAGTGGGCCACAGGGTGATTCAATATATACAACACCGGCTGGTTTCCATCATCATCATCATGCTGGACATGGATCACCGGAAGCAATGAAGGTACGAATGGCAGCTATGATATTACAGCCCCCAACTAGGGTCTAGCAGGCAATTAATAATGATAGCGCGAATGTAACTAGAAACAATAATAATCATAGTAGTAACAACAACAACCTAACGGGGACTAATCAATCCAGCGAGGATAGTGAAGGGCAAAATGATCAACTTAATGTTAGTGATAATTGTGAAGATTTATTAATAAATTCAATGTCCCGTGACAATAAAAACAATGGTAGCATAGGTAAATACCAACGTTTTAGTATTTGTAGTGAAAATGGAAGGGGCGCTGATGAAGATGACGGAAATGATGATGGTCGATTAGGAGGTCCCTTAAGATATTGTAAAATCAGTAAACATTCATGCTCACTAATACAATTGAGTACAGATTATGATTTAGATAGAATCAAAATATTCCGGAAGACCAAATCGGATGATGTGATCTACAGAAAATGTAGACGATCTAAAAAATTAGGTGATTGTAGTAGAAAAGATAGTAAGCTTAGTGAATTTGTTAAGTTTAAGGATTGCGATATAAGGAATAGTTTAAATGCTGTTACCGATCCCAGCAGTGGCGAAAATGATCATGGGAGCAATAAGGATATCGTAAAAAATATTGTAAACAGTAGTTCTAATGAAAATATCGGCATTGTAGATAGTTTCGATGATAACAAAAATAATGAGATGACCAACATAAGCCAACATGATAACGATTTGGATGATGATACAACTGTCATTACAAACCCTTTTTCAATATTCCATGATAACGAAGTAAATGACCTATCCCAGCCGAGAGAGTCATCTTCACGATTTAGTATGTCTTGTACAAAATTAAGTCCAAAATTGAGTAGCACTAATATAAAACCGATGAAAAAGCATCGATCTGAGAAATCAATTCGTAAATTTTTTGATCCAGATACACAAACGACTATGAAAAATTGTAATCATTATTTATATGGTGTACCAGTTAGTCGATTTGAGAGGCAAGATTTCTTAAAAAATGGATATCCAACAGATGACATATCTCTTAAAACAAAAAGTCTTGTAACAAAAAAATTAAGTAGAAAAGACAATAATTCGTCAACACTGCCCTCAACAGCAACAACCACTGCTCTAACGGCAACAAATGCAAAAGTTCCTCATTTGAAAAAACTTAAAATTAGCTATCCGAATCGTACGCACAATAGTGTTAGCAGCAACAGCAACAGCAACAGTAGTAGTATAAAACCAGAGGACTATAAGAGTAACTATTTTGAAAGGTTACATCTTAAGACGAAGCAGGGATTGCTAAAGATTAGGGAAAAATGTAGGAATATAAGAACATCGTCCGATGACTGTAATGAAGCGAGTAATAGTAGAGTAAGTGATATTAAAAATGATTCCACACAGATTTTGTACAAGAGTTACAAGTCTGAGATAGATTTAACCAAAAACTTGCACTATCTCGATGCGTATCTTCAAGAAAATTTTGACCAAAGTCTAAAAACTTATAAGAAGTCATCAAACTCTGTGGGTAGGATCTCATCCTCGAAATATCGTAAAAAATTGGCTTGTGCTGAGGATTTTAGGATGGAACCACCGAAAACAGATGTAACACAAACAAATAGTAGCCTTGTAAAGCCATCGAAAAGGGGTAACTTACAGCAACATAAACGAAGTAAGTCCTGTACGAAAACGATAAATTATAATACCGGAGAGGTAGAATATCGAAAGTGTTTAGGTATGCGATCCGAACCTGTTGCAACACCTCAAACAGGTGTAAGCAGTAATGAGCGGAGTACAAAAAGTACGACAACTTCTAGTTCTATAAGTAGCAGTGACTATGCCTCAGTTTATAGTGGTCCTTCGAACACCACTGAGACGTCTACCAAAAAATTGAGGTATGAACATCCTAAAATATCTGAGTATTTCTACGATAACTTAACATATCCCTCCACCAATCATGAACTGTTGCAGAGTAAAATCTTTAACAATTTATCTTCATGTGGCCCGTCCTCAACGAATATTACCGATATAACGTCTACGACGGATGGAAGTGAAGAAAATTATCTTCAAGGTCACAACTTCAACAATTTCTTCGACGATGGAGATGGTGAGCTAGATGGAGAGGTAGAAGATATTCATTTTATCAATAATAGTTTTAACATGGACTGGTACCATCAAAATGATGAAAAGAACTTTCTCCTGTACGACACATATCAAGGGCAGGACCAAACTGGAAGCTATGATTATAAAAAAGCGAAATATGAGGACTATTTAGAGCACTATCATAGCCATAAGAAAAAATCAACGATTATCGAATATTCCGACAATGTGCCTCATTATTACGTGAACGAGTACATCACCAATACCCACCGGGCTGAGGAGATGCAAAAGATGTTTGAGAACGTTTCTGAGATGAGTGGTCCAGGAGGAGGAGGTGGAACAGCATCACCATCCACTCCAATAATATCGCACAAAACAGAATTTTATGGAGTTAATTTTTGTGGAATGAAAGGAGATACAGCGAAACTACCCTCTTTGCAGCATCCCCAGCAGCAGACGTCATCAAGTTCAACGTTACCATTGTCCCAGAAGCAAGTCCCATCATTATCGCCGGGAATAGGAGATAACGTTTTGGGAGGAGCTCCTCCAGACTTAGGGTCTAGAAGACGATCCGGGGACGTATCAGTTCAGGGAAAATCACCGCAGGCAATGTCAGCCCTGATGGACCCAAAAGTTGTATCATCTTCCACTCCCCATTCAGCATTAGCGGTTTCATCCGCTCTAGCTGGATCCATTCCCATAACAAGCAATAGCACCCCCACCAGTAATAATCGCCATGAAAATCTGATTGACAATTTACGTAAATTTTATCAGCCACATTCTCAAAAGATGGTTAAATCAAAGGGAACGGGCTCGGTGGCATCATCCCCCCAACATCATTTACCTGTACACTTACAAAATCATCATACCCATCATAACCAAACGAAATCTGCCCACCATACCCTCGTACATTCGAACGAGGTCGATAGCACGGTAAGAACTGAAACTTTACTACAATCTTCAAGTGGTATTCACGGCAATTTAGGAAAAACCGGGAAACAGCGTCCCACCTACCATCAGGGAGCGCATCATCAGCCCCGGAGCCAAAGCAATCTTCATCATTACAATTATCAGCAGCCGCAGCCGCAACAGCAGCAGCAGCAGCATTACAGTCTCCCTTTATCAAACGACAGGGAAAATTTCATCCTTGAGTATGAATGTTAACAGTTATTTGTAAATACTTCCGTCTTGGGCGTCTTTAAGACATCCACCCCCGACAAAACGTCCACAATCGAATTGGGCGTCACCGTCGTCGTTGTAGTTATCATCATCATCATCGCACGACTCCCGCGGGAGAGATAACTACTAAAGTAAAACTCTTGACAATAATTTCATTATCTAAAAAAAAAATAAAATAAAATAAAAAAAACGATACCTTGTATAACTGTAAATTTTTAATTAATTCCTAATATGTAAAACTATTTTTAACTGGTACTATGCGTGTATGGGGTGGGCAAACCCGTGCGGGTTCCCCTGGGATTTAAATCAAATTTGAGCTTCCAATAGAGATAAGAGTCAAATAACAAAATCTGGACTGGGACGGTGAAGGGAGGTAGAAACGAAACTTCCCCATGTATGCTGGCAGGGTGTCGGATGTATCTATAAAATTTACTTCCCCCCTTCTCCCCTACCCCCATTCCATCCCCTCACCCATACTTGATGATAATAATTTTGACGTGTTTACACCTCTCGAATTACACGATTTTAACACGAAAGCGGCGCAAACATTTTGTATGTTTGCATTATCATTAAAACGTGTTTCCCAGAGTAGCATTACAGCCGATTATGCTCTACCTTCGTTCAGGTGCGAACAAAATTTTGTTGGCAACTCTTTACCTTCTCCCTCTCCCTATTTGGATGCATTAAATATTTGCCTATGTATGTAAACGAATGATAAATTGGTATATTTTGTAAATTTTCACAATTACCAATAAAATATGCCTGTTTTCATAACAAATAATTATTTTCTTAAGTAATAAATGAATTTTAATAACATTTATATGCTAAAGATTAGAAATTATCTATAATTTATTATAGAAACATTATTTTTTATAATACTTTTACTTTCGTATATCAGATAAATGAGCCCTAATTCCCTAAATTTTTCTTGAAAAGAACTCATCCTGTTACTATGGTTACGTTTTATAAGGCACATACTACCTAAAATCACAGAGTACCATCATAAATTCATAAAATAACCTTTAACAATCTTCAGGCAATTAATGAAAATATTCTACTTAAATTCTCTGGCACGTGCTGATCGAACGTGCGTACCTCAAACAGGTACGAGTATAACTTCAAAATAATTAGGTTTAAGACGTGACTAATTTATGAAAGGTTTTACTTTTACTTTATACACCCAGCGATATAATTATATGTGCATAATTTAAAAGAATAGTAATTCTGTATAAAAATAATAAAAAACCGGACAAGTGCGAGTTGAATTCGCGTGGATAGGTTCCCTACGATGAATATGTTATGAGTATCTACCATGTTTTGTTTTTTAAAACTAACTCAAATTTGTTTGTAGTAACTAAACTAAAAAAGGTCGTATAGTACCCGCAACTAGAATCGTAATTTTCTTTAGCTTAACACAAAAAGTTGTAAATTGCTAAAACTAAAAGAGGTTTATTTTCAAACTATACATAATAAGGACTAAAATACTGCATTCGAATATTTTTATTAGTTTAAAGGTTTTTGTAATAAACCGAAGAAAATATGGTTTTAGTTTCGAATGTTCTGCACGCCACTATATGTACAGTGGTAGTCATTAAAATAGAGCCATTGCTTATAACGCAGAAATATTGTCGCATGGAATTGAAATAGCATGCATAAAAGAAATAAATAGCTATCAACAAAATATATTAGAATCACAGTCCTTGATTTTTATCAAAATTGTTTACCTTTTACACGGATAAATCTTTACTTTAATCATTTTGCAATCATCACTCTTCAGTAACTGCATGCATATGTACTGTGGCTATGATGCATAAAAAACTAGCGCACATATCTGCGCTTCGATGATAATGGCCCGGAAAATTTCGCGCATATATGAGATTATGATGCAAATGACTTAAAGTGCTTTGAGCCCAACCTATTTCTCATCCCCAGTGATGATTCGCTTCAAAAATGAATTATTTTCTGGATGTTTGAGAAACAAATCACAAACGAATCAAATTTTTTTCTGTAAGAACATGTTGAACTCATATGTCGAGTTTTGAAATAAAATCAAGGCGTTTCATGTGGCCATAAACGGTCGAATTCGATAAGTTTAATCTGTCTGTGATCGACGGTTTGCATCAATTAATGCATTTATTTTGTCTTCATCAGCTTGAACATGGTACATCAACATCAAAATTCCTGGAACGAAATTTTGCCCACCAGTTTGGACTCTGGCGTTCTGTCAATACACCTTCTCCATACACATCCAATAATTTTTTTCTTGCTTCAACAGCATTTTTATCTTTTCGATAGTAAAAAAGTAAAATATGTTGAGAATGATGTTTTCGATTTTTCATATTTGATAGGTCGCTAAGCAAAAACTATTGCGCAAAATCATCAGCTTTGATAGCTGATATAATAACAAAGAGTCTTAAGTATGCGAGAGACTTAAGGCTGCGAAAAAAATACAATTAAGTCTACTGTTTGAAAAAGACGAAACTATTTTCAGAACAATCCAACAGCACTGTATTTCAAAATAAAGTGGGTTTTGATGTTTTCAAAAATTGCGCATAAACTACTTTTGCACATATAGCTACTCTCGTTGGGCGTACCTCACGAAAAATTACTCTAGAACAACATCATAGTCATTATCAAACGTTTTTCAAAAAAATTTATATTACTTATTTTATTAAATTTGTGATAATCAGTCAAACGATAAAAAAAATAAATCAACATTAATATCGCCCCCTAAAACTTATTTTGTATGTTGAAATTTGTGTTCACTAAATTTAAAATTTACACACAAATTTCCAAATAAGATTTATGTAAGGATTGATGATTTTCATCAAAGCCAATAGACTTCAAGGATACAGTGGTAAATATTCGCTTAAACGCAGATACATTTTCTGTAAGATACAAAGTGTTTTTGAATTTATAAATATTATTAATATTTCCTCCATTATTTTTAACTACTTCAAATAACGTTTTTGGCATATATTCAACTAAAGTTTGAAGGGTTTCCAATTCTATGTTGTTCCAGCAGATTTTGATGCAATCCTTAAGCTCAGAAACAGTATTGAATTGACACCCATTTAAATAAGCCCGTCCTGCTAGTATTCCCCATAGGTTTTCTATGGGGTTACAATCCGGACTGCATGCTGACTACTCCAATAACGCTATTTGTTTTTCTTCAAACCACTTTCTCGATAAATTAGAAACGTGAATGGATGCGTTATCTTGTTGAAATGTAAATCCTTCTTCATTGAAATCATCTAGGAATTGAAAAAACATATATTTCAGCATTTTCGTATATCTTTTAGAGTCCATTCGAATGCTTATAAAGCAAATGTAAATAAATTGTAAATAAATTCCAGACTTACTATTACTTTAAAAATAGCTCCTTCTTGAAATAAATCAAAAATTGTAACTTTATTTTAATTTCTAACATGGTCCGCTTAAACGAATATTTCACTTGGAACTGATTGACTGAATTGCACTTCTGAAGAATTAGATGTTATGTGTAGTTCTGAAAGTAATCATCATAAAGTTCTTAGGTACGTTTAAACGAATATTTACCACTGTATAAGAAGTGAAAAATTTTACATGCAAACCTTTTAAAGTATCACATGTAAAGTTGTTCTTTTAATTTTATTATAATTATTAGGGTAGTCATGGATTAACCTTAATTTAAGGTTCCAATCTCAATGGAGATTAAGTCATTTCTTTTTAGGAATTTCCATAATTACTTAATTATTACACAGAGTTTGTGATTGGCAGAAATCACGCAACAATTTGGATAAAACTAATCTGATAATTAAGTTAGGAATATTCGGATTTTGTTATATTTTACTGTTCTCTTTCGCTATTGTCGTAGAGTAGTTTTGAGTCCGATTAAATTGCTTCACAATACCTAATAAAATTTTACAGAAAATCGAATAAATTGATTATTTTAGGGTTAATAAATTAAAATCTCTGAATCCAAGCCTCAAAATCATCCAACCGCTAGCAAACGATCCCAGTCCAGTTAAAAATATGAGAAAAATAACAAATCTTTTTACCAAAATAATAAGAAAATATAAAGAAAACTTGAGGAAGTATTAAAATAGGTTCTTTCTTTTATTTTTATTTTTCTTACAAGCTGGATGAATTGTACGTGTTCTTTTTGTATAACAAACCGAATAATATTAGGGCAATATTGCGAATTAAGCAGAAATCTTCAATAGCCGGGTTGGGGGCATTTAGAGATAGTCAGAAAGAAATTCTAGAAAAATTGAGGGAATTCCCGCTAACGACCATCATCATCAGTAGCACACCCCCGACATCATCATCAGCATCTTCTCCAGCAGACCAAAATCGCTCGGGCTTTTATTTCACATATATATAAAATTTATATACTATATATATATAATTTTTTTTATTTTCCTTAGTTTTCTTTTTCGAAAAGTTGAAATTTTTCTCGAATCTCATTAGATAGGGCAAAGAGCGAAGCGTTAAGGGTTAAAAGTAATCGCCAAAAACGTGAAAAGAAGCGCAACAGTTTTTTTTTTCTTTCTTTTCTTTTCTTTTCTTTTTTTAAATAAATAAAAAGTATAAATAAGATTTTGTGAGAAAGAAAACGATAAATTCTTGAATTTTAGAATAGAGGAAAGGGAGAAGTGTTTCGGAGATAATTTCATTTTATTTTTTTACATTTTCAACTAGTTGCTTTTACCTTCTTTTTACGTTGAGTGCATTCTTGAAAATTTTATTTCGATTTTATATCCTACTTTAAATTTCTTTTTGCCCGAGCGAAAGAAACTTTTAAGCGTGACCCGGGTAAACTTTTTCGTAGCGTGAAGGAGAAGTAGTTAAAAAATAAAAATTAAAAACCACTTTCAGCAGGATTGCTCGGAAAAAATATAGTCCCCCGGGAATAAAAAAAAAAAAAGTTTGAAGAAAATCTGTTAAAGGAAAAGATAAAATAAAATATTCGTGTATATTTGTAACGTTGCTCATTATTTTTTTAATCTTATTATTATTACTATTATTTTTTTTTATTTCGTTAACATCTGTTCAATTTTTAAAGAAATTCCACGAAAGTTTCTTTGTAGCGAAAAATTAAAATTTTTTAATATTAACCTGCGAGCAATCCTGCTGTAATATTTTTACCGGGAAAATTAAATAATAATCATAAAAAGGTAAAAAAAAAACGGAGACGACATTAGCGAGGTAAAAGATGCGCCCCAGTGAGAGGGAATATTCGAAAAAAATAATTCTGTACTGTACTGCGACACATCACAGCAGAGGAAAAATAAAATTTTTCCCCCATCCCTTTTAGTTTTATTATTATTTTTTTCTTCTTATTATTTCTTTTCCCTTCGACCTTGCAAAAATCATGTTCGGATATGCGACAAAAAAGCAAGGAGACATGTTATCAAGAATGTTTCAGAATGGAGTTCGCGATATTCAAGTGCAAAGGACGAGAACTCCAATTTAGTAATAACGAAGAGAAAATACTTTTCGTCTTGCAAAATATATAATATCATGTTTTATTTTATTATTATTTTTTTCTACTTTCCTGCACGGATGTGTAACTCCGCAGTTTTCGTTACGTTTCCTTATTTTTCAAAATATTCAGTTTTTTTCCAGCCCATTCCCTCTGTTCCATGGTCGTACCCTAAAGCCTACACTGTCGGCTAACACAATATTTCATTTGTTTTCCGGCTTGAGTTTTTCTTTCGTTTTATCTACTCACCACCCACTATCCACCCCCCCCCCCCCCCTAAACATATCCCCGTTTATTTTTTATCCAGCCCTTCAACCACTATGCCCCTTCTCTCCCTTTGAATCCGACCTAGAGGAGGCCGCCTCTGTCTTGCATCCTGATTCCCTGAAAACCTCCTTACCCAGTGCGGAAAACTGAACTGATTTGTGATTTTCCTCTGAACTAGTTACACTCATGTATGTCGGCATTATCCTTATAGTACACGTACATGTTGACACGTGCTGCACACGTGCACAAACACATACACATATACACATATATATGACCGCATCGACTATACACACAGTCTAGTCTATACATAGTTCACGTATAGTAAATTTCTTGTTTGTTTTTCCGCGCATTTGTTACCTATTTTTTCCCTGTTTTGTATGCTGTTGCTCAGGGTACGTACGAGACAATTTATGTGTGTGGTTGCAGGTCTCGTTTCACTTTGAGTTTTACACGTTTGTTTCTCTTTACTTTATTTATTTTTATATATATATATATTTTTTTTTTTAAACCGCAAGTTGAAAAATGCACACTTTACTGCAAAAAATGTCTAATGGAAAAAGAAACTCGTTCGCCTTAAATCGTTCCCGAACATTTCCCAGAAAATAGATAGATGGATCGTCCACCGCCAGTGTGGAAAAAGCTTTAGTATTATACCCTATTCCCACAGAGAGTAACAAAAAGTTATAATATTTAAGAGAATGATTCTAGAGAATCCATGAGAACTAGGTCTCTGGACATAAAGTATGTCCTTTTCCCTCCCATTTTCTGTTTCCGTGCCCTATACTAAAAAAGGACACAATAGTAAAAAAAAAAGAAATAAAATAAAATAAAAACAAAAATAACAAAGGAAAGATATGCAAATTTTTGATCTGAACACCTGAACAGGACCACCATACCTCTTCAGTGTACAAGCGTACAAACCGAACCATACCTATATCCAAAATTGCAATTAGTTTCAGAACATTTGTAGGATAGGAGAGGTGTTGTTGTTCGTTACTTACGAAACGGTCGGAAGGCCCATTTATCGTTTCATTTCTTTTACTTTCTAGTGGAAGTATGGAAGGCAATTTGTAAAGATTCCTTTGTTTTCTAATAATGAGATGCGTCGCCAAGATACCCCATCCTGTTGGTAAGAACGTTTCGTACACTTCTGATGGGGGGATGGTTAAGTAAAAGGGTAACATCTCCTAGCAACATCGTTGGTAATAGGATTGTGATTTTATGTATTTTTACGAAAAATAACCATCAGTTTACTTTAAGGAGTTATTTGAATTTTGTTAAATTTTTTATAAATTCTGTGTATACACAAAATTTATGATTATAAATAATACTTCTAGTTGACCTTTATCGAATTTACAAAAGCATATTGGATGTATTTAGTCATTTTGAAAATTAGATCTTAATAATTTTGAAGATCGCTCAATTGCCGAATTGCGAATCAGAAATATGGAGTACGGTGTATAGTACTAAACATTTAATGCAATCGTATTAACAATTTCATTTTCATTCAATTTTCCGCTTTAATTCGATTCTAACCGCGGCCAGTATTTTGCCCCATTCGATTTCCATCAGTTCAATTCGCATAAATTGTTGGAAAATTGCAGGACGAAAAACGTCCTCAGAGATGATCGCCTCACGACCCCCCACCCTCCTGCACGAAATTAATTTCTGCACCGCTTAGTGTACAATATTCATGGGTGGGTGGGTAGTGGAAATAGGGATGATTCTCGTGACAGTATGACCTGGTTCCAATTCCTGAACTCGACCACACTCGCTTGTCCCATGATAGTACGAATTGCATCCAGCTATGCCCATAAATTAATGAAATATGCATTCTAAGTGCAATTATGAAGTTGTCACATAATTTTATTGAGTTTGGACGTTGCGGCCGGCAGACAACATGCACGCCAGCGCCAAAAGTCGCCTATATGACGAAAAGTGTTGGATACCATCCCCATCTCCCAACCAATGACTTAGGGAATGGCGGGTTTTTCCGACATCATTCCCACTGTTAAATAACTGCCCTACCCTCACTTGCCCATTCCCAGGAAAAGAGGGTTGTTCAGATACAATGACAACTGTAAGGCGTACTGCCCGAGCCCACCCCCCACCCCCCCCCCTGGAATTTCGTATTTGCAAGAATTATGTGCAGCTTAGTGGCTGGTTTTCTCCGACTATAATTGTTTGCTATAATTGCCAGCTTAATGCTCCGTCCGGGGGTTAAACTATTCTACCAGCGGCGGCAACGGTGAACAAGGGGTGCGGTGACAGTGGCAGCGGTTGAGTTACCCACCCCCCGCACCACACCCAAACCAAAAATGGGTTGTTATTATGTAAATTGAGTGAAATTACTAGGATTAGTGTTTGCTTACCCCTTTTAATGGACGATTGTGAGATTTTTCAGGAAAAAAGTTTAAGTGGAAATTTTTTAATATGTGTTAATAAGGGTTTTGTTTTTTTTTTTCGGGGTCGGAACGCACAATGAGTGCAAAACTTAATGAATTAACTGCTGCCTCCGCTGCTACGTGCTCATTTACATTCCTATTTCATGGGGACGATGCTGCAAAATAGGACTTTTCCTGGTATAATTTGTATTTTACAACTTAATATCATACCACTCTTTAAGGGCCCATCCCCCCATCCCCCCGTCAGATTGCCTCTCCGTCGTGAAGCTAAACCTTCACTCTCTCACTCGAACAATTGGGACACAACTGGGAATTGACTTTTATTGGCAAGGATTAATGAGTTTAATGCCAGACCCAATTGACTGCGGTGCAATTACAGATTTTTCCCTTTTGTTAAGTACTAAAGCAATTTGCTTCTTTTTATTTTTTTTTGATTATACTTTACTTTTGTTCTGTGACACTTGCACGTATATGAATACCGTTAAGCCATTATTCAAATTCAATAATGTAACGTTTAGGTCAATGGGTCAATCGGATCAATCAACATTTATTCCTTTTATGGCTTTTATATAACTCTAATGAAAGTTCAGGAGATATACATAAGTTTTTGGTTTATACATTTTATCATGTCCTAACAAATTGCTACTATAGAATATGTCCCTCTATATATTTCAAATAACACAGGCACACAAAAACAAAGGTTCTATTCGATATATTCCACACATGTATTCCCATGTATTTTCTGTCTCTGAACAAGATACCAACCTTAGATTTGATCCCTATCGTCTGAGAATTTTTATAATCTTAAAAAAAATGTATGAAAAAGCACAAAATCGACAAATAAACGGTTACAAGCGAAATAAGTTTTGTTTTTGTAGAAAATTGTGATCAGATTTTCATATTCCCATGTATGTTCGGTCACTAAATAAAATCTCATCGCTAGATTTGCATCTATAACGTTACAGAACTTCTACAACCGTAGCAAAAGTATCAACAACCCATAATATCGCAAATCAGTGTACACAAAGAAGTTAAATGTATTTTTGGTCTTTGAAGCAGGTTCTGTGGTGAAATTTGGTCCGTAATTTGGTCCATTTAATTCAAACTTTAAGCGAATTTTAACAAAAGCCCGTTGAAAATAAAATGACTACTAAATGAGATTGTCTCTTGAATGTGATAAGCTATATCATTTTATTTTTTCCTGTGATATCGTACCCTCTTATCGTCAAAAGTTCGAAGTAGTGGATTCCTATTACGTTTAACACCCATTTTTCGATTGTCCCATTTCAAATTCGAATAGTAGTCAACCATGATGTTTATATCCCATCTTCCTTGATACATTTGTTCTATTTCTTTTATATCTTGATAAAATCTTTCACCATGTTGTTCGCTGTAGTCGCTTAAGTTTTCTGGGAATTCTTCTATATGAAAATGTGGTAAATGGAGCTTCAAATTCATTAGAGAGCCTAATTTTTCAAACTTTTCAACCATCTTTGACACTATTAATGTCTTCACTCTTTTTGTTATCAAGGAAGTTTTCAACAACTTTATTAAAACTGAGCTATGCTTAATTTTCTGTTGTACAAATTCAACATTTTTTGAATTTGGGGACCGTCGAAAATGCTTTCCTTTAATTTTGCATTACTAATCTGGGGAAATTGGTGTCCTAAATATTTAAAGCATTTACTTTCCTTATTTAAAGCTTTAACAAATTGTTTTATTATTCCAAAACTTAATATAGAGTGGGGGAAGTAATTTATTTATAATTTATTTATAGCTTATTTTTCGATTTTGTGTTTTTTTACACATTTTTTACGATTATAAAAGTTCTGGGACGATAGGGAACAAATCTGGCGGCGGGAACTTACCACAGGTACTTGAGCGCGGAAGGGGGTTGCGCTTCTTCGTCAGAAGGACGATCTCGGTCTTGGCCAGCACTAACTCCAACCCGTAGTCGCGCAGCCAGGGATCAACCCGGCAGATCACCTGGTTTAGCCACATTTGAGCCGCCGCGACATCTCTGGCGGTAATAACCCAACCAGGAAAGACCCTTCCGGCATCTCCATACGGAGGATCCGGTCATATGTATAATTCCATGCGTCGGGACAGGACCTTCGTTTCTTTGCCATCCTCCGTCTCGTAGGAGAGGGTGCAGTCCTTCAGATAATCCTCCATTATCCGCAAGAAATACTGGGGAACCCTAAAGTCGCGCTCTAACGCATTAAGCGCGTCCCCCCACCTCACCGAGTTAAAATCGTTGCGCACATCCACAATGACCTGTAGACACACACCAACCTCTATAAGACGAACGAGATTTATAAAGATAGACAAACAAACAAAATTAATTAAAAAGTATGCATAATTTTCAACAAAAAAATAATTTTTTAACAATTTTAACAAAACCTTTGACAAAATAGCACACTAAAACACACTTGCACTTAATAAAACAGCGCATTATTAATCAACATTAAACCAAAATTACAAACAAAATATTCTGCCCTATTTCAAATTTAAAGCTGAACGAAAAACAAAAAAATATATATATATTAAAGTTATTAAATTATATCAGCTGTTTTATTTAGGAACAAACAATGATCAATCTAAAAAATGAAAGTTATTATAAAATTTGTTTGCCGATTAAACTCCACTAGATCCTTCTCCCTAAACCCATAACCGCAGAACCAAAAACACCACCACCAGATGTCGCTAATGTAAATTTTAGTTAATTTAAAAATGGACTTACAGTCGTTGCCCTCAATAAAATACGAATGAATGAACCTCTGGAAAAAAAAGGAGGGAGAGAGAGAAGGAGAAAGAAGAGAAAAGGAAAGAAGAGATGATAATGAAATAAATAAATAAATAAAATATTTATACCAAATAATGGAACATGCTACTAAAGCTAGGCTCGTGTGCAATATGAAAAATAATAATTTTTTTTTTTTGTTAAAAAGAATTAAAGGAAAGTTAAAAAGTACCAAAGGAACCCCCATGAAGGACATGTTTTGTGTGTTGTTGACTGCACCTTTTGCACTAATATTAATTAATAATATATATAAAAAAAAAAAAGAAGAAATACAGAGAACCGTTCTTATTTTGCGTTCATTCAAATATTGTCTTTATTTTTTAATTCTGTTCACCTTTTTGAGAAATGGAACGGCGTGTTTATAATTAAATTATAATTTTTAGTTTGTTTAATGTCTTTAATTTTGTCCATTCATTGGAATTGGCTACGTAACAATTATTTACATGAAAGTGAATGTTCACCAATATTAAATATTGAAAGATTACTGCTTCATTTTTTGATAATGTTTTATTAGTAATGATCAAGGGCATTTATATATGCGAAATGCGAATGAGTGTTGTTTTTTGTAAGTATATTCATTTTGAATTACTCTCCGAACCTTTGTTTTAAATATTTCTTTTATAAAAATTATTATTATTATTATTTTTTGTTTGTTTGTTTCTGTTCACTGAGAGATATGGCTGTAATGTTCTTTGATATTTTTATATATTAAATAAAATTTATATATATATTTTTAATAAATGATAAAATTTTTTTAATAAATAACGCAAGCTCGATAAGGTGATGATATGATGATTTTTACTTTTAGAATCGCTGGTAAATAATTTGTTTTATAGTTTTATCTTATTATTTTTGGAAACCATTATTTACTTATTTATTTGTTTAAATAATTGCAAGAGTAATTAAATACATAATTTTTTTACAGAAGAACAATTTTATTATGCGAGGGTATGAACAATTATTGAATATTACTTAATTAGAGGATTGTTTATTGAGAACGTAAATGTTTTTTTCCCGCTTTTAATATTGAATATTTTTAAAGGAAACATTTATATTTGAAAAGAGACTATACAGCAAATATATAAATGATGAAATGTTAAATTTTTTTCAGTTTGGAACAGATAAGTGATATTATATATATATATATACAAAAGCATATAGCACCTTTTTACTTATAATTTATATATATATATATATTTTTTTTATTCTTTTTATGGAAATGTACTTTTCTCTAAGTTACCCCCGTTTTCTTTTCGAACGTAACAAATATTTTATTAATACACAACCATATATTTCTATATACATCTAATGATTGGTGGAAGATTTTAAAGCTAACAAATGGAAAACAAAAAACCGCCAATTTATATTTTACACTACACAAAATTGCTTTAAAAAAGAATAAAAAATATATAACAACTACGGCCCATAATTGTGTACCCTGCGGTACATCGTTTTAACTTATGTAAACTCCTATAGATGGGATAAATTTTAAAAACGGTTATCGTTATCGTTATCTTCAAACAAAATTCTTTTAAGCTTTTAACTTAAATAAAAGGCGACATGTAACATTTCAGGAATTTTCATCGAAATATCTTATCGCTTTAAAAAAAATAATAATAAATAAAAAAAATAGCATTTAAAGTCTTCCTCTAATCAGTACTGATTCGCTACATTTCAGTACTTCCCGTTGTCGGTACTTTCTATGCAAAAAGATATGATGCGAAATGAATTTTTTGTTGAAAATTTTTAAGTTTAACAAAAAAAAAAAAAAAAAAAAATAATAAATAGTTTTCGTTTCCTTGCCTTGTTAAAATTTTTCATTTATAAGAAAAACTATTTTATACGAAACTGCCTGAATATATTATAAAAATAGCTATTAAAAATCGCACTACCAACAAATTTTTATTTTCATTATTTATTTAAAATTTTAATGTTATTTTCACATTTTATATTTGATCTGCTGTTAGCTTTTAATTTTTTTTTTCATGTATCATGGACATGCAAAAAGAGAATCCACAAAAAAAAAAAAAAATAATAATAAAATATCAAATAAAATTTTATAGTTTATTCGTTGTTCGAAAAATTGCACCAAGTTGTTGAAACGAAAAGCACAAATTTTTTTAATTATTATTTACAACTTAAATATAATGCAAAATATACAAAAAAAAAAATATATACAATTTCATGATTTGCCAGTTTAGTTGGTTTTTGAATAAAATAATAAAAAAAAGTCTAAGTGTTATACTCATGGAGCGGCCATAGATTTATATATTCACCTTTTTTATTCATCTTATGTGTGTCGAATACTATTGAATTTGATATTATATAACCGTTTTCTAGCGTGTATTCTTCTTTTAATTTTGTGATCTTTTCCACCTGTAATTTTGTTTTATTTTTGTTTTATTTAAAAAAAAATAAAACTAATGTTTATTCTTGTAATATTTATTTATTTTTAAATGAGGTTGAATAATTGCTGGTTATGGGTTATAGCATTAATCATGTTTACTTGCACTTTGACTGGTTCATTTTATTTCCTGGATTTGAATATATAGAAAAGCATAAAGCCATTTTAGCAGTAAAATTCGTAAGTGATCTGCGTATTGGATATGAAAATCATATTTATATTTATATATATATATAGCGGATTGTTTAATCATATTTGCAAAAGTGACCAGATTTTTGCTTAAACGTTTCTTTTAGGAATCCTATTTTAATTTAATTTATTTATTTATTTTTTTTTTTAAGTAACAAAGTTTTTTGTGCTTAGGTTTGGAGTATTAAGTTATTTTTGTGTTTGATGAAATAATCCCTTTAATTTTCCTTTAATCCTGAAATAAAATAATTTTGAGATAATTACGATAAAAAAATATTTTCGCGTTTTTAAATCAAACAATTACAAAAAGTGTAAAGGAATATTTAACAATATTTTAAAAATCAATTTTTAATTCTTTCTAGTTCATCGAAAAGTACAGTGGTAGTGTTCCCAAAAAAAAAAAGAAAAATTTTTTATATATATCTAAAATGCAACGATAAATGGGGCAAAGTTTGTTTTTATAACATGTTTTTTCGCTGCACGATAAACCTGAAGAAATCCAAATTATTTATATATATTTTTTTTTATATAAAATTAATACTTATTTCTAACATCGTAATTACTTTTGCGAAATCATTTCACAAAGAAATTCGTATTTCAATTATTACATTTGAAATGCACCTGTACAAATATTCAATGAAGCATAGAACAAGAATTTCATTAGAATCCCAACTTATTACAGGAAATTAACAACTCAATTTTCATTGAATATCGATTTTGTATACCTGCCTTTATTCCAATATCAGATACCTTTGATATTAAATCAATGTGGGGTCACGATGATATTCAACGATATTAGGATAAATTAGTTTCAATTTTAATAATACTGCACTATTGTTAAATAGATTTCAACTTATTAAAAATAATTTTGAATAAGTAAAAACTTATTACAATAGAATTCTGTGTCAGTGGGGGATAGTGTGTTTTAAGAAAAGTGCTAAAATTTCGGTTTTAAAGAAATAAAGAAAGAAATGTAAGTAATTGGTTAAGTTCGTAGAAAAAATTTTTATTATTATTTAATAATAATAATCATAATTTCGCTTAGTATCACAGGCTAATTCATACTAGAGTACCTTCCACACTATCCAAAGGTGTTCGTCAAAGATTGAAATTTTCTATGCCAGGTATGTACAATAATTTTTAATATAATTTTATTTATTTTGTAATTACGAGCACCTATTTAAAATTAAAATATTGACTCATTATTTATTTAAATGAGAACTTATTAATATTAAAATTATCACAGAAAATTCAGTAATTGTTTAAAAAATGTCCTTATAATTTTTAAGTTTTATTGATGATTTTCCTAAATTAGATCAGTTAAACCAGTAACAGTGGCATTCATACGTTGGAATAAAAATTACAAACGAATAACTAAGTTAAGTAAACATTCCTTGAGTTAATATTTGAAATCTGAACAAAACAAATTTAAAAATAGTTATAAAATTTTGTAATTTTTATCGAACTCTAAGTAACTAAACTTAAATCAGTGTTACTCTGTAACTAATCATTCGATTCATAGACTACAAATTAAAAGCATGTATATTTTTACATTTATCTTCTTTATTTCAAGAAAATTAGGCTAACTTAAGAAGTAAAACTATAACATTTTAATTGAAAATAAAAAAAAGTGGTAAAGATTAGCGTTTGGAATCTTGAAAGATGTTAAAAGTGTACCGGAATATCTCGAATTTTTAAAACTAGCATTATCCAGTAGTCTATTATACGAATGGTTTAGTTATCTAGAGTTGTAACATTCTTTTGAATTCAAAATATACAACATATTTGTTAAATATTTAAAAAGAAAATATGCTTATTTTAGATATAACGTAATTTGATAGACATTAAATTACTTCGGAAGACACTCTAGTGTGAAATAGCCTTTGATTTTTAGAAACAAAATAACTCTAGAAATTCAATTTTAAAGTTATAATTCTTCGGATTTAAAGGTAAAGTTGATTAAATTTCAACAAACTACAAAATTGTGTACATCGTATGTAATCGAAATGAGTGCGTAACATCGGCAACACAACAAAGTAAGGATTTTCAATTTTCAAACATTTGAAATTTCTGCAACCGAAGAATCATGTAAAGCGGTATCTTAAAAGGAAATCCACTTTACTCCTTGTTTCTAAATGTAAAATGCATAAGTGAATTCACTCAGTTGAAAAATCGACAACATTTCCATATCAAGCTCTCTGTTTCATCGCTTCTATGCCCTTCTACTATGGCAATCTGCACACCCACATACTGTTCGGATAGTGCTTTCGATAATCTTTAGGGGAAAAACTTTTAATCCGGCCGGATGCTCTCAGATAACATCTGGAACTGGTGGCATTTCACAAACTCTATGCACATGCAACGTTTGTTCCATTCACCTGGATGATATAGTTCAAAGTTTAAAACAAGATTTCAACGATAAGATGCCTCAGACAGGGAAAAATGTGATTTTTTAAAATAGAAGTTATTACCTCCGGGGAAAAATTGTAAGTCCACAAGGTAAAACCATTATCCACTTTTGAGCAGGAAGGGGGATAGGGGAGAACCGGAAAAGAATCTAGATATAGGGTAATCCCTACTCTACGCCATCCAGTTCCCGCTAGTCATATTACGTTAGTTAGCATAGAAAAATTTCTTTAGTTTCTGAAAGGTGAAGATAATCTTCATTACAGTCAAAAGTCGCGATTCTTTCAGATTTATCCGAACTTATGGGAAGTTTTTTTTTTTTTTTTTTGTTAGAGAGTTAACCCACAAAATCCACTGAAATCGCCTTAAGCGATTTAAAGCCGAGAACAATGCCACCATTGTGGTGAAATGGTGTGAGAGGCTATCTAAGGGATGGTAAATTTGGTCGTAATGAAAGAAAAAAAAAGAAAAAAGAAAATAATTTGGAAATATTTTAGGTGTTCCGAGAGCGATAACTAATAAAAACACACTATGCCTGGTCGACCAGGTGAATCGTTAAATTTCGTCGTTCTGTACAATTAGAGAGCAGTCGCGGTTTTCCGCCAAAAATAAAAAGAAAAATATATATATATATATAAGATGCGAATAAGAACATTAGGACGGACCTAACGAGCAATAAGCTTCAAAGTTGTCTTTTCCCCGGACCCGACCGACAACCCCTAAGAAAATAATAGCCCATTTCCTCCGACGTTATGCTTTTCTTGAAATGTTTGTTATTCTCTTATTTATTATTACTTTTTTTCTTTCTTTTTTTCGTTTTTCCATGGTGGCGGAAAAACGCGCCAAAAAAGAATTAATGATCACAAAGGAGCAAGTCGTACGACAATAAGTCGTACGAAAGAATTTCAAACCGAAACGGGAATGGTTATGGGACCGGGATGGGGTAGTAAGATGTTGAGTTTCACCATCCATCTCCCGTGTTCCCCGACTACAGATTCAGGGGCAGAAAACTGCCTTCGTGACGAAAATCATTAACCGTCAAGACGGAAAAACGTGAACCGCATGAAGGTGGCTGGCTACAAATTGATGAAAGGCGGTAAACCCCGCCCTGACCGCCCTCCCCATAAGAATTCCCTGCGGTGCGGTAAAACTAAGCATAAGTTTGTATGCCGTGCTAAGAATGAATTTTCGTTAGCCTTTTCGCACTATGTTTCGGGCGTTAAAAGAAAATGTGAAATTTTCCTTAAAGAAAATCCCATCCTTAAGAAATCGTCCGTAGAATAACCCTCCTCCCATCATAACTAAGGAAAAGCCGCGGTTTTCGGCTGCTCGCCGGCTTCTCTTTATGCTTTATGATTTCCGTGTGTTTTTCGGTATTTTTCCTCCTACCCCTATATCATTCATGCCACCCTTCTCAACCCCTCTTTACTGCATCGCTAGCTAACAGCAAATTCCGGGGTGGATATAATTTTCCTCCTCGTTAATTTTTTTTTTTTTTTTTTTGTTGTTGTATGTCGTAAACTTGCGCTTACCCTGTTTTTTTTTTTGTACTAACAGCGAAGTAATTAACGAAAAACATACCCCACCGCACCACCCCCATATCTTCCCAAATTAACATCCCCTTAATTTACAGTGTTTTTTTTTTTTGCCTTAAAAAACAATTTTTTTTTGTACAAAGAAAAAAAAACTTTATTAAATCCAGAGAAAATACGAAGAAAATCCCTTTCCATCCTGCAATCATTTACGGCCGGGATTTGTGCGATCCTATGACGTTGTGATTTTGGACTTTTGCAAGAAAGGGTAATTACGGCGGATAATGAGGCCCTCCCCCTCCCTCTCCCCCACTACTCCCCCTCATCCAGAGTATGAGGCATTCGTGTTAAATTTAAAGGGACATTAGCCGCTACCGTCACTGGGAGGGGGGAGCTTCATCGCTACGATTTATCTTTCGGGCACTTTACGTGGTGCCTTGCTGTTTACTAACAAACAAAAACAAAAAAAAGAAATTTATAAAAATATAATAACCAAAAAAAAAAAGTGAAAAGACATTAAAACAGCTTGGCAGTAAATTTTTGTAAATACGTTGGGGGCTTTTTTAAACTCTGTGTATAATGCAGGCGTTTCTTGTATATATCTCTTTATTTTTCGGTTTATTCGCTGTTTTCTTTTTCATTTGTTGATATCTTAATTTGGTATAATTAGGATTTTTATTTCTACTACACAATATTTTTAAAATGATACAACTTTTTAAAACGTAGTCAGCCTGCTCTTAATTGCTGCAATGCACTATAAAATTACTCAGATAATTAGAGAATTTTACAAATCCAATAATTGATTCGAATTTTAAATTAAACTCTCAAATCCTAAATAATCTTACTAAATCACAAATGTATTCTAAATTTAATTCAAAAGTAACATAGGACAACAATGCTAGAATTTCTATCAAATGTTTACCATCATTTGAAAAAAACGCTTTAAAATTAATCCCTATAAAGACCGATTTTAGTTTTCGAAGGGTAGTTTTACAACGACTTTGCTATATAATTTGAAAATATTTGAAATAATTCCATATATATAGAATCGTATGTTAGGTTAAGTTAGGTTGGTGTATTTGCCTACAAAGGTACATTTAGTCCATTTTTATAGCCTATTGTGTTACGACTGTAGAGCAGGAAACCATGGTTATGCTTTGGATTCGAACCAACAGCCTCTAGGACGGTATGACCAATACGCTAACAACCGAACTTCTAGAGGCGCCAAAATCGTACGTTACATTTCTATGTTATTTACAATTATTTTCCATACCTTGTTCAACTAAAATATGAAAAATGCCTGATTCAATTCAATATTTTTAGTTAAGACTTAGATTTAACATCAATACTGAACCAATAATCGAATAAAAGAGTTTAAACAATGTTTTCTACGTCGACTTTCAAATAAATCTGTCTAACTATTTAAATACTCGTGAATAGGCAAACATTAAGAAAAAATATTCAGAGATCGAAATTTTTTAAAATAAGCAGGAAAAACATGTTGTTATTCGAAAATTACTGCAATGCACTATAAACTTACACAGGTTATTAGAAAATTTTTAAAATACTACAATTAATCAGAATTTCTAGAAATCCTAAATAATGCTAGTAAATCACAAATGTGTTCCGTACTTAATTTAGCTAATAACATTAGAGCTTCGCTCAAATTTTTACCATATTTTGAAGAACACTTTAAAATTAGACCCTATACTGATTTTAGTTTACGAATGGTAATTTTGTAACGATTTTGCTATAATATGCAAAAAAAATGCATTTATAGCTAAATAAACAGAGCTGTACGTTACATTTGGACGTTATTTACATTGAAAAACGTCTGATTCGATCCGAAAACACTAAATTTCAATCAATTTATCATCAATATTGAGCCAATAATCTAATAATATACTTTTAAATCTAAACACTGTTTACTAATGTCGATTTTCAAATAAATCTGTCTATTTAAATACACGACTAGACAAGCATTAAGACAAAATATTTATTTTGATCAGAAAACGGAATGTTGAATCGAATATTTTTTTACTAAATCGAACAGAAAAAACATGTTGATATTAAAAAATTACTACATACCCAACATTTTTCCATCATTTGAATCCATCATTTGAATATGACGAAGGAGGGAAAAAGTGAAAAAAAAAAAAAAAACAAAATCGTCATGAATGAAATATTCAAAGGATCTCTATCCATGTAAACGAACTGAGCGCTTGGAATCAACGTTAAATCACTCAAAACATCTTCACCGAAAGTCTGATACACATAAATGATTGAAGGCACTCAACCCAAAAAGCGTTTTACTTTATTCAAAATGTTACCTAGGGGCTAGGATACACGTACCTTTGGCAACAGTACTGATATGCAATCAGTCTTCCCATTTAAATCCGAAAGAGCAAAACGCATCGAATGTGTTCACTTTGTCAAAGGTTCGAGTGAAATATTTTTATGCCATAAAATTAATATGGGACTGCAGTCTCATATCGACCATATATACATTGAAAATGCTGCTATAGGGTAGAGTTTCTATATCCAGTAGAGAGCCGAGATATATGTGCAGAAAGTTCATGCTGGATAAGCCTCTTTTATGGCCTTTATCTGAACGTAAGTTCAGCCGATAGATATTTATGGGGTATCCGGGAGGAAGTCACATCGGTGATAAAATAAAACCACTTTAAGCAATGTCGCGTATGTTTGATGGGACAAGCTGTTACACTCGACAATATCGCAATTTTAAGGCGTTTATGGTGGAAATCGTTTGGATCCTTTATGTCCTAATTTGTCTTGCGATGGCATTTTTACTGCAAGCGTCAGTTAGCATCTTTTATTGCTTGATAAATTTAATTTTGTCCGTTTCGTGACAGAATCTGGGAATTGTGATGACATACAAACGAATGCAGCATTACTGCCGCTTAGGAGCAGACTGGCTTCGTATCTGGAATAGGGTGATTTTTCTAACAGACAATCACATATTTTTTGGCCGAAATAAATAATAATAAATAATTTTTTTTTTTTTGCAATATCGTGAAATTAATCTTTTTAGATTTTTTAAATAAATAAAAAAAAAACCAAATATCTTAATTGTCTTTATAAAAAAAAAAACAAAAAAAAAACGAATCACATAAGAAATATCTTTTTTTCGTTTTTTCTGCTTTTTCTCACCATAGACTGTACCTGTACTGCGTACATTTGGAAACCACGTAGCGTAGCGGGAAATCGTACTTCCACCAATCACAAATCATAATAAGAACAATGATAGCCACCATAACCACAGTAATTATCACCATCATCACTATTACCACCAACACCACAATCACCACCACCAAAATCATGATAATGTCCATCACAATAATCATAGCATTCAAAGAAATCCTAGCAAGAATCACTCAAAGCACAAAAATTCAAATACCCACGGTCGAAAACATAACACCTCTATCACAACACCCACCCACCATAGCTCTAGCCTCCAACTTGATAATTACTAGTCATATAAATGACCATATGAGCGAGAATACTTTTTATATAAAAGTTTAAAATTTAGTTGTACATCAAAAGAGAATATGGTAAACAACAACAACAATAAACAAAACAAAAACATAACTCTCGACAAAATACTCAAATTCAAATTAAACAACAAAAAATATTAAAATACCTGTTGATGATGTGTTAGCACTCTACAGAAAAACTCCCTCAGATAATCAAAAACAACAAACAATTCATTTTTTTTCCTCCAAAAAAAAAAAAACAAAAATAGTTTAATACAAAAATACACTTAGCAATAGTAGCACAAGTTCATGAAAAAAGAAAACAAACTCTCATTCATCCCCCAAAACTCCAAAACTCCAAATTTTGGAACATAAATTGTACACAAAAAGGACACTTCGCATTCTCATCAAAACGATTCTTGTACTTACATGTTCCACTGAAAAAAAAAATAAAAGAAAAGTGAATTGATAGGAATTTAAATAAAATTTAGTAAGAATAAAATATATAAAAACAAGAAAAACAAAATATAGACATTATAATGAAAGTAGTTTTGATTTAAAATTAACGAAAGACATCTAGACGTCTGTTAAAAACTAATCATTTTTGTGCTTTTTAACAAAATGTTTTCATTAACAAGCAACTGCTCTTCAATATGGTTAAAATGGATTAATTAATTAACCAATAGAAGAAATCAAAATGTAAATAGATAAAAAAAAAAACTATAATGAAAAGGAAAATGTTTTTTACTTGTAATTTGTGTGTATGTTAAATGCGATAGGTACTTTTCTTACTAATTCAATAATACTTTCTTCTAATTTTATATAGAATTTGAGGAGGTTAAACTTTTTTTATTTTGTTCGGCTGGCATTAATTCAAAGTTAATAGTTTTATTTAAATATAAATCTGCAACAGAATAAATTAAATAAAGAGTAAATTTCAGCCGCTATATATGTTAGGAATCCTGAATTTTATGATAATATGAATCGTGGCTGTAAAACCACCCCTTCTTCCTAAAAGGTAGATGATATAATAGAATAAAATAAATAAATACGCGTTTTTGCCATAATTAAAAAATTTAAACAAATGATCACACATCGGTTAACCGAACTCGCTACTTTCAAAAATATTATTTCCTTTTTATTAAAAATACGTTACAATTTTTAAATACAAACTATCATTTTTAACACATTCCGTTCCAAATGATTGTTATAAGTTGTTGTTTAAGTAAAATTTGTTTAAAATTAATAAATAATACCTACTAACTGATATACGTATTAAAAAATATTTAAAATTTATCAGAGACAAATAAATTAAATTATATTTTAATTTTTCATACCCAAATAATAAGATAGTTTGATATCTCTGTTTTGATTTTTAAACATTAATATCACTGTACTCGAATCGTAAACTTCCTTTTTTTAACAGACGGCGAACCTACCTGGTAAACTTAATTCAAGGACCCTAAATTCAATGGTACAAAATTAGTTCCTGTTTTCGAAATATTCGTGATTTAAAGTTCTAGGCTAAGAGACCCCAAGAAAACTATTTTTTCTTTAAATTTAGCCTATTTAGTAAAATTATATCAATGATATCCGATCAGATATCCATCGTTTCGATGAAATTACATTAAACAGACAATTTTAAAAATTTGTCCTACCTTTAACCCTTTGAGTGCTATGAACGCATATATGGGTGCTCCCAAAACCATTCGATTTGGGACATGAACGGAGATGTGGGTCCTCACACAGTCATTCAATTTGGTCCAATTTGACCTATAATGAGTTTATAACTCTCAAAGGATTAAGGACTTTTCTGTCACAATTAACATATTTTGTAATGGAATGACAGCCATTAGTTGTAAAAACCAGACAGCCCTGTGTGTGATTTGTTGTAAAAAGTAGTCAGGCCAGAGTACACGTTTAATCACCGCTCAAAGGTTTAACCCAGCGTCAATGGAGTTCGATTAAAATTAGCTGGCTTGTTTCAAATTTACAATATTTCTTTAAATACGAACGCGACCTTTCCGTACTTTTCAGTAAGTTAAACTAACATTTGCATCTAAGCACTTACATACACTAAGTAATCAATCGTGCCGAAATTGTGCTGAAAGTTACACTTGTGCAAATCTCAAAAATGTAAAACCCATTGATATAATTTTTTGAATACTCGGGTAATATTTTCCCATCCCAACGTACATTTAACATTTTTTGTATTCCAATAATGCCGGATCGTACCATATAATAAAAGTAAGTCTTTTTTGAAATATTATTCGTTTATTTTCTCCAGCATACACCTATTCACCAGTGATCAGTTACCGTTCTAACACTAGAGCTCAATTCTGTTTTATAGGGCTTGAAAAGAAATCATCATGTATAAGTAACAATGAAATGCTGGTTAAACCTATGAATTGTTTTAAAATATAAACAAATGGATAAGTGTGTGAAATGTAGGAATTCATTAAATGATCAACATTTTAAAGAAAAAACAGACTTCTTGGGGTATCTTAGCCTAGAGCTTTAAAAAACAAATATTTCGAAAACAGGATGTAATTTTGCACTTTTGAATTTATCGTACGTAAATTAAGGGCTATTTGTTGAGCTTTGTGAATAAGAAAATTTAATTATATCTTTTCAAGATCAATTTCGGTAAGAACATTTTTAGAATGGACATATTTCAGAAAATAAAAGCATCCAGCAATCACAGTAAGTATTAAATCCCAAAAGATATAAATTATATTGCAATTTTAATTTGATGTGAGCTCAAAATATCATACAGAGTAGGATTAGATTAGCTGTGTTGTATTGTACCTAGTAAAATCAGTGCTTATTTAAATTTGTTCCTAAGACTAAACTCTGCCAATATGAAGAACATACTTAGAAATTATCAATCCAAAAATAAAACAAAGTTTAATCTCCTCATAGATTTTAAAGTTGTGATGTAAAACTAACAAGAAATAAAACAAATATTAACAAAAAAAATAACTAAAGTATGGATGAGGAAATATAGAAATTAACTGAAACGAAATTTACGAGCTTTTTTGGGGTAGGTTGTAGCGAAAAAAAGAGCAAATTTTCTAAAAGAAATATAAAAAGTATAGAACAAAAATTTGGAAAATTTGCAATTTTTTTTTATAAAAATCAAAAAAAAATAATAAGTTCACAAAAAAAAAAAAATACCATGTAAATAAAAATTATAAATACACAAAGCAAACTATGTTATCTTAAAATGTGCAGTCGACAACACTACAAAACGGTCAGCTGTGGAAGGCCCGCGGACCCCCAGGAAGTACCGGGCTGTATGCAACAACAAAATTAGGAGCCCAGCGGCATCAGCGCGATCTATTCACAGGTGATCCAAGTGATTTAGGAATCCCCGAGATTAAGACACGTGTCGGAAGCGTTGTTCATACATTCGAAACAATGGCAATGGTCAAGAAGCAGGAGGAAGATATGAAAAGTAAGTATGCGACCACAGGGAAAACAAAATCCTATCGATCCTCGAGGGCGAGTAGCAACAGTAAGTACACTCAGCTGAAGAAAAAATCAGTGGAGAGTCGCAACAGAATGGCATTTTCCAATCTGTCGCCATCCTCTTCCCTGCCCCGGCTCTCTAGCCAAGACAAGTATTGTTCGTTAAAAAATCCAGATAGTCGCTTCACCACCAATGCCCTTGGAACGTCCCCTGGAAGGCCCAGCTATGATGAGGCTATCTACAACGTCGACGATGACTATCGAAAGAATCTTTTTGGAACGCAACTCTACAGAAAACATAGATCCAGTAGCACCCATGACGACAACGTCGAGGATGAAGTGGTCAACAAGGCTTTCGATGAAATCTTCAAGAGTTACGGGCAAGAGGCCGAGACGAACAATCCACAGGATGAGGAGGTAAACAACAATCGGTCAAAGAAGGTGCACCCTAAATACAAAAGGTCCTCAACCCTAACCGATATTTTCGAGTGCACCCGGGGCAAGGCGGGAAAGACAATTTCAAAGTATCCTTCGTCATCCCTTCTGTCTTGTGAGAAACAGAAATGCGACTTAAATTACGAGAAAAGAAAGAGCCGCCCCCGCCCCACCGACCCAGAACGGGAAACTCTAACGAATTTTAGCGATGATAATGAAAATTTTCTGCGAGGCTCAACTGTGAGCCAGTCATTTATAAAAAATATAAAAAATCGCGGTATCGATCCACCCCCATCCACTACCATCATCACCGGCAACATCAGCAGCCAACCCTCGAGAATGCCAGAGGTCGGTGCCAGCAGCACTGGCAGGATAACTAGCTCCGAGGGTGGTAATTACTCAAGGACGGCGGCACGTGATGGAATTTTTTTAATGACTACCGACAGAAAAAAATCTCATCCGGCGGCGATGATGAATCAACAGAAACGGTCAAAATCTTCCAGCGAAATTGTTGATGAGCTACGGAGTAAGCATTTTAATGAAACGAGAACGAACAACCTGCTTCCAGGTGGTTCGCGCATCGGGGATGGGGGTGGTACAGCCGGCCCAAGTAGCGGTGGCGGGGGTGGAGCTGTTTGCGGCAGTGGTGGTGGTGGAATTGGCGGCGGCAGCGGTCTTCGAGGTTCAAGAAAAGGAAATTTTAAGCCACGTTATATTGATAGGGCGGAAATTTGATAAAGCTCTTTTCCACCAATATTTTTTTTTCTTTATTTTTTGTATTTTTTTTTTTTTAACGAGCAATTTTTATATAGGATAAAAGTGCCATGTCCCTGCTTTTCCAGAGATATTTATGAGATTTTTTTTTTACTTCCTCATACCACCCCACTTATTATGTGGCAGTACTAATTCTAATTTATTTCAGATTTTCTCCATTAATGCTATCGCTACCGCTCAGTTTTCCTTATTTTATTTTCTTTTTAAGGACTCCTCAATTATAATCGAGAAATCAATTTATTTCCAAAAATCTGGCCTATAATTTTTTTCGTTTTATGTCTCCTTATTCGTAGAGTAATGTTCAAATTTAAATTAACAACCAACAGTTTAACGACATAAATACCAAAAATTATCTTTTATATTATTTGTAATTATTGAATTCAGTTAAAATAACCAAGTCATTAAAGTTTTAACCCTTAGCTGCTACACTTCTCCAGAATTACATAGCTACCATACTGAGACATGTGATACCCACTAGCCGTTAAAATGCTAAGTATGAGTAAGCTATTGATTATTTTCATTTAAAAGTATTACCAGGCATTCTTCAAATGGTGCACTATAAGAATCGATTTTTAGAAAAGATACAGTGACTCAACTTATTCATCATATTTGTATAATGAAAAATTAATATTTAGGTTTATTTGAATCCTTACTAAATAAGAAATATTCGATGGGATTGAGATCAAGAAACTGTGCGGCCAGTCTAAAAGATGAAATCCCTGATTTATTAGCTACTCTATGCTCAATTAAGCTGTGTGTTTCGAATCGTAATCTTGTTGAAAAATGATGTCAAGCAAATTCTTTCCCTAATAAGGCTTAGTGCTTTACGAAGATGATAGTCCTCCTAACTTACAATAGAAGTCACCGTTAATAACATTTTCAAAACTTAATTTGATTTAACACTTTCTTTGCCATGGTACCCGGAGACACCCAATAGCTGAATACATGACTAAATAAATTGCGGGTGAACGTGTTAACACGTTGATGCTCATGATTTTAATTCAGCTATAAGCTATATAAGCTAAGTCTATAGAAGTTATTTACGTCAACGTGTTAAACTGAAATTAAAAAATAGTAGGGCATCTGATACCCCTCAGTGGTAGCTAAAGGTTCAATAACGCTTAGATGTTTATTTTCTTCATATTACGGATTATTTTAAAAAATAAATTGAATGGTCAGTTTCCAAAAAAAAAATCAGTTTTTATTCTTAAACGAAAAGTGTACTTCCTTTTTATATGATCAACTAATTCAATTTTATGAAAAAGCATCTACTAATTCTTTTAAATTAATATTTTTATTTTTTAAACTATATATAAAATTTTTATAATCCATGCTGCCTTATGTCGGCAGACTATTCATTAAATTAATAAAGCTAAATTTAAAAAATAATACAAATCAATAAAAATTGCATGCATACTTTTTATTAATATGAACATTTTCTAAGGTAATTTGATTTGATTAGTAGTAACCATTTTTATCTATCGTTTTTGTTGGTTCTTTTAAGTTAGAAAAAATAATACTGCATCATCGTTTACTTAAATCAACCTTTTGCTTTAAGTTCCATTTGTGCCAATGCAATCATATAAAAACGTAACAAATCCAGGGATATATAAAAATAAATAAAAAATTTAATTAGTAATCAGTACTGCCACATTAAATGAAGACTACGACCGACAACTTTCACCCCTTCATTATTTAACCAAAAAAAAACATCACTTTGCCCTAGTCCAAAAATTAAGCAATTTATCAAGGCATGTCTAATTAAAAAAGAAAAATATTGTTCTTCCCTTGAAACGTATACCAAAATCTATAAGATATAATTTCTGCCAATAAAAGAGTGGGTAAGCGACCGTAAAAATAAAAGAATTTCTTAATAGATTTATAAACTTCGAAAACGAAGTTAAAAGAAGATAAATGGTGGAGGTGATTAAAAGTGTTTGACTTAACCAAAGAAGACTTAACATTGTATAATTGTTTTTACATAATGCAAGTAACATTAAGCAACCAGTACTAAACATAAATGAGGTAATTAGAGCAAACTAAGTAAGAAACAAGTAGAACTTGGAGGAGGAGTATTTGTAATTTTTATGACTATAAGAATTTAAATGTCTGTAATTAAAGCAAAATGAAAGTATTTAGTATTGTTAATAAGAAGTAAGACATTACCTTACTCTAGGGACTCTAGGGGATTTATTATATTTTAATAATGTCAAAAACCTTATTTGTTGAGAGATTCTTTCATATTCTAATATAAAAATCATGATAGGGAACGAGCAGGTGTATGTTGTTAAATCAAATTAAAAGAATAAAAACAAAACAATAAACACAGTCCGGAGTGAAATAGTAACCCAGTTTTGCATAATGGCGTTAAACTCATCAATTTTGTTTTTTTTTTTTTTTAGTTTTATGTAAATAACTTTAACAAAATGTTTTTGAGTCAAATCCTGCGACAGAGAAAAGACAAAAAATGTTGATTAATTATACGAAACTAAATAAATGTGTTAATTGTACAAAACAAAAAAAAAACAAAAAAAAAGAAGAAAAAATGATGAGGATAGATGCAAATCTATTGAATCTGAGAAAAATTATAAATGTAAAACTACTCCAATTGAATGAATCCAATTAATTCTGTTAATTAAATTGCAGCAATCGAATTGTACTAAAGCGAAAAAGATTTAAGAGATTAATGAAAATATTAAAATTGAACGGACTAATAAATGCAGACTTTTGTTTAATTAATAAAAATGTCTTTTTTATTATTGAAATTTTCAAAAAATCCTTGTTTCCTAGTTCTTGGTTTCTCAAAATAACTGAAATTAAAAGGTAAGTACGAAAATTCTTTAAATTATTTTCGCAAATTAAAGAAGTTGCGAAAAAGATACAAACATAGCCTTACAATAATTGAAAATATAATTATTAAAAAATCTTATACATTACAATAAAGCAAAAATCAAATTGCAAGGTAATATCATCAAAATTGATACAAAATGGATTTCAGGGTCACTTAAATAAAAGTTGGAAATTCAACACAAAGAAGGATCTCAAAATAGACTTTTAAATAGAAATTAAAGTAAGGTTGTCTCTGAAAAGTGTTCGATTTCAACATAAAAGTGGCAGCACTTGTAAATAAAAATTGGGGAATATGTTTGCGCATACCTTAAAAGGTACCCACCAAAATTTTAGCCATTTTAGACCCGCACTTGTTGTTTGACAATCATTTGAGTGAGTCGATATGAATATTTTTGTGAAAATGGAAAAAAAAGTAAATATCGAGGTCAATATCATCAAATGTTTGATTTTTAAAGGCACTACGCCTACACAAATCAAAGGCGAGTCGGATGCTGTGTAGAGGGATTCTACACCATCATTTACCACCGTGCAATTTTGGGCACCTGAATTTAAACGTAACCGTACAAGCTTGGGTGACAATGAAACATTCAGGACGTCCAAAAACTGCAACCACTAATGATAGCATCGCTCATAACTATCGAATTAAAGTTAGAAAGATAGCAGAAGCTATGAACATATCCAAAGAGCATGTTTATCACATATTGAATAAAGATTTAGGCATAAGAAAGCTGTCGGCGCAAATGCTCATTTTAGCCCAAAAATGTGTTCGAATGAACATTTCCAACACTCTGTTTGGACGGGTTAAAAATATGAGAGTATCGGCGGGGGAAGTGTATAGACTTGAAAGGAGACTATGTAGAAATATAAAAATAATTTTGAAGAAAAATTCTCTTTAGGTCGGAAACTTTTCAGACAACCCTCGAACCTAGTGGATGAAATTCATAAGGTTCTTTGATATTGAAAAATTAGGAACAACATAGTCAAAAACAAGATAGTCTTACTTTTAGGGATTTAAATTAATATGATAATATAGAGGTAATTTAGACTATTAACTTTAGACATTTATTATTTAAAATGTTTTCATAGTCAAATAGTTTTAATAGTCAAATTTTCTATAATCGAATTTCTGAAAGCTTAAAAACAATTCAATTCGTTTATAGTTCAGTCAAAATTGCCCGTAAATGTATTATAGAAACGTCGTTTATGGGGTTTTATGCGGTGAACTTTATAATTTTAACTGTAGCATACGCTAAACTGCAATAAATTAAAGAACAAAAACTAACTGACTTATCCGATATCGAAAACTGCCAAAAATTATATCAAACTTAAAATTCAACCGAAAATATGATATAATTAATTTTATATGCGCTGTTCTTTTTACTTTCAATTAATAACATGATTGAATTTTTAAAACAAAGTCCTAATATGATGAAAAGCTTTATAATAGAACAAAGCATTTTAATATGAACTTTTTAATTAGCATACCCCTTTTTTATCACTTCGTATTAACATATAAAAAATTTAAATATATATTCAAATTTTGGGTATTGATTAACATTATTAATTGTGTGGAATCCGCAGTATGCGTAAAAGGATACATTTTTTGTAGAATTAATCCGTAATTAAACTTAATGTAATATAAGTACTGATGTCGAAAAAATTTTGTGACCACAGTCATCCTCGCTCAAAAGGGGTGCATAATTCGTAGTATATCCACCCAGTGTACAAAACAGAAAAAAATGTGGTTTAATTGAAATTCTTGTTACTTCGTTGTATTTAAATCAGTCGCACACTCGCGATTATCCAACCTTCACAAGCGTGCATTATTAAAAATTCAGAAGTTTATGTGGTAAACTCATTTTACCCCCTAGCATCACTGTTCGGTGGCATGTCAAAAAGAACGAGGCAATTTTGACGATATGATGATGATGATGATGATATTAATTAATAAATGCTCTCTACCCATGAGCCTCATTCCCCAGTAGATTCGCTCTGATTCACAGCAGATCGCAACGCCTCGCGATTGAGTAACAATTTAATTGTTTACCAATTTGGGTCATACCTATCCGCAAGCAAATTCATTTATTTGTTATGAAATTAATTTTCAGGATCTCCCTTGCACGGAGGATATATATATATTTTTTTTTTATTTTTTCGGTTCCGAATAAAAGTCATTTGCATTTCCAATTTGGTTTTGTTTTTCTGCCGATTTTGTACTCGGCGTCTGATAACCAGGACGACTGACTGGCTGGCTGAATGGCTGGATGGTTGGCCGGACTCCAGTCAATTACCGCCCAGGGATAATACTTATGTTGATGAAATTATAATGGCTGGACGAGGGATGATTTCAATTTAATGATTAAGCCCGCCACTGTTGGCTTTTCATTTTTGCAAAATGAAAGGATTCATATTTATATGACCAGTTATTAAAAACAAAACAAACCTATTTTCCAATATTACTGGCAAATCAGATAATTTTTACTATCTACACATATGCGGATAAACTATAATTGCAATATCTTTACGGTACCCAAAATACTACCGACAGTAAAATGCCCACATCCCACAACCAATCCTTAGAACCAAATTATTTTTAAAACGATTATATCTATCAGAAACATGGAACAATTTTATATTTAGCAACCCTATTGGACATTTTTTAGATCATGCTGTATGTATGTAATTCTGGTCTCCTTTCTAATAATCCTTAAAGTGTTTTGTAGAATTTTTATCAACCGATTCAATCATAAAAGTGATAATACTTTTTCTGGAAATTTGAAAATGTTGCCCAACTTTTAAGGGTTTAGTGATTATGGGCATTTACCTAGATAAATCTGGGATGCCCCCGATACGTTAAGCCGGACTCTTTCAAGGTATCAGCTCGGGTTTTTCTGGGGCACCCCGATGGGTCGTCAACAGGTAACCCGAAAAATACCTTGATATCGCCCAAAAACATATTTTAATCACAACAGTAATGGGGTAGTAATGGGGTCAATAATACCATACATGTAATATTCTAATAAGTATGATATACAGGGGTACAATTTAACATAGAGATTAAAGGATAAAATATTTACATATCTAATGTAGCAAATAGGTAAAACATATTTAGCGATGGTAGAACCATAGTCATTTATGTTACAATTTTATTTTTTTAAAAGCAAAGAAAATGTGTTTGGACTTTTTATAAAGAAACGAAAGGCACGATAACAGTTTTCAAATTTAATTAATTCTATACCAGAAGGTTAGGCCTTCTGAAGAATTATGTTGTGTTTTTTTTGTACCTTTATGCCAGAATCATTAATTTCATAAAAATGGCACTAGGATCACTATGGTTATACCATCGGCATTTATTTTTTGGTGAATTCTTCATTTATTGTTAAATGAATCAGTTTTTTATGAACAAAACTTGATAGCACAAATTGAATGATTTAATGAGATTGAACTGCAGTGGTAAGACATCACAATATGATGATTATTACCTTGAAAAACTTAAGCAATCACGAAACATTTATTGTACGCTAAAGACTTGAATAGTGGAAGAGTATCTCGGCGTAACGAAGAGTTATTTTAAATTAATTCTTGGGATTTTACTACCATTTACTTATGGTTCTAAATTTTAATTTCTAAGTTCGCACGCATTTGTGTCTGTGTGCCATTTTTTTAAAAATAAAGTGCTAGATTTTTGTTTACATTATCGTTATTTTTCAGGTTCTTCAACAGTTACTTATGGATTACAAATTTAATTTAGTACTCCTACTGCTACTGCTACTGCTATTGCTACTGCTACAGCTACTGCTACTGCTACTGCTATTGCTACTGCTACAGCTACTACTTTAGTACTGGAGGGAAAATATCGAGTAATTGCAAGGGCCTTTACAGTTTTCGCTAAAGGTCCTAAAGGTCCCAGCGAATAGGGATATATGTGATGGATTATTAAAAATATAAAACTTTAAAAGTATCAAATTTGTTATAAAATTGAATACACTATTTTTTATTTATGTTATGTTAAAAACTGATGCAACATTAATCTTAATCAGTCATGAAACAAAATCACTCATACATAATTATGGTTAGTGTAGCAGTGCATTAATTAAATCTAATTGATATATACACTGTATGTACTTTAAAATTATTATGTGTATTAAATGCATTCCTATTTTTGTTTCTTTTTTAATTGTATTTTGCAAATAAAGCACCTTCTATGCGATACCTAATAATGTTTATATTTTTAAGTTGCGACTAGAGCGGTAGTGGCATAATTCAAATAGAAATGCAAACTAATTTCGACCAAAATCAGAGGAGGTCTTAATTTATCTGGCCAAACACCTTCGGGAAATTGCCACACTCCAGCAGGCTTGTGGTCATAAATTACATTACGTTGCCGTTTTTGGAAAATTACAAGCATGACACAAAAATTGCGTGCCCCGCAGTGAAAATGGTTTACCTCCTTTTTTACGGTGGAAACGGCCGAACGAAAGGGGTTCATTTAGTAGTAGCGCCTACAGCATAAGGCTCAATTGAAATGACCAAATGTACACCCTGCTGTTCTACCTTTTTAGAAACAAGCAAAAATAAATAAATGTAAACAAATGCGAACCAAATATAGGCAAACATCACGCCAGCAATAATTTTTCTTCGCACATCATCAAATCCGCACTCACCACATGAGGGAAATTAATTAAAAAAAAAATTTTTTTTTAACATTTTCGTGCCCAAACATTTGTTTAGTGTTTTTTTTTTTTTTTTATTAATACCTACCAGCATGCTAGGAAAATAGAATCAATAAATCGCCTCCGGCTAATGAGAGGCTACAATTTCGCCCAAATAGCGTACAATTCCCGCATCGCAATTAGTGTGACTGTTTAGTGATTTGCATTAAGTGCAATTTGCTTTTCTCTTCAAATTAGCGCAATGTGTGTGGTGGGCCTCCCTCGCTCCGCAGCGTACCATTTCACCAGAATTCCCTGTACCATTTTTTTTTTTATATAAATATTATATTTAGTCCTAATTCTGTCCTAACGATGGGTGCTTTTAATTTTACTCCTTTTACCTTGTGAATTTTTTATAAATCCGACACGTGAGCGAAGGGTATGTCCATTTAAATCACTTCATTCCCGCCTACGTGCGCCTATGGGTGTGGGTGAGAACCCCTTCGGCCTACCCCGCATTCATCCACTTTTACAGGACGAGAACACATCGTCCACTTAGTGTGGAGGATTTTAATTTTATACCTGGCGAGAAGTTAATTACAGGTGTTGCCGGATGTGATACATTGAACTAATTACAATGTTGTTTTATGGATGCAATGCGGCCAGCCAGGGTGCCGCGGTACCTTAGCCTGGTCAATTGGGGTGATTAATTATTGTTTATGGTGCCTATGCCTACAGAGTGGGATGGCCTTAGAGTTCGGATTTGCCTTCTATTTTAATGTGCAAATTGCCGGACCTCCACTTTTCCATTGCTTTGATTTGTTACTTTGCATATTTTTTAAGACCAACTGGGACTCCCTTTAAATGTGATTTACATCGGTTGGTCTCATAAAATGTAAATCGAAAACGATTCTTATTTTATGATTCAGGTTATAAGATAAAAATCTATTATATGAGGGGTATAAAAGAAAAGGTAGCAATCTACAATTTTCTATATTTTACAGAAATTGATTTTATTTATGGTATTTATTTCTATAACAGATATGATACCTATACGTTTTCTAAGAAAATCAACTCTTTTTTAAAGATACATCACATCACTAGGTAAGAAAGCAATGCATCATTTGCGCAATTGCCTTTTGCGTTTGCGAATGTTTTCTTCGATTTGAAGAAGCTAAGTATATGATGAAATTGTTATTTGAATATGCAAAGAGTTTTAAAACTATTAAGACCCCTTTTCGTGAAGAATTCGACAAAATTTTGAAGTGTTAGAGCTATAATAGACATAAAATTACATTCTAATCAGGAGATAACATGCAGGCTAAGAGTATCCGAAGGATCAGTGAGACGTATAAAGTCAAAAATTGTTTTAGGGCAGGAATTAAATTTTAAAAGGAAGCCTATTTTTATGGAGCGATCGGAACGATATTTAAAGAAAATCTGAGTGGAAAACTACTTTGTGACTACGATGGAAATAAAATCTAAACTGGAGACAATAAAACTTGCTGTGTCTGCAAGGACGTTAAAAAGAAAATTGTCGAAAATGACTCACAGGCTCACAGATCTAATCGAAAACCCAAATTAACAGACGCTATGAAAAAAAAGCGGCTCTAATGGGCTAGAGATCATAAAGACCGAGATTTCGACTTTTGGAAATCAGTGAGTAATCAAAGCATTCACTTTTATTTCTTCCTAGCTATACGAGTATTTTTGCGAAATATCGTGGTCTCTTGATTTTTATAAGTTTGTTTTAGTCATAAAAGTAGCTTCGAAATTTTAACAAATAAAGCGCAATTTCTAAGGCGATGATCAGGTTAAAAATTTAAATCAGATTGCATTGTACAAACAGTGAAACACCCAACAAATATTATGATTTAATCTTTGATATGCGGAAAGGGTGCAAGACCTCTGTATGTGGTGAAAAATACAATGCGACAAGATCAATACCGAGAAATTCTAAAAAACAAGCTTCTATCATTTATACCATTTATTTTTATGCATATATAGTGCCCCCCGTCACACTGCCAAATCTGTTAAAGACTATTTAATTACATAAAATATTTCCCTGTTGAGCTAGCCGGGGAATTCACCTGTGATGAACGCCATCGAAAATGTTTGGGACCTAATAAAGAGGGAAATTGTGATTGCAAGAAAACTCATTTCATTTCATTCTCGTAAGGAAGAAATAATACAAGCATGCATAAATAGCATGCCAAGTTGAATAACTGCATTGATTGCCTCTAAAGGCGGTACAACTAAATACTGATTTTTTTTTAAAATTTTAAAATCACCTTAATAATATTAAATATGTCGCTTTCTATCGAAATCGATTAACCTACTTATTTATTTATTGTCATACTGAGTTGTTTGGAGGTGTTTAATATCAAATTATATGAAAAAATAGAGTTCGTCTAATAGTTTGACCAGGGACTATATTTCCTTACATTTATTTGCGATCTAAGTTTCTGGACCTTAGCTTTAAATAAATGGAAACAAATAAAAAGTATTAATTAAACTGCTTACATCTAAAACAAAAAATATATAACGAATACATATTTAAAGCCAAACTATTGTTAAATTTGCCTAAGCCATTTAAATATTCTCTGAAATCTGCTCCACAAAAAGCCTAGGTAAAGAACCCAAAAAACATAGTAATTAATTGACTTGAAATTATTATGAACAAAATTTTAAAAACCTAGACAGACTCCAAAGGTCCAAATCTAACGAACAAAAGCAGTAAAGCGTAAACCAACGAAAAATTATGGTAGCATGTTAATTTCCAAATTTAAAAATTTTTGAAATTTTTAATAACACTCGTACCTATGTAGATGGTGGTTGCCTGCTCTTGATAAAAGTTTTGAAAACTTTATAGGGTTTCTTTCCACGAAAAAGTAAATATATTTTGATAGTACACAATTTGAAAGCGCAGATATTTCGTAATATAGAAAAGTTCGTTATAATTAATGCGAATTTAATTATTATATATTTTTGGTACGTCGAGGTAAAAACTTACTAACTATATTTTCCTACCCTTCCATATTAAAAACTGTAATTTTCATACTAATTTGAAATAAATGTCTATTTTAATTTACTGATTGCGGCTTTTCCAATAAATGGGTAATTAAAAGTTAGAGTAGTTAATACAAAAGGAAAAGAGAAATTAAATGCGATTAGTTTAGTGAGTTTTTATCTCCATAACGACTAGATGTTGGAATTTATTAAGCTATAATACGGAGAGGTGGGCTAATTTAATGCAGGACTGGTAAAATTACTTCTTGGTCTAAGCCGACGGCTCATATCAATTCTGCCACTATCGCTTCAGTTAAACGATGCAAATATTTTATACAACTTTTCGTACTTTCCAGCCTGAAAATCCTTGGGATCGGCCCAAATTCTGCCAGGCTAAGCATAAATTCCGCCGAAAGTGATTAACGTTGCAAAATGTTGGAACAATCGCGTTTATAGCCGATGGCGAAGTTTCCCACGGAAAAGTAAAACTTAAATTAACAGCACCAAACGCTGGGGTCCAACGCGAAGTACCGAGTTTTCCCTGAACAAAAACAAAAATAAATTGATGAAGAAGAGGAAGAAGCACGGGTAAAAAAAAAAAAAAAGAGTTGGAAAACTGGCACCGTTCGTGACCTCTCCCGCCGCCCGCTCGCGGCTTTTATATTATTTATATCCGCTCGATATGATCTCCCCGGCCAGAAACAAACACCATTACGGCGTAATGCGGGGGAAGTGCGGCAGAAGCCTTATTTATGTGTCTATCATTAACACCGAGGCATTTTACCGCGATAAATTGGCATTAAATTCCCGCCTTATCTCGGGGCTTTAGTCATTTAAATATGAAGGCGCCTCCACATAAAACAGAACCCACTCCCCCAACCAATAAATTCTGCCCCAAAAACGGGAGACTATGACATGCCCCCGAAAATTTTGAGCTGAACCAGGAAGGTTGCTCAATGCCACCCGTCCATATTGCGCCCCATGGCCATTTTCGAGTTTTTTGGGGGTGGGGGGGTTTCAGGCATTCCTCCGGGCCCCAGGCCACGAGCCCCACTGTTTTGAGGCTGTGTCGGACTACCCTGATATACCTCCGTAACCATCCCCAAAAATAGAATCTTTCGCCTCGCCCCCAGAAAGTGCCTGCTTACCTGCGACAGCCTTAACTCATTTTTAAATTTGTGAAAGGCCCTATAAATGGATTAGGAGCCGTGCCGCGCTAATCTCCAGGCAAAATTCCCAATAAATTTTAATTATTGGACAAAATGGAAAAATTAAATAAATCACTGTGCGCCTGAAGTTTTCCTGGAAAGGAAACCACTTTGTCCAACCATGGGAAATTGCATCGATAATTCATGCGATAATGGAGCATTGGAATTGAGTGGATTTTGCGGTGAAAACGGTGATCATATCACGTGCCACTGACCAATGTACCGAATGCTCCCTTTTTTAACACCCCCGTGCACAAGTAAATTTTTTTTTTTTGCGGATACAAAAATAAAATCAAAAAATGCTTTAAATTGCGATTTTAACAAAAACTTTTATCCACTTTGATTAAAAAATCTGTCATCCCAAAAACTAAATTGCTGATTGCCATAACAGATAAAAATGACCGCATTTCATAAAATCTACTTGGTAGACAGCATAGTGGAAAATTTTGCGAAATTAATTTTAAATCATAAAATAAACACTATACTAATTGTTTTGGGTAAAAAGTTATTTTAATAAATTAAATGGAATTATAAATATGTATATAATAAAATCAAAACATTTGTGTACCTTTGAATTTTTAATTAAGTTAAATACGAATTATTGCCGCAACATTCGATGACAGTGGTTAGATATAAATTTTCATTTTATTAATAAAATATTAAATTGTTTCCCAATTTTCTGGTGAATTGCAACGATTTGCCACATTATGAAAAAGTTAAATGAATTTAATTACAATTTTTTATAAAACATTTTGGCTAAATAATAAAATAAATGTTTGTAGTGAACTTAACTTCTGTGATCACATTGACAGTGTAGTTGCCAGAGCCAACTCTGCCCTTGGCTTTGTAAAGCGTTAGTCTAAGGAGTTCCTTAATTTCTATGTTACTAAATCCCTATACAACTCATTTGTTAGGCCACTCCTCGAATACACGAGTAAATTTTGATCCCCCTTCCAATCCACCTACATCCAACGCAGGTTTCTTCCCTTTATCTTACGCGATCTTCACTGGTCTGATCGTCAGAATCTTTCCGCTTACGAAAACCGCCTAATGCTAATAGATTTGCAGCCCTTACAGAAACGTGCTGTTATTACCTTCATCCATCAGTTCATATCTGGCGACATCAATTGCCCTTCATTGCTGCAGCGAATTTCTCTCTTCACCAATCCCTGGCACCTTAGATCGGCCCCTTTATTTCGAACTGCCCACCACTGCACCAACTATGGCCTTTCAGAACCCAACTGTTTCGTAAAGCCAACTCCCTTCCCTCCTTTGACTTTCACCTGAGCAAATCAACTCTTAGTAATGACTTATTCCATTAGCCTTAGAATAAGTTCTGTACTGCCCTCTCAGGTATTTCTTTTTGTCTCTTTGATCTTGTTAATCTTCCTTGTTTTAGTTGTATTAGTTTAATTTTTAAGTCTTTTTTTATTATATTTTTATATCCTTGTACTAAGCAAAATAAATAAATAAATGAATAGACAATTATTTAGAATTCAAAACCGTAAAGAGGTAATTTGAGGCTAACATATATAAGATCTTCAAAGCTAAATCAATCTTAATTTCGGTGAAACTCTGTAAGAATCTGCATTAAGACGCCACTTTTAATCCGTAACTAGTAAAACACTAAAAGCGTATTCCATTAGAGATATCCTAGATAACTAAACTTAAATATTCCGACTCATAGACTGCAAATTAAAAAAGTATATTTTTATACGAATATTTCTTTATTTCAAACAAATAAGCCTATCTTCAGAATTACGATTATAACCGTTTTAATTAAAAAATATAAAACCGGTAAAGATTAGCTTTTCCAATCTTGGCAAATGTTAAAAGTGCACATGAACATTTCGAATTTGGAAAATTGGCAGGATCTGGTAGTCTATCGACTATGGTATGGTACACTTAGTTATTCGTTGTTAATGTTCTTAGTCTAATCCATACTTATTACGTACCTGCGTAATTTAAATATAAAAAAAGGCATTACCATTAATCTCAAAATTAATATCATTGCTGATCAGAAGTTTGAAGCAGTTCATAAAGTTCCTAAAACAGAAGTCTAAACGTTCTGAGTGCAAAATTTAATGCATTTTTAGGAACCAACGTGGAATTAAAAATAAATAAAAGGGTTTAGGATTAATATTCTGATAATTATTAATTAATTAGGTTATAAAAGATCTAAATCCAAATTCTAGATATTTTCAGTCGCCAAACTTCAATACTAGACCATAAAAATATGAAATTTGAAATACGCTCTACAGATTGAAAATCGCATTATCTTAGACTATTTAAAAAAAGACCATCAACATTAAAAATGTTTTGGTCTGATCCACCCTCTTCAAAGCTGTACTATGAGTCACCGGGTTAGGGCGACATAATCCCCAGTGACGCCAAAGTGGGGCCTCTCTAACCCAATAATAAAAATATCCACGTCTCAATCGTCTCATCTACTCCAGGCAATAAAACTTCCCATGACTCCAAAGTATAGACGATTATCGAAACCCTTTTATGTGGCAGACGGGCTCCTAAACTGGTTTCATTTTTTTTATTTATTTATTTTCCTTTTTTTTTTTGGGGATCTCTCCGGGTATATCGGGGTAACGACAAAATGGTAAATGCAATCACAACCCATTTACTTTCAATTCCAGGCATATTTCCCTAGTATGAAAAAATAAAATATATATGTATATTTATATATAAAATCGCGACCTTCTCGCGATATTCACTCACGTCCAATCACACTCGACGTCTCAAGCGTGCAACTCATAATGGGAAATGTTTGCCTCTAAATCATTTTCAATTTCACCTTAAACTGAACAATTTCCATTCGAAAATTCTTTTCTAATAAAAATCCTCCCCTAGGAGGAATTTGTTACAGACGAAACGTTTTCTTCCTCTCTAGCCCTAATACCAAGGATATTGTACAAGACGGGGCCGGATCGCATCCTGGACTACATACGGGACGAAACGATGTTTAAGAAAAAAAAAATATATATATATATATATATATAGAGAAAAGAGAAAAACTCTCAGTCTGGCACATACCTAACGCTATAGGTGTTCAGAACGACGACGTGCCCGATGCTCGCCTTTGGGTGCGAATCTTTTGCCAAGGAAAAAGGGTTTAGGAAAATTTTATTTGTTCAGCCCGGTCTCGTCCCATCAACGAACCGAATGGGGTATACCCCAGGAGCATGTACCGAACTCTCCTTTCGTGCCCCACCCACATATTGACCCACATATGGTAATAAAAAGTCATTTTCCAATACCCAAGGGCTTGGGGCTTTCCATTTGAGTGATGCTCTCTGCTTCATCCCTAAGCTTTACTAGAGATCCATTTCCGCCCTTTTCCCTCCCTTCCTCTCATTTCTTGATAGTAGATTTCGAGTCAAACCTTTTGCATGCTGACGCCATGAGGACGAAGGGTTTTTCGCCTGCTCAAAGGCTTTCATGCAGGCACAAATCTACAAATATGCTCGCGGAAAGGTACGACAAAATTATTAGAAACGAGATGGGTCTAGAGTCATTTCTGGTAGTCTATGGTATGAGCGATAGATTTTGAAAACCCGACAGAATGTCCCAATCCCTAAGGAAAGGGTACGTAAGTATTTTCGCTGGGTATACGTTTTCAAATAGGATATATATGAAATCAATAGGTACTGTCGTCGTCGACGATAGCATCTCATTTCGTTAATTGTTCGACTCAATTTATCACAAAGAGCTAATAGTCCGCTCCAAAATGAACTAACTGAACAAGCCCCTTATATCTCGTTTTGAAGCCCAGGTGGAGCTGGGTGACTAATGGCCAGAACTTCGTGAATGGGGTACCCTTTGAGAATACATCTCTAAAGACGATTAGGTTAGGCAGATAGCAATCTTCTTCGAATTCAATGCGAATCTATCACCTGCTCTAGCTTTAAATTGGGTGTGATGGTGTAATAGGCGAAAAGGGATTCTTGTAACACATCAATGTAGCCCTTTATCGCTGTGAAAAATCGTGCCTCATCTGAGTTATCTCCTTAGTCCGGGATGTACGGTAAATTAGCGTCTTGTAACACCTTTTTGGGCTAAAAGCATCACAGTTTGGGATTATTTAACAAATTCCTTAATGTGCTTCTCTTAGACACAAAAGCTGGAGAGGAGCTGTAATTATTGTAGCTAGGACTGCTAATTTTTGATCTGCTCCTTGCAAATGAGTTTAATCCTTTTACGTTCGCTTTCTTTAGAAATTGGAGCTGAGGCAGCTCTTCCAGTACGAGAGGGATGCTTACCGAACAAAAGTCCTACCTCCCCATAAAATTGTCGTAAAGTCTTGGAATTGTCAATTTGCATACTCGAAAAGGTTAACTATCGCATAATTATTCAAATTCCTTGCTATAAGGGAGAAGGGCGCTGAAGGTTCTGCTCCCCAAATTTTTTGCCCTTCCTTCTCCTCTAGCTTGTACTAGAGATGCTGGAGATCTCGAAGGACCGCTTATATCGTCCCAAATTCATATCTATTCAGACCAGTTCGGCCCATCCAGGGCGATCCCGATGTCCTAGCCCCCATAAGTACCAAAGACGTGTGCATGTGCGCGCGTCTTTATAAATTCAATTTGAGGCTCCTTCATAGCTCTCCTTGGGCCCCCTAACGACTTCTTGGTGGTATCTTGCTGGCAATTGACAACCTTCCGGATCTAAAGTTGGAAATTAAATTAATTACACCAAAAGTTGTGCGGATGGTGAAGATGTGCTGCGGACACAATTCGCTCTGAACGGAACCCCAACATCACCCCTGCATAAGCATTTTCCCAGGAATGGAGGAGGAACAGCTCATTGGGAATCTCTCTTCTTCCCGGTCTTCTTTCAGTTTAAAGGGGCCTTTTCTAGCCGCTCTATGCGTCGATGTAATCAATTTTCATGGACGCTTTGTCTAGAAGAGCCCCAACAATTTGCCAACTTGCAAACTATTGACTTTTGGGCCATGTGTAACAATGTGGCCCCCTGCCCGTCCAAAAGAAAACACTGTGTACGAACTAAAGACGTAGCCCGCACAGCTCAAGAGGAAAGGGATGAGCACACTATCACAGTCCACCACATACCGTGGAGTCCGACCATTATATCTAGCTAGAAAATTTAGATTGGGTGTTGACACGGTTTCGCTTCCCAGGATATCGTACTGAGAAGGCACCCTGTGTGGAGCAGGGAGTCTCTCTTGCCGGGTATTTTGGTACAATTAGCTTTTATTTTATCGTCCGCACATTTTCGAGATGATTCCCGACTTTGTAGTGTTTCATTTGGGAGTGTAATGGACGATTACTTCCAGGCCGGATACCATTTGGGAAATGGTTTTCTTGTACTGTATACTGGATGAATTTTCATATAATACGAAAATCGACAGTAGTATCTCATTACCAGCTTAATTACAGATTAACAATATGAATAGAATTTGTTAAGTTTGTATATTTCCCTAAGATGGATAATGAACACTACCAAACATTGTTTGCGATGTGCTAAAACAAATTTCCTGCTACCATCTCACATTTGGATTATATTTCTTGCGGTTGAGAAAGTCGGATATGTTATTGGACTAGTGTGCAAATATTTGGTTTTCCTGTTACGCAGATTTTGACCTCGGACACTGCATCAGAAATTTTAGAAAACAAGGATATGGTACTACTTTACTATCCCCCCAAAACCATTTTACAAAGTTTCCTAGTAAATAATGTTTTCAATGTGCTGCAAGTCAAACAATCTTACAAAATTATTCAAAAGATACAAAGTTTCAGTCTTGAATACATTTCTAATTAAATAGTTTTCGTTGATATAAATAGAAACAAAATTTAATTTGAAAATGGTGCTGTTCTGGATTTTAAGTTTGTTTTTTGGAAAATAAGAGATCGAGGTATTTTTCTGGAAAAAAATTAACTTTTAAAATTTTACATTCTAATTAATTGCGTCTAGTTGATTTAGTCGAATTTCGAAACGTGTTTTTCCATCCCGTGAAAAGTGTAAAAATCTTAACCATTTGAGTTAGCATAAATCCGACGTCGGTTACATTTCTATTTTGAAAATTTCACCGCGAACATTAAAGAAAACCTTTTTCAATGAAATTCATATGTTTTCTAAAACAAAACATGCTTGAATTTGCCCAAGATATAATTTTGAATTCTTCTGTTTACAAATCCACACTAGCGCGGAACCTGTCTTTAAGGTATTATGAAAACTCAAAACTCTAATAACTCTATAATGGGATTAAATTCAATATGTTGACTTTAATTGGTCGCAATTTTATTAATGTTATAGAAAAAAGACATTTAGCAGTACTCTTCCAGTTATAAAGACTTTTTTTTCTAAATTAATTACAGATGAGGATTATTTTAAGAACCATTTTAGAAGTTAGTGCCCCGGATAATTTGATTTTTTTAGAGTATTTTTTATCGATCCCATCAACTTAATATCGAAATTAAAAATTTAAGATCAATATAACTCTACTCATAGGGAATGTGAATTTTTATTTTCTAAAAAGCCGAACATAATCCTTATTACTAAGGTTACAGGAGTAAAAATAAAATTTCATAATTTCATATATTCTGTCAGATATTAAAAATAAATATTAATTCGACCGGGTAAGGGCATTTCAATTGATACTTTAAGAGACAAGAGCTAAATTCTGCTAATGTTATTTATTTAATAAAACAGTCAGCGACCTGACCCCGAACCATAGAATTTCAAACATCATTCCAAGAAGTCGTAATTTAATTAAAAACGTAAATTCTAAAGAGAGGCACCATATCCCCGGGCGATTCATATACAAACACACGTTGGACGAAAATTCCCAACATCGGATGGCATAGTAAACCAAAAGCACTTGTCCTCCGTCCCGCGAAAATCTATTAAAACTTCCGGACAGTTGACGTTTTTAATTATACCCAAAAGTGTGCGGGAAAATTGTTTCATATTTCAATATTGGAAAATAAAATAGAGTCGAGGGTCAGGGCTCCTGGGTGGGGGTATTAAGAAGAAATTTAGGTGCAATTGAAAAACAAGGACTGAATCAATGAATCGATTTTTAAATAATGCTAAATGAAATTTCATTTATAATTACTCAACTACGCATTACGATATTAAGATAAACAACACTACTTTTTTTTGGTAGTAAGCCTATTATTGGAATTTAATTTTATATTAAAATATGAATTTTATGAAATTTCCTGGAATTTATAAATTTTTTATATAATTAAGAATCGACAACCGATATCCCATTTTGCAATATTTTCCGTATGATTAAATAATTTTTTTTTGACGGACACTGATGCTAAATACTTCGACTGATGGAAAAAAAAAAACGTAAAAACAAAAGTTGCACAATTTTATGAATATCAGAATGCATATTAAAAACATGATAATAAATTCCCTTTGAGAAGGTTTTCTAAAAAAAACGTATATAATAATGATAAATTTTAAAATGTAAGGGGACATAAATGATAATTTTATGTTTTGACATAATTCCGCAATCCTATTCTGTTCGAGGAGGTTTATTTTATTATATGTAATAGCATAAAATATTTCGTGTTCTAGACTTTAAAATAAAAGAGATACAGCACCACATTTTAATATTATTTAATGAGATTGGATATTTTTCCATTAAACACAAAATTTCTTTTTGATTACAGAAACCGAGACTGTATGGTTGCATTTTATTGATGCTTATTTGAAGAAAACCTACAGCTTATACAGTGCTGCTGGATATTTTAGGAGTAAACAACTAAACAACATTTTATAAAATAATTAAAGACAGACAGGGATTTCATGTACGCTCATTGTTACCATCACTTTTCTCCTTATCAACATGTGATGGGCTAGGGAATAGAATATATGCCCAAAATCCGGCGACACTGTATGTACTAAAAAATTCACATTTTGTTAAAATTAATATAAAATTTTATTTGGTTGGTTGGTTGGTTGCTGTGGCTGCCTAGAAAGGCACACTTAGGCCAATTTTGGCCCATTGTGTTACCACGTAGCGCAGGAGACCATGGTTATTCGTGGGATTCGAACCCACAGCCTCTAGGACGGTAGGACAGCGCGCTAACAACTGAACTACCAGAGGCCTCTAATTTTATTTATTTATTTACATACAAATAATTCGGATATATGTCAATGTATCTTACTCTAAAAGTTCGACAATGTTCAAGAATTTAATTTTTGCAACCGACCGCTCAATTCAGCATTTGGTTTCTTTAAGACGTTCGTAGCCCAATTTTATTCAGCCAAGTATTCAGCTATTGGGTATCACCCAAATATGGGTGGCAGGGCGATGAACGTATTAAGCTGAATTAAGATCAAGTTGACTCCTCAATTCAGCTGTATTGAGGCAGTATTAAAAATTTTATTAAAGCTATCAACTGTTGGAATGTTTTCTACTACTTACTTATTTTAAACAACTCCACTTGATACTTTCACTTAAAATAAAAATTATTTCCTTTTGTTAAATAGAAAATAGAGTTTTGTCACAGACAGACAGGTAAAGAAGAGTAATAAAACCAAACATGAAAAGATAGAATCCGTCGAATAAAATATATTTTGATGCACCTCATAAAGCAGGAGAAGAAAAGGCTCAAGGTAAACTGAAATATAACTTTTCATATTCACCAGAAATGAAGACGAAAGAGGAGCCGACACGTAGCTGCGGCTGTTACTTTCCGGTTACGAGGTCATCTTAATCTCAATTTGCAAAACGTCTCAGTAGTTAAATTTTGTTATTGTACACATTTTCCGTAATACAACAGTAATGCCCGCGGTAATGGGAGACTAGACAAAATTGGATCATAAAGGCGAAATCGACTTCTTTTACTCTCTCAGGCCACTCGGCGACTGGAGTGGCAGTGCAGAAAGGGGGCTATGGCTAGTGAAATAAACACGATGCCAGAAAAATTTTTCCGGTCTATCAAATTTTTCCAAGGATTGGAGAGAAAATGGGTTGGTAGCATATGTTTTGAGAAGACTTCCGATAGTGCGCCGGTAGAGCGCCCAAAATTCCTCCTTATACCCCATATCCTTCCAAATTTTTTCATTTGTGAAGTCCGTTGGTTTGTAATTCATTAGTTATCCTCAATTTAACTCCTTCAGCGAATTTCCTCGAGATTTCTAGATATAATCCTCAATCGAAAAGATTTTTGCTCGTATCGTAGAACCAGAAAGATACTGCGACTATGGCGGGTAGTGATGGGCCACCATGACTTGGGGTTTCTCCTCGAGAAAATCTAATATCGAAAGTCAGTCAGCCAGGAGATAGTAAAAACCGCAGGGATCAGGCAGGACACATTGGGAACTGCAACAAACAGCCAACCCATCGGTTGACACAGCGAAATTGCACTGTGCAAATTGAATATCCTACGAAACGTTAGGAAAACTCTCGGAACCTTCTGACGTCCTATACCTTCGACGACAGAGGCAGAAAGCAGGCTATTTTAAATTTATCCTCGTTATTCTACACCCAAAAATCGAAAAGGAAGATTCCTCTGGTGTCATGTCGCGATTTCAAATTCCTACAGATTCCCGAACTCAAGAATAACTTCCCATTCCTGCAGACCAGGGCATTCCGCACAAGATTTTCTGATTGCGTGGTTAAGCCACGTGGAGTAAGCGAAAAGGATCTTATATATGCATTTTTTTTTTTATCTAGCTTTCTTTTCCTCTACTTTGTAATGATTTTTCTTGTAATCCTTTTCCGCCGTTCCTGGAGGCACATTCATCCTTTTTTTTTACAACTGAGGAGCCTTCCTGCTGCGACAAACACTCCAAACGACGGATTTTTGGGGGGCACTTGCTGCTAGCTGTTAGCAGCTCTATGCCGCCTTTTTGGCAGAAAGGACACCGTCCTGATGGCTCCTGCTGAGCTCCGTATCCATCGGTGAAAATTCACTTTCCGCCTAATTAAATTTACGATCGCTGCTGCGGGATAGCGTCAAGTACAGCCTCATAAAAATTCTCGTAATCAAGGAGATTCCGGAGATGGGGACCAGCCATCTCCGCGAATTCTTTCGAGGAAGCCGCATAAAAGATCCAAGAAGTTATTAGAGCACCCCCTCTAAGACGATTAAAGGAACAAAAAAAAAATGCCTCACGAAATAAAAACGGTGACAAAGCCACTGCCGCCCCCGCTTTATGACTTTTCTCTTATCGATTAAACGGTTCGGCTCAATCGAGCTGAAAATCTAAAAAGCAGCGAACAAAAACAAAAATATAAAAAATTTCCCCGAAAAAAAAAATATAAATAAAATGAAAAATTCTTTGAAGGAGAAGAATAAAAATCTTGAAATTTCCCTACAGACACGAGGACCTGTTTATCTACGATTGGTCCTGCGACCTGTATCAGGGGAATCGGCTTATTGCCAACCAATTTTAATGGAAAGAAAACATTTCGCTTTGATTTGGGTCCATAGTGCCAGTAACCCCCGCAAGAAATAACACCGCCGTTTTCTTGAGGCGTTAATTACGTTTCTGCCTTGAATACCTTTCATTATCCGGATGGATAACTTCGCGAAGAAGGAAACTTGAGTGGCTATTCAAAAATTTTGAAGGATTTTCGGCTCGAGTGAAAAATCTCCAAAAACACAAACTCATGCTCCGCAAAATACTTGACGGGTTCATTTGAAATTATTAAAAGCCGCACGACAGGCGGTAGACAATCTTTTTAATATCCCCTAGAAGGCGTAAAATTGTAAAAAAAAACAAATTCCCAATGATTAATAATTTATCAGCCAAATTTTATGGGTACAGTGAGCGCGATCGAAGCTTAATAACCACAGTATCGAAAAGGAAGGGTGACCTTTACTTTTAATCAATTTGGAAATGTTGGACCTTTCTTATTTTCTGCATGCTTACTTAGTATTTTGTTTCTTATAGGAGGTTCAGAGAAAAAAAACTGAATATACCGTCCCTCCAAGCCAAACCCGAACACTAGTAAAATAATATCCCTCGAGTCCAAAAATCTGAGATAAAATAATAAGAAAAAAAAATTCAAATATTCAAAATTATACAGGGTGCGGCAAATTAACTTTTTGCTTTATTTGGTAGTGTTGTATTGCAACGTTCACATTCGTCATTCTCCTAAGGTTTAATGATTGCTTCATCTTCTTTCATTTAGTCGCGCTTTATTCAGGATGTCAAGTTAAAGGTCTGGAATTATTGCGTTATTTAAATGTGGAAAATGCCAAATTGAAATTGTTCGAGCTTTCGGTGTATCTAAGACGATCAAGTCATACGAATAGCTAGGACATAAAGGTGATCATCTAGGAAGGGGAAGAAAACGAATAGTCAATACGTCCAAGAATCGCTAGGTCATCTAAAAGTGTATTGGATGAAATCCGAAGGTCTCCCAATAGACAGTGGACTATCCACCAGGATCGAACACCGCCAAAATCTACGATCGGTCATGGTATTGGGAGGAATTTGCACTACTGGCAAAACACCTTTGGTTTTTGTGGGTCAAGGTGTTAAAAGTGAACATAGAAGTTTACCATCACAACATTTCGTAAGACTCTTCTCCAGAACATAGGGTAATAACGACGCAACAATGGTGGTGCAAAGAACAATTTTCAAGTTTCATTAGTGCTACAGAATGGTAGCCATAATCTCCAGACCTTAATCCTATGGATTACAGCATATGGTCCATTCTGAAGCCCAGAGCATGTGCCAAACGCCAGTCACTAAAACAATCCTTGCGTCGGAAATGGAAGAAAAAATTGGTGGAAGTGGTGCGAATTTACGAACCAATCGAACACTTAAACTCAAAACACAGCTTAGCAATGAAGCAGCACAAGATAATTTTAGAATTTTGCTCAAGTAAAGTAATACTGCATTTAACGCTTCAATTGAGCCTTAATTACAAAAGAATGTGGGTATTGCCCGAATTTTACTTTAACTTTACTAACTTACTTTATTTTAACTATCTCTTTTGGGGTATTATAAGATGGTTTCTGAAATTTCAGTACCGTGTCTAAACTGTCTTGTAGGTTACTGGCTTATACGAGGGGCAATTTTCTTACCGTCTAAGAGAAAAAAAGGGGACCTTTTCTAATTAGCATACTTGAAACACTGCAATTTGAAAGAAAATAAATGACCAAAATTAAATTGTTTAAACAATTGTCATTTTAAACGATACTTATTAGATTTTCATATATTGAAAATATTATGTTTCTTAGAAATTTGGATATCGAATAAGACTATTTGTTAATCGTCTATACATTTACATATCTATGATAATTAATTAATAATTCATCATTATTAGTTTCTTTAATTTGATTAAGAATTGGTATGCGGAAATTAGTTCAGATTGAAATCTATTTCTGTGGCGAGCACTGTAGATATATTATTGGAATTAAGCAAGATATTTTGGTATGTGTGGTTTTGAGTCTAGCATACATTCTGATCATTATCCTTGAAACACATTTTTGGTATATGAATTAATCAATGATGCGTATGTAATAAATTCAAAAGGAAATTTGGTCGAATAAGTTTGGAGAGGAGGCGGACAGACGCCTTTCAACAACACTTTTAAATAAATCGTTTATGTAATCAAAGAGATATTTTTTTTAAATGACCACACACCACATTTAAATATAATTGAAATTTTTTTAGTGAGACGACAACAGGCAGGTCCTCAAAACTATGTGAGCAATTAAACGACCGCTGTGTGAAGTGAGCTGCAAGCCCATCAAAACAAAAGCAGCTTTAAAATACATTCCCAAAAGTACCGGCTCGTTGATCCTCTACTTAAAAGGAAGTCCTGGGCAAGGGCTAACGCGTTGACCTGCTGGACTACTAAAAAATTATACGTTAAAAAAACAATTTCACAAATTACATTAGCAGAAGCAATGGGCAACGCCAACTGCAAAGGTCCCTGAAATTCTCGGGTATGAAACAATTTAACAAAATTTATTTGTCCCATTATTCGTGTGCAGCAGAAAGAACAAAAAAAAATGGAAAAGTTGAAAATTTTTAATGGAAATGCGCCTCATGTATAATTAAATGCAGGACGGAATTTATTCGCTTCAAATTCGATTTCATCCAGTTTACCGAATGAGTGTGCCGGACCTTGTGTTCCGAAGTCCCGGATGCCCGCTGGACCCGCAACTTTTCAGGGCAAAGTGTCTCGGAGGGGGCGGTACAGTACCGCCATCCGGTGCAGGACTATGCCATATAATCACACACAATCGGTGAATCGAGGAAATTGCCCTGGTGCTGGAGTGCTCCAATTCCGGGCACCCGGATCCGGGAATGTTCTATTCGCCCTGAACTGGGCTGAGCTCGTTGCCAGCGATTGAACACTTTTTAAAAATTTTATTAAGCTTAATGTAAACATAATTTATGGCAAATTAACGTGATGATTGATGGTGAACATTCACCGGATTGTGAGTTTTGTAATAAATTCCACCTGCTTGGCAAAAAGTGCGAGCTCACTAATTAATTGGAAAATATTACCTACTGTTTCACGCGGCTGTGACCAGAAAAGATTGAACTTGAACAGCTGGACATCGGGATCGTGGGAAAAGTTTGAATGTTGGAATTGATATAAATTGGAACGTATGCCGCTTGTCGATGTAATTAATAAATTACCATTTTCCAATTTTTCTAAAGCTGTCTTTTAAAGTACCATTGAATGCTTAAACCATCAAGTAGGTGCCGCCGTCTACAGTAGTTCGGGTATCTTCATTTATAACCAATCATTTGGTAATTTAAATTCAATTTAATAAATTCGTTCCAATCTCGATCTAAAATTAAATAAGAAAGAAGTCAAGGGACCCCAAAAACAGATCGGGCAATAATTAGTACAGCTTCCGCGAATAGTCTCTACCATTAAGAGAACTCCGCAGTATTTTAAGAATCATATGAATCGAATTTTTAGAACATACTCTCAGATGTCGTTGAAATGAGGCGTTTTTAAAATCTCGGTGACCCACAAAAAAAGCCTAGACTGACTCCAAAAATGGAAAAAAAAAGCGAGACTATCCTTCGGTAAAGTACATCGGTACTTTAGAGTGAATGACTGGAAGTAAGTTCTTTAAATAACAGCTTTCGTTTTTTAATAAGCTGTATTAATTTAAATATCTGTTTCCCAGATTTTTTTTCAGCGATGAAACAATGCTTCACGTCGTCACTACCTCAACTAATTTTGTGCAGAGGAGGCCCGAAGAGAAGCTTCAACCTTCTTGTACCCAATAAAGGTTGAAACATCTCCCTGGAGTCATGTTTTGGGAGATACATAAGTGGAAGAGGCCCAGGACCCCTCTATAAAGTAAATGGTACAATGCGCCAGGACCAGTATATAAAGATCTTAAAGAATAGCATATTGTCTTAACAATTCTTTACTTATAGATTACAGGAAAATCTATAAGAAGTCTATAGTCTTACATTTGCAGGATACAAGTTACATCGTACGGAACCCTCTCCATGCGAGTTCAATTCGCACTTATCCGGTTTTTTATGTTCTTTTGGATATGGAAAGAAAACGACAAATAATAAATCACTTCATACGTGCCATAATTTCGATCTAGAAAGGTAGCTCTATGCAAATGCATCTAGAAAATTCAAAAATAAAAATTATATACCTTGGATCCTTTACCTCATTAAAGGTTCTGTCCTCAAAAATATGTAAATTTTTTAGCCACAATTCAACTACTTCACAAAACAGGCCATTCGCATTTTTTCGAATGCAGAGAAAATGGTTCCATTTAGGGGCGAATCGCTCCATTCAGTTTCAGCTGGAAGGGCCCACAAATAAATTCAAAAAAATATTTCCGTATATCATCGCCACCATTTCGTATATTGCAGAGAATCACTTGGAAAAATTCCGAAAGACGTTTAATTTTAATAAAAGAAATTCAAAGGTCCGCCGGAAAGCCACAAAGTCATTCAGTTGTGAAATGAGAGCAAAAATCCAACGGAAGACAGATGCCATCCCCATTCGCTAGAGGGGTATGGGAATGGTGGGGGCCTTTTATCTTTATGAAATGTGACTTTCCTTTCTGCGGGGCAAAGCATCCCATACACATGCCGTGCCGCCGCTGGTCTAAAACCCAGAGGCTGGCCGGGTCCTGTGGCGGGGCATCCTCATTTCAACCTCACCCGGACGTGGACCTGGCTCGTTGGACCTTTAGCGAAATGAAATGGAAATGCGAAATCCGGAAGAAAGTGGGCCATAAAAATAATAACAGCCAGTTTCCAGTCATTTGATTGTCACCGGGATAGGGAGGAAAGTAGAGAAAGGGGGTATTATGCGGCGAATGGCCCCTACACCCAAAATGCCATTTTCGCATTTTATTTTCGCGGATTAGTGAGAAAAGATTTTTTTTTTGTTTTTGCTCCTACTCCCAACTGTTTTAGGGAAAAGCCATTTGGGAACCGTTTAAGTAATGAAAACCTCCTGGACGTAGGAAAAAAGTGGGTCAAAGCCAGCGCCAGCAAAGTCCGCCCCCGCCCAATGGATTTTTTTTTTTTTTTTTGTATATTGTCTCACCAACCATTCCCCTGTCCCTACTAATCCCTGCCCGCGGCGGGGGTACAAAAATTTGGTGAGCGCGTAGACGAAACGGGTGAAAGGGGCTCACGGTGTGGCCTATGGGTGGATTCCTTGTTTCCGGCTCTTAATTTTAAATCCTCGAGGAAAACAACAAAAATTGGGTTAACCTACAGCGCACTTGTGGGTTCGATGGGACTTTTATATGCCATCATCCATCCTTGGAGATATTTTGTCGCTCCTTTATGACCACTTTCCCGCAAACCAGCCCTAGCCTTTCATGAATAAAACAGCGCTGGCCAAGGTCCATTAGGGGGATTTTTTTTTTCCGCAGCGGAGTGTACACAAAAATTTTACTCAAGAATGGTCTGTCCCTACGCCCGTCCTCCTTTCCCACTTCCCCTCCTCTGTACCCACTACTCAACCATCTCCCCCTTACCCTCTGGAACCACAACCGCCTGCAGGTCTGATTGTTTATTTGTTTTGGATATCCATCGGCCTTCCGAGGATCACGACGTGTACAAGGGATTTAGGGCGAGGGCTATCACGATGGCATTGGCCCTTCCATGCCCCTCCTCCGCATTCATCCCCTCTCCCGGAAGATTTGTTAGGACTGACTCTGATAAGTTATGAGCATAAGCTCCGTAATCGATGGCAGACAAGTGTATTGGATCCAATGAATGACATCTCGAGGGCCAGAAAGAAAAATGATGAGTTGCTAGAAAAACATTTCCCAGCCGCCAGGATCCCGTCTCTTCCAGGCTCCTACCCCCCCCCACCCCCACCTCTATCCTCCCCCTTCCCATGGATCCCAAGATCTCTTGCCTCCCCGGGGTAGAAAACTATTACATATGCCGCCAGTCGAATTCGAAGGATATCCTTTAATCAGGACAACAAATGGCAAATTGAAATCGGAAGGAATTGCGTTGACGATAAGATAAGGATTTTTGTCTTACGGGGATCGAAGAGGGTGGATATCGGACGAAAGGTCAAGATATATGCGCCCTCTGCGGAAAAATTTTTTTTTTTTTTGTTTTTCTTCCTCTCCACCAAAAAGGTAGATGAGGAAATATCTGGCTATTGTGCTGAAAGAACGTCAGAAGGTGTCCTGCCCTTTTGCCTCGTTAGCTAGTGATGGATGGCCAGAAGTTAAATGGAGAAAAGTCCTTCATCAACTGCTTACGTGGAATTATTGGAACTGATGGGCATCGCCTACTATCAGCATTTATTTATTTATTTATTTTTGGATTCAACGAGCAAAGATTCAGATAGGTAACAATGTTACTTTTTTAACATTTTCTTTAAAAAAATTTTACATTTTTTAAAACTGCATGAACATTGAAGAGTAATGTTAAAAAATTTGTTTCACACTCTTGGTGAAAAATTTAAAAATTGCCAACCTTGTAGTACTTATCAGGTTTTATTCGATTCTTCTGTAACTAACGATAACTAGGATAGTTTGGAAACTCCACTTCACCAATAATTACTGGCAAATGCGGTGACCTCACAGCCATTTTACTTCATCAACGATCATTACCAATTGACGACCTTACTGACAAATACGGCGATCTCGCATCAAAATTACGTCTAACCAAACATCAGCATCATCTTCACGCAGCAGTTCCTTCTCACATTATTTCGTTCTTGTTTCGCAGACACTGGGAAGGAAATAAGGATGACGACTAACGTAGCATTTTTATTTCATCACGAGTTATCACGTCCACTTGGTAATTTTGATGACTTATCAAAAAACAGAATAAGGAATTGATTAAAACTTAAAGAGATTTTTATATTACAAGAAATTCAACCAATTTAAATTCGATTTTATATATGTACATTGCGGTTTTGATATTATTAATAATCCAAATTCAAAATTTGTACTTGATTTTGGAAAGTTTAATTATTTTGAAAATTAAATTTTAGTAATTTTAACACTCTCGCTACCGAAGGCCTCAGAAGAAAATCTTTTACCATAGCCCAGGGAAATTTCTCTTATATTGACTTCAATTGGCATGGGATTTTTTAGCATTGTACTTATAACACTGAAAATAAACAGAATATTCAATTTTCTGTATTTACCACGCTAGGATACGAACTAAAATCCCATTTAATAGACTATAAAAAATAAGTGCAAGACATTGTTATAAACTGATAGACGTCGCATATTTGAGACGTCGGGCTCATATACAAGAAATGAGACTCTGGTAACGAATTTGTTAATCTATATAAATAAAATCGTAACTCTCTTCGTATCTCTGCGTGCAACACGCAAAAACTGCTACAGATATCAATATACGATTTGTTTTTATTTCTTGGTAGAAGTCCAGTGCTGTCTTTAGACTATACTTAATCACAACGTGACCACAGGACATCGTTTAAATATACAGTGAAAAAAAACATACATTTCGCTTGCTAAGTCGCACAACTCTTAGCCAAAAGCCCACATTGAATTTTGAACACAATGTAAAAATTCAGGGTGCTTTGACCAGTTCAATTTAAAAAAATAATAAAAGGGATTCCTAATTAATTAGTAATATATGTATGTTTTTTATGGATACAGTAAGGTATTATTGAATTAGAATTATTATATTGGTTGGCCCTTTAGAAAAAGAAGTAAGCTCTTACTCTAAAGTTTCTCTAAAAGAATAAGAATATACAGGTCCTCTGAAAGAGCAGAAGAGCATGGTACTCGGTTAGCTGCTCATAGAGGACATCATACCTTAGCTCGAGATACGATAAATTTGCAACTCGAGTTAAAGTCCTCCCAAGTTCACTCGAATACGATTGAACAACTAACATAGTCACAGCAATATAAAAGTGGTTTTAACTATGGTATACAAATTAAGTACGCCGATCATGGAGATATTGGACCAAAACCAGAAGTTATGTTTACAGTGTCACGCTCAAAAGTGGAAAGGTGAACCAAAAGGCATATGCTGTGCTTCAGGAAAGATACGTTTGCCTCCTATTAATAAACCAAATAAAATCAGCTAATTATTGAATAAATCTCTATTTCAATTTTGAAATTGTTCTAAAAAAAATGTTGTATCAGGAACAACAGAGCTATCTTCATTTTTATATATATTGCAAATTAGTACGATGATACTCATTCACATATAAAAGCAAAAAATATCCTATGTCCTTTGTTGCAACATTTTTTAATTTGCTTGCATGACAGCAATTCTAATAACCTCTGTAGTTTCCCAGAAAAAGCTTTTTCACAAATTCCTTGAACAGAAATGAAATCTGAAACAATGGAAGGTAGACGCCCAAACGCAGGATTCCCGCTTATTTTCGCAGTACTCACTAATAACTCCCAAAATTCAATTACAATCCGTACATAGGCTTCCCAGTTATTGTTATTCCGCACAAAAGCCAGCAGTCGGGCTCTTAATCGAATAGCAAAACTGTTCCAGACTCGCAATCCCTATTGAGATGATCCTGGGCAAATTACTGTAGCGCACTATTCCTTCCTCTGTTCCGCGAGCCCTACAAAACAGATACTCTGATTAAAGTTCCCAACACAAAAAAAAAAAAAATAGTGTAAAAAAGAAAATGTAAACAAAACTGGCGACGATACCCACTGTCGTCACTGATCCTGGTTCGGGGGCAATCCGGGAATCAGGGAATTTGAGTCGCGCGCAACCGATTTCCATATTTCAGGGGACTTTATCGACTTTTTTAATTTTCGCAATTTTATTAAAATTGCCGGGCGTTTATTTGAGTACGCGACATAAAATGTTTACTCGTAAGCACAGTCGAGGAAAAAATATATAAATTTCGTTTCATCCGATATGAGGCAGAGAATAAAATTTGCATACTCCGGAGCCGCATAGTGCGCCCGATTACGGGACGATCGGATCAGCTCTACACTCCGCCAACGGGAAAAGCCCACGGTTGCGTAACCTTTCACAGACCTTTCTGGATTCAAAGGGACTGGGATTTTGTCGTTATTTTTATTTATTTTTGCTGTTGCTCTTGTTATTGCCGATGCTTAACATTTTTATTTTAAAATTTTTGTTGTTATTATTGCCCCATGGACTCCCGCTTTCCAAGAGTGAATTGAGCGACCAGCCGGCCCGGAGCCGGATCAAAACAACCCTTGTTCGTACTGAATGTAGCCCCGTTCCGGACATTGTGAACAAAACATAGCTGCAGTTAACATCGGCTTTGGGGGGAAAAAAAAATAATGCAACTTCCTGGCAGTCCTTCCGAATGTGATTGGACTGCACATTAGGGCATTTCCCTTTTAAAAGGCGAAAACGGACGACGACGGGTCCGTTCTGTTTAGAGGCACGTTGAATGGCCTTTTAGTAGTGTCGATGATGCAATGCTACGAATCATAACATCCTGAGGAAGAAGGGCCGCCGCCAACAGTCAGATAGACGATCCGTAAATTTATTTCAATTTTTAAGCCCATTGAATGTTACATGAGAAATCCATTCACTCGATGGGAGTATGGTTCCGAAGCATTCCTGGGATGTTCCACTGCGAAAATGTCGAGTGTAATCAAGCAGTAAAAAAATTCTGTCGCTCCATTATACCCCAAAATAGAATGGGTATGCCTTTGTAAATTTCGGCAATTGAGTGAAATTAAAACGTCCCTCCCGGGTGCTGAACGCACCCCAAACTCGGCAACTGGCCCTTCTAATTGCACAACACCAAAGCCCCAAAATTGTTTGTCTATAATTTTGGTGAGGCGCTTCAGCAGCTCGAAGAAAACCGCTCTTTCTCTAAGTTTCACAATTCAGCAGGATGCTTAATTCCCCTGGAATTGCGTGTACCGCAATTTTCTGCAAATTTTATTTGCTTTTTGGGAAAATTGTTTTGATTACACAGTAAGTCCTGCGACACAGACGGGACCCTCATAACCACAGCCCCCCAAGAATACCACCATCGTCATCCAAGGGATGGGGTCTGTAGGGTCTGTGGAACGTATCCGGCGATTGTGCCCATACCATTAAAACTAAACGGAGGCAAATATTCAAAGGGACTCCGCAAGCTGTTTCGAAATTCAATTCAATTGAAGGCGACTGAAGACAGGCGACAACTGCCAACCGCCCCTAAGGAAGAAAAACATCTCTACTCCTTCTTCGCTACATCCTGGCAACTATCCAGGAGCTCGGATTTTCCAGGCAAAACTTTTCTTTCCTTCTACAGACGCCGCCTGCCCATTCCATAGAAGGGTTTTTATTACTTTTGTTGTTTTTTTTTTACAAGTTATTCTCTGTTCGCCTATCTTAATCGGCTCTGTCGATTTCTTTATCCTTTAAGGAAATGAGAACTCTCTCTTTTATTGTATGCGATAAAGTACAGTCTCACCCCTTTTGCAAAGCTATTCTTTTCCAATCACGCCTTTGTATTCAAAGAAAATTGGAAAACAAATGTAATCGGGGTCAATTGGTCCCAAACAAATCTTCAAATTTAATTCACCACAAAAATGGATTTAGCACTAGAGATGATGATTCCAAAATCAAAAGCATAGAACCAGTCATTAGCCCTAGACTCTTTGTGCTACCGATTTATTTATAGGCAAATTAAGTTTGAAAGTATACTGTGCGATATTTGGTGTAAACTCTTTTAGGCAACCACTCAAACTCAAGCAAACATAATGCATAATTTATAATCGGTATGGTTAGTGCCACGCAAATAACATTAATGTTTTTTAAATCAATTAAAATTAAAGGCAAAGTTTATAGTCGTAAATTTTTCGAAGTTAATGAAGTAGACATCCTTAAATAAAATATCTGACTCCTGTAAATAATTTTGCGCAAATCCCGAAAATAACAACGATAAATTAAAAGGAAATATGAAATAAATTACTTCGGTTTATTATTTCAAAAATGAATTGCGTGCTTGTCACCATCGATAAGTGGAAAAAGATATTAACTGAATTTTTAATTTTAATTCGTTTATTTCAAGGATTATTTCGGGTCACTTATTTGAATAATCAACAAAACTGGCAAGAAACAATACATCATATATGATTAGTATATATGTTATCAATTAATTTGTCTATTTCGGTTTTTCTTCCTAAAGATATTATAAGAAATTATTTTGGGTTTTTTGTAAGTACCCTTGGAAAAGCTAGAGATTGTCTGTAGTACAGAGAGCTTGAATGAAAAGTAGATTCAATCGAATTCCCGTAAAGACGACCATTTGTCTTGTCCAGCTTGAAATGGTATCGAAAGTTGACCGTGGATATCTAAAGCCCGAATTGAAAGAAAACCGACTTTTGGATCTTGAAAGTTTTATTGGCAACGTTTTTCTATAGAAATTTAAAGTAACGAAAAAGTATAACCAGTCCCCATAAACGGGGTGGTGAAAATGAGTAAAAAAGAGATGAACGAAAAACATCTTATAGCGATTACACTTGAATTATATTAGGGAAGTCACCTATCACCTCAATTCCCTGAAGATTTATAGTGCAGGACTGCTGCCAGCGGCTATATCGTCGTCAGATACCAAATTGGGGATTTCCGCTGTTGACGTGACCAAATCGGAAGACGAATCAGCAGCAGATGACATCTCGGCCTTCACTTTCACATTCGGTGGGGCTCCTTTGGGTGGATTTGTCTGCGGCTTCCGACTCGTCGAGCTCTTGTTGATACCTGAGGGGGTAGGAGGAGGTAAGAAAAACGGATATCCATGAGAGAGTTAAAAGGGTTCAATTTGATCTCGAGATAGAATCACGTCTGATATTTAAATAGATGTAAATTGGTTGCTGGAAATAATTAGATAGTTGCAATTTTCTACAAAATTGTCATTCATTTTCTCATTTGAATTCCATCCAATGATCCAATTGGCTCATGGACAATTGTTAGTTTACCTTCACCCATTGCACTATTGCAGCGGCACCACCAGAAGTGCCAATAACTACGCAATGGTGGTAGGTCAGTATTTTTTTTTTTTTTCTTTAATTCCAAGCAATGCAGACAAAATTCGACACCAGATTGCTGTTGAACAAAATCGTAACATTGTAAAACTATAAATTTACCATGACGTCGTTTCATGTGCTTGTTGTAGTTCGGCCAATTTGTGAAGTGATGATTGCATTCCAGGCACGAGTACGGACGCTCCCCTGTATGCTGATGTCGATGGGTCTGTAGGAGAATAAAAAATATTGAGACTCTTTTATCACACTAAAATTAGACAGGATATATCATAAATTTTACAAAATTTCAAAATAAGAAAAACCTCACCCACAGTGTATTAAAACATGAATAATTGTTATAATATCATCCAAATATAAAGAAATTAACTTTTATATTGCATTAAAAAAACACTAAAGGTTATATCATTTGCATTTTAATAATTTGTATACTCCTGTAACATCAAGGCTTATTGTATAATGGTAAGGCTTTGCATTAAAAAAAATGTGTTTATGATTTATGAAAGAAATTTAAATCTAAACTAATAGGTCCATTAACACAACAACATGAGTTTACAAACGTTTTGAAGCTGTGTTTCTCTGCCTTCATCTGAAAGGACCTAAATGATGGACTTATGCACCGAGTTATATTAAAAATGATGCGTCTTTTGTAAAAAAGTGGTGTAAGAAGTTTTCTGAGGAGAAAAACACGACGACGACTTGCCAGGAAGAAGTAAAACAAAGAAAACATCAAAAAAAGAAGACATCGCTAGTTTGAAGCTTTTTGAAAAGAATCCACAAATGACGCTGAGGCGAGCTAGAAGCAAATTAATAAAAAATTCACGTGACTGCAGTGCCCTCGTATATGTATAAGTCCCAAAATCGTTGCAACTTGTTTTTGTAAAATTTGCTTCGCTTATAATTCACACTTGGTCTTTAACCAGATATATATGGACTGGCGTTAAATTCGTCTGTGGCAGGTGTATCCAGAATGACTGACTGATTCATAATTTTATGAGTAATGCCTAGACTCACTGTAGGTCCACAAAGATTTCTAATATGGGCTTACTATAGGCCCACAAAAATATATGAAATGGACTTGTTATTAGCTACAAAAAAATTAAAACGCCGATGTGCTATTATTGCGAAAAATAAAGTAAATAGTAAGGAAAAATAATATTTTTTTTTTATCGCATTATTGAATTCTGAGCGATACACTCTTACCAAAAAGACTGTATGTCTTTTGTGTATTTTTTATTTGCCCAGCTTCATATTTCGAATAGAAATATGTTAAAAACTTACTTTTCTAAATCTCTATCAATCAATCATACGATAAATATTCGTAAATCTAGTGTTAAAATGAAATTGAGAACAAGTCAAGGGTATTCATTTGTTTAATTTGTATAGCTGAGTATAAAAATGAATACTTTTTAATATTATTCACGGAAGTAGTCCAAAAGATAAATTTATCCTAGATATTATTTCCAAATTCCATAGTACATGTATTATATAAACTGACGATTTTAGCTTATTGCAGCAGAATAGACTCCTTGAAGGTGTTTTCGCATCAGTAATTTTCACACTTTTCCAACTTTCTCTTAACTCTGATAATAATTAATGTTAATTTTCCTTTATGCACCTGCCCGTTCCGATGGTCTCATTGAAATTCATAGAAGTGCATGCATGGGACAGGTTAGGGGAATTAAATAAATTAAATTTAACGAAAACTGAGTACTCACCGATAAGACGCTTTTGAAACGAAACCGCTTCCCACAAAATTCACATTCATACGGCATTGCGCCCGTGTGGATCCGTGTGTGAACCTTGAGAGTATCTTTTTCCCTAAATTCTCGTCCGCAATCCTCGCATTTGAACGGTTTAATCCCCGTGTGCACCAACTTGTGCTTTGCTAGTCTTGCAGGCGTTTTAAAACTGTAAAATAAGTCAAGCGAAAGAAATTAAATTTTATTATATTTAAAATTGTCGCATAATGATTATTTTCTTCATTTTTACTAGTGTTTTATACAAAAATTGGATAAGCTATGTACTTGTAGGATCCCCACAGTAGTTTCCGTTTCTGACATATTCCAAAAATATAGCAGTCATCTATGAAATTACTAAGAACAGTGTCAAACTACATTTTCAAAAAATCGCTAAGAAACCTTGAAATTATTTTGTATACAATTCGAAAAAAAGAAATAGTAATAAAACTACAACTGTCCTGTACCCTTACAGCCTTTTACTTTTGAACTGTCGATAGCAAATATGTAGTAAACCAAATTTGGAAAACAACCCCTTTCAGGAGCTTTTCTATAACAAGAAAGTATAAGAATATGCGAGTATAATGCTAAATAAAACTCAATCAGAAGCACTTAAGATAACTAAAAACACGAAACAATTTTCATCATAGATCTAAGTTATTTATTCGGTCGGAAATTAGTTCCGGGTAGCTATAAACAGTCCCGAATCCACTAATGATTACTTTTATCCTGGACAAACAGCTTAATTAACCGCTATAATCGACTTTTGGGACTACTCTATAAATCTAGGGAAGCCTTTCACACCATCCCGCTTTAATAGAAATCTCCGTTTGAGGCCCATCCGGTATAGGCGATATTTGCTGGAGGTAAACACATCCATCTGCAGGTCGTTGGTTAACTACTGGCGAATGCCTTCATAAATAAAGAGTCCGAAAATATTTTCCATATTAACGGAAATTGGATAGCATCCAAGGAAAAAGGAAAACTACCGAAAATTATGCTCAAATAGAGCCCAGAGACTGGATGCCCCATGGATTGGGCCCATCCCACCAAGAATTCTGAGCATTTTCCAAGGGAATGATACTCATACAATCTGCTCCCGTACAACCCTATAAAGCAAACAAATCCGGGATAAAACTGTACAACCCTATGGGAATCGGGCAAGTGAGACATATGTAACAGGAGAGTTGTGCTTCATTGATGTTAGCGCTTTGTTCCCCAATATCCGGAACGTAGAGGGGGAGGGGAAGAGCTCTCTGTGACGACATCGTGACCGGAACAGAGAATAAGGATAAAATTGAGAGGTTAGGCATCCTTTCGAGGAAATTAATTTGGAGAAAGTACCCACCGTTTGTGCCTAGCTTTAGAAGTTCATTGTTGTTGGTTTCCTATATCCTGGGTGAACGGCGAAAGGATCGGATAGTTGCTTATTTTACCTTTCGTGTCATTTATTACATTTGGGAGCAGAATGAGGCAATATGTTTCGGGGGCCCTGGAAAGAAAGGACTCCCCGCAACGGTCGAGAATTTTTCTTATTCCATTATCTGGTGATTATCATCTACATCAGCTGGCTTTTGGAGCCCTCAAAGGGCCAGCCTTTCGACGGACCACTGCAGATGGTGAATGATTAACGTGATTGTGACTTATGCCTAGGGCCGCAACAGATTAGTTACAACCTGCTAGGAGGATTTCCGAAGTAGTTGCTTCTCCTGGACAGTCTTGGATACCCAGATCGAGGCTTAATTACAACCTCAGGTATACGTAAACGAACTTTGTTAGATAGATGGTCATGCGTGATAAGCACGCAATTGATGAAAAATTCGAAATTATTACTCTTTCTCCGAATTATAAAAAAAGTTTATATTAAGAAATGAAATCAATCGTTGTCTTTTGATAAGCAAAATAATTAAAACAAATTGGTATTTATTTATTGTACCACAAATGATTGACTGAAGATTAATCATTTTGTATTTTCCGAAAATCTTAACTATAAAAAATGTTACCATTCTTCATAAAATTGTTAACATAGCCAAACTCTTAATTTAAGATTTAAAATTACCAGAAATGCATATCACCCCCAAAAAAATTCCAATCAATTTCGAGGGAGATTACCAGTTTACCAGTTTCCAGTTTTTTTCAAAATTTCGATACAAGTTGTTCCCTTTAGGTTTCCTTAGACCGTCTGAGGCTCAAACCCTTGTCACTAAAAATGTGACCTTCCAAAAATCCCCGGCAGTAAATAGGAAAACCAAACAGATTTGCATTTAAGACTCAGTCCGTTCTACCTCAGTTTTGTAATTTCGTTGTCCGCCAGATTTTAGGGCGTCTTTTAAAAGGGAACCAAGTCCCGGGTGAACACCAATGACAAAATTTCTAAACGAATCTTGTGCACACAAACTCTAGAAGCAATTTACGGGTGTCCCCAGGGGAGTCGTTCTACTTGTAGAAATTTATTAATTTCAGTACCATGTCAGGGCCGCTGTCTCACATTTATCAGGACCTCAATTCTGTTCGTGCCGAGTTACCCATTAATCAGACAGACTTCTAATAAATAACGAAGCACATCAATTCCAAGCCAAATCTAACCCAACAAAATTTAATCTTATTCGAACAGGAAAGAGCAACAATTCCCAGTTTGCTCCTCCATTCAGACTTCTGAGCTCCACAGTCGGTTACTTATGAGATATTCCTCAAGGAAAGAATCCTTTGTCACGACACACGACTTGTGGTCAACAGAAAAAAGAAGTGCATCTATCGCTTCCTCTGCACATGGTACATTCTTTCTACTATCAAGGAACAATGAATCCACCCACCTGCCATTCTCCTTCTGCCTCGAAATAATCTTGCAAACCGAAGGCCAAGAAAAACTCAAGAAAAGGTTTGAGGACGAGTAACAAAAATAAAAATATATATGTATATATATATATATATATAAAACAAGTAACACAAGTCGAGGAGCAGGAAGATTTGCAAAAAGTATTTTTAGGATAAAACCGAAAAATGGTAGATATGGACGTGTACAGAAGGAGATATGCTCCTTCCGATTCTGGACAAACGGCAACAAAATCCAGGAAAAAAAAGGAGTAAAACAGGCAAAACTCCAGAAGTATACAGGGAGGCGCCCCAAGATCAGACAGAAGGACGAGCAGGAGAAAAGGAGTTCCTTAATTGAAATAAATCCAATTATTTGCGGAATTTTTGGTTCCTTGAAAAACACTCCCTTGCAACACTGAAAGAAAGTCGAAGGTAATTTTTGAGCTCGTGGAAGGAAAGAAAATTTTATATATATACATATATATATGAGGAGGAAAAATAAAAAGATATAAAATCGCTGGGTGCACACTTGCCACTGAAAGAAATTCTGCAGCAGAGTTGCTCTGCAGAGCTGCGATAAAAATCCTCAGCACTCCCCGGAATTGCTGCAGAATTAACGAAGCAGTCTCCTCATATGAACGACTCAAGAAGAAAATGTTCCTCGAGCATCTTTCGCGTGATGAAGGAACCACTTTTTATTAAAGTGTGTAACCGCACCAGAAAACCAGGGTGTTTTTGATGTACAATCACCCTGAAGGGATTAATCAGCAAAATTTTGTGAAGAATGCAATTAGAGTTGCATTGCCACGTCCATCTGTTCCCAGTTAATTACTTAAAAGAATAAACAACTTAATTTTGCTGCATAGACGCAATGAAGTAAAATCTGGCTGTTCAAAATAAACGAACCTAATTGAAGTAATCATCCTGGAGTGCTTTTACATTTTCGAAGTATCATTCTACCAAGAATTAAAGTTGAAGAACCTCATCAAACCCTCCTTTTCCCCCATCGTTAATGACTCGTTCTACATTTTCTAGGATAAATTCAATCTTGCCTTCTACGTTTTCTTCATATAGTTTCATTACGAGACATTCTGAAATAAATGCAACCGAAGATTATTAAGGATATTTTGATTTGTGAGTTGAATTGGCTTAAATATAACATCAAGATATTATTTTCCAAAAACACTTTTATCATATTTCTATCATAATTTGGGATTTTTGTGAAAATGAGGATTTAGGGGCATTGTTATTTTGAGATTTAAGAAACTACCAAAAATATGATCAGTTTGGATGTTTAAAAATATTAAAATTTTATGTTAAAAACAAACTCGTACCCTTAATTCATATTTTAATTTGGCACATTCATATGGTATCAGAGGGGACAAATTTATCATGGTGTTTAGTTTGTATTGTATCATCGTTTTACACAAACCTTGGTCAAGCTTAAAAACTAAAAACACGATTTAATAGAAAACGTGTTGAATAATTTCATTCAAGTTAAATGCTTAGCTGAACGAAACAAAGTTAAAATAGGCTACTATAAATATAATAAATTACTTTCAGCATAAAGGCATCCATCCTTGAACTATGTCACCGGAAGGAGAAGTACCTTATCCCGCTAAATTAAATTCAGATTACCAGGTAAGCCAGTAAAAATCACTAGTCCGGATATCCCGTTGATTCGAACCTCCTGGACAATTAGTTTTCCCTGTAGGGATTTTCAGTGTGGTCCTGCTAAGCGGCAAGGTAGAGTTTTAAGATTAACAGACTTCGAAAAAGGGTATTAGCTTAGCGTACTGCAACAGGAGCTACATCGTAATACGAAGCAGCAAGGAACGTTAAGAAGCTCTAATTAAGGACGGCACCAGCGCTTTCATAATTACAAAGATAAACTCCGGTAGCGAACTCCCGGATAAATGAAGGAGCCTGCAGCAGGCCCTGCAAGGAGTTAATTGTGACTTAAGTGTATGCACCGCGCACCGTACTCAATAAGTAGATACTAACTCGAATTTTCAGCATAATTAAAATGTTCAAAAAATTTAACTGAAAACTGCGCAATGGGACCTGTCTGACAAAGTTTGTCTGAGTAGTTTTGGTAGTTTCTTTTTAATGAATTTTAGAGGGAACTTACCTAATTTTAAAAATACTTCTAACCCGAAAATTCCCGCAAATTTAAGAAATTTTATATGTTCATGGTGTCGAAAATAGACAGTGTAAATGTATTTATATTAAAATATTTATTAATGTTATTTTATATATTTTCCCCACGACATAACCCATGTGTAATTGAACCCTTTTTCAGAATTAATTAAATATTTATACGTAATTACCCAATTACATTAATTTCTTGGTATTCTGAGCATGACATATGACATGACAAGTTAAAAGTTCTAGATAAAATAAAGAGGTGAAATTTCTGTTAATGTGCTTTAGCAGCTTTCCCGATTGAGGCATATCGTCAAACATTACCTATAATAATATTCAGCCACGTATTCAGCTATTGCATGTCACCCTTATGTGGTTTTGAATAAATGAGAAAGTTTACATTTCAGTTGCATTTATTCGAAAAATGTCTGTACAAATAATAAGACATCATAACAAAAACCCAACCCAATTACACTGAATAAAGTTAAAAGGGAAATGAGAAACTATAAACTTAAATCTCAGCTTAATTTCTCTTTAATTTGTTCTGTTCATTTGCATCTAAAGGCGAAAAATTCCATTTTTATAATTCTTTTCGTATCGCTCTATGCCCCTTATTCATCGGCCTAAATTCAAGAAATGCTCGTAAAACATTTTTGCTTCGGTTAATGTTTTTGGCCATTTGCAGTCCACTTAAAAGTGCAAACTACTCCCGCCAATCGTTGCCGATGTTTCAACTTTAACAAGTCTTCTGCTCTTTCTTTAATCTCTCGAAACTGAGGGTCACACTGGGGAAGTTCCTTTGTGGTTATTTTACTTATTCATTAAAAACTTTCTTCCAACCCCGCTCCTGCGGAATCTCGTGCGCGCCTTTCCTGGAATGATACAGTTCGCCGCGAGGGAGGATCCTAGAAGTCCTCTTTAGCACTTTGAATCTGTTTGCTCCTTTTCCTGGTGGCAGATGGAAAATAAAAAATACAGAACTTGTTTGAGGATGGGTTAGAGTAAAAAATATACATGTATATAGGCAGCAGCACGAAAATATCAAAGTTTTCGAAGTTAAAGGCATTCCGTAGCCACTTTGCCCTATTTCCGGTACAAGGGCGACCGTCCTCGGCGGACTCATGGCCATGTCAACCCCTCGGAGCGCACCTAGGACATGTCACCGTATCTTTAACGACTTGTTTTAAGTTGACTGCACCTACTACTTTCTACCAAACCCAGAAAAGGGCCGTCTTCGCCCGGGCTCTGCTGGCTTTTGGTACTGCTCCTGCCTCTTGGATACTCTTGGCAATTTTAGAAGACATGAGAAGTTTGCTGAAAAAGGACCAGCAAACTTTTGAGCAGTTTCTGAATTCTGTCTTATTTACAATGCAATGGGATCAGGGCTCGTAGTTTGGCTTTTCTGTCTAATGGGAAAAGTTAAGCGGAAACCCTTTTTTTCAGACCATCCATCTCCACGGTTTTGGTCCGTTGTCGTATAGGCAGAGAGCACCAGCAGGAGCCCCACTATCAGCCCCCTACTCTGTATCTATATATCTGAGATACTCAGAGCAGTACAAACTGGTGGCACCGAGTTAAATCTCACTCTGTTCACACCATAAAAAAGGATTTCTTCCCCCACCCGTTATTTTTTTTTTCTATTACACTCCTGCTGCACTTTTAACAGTCGACAGAACAAGTTTGTTGTAACAAAGTGAAATAAAAACGGGAACAACAAAAAATCTGGGAGTCTCTTATCCACTGCAGTCGCCTCGGTTAATGAGGCGAAGTATTAACAAAAAATACAAAAAACAACGCAAAAAATATAGTGCCTGAAAACCCATAAATTTCCTTTTTGTGGGGCCACAACTGACGGAGTCTTCTCTGGCCGGAACGATGGGTTCAAAGTATGTCACCGGGCACAGCCTGAAATGACTGCATGAGGTTAGGAATGGGGGTTGGGCCCTCCAGGATGGCTTAAACTGCTAATTTCAGTTCTTTGTCTAGTGCCTTTTTTGCCCACTCGAAGGAAATAGTTTATTGGAAGTTAATGCAAGCGCTTTTGGAATAGAGTTTTCCGGTAAAAATGTTCGGTTAGGGCAACCGTGGTTCCCTATATTTGGTGGGAATTACATGGGTTTGGGAGTTTCCTGAATGGCTTTATATTAAACACTTTATTACTATGGGAAAAGATATTTTAGGGATACGGAACATATATAAAATGAAATACAGTTCCTCGAATGCAATACGCTTCAAATAACATCATAAACAGAGAAAATATGAAATTTAACGAATCTTAAGAGGGCAGATTTCTTTGAGGTTCACTACTTTTTTATATTACTTAAATATCGACCCATACCCTACAATAGTGGTGAATACAAAACGAGACACATAAGACTATAGTTCAATAAAATCCTGTAAAAATAAGTATATCGTACACCTCAAATTTAATATACAATTTGGAAAATTCAAAATAAAGAATATAACTAGTGTAGCTTTCTAATTCTAAATTAGCAGCTGTAAAAATAATTTAAAATTAAAATCAACAGTTTTAGAGCATCTAAGAGATAATCTTTCCTTTAACTCAATATTGGCCTATTGAAGAGAAAACCATTTTTTTTCCAAACCGCACAATACTACGGTTAATCGAACTTCTCATCCGAACAAAAATTACTCCAAAAGGCATTGGAAGCAGGGCCACGGGTAGCTCAATTGGTTAGAGAGCATTGGAACGCCAATTCGAAGGATGAAAATTCGAACCCTGTCCCCTCATCAAAGTCGTAACTTTTTTCGAATAATTCCCACATACAAGTGTATGGAGGTAACCAACTGAAATCTTAGCATTTACAATGATTGAACAACATTCCCATATAAACAGAAAATGCAATCTTTAATATATTTGGTATTTAGGTAACGTTTCCATATCAACTCTGCGCACAGTCGACTGATAAAAACAATAGCAAGCTACTACAAGAGAACTAACATAAGTTAAAATTAAAAAATAAACTTTGGACTTGTATTATAACTGTAGTAGCATTATAAAATAAGCAACACCGGTACGATTCCTGTTTTAAACTGGGGCTTTGTTTAATTTACATATTCTAGCTATAGTTTAGATTCTTCTAGAATTATATAGCACCATTTTTGTTAAAGATATTGAATAAAATTTGCAATACTATTTTGTTTTATTAAATTTCCTATTTTCCCCAAACTGGCTAAAACAAATTTCATCCTCTTGTTGATTTAGACCCACTTGAGTTGGCTGACACCCCTTGAACAAGTGATACTTCCAGATATCAAAATCAGAAAAAAATCTAATTCATTTGATTTACTTCACTCCAGCCAGTCGACGTATGGAGCAATAGAGATTAACCCCTCCCCCACTTCAGTCGAACCCCAAGCTGTCAGTATCATGCGAAAACTATCCTTTTTCTGTAGAGCAACCCCATTCCCGCTTTAGTCAAGGAAAGGGGAAAGCAAACATAAATGAGCTCCATTTGGGACTCAAGTTAAAAGTAATGTTTTTCGTCCATTTTTTATGCCATTTCAAAAATTGCGAAAGCAGCGAAATTAAAACGCTTGCATCTGTCCGAAATGCTCAATGCAAATGGAATGCACGAGCTCTGTGCGCACAATTAACATGAGGGGGTTCCCGGGGGAGGGGCGGTGACAAGGACCCAACGGTTCCACCAGACAGAGCTAAAGACAGGAAGAGAACATCAGCGGAAGTAGAAAAGGAATGAGCTCATCCAGAAATTGCAATGCAAAAAGGGAAAAAATGGAAATTATTTTGCATCAGGACAACAAGACAAACCCGCACCACCAAAAAAGGATGCCGGTGACGGGGGGTGGGTGAATGTCGTATAGAGCTGGATGGAGCACGCCAGAGTACAGGCGATAAAATTGAGAAACGGCAGAGGACGGAAAGTTATTTAGGCGGAGCGGGGGCGTATGTACCCGTGCTGATTGCATTTTTTAACTGCAGAAAACATTTGCAAATTAAAAATTAATTGCAGCCCGCCGACAGCGGTTTATTTAAACGGGCAACGAAACGAGAACTGGCATACCTCGGAGGGCCCGCCATAGGCTCAATTTCGTCAGAACACTTCGAACGGCATGCCGCACTGCGCCGGAGGGTAGACCAAAAAATTAACCTGCATATGAATGGGGCGGCGTGTTTGCAATTCTTTCAAGTTAAAACAGGATATAATCGAAAGCTGTGATCCGCCGGGATATTTCATTATTTTGGTACAACTGCAGGGCGACAGCTCCTGCTGAATTATGCTGCTTGAAATCACTCGAATAACGATACAACATAGCTGCAAAAAAGGGAGCATATTTGGTGGATTGTTGCTGTTCAACGAATGGAGTGCCAAAGGGGTCTATTCAAAATACTTTATTTGTTTTTCCTTAGGGTTTTTACTGTTGTTCTATAGGTGATTGGTGGGTAATGATATTTATGTAGAAGATTTATCAAAATCACATTTTACAATATAAAACAGCTAAGGAAAAGTTTTCTTGAAAGAAGAAAGTAATTCTTAATTAATTTGTCCATTCTTCCCATATTTCTTTTTCTTCTTAACTTTATTAACTATTAGAAATATTCGTTTAGGCTTGGTAATTACCTTTTCTCTTAAACTGCTGAAATAAATACTTTGCTGCTTCCAGTTAGTAATATAACCAAATTAGCTATTTATAACGTTTTACTAGTTAAGGTACCATGTTAGCACTTAAATTAATAGCTAACCCTTATATGGTTCAACGAAAACACTTTTGTTAATAAAAGACGGTGGACTACATTTCAATAAACGCTCTTCGCATATTGTGCTAGGGCTAATTATGCTAGAATCGAGCTGCATGAACTCTAGACTAATAAGCAAAGTTAGCCAGCAGGATTTGCATCTGGAAAAGTCGCCGTGAGCAGTTTGCTCGTTTGTTATCATTTGAATTAAAACTTATAGCGCACAGAGATTACATTTCAGGAAGGAGGGAAGCAATTATTCGCCCACAAATTGGAGAGTCTAATATGAAGTAAAGAGTTTATTTGGCATAAATTACAAAATTCAGCTTCAGCTTGTTGCCAGAAGCAGTTCTAGGACCACTTTCTATTAGCTCTGTATTTCTCTCAAACTCCGATCCAATGTAAATGATTCGAAAACAATTTTCAAAATATTCTCCAAAAAGTTGGTAACGATGAAAAAAAAAAAAAACTTACCACTAGCGGCTGCTGTGAGGTTCGCCGACCTCTTAAATTTTAACACTGAATTGAATTGAATTGCGTGTGGGCAAACTTCTTTTGAGAAAACAAATAACCCTGGCTAATGGGTTTCCTGTGTGCCTTTCTCTTTTAACATTACCCAGCATGAAAATTACAACTTAAGTTAAACCGGAGAGGTGCTGAAAGTTTCTCCTGCTCTGTTATACGTATCCCTACATAAATTTAACGTGATCTGGCTGGTTGTGCTTTCGAGAAAATATAAAAGAGCCCTCCAACCCCCGCCAATCTGACTGCTCTGACTTCCTCTAGCTCGTTGGGTTTGTTTTCGCCACCTTCCTTTATAATCACTTACCATAGAAATCCAATGAATACCCTCTCCTTGAATGTGTAAGAGGTAATTCTACCCAAAAGAAGGGCATATCCATTCCCGGCCGGATTTTCTACGACTGTGTTTTCGCAAACTATTTCAAATTATGGTAATTCAATTTGTGTTCTGATTGAAAATTATAACACAAGAGCCTGGCCATTCTAAAGCTCAAATTTACACACAGGCATTTGTATGAATTACCAAGCAGCACTGTTCGCTACTAAAACCTGGACCCCATATAAACAACTACTCGGTGCCAAAATATTAAATTTTGAGTACTCGTATTTTTTAAGTAAGAAAATCTTTTTAATTGCGACTAATTAAAAATATGAAATTGTCGTTTAAGCTAACTGCTGTACAGGGTCATTATTTACCAAGCCCACAGGTAAGCAAAAAAGACACGATGTGCTCCGTGCTTATCTATGAAAGACGTTTAGAAGTGATTATATTTATTTTGTTTATACAAATAGATAAAATTTCATAATCTTACGAATAGGAAGGAAATATTTAATATTTTTAATCCATGTGCGGTTGAAATCTCTCAAACCATTTCAATTTATACACATTCATTCCTTTTACATTCGTTTACGCTGAAAGCAAATTGAATTTAATGTGATTTTTGCAAACAAAATTTTTCAATTACAGAATGGAAGCGAAATGGGGAATTTCGCTTCGTATCCCGAAATTGAGCTTAAATAAAATTTCCTTGTTTGCCACCCACTTCCATTGGTCCATTGTGGATTAAGTCTAAGCTTTTTTAGAACTCTCTTTCAATAGTGCAAGTACTTTTGAATTATAACGAATTGCATACATTGATTTAATTTTTTAGTTTTGTTTTAACATAAATCTTTATCTCGAATATGCCCAGTTTTGATTAAATTCTTACTAAGAATATAGGGTTAAGAATTTTACTTTTAATACAACAATTTTGTTCTGCACATGTTTTATCTTTCAAATTTCACATAGGACTTATTAAATACAAAACTGCATACAACGTTCTGCTTTTACAGACGATGTACAGTTGCTAAATGAGTCCGCAACGTTTTCCGATAAGTGCCAGGTACAAAATTAAGATTTCTGTTTGAGTTTCATTACAAGGACAATGCCAAAGATGCCAACTAAAGATTGAACTCAGAACATTTCTTCCATGCACCTGCATACAATTTCTATCAGAAAGGTTCTCATTCGTTTCAATTTCAACCTAAGTAGTTTTGAACAAACCTGGAGTGATAGAGATAGATTTGATGAAATTTCAAGAAACCACAATGTTCCTTGAAAAGTTGACACCCCATTCCTGTGCGCCTCATATGGTAATCATTATTGAATAACAGGTCAGAATTAGATGTATGTAAAATTAATGTTTGCTAGAAGCTTAGGTTATTAGGAGGGTGCCACATACCCCAGGTCATTTAAATAAGTTAGTATAATTAAGAAGACTTACCTTTTGTCACATTCCGTGCAGGAGTATGGAGAATCATTAACATGGATAAGTAAATGCTCTTCTAAATTAGCCTTCTGCACGAAACCTTTTCCGCACTGGTCACAAACAAATTCTTTAAGGCCTGCCAAAATACAGAGATAATATTAGAATCATATAAAAAATACATAAACTATAAATCGCACCAGTATGAATTTTTTGATGCGCCTTCAAGTTCGGTTTAGATCCAAATTTTTTATCGCAAACATTGCAAGCAAATCTGTACTTAACATCGTCCGGTTGATGGCACTTGGAGTGAACCTGGAGAGCACTAAAATTCTTGAAGGCTTTACCGCACTCCTTACACATGACCAAAGACTCGATTTGTTCACTTTGTTCCAAGTGCTCAGTAGTTCTATGCTTAACCAAATCATTGTAATTGCTGAAAACCTCCCCGCAAATGTCGCAGCCCAGCATAAGATTGTCTCGGTGGCGCAGTTTAACATGATTGATGAACGCGTAATACTTGTCCAGGATTTTACAACAGTCGGCGCAGGTGTACTTAATTGCCCCTTTGTGCTTTGCCGTGAAGTGATTTTTTAGATCCAGCGGAGAGGAGCATGTCAAGGAACAGCTAACACAAATCCACGGGTAGGAGAGCCACGTTTCTTTTTCCTTAATAAATAAAATCTTTAAAATTCTGCAGAAATCAAGTATTTGTTTTACTATTCCCGGAGGTACTTATATAACTACAGTCTGTTCAACAAGAAAGAAACCGCCCTTTATCAAACAAGGTAAAAAATATTTCTCTCTTTCTATGAGTGATTGTACCATGAAAGGGCTACGACGCGTTAGCCACGGTTATACATTCACTGTACGGCAGTATAAACAATGCAAAATGCGTTTTGCTGTAAACAGTGTAAAGTTTTCATTCCGAGCAGAACCGCTTACAGTGGGCATTAATGGAAAATTCGAGTTCCTGGTCAGCATCCATGGAAATAAAATAATGAATTTGTAGATAACAAAAATAAATGCCGACTATAAGCCGAAGTCGTGCCCAGAGAACGTTTCGTGAATACCGACTTTAGGTGGCGGTCGAACCCAAAGAATGTTTCGTGGATGCCGATTATAGGCGGCGGCCGAAAGGGTTAAATAACGTGTTTTAATTCAATGGACAAATGCAAAAATCTCTTTCCTTCTCTTTTCTCGATTTCCTAAGCCTGATTTTTGAGTAGAATGGACTGTGTAATACAAATAGTCTGAAATCCCAAACTTACCTCGGTCGTCTTGTCTTCAGAAGGAGCCTCTTCGACAGTGCGGACTTCAAAAGATTGCATTTCTTGATCTTGATCTTGGTCCTGTCCCTCTTCGAATACGTTCTGGACGATGATCATCTCTTCCTCGGACATTTGGTCGCTGTCGTGCCCCTCCTCGATATGGACCTCTTCAATTTCAAAGATCTCGCCTTCTTCCTCGTCATCATAGACCTCGGACTTCATGCTCTGGTTCCTTTCGTCGGTCGAGTCGTTGAGGGCTCCATCCCGAACGATCTGTACCCTCACTTTGACCTTATCGTTACGCCAAATATCCGCGTCCCCATCATCCTCTGCATAGTCCGCTGGCTTTAAAATCGGCTTCACCTCCGCGTCGTCAGAAGATTCCTGATGAGGTTTCATCTTAGTCACGATTCCCTTAATCTTCTCGGCCAGAGATGGATTATTTGGATCCGCCAGACCGGAGGATGAGCCCTCAGTGTGGAAAATTTTCGACAGAGAGTCCTGGGCATCGTGGACTTTCGTTATAAACTTAAAGCAGACATCGAGCTGTTGGACGCACTCATTGCATACCGTCTGAGGCATGGCCTCATCCTCAAGTATGGAAAGCTGGCAGCACATCTCGATCTTTGCTGGAAGGTTCATGCAGGGGTCGGAGAGGTAGACGAAGTTTTCCACTTTCTTCAGAGCCGCACAGAGGCGACAAATTAGGGCCATTTCTGCAGGTAAGGGACTCCAAATCTGTGGGGCTTTTCGACAAAGTCCTCGAGGAGGCTTATCTGGCCGTCACGCCGTCAAATGTGATGTGATGTTATTTCTTCATTAACTTACGCGTTTCCTCATTAATTAGCTGCTAGTTTTGTGCATCGTAACTCTGGCCGGAAATTTGTGCAGTCGCAACCGTTTTTTAAGCACTTATCGCCGGAAATTCGAATATTTATCAGCAATGTACCGTGTACGCCTCAAAATTTTATTAGGGAAGATATTTTTTGACAATTAATCGCAGTACTGCCACATGGGCTAATACCGTATTTTTTTAATAAATAAGAAGAAAATCGTTCTAAAATGTATTTAATTATTTTTGTAAGTTACTTAGATAGAATAAACTGTAAAATAAGATTAATTATCATTTAAGACTGCTTTAAAGCTGCTTTAAAATAGAAAAATAATTCTAAACAGGGTTCTTACACTTTCCCCGTGCTGATTCGTCTAACGTCAAGAACAAGCTGCGCCATCCTTTCATCTGTCAAAATATATCAACAAAAATAAAATTTTTGCGGCATGCAGAAAAACCTCTCAGAAAATACCTGCCGTGTTTGCTTATTCGAGCAGGAAATTTTAATAAATTTGTTCGATGAAGTGGAAGACTTTCAGGCGAAATTATCCGAATTGCTCGAGTACTGTGGTGATCTCAAGGTAACGGCGCACCTCTTTTAACCTGGCTGAAATGAATTTAAACTGAATTTTGCAACTCTCAGGTCGACTTAGGGGACACCTACCCGAAATTAATTTGTCGAGATTGTACCAGTGAACTTCTCGTAGCTGCAAAATTTCGCGAAAAGTGCAAGCGCACCAAAGAAATTCTTTCCCAGTTTATTCCAGCGGATAGCATTTCAGAGTCAGAGAATGCTGATGATGAGCCCATGCCATCAGAGTCTGCTGCAGACCAGGACGAATGCTATGTCATTTCAGAGATGAAAACAGAAGTAGACGAGGAGAGCATCATCGCGGAGCAGTGTGAAGATGACGAAAAAATCAATGCTGAAGTTGAAGTCATCACCCCGGAAGTGTTTGAGCACGTTGAGTTCCTAGAAACCAACGACAGCGTTGGCCAGTACATCATCTTTGAGGGTCAGGGAGAGAGAGACATTGGTGCAATTGAATCCAGCACGGAAAGAACAGAAAAGGAGGCTGATGATATTCAAGATCAAGATCTCTACGAGCGGATTATCCGGGCTGCAAAAACTGCAGCTGTAAGTACCACCCTCTTAACAAACTTCTTAATAAACAGTTGTTTCATTTAAGAAATTCACACCAAAGCAAGATATTCTCGCAAAACCCCTTATAATCAATTGCAAGTGCGATATTTGCGGGGCCGGATTCACGCATATCAACAATTTGAAACGGCACCTGCTGAAGCACAGTCCCCGGGAGCTTTACACCTGCTTGGTGTGCTCTTGCCCGTTTTCAAACTATGAGAAATTGGAAGAACACCAGCGGCAGCATGACGAGCAACAGGGCAGTGAACGACTGAAAGACGATGCTTCAGACGTCGACGCAGAGCAGTACGTTGAGAGCCCTCCGTCGAACGTGAAGAAAAAATTCATCACCAGCGAAGTAGAGGCCAGGGAGCCCAAGGAGAAGGAAGCAAAACGAAATCATTGGTGCAATCAATGTGATAAGGTATGGCGTTTTTCGGTTGGGACTTTAAATAGAACAAAATTAGGGATCTCGAGGACTTTTACTTGTTGTACCGTTTTCAGTACACTTGGCATGAAGCATATTAAAATAAAATCTCTCCTTGAATTAATATAAATTCAATGCTTTGCAGCGCTTTGTCTCAAAATCGGCCTTGGGGGCACATCTGCGAATCCATACAGGGGATCGGCCTTTCCAATGTACAGAGTGCTCAAAATCTTTTACCACACAAGGCGGTCTTGTCCTCCACATGCGAAGGTATGACATTTATTTCTCATGCGCGTTTCTCTTTCACGATCATTTTCCAGGCACTCTGGCTTCCGTCCCTTTGGGTGCAGTGTTTGCGAGAAGCGGTTCGTTGAGAGCAGTAATTTAAAGGTTCACATGCGAATCCACACCGGAGAAAAGCCTCATAAATGTACGATTTGCGGGAGGAGCTTCGCCCGGGTGTTCCTCCTGCAGATTCACCAAAGGACCCATACCGGCGAGCGGCCCTACCAGTGCCCTTACTGTGATAAAGCCTTCGCCCAACAGGGTGACCTCTCCTCGCACAAAAGGATCCACACGGGCGAACGGCCCCATCGTTGCCCTTATTGCGGGAAGGGGTTCATCAAAAGCAGTGCCCTCACTCAGCACATGCGGAAGCACTCGAAATTTGATGGAACGGTCGGAGAATTCAAAAAGGAGCCAAAGGAGGAGGAGCTGAGAATTTTAATCGTTGAGGACGGCGAGACTGCGAATTCGGGTGCCGAAAATGAAGACGAAATCATTGAAGAGAGCCCTGACACTATACTGGAAGTCCTTGGAAAGTAGTTGATTAATTAGAATAATTTATTTTTAAAAATCAATCCTGACAAAGATTTAAATAAATGTTGAGACAATTTAATCCGATTTTTATTACGTTTGCATGCAATAAGGAAATCTTAGATATCAATTCTCATTTCGAAAGTCCTCCCATAACGAGTTTAATTTAATTGAAACGCACTGTTTGATCGTTAATTTTTTATTTTATTTTTTATTATAAATTATGTGTTCAAATTCATTAAAGAAATTTCAAAAAGCCCGCTCACTTTAGGCGCGCTCATTCAAAGCTTCAAACCGCAACACATCAATATAACAAAATAGACGCAAACCTCTTTAAAAAAAATGCCAAAATGACAATTGTTGTGACAGCCGCAAGGTAAACAACTCTCGGCTCTGGAGAAATTTATTTCGCGCAAAATTCAACTAATTTACCGAAACGTTCCAAATGGCTGTGAGCCAGGATGCCTGTTACATTTCCCTTCTCGGCCTGGCAGAGTATTTTCGCACCTCGAACCCGCCGAACATAAAAAAATGCATTCAATGCCTACAGGCGCTGTTCACTTTTCAGCCTCCGTCAAAGGTGGAGGCTCGGACGCACCTGCAAATGGGCCAGGTGCTGATGGCCTACACCAAGAACACTGATCTGGCCCGAAACCATCTCGAGAAGGCATGGAAACTCTCTGAAAATCTTGTGAATTTCGACGACGTCCGGTTCGATACAGCCAGCCTTCTGGCCCAGCTCTACCTACAGCTGGAGCAGGGCTCATCGGCCAAGGCGATCCTGCGAAAGGCAGTCGAGCTCTCCCAAAATAACGTCTACTGGCACTGTAAGCTCCTCCTGCAGCTATCACAGATTCATGCCACGGACAAAGAGTACAGCCTGGCATCAGAACTTCTGGCCGTCGGAGCGGAGTCTGCGGAGGAATCCAACGCGACTTACTTAAAAGTTCTGTTCCTGTTGAGCAGGGCGATGATTCTCATGATCGAGAGGAAGACAAACGACGTTTTGGCGCTGCTCAATCAGGCCGGCTCTATTATAGACAACAACATCCAAAACGTTCACCAAAAGGAGTACCTCAAGGTATTTTTCCTAGTGCTCCAGGTTTGGTACTACCTTGCCCTCGGGCAGGTGAAAACCGTCAAGCCTAGTCTTAAACAACTGCAAATGAGCATCCAGACAATAATGGCACCGAACTGGCCATCAGATGAAGGTAATATCGTCTTTTTAGGATAATACAAATTATTTGGTATTTCTTAAAATTTTCCTTACAGTCATTTTTGGGCAAAACACTCTAGAAATGTTTATGTGGCTCCCGAAAGAGCAATTGTACGTTCTGGTCTACCTCGTTACTGTTTCTCACTCAATGATGGCAGGGTACATGGACAAGGCCCAAAAATACACCGAAAAAGCGCTCACTCAAATCGAGAAGCTAAAGACACAAGACGACAAACCAATCCTTTCTGTTTTCAAAATAATTCTGTTAGAGCACATCGTAATGTGTCGATTGGTTATGGGTAATCGCGAACTAGCGATCACAGAAATCGCAGTTGCCAGGGATGTTTGTCTAGCGTCCCCAAATAAAAGTCTACTGAAGCGACACTCAGCTCAGCTTCACTGTCTCCTGGCACTCTATGCGATGTCTACGAGCCTTTTCGAGTATGCGGAACGCCAGTTTCAATCGTGCATTACTGAGACAACCGAAAGGGATCTTAAGCTGTTCGCCAACCTCAACCTTGCCATAATTTACCTTAGAACGAAGCGAGAGCAGGATTTGCGACAAATTTTGGATACTGTGTCGGCTGAAAATGCTCAATTTCTCAATAGTCAGGCCCTCATGGGAGGGTTCTACTATGTTCAAGGTTTAAATTCCTTCCACAAGAGCAGCTTCCATGAAGCAAAGTAAGGTTTTCCTTTACCTTTTACAGTAATAATAAAATACCTTTTTTTTACAGGAGATTCCTCCGAGAGACCCTTAAAATGGCCAACGCCGAAGATCTAAACAGGTTGACTTCATGCAGCCTCGTCCTGCTAAGTCATGTCTTCCTCAGCATTGGAAACTCTAAGGAAAGTATGAACATGGTGACGCCAGCTATGCAGCTCGCTTCAAAGATTCCAGACATTCACGTCCAATTATGGGGCAGTGCCATCCTCAAAGACCTTCATCGGATGTCCAAGGATGCTCAGCATGAGAAAGAAGCTTATGCCAACCATTTGAAATACTCAGAGAACCTCATAGCTGACCAGAAAAAATGTGTTACTTTGCCTCAACACGCCCTCATCAATTGGTTTGCAGGTGATCCGATAATTACTGCTGAGGTACCTGGTCCTCAGCCTTCCACTTCGGCACAATTTACCCAATTTTAGTCAGATTAAGTGAAAATAAAAAGATATTTCTTTTAACTAGACTTTTTTTTCCCCTTTCAAAGACCTCGACAATTTTTGGAAATGACTGGATTCGATCGATTTGATGGCGTTATTTTTAAATTTATTTATTTAAACCCTTTTTCAACCGAAATAAAATTTCAATAAGTGAGGGAACTTTTCATTGTTGAAGATAAAACTTGTTAGTACATTTTGTTTGCATAATCAAAAATTATTTGGGTACACAAATCAATTCGGGCAATGTTCAGCCAAAATCTAAAAACCAAAGTCCTCGAATCGACAACTAAACTTCATACAAATGAAAACATCTTTATTCCAATCCTACATTAGTTACAAACCTTAATCTATCCCACTGTGTGCTGCTCCTGGAGAATGTCCCCTTTAAGTTCTTCGGGCACATCGTAGACTTCTCCGAGGACGCAGACATCCACGTCCATAGAGGTGGTTCCGTTGTCTTCCGAAATTGCTGTATTATTTTCAGGGGCTTCATCTTTCGCTTTCTCAACGCGATGCAATTGCTGGTGCGACTTGAGAGCCCCAGACTTTGAGAAGGACAATCCGCAGACAGTACACATGTAAGGTCGCTCCCCGGTGTGCGTTCGTATGTGGGTCATGCAATCGCTTTTTTGGGCGAAGGCTCTGTCGCAGTATTTGCAAACGTAGGGACGCTCCCCCGTGTGCGTTCTACGGTGGTTCTTCAGCGTTCCCAGTGCTGAGAATCTCATAGGGCAGAATTCGCAGGCGTAAGGCCTCTCACCTGTATGAATGCGCCGGTGCTTCACCAGCGAACTGGACGTCGTAAATCCCGTCCCGCACGTCGTGCAAACGAACGGATGGTCGCCGGTGTGCTTCCGGATGTGGGCATTCAGTTCTCCTTTACTGACAAACGAGTGCTCGCATCGGTCACATTTGTAGGGCTTAATCTTCGAGTGTCTCATTAGGTGCTGCTTTAGGTTGGTGCTCTGGCTGAAGCCCTTGCCACAGATCGAGCAGAGAAACGGTTTTTCACCGCTGTGGGTCCGAAGGTGGTCTTTTAAGGTCGAGAGCATTGTAAATACTGCAATAAAAATTAAGAATAAGATTTTTCTACACATCTAACTCTTCTGATCTGTTCTGTTCTTCTTCGAAGTGATAGGTTTTTTTTTGATTCAATATATCGGAGCCAAAGCCTTAACTTTAACGAATTCTTATAAAAATGTTAGCAGGTCGCATTATAAATTACCAAGCTTTATATCCAATCTTTTGGCTTTTTAATTACTATGAAAATCGTTCTATTTAATTTAAATTCGAGGGTCTAAGAGATTAATAGAATTAATAGAATAGGCCTTACCTTTCCCGCAGAGCGAGCATTGATTCTTGATGAGTCCCTTGTGCTCGACGTCGTTGTGCACCTTGAGCTTCTCCTTCCGAGAGAACACCTCTCCGCACTTTCCACACTTAAAGTTCGTGTGAGTCTTCATGTGGTGGACCAAGTTTCGCTTTGTGATAAAGACCCTCCGGCAAACGGGACACTCGAATTGCTTCTCCGTACATTTGTTCAACTTAAAATGATAATTGAGGGACTTCTCTTTAACGAAGCCCGCTCCGCATTGCATACAACGATAAGGGCTCTCCGGCAGATCAGCCGGCTTATGCTTCACAACTTCCGCCTGTTCAATAACAACTTTAACTTCCTCAGCAGCTTCCTGATCATCTTTTACAAATCCCTCACAGTCTTCCACAGATTGCTCAGCATCATCCTTCTCAGTGTTTTCATCGTCTAAATCAAAGACCCGTTCGTGGCACTTTTTTATATGCTTAGCAAGATTTTTCTGATGAACAAAGTCCATAGGACAATGTGGACAGTTTAGGGGAGTCTTTTTCCTCTTATCTTTCGGGCTCTCCTCCCCCGAATGTTTGTCCTCAGGAGCGGTGTCAGCTCCCGCGGAGCAATCTTTGCTGTGGCAGCTAAAGGCCTCGCTGTTATCGAATTTCTCGTTGCAGACGGCACACTGCAACACAAACTGCTTCTCGTCAATCTCTTGACCATGGACGGGCTCAATCATGTAGACGACCTGCTCATCGGTGTCGTTCTCGCAATGTGCCTCCTCTACAAAATCCTCCTGGTCAGTTAGCATAAGCGAAAGCTCCTCCTCATCGTCTCCAGAATCTTTAGGAATATCCTCCTCCTCCGGCGAAAGGTCCAACTGGGGAGTTTCGATCAGCTCTTTCTGGTCGCGCTCACCTTCAACGACCTCAACTTTAAATTTGCTCTCGCTCTGCTTATTCTCAAATTGATTAATCTGTTGAATCAGATACTGTTTTAAGGTAAAGTCCGAGTTTTCGCATTTTATCTTGAAGGAAAACGCCCGATTAATTTCGCTGATGCATGCCAGACAAACTTTCCCAGGCAGGCCGTCCTCGTCGGTTATCTGGAAGATTTCGATCATTAATCCATTTTACTCGATACAGGAGCTTTCCAGGAGCAGATAAGCCCCCGGATAACCTACAGCTACCGAGGTAATCGCCTTCAACATCTCAGCAATCGATGGAGACCCAATCGAGGCCAATTGATTTGGCATTTTACTTTCGAAAATCGAAAGGAGCGCTGGTCCGGTTGAAAGGCAAGTCCGGCACATTTTATCAAACTCCAGTGACATTCCGTCGTGTGTTTCTTATTTGAAAAAATCAGAGAAATCCATGAAAATCACAAAAAATCTAAGGTTTAACAACAATTCGACTTCTGTCACAGTGGCAAATGTAAATAATCAGATTTGGATAGAGTTGCCAGCCAAGAGGAAAACTGATGGAAGCAGCATCTGGCGGATAAATTTTATAGGTTTGTGACTCGATATTTTGAGTCGAATATTTCTGTGAGTGAATTCATCTTTTAAAATTCACTCAAAATGAAATTGTAGTGGGAATTTTTAAAAATTTTAAGTAACTTTTTATTCGAATTTAAATCATTTACCAAGTTAGGTTTTTGATAAAAAATTAGTTGAGGACGATCATTCTCTACCGTTTAGGAGTTACCGAGTGATTCATGAATTCCAATTTTTCATAGTATGCAGGTCACTATTTTCTTTTTACTTTTTTACTTTGCTACATAGATAAATAACAACAAACAATAACAATAAAAACTAAATTAACTAAATTGAATTAACCTACTACGACTAGATCAGGAGGCATGGAGACTGAATGGATCATTGGAGGGTTGGGTTGGTCAAGCTTAAGGGAGGTTTTGGTAAGTTGGAAATCGAAGACGGGAAAGTTGTTGACCACCCGCAGCATTCTGGTAAAGGGTTCGAAGTGACCATAGTTAGTACGATGACTTTCAAGGCGAAAGGTAGGGAAAGATTCATCATTACTAGGGTAAGTGTTAAGGAATATGTTGCTAAGCAGGTCAGGGCGAAAACAATATCGGCGACATCTCAACGTAGGGCGAGGGGCTGAAGGTTGATAAGAGTTATGCGATTTTCATTAAGGGGGAAGATTAAGGAGGTCTGTCCAAGAGAGGTCGCGCAGGACAAAGCGAATGAATCTGTGATGGAGAGATTCAATCCTGTTAATCTTAGTGAGTAGTTGTTAGAACGATGACTTTCAAGGCAAAAAATAGGGAAAGATCTAACGTTAAGGGATATGCTGCGAAGGAGGTCAGGACAATCAATGGAACCTGCAAGGACTTAATAGACGAAAACACTCGGTGTAGGGCGTAAAATAGAGCCGACAAATTTGCTACTAAGGATACAAAAATGGAAAATAAAGCGCCAAGTTGAGATTTATTATATTTTTTTTTTTATTTATTTTGCATATAATGTTCGTATAGTATCATTTGAAATGCAAATATCAGAATTAGGCATATGAGTTGTTTTGTTTGTTCCTTTCTTTATATTTATATTAAATTACAATGTTGTAGGCAAAAATTCTTTGAAATTCTAAAGTTGTCTTCATTCATTATTTAAATATATTTCTCTCAGTTATTTATAATATTGTACAATATTCAGTGATTAGTAAAGTGTTAGGACCTTAAAATTAAATTATTTTCAAAATTCTATACACATCCGTCTGCGTGCTGCTGCCACTGCTCTATAAACAATAAAATTTGTCCTCGTTCTTATTTTTAAGGTAAATACAACAAATTTACATTGTATCATCAGAGATTTATTTATCATTTTTGTTTTTTTTTTGTTTGCTTTTTAAATTTAAGAATTTATTTTTTTTTTCTAGTAGTAGCTAATTATTTCGAATTATCCCCCTGCCAACTTTATCGTTTTACTTTAAATAGATATGAACAAAGTGAATTTTATTTTATATTTTAAGTCGATTTAGAGTTTTAGTTGATAAACTTCTTCCCCCGTTTAATACTATTAAGTAAAATTTCTTTTTATACCTAAGTTTACTTCAGCAATTTCATGTCACTTCCTCCAGTCATTAGAGATGAATCTTTTTTTATATTTATTGTTTTTTCTTTTCTTTTATCGTTTTCAGTTAAGGATTTTTCTTTTAGAGATTAACAATTATTATAAATATTTTATTTTCTCAGTGTGTTTATATTCATTTTTACAATCTCTTCACTACATTTGCCGAAGTTAAATAACTCCTCTCTTTCATATTTCTTTAACAAATATTTGAAAATTTGATTTCCTAGGTAACTCTTCGTTTTAAAATTTAACGTTTTTTATCTTAAATTTTTCACTTTTATTAAATTTATTGAATGAAGAGCTTTCGAAGGCTTACGAACTTTTCACCTAAATCTACCTGCCATACCTTTTTAATTATATACACGATATTTATTAATGTTGATGGACTTAAATTTTTACGTAATACTATAGTTAATAGAGCGACGGAAACTGAGGTTATTTTTCTTATGTGTTTTATTCCTATTTTGTTTGCATATCTCTAATCGTATTTATGGCAATTTTAGATTTCATTTGTAGCACATACTGAGGTCGTTTATAAAAGGATCATTACACCATTTGTACAGAATTTAAAAAAAAAAAATGTTTGTCGTTTTTTGGCATTCGTTAAACGCATATGGAAGTCCATAAAGCTGAATGGAAAATAAATCGATATGAGAAGGCATTCTTTTTCGTTAGTGATATGGAAGAATGGAGATTTAATTCCGTATATTATATATATATATTTTTTTACGTTTAACTTCAGTTAAACTTCTCGGTAAAAATACTTTGCAAATTACATTCAAAGCAATATTCGTTGTAGTTAAGAGTTAATTCTGTTTTTGGGCTCACTTCTTTAAATTCATAGCAGAAGGGTAAATGGATTTAATGCGATTCTAAATATGTGTCTATTCTGGATTATCGAAACAAAATATTCGACTAGCAAATCGGATCAAATCAAATTTTAAATCATTGACTTAATTATTCGATCATATGCATAATAATTTGATTCGTTTCATTCTCATCGACTCATCGGCTTGTCTTCCGACTATAAATATAATTCAACGATCATTACTTGCAAATACAATGTTTAAAATAATGATTTGAACCGATTTATTCAATTGAGTCAACTTAATTAACTTTTTCAATCGAGTCATAAAGTTGTATCCTATTCCTTGGCAGTTAGCAACATAATAACGAAAAAATCCCTATTTAAATTAAATTAAGCAGGTATACGTGAATTTCGTTTGATTGGAAAATATACTGAGAGCCCCATAAAATATCGAAAATTCCGAGAATTAAATAAAGAAACCCTAAAGGGACCTTAGAAACTCATATTGTCCACACTTGAACCTTTTCGGCAACAACGCACCACGATGCACGTTCATAATACGAGGAGACAATATGAAGGCTTGTAACATGATGATTAATTAAAGCATCCAATTCACCTTCCCGAAATACATGGTAGTACCTATGATGCGTTGTGGCCCCACCACCTTGGGAGGGACTGTCCAGAGAAGTTTCACTATTTGAGTGACCCCAGGATTCAGTACTTTGTCTCGTTTCGAGCTGCAACTGAGTGGGTGGTGACGATTGTTCGTCTAGGCCAGTTATGTTGCCGCTCTTTTTATCACAGTCACCAGCATCATATTCTGCTTCAGCTTCTAACTGATCTTCATCCTCTTCCAATATAACGCCATTTTCCATTTCATCGACATCGTCATCCCTACCAGAACCCTCCCCATCGTCTTCTATTAAAAAGGCGGTATCTGGGACAAAATTGTATTGTTGGTAACCGGATGAGTTCGATAAATTTTTAAGATATTTCGCTTTAAAGGTTTTACTATCGTATGCCGATATATATGCCTCATTTTCTTCATCTTCTTCCTCGTGTATGGTAAAACTTCTAGTTTGCGATGATAAAGAGGATGTTGATGACGATGTCGGTGTTGGTAATTTTTGCTGGTTGTACTGAGACGTTAAATTGGCAAGCATAAGTCGACGTTCGCGTAATTCTTCTCGTAGCGTACATAAATCTTGCATATCTCCGTTCTGTTTATTTACAAATGGATTATCGACAGCAGTAATTAGTTCACTAGTGAAATTCTCATCTTCGCCATCAATTTTCGTATGTGATAAATTATTATCTAGCTTATCATTCTCTTCTAATTCTTTAAGTAGTTGAGCGCTTAACTTTTCAGCAAATTCGACAAACTCTTGCCGATTTGGATTGGTGGAATTACAAATTGAATTACTATTGTTGCTAACATCTTGACTTAATGCTATGTATTTATCAGTTGTAATATCACTATTTATGCTTTTAACAACGCTGGTATTATCGACCAGTGTCGAATTCGATTGTGTAACTCGCTTGCTAATATCGGCAGGAATATATTTTTCCTGGTATATGCTGTGTTGATAATCTTTTTCAATACTATGACTATCGAGGGAATACTGCTGGTGAATGTCTTTTTGAGTTGGGAATTTATTTGAGCTAGGGACATCTATTGAGTAGCGAAGAGGCACTTTTGGTACCTCAGAAATGGACTTTTGTTGCTGTTTACTGGACTCAGATAAATCTTCATCAATGCCTGGTTTCAGTGCACTTATTACACTATCAATTGAGTCCGGTGAAGATGGCTCACTCGAATCACTGTCCAGGTCATCCGTTTCCGGATTGAATAGCTCAAGAGACATTAATTTTGGCACAGCTGGCGCCGCAGAGGCACGTCTTACTATCGGAAAAGCCTTAAATATTTGTGGCTGTAGAGATTGCTGCTTACGAAACTTGGGTATTGTAGGCAGTTCTTTAATAGCTTGTCTCGTTATCTTGGAGATTTTTTGCTGAATTTGTGAGCGTTGCTCGACAATTTTACTAATATTATTTCGATTATTGCAACTTAGGGTATCTGCTGGTAAACAATTTTTGTTGTTTTGTTGATGATGTTGGAGTATGTGCTCCTCATCAAATGTGAAACGATTCGTTAACGCTTTACTATTTCCCTGTAATGAATTTGAATTTGTAATCGATTTTGGCGGCGATAATATTGACATTCCTGTTGGCGTCATTGTTGTTGTTGCTGTTGTTGTAATTGTTGTTGCAGCTGCTGGAGAATGGGCTGGTGTTGGTGGACATGGTAGTATAAGTGGCGATGTTGGCACTGATGGTATTTTATGAGAATTGTTTATTTTACAATTAATACTACCGCTAATACTATTACTATTGTTAAACAAGTTGTTGCTGTTATTGTTGTTGCTATTATTAATATTATTAACATTACCCGAGCCCTGTTGTTCTGGTCGCGGTATGTATATAACCGATGCAAAACTATCTTCTGACTCAATACTTGTGTCGCTTTGCAAGCTGCTATCTTTGGATGAATCCGACCCGCTCTCACGTGAATGACGACGTGGTTTTTGGTCCTCGTTACCATTGCTTATATTACTACAACTATTATTACAATTATTATTATTACAAGAATTTGTTGATGAACTACCTCCTGAACAAACAGTCGACGCTTTTGATTGATTATTCACAGAATTTGAATTGTGTTGTGAACTATCGTTTGAATGGTCTTTTTGTGTATTTGATATAACCGTTGGTGAGCTATTCTGTTGGTGTGCTGTTGTTGATGAAGTAAATTGGCTCGATTTAAAATTTTGCATTATTTTAACAAAACCATTTTTCGTAGCGCGCTCTAAACTACCTGTTGAGGTTTTCAGTTTTGTTGTAAAACCCTCACGTATTACCTGAAGTCGCTTAGAAAATAATGATCGGCACAGGAATGCTTCATTTAACGACATTTGCTTTTGAATACGCTTACGAACGCGCTCTTTTTCACGTAATCGACTTTCAGCCATAAGTTCTTCATTCAACGAACTCTGCTTGCGCAAAAACAATTTGTTGTGTTCCCCAGACTTAACATTGCTATTGGTGATATTATTTGTATAACAACAACTACTACTATTAGTATTACTACAAGTGTTATGAAATGGATTATCTGGCAGTTGATATTCTTCATCACACAGTGATTGTTTTTGTTTCACCAATTTTGGCCGTCTACCGGTTGTACCTTGTGCAGTTGGTGAAGAGTTTGTAGTTGTTGATGTCGATGTTGCTGTTGTAGTTTTTTTATCTGGCTGTATCACCGATGTCGATTGAGATATTGTTGAATTACCCACACCAAAGCATGTCGATGTACACGATGTGGTTGTTGTAATAGACACCTTTTGTGGTGATTGTTGAACCGTTGCTGTTGATTGTTGCGATGATGATGTTGTTGCTCCAGTTGTTGTTGTTGCTGTTGGTGTTGTTGTTGTTGTTGTTGACATTTGTTCGGGCATTTGAGCACCTAAACTTGGTACACTTGAACGTGAACGAACTATTTGACGTGGTGGAGGATTTAGTATACTACCAAGGCTACGTGATTTAAGTCCAGCTGACAGCGGTGGTTCTGGAAAGTCTTCAAAATCTTCTAGTCGTCGGAGCTCAATTGGTAGATCTTTGGCATCTTCATAATCAAGACTGCTATCATTTTTTGTATCCTTTGAATTCCATGAGTCAAGAAACCATGAATGTTTTCGTCCGCCCGCCAATTTCTTTATTTTATTTTAAAATTTTTGTATATATATTTTTTGTTGTTGTAGAAGAAAATAAATTTATTAAAAATATATTTTAAAGTAATTTATATAATTCTTTATTTTACCTGAATTGCCCGCCTTACAAAACTATAACATGATTCTCCAGGGGATGATGACGACAAACTCGAACTGTCCCCGTCACCGGCAGATCGACTAGAATTTGTTGAATCCTCTGTATAGGCGTGGTATGGAGGGAGATATTCGTCATCGTCTTCATCATCGGAATAATTATAATTTCTATTTTTTGGCGGTTGCCATGGAATAAGAACATCCTGCGACTCAAAACGTCTATGTCGCTGTTCTAGCGCCCAAACAGTAATTATAACACGTCCACCTATGCGAAGGATTCTTGCTAATTCTCTAATGGCTCCTACTCGCCTTTCCGTTGTCGCAAAATGATGAACCACAGCCAACGATAAAACAGCATCAAATGACTCATCCCGAAAAGGTAACTCCAAATTGTCACACAATGCAACCTAGAAGATCAAAAAGTGACCGATTAATTTACAATTTTCTGTCTTCCTGCAACAGAAGGTAATTCAATTTATTTCAAAAGAAAATTGAAATTAATGAGAATCTAACAGAGCTTGTTCAATCCTCTGGAGAAAAGAATTCTAAAAGATAACAACTATCCCGCAAGGCATGCACTCTATACAAAAACAACTTCTCGTATCTTCACAACATCCAACTGATAGCATTTTGAGAATTTTTATTTTTGTCAGGATATATCCTTCTACCTTTAAAGATGGAATTTTTGCAGGAAGAATTCTTGTCTTTTACCTCTAAGTACCTGCCACTGTACTTAAGGGTTGAAGTGCAGACAGTGCCAGCTTAGTTAAGAGATGTAGGAGATATACGAGAAAGGAATAAGGAAGTTCTGGAACTACCAGAAAACTTTACAGATGCACTTCTCATGTATGACAACAAAACAAGATGTGCCCGCTGAAAATATAAAAATATCACGTATGAGGGCGGTACGACAACTTAACCCGCTTTTCGTATTTTCGGTTAAATTTTTTGATGTTATCGCAAATTCTATTATATGAGTACTTTGAGATTTATTTATTTATCGAAAATTCAGCAAATTACGTATTACAGCTCAAACGACTGTTTCTATAGATTTAACTATTATTTTATTTTGTGTAATATCTAGAGATCTGATTTTAAATTAATTAAATTTATTTAAGAGAAGAACACAAATAATTTATGTCATTATAAAACCTTCTCATCGAACTTTAATAAGCTGATTAACGATAAGAACGAAATTTTCTTAATTTTTAATCAACGTTATTTAAAATTAAATAACCCCTTTATGGGTTTTCGTACTTTTACTAAAACAAGTATTAAATTTATATGTAATGGAAGCACGTATTCATTAAAATTTTAATTTAATTACTATTAAGTTATAAAATTGATAGTCATATTCCAGTCAAAGCTGTATAGAATAAAAATTTGAAATTTTAGATAAGTGGCTATTGACCTATAAGAAACTAAAAGTGCAAGCTCCTTAGGGATACCTTGTACAATAAATCAAAACTGTTTCCAACTCTTTGGGGTTTAGATATTCCCAAGAAGATTTATACGAAACTAATGCCAGTCTGTACAATTCTCTAAACATTTCTCCAGACAGTTTCTTGCTTGCATATCAAGTCTGTTAATTATCTCGAGACGTAATCGAAAATCATCTTCGTCTGTAGTTATTATATGATATTATTATTCTCAAATTCAGTATCAGATAACACAGCCATCACTTAATTTATCCCCCGAGGAACTGCAGTATAAATCAGTATTGGAGTTGGAAAATTTGAGCCATCTGCAGGCACACATCACAAAAACTTTCTACATTCCGGGAACAGGAATGAGTTTCCTTTTTCAACTAATAACTGACGGCAAGTTTGTGTTACTGCTTTGGCAAAAACTACCACTTAAAATTATTTTCGCTAACATCCGGCAAACACTATCTGGGAAATAATTTTTAAAATTTATTGAAGTAGTTGCGGAAACTTTCTCTAATTGGAGTTTTTGTATCTTTTCGTTTGGACTGTGTGAAGAGTGCTGCTCTTGGGCAAGGAAGGAATCTCGGGAGGAGTCTCTTGTCGGGAAAGTTTTCAAAAGGGAATTTCGGCTTATTAGCAACCAGAAGAACCAGCACTAGCCACAGGAACAAGTGCAGGAGCTCTGAAATTCGTTCGCCTATCTTGCGATGGTAATGTAAAACGCTATATGCATATATGCATATTTTGGACAAGGAACAAATGTTTGTGGCAGATAAAAACGGACCATTAGTGAAATTCGCTCAGAGCAGATGATGCCCTGCTGGCCCCGAATATGTGGTGCATGCAGTGGTTATACTATATGTTGGGAAGATTACAGAATTTTTAATCAGACACGTCATTAAAGCAATGGTTTTCTTCCTTAAATTTATTTCGTCAAATCATTCCTTTTAAGTATGCAAATAAATTTAGGGTACCTATCTAAGGAAGAAGAGGATCTAAATATGTCCACTATATTTAGTATAAGTTTTAATAACTTAAATGGGAAGATATATTTTTGAATTACAGCATAAAATTTCACACTATATTCATATTATTAAAGAAATATAAGTATTTAGTTTAATAATCATTACATTCATCATTAAATGTGTAAAGAAGACTTGTTTTAATAAGTTCTTGGTTTTAGGAACCTCTGAAGGAATTTAGTTCAATTAATTTCTCGTTTCCGGCGTAAATGAACCTATTTTCCATTCCATCATCAATGAACCAGGATGTATTTCATTGTTTTCTAATATTTAGACTAACTAGCCAATAGTACATTATTTAAGTATACATAACAAAAAAAACACAAACGACGCACTATTTCTATAGCTATGGTTTTACACACTAGTGGGTCTTAAAAACTCTGCTTCATTCACGCCTTTTTAAAATATAAATGGCATGGTCCTAAAGCTCAAAACACACATCGTTAACATCAAAATGATTTTTATTTGAGGTAATTTAATTTTAAGGGCAACATTGATACCATTTTGAGTCAAAGCCAAAAAATAAAACATCTTGGCATTATTTGGAATAGTGGATAAAATTGCCATGATTTTATTTAAGCAATATTTTAAATCTTAAACCAATTTTCATATTAACCCTAATCGTACCACGGTGTGACTCTGACTCATATTTTGAACTTAAATTTTTTTCATATTTTACATAGCATTTTTTCGGTATTTACTTTAAATTAAGAACTACCACTAAGATATCGTTAGGGTTAAGTTTTTATGTTATAGATTTTTCTATTTTCGAAAATTCATAACAGATTCATTCATGCCGCCCTATACTCTAACAAATGTAATTAGGTTTGGATAAATAAAATCAAAAATATCAGACGCCAGATATCCACGCGGAGGTAGTCAACTACCTTGATTTTTCCAATCCATTCAAAAACATCTCTAGGGAATCTTAAAATCCACACCCCGGGGCTGAATTTAATGAAATATTTTTCTTTTCCGCCCTAAAACAATTGTGTATTACTCCCGGAGAATGTGCCAACTTTGGTTGGGTGGGAAACGACGAGAGACAGAGATACAAAAGGGAACCGACCACGAGAAAGCAAAGTGTTTCCATCCTGATTCACTCGGTCCGTTCTCCCCAAAGTGCACTTTAGTCCAATCGAGCACAATTGCGGGCCATTCAAAATGTCAAGAGCTCAACAGAGTTTGCCAGGCATAAATTTATCCCTCATTCATTCATTTAATCGACTATCACAGAACTCGTAATTACGCCTGATAACAAATTGCACTCTAAAGGTACTGCTGCAGTGCGCCGCCTGCATACACTTTGGGGGCCTCGACCGTGCCGAGAAGGATTTATCCTCAGCACCTGGGGGTAGCATTCCCTCCGCTACCTTTGCGCTGGCAGTCTTATTAAAAATATATACATATATAAAAAAAACTAGTCTAGAAGGCAAAAAGAAAATAATAATAAATTTTCGGCAGAAGGACAAGAAGAGAGGTGGCTCAGGGGCCCTATTTTTTCCCTATCGACTGCCAAATGGCGTGCAAACTGCCTGCTGACTTTTAAATTGCTGAAACGCAACCGAATCGAGGCGGAAATATGAAATTGGCGGAAATTAGTATACCAGCGCCAAACAGGGCCCCATAGCATGAGCCCGGGGAGGCCTCGAATTGAGGTCGACGTGCAAAATTGTGCATTTCGCCTCTTGACTCCTGCCAAAAATTAACTAGGACATCGGCATTCAGGCCGACCCATTCCAGAGAAGATACACCGATAATTGGCTATACCTTTACCTATAAAATAGACTCCGTTTAGAGTATGTTTGCAATTTAGCTTGTTTAGTTGATTGGGAAATCGTTTTGAGGCTTAGGCGGCTTTATTCTACAGAAGAGAAGAAGAAAGCGGCATTATTCCTACTCCCTGGGATTTCTAGAAACAGAAGGAACTATTTGAACTTCGCAGTTGTAATTAGAAAACTATTCAGAGTCTATGCAGTGAAGGAATAGTAAAAGAACTTAAATGAATGCGAATGTACGGATAGAGGTTCTGTGAATTTTTCTGCTAAATTTCAAAGGAACTGGCAGCTCCTGGCGTGTAAAGAAATTCACAGAACCGAAAAAAATACGCTGGAAAAAGCCCTCAAATAAGGAAACACGGGAGTATGGTAAATTCGTCCTACTTTCATCCTTTGTCAATTGCAAGAAGTTGGATACCTTCTCGACCTCCGTCCTTTTTTCTTTTGAATGCAAACTCTTTACAGGTACAGAAAATATAAAGAAAATAAAAATACGTTAGCGGTGTGACGAAGCCAGGTCTAATTTTGTCACATAAGTTTTAACTTTAGCCTTTAATAGCCACAGAAATGAACAGATTAAAGAAAAGTTAATGTCTTGAATAAGTAGGGGATGTCTGTATCAAGGGACATATTTTCTTTTATACTGTGTCCTGTTAAAATAACGCAGATTCTTAAAGACTTAATTTAGGAATTCTAGTAATTTCAAATTTTTAACTTAAGTATGTCTTACCTCTCCTCCTCGCTCCCTAGCGATTTTTGTCAGCCGATAGCATCGATCGACACCAATAGTACAAATAAGTGGATTACATGAGGTCAAGTAGCGACCATTTCCGCATCCAACATCACAGACAATTGAGCCGGGCTCTAGGCCCGCTAAGAATTGGGCAACCCGAGGACGAATGGGGCCCGAGGGCTCCTCGCAATTTTCGTAAACGTCATGAACGTAGGCTCGCTCCAGAGCTGCGGAACGTCCGTTTGCATCATTTGCAGACGAATTTGTTGCAATCGCTGCAGCCGAAAGGTTTGCGGGAACGTGCAATGAAAGTTGTGGTAGTCCATCGGGAACCCTTTCATTGCACGGTAAGGATGATAAATTAAGGATCCCTGGAATGGGTATCGTTGTTGTTGTGGCAGAAACTGGAGTCGGACCAGTTGTTGTCGTAGTCGATTGAATCGTTGTAAAGTTTGTCTGGATTGACGTTGAGTAGATTTTCTCGTCTTTGCCCGTTGTGCTGAGTTGAGTTGACGTTGTGTCATCTAAAAATATATATATATATATACATATATGCTTTCTTTAGGATAATCTAGAATCTGAATATTTATTTTTACTAATAATAACTCTACATACATATTAAATTCAAAACTGTTTTAAATTGTAGGGCATTTATTTGGGGCTAAGTGTAACAGAGAGAGAGTTTCGACTTTTTTAAGACTGTGTAGCAATACAGAAGAGTCGTACTTGACCACTTTTTACTTTTCAAATCATGAAAAACCTGTCCTCTATAGATAGATAAAGTTTCGTGATAAATACGAAGGGACAGAAATAAACTATTATTTTAATTCAAAATATAAGAATATTATCTTGAATATTACAGTGATAACTTTTGTTGATCATGTACGAGTAGAAATGTATAGTTGATCATTTACATAAAGTTTGAATTATAGAGTTACCCCAGAGCTGTACTATCAGTTGTATCCAATAAATATATGCAATTCTTTAAGATTCAACTTCAAATTCTCTATAAATTTTTGAGAAAGCAAAAGGAGACTGTGGGTGGTTTTTTTACAAAAAGAATTTCTCTCTAGTCCCAATCCCAGTGGTAGTCCCATTCGGCATCATCTTCTAAATATCCTCCGGGTCCGTATAAATAAATAATAATAAATAAACAGATTTGAAAGTACTTTAAATTATAGAAATAAATTTCTGGTATGGGTATCAGAAAAATAGCTTTTCGTCCGGACCGTAAAAGGATTGTTTTCGAAGGGCTCAATTCCGTAGAAGCTGTCGTTGTCCTTCAGAACCCATACGGCTGAAGTTGTAAAAGCTCATGTTGCTGCTGTCATTCGGGGGCGTAATAAAACCACGATATGCCGGCAAAGGAAGGACGAAAAGCTTTTCCTGGAACAGGGAGCTCCACCTCGAGGGCACAGGGCAGGTGCGACGTTAATGGTGGTGGTGGTGGGAATTGTTGAACAATGGCGAAATTCACCACCGTTTTATTTGCTTACGATTCTCCTGGCTACCTGTACCGGGCCTAGGCTCCCCCAAGGAATCTACCGGGCGTGTGTTGTATATCCCTGCCATTTTCATTACGACCACACAAAAACAAAAAAAGAACAGGATATCGGTTGTATTTGAGATTATTTTCCTTTTAACAGGTGGATCAGATTTGCTGTTTATCTAGTTTGACCCCATTTTGCATTGTATCCGCTACCCACTTCTCAGTCCACCCTTCCCCAAGGTATTTTTAGTTTATTCAGATTTTATTACAATTTTTAAGATTAGATATGTTTTTGAAAGAATCCTTTGTTTCTTAATCCAATATGAAAATACAGTTTTTAATCAGTTTTTATTGTATGTTCTTCACAAAGAACACCGCAATGCTGAATTACTTTCCAAGGAGCCTGAACATGTTTTAAACAGAAATACTGCAATTAGAGTAGACGCAGCCCGAGGAAGGTTAAAAGTGGGCTACATTTCAACAAAACAGAAACATCTAAAAGAAGGATAAACGATGAAGTGATAAATAACACAAAAATAAATAACTTGATAAGCTTAAGAGGGTGCGGTAAGAGTCTAAAGAAAACATAAATAAATTTCTTAAGACATCTTCAAGGCATCCTTAACAACGAACGATTTTAAAATGAGCTTTTCCAAGAGAACTCAGTCGTGCATGTCTGAGGGTTTTCAACTAAATGCAAGCACTTCTACTAGAAACATTTTATATCTCTTTAGGTTTGCGGTTTTAAATCTAGACTTAATTCTGTCTGCAGTTTATATGCATTAAAAGTAAAAATAGCCTCTTAAATATAATACAGATTGAAAAATTCAGTAATGGTAGTAATTCTCTATACTTCTATCAGTGCATATGAATTTGTTGTGTTGTAGATAGTTCAAACAATTCTATATTTATATATTAAATTCATCTATAATTTTTTAAAATAAATAAATAAATTAATATCGAGCGAAAGGAGAAGAAAGTGATATAAATCGATATCCACTTTCACAAACAATACCATACTTAACCTCCAGGGATACTAGGACATATGTGTACGTTTAGTTTTTTAGAAATTAAAATTATTCAAATTGGAAAAAAATATTACAATCTGTTACAAAAATTTATACTAGATTATCTTTCACAAATAAAGCCAAAAACGTTGTGGTATAGCAGCATGGATTATATTTTATTCTACTTTCTTTTTCATTTATTGGAAAAAATATCATACCTAAATTTTACTACTAAAATTAGTTTTAATTATTGCTTTGTAACATAATTTGTAAAATTAGATTTTTTATTTTTGTACTAATATCACTTTACTGCAAAATGTGCGAGGTTAATTAAATTTTTTATACTAATTGTTTTTAAATTGTGTCTTATATTCTCTAAATAGTTCTTGATAAAGAATAAGTGAACATTTAATCGAAGATAATTTGGAATCAATTTGTTCCATCTCTAAAAAATTCGTTTCTAAAGAGGTTAAGTTTTTCTAGTATTTCTAGTTGAAATTTAAAAAATAAATGTATATTTTATTTATTTTTAAAGTTTTGAATGAACATAAAGTTCGTAGGTAGGGGAGATAGGGGTAAGTTGAGGTAGTATGATGTAGTGAGGTAAAATTACTTACCTTACTAGGTAAAACGGAGTACCCTTAAAATTTTCTAAACCAAAATAATTACGAAATCGATAATATATTTACTATAAATGGCCAATCCACCCCTATCGTAACGTGATTACTTTATGAAATAAGAAATATTTATGACAAGCTACATTATTTTCATAGGCCATACACATAAGATATTTAAATACAAACAGGGTTTTCAGTATATGAACTTTTGTGTAGAATCACTCCAAAGGAAAAATGGGGTAGGTAAATAAAGATGTGATTCTACTTTCCCGATCTTGCTCCTTCAGGTGATTCTACATGAAAATTTAATTCTTCTTATGTTTTATATTTCTTTCGGTTTTAGAATGGTGAGAAATTGAATTTATAAAATTATAATACTAAACCGTATCTTACCCTAAGGAGTAATCCATCTTACCCTTTGGATGGGGCAGGATGTGTTGATGTATTATCTTCATAATTTTAGTTATTTGTTCTCAAACTATTTAACACAATACGATTCAATGTCGAGTCTGAAACCACATAACATTTACTCGCAACGAATCCAATGTCGAGTGTGACTCACTTTTCAGAAGTATAGTTATAAATTATATAATTAATAAGCGTTTATCTAAGATAAAACGCTTAGGTACATAATAAACTGATAAAAGTCAAAAATTAATTCGGACTGGACCGCTAGCAACAAAAAAAAAATCAATTTAGACCGCAAAGGGTTAAAATATGTTCCTATTATAACAATTAATGAGAAGACTGATATAATGAAAGGTTTACTTAATAAAGTATTAGTTTTCTATATACTGAATAACCAAGTTCTTTTAACCACTACCTTCCTCTACCTACTTTTTACTTTTTCGACATTAGAACTAAACGTAAAACCCTTAGTAGGTAATTATTTTTATTCTGTTGCTCCATATAATGTTGAATTTTCGTTAAAAACGCAACAGTGTTATTACATTAATGCATTACAAATGTATAAATAATTTAGCGCATTAAATAAAATTGTAAAAATCAAATTAAACATAACCAAAATCGATGCACTATGCAATTTGAAAAATTTGTCTAGAAAAAGTCACGCTAGACTGCCCTGCATGACATCTAATTGAGCTCGGTTGTATAGTAAACAATTAATTTGATTAAACCACCCACAGACCTCCTGCTGGGGGGACACCTGTTGTACGTAGGGATTATGCCAAAAAAGCGGCTGCACAGCAACGAGATAAAAGCCGAAAACTCGAAATCGATACCCCCGGACAGAGGAGATTCTCTTCTATCATCAGCGAGACTATATCGCTCTATCAAAAATTGTTAGATGGGAAGATTACAGTAAATTTGATAAAATTGTAGCTAATTCAAGTGACAATGATGTGAAAGTGGAAAATTGGCTATTCTCATCAGTGAAACTTAATTTCTCTTCTACACACTGGGGGTGTTTGGCATTTTCTATTCCCGGTGTTTATGTGGTATATTTTGTATCAATCTATATCTAGGCTATCATAGATTCTGAGATGGCTCTTTCAATAGTAGACCCAGATGGTGAGGTGTATCGGGACGGGGGGTATATCATGCACATGTAGCTGACGAGCCCGCATCGGCACGATCAATAACTTCCTCTTCCTTTTATCCCGTGCGGAACCCGGCCATGGTGCATATATGTGTGTACGCTACAGGGAGAGTGGGGGGACGTGTGTATATCTTATAAGGAATATAATACATAGACAATATGTGTGCGGAATTTTGCCGTACATGCGGCCATAACTTTAGCTAAAAATAAAAAATCAAGCGGAAGAATAAAAAAGAGGAGCTCCCCCCCCCTCCTTCTCCTATCATCCGAACCCTATACTATACAATTTAGAGGTAAGTAAACTTCACTTGAGGGGAAGCTTTTCACCATAACTTTTTCCTATGTGTAGTAGACTTTTCTTTTACTCCCTTCCCCTTTCCCTTTTATGCTCTACATACCCCCATCCCGTATATCCCCTCTCCAATTCTTTCACCGGCACGAGCATCGCGCACACATTTTAGCAAAATTTTCCACTGACAATGTTCTAAGGTCTGTTTATAGAGCTAGTGGTGGGTGGGTGGGGGGTGCGGTTGGGATGGAGGGGGTATGGAAGGGGACACAGATGGGTCCGGGAGAGATGGCTCTTTTACTTTTGTATCCAAATCCATAATCTCGTCTTGGAAAGCTTTGCAAGACTTGTAGATGGGAAAGTGAAAATATTTTTAGATTTAAAACAAAAATAAAATTATATACATATATTTTTTTTTGTCTATATATAAATATATAAAAATGCCTAATGTATTTGATTGACATCCAACAATTATTTGGTGTCTAAAAATGAGGAAGGGTGGAGAAAGGGAGAGGGTAAACTCACCTTCGTTTAGTAACTGTTGTTGGCGCGGAACAAAATTCGCCGATGACGGCGTAAATTGTCCCGATAACATTAAAATGTAGATTTTCACCTATTTTCCCTGTTTTATAATTCTCCAACTTTTATCGTACAATAATATCACACACGTCCAGGATATTCACTAAACTTACGAGTCTAGAAGAGTCCTGGTAGTAGTTATTAAATCTATAATTTTCCACCTCAATAACATTTCATATGAACGATTTTACAAATCACTGCCTTCAAATTAAGGGTTATTCTTGACCCTTTTTCGTACATTTTTTTTCTGTTTTTATGTACTGTGTTCCATTTTCCTCTATAAGGACAAGATATCGTCCTTTTTGGTATTGTGTTATTAATGTTTACATGTTTATAATTTTTTTAAATATAATAAAAAATAAGAAAAAAATTTTTTTTGCAGTACTTGCAGCTTAAGAGTTAAAAATAAAATGCTAAGGACATTTGGGAGTCCTCCAGGGTTCGGGCATTAAGTGGTTGAGGTCTGTGCTCCATAAAATGTTCACACTTTCATGTTACTGCATTCACCTTTACATACACTTTAACATTATAACATTTATCTGTGCACTTTTTGCGTCCTACCAACGGTATGGATATTTTTAGTATTATTTATTTACAATATAAACACATAGAAGAGAGCATCTTAGACACGAACCGACCATATTACAACGGTCGTATTTTAATTATAACAATCACTAAAAATCGGCACATTTAATTACCCGCCAATAATATTTAATACATTTTTATTAACAAAATAATAAATAAATAAATAACCTCGAAGCTAATAAACAATTTCACATGGATACACACATACACTAGACAACATTTTTAAGATGGCGTTGATAATAATCAAAGACAAAAACCAAAATGCGTTGTTTTTCCTTGCGTAGACCTTTTTTTTTTGTTTATTTTTTATATATGGTTTATTATTCTCCTTTTTTGTATATACATATATTTTTTGTTACACCTTAAATAACTTTATACATTTAATTTTATCTAGCTAGATGACTTTCTTACTACATTTAGCACATGTTTCGTTTTTCTGTATAACACTCTTCCTGGCGGTCTGTGAAGTGTTCTTTTTTTTTGTTTTTTGTTTTTTTTTTTTACATATATATATATATATAGCTATTTTCAGCTTCCCGAATATTTAGGACACTTCGACGATAACGACGTCTTTTCCATGACTATCGTCAACGATTTACCGAGATGAACTGAATCAATTGGAACTTTTGAGAAAACTTTAACGAAATGTGGCTTTTATAAAAGCCAACCCTACCTGGGGGTTTTTGCAATGGGGCTCTTTTTATATAAAAAGAAATCGAGAGCTCTATGTTGAGAAGTGTCCAGGGGCGGCGGAAATTTTGAGTAAATACGTTTCCAAAATAAGTCGTATAAAAAGAGAATTCAATCTTATTTCCTATTTCATGTTCAATCAAAATCCTATAAAAACAGAATTGTATGTCCTAACAATAATAATTGGGGTAAGTAGTTCAGTTGTTAGCGTCCCAGATGCTGTGAGTTCGAGTCCCACACCAACCTAACCGAATGTAGCAATAACTGAATTGCGCATGCTCATGTAACTGATTTTTTCAAACCATCTGAAATGTTTGTAGAGATAAGTTTTATGCGCAATTTAATGCGATTGTGTTTGAACATTTGATAAGAAACACTAATATTTTTATGATGTGAAGTGCATGATATAATAATAGACTTTTATATACATACACATAATTGCAAAGCGTTTTTTTTAAATAAAACTCTTTCCCACTAATTTGCTTTATAAAATGTGTGAATTATCAAGTAAGAGGTGCTTTAAGAGTTATAGATAAAAATAAATTTGTCACACCAGAGGTAACCACATAGTGCAAAGGGTTCGAAAAGGTGTAAACTATAATAAATGTATAATTGAAAACATATCCCCCTGGTTATAGGTCTATTTATAGTACATACAGCAATTGTTCTGAATTTATCTTCTCCGCCTCTGTACTATCACAAAAACAAAATTTCTGAAAGAGCTAAAGAGCTGTAAGCTCAAAATACATTAGACTACGGTCAACGTGTAAATAATTCAAAATTGCGCAAGCGTACTTAAAGAGAAAAGTTTCGTCTAATTTTTCGTTAGTCGAAAAGGGAATTTCCTTCAATGAATGAAAAGCTCTCACATGAAGATTGTCGTTATTTCATTCCGCACCGCTAACCTATCCGACGAGGCAGTAGGCATGCCTCTGACCTATGACCAATATCTATCTATACATATTACATACAGTGATGACCAATGATATTTGGTCTATGTGTTCTCGTAAGGACCAAATTTAATACACTACGAGCAGGAGACGGGGGGAGGGGGGAGCGCTGGTGCCAGAACGACATGTCGAGCGGAAAATGAACAGGGTAACCCTCTCCACCTATCCTGAAAAATATAAATAAATAAAACAAAAACAAACTGTCGCACGCTGTATTGAGCTTTTTATACTGTCGCCTTTTGTACGTCATCAGTTTTACAACTACAAAAGTCCTTGACGTATACTGCCCGGGTGCCAAACATTTTTGGGTTGGGAGTTGTGACGGAACCACAAACTTTAGCCAAATGTTGACTCACTTAGAAAAGATGCAGCGGGGGTAAAACAAATAGAGAATTCCAACAAAAAAACCCCCACATGAATGAGAAATCAGAAAAATGTATATACCAAGATTAGAAAAATGGAATTTATTTGTAATTTATTTTGGCGACAGGTCCTGAGACAGTCTGGAGCGTGCCAATTTTGCGAATATTTTATAAAGATAGGCCTCTAAGTTTTTCGCATTAGCAAGGGAAAGTCCTTGATATTATAGATAATCGCCCACTCCCATTCATAACTATTTAATACCCAACAAGAATTAGATCATAGAACATTTGGGATATATTCTTGTGAATTTCCGTTATTTTATGATATAAGATAATTAATTTTAATTAAGTTTCTTTTCCGTTTTTGATCCGAAATTTTTCAAATTACTAATCAGTCCAAAAACGCCCTTGAAAATTCGTTTACTTGTAAATTACACAATTTTTATAAATTTATACGACTTGTGTGGTTTTTGAAATAATGGATTTAATTTTAATGTTGATAAAATTTAATAAAAACGCTCTTTTAGAGACAAAACTTCCCAAAATATAGTCACTGTTTTAAGTATGGCCCTATTCATTAATGTTGAGGCTGGGTACTTTAAATTTACTATACCTTCTTTGTCTCTATCTATAGCACAAAAATTAAGCCGTTTATTTTAGAAGTAGATAAAGTCCAATTAACAAAAAATTACCTTTTAATTATAATAATAAATAAACTTAATATTTTATCTTCATCAATATTTCTGCTGAAAGGCATTTTCTTATAGATATTACCGTGGGATATTCTAATTATAGTAAAGATCCCTTTTATAAATTTTATCTTACAATTTCAAAACTCCCAAATGTCACGTACCAACTACTAAAAGATTTGGAAACTTCTTAACAGTTCATTCCCATAATTCTCTGGTGGGGTGTACCTTCATAAAAGTGTACGATTCCCTCCCGAAAGCGCAAGACTGCAGTGAGTGTCAACTAACTCAATGAATTGATAATGATGCACAACAGAAGAAGGCGTCCTCCACCGCCTCTAACCCACCCCTCATACAGAGGCCACACAATTGGAATGGACAAAGGATAGAGCCTGGAAGGTCCTCAGCCAAGAAAGTTTCTCCTTGTGCCTAGGAGCTTTAGGGTAAAATATTTTAATGTAGGCAAAATCTAGTCGCAGTATAGCGCCAGGAGCTCTCCTCCAGACAAAAGTAGGGATGTGGGGGAGTTTTATTGCTTCGACTCTGTTTCCATGAGAGGAGCATCTTCTTTTTATTTTCATACTTGCATTTCACATGTATTCGACGGTCCTCGTAAAAGCTCACGAAACACTCCTACCCCTCCCTTACTACTTTCCTACTTACTGACTTTATGGCCCTGACGTCAGGTGGAAATTACTTTCGATTTAGGCGAATCTTCCACAAGGTAATTCATGACGTCAAGGTCTCCCACACTTGAAAATTTAAAACCCAATATTACGTTTTTGTGGTAGATTTCGGTATGGTGAAAGCGTTTCATGTCCCCAGTGAAGTTTAACGATGCTAACAGATGGCTCCTGCAGGACATGAAAATCTTAAGGTTTTTTGGAGTGGAACTCTAATAAGCTTTTCTGGGACAAGTTGAAGTTATTCTGACTAAACTTTTAAAATACAAGAAATTTTGAATATGAATCCTAACAAGATATAAAAATACTTAAAATATTGATCTCAAGCTTAAGTATATTTTTCAAAAAATTCATATTTTTTGATTACGTTTACGAATATTCTTGAAAATTTGTTTTAAATCATAAACACGTTTTATATGATCAAAATGAGGAGATATTTATAAAGGATTTACTTTTATTTTTTAGTGGTCAAAATACGATTTTTGGTTAAACTCAAATAGCGAATCGACGGAAAAGATCCAATAGAACTTCCTCCAAGCCTAGTACCAATTTTCCTTCAAAATGTATTTTTCATGTTACATTTTAAAGTGGGTTTGTTATTGATGCTATAATTAAATATTTATAAATTTTACTTAATGGTTCGTTTCATATTTTGGATATTTTCAGGCCCAGTTGGACAAGAAAACGTTTTTACAAATAACGCCTTAGTACCATAAAGTGTATATGTTAGGAATATTAGAGGTTGATAAATGTTCAAAAAATGTCCCATTTTATTTTATACATAATTTTATTACCTTCAAAAAGGTAAAACAGAAAAGAAAAAAAAATACATTATATGACTAGAATGCATTTCTGATGTAGTTTTTGGTTAATGCTTAAATACGCAACGAGTATAATGGTGTGTCAGTCATTTCTTAGAAACATCGAGGATAACTAAATTTTTACCTTATGAACTAGAATCGCGTTATTTTATTTGGGGACGGTGGCAAGGACGACTGTGAGCTAGTGATGCTATGTGCTCGATTTGGTCGATTGGTGCTAGTTTGGTGCTGGTTACTTCTAAAATGGGAAAACATAGATCGTCGTCCTCCAGTGTTAGCACCTCGCAGAGGAAGGGTTGGAATTTCACTGGGTGACTGGATGTGTGCCGTATCGCATAGTCCATCCTCCCTTGAGGCACAGTGTCTCATCGCTGGATTCACGCACTCGTACACACTCTGAAAGCATTTCGAGAGCTTTATAAGGCAATTGAAGGATTCTCTGTAATTTCTTAAAGAACTTACCTGTTCCGATGCATATTGATTGCTTTGGGCGAATGCCAGCGAGGTTAAGGAGGGCAAGGCCTGAGCAATATCGGATCGTTCTATTCCACGTACGATGAGGAATGTCCTTGGTATCAGGATACCGGCTAAAATTGCCCAGCCAGTCGCCTGGGTTCCGAGTGATATGGCAGCATCTCTCCAATCCCTTCCGAAGAAGCACATTGTGATCCACGTAATCCACGTTATTAAACATAAGATGCCTCCGATTACAAGAAGTATACCTTCGCGGTAATTTCGCTGCGATCTGAACATAAGTGGTGTCATACCAACGAGGAAGATTAGTAGCAAAATATCGTAGATCATAAGTGCCCACAGCCAGTGGCCGTAGTAAATGTTGTCGCATGAGATCGCCTCCTCAGCGATATGCATCACAATTAGTAGCTGTGTGGATAGGCCGATTTGCACCAAAGTGCTAAAGAGGCATATTACACTTTGAATGTATCCATTAACATGTGATAGAAATCCGCCCTCGCTACCAATCGATGCTAACATAAGTGCCCGGCATAAAAGTAGCGAAAAAGTTATGCAGTAGCATAACGTGATCAAGAATATTCGAACAGCGCAAAGAGTATTCATCGTATCTGCGTCCTCGTACGTAATTCTAGAGTTTCTATGATCCGAAACGTACTCCATTGAGAATGGTATAAAAGTCCCAAAAAGTAGGATCAATGATACTAAAAGCATAATAGATCCAACAGGGTTTCCCTCGAATACATCTCCAATCGTAATTCGAATTACAATAAAAATTAAAATAGCCAAACTGATGATGATCCCCAAAACAGATGCTGTAAGTCCTGCAGCAACCCATGCCTCTGGTTTAAGTCTCCAGTACATCACCGATTCTCCCTCAAAATAAAATGGAAATTTTTTATTCGTTCCATCAGCGTATTGACAATTAAAAATTTGCCCAAATTTACCCTTCATCTCATGACTAGTCTCATTACCTTGATTATAATGAAAGTATGTTGTTATATTCGTTATAAAATTCTGTGAAGCAATTTCTCTTAATGTAACAGATAAATCATTTGAATTATTCCTTTTGTTTATAATTTTTTGAAACATCTCGAAGGTCATTAAGTGAGTTAATTTTCGTAAGTCTAATAAATTGAGAATTTCTGAGGGTTTATATATATTCGATTCAGGATCCCAGTCATCGAGAAAATTTAAAATATTATAGCATTGCTCCATATGGAAAACTCCATGTGTTTGTGGACAACTTTTTACTAACGAACCATTTAGCCATCTGGTTAGACTTAATAGTGGGCCACTTATAGCTAAGAGTTCAGACGATAAAATATTTTTTCCAATTAATGAATCGTCCAGAGTTTTTGATGTCGTATTTTCATCAATCGATTTTAATTCAACTTCTGACTCCATTAGGACATACGAATTTCCTGGCAGATCTACAAAAAGGAAAAATTTTAAACTTAAATTAATTTTTTCGACGAAAGATTAGCTATAAAAAGAAACGCCTAATATTTTTTACAATCTACAAAATAAATTCTTATAAGTTGTAATGTTTGAGCAGTCAGTCATAATTTTAGATGGTTTGAGAAGTAGCAATTAAAATTTTGGTGAAAATAGAATTTTTGTAATTTAGAAGAATTACTTTTAACCACACTATAGATAATACCTAAAAGTAATGCTATTTTACTCAATACTTCATTAATCCACTCAAAAATTCTGTATAGTAGATTTACAGATGGGATTAATTATATTGCAGGCTACATAAGTACCTATTTAATTTGTTTGAAGTGTTATCTCAAAATACATATGGATGTGGACTTTTTACCTGATATAAAAGATTTATCTGTCCTCCGAGTTGGCACAGCAAATATAGTCCCATTCTCTTTGAAATGTGACACCAATTTATTTCCAAGAAGGACATAAATATTGTCCTGGCTGCGGAAGTGCATCAAGCATAAGTGTTCCCTGCGGGCAGCATCCATAAAATCATTGTATACATCGAGACTTTCAGCGACAATTTCCACGGAAGCAATTCTCTCGCCCCAGGGCATTTGATAGAGCAGGTGAGCAACTTTCGGGAACAGGAATTGTCTGGTTGATGGGAATGCCCAAATATTGTACTCAAGTGTCTGGATCAATTCCTCCTCCTGTTTGAAGAGATCAGCATCTAGGAAAAGACCAATGGGATGTTCGACGCAATGTTGCAAATATTCGACTTCCTGTAGCAGAATGTTTTCGATTTTTTGAATGCCATTCACGTTAATTGCTCGAATTCCTGTGGGAGCATAATTTTTATAATGAAACAAATTATTTTTTAATTATTTTACTTATATTACCAATCTCAAAATCGCCGCTAATTAGGTGCGCTTGATTAATGCGGTTAACGACAAATAGCGCTGATGTGGGATCCTTCGTCACCACTGAGAGGATGGTATCCCCATCGATGGTGGTCACAATATCCTCCGCATCTTCATCGGACGCGTCCGGCAATCTTATTCCGTCTATGCAAATCGCAGGGGTGGCAGGGCGCCCAGATGTTGTGGTACTGCTAGCTAATTGCGACATGGGCGGCGATGCTTTCACGGTGGAAGGGCGGACAGTTAACCCTTTTCGTCCTACGCCAACTGTTACATTCAGGGCTGTGATTGATGTTGCTAGATAAAAAGCTGAAAAGTGACCAAATGAGAAATTTATTAGAGTGGCATATGCTTTTACTTCTAAAAAAAGGTTTATTTCCATAACTGTAGAAAAATTAAACTAGTGAATCTGTTTAATATTTTTAATTTATCTTAAATTTTATTTAGAAACTCTCTCTTTAGATGTTTCTGTTTAAAGGAGAAAGTGAGGTGACTTAATGGAATAGAATTTCGTTACTTAGCATATAGAAAACTAAAACCTTATTGATAAAACCTTTAATTCTCAGCCTTCTTATTAATTGCTACAATAGAAACTTATTCTAAGTAATTTGAGAATAAATAAGGAAAGTAATAAACATGATACATTAACACATCTTGCTCGACCAAAGAGGTAAGATGGGTTACTTCTAAGGGCAAGGTATGGTTTCGTATTATAATTTTATAAACACAATTTCATATCATTCTAAAACCGAAAGGTATGTATATAAAATAAAATAAGTATAAAATTTTCATTTACAATCATCCGGAAGGGTAAGATGTGGTAAGTAAAATTTCGCCTTTATTTACTTTCTACACGAAAGTTCATATTCCCGAAAAACTTTTTGTAAATATTATAAAAATTAATTCTTATTTTAATATCTTGTCTGTATGGTGCAGCTTGTCACAAAAATTCCCTATTTTATAAAGTAATCACGTTACGAATTCAAATCCAAATTAATATCAAATCAAATTAGAACAGAGCAAAAAAAGGTATTTTACTAACTCATGGACTTATGAGACTTTCTACTTCGATGTCATTCATAACATTGATAGGCGCATATTAGCCATTTATAATGATAATACCTCATCTTATGTCACTACCCAATCTTATCCAGCTCTCTCCTAATTCTAGACTATCGTTACCGAAGTCAAAACGGTGTGGCGCCAATATAGTGGATAAATTTTGTAATTTGTTTGATTGAATTCAGATTTGATATTAGATAATTTGCAGATAATAAGCTTAAAAATGTCTTACATTATGTCAAGTTTTCTTATGCTTTAAACTTTGTTAAAATTTATATAAATTTTACTACCTTTTCTCAATGTTAACGGATAATCGTAATATCTTGACCTGTTGAATAATTTCTAGTTATGGTTATGCAAACTATAATTTCTGTGATTTTATTAAGATAAATCGGTTCGAACCGGAAAACACCTTCAAACTGTGTTGTTATACTCTCGAATCGTTCAAGTATAGAGGACTTTACGTTTTAATCCAATTACTAGGCCTACTTTAAAATATTTTCCCGAAAGGTAACCAGAGTGATGTACCCCTTGTTATGCTCGCAGATACAAAGTATAGTAAAAAAAAACAAAAACAAAGAAAGAGCTCCAAATCCGTAGGTTTCTATAATTCCGTAGGGTTTTTGTGTGGTTATTAGTCTTTCAGCATACGATGCGACTGTATGTGACATTCTCGTTAAAGCACGAGTTGCGTTTACCACACAACGACCAAGTCGCAATGAGGAAAAGCCTCCAACAAAAATTCACTGATGCCTAACGAGCGAATCTTGGGCAAAAATTTCCACCAATCAACCTTCCACCGATTTTATGGTTGATTTATTTTTCCTCCATGCTCCGGTGATGAGACGGGAAATTGCAATAATTGGGGTTTTTCTGCATGTAACTCACGTTTGTTTTTGTACATTCTGAAAGTGAAAAATTAAATACAACACGACCATGAATAATACATGGAATTTTCGTGCGATTTAAAAGGAATTATTGAATTGTTTCACATATTTAAGATTATTTTCTTTTAAATCGAATTGACTTCAGATACTTAAATTTGTTTAACTATTTGACCCATACAAAATTTGTCTTTATACGGTTTACCTTAAAGACGATATTCTAACCAAAATTCAAGTAATATTGTTCTAAATTTTACCTTAGTGATAATTAAATTGTGCCTAAATTCATTAATCTCACGGAAAAGCAAATCCATTAAATCAATTATATTTAAAATTAAACACCAATGAAATCTCCATCACTAGGCAATAAAAATTCAGAAGAAAATTCTAAATTCCCAAAAATGATTTAATTGTCCTCTTTCTAAATCCTAAAAGGACAAAAATCCACTTTTCCCAAAAGACCACTCTACCATTGAATTGCTGAACAGAAAAAAAAAATAAAAAATAAAAAATAAATAAATTAAATCATTAAAACCAAGGAGAGACTCACCTGTGTGCAGGTTCAGATATAGCGCAATCTTCCAATTCATGTTGTTGCCTTGTCCACATTTGCTTGAAATTAAAGTGTCCAGTTGGTCGTCATCGAATTTGAATTGTAGCCGTAAAAAACCGCCGCTGGATAAATAAATGGAAAATCTGCGGATGTCGATGATTAGCGGCCAAGGAGTAGCGAAGAAGTCCAGTGGCAGGAGCACGATTCACCTTTAATCGATGAGTGCGCAATTAAATTTATTCGCCAGATTTTATATGCGAACAGCCGAACCGGCCTCTACAGATTTTGATTAGATGTCCGGCTGGGTTGTTTAAGGTCTGTAAATTTTAAAGGGAGGCGTAATTACTTCATTGGTCTCTCATAAGGTGTTATTTAAATGGTATTGACTGAGATATTAAATTCTAAAGGAAATTAAATTTCTATAAAACCGGCTTGGGTTCAGTTTCTGCAGTAGGGTGCAGTAAGTGCCCACTATCACTAAAGAGAAATGTGACAATTTTAATTGCTGTTTATTTACTTTTAGAAGCAATGTTGAAATTTATTGTTATTCATTTTCAAAGCAATAAAAAGAGAACTATATTTCTAGCTCTGAACTAAAACTAAAACTAAAACTTTGAAGACTCAAGACGGTTACACTTGTTTTCTGAAAAATTTAAAAATATAAATGCATTTGTTGGAAGAGGCTAATCGTTTAAACAGCTAAATAAAACTACAATCATATTTTGTAATAATCATTCATAGACTGTTGAGCAGCATTTCATGTTGAAATTGATAGATCTATCGGAAAAAAATGATTTAGCATGTTGTTAGCTGGTTTTTAACCTCTGGGATCAAAAAATTTGTTTTTATTTTACTTTATTAAGAAAGAGTATATCACTTGAAGAACTCGTATGATTTTTGAACAGTAATACCCATTAGCTATTTACACTACTACCTTTTCAGAACAAATATAACTTGCTAAATATAAACAAGGAAATTGGCATGATTGCAGAACGCAAACGGAAATCACAATATCTTCTCCGAATTTTCACTTTAAACAGGAAATAGAAGATCTAAAAAGTCACTAAATAATCTCGAACTATTCCACAAAAGGACCATCCAACCGCAGCTCAAATAGAACTGGTCTATTGCTCATTCAATAAGTTCGCGAATAAGTAAACTTAAATTGATTAGTTTATTTTTAGCGGTTTCCTCAAGCAAATTACCCTCTAAGAATTTATTACACTTCCTTCGGTTGCAAATTCAACATAACACGGCCCGTTGTTAACAAAAACCAAAAATTGATTTTCTATCAGGGTATATTTATAAAACATACATTCGCGCCCGTTTTGGAACACCACAAAATACACCAAGAATCGTGAGAGACAAAAAAAAAATTTCAAAAGTAATATTTTCACAATCACTGCAGCGGGTATAATCCGAGAAAATCACAAATAAAATTTGCGATCACTCGACTCCCTTTCCACGAACTTTCTTCACGCTCCGGTACCCATGACACAGTTCAGGTGAACAATTTGTCTCTTTTATATTCTTTATTTTTACCTTTTGCTAGAAGTCAGAGCAAGCGAATTTATTTGCAATTGTTCGATAAGCTTTTATTCGATTACATACAGGGGAAAATGTAAATTTTGGACGCCGCGTTTGAAGTGCGTAATCACAAAAACCGAAATAAGGTTGGCTAGCACCAGGTGTTTTACTACCGTAGGCGCCGTGTAACGAGAAAACAAACAAATAATTATCGGTGGTAACCCCGAGTTACACTGTTTCATGGAACTACATACCTTCCGCCTTTCACGAGCCCTTCAGGTAAGCTCACCGACTTGTTTTGGTGCCTCGAATCGACTGGGTTGCTAGGGCTATTCGCAGGGTCATACCGTCGAGTACCCCAATTGATTGATTTTCAGCCAGGTGGAAAATAATCACTTTGCCCAGCTGGCTAGTGCACTTGGCAAACAGTGGAAAATATAAAAGAAAATAGAGGAAAAAAGGGTAACGAAGCTTATGAAGGTGATACCGCTTATACCAACCCCAATAATTGGGCAGCTGAAATTTCGTAAATAAACACCTCAGGGAAAAATGGTCAATGTATGGGGTGGAAACTTGCACAGAAACTCGGAAATAGTAAGGAAAATTAAATTATGATTTAAGTGAAGCCTTCTTATGATATTCTTTACTTTTATACGAATTTTCGAAAGATATATGTAATATAATAAACAGCAAATACGCATGTGGTTCTAGTTTTTAAATAGTTAAAGGATTAACAAAGGAAGAACAAAACATTTTCAGTAAAAATATTTGTATAATTTTTTTAAAAAATGCAAAGGTAAAGTTTTTGTTCACAACCTCTTCAAATTTGAAATATTTTATAGCTGATATGATAGACTAATACTTAATATTACCCAGATAATAATTAAGTTTTGAATTATTCTTTTCTTAAAATCCACAAAATTTCTAAAAAGTACTGAATACCCGAATAATAATTTAATCAAATCCATCTTTTTAGTAAAAACAATTTTTCAAACTTACTTAAACCCGTAAGTTTTGTAAAGCAATAACAAATATAAAATAACTCCAATCCCAAAGCCTATAGTACTTCTATTAAAATATTTAATATAATTAAAAATCCACATATTGTTAAGACTACAATACAGAAAAAAAGTTTCTATGCAACGCAGAGTTGTATTTTTAATTAAATTACATTTTAGGACTATTCATTTAAAAGAGTAACTAAATTAACTGAATATAAATTGGTTATTTTTAGACTAAAGTCACACACGATTTTACTTAATTAAATGAAAATCAATAATGGGAAAAAAATAAAATAATAATTAGTTAAAGATTTACATTTACCAAAGTAATCGTACCGAAAAATGTCCATATGCAATTCACACTATAAATCTAAATTAATCGTCCTTTTCAGGATCTTTAAATTTTTAAAGCACAAAAACCACTTCACCCGTGAAGTTATTAAAGTCTGTTAAAGCATTTTAATAAAGGTTTAATTTTTCAGACAATTAGGCATGCGTGTGTAACATTTACTATATGGCCGAAATAAGATATATATTTTTTTAGAAAGATCGCGGCAGAATAGAAAGGGGATCTTAATATCCTCCCGAAGTACTTCTTGACCCGGGATATAAAGAAAATTTCTGAACGTTACCCTATCCGTTCACCCTTTAATTTTTGTTCAGCTAAGTCCGGTGACTTGATGAAACTAACTAAACTACAGGGAAATTGAAAATTGTTCTCCTCCACTTTGCCGGGAAGCCCTAGAATTTGCTAGAGGGATTTTTCGCTAACATTGTTTCTTATTCCCTTTTTTTTTTGTCTTATTTAATTTTTTTTTCTTTTATACGATTTATGCAGTCAAATGAACTGTTGTAATGGAGGAGAAATGTGAAAGTAGTAAGATAACTTAATTGCGAAGAATATTGCCATTTTCCAAGCGACATAGATAGAGCAAAAAAGTAAAAGAATACAATTCTTTTTTAAAGTGCTGCTCAAAGTGACCTGGTCGTCTCGACTTTTCATGATTTTTTCCTATACTTTCTAAAGGGGAAGAAATATGACACCCCGTGCAAAGTTGACTAGAGTTGAAGTGTTAACAAGTGACATAATTCGAAACAAATTGATTTTTGTCTTTGTTCACAGTACGTTCCCAATTTTTATTATCTTATGGTGTATTTTAAGAAATATTTAGCACCTTTGTCTATCACTATTTAAGCATGATTTTGTGGTTTGATAAACACTAATGGTTTTAAATATAAAGCATAGATAGTAACAATTAAACATTTTAAATTCTGTACTATTGAAATCTCACTAATATAAGTGTAAACAAAAGTGAATACGTCTTTATCGTTTATCAAAATTAAGTTCTTATGCCTTAAGTGGTAACGATGGATCTGTTTTTGAAATCCCAGGAGGGTATAGAATATTTTTACCTATATAAAATAAAGAATTAAGTAATTACTATAGTCAATTATTGAGAACGAAATAGGCTTATTTGACGAAATATCCACTAACTGATTAAGCGACAAATAATTGAGATAGATATAATCAAGTAGTCTATAAAAAATACGTCAACAAACTTTTCTTTCTTTCAATATAATCAAAGGTATTAGATGCCTTAGAAACTTCTAATTTAAGGATTCAGAAAAAGTAATATAAGCTACTTATCAGTGACTTTCAATATTCCCAAAATATTTGAATAAAAGCATATCATAACTCTGATGAAGACACATTGAAAATGCTGAGCACACTATCAAGAAAAATTTTGATTCAATCTCTAAGGTATTTTTCTACATCAAAAAAGAATAATTTTAGAGTTGTTGTTCTCGGAGCATGTGGTGGTATTGGACAGCCCCTTTCCTTGCTCCTTAAGTATTCTAAATTTATTACGGAATTGGCATTGTACGACATTGTAAAGCATACACCTGGAATCGCAGCTGATCTTTCCCATATCGATACACAAACTAAAATCAAGATATTTATGGGAAAAGATCAACTACATTGCGCTCTAGAATGTGCCAATGTCGTAGTTATCCCGGCGGGGGTTCCAAGAAAACCTGGGATGACGCGAGATGATCTTTTCGGAACAAATGCAAAAGTAGTTAAAGAACTTTCAGAAGCTGTAGCAAAATATTGCCCAGAAGCTTGTGTATTGATCATTACCAATCCAATTAATAGTGTTGTACCAATTGCTGCCGAAGTTATGAAAAAGAATTGTGCATATAATCCAAATAAGTTATTTGGGGTCACAACATTAGATCTTGTCCGTTCAAGGACTTTTATTGGAGAACATTTAAAAATAGATCCCAGTAAAGTTCAATTGCCAGTAATTTGTGGACATTCGGGAATAACAATACTTCCAGTTTTCTCTCAAACAAATCCTAAATATAAAGGATCTGAGGAGGATGTTAAGAAGTTAATGTCTAAAATTCAAGAGGCTGGGACAGAGGTTGTTAAGGCAAAAGCTGGAACTGGTTCAGCAACTCTTGCAATGGCCCATGCTGGGGCCATATTTACAGAGTCTATCCTTAAAGGACTTTGTGGTGAAAAGAACATTATTGAATGTGCTTTTGTAGAATCGGATATTTGCAGCGAAGTTAATTACCTTGCAACACCACTCGTTTTGGGAAAGAATGGTATAGAACAAAATTTGGGATTGCCGAAATTAAACGATTTTGAAAAGCAACATCTGGCCATTGCAATTCCCGAATTAAAAAAAAATATCCAAAAAGGCGTGGAGTTTGCAAAAAAGTAGTATATGTATAATAATAATGCGAAATATAAAGTTTTCCAAACTATTTTTATTATTTTATTATGATCTTAAAAACGCATAAATTCTTTGAACTATAAGAAAATTTTATTAAATTTTGGATGAAGCTTTAAGAAGAACCTTGTCAATGATATTGAGAAACAAATTTCTAAAGATAACATTTTTGTGGACTTTTAATTTAAACGATTTCAAAAATTAGTCTTATTACCAATAAAACTACTATGTCAGTAGTCTTCGACATTCGTCTGCAATTTACGCTTTTTATCTCGTCAGACAAGACAATACACTTTTTAAAAATAAAACACCAATTGATGGAAAAATGACTCTCAGAATAGATCTTAAAATGAGAATAATACCGTGAACTGTAAATTTAATTTTCTATATTAAAAAGTTGCTTAAAACAAATTGAAATATTAGCTTTATGGTTTCAGAGTCCCAAATCGTTATATTTCACTGTTCTGTAAAATTGTTGCCTTGATAGGTTAATTTTATTGCATTAGTTCTGTAGATTACGGATCCGAAAATCATATTTTGACCATTTTTGAAAACATCTTAAAAACTAACAGATCGGCGAATATAAAACATAACTTAAATAAAAGATTAGATCCTTAACTAAATTTATTAAAATTTACTTACGAAATAATCTCTTCATGATTCATTTTCTAAGCCTTCTACCTAAGGCCTAAAATATAAACTAACTGAGTATATATAGGAGGAGGATTTCCACAGAAATACTTGACTTCTAAACAAATCTTGACATCTTACAAATAACTGATATCATATACAGTCTGTTTGGTAAGAGCGTATCGATGATTTCTTAGAAAGAAACAGAAATATTTGAAGTGTAGGATATGCGCGTTATACTTAAAGTCTCATTTTGATTGAATTTCTACATGAGTGTCTTATTTTAAGAACGCTTTGAAGCTGTGTTTCTCTGTCCTCATCCGAAAGGACCTAAATGGACTTATGCATAGGCAGCAAGATATATTAAAAAGGATGTGCCTTTTGTAAAGGAGTGGTGTAAGAAGTTTTCTGAGAAAAAAAACGTCGATGACTTGCCAGAAAGGGGTAAAACAAGAATAGCATGAAAAAAAGAAAACATCGCTATTTTAAAACTTTTTGGAAAGGATCCACAAATGACGCTGAGGCGAGCTAGAAGTAAATTAGATGAAAAAGGTATCAATGTGTCTCTCTATACCATACGCCAAAGAATAAGGGAAACCACTTTTATTTAAAAAGCACATCGAAAACCGTTTGGAATGGGCTAATGAAAATTTTAACCGCGATTGGACAAAAAAAATCGAAAATCGAATATACGTAGCCCGCGGAAATTCAAAATTCGCGATACTTTTTGAACAGACTTGGTAACATAATTATTTTAAATAGTGTGCCTATACATACATTAGGGATTATTACATACAGGATCACAAAATTCAAAATTTATGTTTTGTACAATTTTTATTTGATCCCAAATAAAATGAAAATGTAGGGTCAATTGGATCTGGTAATTGATTTGACAAATCTGCTTAGTGTTAAAAGATATTTATTATTATATCAATGTATTTTGGCTGAAAAAAATAGATTAGAACGACAAAACGACCTGAAACCCCAATTAGAAGAAATCATTCAAATTGTATCACTTTCTTTGTAAGAGCCAAAAAGGTGCACATCGCCAAATAGGCTTCTGTTCACCTAGCAACTTGCACGTCGTACCATGTCTGTAACGAGATCTCTCTAAAAGGCATTTTAGCAGACATAGAATATCTCAGTTGATGCCCTTTTAGACATTCTGGGCATGTTCTAAAATGATCCACTTTCCAGGTCTTTAGTATTCCCGGGACGGCCGGGAAAATGTTCTTCCTATGCCAATCAAGGAAATCCCCTTGCCAGACATAACAAGGCTATTTATCATTACTTCTGCCAATTGAGTGTTTTTCTATAATTTTTCACTCATCCCAAAGTTGGAAGAATGCGGGACGAAAAAGGTAAAATCGATTTTGCTTCTATATATATTTTTTTTTTCACACAGAATATAATTTTAAATTTTTTCTTTTGCTATGATATGACATGCAGCATGTTACATAAACGTTTATTAGCAGCTTTTTCGTGTTCACGTAAAACCATCAATGCAAAAATTTATGGAAATTGTCAAGATCTCAGCTTTGTTTTATTTTAAATCGAAGATCCCACTGCTGCCTTTTTTAGTAGGGCTCTGCATTATTCAGAAGTCTCTGATAAAATCTCAGCGCTGCTAGATAATGTCTTTTGCGATGAGAACTGCTAACGATTTAATTTCCATGCGTAATAAGCACCTTAAAGATACATTAATTCAAATTTATATATTTTATGTGAGAAGTAGACGTCGATTATTTTCTAATATAAGCGTATATAATGTTTTTTTTTTCTCAATACTGTACGATATATGGAAAATTCGATCGTAGAACTTATTTTTCAAGATTTCTGTAAAATTATTTATACTATAAAAAAGTGGTTTTTCGAAAAAGGAGAATTATTGAAGTTACGTTAATCCAACAATCTAAAAAATTAATAACATTCCCACCAATTTCTGAAATTTCTTTAAAATATAGATCATCGTATTTTTGAATGTATAACTATTGCCGCTATATTAAAAATTGATATATATATGGGAAATTTTCCAATTATTTAATTATATTTGGTGTAATTTTTAATACTACAAATATTCTAAAATATTTACGTATCCCCTATTTGGTCTATATACATAAATATTGTGGTAAGATCACAAATTAAAACAAGCCGACGGCTTAAAAAATTTTTAATTTATCTGTGCCTATAACCGAAAACGTTAACGATTTTCATTTCCATGTATAATAAGCGTCTGAAAGTTGCGTTAATTCAAATTTCTCAATTACATTGCCGTGAGGAGCATTGTAGATGTAGATAATTTTCCGGCATAAACGTAATTTACTACTTTCAGTAAAATGGAAATTTCGTCTGGGAAATCTTTTGGCATAAATCACTTTCATGCGTCTAAAACATAGGCATATACATAGGCCTCGAATCGACCCCCCTAGTTGCTCTCATTTGTAATTTTCGTGCGTTTTATCATAATTTTATAGCGTTCGTGGCTCGCATCCTGCAGCGATGGTATAAAGGTCTATAAGACGATGAACGTCTTCTTTTTCTTAGACGTTGTCTATTTAATCACGTGGTCATAAGTTATAAATTACCTGGTTGAGCAGGGACTGGATATGCTACATGCCATCAACAACACCATCGGCAACAGAAGGTTTAGTCTGAGGACTTATAGGTGCGTATCAATATGCGGACAAGTAGAAGTCTCACCTGGAGCAGGTTAGCGAACAAAGAAAGCCGAGAAGCGGATGCTCTTTAAATATTCACAAATCGCAGAGCTACTACAAATTTCTTGACATGTCCTATCAATCCGATGGGATCTTCTTAGGGCTCTGTCGCTCACCCAGCGTCGCACGAATGATTTATGGAAATCGCGAAAACTTGTGCACCATGCGGCCACCTCTCAGCTGAGATGGTCTAACGTCTTCCAAGTTACCTAATGCGGGCATCCTCAACACTTCTTTGCTTTCGCATCTATGTAAACATGTGTCGTTGACGTAAATTGAATTAGCATCGCCACAGGGTGACCATTCGGGTCGTATCTTCGTTGCATTCGCATGGCATACCACCGGCTCGATCGTTATTTATAGCTACGGCCGTAATTATGGCCTGTATCGGCGTCGGTGATTTATCTCCGGTTCATTTAGTGGACCAACAATGTCTCTCACCGGAACCCGGAGCCGTCTTTAGCAAAGCACAGTGGCGTAGAGAAAATTCCAGACCCCCCCGAAACCATAGCTACAAAATCTTAAAATTTCTTTCTTTAAGAGACATTACCCAAATGAGAGGTCTGTATAATTAAAACACTAATCAAAACTCAATTATTTAATAACACAAATCAAATAAAAAATGTTTCTTTCCTGAATAGTATAAAATTAATTAGAGTTGATGATGTATTAAGCTACCAATCATATTTTTAAGTTTGGAAAATATATTTAAAAAATCAAAATAGTGAACCAGAAGATAGACAATCGAAATTTAAAGTTTTAAGGAATTTTTATAAAAAAAAATACATAGATCTATAAAACAATAAACAGAAGAGGGAATGGTAATTTCCGACGTATTTTTCTATGCTGAACTCGAATCTGGCCGCAAAATTGCTCTATCACATCAAAATTTTGATATTTCCTAACTTAAAAGTGCAAACAACACGGTTATTCGTTATTTTTGAAGTTATAAAACAAGATAAGGTAATTTTTAGCCATGAAACCTGATGTGGTAGGTTATAGTACTAATCTTTTTCTTTAAAACCCACTTTGAATTTATATCGATATATTTTTTTCTTCGATTTTTTAATCAACTTCTATGTAGATGTATAATAAACTACTGTAACTCAAAGTAGGTTTTGAAGGAGAATACTTGGGCTAATTTACCTTGTCTTGTTATGTACTTTTAGGTTAAGATATCTAGAAATCCTGTCGTGATAGAGCAATTCTGCGACCGTATTCGGATTCAACATTTGTCGGAAGTGACTATTGTAGTTTGTGTTTGCTGACCTTGTTGGCTCATGTAATTAACGAATTCTCAACTGTTTGTGCATTTCATATGGGTTTCAAATATTTAAAGATTGCTGTAAGCTTCATCTACCATAAAATAGAGATGCAACTGTCTAGCATTTACCCTATCTTTAATTTTAAAGAAGATAATGTTAGTTGAAAATTATGTTTTATAAGAATAGTAAGGGTAAAGCTTATTTAAATAATTTTCTTTATTAGGATTTATAAGGACGGAAATTAAAATCATTAGTATGGTCGATTGAAACATATTCTACGCCACTGGCGAAGCAATTACCCAAGAGCCAGACAACGCAACGGTCTAACTCCGCCTAGTACGGAAGCCATCGAGGGAACAATTCCCTCGGACGACGGTCGCTAAATGGCGAAGCGATAATTTATGAAGTGAATCAATAATTGTCCAGGTATTTGCAAACGTGTCCCCGCAAAATTAAAATTTAGCTGGAAGCGTTGTTCACTCTAGATTTAATAGGGTACCATACACCCGGTACGGACGGTGTATGCGTCCCCCTAAAAATAGTTGCACGGTGGCAACCATCAATTACGGGGAAACTCTCTTAGAGAAAATCTTTAATTGTACAAAGTTATTACCTGTAAAAGTAATAGGCTTCGCCCGGCTAACATGAATCTGATGGGAGAACTGGTTCGACAGGAATAAATTACAACTAATGAGGTTTCGCTCCCAGGGAATATCGGCAGAATAAAATATGAATGCCCGTCTATTGGAGCCCCAAGCTCCATTCTGGATATCGTCAGAATTGGCTAACTCGAGTGAACCATATGACTGTTGCAAAATATTAATGGAATTCGTCTTAAAATGGGAGGGTTTCTGCACAAGGACAGATGCCGTATATTTTAAGTGAACGCCTTTTCTGGACACGTCTGGGAGGGTCTGAGACATGAATGGGTTTAGCATAAAAATATTTTGAAGAGCTCTGAACGATATTTCCAGGTAAAAGAGCAACAATATTTGCCATTCATTCCTTTACCTTTTACAATACAAAATTCTTTCATCCAACAATTTCTGCTAACGTTTCTCGTAAAGTATAACGTTTTGAAAGAATTTCCTTGATTTGGTAAAATATTCTTATGAGATCTTGGAAATTTTCTATTGTCTCTTTTAGTTCTTTTATTTCTCATGCATTTACTTAAGTCATACTCATAATACGCTAGAAGGCAGTATAGTAAAATTTTAAGTCAATAAAAAACAGTTGTTACATAACATTTTTAATTAATTACTTTAATAATGTAAAGTACATAAACAGGTGGCATTATTTAATAACATGACTTGTAAAACATCTGTTTAAAGTAAATCACAATATTTCTTATTTTGTTTTAATAATTTGAAGACGTTGCAGTGGATTCAGTTAACACTGTTCCAGAAGTTTTACATACTTTAGCCTTTAGAATCTAAACTATTTAATAGTGATGATTTATGAGATCAGACCTAGGCGATAGTGAAACTAATTTCTTAGTCAATTACAATTGTAATCGATTAAAATTTTAGTCAGTCTGCACAGTTGAAAATCAAATCGATTAGAATTTTATTTGGCAAAACAATTGCTGGGTTAATCGATTACAATTTGAATTGAATTAATTTTTAATTGAGCCTTACGATTTATACCAAATTTATTACAAAAGTAATTATCAAAAAATATCCACGATTAGTGTGAAATTTTACTCTATTAAATTTTTGGTTGAGCTTTATAAATAAAATAAAATCGAGTCTGAACTCTTGCTCACTGTTTTAGAACATGAGCCAATAAATCGATTTCATTAGTACGGCAATGGCTGTTTGGTTGTTTCGGTCCTGTGGCTGTAATAGAGACAACTAGTCATTGCCACATTGATGAGATCGGCTTCTTGTCTCAATCTCCGCTACTATCAATTTTTTGAAGCTTGCTTATTTTAAGCGAGCTCTGTCTTCACAAATTATTTCTGTTTATTTTAGGAACATACAAAAGTTTTTAGCTCGCTATAAATTTAACTACTTTCCTTCAAGTGTAACATGACCATTTAAACATTATTCACCTTAATTTAACTTTTTTGTGCTGAATGCTTAAAACCTGCCATTCAATGTTTAAATTATAGCAAAAATACTCAAATTAAGAATGAAATTTTCAAATTTAAATATCAGAAAAAAGAAAATTTTTGTGCGAGTAAGGAGGATAATTCTTAAGACATGCTGTTAAAATTTGAAATTATAGGAAAAATACTAAAATTAAGAAGGAAATTCTTAAAATTAAGAACAGTTTGTTTGTTTAAAGCATATAAGGCTTTTAATTAAAAAATTGTTAAGGCTTAATTTAATAAAACCAAGTCGTGGTAACCGCAATACCCTGAAACTCAATTTGTTAGCACGCAGTGTACTTTCATTCTACTTTAATATGACTTCGGACATACGTATAATAAACTAATTTTAGCAATTTCCAACTACTGCAGAGCCGACGGTAATGATCTGTTTGTAGACAAAGTAATATATGTGCTGATGCTAGTGTTTTTTACACCCCCAAATGAGTCTCTTAATCCACTGAGGCTGAAGCTAATTTCAGCAGAAAAACTCAAATCCCATACACCACAATTACTCCTGCCCGCATCCGGTTCTATTTACTAAATTTGGGCTACTCTCGTCTGATCCCTGTATAAGGTCGTCTGGGTCTTAGCACCCACAAGAATCCCTTCGTCCCCCATCAATTTTGTAATTATATCGGAGAAGATGTCCTTCTTAATTCGTGTCAATGCCCATTTTCTGACCATTATATCTCCTCTGGGGCAGCACATTTCGTTTTCAATTGTCTGAAGATTTCTTTTGCGGAATCCTCCATAAATTAGAGCGTTCCGCATTGAGGCCCCCGGAAGATTAAGAGAGTGTGAAAGTGTTTCTGAATTTCCGACGCGACCGTGATAAATGGACTCCACACATCCCACATAACTCAATTTTATTGGCAATTTTTGTCCCAGGTCCCCTCACTTCGTCCTAGTAAGCGATGGGGAAGGTACCAAATATACATCGGCGGTAATTTTAAATCATAGCCACTTCGCTTTTATTTGGCAGCGATTTGATTTAGAAACTTACGGCTGGTGGTCGCGGGGATTCCCCTTGTAGCCGTTACCGACACTTAGCAAGTGATAAAATTGCTTCACACAGATTTGTTCCAGACCATCGCACCAAAGTGGGGACCATGGAAAGTTTTTGAATTGGAGCTCATCTCCATCAATGAAATATTGTCCCGAACCGACGTAGTGCACCATGGCACTGCTAGGGCTAATGGCTCTAGTCCTAGTCCTGGATGTGAGCTGCATCCTGTAGGGGAAACTTGCCGCTTTATCAACAATTCGGGGCGTATCTCCCCCGCTTAATTTCATAGGACCCAGTTGCTTCCATGCAAGAGTTGTGCGGGGATTCTATCAGGAAATTGCGCGATGTTTTATGGAGCTGTGACGGCCACCGATAGCGCACTCTTCACTTTCACGGTTCGCCGATGATTGATGTAGCGGAAAATGGAAATATTTTATGCAAGCGGGCCAAATGCAGATAGCACCCACCATCCCATGCTTAGCATCCTGCATTAAGTAGTTTTCATACACCTTTCAGAAGAGGAAGAAATCATGTGAGATCGATTTAATCGAGGGCGATGTAGAAGGTCAAGTGCTAGTAAAATTTGTACTCCAAGGTTTCGGTGCCATGCTCTATTATGTTCTAATTTGCTCCGAAACCATAAGACCTAAAATCATGAAAACGTTTGGTACATTTTTTATAGATTTAATCCTGTTTTTCATGCTTTTGATACACTTTTTTGATAATGGACATCTGTAGAACTATTATACTACTAACACTAGAAAATCTTTATGTAAAAAGCTATCTAAGAAGATTGAGTGCTCTTCAAATTGGATATATTTTCAAAAATAATGTATGACTCATTTAAATTAAAATAAACATAAATCTTATCATTTTCTTCTTCAATTTAGGCTACATTTCGATTAAAACCATTTCATCCATAGTAAATCCCACTTCTTATTTTTTTGACTTTTTAATTTTTATAACATCTGCAAACTAGCTATTCTGATTAAGTTTTAGATGTTTACAATAAAAACTAGAAATACTTAACTAACTCTTAACTAATTTGGATTGTTTAAAATTAAATTAAAGATATCAGTAAAGTTTGTCTAAAAACTTTTAGGTTTAAACAGTTTAGTGCCATTTGAAACCTTCTCGATTATGCTGCCTTAATCATATCTCGACGAACAATAACAGATAAAAACAAGAAGCCAAAAAGAAGCATAAACGACTGAACAACAGTAGCAGAACTTTCAATTTACGATCGTAAAATTTGCAGGAATCATAAAAATCACGAAAATTAGGGTCCAGTCATCAAGTGGATGTTGCCACCATCCCATTCCATCCTTAAAAACAAAAGAGAGCTTATCCCATTTTGAGCCGTACTTTACGACAAGTTGCAACAATTTCGAATGAGCGCCACCATAAAGTCAATCGTGTTTCCCCCTTCCCGTTGTACCATTTCTGTGAAAACTTCTTCGGAAGTTTTCACTTTTGTTTCAAAGCATTCGACGGGATAAATTTTATGTTTTCAATTTTATGGATTCGGTGTGCACCGAGTTTTTACGTGAAATTGCTGGAAAACGATACTTATCACTTTAAACGAGATGTGAATAGTCCAACAGCGGACTGAGCTGATTTTATGACTATCATAAATAAGGGAATGATTTTATTTTAAGACTTTAGGGCATATTTGCAAAAGATTAAAAGGATTTCTATCAGCGTGACCGACTTACTTTTGACGGTCTTTTATGCCTTTTCACTATATTTTCCTCGAATTCATATAGTCTAAAGAAAAAAATTCTATAAATGTGCCACTTGTTTTGTAGCAGAAAAATTGTTTAATTTGTTGATCCTTAAAGTTTAAAAATTGGGTAAAAGAAACGGCTTTAAAAAAATATTTGAATTTATAAAGTTATAGAAAAATGATCATACAATTTTCAAAATTCTGAAATCTTATATAATTATATAAAATATGTAACTCTCAAGAATAAACTATAAGTAAAATTTCATTTTTGAAAAGTCGTATTTCAATGCTTGCAAGAAAATAAAATTCACCAATATCATTTGCTTTTACAGAACATGAAAGTCTGAGTTGAATTTCTTGTAAAGCATTACATACCAAGTACTCGTATACGTTTTATTAAATAACTTCTTTCGATTGCAGAAAATATCGTGGTCGCGACAAAGTGCGAAAAGAAGATCGATCCCAGTGACTGATAGTGCGTGCATCTTAAAAAGGCACCGCCTCGAATTGATCGATCTAAGTGGCTGTGCGCAATTTAATTATTATCGGAATGCGGTTCCGCACAACGAAGATATTAATCGTTTACAAAATTGAGATGCACTTACCGTCGTCTTGAGGTCTTAATTGCTTCGCAGAAATGATGAATAGAAAAAGGGTAAAATATAAGAAAACCGGAGAAATTCTGGCGGCTGGCGGAATATCCTTTTGAAGAATCCCCAGACATAGTGGGAATTTTAAAGAGCCTGTAGAATGCGCTTTATATTTATAACCTTTTAAGTTTTCCCAGCAATTTGCATCTGCTGGAAGAGTAGTAGTGCTTCTTATATGAGAAAAGAGACAGCGATCATTGTCGGAAGATAGTCGCAATTACCAGCCACTAAAAGTACCCATAATTGTCTGTCTCTATGGCTAATTGATAGCATCGCTGAACAGAATTGATAACGATCCCCCCAATCAGCTTGGGTGACTTTTATATGGCTCATTTATGGGATAATTTGAGACGAAAATTGCCCAGAAGCCGGCTTCATTTTGTATGCACGACAAGTGTCGAATTATAATTTGCGGTCGATCGAACCTAAGTTGATGAGGGGGCGACTCGTGTCCAAGACCAGAGCTCTCAAGACGTCTGTCTGGTCATCCAGACCCAATGGAAATGGGTGGAGGTCTTGACACATGCTCCTTTAAGCCATATAAATGGGAAGGGGCAGGCTAATAGAATTCGCAACAGGTCACGCATTGTCGAAGAGGGTGAAGAAAGGCTCCTTAAGTAGACGTCTAATGCCGCTGTGCATTCAAATTACAGTCCGAACATGGGGACACGTGCCACAGGTAGTTTCAACAAATATTTACTCGGAACGCTCTTTTAGACCTATGTAGACTATCATCCGTGCAAGTTTTCGTGCTTCGTTTTATTAATTTCTAATGAAATTTAGAATGGAAAATGGAAATTTATAACATAAGCGAATCAATGTAGAAACTATGCCCCCTGTGGTATAAAAGTCGATTAGTTTGTAAAAAAAAATAGGAAATAATATTCCTAGGAACAATATTTGTATTTATTTACTTCATATATTGCGTCGTAGGCATTAGGAATAAACTTAAATTAAATCCTGTTCTGTGGCACCATATGGTGCCCAAATGGAATTGAGACAAGGCATGTGTGTTGCGCTTCGGAAAATTGTAGTACTTCGACAATATCGGTTAAATTACATTCACGATAACAAAAACTATAATTTTAATTACTAAATAATTTTAATATACTGTAACAATACAAATTAAGGAACTATAGTCTAAAAATTTATTTGTTACAATTTTTCTAAGAAGGTTACAAGGTTTTGTTTTTTGAAAATTGCTTCGTTTTGATATGTTGTTAAATACGTCTCTCATTGAAATACATTTTAGAAATAATAACGAAACCGAAGCGTTCAACATATTGCGTATTTTAAAGGCTTATAGTAATAATAACTTTCTGGCGTTAAAGGAGAAAGATTGTTTTTAGTAAATCTCTGTTTGAGAATCCAATTTTGGCATAGTCCCCCAGTTTATTGGATTACATTGCGTCTTGAGAATGATATAAAAATCCTGTTAAGTAATCTAATGCACATTTTTCTAGTAAAAGTACATGTGACTGTAAATGATGAGAAGACACATATCTGATATAAAAATAGACCTTCTCTTCATATCATGTCCTTAGATATACTCGTTTACTACAAAGAAACTCAATACTTCTTGAAACATCTCTGTGGCTTTTTTACCCTATTCTGTTTGATTATACTTATCAGATCCATCCATCCATTGAATATAATATCACTGAAAATCGTTTGCTTTTTGCCACCCCCGTTGTCGGTCTTATCGAATCGAATTTTGTACCTTTCTCGGATTTCCTTGATTGCGCCAATAATAATAGGTCGGTTGGAGCCATTTTGGCTGGTGTTTATTGTTCGCTTTAATCAATAATTGCGTTATTTGGAGTGACCTTAATACACTCGTTCAGGACCCATCTCCTACCGCATTTATTTGCCCTTTAAATTTTTTTTTTTTTTTTTTTATATTTATTCTTCCCAGACGGATTTTTCAAAGAATTTGGGGAATTTCAAATATTTTACGTGACACATTAAAACAATTCCACTGAGACGTTCGATAAGGCGCAACAAATGGAATTAAGGCGCTTCGCCTAGAACATAAAAAAATAAATAAATTGAAGGCAAAGGTTCTTTTTTTTTTGTATGAGACAAGTGATGTCTGGGATTCTTTATTAAGCCGGAGATTATCTAAAATTTCATTTTCGACTTAAATTGGGTTCTTCAAATAGGGAGTAACTTTTTAAATGAATTTCCTTGTTCCCATAGACATTAAGGTGGACCCGAGGTAGACGTGATGATCGAATACAGAGAAAGATTTTTTTTTTGCGAGAAAGAAAGCATGACCTATCCAAAACTTTTTTTTGCGCGAAAATTCTCCCTTAGACGAATTTCAGAGAAAGTCAACAAATTAAGAACGTTTTTCTCTTAAATTTGAAGATGGATTCTAATTTTCTTGCGAGCTTTTTCATTAGAACTTTATGTTAAAAAGGGAAGCTTTCAAGGAAGTTACACCATAACAAAATCTTAGTATAGTTCGATTAAATATTAATCTTAACTAGGGTCTTGAATTAAAATTATATTTTAAGGTTTTATTTAAAATTATGTTATATGTAGGGGCCTGTGGTAGTTTAGTTGTTAGCACGCTAGACTACAGTCCCTGAAGCAGTCGGTTCAAACCCGATGGATAACCATGGTCTTCTGCGCTACGTGGTAACACAATGGGCCAAACTAGGTTTAAGTGTTGCCTCTCTAGACAGCCACAGCAAGCTAACCTAACTTATGATATATGTATGTAGGTATTTTGTATTCGACTTATGTGCATAGCATTTCTATTCTTTGCCTATTGCAAAAAATTTAATCAAAGAGTTCACAGTCAAAAATCCATTCGTATTTAAGATTTATTGTGTTTTATAGAAAAACTGTAAGATAGGTACCTTTAAATTTCGAATTTTATCCAAATAAAACATCACTCAATAAGTCTCCGGTCTAACTAAGAAATTCGTCTTTATTCATCCAACATTCTCACTTCCAAAAGTGATACATTCATTCCAACGCTCCTCTAATTTTACGATACCTTTTCTGTAGGACGATTTGTCTTTGCTCTCAAAATAGGCCCCAGTTTCGGCAATCTTTTTTCATTAGAGCCAAATTTCTTTCGCTGGAGCATATTTTTGAGGTATACAAAATGCAAGTGGTCACTGAAGGCCACATTTGAATAGTACGGTGAGTGCGGAACCAATTCGAAACGTAATTCATTCATTTTAAACATTGTTTCCATCGACTTGTAACACAGTGCATTATCTTGGCCAAACAGCAATATTTTTCTTTTGCATATGAGGTTTTTCTTGATTTCTAAACTCATGTAATATTTGCTACTGATAATTTTACTTTTAAGGTAAGTTTAAGGTAAGGCGTGTCCCAAAATATGGATGCAATAACCTTGCCATCCGACTTTTGGGTTTTTGTCGCTTTGGATGGCTTTCGCCAGCTGCTGTCCACTCAGCTGACGATCTTTTTGATTCAGTTATATAGTAATGGATCCATATTTCATCTATTGTCACATACCGACGTATTAAATACTTTTTATTTCTCTTAAACAGCTCCAAACTGCGCTCTAAATCATCGATGCGTTTTTGTTTTTGGTCCGGTGTGAGCAAAAGCGGCACCCACTTCGAAAGTAACTTACGCATGCTCAAATTTTCGGGTAAAATTGTAAACAAGCTACCTTCCGATATCTTTAGGGTGTCAGCTACCAGAAAGAAACTGGAATGGGCCGTGAATAGCTTCAACCCCTTCAAATCACCCGGCCCGAATAGTATTATACCAACTGAACTTCAAGCTGTTTGGCTTCAACAGTATTTTTTCTCATCAAAACACAATGTTTAATCAACACCCAAAATTCCCTTTTATCCATTATTTTGAAAATAACAATAGTTATTAAATTAAAACCGCTATAACTTGTAAACTAATAGTAGGAATTTCGTGAAATTTTGACACATATCGTTTAAAGTTTAGTGCTATTCAGAAATATACCACAGTATGGCACATAGTAAGACCGGAGGCTTATGGAGTGATGTGTTAGTATAAAACTCAAGTTTTTTCTTATTACGATTTTAAAATATTCAAAATATTCAAAACTTTAAAAAAAAATCTCTGTGATAATAACAAGAATTTGAATTAATTTTAAAATTATTCCTTTAAAAACGATATTTCAGGCTTATATAAAAGCAAATGTTCAAAAATATTACATAACACCGTTAAATCCTAAAAAGGTAGGATAATTTATTGAAGTAATTTATTACATCAAATCAAAACTGTTTCAAAATTTAGAATCCATTGTAAAAAAAAAAGAAAATTCATAAAAATCAATTTGGACTAAAACGGCAATAAATCTATAGGTCATTCCAGTCCAGTATTATTGAAAAACGCTTAATCTCTAGGCAATAATCATAATTCACCCGAGGTGAGGCACAAAAATCGAATGTAAACAAGCGAACATCGTATAAATCGTGCTATTTTTATCCAGACCCCCATAGACCTATAAAGCTTCTCATCTCGCGAGAAGATATAATAAAAAAAAAATATATGTACGTTATACACCTGTTGCTGCTACCTTTACCTGATGTAACCTTTTCATCTTGTTCAGATATGTGTTTATTGAGTATTTCATTATCACGGACAAGTGATAAAATTCACGAAATATCTTTCTGTGGAGCTCGCGATGAAAACATTCAGGTCGTCTGTCCCCAGAGTTGTTGCGGAATACCTGAAAAATTGTCATGGTACCCAGAAAACCAGATATAAAATAAAAAAAAAATAATTGCTATAGCCTGTGCTTGGCCCGCTTTGTGACGGTGCCATACGGAATCGTGATATTCATTTATTTATTATTATTATATTTTTTTTTTTGTTTTTGGGGACGTGGGTGGCACCTGTCGGCGAGACAAAAGTTAAAACACCAGACGAACGAAAAGACATACCTGGCAAAAAAAAAAAATATACCCGCGGCACGTCGTCTGTTCGTCTTAAATTTCGCGGCCACTGCCGCCCATTGATATAAAGGGGGGAGAGGGGTGGTAAACTTTCATGAATGGAAAGCTCCCAGTGCCGATGAGACGAACCGTGGGGCCCCATTCAGGTCTTTTCGCGGATGGAGCAGGGCTTCCACTCTCTTGAATCCCGCCACGAGTCGACCAAGTCGACCGGGACAGATGGGCTCCATCCGAGGCCCCAGCGCTGTTCCTTCTTAAGCCGGCACCGACAACAGCTGTGCCCCGGTGGGACGATTGTGGGTTGTGGGCTTATGGAGCTCCTCCAACATCTTTGGAGCCGGGGTACCGTAGAGACAACGACATTTCTGAGTTTCACTCAAAGTTGCCGCTCAACTGATTGAGTGGCTGCTAGTACAAGTGCCTGCGAGTATTGGCGCAATTCTTATTCCACAAAGAATTTAATCCCGCGCTATTCTGGATATCGTCGCAAATTGTAAAAATAAAAATAAAATAAAAAAAAAAATAATAAAATATATAAAACAGAAAATCGTAGTAAGTATACCCGGCTTGGGTACAAACTTTGAAAGCTCCCCCGTGCTCCAACAAGAAAAGGGTGGTATTGCCCAAAAAGTTAAAACCAACGATCAGACCAACGGCCATCCTCAGTCGTACGCTAGCTTCTAGAACGTGGAGCTCGGTTTTCCCTGGAATATAAGTGCTCCATTTATAGGGTTGAATACTTAAAATCTCTGTATAAATATTCATCTCAAAATTAAAAACACGCGAAACTTTTCATCATTTTACTGCAAAAACAGTCTAAAAGACATCGCGGAAGATATTTGTGAACGTTGTTTTTCTGTTTTTGCGCCCAATTTGACTAATTGCCTGCGAATGACGAGCTCATGATATCCTCAGTCTTAAAATTGAGCCATCGTTTCGGATTGAAATAGTTTGTGATGTGATTTATGTGAAGTCAATTTTTCAGTGGGGGTCTATTAATTATTTTATTTTATTTTTGTTTTGTTTTCATTTTTTAGTGATTTTTTACTTGTGTACTACTGGCGCTCTGTGGGGGTCACTGTCGTGTTGAAAAATTTCAGTATTTATAGCTGACGTGAACGAGTGATGTGATTGATGCTCGGTAGAATTTGTGACATGTCCAGTGAGTGAGACATGAGTATTTTGTAATAATAATAATGATAAAGGTAGATAAATTTGTATGAAGACAAATATTGAAGGAAAAATTAAAGTCTGCGAGAAGACAACATTTCGATTATTTTAAGGTGAGTGAACCTTTTAATTAACTAACAGAAAATTATAATTTTGCACTTATATAGTGCGGTTTTAACTATTTAAAATCATATTTTATTTACGACTACTATTTATCGATTGAAGTACTCGATAGATTTTCTATACAATTGAAAAAATAAATTGTTAAATGTTATTAAATTCTGATGATATTACACTGGCCAAAAGCAACTTTGTCTTCAAAGATTTGGCAAATCATTTCTATAGAATTTTTTTCTGTTGACTACGACTTATTAAATGAAAACACTCTCACCACCAAACTACAAAAGACCATCTTTTGAAAATTTTTGAAAAATCATTAATTAACGAATTGATCCAGGAGCTTATAATGCCCTGTTCAAATGATGAAAGTTCAAAGTTGAAATCTTAAGATTTCGGAATAAACCAGTCAGTTTTACTCTTTAGAATTCCGTAGGTCCGAGTGAAAAAACGGAGCCTTTATAGGATCATTCGTGTGTCTGCCTGTCTGTCCATCTCTCACAGACAATTTCCTCCGAATATACTGAACTGATTTGGTACATATATGAATTTTTGTGACTCAAACACAGACGTGTAATGTAAATGAAATAAATTTTGAATATGGGGGTCCCTTTTGGGGGGCAAATTAGAAAATTAAAGAAAACTATACGGTGGAACATATCAAATGAAAGGGCTTATTGTGAGGGTATCAAATATATTTTTTTTTATAATTTTAAAATAAATAGTTTGAAAGTTATTTAAGAAACTAGGTAAAAATTAACTATTCCCCTCCCTTTATCTCTGAAACTGCTGAGCCTAAAATTTAAAAAAAAAAAATACAGGAAATAGTTTATTACTTATAGATTACAGGAAAACCTATAAGAAGTCTATGATCTTAAAATGACATGGTAAATCTCTCAATATTTTGCATTCAAACTTACATTTGCAGTTGGAATGTATGGGAGAACATTTTTTATATAAATAACTCAAAATGATATACTTATTACGTGATAAATGATTCAATTTAAATAGTAACTACTTATTAATTAAGTAGGGTAAGGTAATATAATGTCTCGTTCGTCTTGTTTTCCTCAAACTGATTATTTCATACAATAGATGAAAAACTTGGTCCTCAAGGTGTATAAAAAGGCCTATAGAGATAAGTTGTATTCGATATTACTAGATTAGGGCCTAAGATTTTATTTGCACCACATTACCAACTCCTATGATGAACTTTTATTTTTTAATTATTTTTTTTTAAAACACCCAGAATACGGTTTTCGATATTTTTTATTTAAATTTTTCTCGAAAACGTGATTTTCATTTACAAATTCGCAATCTACGGAAAATATTTCTATAGACATTATTGTCCAATTCTTTGGAAACAAAATAAAATGTAAAAGTCTGTTAACCAGTTTTATATTTAATAGTAAAATTCAAAAGTTGTTACTCCTCACATTACAATTGTAATACAAAATATAATTTAATATTATCAGTAAGTCTACCATTTTTAGTAGAATTTCTTGATGGCACGGTGTTTGAATTTTTCAGTAATTTATAAAAACACTCGTTAACTTTAGACTTTATTTTCAATTTGAATGCGACGCGTTTCGCCCTATTAAAGCATCATCAGACTATCGATGGGTTACTGGTCAACGGTTATAAAACTTTTTGAATTTTAATAACCGACTCTTGTTAAAGAAGTCTAACTGATCACTAACCAGTTAACTGCATTTGACGTATATACACGTCAATCTAAAGTTCTATTGCGGTGCGATTGACATATATACACGTCGTGGATATTAAAAAATTACCCATTCAATATAAAAATTCAAAATTTCAGTGTGATGTAACGCAGATATCATTTAGGTTTATTAGCAGTAAATCTGCTATATATTAAAAAAATAAGAAACATATTAAATTCTTTAGTATAAACGTTATTTGCCATACAATGTTTTGTTTTTTACAAAATTAGTTGATTATTTTCCCCAATGTTTACTTGGTACTGGGTACCTGATGTCCCGATAAGAATTCGAACAATATAAATAAGTTGCACAAACTATGAGACCTTCTTAGTAATTTCTGGTTTATTGCAACAAGTTCATACTTATAAAATTTAATAAATTAGCCGTTTAATTTGAAAGTGACCTAAATCAAAAATGTCATAAGGAAGATTTTATGTTAAAAGAATATAAAAAATTGCCGGTACCAGGTCAAATCTTTTGTAATTGTGGCATCACATTCCGAGCTTACTCAGCCAATCTTGTCTTTAAATTTCTTTTAAATTTCCCAACACAAATTTCAGAACAGTCATTACATTTAATTTAGTAAAACCCTGTTTTAGGTTCAATATTATGATTAAAAATAACATTCTGTAATGAAATTTTACTCAAAAAGGCTAGTTTTAATATCTTGAGATTGTAAAATTTATTTGAAATCATTCTCAGTATGTCTTATGAAGGATATTTTTCTTCTTATTCTTGCTTGGGGTTCTAACATGTGTCTAACGTGTAAAAATTGAATTGAGTCAGTCTGTATTTTTTTAGGTAATAAATCATAAATGTGCCTTTTGTGATAACCGTTAAGTGTTATCGAGACTTTTCTCGAATTTATTATCGGAAAAGCTGGCTCAGCACATTGAGATATTTTCAAAATAAAGTCTTTTTGTAGTTAATAAGCCTTCTAATAAATTATAATACCATTTTTGCATAGCTCTGCAATATTTTGATAGTACAACTTACGAATTTTATATTATCACGTACAAAACCCTTCATCTATTTCAGTAAGTTAAGTTACATGTCTATCTACTTGTGATAGCCGAAGCATAATACCTTCAAAGTTTAAGCATTTGGAAAATATTCTTAACAGCTTTTCAAATGTTAGCTTAAATTTTGTCTAAAGAGACAAAACACAAACATTGAGCGCAACCACAGAAACCGAGCATTAGACGTAAGCCAACATAACTTACGAGAGATATCCCACATCGTAGGCCCATTCTCTTATTGTCCTGGATTTTATTTGGGAGTCCGGGATTCTCGAAGCGTCTCCCTCATCCTATGTTTAGTATTTTTTAACTTGTGCTGGAAGTGTACTAGGAAATTTTTGGATAATAAAATATAAATATAATTAAATTATAAACAAAATTAGAACGTATAATCCACCCAAAATGCTACTATTACTACTAATAGAACAGAATAAAGTTTTATCTAGTCATTAAAATTAAAATTAGAAATTTAAAAGCATTCCATAATAAAAATTAACATCAAATTGTTAAATAAAAAAATTTTTTTGATTTAAATATCCGTACAAAAACGTTGTATACTTTTAATAAACCAAACTTTAATATAAACCAAGTTATAATGAAAATCTCAAGCCCACTCGAATATTTTTGATTGATTTTCATTTGAAAAAATATGTGCAATAATTTTGCTTTTACATATCCAAATTTATTTGAAATAATTCCAATAATCCAATAATTGACCTTTGATCAATTGGTAGTTTAGATATTTCAAAACAAGGAATATACAAGTGCAAAAATAATTCTTTAGTTGGATTTGTTTGTAGGCGGTATAGCTTAATACTTATGTTTTTATTATATATGTATATATATATATTTTTTTATCAGGTAGCTCAGAATTGGATCATCCAATTGTTTGTAAAAGTAAAAGTTAAAATATTCCCAAAAATCCCAAACGGACTTTGGAAGTGTTTGCATTCTTTATGAAGTTTTTGGTAAATCTGTTGGAATCCCAACTTTTCCTCTTTCAAGAGAGGGGACTAAAACCTCTCTTATTGCCAATAAAAGAATCTTTTAGCTGAAAAGTGCCCTTAATTCCGAATACATCACCTCCAATCAGTTTCTTAGCTTTGCCCTCAAAAGAGGATTTATTCAGGTCCTGATCAAGTTTCTTTTACGGGTTACAGTAGCAAACAAATATGAGACTGGATGATGGTTAAGGTGCTCTTTCGGAACCGTCCCAACATCACTGTATGGTGTATTACTAGATAATAAGGTCAGGTTGACTCTTCTTGTCGGAAACATCCTTTTATAATTTCGTGTGTCTGCCTCAAAAACACCTATCCATCTGGGGTCTCGTACAAATCCTGTTCTGATCCACAGGAGTTGGGTCGTCGCAGACAAAACACAAACATTGAGCGCAACCACAGAAACCGAGCATCAGACGTAAGCCAACATGACTTACGAGAGATATCCCACATGGTAGGCCCATTCCCTTATTGTCCTGGATTTTATTTGGGAGTCCGGGATTCTCGAAGCGTCTCCCTCATCCCATCAAAAAATCCCGGAGAGTTCGCCTTGAGCAAAATTAATTTCAGTTGACTTGCCGTAAAGCAAACGACCATTTGAACCGCAACTCTGTACCGTCCCGGGAATAATTAGGGAGTGGAGGCGCATTGCTACTTTATTTTTCCCTCTTTTGCAAATTTCTGGAACGCTTTGTTATTTTGGGGCATTTTACTGGACCTAGTCCAGATGTATGTGATTTGGATCAGAACAGCTGGTATGGCGGGGTGGGGTAAAGGTGGAACGGTGTGGACCCTCATCAACAGCCATTTTCTGGGAATTTGCCTAGAGGGACCCGTGATGTATATTCGATACATAGGAGCCTTTTGTGCCTAATTCTTTTCTACCCTCCTAAAAGTCGTGTAAAATTAAAGAGTAGGGTGTTTTACACGGTCTGTCTGAGGGACTTCAAATTTGTGCAAATTTATACAGTCTACCGAGATGGTACCCAGCCCTATTTTTAAATAAAAAAAAAGGGAGGTGCATAACTGACAACGTTCTTCCCCGCCAAAATTTCATCAACATTTTCATTTGTTCGTTTCTATAATTTCTTTTCCCTTCAATTTTATTTTTTATGTGATCGCCTGATAAATCCTATTCCCAATTTTCTTTAAAGTTTCACTTTCCCTTCCCCAATTTATTTTTTTTTTTGGGCCCTGTCTAGGCACAGTCTCTATGAGGATGGGGACGACTGCCGCTTGAGAGCACCTTTAAGGCGCCTTAACGAGAGTACGCCCTTTAAGAAAAGTTCCTTTAAGTGCTCCAACTCCAGCTCAAATTCATAAGAAAGGAGGACGACAGGTATACTCTCTTCAGGCTCGCTGACAAATTATGGCAAGAATTGTTATTTTCCACTTAGTTAGGCACTTATCATTGATATACACTGTGGCGGCGGCGACGTTCGAAGACGGCTCCCGACGGGATTCATTCACCTGGCAGCGGCAGGTTAAGTGGCTCGCCACACCTCTCCCACCCTTTAACAACTCTGCGCAATTAAAATCACCTGAAAGGGAAATAATTTCTAAATCCCCGCCCTTTGAAAGTACAAAGTATCGCAAGTAAAGAAAGTAAAGATACCCCCTTTCGTCTTTTAAGATTTTCACAGTCACCTCTGCGGGAACAGAGAATGGAGGCGGGGGGGTGTGGAATTCAATTGAAAATCCCTCGTTGCTCATTCCGTTCGGATTATTCAGGTCTGTTAAACTCTAGAACAGTTGAAAAGTTTTGATTACACGTAATTATGGCTCCTCTCCGGAGGAACTTCTTGAATTAGTTTCGAATTGAAGGAAATTTTCTATGATCATCATAAAGCTTCGGTCCACCTCACCATACTCCCGCAAACTGTTTTTGGATGCCCGTTATAAATTAATTGATTTTTAATTACACCCCTCAGGACCCACAAATGAATTCAAGAAATTTTAATTTTGTTTTCTTTGAATAACCCTCGAGATTTTTATATATTAGTTGTGAAATTTTCAAATTTTATTCTTTATTTTAAACGTGCCCCAGTTCTCTTCTGGAGTATGGAGTATGGAGCTTTACTTGATCGATTACTGCACTTATTTCGTCCTTAAGAGCCTCAATTGTTACTGGATGGTAAGCGTTATACTTATTTTTATTAATTTCTTTTTAAATAGTCAACGAAATCAAATTGCAGCTACACAGTGGGCAAAGCACATCACTAAAACGGCTAATAATACAATTTACAAATTTCCCACGCAAAAGAACGAATGTTACATGACTTGTGTAGCACAGCGCGCCATCCTGTTAAAACCAAATGTTGTCCAAGTCTATATCTTCGAAAATAGGCCAAAAATAATCAGTTATAATTGCGTTGTATCCAAATTTTCGAAGAAAAGTGGCTCAATGATACCACCCATCCAAGAAACACCCTAAACAGACCCTCGCTGAAGGTAATAATGGTTTCTCACAATCATGTGTGGATTTTTTGTGCCCCAAATAAGACAAATTTGCTTATTAACGTAACCACCGAGGTGAAAATGAACTTTGTCAAACAAATATGATTTTTGGGAAAAAATACTCATCTTGTTCCAAGCGTTTCAGAGCCCAATTAACGAATTGAAAACGTTGCGGATGGCCATATGTCTTCAGATCCTGTACCAGTTGAACTTTGTACGGCATCATTCTGAGGTCTTCATGCAAAATTCGCATTAAAGAAGTGTGTAAAATGTACAATTCGTGAAAACGATGGCGAGTTGATGTGCTTGCACACTCTGAGGAATGTATCCAATTATACGCACTGTACGAATACGACGACATGTTGTTTTATCCAATAAAGACCCAATTTCATGCACACGTTTCACAAATTGATCCACAAATTACGTGGAAGGCGATTGTTTTTTAACGAATTTTGTGCATAATTTTCTTACAGTTTCGGTAGAAAATTCACCATTTTTCAAGTGAAGTTTTTGTATTTACCAGCGTATATCGACCCATTTCATTAACCGGAGATATAAAACTAACTTACTGTTCAAATTCCAAATTATAAAAATCGAGATTTTGTAAAATAAACTTTAAATTTTTCTAGAAATATTAAATTTATGCCACAATTCTCCAAATTACTAATGAGGCCAATATTTTGTAATAATGTGGCAAATTCTTAATCTAACAACTTTTTATTTTTCCATGGAGATACTTTTTCGGGGTTGTTATCCTCCAATTTTTTTATCGTTCCACGAAGATACTTTTTCGCGGTTATTATTCTCCAATTTTCTATAATCTCCGTCTGCGATCAACCTTACGATTCAATTCGAATTGTTTTTTCATTAATTTTCCTCGTTTAATCCTGAAGCAGACGAAGGACTTGAGAAAATGGTTAAATTACCAAAAGATGTCATCAGTACGATAATTAAATCACCTGAGGGAAAACTTAGGTAGGTTGTGCAACGCAACCTGACTGCGAAGAGGGGGATAGGAAAACAGGAAAATCCTGTCGAGTGGCAGCAAATCAGCCAGATGACGGCTTTCGACGCGTAATGATGCCATCACGCGGCACCTCTTTGCGATTGCACGCATAATTAAAAGACCTCTCCCCCAACAAGACGCAGAAATTTGGGCGCATCTTCGCGGTAGCATCTTCGCCGGGCACCGGGGATAATGTGCAAATTACTTATCCGCACTGTCATAACATTTTTATCTGGTATCTCCACCCCTCCCGCGAAAATACTATCGTTGGAGTCCGTAAATAATTTCCCTTTTGGATCCCAGAAATGTTTTTCCGCTTGGACGGAAGCCAAACGGGTGCGATTCGCTCGGATCTGATCTCAGCAACATCAACCAGATTTACTGGAGGGGTTTGAGACGGGGGAGGTGAGTATCGCGGGGGTGGACACATATTTTACGAGCAAGGGGGCAGCTCAACCAACGAAATATTCTTCTTGTAAATTTCCGCAGCAGACCAGAAAATCTCGGAAAATATTCAATTTTAAAACAGATTTCGTTACGATTTCGTTGTCAAAATGATTGAGGGGGTCTCGGGGAGGGCCGTTGCGCTTATTTTGCATCGAAAAATGGTCAGAGGAATGTTGCGGACAATTTCAATTGTCACAATGGAATTTATGCGACAACTCTCGTTTTCCTCTGAAGTCAAAGAGAAATGCGTTTTGGGCACAATAATTTATGGTCACATTTACGGCTTTGATGACATCGAATTAAAGGGATAAATGGAAAAAGTTCCATGACCAGGACCCCTAAATGGGTGGTCTTCAAAAATTTAATTAAATTAAATAATCTCATAAAAAATTGAAACACGCACTTCAATTTGCTATTATTGGATACAGGCAAAAATAAAATTATCAATTAGGTTAATTTTATATACTTGTTCGCCTTTATTTGGGTGAATATTTGGTACTATTGCTGTCTTACATATTTCTTTCTGAAAATGCAATAAACACTTTTTTGCATTTTCTTTTTGTAAATTTCAAAACCCAAAAATCAAAATGTTCTATCACATTATCCATTTGTAGAGATTTCATAGTATTGAATTGAATTCTAGGGGAAAAAAACATCGTAAATTTTTCTGTTTATGTCTGATTTTTCTATGTCAATCACGCAGTACAATCAGAAAAATTTTCATCCAAGAAATGTTCAGCTTTAAATTGAGTGCCAAATTTAAAGATAAAATTATTCAAGAAAACACTCTTTGAAACTTGTTCCTTAAACCAATTTTAATAAAGTTTAATTAATGGCATCATATAGCGAGTTTAGAATTTAATCTTTTAATTTGCAGATATCAACTGCGGGTTTCTTAAATACATACCTGCTATTTATAGATTTTATAATAATGGGTTTATATGGAAATATGCGAATATGAAGTATTTGAACAGTCATACATATATTTGTGCATTATAGTTAGGATTATAGTTACATGCACACAAATAATATTCAAAAATATTAACTCTTTGCACTATAATTGTTTTCATACATAGTTTGTTCTCGTCCAACTCTGATTTAATTTTTTTAGTTTTGATATCGCAATTCAATACGATTGCATTTGAACATTTGATAAGGAATACTACGTAATATCCAATTGGGGTATCTACATCACCCGGTTTTGTAAAGTTTTTTATAAGTGGCTGAAGAAAGTATACATGGTATGTTTGAAAACACTCTGCAAAAATTTATGTCCATTTATTTTGCATTAGTACATTCTATCCTTGAATATGCATATGTAGGTAATATGGTTACTTACTTACTACCAGTCACATAAAAAGAATGGAATCAATACAAAAGAATTTAACTTGATTTGTCTTTTTTAATTTTAGGTTGCTCGTTGACTTCATGCCATTATATCTTGCTAGGTGGTAGAATTTAGACGAGAAGTAAATTGTACTGTCTTTGTGAAAGATATTTTGTATTTTAGAATTAAAATTTCTGAATTAATCAATTTATATGCATCTAAAAGACCAATTCGTTTGAGATCTTTGCCGTATGTGGACTTATTGGACTAATTATAGTTGTCAAGAACCAATTTCTAATTGTATAGCTCATTTTAATTATTTAACTAATTTTATTGATTTTACTATGTCAAGAAACAAATTTAAATTGACTCTTCTTGAAAATCGACATGTAAATAAATAATGCTGACTATGTATATTTGCTAATTTAATTCTGAGTCTAAGATTTAATACATTCCCGACAGGCATATTTCTCATGTTTCTAATACTGAGTACCAGCGAAAGTAATGAAATTCTGAAACTTGTTGCCACAAATTGCTTCAATTAGCTTCATTTTAAAATTTACAAATGCGAACAAAACTTAAAATAAAGAGCAAAGACGAAAAATTTGGAATTTAAAAAAATCGATAAATGTCCATTTTACTGAAAATTGTAAATAAAATTATATAAAGTTTTCTAAATAGCAAACATTTTCCAGAAAATGTAAAAAAAATATAGAAAGTATAGAATAGAATTTGAAATGACATGAATTCACGTCAGTGGCCACCAATGCGTTAATATCTGTAGACATTTAATAAATAACTACTTAATTAAATTTTGGAACCATTATGTAGGTGATAGTATCTGTTTATTGTTCCAAACAAGAACTTAAAGAGTTTTTATCCTGGATTAATCATCTGAATGACAAAACCCAAAACAATTTGACATGATTGAAACAACAAATTCTCTTTCGAAATAGCCCTTTGTTACAGATGCGATCATTCTAGCTGATTCTAGACACTCTTAGCATACTATGTAAGATGTGTGTGAATTTATAGACATCTCAACGTTCCTTTAAGTCCTAAGGGTTATAATAAAGATTAACTATAAAAACTATTGTTGTATCAAATGAGTATGATGTTAAACTTATAGACAAACTCATTAAAAACATACAAAGAAAAAGTAATTTAAACTTAGTGTATAGAACAACAAAAATAGATACAAATAAAAAATTATTAAAACTAAATTACATAGGTAAAATCAGCGATCAAGTACAGTCTGTTTAGCAAGAAAGGAACCGCGTTTTTATTTTCTTACAGAGGAAATATTTATTTTTAATTATTTTTTTACATACAACAAATATATTGAAAAGTACTACGACGCAACCAATTAGTACATTTTATAGTCCCCGCCGCTATCAAGCGTAATCATCAATTTAAACATTAAAACGTTAAGTCGGTGTACAGTAGAATTTACAGTGTTTCGAGAGTCAAAACCTAATAAATAAAATCAGTTTTCATCTATTCATCAATATGACTTGAATAACAATCATACTTTCGATGGAATGTTTTTGTTTACAAAATAATATCAATTTAAGAAAATGCCTACACAGAAAGCGGTGGGTGGCAGAAGTTTAGTAATGGGATAGAGTTTGGCAAATTAAATTCTTGAAATACAAATTAAAATAAATATTAATATTTCTAATAGAAAACAAACAACAACCTGTAGCAAATTATTTTGCATTCAACCACCAAATTGAGAAAACAAGAACGTTATTTACGTTTTATATAAAATAAATTTCGGTGGGTGTATTTTGTTTTTGATTGTGGTTTTCATAGTAAATAATTTCTTCCACCTTGAGTGAATGTTTTACGAAGAGAAACTCATGTTTCTAAATTTAAACCATATAGTGGAATTTAATTTCAATGGTAAAACTACGTAAGCAAAGCAAGTGTACAAAGTTATAAACTAGAACAGTAAGAATGACTAGAATAATTAAGTACTTCAGAGCTTAAACTATTCGTCGTATTTTAGCTAGTACAGGATTATTTGAGTACGCAATGTATTTGAATTTAGGAGTATTCAACTACTTGAATATTTGAGCTCATCAGAATTAAGTGTTTAGGGCTACATTTATCTGTATCACGTAAAATCTCTAGACGAATTTTGGTAATATATTGCACTAGACTCGGCTAACATCTACGATGTAAAATACAACACTATTTCTGATTTCACACTTGTGTGCTACTATAGTACTGAGCTCCTGGAAAAATAGAAAATTTTATTAAAGATTAATTACAAATTTTAATTTTAATTTATAAATATCCTCTTTTAATTATATCTAAACTTAGCGTATACCCGAGTCTTTGTTTTTTTCATACAAAGATACTTGCTCAGCCAGGCACGCTGCTGAATCTTTAAAGGCACAACATCTCAGGAAATCCAGAAATAGAGCCACTTACTTGAAGCAATGAAGTGAAAAAGTCCCTTGAGGGCAATTTATCACTCAATTGTTGTCAGCAGTTAGATACCAATATCTAGTTTACTAGATGCTTATTTATGCTGCAAATCCATTAGAGAAGTATCTTTTATCTCATACGGCCGAAAATAGGCACATCGATTGAGCAGACAGCAACAACGAAGTTAAACTGGACTCTCGGTCATATCCAGGAAAATTGCAATACTCCTTGGGGAGGGGAAAAAGCAATGGGTATGATTGCGAAGAGGTATATAACTAAAATTCCCTTTTGTGGACGTCCACCATAATCAATTATATCTCTTGGGCATGACAATAAATCACGAAATCACATTTTTTTTTAAATCCCAGTCTACCCTTCAATTCAAGTGAGTAAATACGTGCACAAAGGCAAATTGTTTGCCGTCTTGTTTTACGACATTTAGGGGATTATGGAAAGCAACCCATGTTACTTGGACGGTACACGATGATTTTCTCAAAAGCCTACCGTTATTGTGTTCTCAAATAATGTTTTTGATGGCATTTTTATTTGCATATCATCCAAAAAACCATTTACCAAACAAATAAAAATTCCAGAAAAGAAACCATACTTTTTTGCCCCAATAGGGTACTTTTGGGTGTCATTCAAAGGCGACTAGTCTGATTTTTGGTGTTAGAAGCGGAGTTGGAGGATTTTAAGATAGGCTCTTCTTGGCCTCGAATAAAATAACAAAACAAATATCAAGTGCACCTCAATTTAGTTTATGAGAACCACTTTATAACATTGAAGAACTCGGCACTTTCATCGGCTTGACAGAACTCTTTCTTAAATTGGACGCCGTTCTATGTTATGATCCTAGAACAAGCCAGATCCCTACATTCTTCCTTCTGCCTTGGGGGAGCAGCCAGAGCGGCTGAACTCTATAGTATCATTAGGATTACGGATCTCCGGGAATTATTGATGGGTATCATAACCATTTTAGTTGTATCCTTTCATGTGCCCTTGATAGAGCTATTCCCGAAAGCTCTCACCATATCAATTCCGAAATGGATTGTGGAATGTGTGCCAAGAGTCAGCCAATCCGGTATAAGATCCTCATCCTTATCCTTCGTCTGCACTCATATCCCATTATAATATCCTGTTGTAACCTAGAATCTAGCCCTAGAATGCGACAAAAGTAACGCATTTTGAATTCTATAAACCGAACAAAAGAAAATGTGAAGAAATCTCTAGAGGAGCAGAAACACTTCGGAATGCGGGAGTATCGGGAAATTTATTTGAAATGGCTGTGAAGATAGCTTCATGGATGTGGAAATAACTTTTAAAAGGGTTAAGAGGTCTAATCACGCAGGAGGCATAAAAAAAGAGGCTTCTTTTGGTGTCTTCTTCACTCATACCATAACTTTTGGGATTCCAGACTAGCAAAGAGAGGCGCGAGCGGAAGGAAATATAATTTTCCACAGGAAATACGGAAAGGTCGACTGAGTGTAATCGGAAGTGATGAAAAATGTAAGGGATGCTGAACGTGATGTCCATTCCCCCAATTTCTTTAAATCGATCAATATTGGACATCCAAGGTCATTCGGGGCGACACACTAGCATAGAATTTATACTAGAAAGAAATTGGCTCCAATGCCCTCGTCGTTTTCGTCTTCCTCAAGGGAAAATATTCTGGGGGCAGCATCCCTTGCCGAGAATTTTTCCAATTTGTGTCTATATTGTTCCTGTTCTGAATGGCTCCTTCCGGACACTTTGATATTTTATATACCGCTACCCCCCCCTCCTTCAGGAGTAACCCCGGTCCATAACGGACAAGGCCGTTCTACTTTATTAGGGGTAGGTGATGTAAACGTAGCTCTAAGGAGCGTATTTGTTTCATTATCGTGAAAAATGTGGAGCTTCCTTGATTGGCCAAACGAAAATTGTTTGCTTTGATTTAGAAGCACCATTCGAAAAGCAGCACCTTCCCCATTTTTTCCTTTTTTAAACGTACACTTTCGTCAGGAATTTTCTATAAATTATTTCGTAATTTTGAAGCTTACACAAACCATAATTTCAGCAGAATTTCAATTGGTCCCATTCAGTTTGGGTTTTACATTAAAGTAAAAATTCTTATTTACATATCTATACATTTTCTATGAAATTATTGTTTTATTTTATTAATTTTTATATACTGTTTAGAATATCGGGATTAAGCTTAAAATTAAAGCGGATAACAAACCAACTGCTGTGAGTTTTCTAAACTTACATAATTTCTAAATTGACTAACATATTCTTTCTATTGGAAAAAAAATTATTTAATATAAAATATGATATTTTAATAAATAAATAACAAATAAAACATCATATTTTAATAATTTTTAAAGCTTTAAAACCCGCAGACAAGCACGCATTAAATTGTATGTGCTCTATAAATTTTATTTTATTTATTTTATTTACTTTATTCATTTTATTTGTTTATTTATTTACTACTTGGTATGACATATTTTATATTTACGTGCGGAAAGAAGATAATTGAGATCTTAGATATCTTGTCTTTACCTCTGCTGTTTATAATATTTCTGTATACTTTATGACGATGGATGATTGGACAATTGTTGAATGCTGATTTGCGGCAAATATATGGTAATGATTGAATTTAACTGGTTGTGGTTGAACCATGAACGGTTGTAAGAATGATGATCCTACAACGGAATTACTCTTGTAATCACTAGTGAAATTTAGGATGGATTAATAATAAACTTTCCTTTTCCCATGTATGTACGAAAACTGCGGAAATTGAATCCATATTTATCAATTCCCTGAGTTGTAATTGAGCTTATCCCCTTTTATTCTCCCAACTACTTTTAGGACTAGGTGTTAACAGTTTTGGTTTATGAAAAAAACTTGTAAGTGATATGGGGCGAAAGGGTTTTGTCACTTTATATCTTCCTCTGCCCGGTTCTGGAATGAATACAATTTTGGACGTAGGTCAGATTCACGGAACATATCCATAGGCCAGAATCGACATAAACAAACTGGTCAGAAGATCTAAGATTAGGGGTTTAGATTCTTTGGGCTTGATAGGCTGAATACCGTACTTTCCAGGGAACTTATATAGCCCAGATAAGTCCTTGTTGATCACTGCTTTAAGCATATTCCAGAGTACTGTGAAATATGATCTTCGTTGTATGTAGTGAAAGTGTTTATGTTACTTTAAGGAAAAGCATACTACTTAAGCCTTCTGTTTATCTTAAAACCTTACGAGGTACATATTTATTTAACACAGCTTATCTATACTTAGTTTTCTGCAATAACTTTAATATGAGCGTATTTAAAACTTAAGCATTTTATTTGATAATACTCCTTATTGGACCAATTTTGTTTCGCCCAGTTGATGTAGTAGTCGTATTAATGTGTCTCACGGTTTGCATTATTTAAAATTTATTGATATGAGCTGCTGCATAGATCAACACAGATTGCATTACCATTTTATAAATAATCAGGTTGTTTTCTATTGTAAAGTGTGATTTCTTGTGGGTATAGGGTGACTATATATTTTTGCATTTTCCAAATTGTTTGTAGTATATGCTCTTTGACGATTAATTTTTTGTTCAAGGTACATTGCAAGATATTTTGTGCTTCTGAACCATTTAATGGGCTCTCTCATAATGTTTCAGACAAAATTTGTTCCTACCTCAATATATTTTTGGGTAAATTTAACAAAAGTAGGTGGATCATTCAGCGCGTACAAAATATCTTTAAATTATGTACATATGTATTGCATTAATAAATATTTAATACTGTCTACTATGTTTTATTATTTCTTACATAATTATGAAATTCCATGGCCTATAACTATTTTAAATTTTATTTAAATATTCTTAAATTATTTTCCCACTTAGACCATTGTAAAACGTTCTTATCCTTAATATTTAATAGGATTTTCCCCCATTGGATAATTTTATTAAATGTAAAAACAAAACTTAGAAGAAATTACACCCGAACACCTTTAACAGAAATTAGATCTGCTCTTGTATATTCTAAGTAAACAAATTCTTAGAAGCTTTTACCCCCTCGTGGATTCAGTGGATTGCTCTTATAAAGCGAAGTAGCTCCTCATGGAAAAATTTTAAATATCGTTCCATAGGGATAATCACGTCTTGAGCCATTTAACTTGAGTAAGTATTAGAAGGCCCTAGATTTCTTAAAAGCAATTTGATTTTCGTGGCGTTGAGCCGATTTGATTGGATCTAATCTATAAAGAACAATTGTTTGTCGATTGTTTTCAAGATTAATTCAATTAAACGTTTGAAGTGGGCCAGAGGTTTTCTAAATAAATACGCACTCTCTAAAGGTCGAATGAACCGTGTTATTTGAATTAGATATTAAAGTGATTTAACTGAAATAAATAAATAAATATGTTTGTGTATGTAATATTTACCTTTACAATTTTTTAAGTTTTTAAATAAAATTATTAATGCCAAAAAGAGTAAAGTAAATTTAAATTTTTAAACTTTATGTGTAACCAAACGAATACAAATTTTAATAAACACTCTTAACTTAATTTTAATGTGCAATATGTTCTTCCATTGCTTTTAAAACGCCCCCATAAAATGTTTAAAATCAGAACACATTATCCATTTTAATCCTTTTAGGGTATGAGCGCTCACGTCGTTCATTCTGAACATAATGAGCCTAGAATTTTCCGTTTGAGGTAATTTACAGGACACGTGGAATAACACCATGTTATATAGCTCCCAACCCGAAAAGAAAAAAATAAAATAAAATAAAGAGCAATCAGAAGAGCAGTTGCCATGGTTTAGAATCCTGCCGTGACGTTCGTCATTCACCATTTAGGGTACTTCCCCAAAATTAGAATCACTTAACGTCATCACCATCAAAGGTGCCGTCAAAAATTTTCAATTATTTTTCTACAGTCTTTGTATCGATGTTTTGTTAGAAAATTGAAGATTGTGATCCATGCTGGAGATGTGGATATTTCGCCTCTGATTAATGGCAAACATCGGCAATTTTATTGTGCCTTGTTAAATACCACAAAATTTGGAGTCTATCAAACTTCTGCACGTGACACGTGAACGATTTAGTGGCGCCCTTCGTGTGTCTGTTCGCGTGCTCAAACATAAATTGGCATTTTTTGTATTGTATTTGGATATCCTGCTGTTTTATGGAAAATTTTCGGTTTAACATCTAAAATCCATTGGTTGACTTTGATTGTAATTTTTTTAGAGGGATTAATGGTAGTTATATTTAGTAAATCTTACGTTAGGTATATGTGGTTATTACAATGAATTGCTTTTTATTGGTAATCGACTAATTTAATGGAGAGTTTGGTTTTATAAGATCTCATTTTTCTTTAAAATTACTTTTCTTGTAAGTTAAAATTTTATTTCATAGAATCATAAAATTACTCTTAGTTATTACGGAATGAAATTGATTTGCAATATAAGCATTGAAGCCCTTACTTCTTTTCAATTGCCCTATATTCATTCTATTTGCTTTAAAAATAATATTGTATGGTACAATAAAATAATAAACAAAAAGAGGTTAAAAAATGTATTCATCCATTCATATTTTAATTCGAAAAACTTACAAATTAAGTACAAAGTTGAGATTTTTGGGAAATAGAAATATATGAAATAAACCTTATTTGTTTTTCAGAAAATTGAGTTTAAAGTAATATTAAGTTAAGTTTTAAAATTAAAAATTTTTAAAAAACCTTGAGTTTCCAAAACGACGCACCATTTTTGCATATACAGTGACCCAAAAAAGTGTTGCAATATTTGCAACGATTCAGTTAAATATCAAAACCAAACAAAAGGACTACGCTCGTTTTAAATTTGAGCGATTGCAACAATTTTAAGTAAAAATAAAAACGCGCCGATTTGCGTCTGGATTAACTTTTATTTCCTATTAAATTTAATTTTTCAAACACTATAATTATTATTTGTACACAATCATTACCCAGTAATTACAATCTTTGTTGTAAATAAAAGAGAACATTAGTACAAATGAATTTTACTGTAGGTATTTCAAATTGTGTGAATAACGAAGAAAATTTCACAACAATCCTTTTGGTGTATATTATCCTTCCGAGGGCAAATAGGCGTTTTATTTCTTAACCTAGTCTCCTTTTAGCTTCCTATTATTTTATTATTTAGGTTTTCTCGAGGCCTTCAAAATAGGCGTTTGTTTCAGTGATGACGTCTTCATTCTACCCAAATCTCTTACCGCCCAGCCATTTCTTCAGGTTTGAAAATAAGAAATAGTCCCTGACTTATTAAACTATCGTCGTATAAATATTGTTTTAAAAATTATTTATACCACAGTCATTTTTAAAATTTTATGAGGAATTAAACTGTAAAATGATGGAACATCTCTTTGTTGGGATAGTGAAATCTTTAAATAAAATTTTCGCTAACGAATGACGCAAAAAGGTGACCTATATATTGTCGGTGTCATCATGACCCAGTTTATAATAAATGTAAAAATTTTTAATGTAGATCACGGATCACTTTTGTTCCGTGCGTAAAACTGAGATAAGGAAGTCGTTACTTTAACCATTACAACTGGCCATTAGGCAGCAGCGGAAAATCATTGTAATTTTCGCGCGTAAACAGTAATAAAAACTGAATGTAAATGGCAGGAAATTTAATTCAAATACAATTTAGCGTCTGCCCATCTTGTGATCCTTTTGAGGAAGAGCAAACCTTGTTAGCAAACATCAAACGTAATAAGTGCGGACGCAAGGACTCCTGCTGGAAGGGACATCCACTCCCGCTCAAAACTTTCTTATTATAAGTTCATTTACCTTGACAACATCCTGAAGTATCAGTGCGAACCACTCACCCATCAAATTTCCCATTAACTCTTTCGCTAAAGTGTCCTGCCTTTAACGCTTATACTCTCGTATATATATAAAAAAAAATTCCTTTTTTTATATCCACCGGTGGTGGTCCTTAAGTAGAAGTTCGTTAAACCCCGCAGTACTAAAGTCATTCAATTTCCCTTTGCAGATTACAGCGAACCGTACCCGTACCGCACTGCCCGGCGGCAGACAGATGTGGTCCCGAAGTATCCTTGTCAAGAAAACTTGATGAAATCCTTTTAATGGAAATGGCACAATGCTTCCACATCTTGGGCGGACGTACATCCGCGAAGGGACTACGCCACCATCAGAACTTTCTTCATCATTCCCTTCGTCGGAATCGTTGCGCCTTCGAGCGGAGCATAGAGGGAGTGGCTCCTTCTTCAGCATCTTTCGAACAAATCTTCCACAAGCCGCATTTCTCAGTTCGAATTGCTTTCAAGGACTTGGCGCAACAGTGTCCGGAGGCTCAACAAGTTCCAGCAGTAACATTCGCAGAAGGCGTCACAATATGAACGTCTCTGTCCAGCTGAAGACGATCAGTGAGAGTATCATTTTTAATCGAACATTTGCATTAAATTCGCGAAGTGGTGGTGGTTCGATTGTGGCCATGGTGGACCCTAGAGACAGTGCCCCAAGAAATTGCTCGAACGGAACGTCTTATGAGGACATTTCTGCCGGGTGTGCGGACTATACCAATTTCAACGTTAGCTTTACCCCATCCATGTCCCAAGTGTTGCTCGCCCCATCATCAACTGCGGCCCTGCCCTCGACATCGAGCTCATCGCCCTCCCCCACATCATCCGTCAGCAATTCGGGCACTACAAATGCCAGCGGCAATGGCACCGATGATGGAATCAACTCATTCTACTTCTACGAGGTAAGTGATTTTTCGACAACACTTGTCCCACGGGGGAGAGTCATAGCCCATAGGCTTCAGAAGCCAAAGGTTTCTTGATTAGATACTTGGGTAACCTGTTGAACCTGTCCAGACAGTGTTATCTTATCATAACTTATCTGGTTAGAGAGGTGTGATATACGATTTATACGAAAAATTCATCTAGATACATAAACCACTGATGATACGTCTAATATACTACGCTTGGGTAAAACCACAGAACACACGTAGGTTTAAGGAACCATTAACAATTCGATCAAATCGGTTGTCGTTACCCCATCGACTTGAAAGAGATGAGCAGGGGTTGTTTTTCTGCATGCAAAGCGAATGATTTTAAGGCGATTGGGTGTAAACACGAGAAACCTCTTCATGGAGACAATTTTCTTCTTAATTTATTCAAGCAGATAAGACATCCTATTTGGGCCTATTTTATTATACCAAGTTCAAGGTACATTGAACTGGTATCATTACTATATAAATAAAATCGTAACTGCTTTCTTGTCTGTGCGCGTATCACGCAAAAACTACTAAAGATATCAAGATGCGGTTTGTTTTAATTTCTTGGTAGGGGTCCAGTGCTGTATTTAGGCTATATTTAATTACAATATGCCCACAGGAAATCACTTAAATATATAGTGGAAGAAAAACATACATTTCGCTCGCACAACTTTGAGACAAAAGCCCCCTTTGAATTGTGAACTCAATGTAAAAATTCAGCGAACCAAAAAGTTCAAGTTCAAGTCAAATTTAAAAAAAAAATCAAAGGGATTCATAAACATTATTCATTATAAAAAGCAATAGCTGTTTTCACGGATACAGTAAGACATTAGAAGAGTATTAGGAATTAGAATTTCTAGATTGCCCCAATTGCGAATATCGTCATTTCTGCGACTAAGAGTCGATCTTACGAAAGCCTTTTTTGGGTAAAAATTTCTGAGTAAAGTTCCTGACAATCTAAATCTAAATTTATTTTAGTAACCCTTGTCTTCAATAAATTTTTTAGTTCAAAGTAGTTAAATAAGTCAATAAGTCGATTGGAGATCAAAATAATCCGATTAGATTTTTCTGTCCGACTTTTTTTTGTAAGATGAAAATCGAAGGCGGCAGAGTTGTTGATCATCCGCAGCAGTCTGGTAAAGGGTTCAAAGTGACTATAGTTAGTACGATGACCTTCAAGGCGAAAGGTAGTAAAAGATCTAACGTTACAGAGGTTAGTGTTAAAGGCAATCGATGGAACCGGCTAGGACTTGGTGCACGAAAGGTGCGTTTGCCTTCTATTAATAAACCACCAGAACTAGTTGAAGCGCTCATAAATGGAGATCATCCAAAATTTAAAGTTTTTCTTAACAAAATAAGTTCCTATAGCAGTGCTTTTCAAATGATTTCGTTCGGAGGAAATCAAATAATTGAAGGAGCATTTATACCAACTAGAAGTAAACTCATAGTAACAAAATTATAGAAAAATTTAATTGAGGCAGAGATTCTTACGGGATGCATCGCAGGGGAACTGTATTTATACCACATATACCACCAATTTCTAATAATTCCCCCTTAAACGCAGCGACAATTTCCTGTGAGCGTTTGTTATGCTATGACCATTAACAAATCTCAAGGACAAACGCTGAAAGCAGATAATGTGGATCCTAAGAATCTTATATTAGTTCTTAAACTAGTTTTATTTTTTAATTATCTATAGTTACCCATTTCGCAAAACTAAAATCAAATTGCCTAGATTTATACACATTTTGCGTCAAAAACTTAATCCAAACATTTCTACATTTCAAAGCTTTTATTTCGGATGGGTAAATATCATGGCAATTTGATGCATTTCTCTCAAATTTTAAAATCTTGATACACTTGTTGTTTTGTTAAATACAATTCAATCAAAAGTTTCCTATCTAAACTGAACCAAATAAGAAAATAAAAACAATACATCTAATATTTTAATAAATATTCACCAACAAGTTGCCATCGATTAATGGATTATGCGATTGCATTTTCTAAACACACCCGAATATTTAATTTATTTACTATAGAGGGGGTCCTGCAAAATGCCTGATAAGTTTTCATAGACTGCGAGGCCGGGTTGTAGCGAACGCGCTGATTCTGTCCTGTTTGTACTATTTGATTTAGTTGGACAAAATTCATACATATAAATATTGTAAAAAAAAATATCAAATTGCTTTAATTTCAGTCTACTTTAGGTCAGAAAATTATTCAAATAATTTTTTCAGTTAAATATTTTAAATTTGATGAAATAAATCGTGTAGGGCTTAAGGAGAGATAAAACAGAGATTTTTATTTATTAACATTTTCTACTTTTAAGTAATTCCTCTTGAACTGAACATTTTGTTTATATTGCTTAAATTTATATCGTTTTTTTTTATATGATACGGACATTTTAAAAATATTTTCCTTGTTTCAAGGTTGAAAAAAAGGAAAAAAATAAACAGGCTAACCTAATGATACAAGAACCCATCAACTTTGTCCTTAAAAAATAAATAAAAGCGTATAAATCTGTTGGATTGCCGCTTTTTTCATTGCTTCTTGAAAAATGAATTAAATAGCAATTCTCGTTGTCTTACGTACTTAGAGCGTTACATTTAAAGAAACGATGACGACAGTGTCTACCGGCACAAAATAATAAAATAGCAAAAAGTTCGCTGTGTCCGTAGAAACCTTAAGTGAAAGAATTACTTTAGTTACACAGAAGAGGCAACTGGCTTAATGTTTCCGCTGCAAATTGCCAAAAAAAAAGAAAAAAAAACGTCATGTCTTAAGAAACATTATCTCGCGGGGCATCCTTCAAGTTAAAATGGCACTTAAGGCGATTTAAATCTGAAAGTGACTACTAAGATAAAAAAAAAGACGAGATCTTTGTGGGCATAACGTCTCCCCGGGATGGTACCGTGAGAACTAAGAAGGATGATATGCTGGAAAATGTAAATATATTCCTGCTAATTCTGTCGTTTGTCAGCTTATTCATTTTTCAGGTCCATAAAGTTTCTCCATCAAAATTCGAAATGGTTTCTGTACGACGATAGTCCTCACCCCTTACATTGGTCTCGGCCAAGTTCTGTTTTTAGACAGCGAAAAGGATAAATTGAATAATTGACGAAACTCCACCCCAAGAGGATCCCTTTTGACGGTTAATTGCGAAAATTCCTTGGAAATCGCGATCTTGATATTTATTGCGAACTTGATGAAGGCCGATTCTTCGATGTTATTGGTTTCGTATTTAATTTACTTTTACAGCGTCCACATAGTTTATATAGTCTTAGAAGTGATTGGAACTCCTAGAAAACACCGACATATTTCGTATCCGAATCGAATGCCATCAACGATAACTTCGATTTTATTCCTAAGGGAAAATGAACATAAAACTTGAAGTATTTTCTTGCATTAATTTTGAGTTCGTTTACTTAAGACACATTCAATTTGGTCAATCTAGAAAAAAAAATTAAAAGTAAATAAGTATCAAGAAAAATTGAACGTTTTCGTAACGTTTCATCAATTTTCCTTTTTGGATTTTTCTTTAGAAAGAATAACTTTGATATTCAAAATGAATCTAAAACTTCCCTTTATGACCAAGTTTTCATGCAGATTATCTAATCAGTGCAACATATGTACAGCCATCGATATATTTATAAAGCTACTGTTACTATAGTTTTTCTGGGAATTAAATCTTAATAAATTAAAAAACTAGGACTTTTAAACAGGGAGATTTTTCAGAGAATTAACAGTCATCAGGAGTGTCATCAAAAATTACATAAATTTGCGCGAAAACTATAATAAAATAAAAAGATGTGGCAGGCAACCATTGGCATACCAAATAAAATAAAAGACTTATTAGATGTAAGGCTGTCATGGAGCATAAAGTTTTACTACAAATTTTCAAGGAATTAAATCTTCCTGTAACTGCCAGACATGTTAGTACGATTTTACATGGGATAGAAAACGTAAAGTGGAGAAAACAATTTAACGCCACCGAGAAACGAGGTTACATTTTTATAAAAAAATTTATGTCATTTATGGAATGGAAGAGCGTCATTTTTAGTGACGAACAAAAATTTAATCCTGATGGCCATGATGACGAACATAAGTCAACAAGGTCATTAAATATTTCCGCAATTTCAGTGGTAGTTCTGTTATTATCTGTTATTACTGCTGTTCATGTGTCTCAGTATGTAAAAAGGTAGATTCAAGACCAAAGCATCCCTTTATTTGACTGGACGTTCAGCAATTCTGAATTAAATCCAATAAAACATTTAGGGGGCATCATACTTAAACGACTTTATGCGAATAACAGAATTAAAAGACTCTATTCAGAAGGTGTGGTCTGAAATATTGGCAGAAGTCTTACAATAATTGGCGTTATCTATACCAAATATACTTTTTGATGTCATTAAGGTCAGAGGAGGACATACTCGTTATTAAGTTATATAAAAACCACAATATATACAGTGAATCAGAAATATATAGCAATGATGATGATTTTTGAAAATATCATGCAAAAATACGCTTGATTACAGAATAAAAAATCGTTTAGTTTTTATATTAAATTAAGAATAATTTTTTAAGAAAGACTTATTGCAACAATTATTTGTTTTGGTTTCAACGCAACTAATAGTTACAAGATAATTTCCCCACGTACCACTATAACATTCTTTATTCTTCGAGGTAAACTAGTAAAGATGCTCGTTTTTGTTAGTTCATCCTGCCTAATAGATCCCCGTGTACACTTCGGTCTTTCCTAAGCTCGTCTAAATTTATCGGTTCATTAGAAAAGGAATTTAACTTTCTTTTAAGTAAACCCTAAACGTACTCAATAATATTAAAGTCTGGGTATTGTGAGAGCCATTCTAGTACTAAAAAATCATTTTCCTTAAACAACTGCATGATTTTCCAGGCACAATGATTTGGGTCAATGTCTTGTTACAATATTATTTCAGGAGACAAGGTCTCTATAAAGTTGGTCTGTAATACATTCATATAATCGTCCACCTTCATTCGATTAGATATTCGATGAAGTATTCCCAGTTTTGAACCTTTCTTACATCTCCAGAGCATAATATTACCGTCAACGAATTTTATTGTTTTCTGTATACAGTGATTCTGAAGCCTTTCAGAAGGTTTACGCCAGACCCACTCACATTCGACACATGGGGACCTATTTATTTTAGTTTCTTCCCAGAATAGAATATTGTCCCAATTATCTAGTCCCTAATCAACATGTCCTTTTGCATAATTTAGACTGTTTGTTAAAATTGGCTTTTCTATTTTGGCCCGAATCGCAATTGCAGAGCATTACACACTGTTTCCGTGCAATATCTTTGAAATTTTATGTTAAAACAAGATGTTTATGCAACTGGACGACATTCTTCATTGTACCAGACTAAATATCAGTCATGCTAATTTGCGCTTATCACTTGGAGAAAGCAGTGGTTTTAGACCTCCTTTATTTTTCTCGCAATCAGGGAGACCTCTTTTTCATATTCTAGCTACAGTAGGATAATGTAAACCCACTCTCTTATAAATTTCCCAGCAGATCAATACCTTTTTATATAAAACACAATTAGCAATGTATGTAGCAAGCACTCTTATTTTCTTTAATTACATAGTTTCTCAAAAATTATAAATTCCTTTCAGAAATTTATGTTGCCAATGTTAAACCATCTTAGCAACAATATTTTTTCAGACTTTTTCGATTAGATACAAAGAGCTCTTCCGTGTTTTGAACTTTTCTTAGAAATCTATTCTTGTCTAAAACTTTTCAAAATTTCTCAAAGTTATCAACTTCTTAAAGGCAACAACCACCACCTACGGTGTATTTTTAAAACTCAAGTTCTAAGAGTTTAACGTCGCTTCTTTGAACTTCTTAATGTCCACCAACTCCCACCTGTCGAATCCTTTTTGACATCACACCTGTGAAAGTTGTTTAAAAACATGACATAGCTTCCCCTTGGGGTTAACTCTGACGCCATCCCCGCAACAGAACGACATTCTGTTCGTGTTCATGTTCACCCCTTGAACTTGGCCCCGAAAAATCGTTATTGCTTTTGATATGAAGTTAATCAGAAAGTTGTTGCCCGACACCTTCTTGGCCCATCCTGATGGAAATCTCTTGGCGCATTTTTTCTATGATTCCTTTAAGGTCTTGAACATCTTAAGATGTTCCCCTCGCCCGCCACCCTTCTTACACCCATTCCTGTACTCTTCACGTGACAAATTTGAAATCTTTGCAAGCAAACAGTTTGCTTAAGAGAAGGTGTTTTTTTCATGTCGCGCCTCTTAAGGACGTTGACACAGCCGGGTGTAGCTGATGGTAATATGCTCCACGTACGGGAAAAGGTGAAAAGGCGTAGAAGTGATTTCTTCTTTCGCTGGAATTAATTAAGGGGGACCCGAGTGTTCCAGAGACGTTTTAATGAGCTCATTCTAGCGGAGCACGTCGCCGTCTCGCGGCGGCGGGCATTCTCCTCATATGAGAGAAACAGCATTGAATTTCGTTTTAATGGAAAGCATCGTATTTTCGTATTCTGCTCGGGTCCTAGAGACGACTGCGTAGGGATTGAATGTCAATCTATTCGAGAAAATTTTATACCTTTTTATCTTTTGAATGTTTCCATGTAAACGAAAGTTGGGAGAATTTCCTCAAGATTCTGCCTAACCCCCCAAAACTGTCACAGGTAGGCGCATAGGTGTCGAAATGTAAGTGGGACCAGGATGAAACAGCTCCTGCCCAACAGAGTGAGGATGAGGGTCGTATTAATGGACCGATTTAGGTAGTAACAGGGTGACACATGAGAAAATTGCGAAATTTCATAGCTTCTAGCAAGCGTAGTAAATGTGCGTTGAGTTTAAGGATTTATATACAATTCTTTTTGTTTTCTTCCTTATATTTCCCTATTTTTTGCTTTCATCCACCTCCCTTAAACCTGCTAACTGACATCGACATTTATTACGTGAATTAAGTGCCACAGTTTCACTCGTAAATCAAATTCAGCGAGTTGAGCCACTAACTTACAAGCATAAATCGATCCTACGCGACCACTCGCCGACTTAAGAACAAAATTTTTTTCTTGAGGGCGATTGAAGGCCCAGGGACCGGGGTACTCTTTCAATTATTGCCCACCCGTGATCCACATAAATCATCGCCCTCAAGGCAATATCAACCAAAGAAAAAAAATATATATATTTTATTCTTCTTTCCACATTCGCAATTTTTACCGCCTTTTCAGAGATTTATTTTTTATATATTGTTGATATACGCCAACTTGAGACCAGAGGCAAACAAAATACAAAACATAAAACGGTTGGGTGTCTCCTTGAGACCGTTGAGTGGTTTTGTTGTCGCCTTAAAACATAATACCAAACTTTATGTCGTAAATCTCCCAGAAATTAATCTGTAACAGCCGCTCTATTGGGTATCTATGGCTTTTGTAAAATTTTCATAAAAGATATTCGAAAAGTTTCAATAAAACGCAAAAAGAGCGGCTTACCGAAGTGTCCCAATGGTCAATTCTTTGGCCAGTTTTATTTTCGCATTAAACATGCAAAGACATTTTTCTTAACACTTAAGTTTAGCTAGGATATAACACGTATGGAATAAAAGAAAAATTTCGCCTACGATACGTTTTACGGAAAAAAAAATAACTTTTTGTTCGCACATTTTTCGCTTGAATGTTTTATAAGTTAAGGCCGGATCTCCTATAGGGTGAAATACATAAAAGATTAAAGGTTAGAAGGGTTTTAGCCAGGCGGGACAGTCATGCGGTTGTCCTCTTGTGTCGAAACTACTTACAGGTCCTGAGGTATTTTTTTTTCCTATGGGAGGACAATGGCACGTGAACGTGGTGTACCTTTCCAGTTTCATTTCATGAATTGACATGGGGCTAATAGGCCGATGGGTAAAAGGGTTGTTTTCTAGGTAAACATTTGTTAAAGAACTCCTTTGATAGGATTTTTTTTTTCACATATACACGTATTTGATATTATTTTGTATGGTTACCATACAAGATACAAAATTTGTTTTTTAAATGAGTCCTTTAAGTAAGTGAACTAAGTAAATAAATATTTCTTGTATGTTTACTTTTTAATTACGTACAAAATATACTCATCAACTCTTGCTTCTAGGTATGGTATTTGGCATAGACTAAAAGGTTTGAAGGAAATACCAGAAAAACTATTTAAATCCTTTTTTGACCACGAAATTTTTTAAAATGTACCTCTGTAGGAAGGAGATAGTCCATCCATGATATCTTTTTAACCGAATGCTAATACTACGCCTGTATTAGGCCCAAAATTGTTGAAAACTTAACTCAAAGGCAACACTACGTCTATATGAGGTATACTATTTATTGGGCCCAAACTGGATCTAAACCGCAGCGTCTCTATAAGGCCCAAAATCTTTAAATCTTGGTTTTGTAGAATTTACCTCGCTTATAATTCACACTTGATCTTCAAACCAATTCGGAATTATTACTCGAGATATTACTTTCCATGTCATCGACTCCTCTTTTACTTTATATAAATGAGCCGTTTATTTGGAAAGTTGTGCAAATCAAAAATGTTATAAAAGAGATTTTTCTATATTCTTTTAAAGTAAAATCGTAATTTACTCTTTTATTACATATACGTTAACTATTTGATATTCCAAAATATCAATCTTTTTACGAAGCCTACAATATTTTAGGATTTGGTTCAACTTCTATGCATACGAAATCATCTGATATTATAAAATTTTTCTATATAACATCCAAAAATACCAAAGAAACTCTGAAAACAATGTCGCAAAAGATTCAAATAAATTCACATATTTTATCATGGTATCACTGCCACTTGAAAGCATCTCACAAAATCAATAATTACGAGCAACAATGGAGCAAGAGGTTGAAAAGAGTTGCGTTGCGGGAACGATTGCGTCTTATAAGACGATAGTGTGATGTGCTTCTTCTCCCCATGGAGCGACCTTAAGATGCTCAAATGCTAGAATGCATTGAAATCGAGTTTCTCGGATAATTTTTGTGATCACAAACGAATATTTTGAATTTTCAGCGGGAATAATGGTAGAGGAATACCTGCTCCTTTTGTGGGGGAATAGCAGTTTCTGAATTTGAGAGGAATCTATTTTAAGTGTGCACAGAATTTTGAAGGACTACACCTTGAGAGTGGGTAGTGTACCTTTTTGGTTCATAGGAACCTTCTCAGTCAAGGGAAAATTGCTCCGACAATCGTAAATTGGATTAAGTATCTTCTGCGACAAAAGCCGTCCAAGTGCTTTGTGCATCCCTCGAAGGTATGTATAAAATTTAGTATTATACATTGTTACTGGCGAAAATATGAAAGTCCTTCGAATTCTTTCGAAATTAGCAAAGGGAATGACATTGCATGACCATCCCTTGGGTACCCAATTCCGAACTGAATCTAGCCGGACACTGAAAATCATTTTTATGTATGTCCCCAAGAATCAGGGAATCGTCCAATTTGCTGGGATATATTTCCACTATCCGTTCGTATGCAATCGGATCTCAAACGTTCCTAAGATGGGGCGAATCTACTTTTTGGCCTTATCGAGGAGATCATCATCCGTAACCAAGTCCCCCTATAAAAGGTGATTACAAGAGGGACTTGCTGCCACCTCGGGTCCATGTCTCCGCTTCGTTAAGCGGCGCGCGTGAACTCCAACAGCGGTGCCCGCAAGAGTCTTTCGTACATTCCAGCCCCATGTAATCTCATGTTCACTTAAAATCTTGTTTTCTTGTAATTTCTCTCGTAGCCGTCTTATTTTTCTGTGTTTATCCAACCGTTTCCCCCGATTATCTCCAGTGGCATTATCTCGATGTCAACTTTTATGTTAGCTCTCTGCATTAAAACTGCTGCAGATTGGTCAGCTTCCGACTGAAAATTATCTGAAAACGTTGAACATAGGCGTGAGCAAGGTAACGTTATAAAGATACATGTTCAATACCTCGAATGTCGATGATCGGCAGGCACACGGCAGAAGAATCAACGTTTAAATGGTAACTGACTTTTTAACATCATGAATCTTGACATTCCTCTTGCACCATTCACTTCCATTTACGTGTAGCGCACGTGCGTTCTATGGAATTTTAACGATTTAGAGAATTTCAGAGTTTCTAGACTCAGTAAACTTTACTTTTATTTTTTTACCAGCATCATTTCCTTTCTAATTTTATATCACTCCAAAATAAGAAAGTGACTTTTTGCAGGGAAATTCGGTTAGATCACCTAAAGTATTTTTACTAAAATATACGAACTTGGTAAGATCAGTGTACTTACAGCCAGGAAATAGATAAATACGAATTTTAAACAATTCATTTTCAAAAATTTGATTATCAAAACTAACCATCAGTTGTTTGCAAGTTGTAAAGTCACTAAATTAATAAGATCATTTATGCAATAAGTGTAAAAACTTAAAAAAAAATATGAGTATAAATATTCTAAGTTCCATTTTGGAATTGCCATGATTTTTAATCCACCAAGCTCTTACCGGCTCCATTGACTCTACTAATTTCCTACATCACATCTCCATCAATACCAACCCTCGTATCGTTAGATCCTATCCAATCTTTCGCCTTGATACTTACCGCACCAACTACGGACACTTCGAACCCTTCACGAGAATGCTTCCCAAAGTTAGCGACTCTACCTTGATTTTCATTTTGATAGTCTTTATCCCTCAAGCGCTCCCTTTAACTGCCCCACCCTTCTTCTTAGAACTTATTTCTGTTTCTATCTATTAACCCTATTTCCCTATTCTTTCCCCTTCGTCTGCTTTCATTCTCGTTTCATTTATTCATTCTTGTCGTACTTCCATATTCCCTTATTTCTTTAGTCTTAGTGATAGTCTTTAAGCTTAGTTTTTAATTTACAACCCTAGTAAGGGTTAAACCTATCATTTACTCCACACTAAGAATAAAATCTGAAAAAATGAGTATAAATTACTTGGCAAATAGGCATTTTCTTCATCGGAGCAGTTTGTCTTGCTAAAATTTAATTTTAAAGTAATATTTAGTGCAATAGTGTTTTATGTACTATAAATATACAGTACAATTGTGTAAAATGATAGGATCATGGTACAAACTATTGGTTTATTCCTGCTTCTAGGTTCAATCAGTAGGGTAGGGTCTAAAATTTAACTCAAAAATTTTTCAGTTCAAGAAATTTACCATGGTTTGATTTATGAAAACAAAGTTAAATTATAAAACTATTTATGCTTTAAAATAAAAACCTTTTACTCGAATGTACGCCGCAATTCTACGGGGTAAAGAATTTTAATTAATTTGTTGTTTAGACGATTCCTCTATTTTTTGGTTCAAAGAATACGCAGTTCCTTTACAGTTTTTTGTTATATTCCAACCAATTTAGTATATGTTTTTGGCAACATGAGGACATGAGCATTATCCTGTTGGATTTTCCATAAATGGGAGAAGTTTGCGGTAGATCCATATAGCTGTATTGATCTGCAGACTTTCTAATCAACTAAGATATCCATGCGAAGATGTTCAGTCCCCAACTGTGATTTTTTTTTCTTCATTGCTTTACCATTGAAGATTGATATATGATGGATGTCAGGTAAACTTCGGATTGCAGTCGATGTACCTTAACCTGACTGTTGTGCATAAGCTTGGAGCAACTTATATTCGAAAAAATGATTTTCTTCCATTCATTGACAATAGCGACCGAAATGTTTTTACGTTAGGCAATTTGAATTAAAAATAATATCAAGAAGTTTTCGGGGCTACAAAATTCAAATCTACAATTCACAATGATAATAGAAAATTTTAAATTTCAAGAAATCCAACACCAAAATTGCAAGAGTTTCCTGTTTTCGCATCTACAAAAATTACTTACTAACTAGACCGTATTACTGAACTTTACGCGCACCGTGCGAAGCGGAATAAATTAGCTAATAATTGGATATATTCAAGTAAAATATGAAATTACTGTTTAAATAATATTTATTTTTTTAATTTACTCATATTTCATCGTTAAAAAGAAATAAAAATGTTCCTATCCCTTAGTATTAACTGAACTGTAAAGTTTTCCTTTACGGAAAAAAGTTTCAAAGTTTCACCACAAACTTGAGAATAAAAAGACATTGATAATTCAGCGAAAAAGCTTAATAATGCGGAACAACCTACAAAAAAAAAAAGGAAAAAACCAAAAATGGAAATTATCCCAGTTTCTCAGAGTACACCCAATGCCGGGAGGGTTATATAAATTTGTTCAAGAAACATTGAAAAGAAGGGAACTTTTCTATTTCGACCCCAACCAATTTGGCAAGAGATTCTAAGGAAATCATGAGTAAAAATTCCTTTAAGAAAACCAATCACAGTTTGGAATGTTTCGTTTCTATTAAAATGAAAAGATTTTTTTATTTTTTTTTTTTTGTGAAGGGATAATTTCCTGCGCCTTGCAGAAATTTACAAAAAGAGTCCAAGAATTTGAGGTGGGGTAAACTTTAATAAGAATTTACTTTTGTAAAATTACTTTGCGACAAACGGCAAGACTACGATGACGGGATGAGTTGTGGTGCCAAGGTTCTGTCTTGAAAGTATGAAACTTACCAAGACGTATAGACACATAAAAACGAGTTAAAACTTTCTACTGAATTGTAAATGCAAATTACGAAAAACAAAAAAAAAACAAAAATTCGACTTGGAAACTTTTCGCCTTGTCGTCTTGCCGGAGAAGTAATCAATTTCTTGGCCCCCAATTTAGAGTTATTGGACTCATGGGAATAGGTAAGAAAGCAGCGAAGAAGAAATTTAATTTAATTCAACCTGAAATCCCTTATTTTGGGAAATATATCATTAAAAATAAATCTTCTCTTTCCAATCCCACCAAAATAAAGACCCTAACAAGACAAACGGTGGGCAGTTTTAAAACTGAATCTTCCAATAATTCACCTTCTTCAATCGTCCAATAATTCCAATCTTCGGAACGGCGAGGCTTATACTAAAAACGTAAGGTGACGAAGTAATATCTCGATAACGTCTTTCTGTTATCAGTCTTAGACCTTTTTTTTTCAATCTAAACGAGCTTTTCTTGCCAACATCAAGGCAGACAGATAAAATCTTCATAAAATGTGCCGACATTCAATTCACTGGATCTCACGCACGAACATCCCTAAGATGGTCCATTCTTAAGATGCTGGAAATAAAAGGACAAGCATAGAAGCTCTACCGCAAAAATAACAACAATAAAAATGAAAAAGAGACTCAAAATTTCTAGCATTAGTAGCCTCCATTCAGTGAGGGGCTTTGCTTATTATAAATTTCTTCATTGGCTTTTCTTCGACACCACCACCCCACATCTTAACACCCGCCGTTGGCTTTTATGGAAAACAAAATTGCCGGAAAAAAGATTCGCCAATTATGGACAGATTACTTCAGCCGTAGGCCTTTATCAATTTATTTATCTATTTTTTTTTTCTGCCATTCCCACCTTTGGAGGGTTTGACACGAACATTTTTTCGTAATTTATGAAATTTCATAATTATGGAATAGCAGAGGTTCTACAAAACTTTGCTCAAATAAAGCAGAATTTTTTTAAAAGAATTATGTTCGAAAAAAAAGGCGTTTAATAATAATAGCCATCCCGTATTTCTTCCCGCATTCAAGAAAATCTCCCATAAATTTGACTAAGAAAATTTGCATGATCCTTTTTTTAGCCTATCGCCAGGCCGACTTTAGAGGCCCTTAAAGCCTACCCTAAGTTATTTAGAATGGCCGTGAAAATAATTTCATGCTTGAGGAGTGCCCGCTAACGTCGCGACGCCAGCGTAAAATTGCCACTCTATTCTTTGGCCCATTGGTCCTCATTACGAGTGCCATAAATATGAAAAACGAGAAGAAAAGTGAAATTTCAGCGAAAATTTTATGGATTTCTTTTCCAAGTCCAATTTTATCGTTGAACACATATTTTTCGATTCCAATAAAAGCTCTCTCTGAACGGTAGCAAATTAATTTTCAACAAAAAAAAAAACATATATTTATTTGTAGACAGGTCCTATACCAACCGTTTTCGTCGTCGTCGTCGTCGTCGTACTCGTTCTTATCGCAGTCGTTCCCCATAAACATAGACCACCCCCAAAAAAGAAGGAAAAATTTTCTGGTCGACCCTCGGGGGCATCATATTCAGCGAAATGTTTGCTTATGGTTTACATTTAAACAAATTTCATTATATATTTCATATAGGCGCATAAATATAAAAATTCTTCTGGATTCGGTAAAAACCTCGTACAATGGGCCTGCCACCCGGCGCGATTTACCGGGCCACTGGTGAGCTATTTTTGAGGGATTTTATTCCCCTTCGATTTTCAACCCCCCCCTGTTGACAGGCAGAAATGTGATCGAAATAAATAACAAAATGCAAACGTGTTTTTCCTTAGCACATACATCAAATCGGTCTATCGGATTCCATCGGGCCGATATGAAGACTTAGAATAGATTTAGTATCGACTACGTGGATAGAATGATCTGGTCGGGTGGTTTATAGGATTTTGTCAGGTGATTGGATTCAATGTCCGGATGCTAAAGTATATCAAATTCAATATTCTAAAGGAAGGCGGTAAGGGGAAGCTTTTGTTTTATTGAAAACAAACATTTTTGTTTAATGTTTTGAAAATTCCATACTGTTTCAACAAGTTAAAGCTCTTCTCTCATTTTATGTTATTTTAGAGTTTGTTTCATGGATTTTTTGTATAGACCTAAGAGTTAATAAAGTCTGTTAATCAAAATCAAAAACTTTTGTAAATATTTTGAACTCTGTCCGGTATATTTGGGATTAATCCTGACTAATTGACTAAAAATCCGCAGGTTGAGTGTGAGTTAGATTTGAAAGAAAAAAAAGAGAAATTCATAGATTGGATTTAATTACCTTAGTAGGTGTATATTTTTCAGACTAAATATCAACATAAGCTTAGTTATATCATCACCATTCAGAATTAAGAATACTCCCAGTTTAAATTTAAATTAAACATGTAAATGGAATAAAAATACAAGCATAATTTCTACAATAAATAAAAAAAGAGGAAAACCTTTTCTTTCGCTATTGAATAATTTTGCACACAACCTTCGGACGTGTAGATCTACATGACCTATAATGGAGCTAAAAAAAAAAATATTCTCAAATCCAAATAGCTTTGAAAATTTCCAGACAGGCCAACGAACCCATTCAAACATTTTAGAGAGTCTGCCACAAGAAAGGTCTGAATCGTGAGAATCTTGTCTAATTTCTTTGGTGGCTTAAGCTAAGAATTTCCACGCCTACTTCGATAAATTTAGCAGCGATTTTATCCTGAGGACATTTTGTCGAATTTGTCGTTTCAACCCTCGAAAAAGATTTTCAAGATTTCATTACACACCGTAATAAAATTTCTGAGGACGTTTACATCCAATGTATTTTCGGTCTCATCCCTTTAAACACTACTCCTACTTTCTCTCCTGGCAGCGTTAGAAGCCCGCAGGGACTTTTGGGGGTAAATAGTTTGAATTATATCCCGAGGGACTCCTTTTCGGTGTTTGATTGCAATTTAGCCAACCATTTCAGCTTGTTTCTGCCAATTTTGCGCTATAAAGTCGTTTTGCTACCACTCGAGATAAGCAAGCCATAAGGATTCGTTTTGTGGTAGGATTGAGAGCTAAAATACGATAAAGTGGCGGATATAAGGGTTCTGAAATTGTGATGCAGCCACCACATGGTGAAGCTTATGCTATGGGGCATCTGTGCAACTCCTTCGAACGATAAATCCATCCGAGGAAACTATCCATCACCGGTGAAGGTGATTCCGACAACATTTGTGCCAACCAGACGCTCTTTATTGCGTATAAAATTTGAAATTCGCGACAAATCAGACGTTGCCACCGCCGTAAGCCACCCACAAGAATTTCTTGGGCGCCGCAATGAGCCGGCATAATCAAGATTCACCAAAAGTCTCTAGTCCCATAAATTATGCTGCACGTGAATATTTTTTAAATAAATTTTTTTTCTTCATGAATTTCGCTTTATATCTAACTAAAATCGATGTCAGACAGGCTTAAATTAAAAGGGATTCTTTTTTGTACAATTAGAATTTTTTAAAATTCTACCCTTGTATTTACTCCTCTTTTTTGTATACCATAATTTAATATCCACCAATTCGTAAGGGTTTATTCTTAGTGCTATAACAAACCAACATTCAAATTTTAAAAATATCAATAAATAAAGTATGGAAAGTACGAAAAAAATATAGTTGACTTAACTATAAGCCAATCCAAAATTAATTATTAATAGGAATGATTTTCAGCCAACCACTGTTTAATACTTTTAACTAATTCAAAAATTTTGTATATACAATCTACAGTAGGGTCTTCTGGTAGGTCAGTTATTAGTGCGCTGGCCTACCATCCCAGAGGTTCTGGGTTCAAATTCTACTTATAACCATAATCTCCTGCGCTACGTGATGACACAATGGGCCAACAAATGGCCTAAGTGTACCTTTCTAGGCAACCACATCAACCTAACCTGACCTGCAATCTACGCTAAATTTTATAAAGAGGTAAAATTTGTAAGTTTGAATGTAGGAAGTAATCTCCGAAACTATTCATCGGATTCCAGAAATTCTTTCACCAATATTTAGAACGGACCTTCAGGGTGGACATAAATTATATATTATCCCATTGAAATAAAAGGGTTTTTCGTGGAGACCAATTTTGCAATGTAAGTTTACAAAAAAAAAAAGCGGTGGAGCGAATGCGTTTCTTACGAATGTTGTTTTAAAGGTGAAGCGGGCGCGGAGCAGGTTTATTGCGTTCGCCGGAACCCGGCGCTACGTTTTAAAAGGACCCGCAGTCTATGAAAACTCATCAGGCATTTTAAAGAACCCCCTGTATAGTAAATTCAATATTCGAAGTGTATTCGAATTGTTCTGATGTTTTACATTTTAAAATGTTTTATTATAAAATAATTGCATTAATAATTTTAGAAATTATAAACATCGCTATTCTAAATAGTCGAGCATGTACAAATATTTAGTTTTAATAATTTCCCTTTAGATTTAATGGAAATGTAAATTAATTTGACTACCTATGCATTTTCTTAGTAAAAGTCAATTCTATACAAAATATTTAAAGTTATTAAAGGTTTTTTCTCGGAGAATACGAATATATAAGCCTTTGAGAATTATAGTGGCGTAAATTAAACTTTTGAAAAGCTGAATTAAGACTAAAATCATATTACCTACCCACCACTCTGTTAAGTACCACATTCAAATTAGCTACAAGTCACTTTTAGAGCTACTGAAGGCATGATGTTATTATTGCATATTAAAGCGGCATATTGTTAAGAATGAAAATGGGTAAATTAGTTCATCACATATTTACTTTATTACTTATTGTGGCATATTAGAAAAGAATTTCTCATTATAATTACGTTTCCATGAAATAAAAATTGAAATTATACATGGTAAATTTGAGCTCCATCAAAGTCTTTTATGCTTAGGAAAATTCTATGAAAAAAATTTAAATTTAGTAACTAACTAATAATAAAAATACCGCTTGTATGAAATTTTTTATAAGGAGTCATTGTAAGAATGTGCGGATTTTAAGATTTTAAATATTAAACCCACAAGAAGACCAAGGTGGATCAAAATAAATCGTCAACAAATTCGTAGGGAACTATTGTATTACTCGTATATCCAAGAAAGAGACCTGTTACTGTGCTCAAGAAATAAGACATGTTTGATCTACTTTACCTATATATAAATGATATTTCTCATATTTCATTTAAAAAGTTATTTAAAAATTAACTCATTTAACTGAATTAATCCCGCCCTTGACTAAGAATGATAGCTAGCATTGCCAAATAATAAAAATATTGTTTATATTTGATTTCACCCCTCCTAGAATTGCTAATGGCACCAGAATGAAGATTCATCCAAAAGGCTCCAGAGCCCATAATTTATGATGATGCATTTATTCAATTTTGTTGTGACTTTTGCTTTTGGGAAATTAAATCGCTCTTTGGTGATCATCGCCACTCACAATTCAGCAAATGAGCATATTCCCAGATGATACCGGAAATCATCGGGGCTCCGGAGATTTGATTAATTACCACAAGCGATCTAAGCGATGTGATTAATGCGACGAAAGACCCATCCCAAATTGGCGCTGTTACAGTTCAATTCATTCGGGTCATAATGTCGATTTTCTGGACATACATGCGAATAAGGAAAAGGATTAGCTGGATCAAAGCCTGAGTGGATTGTCCTCGACCACTAATGGGGTAAACTGGTATGCTCCTAAAGTCCTGGTCAAGTGGAATTAATTTGCGGTCTGAATAGGATTTTAGGGAATTCAACGTGTAAATGGGACGTCCTGGTGGCTACTTGAACTAATTCCTCTATTTGTGAACGCCTACAAGTGGTTGCCTACTCAAAGGGAAGGGTCAAAATAATTCGATTGCACCCTAATGGGTGGTGATTTATTGGAAAAGTAATTTTTTATAGATTATAATGTACACCAAGTGAGTACGAGCGTATTTTTAGCTCTTAGCATCGTCACACAATTTACTTCTCCATCAGAGGAATAGATTTTACCATACCAGAATAAGCAGAACATCCTCTGAAAGGAGCAAAATTAAAATCCTCCCACTCGAATAACAGTACAGAAATACATCGCATCAGGTTACCACTGGGATCCTGCGTATAGTCCCACGTTGTGTATATTGCTCCTTCAATTTTCCCGCATCCAATAAACACTCTGCTGTTAAAAATATAGATAAAATATATTGTCGAACCATGTCAGCTGGGAGATTGCCTACTCCAACACTCAATAATCCCTTTATGGCTTATACAGCTGATTCGATGGGGGAGAGGATTCCGTAGACCCGTAAACCCTTATATTAAATATAATACCCGAAATTGATACGAAGAACAGAAGAGCTGTGCCAGTAAATTCTTAACCCAGCCCCCATCTTCAATTAGCAAAAGGAATTCTCATTCGGACTCTAAACTAAGCTGATTACAATCCAATTGACTTTTATCGAACCGAAGAGGATTCCTAAATATTTCTACCCTTCCATTTTAATCATTCTAAGAATTACGGTAGTAACCCCAGTTAGGGTAAACGATGACACAACCAATTTTCATACTTCGCACAAAAGCCATTCTCGAAGGATTATAGGGGGATTTGATTGATCGGCTGAAAGATGATCTAAATTTGATTGATTTATGTATATCGTGTAATAATATCGAAAATATTATAGTCAATGCTCATGCATTAAATGAAAGAAAAGTATAAGTATTTTAGTGTTATTTTTCAATATAGTCTCCCTTAAGCGAAATACATTTTTCACATTTGGCGTATAACGTCTCCTTTTCTTTGGCCTCAAAATGGCTTTCTACAGCCTCTTTCATTAAAATGAATCCAATCGACTGACATGATAACGTTTGTCCTTCAACAGTCAATTTTCTAATGACCTCATTATCAAAAGAAGGTTATATTTATACTACCAAAGAGTGTCGCAATTAGTACTAAGTTAACATAAGTAAGATAATGAGTTATCGCTAAGTATCTCGGGCCGCGGACTTATCACCCGCTCCTTTTAAAAGGTGGGAACAATACCTTTCAAGCAAGGATATGATGAGCAATTTATTATAATTCTATAAGATGTTATGGCGTTTTAATTGAAATTATTACACATTTATTAAGGAAAAATAACAATTTTAAGAATTCCGGGCTTAGCGCTATGATCTCTTCAGCAAAATTACTCAGTATCATCTGTAGAATACTTTCGTGCTATATGATCCAAAAATAAATCGCTCCATACAATTTGACCCGTCCTAATATATATGAATAGGACATTATACCTTTAATATGGATCTTCTAGAATGATAATGGCCCCAAACACAACGCAAAGGTCACAACCTATAGGTGGTACAAACGACAAAATATTGCGGTTTTGCTTTGTCCCTCTCAATCGCCAGATTTAAACTCGGAGGCCTCAGATAGCATAGCTTGTCGAGCAGTTTGGCTGTGATGTACTAAGTATACCATTCCGAGGATGTAAGTTCAATTCCCATATGAAAACTCTGGTTAAAAAAGTAAGCGAAGAAGGTGCGAAGATGTTCTAAAAAATTAAGGGCATGGAACCAAATACTAAAGCAATCAGATGATTCCTACCACTATATTTTCTATATTTATTTTTATTCTACTTTATTCATAAAAATATAGCTGTGTTATTTTTAAATATTTCGGAAAAAAATCGTTGTACTCTTATATTTATAATAAAATAATTATTCCTAAATATGCCCCTGACGAAAAATTCAATCGTTGTAAATATGCTTATTTTTTAAATAAACAGTACTCGAATATCACCTTAAAAGAATTACTTTCTTTTGATATTTGAAAGTAAAGCAGCAGTGGAGGTCTTTAAAATTTTTTAATTTAAAGTTAAGCAAAACGAATGAACATTTGCCTTGAACCGCTTTAACGCTAATGCGTCCAGGGTTTGAGTAAATTGCATCTTTTTAACCCAAAACTTTCATGACGAATTCTTCAACGGGCGAATTTTACAGCATTTCATTTACCTCGGAGCAAAATTTGACTGACCTTCGTGAAATGCTGGAAATTACCCGCTGCTTAATAGTCCGACTAAATTCGCAGATAATCCGTAAATTAAACGGAAAATTGAAATAAAAATTCCAGCAGATCTTTTGCCGGTTGTATGCAGCGTTGCTGGCATCTTAAGAAAGAATTTTATAGCTCCATGAAATGACATACGGATGACGCCTGAGGTGCTATTTTTCTCAGATTGGTGAAACATTTTCTTTTCTTTTTTTTTCGCAACGAGCCGTAAAACCTGCAACAGATAAAATCGTGGATGCGCGCCAAGCTGCACTTTGGTCGTTGTAGAGCAATGTAAGCAGATATCTTTTGGTTTTGGGTCATAAGAATGCATCCGGGTCCCTGTGCACGTCTGCATAAATCATCCCGAGGGAGTCAAACGCCGGAAAATGCGAAGAAGAGAGCTGTGTCAGACGAAGGTCATCGCTGAACCCACATCCTTCCCGAAAGTTACTATTATGGGGGTGCTCAACAAAAATATCTTTTCGATTAGGGATTAGGAGCCATTGATAAGATGTCCAGGAGCCGAGCACGACTGCTCGACACTAGGACCAGGGTCAGGTCGGAGACAAGGAAACGAACTGGATAATCCGCAAAATCACTCGTTCACGTCCGAACTGGACCACAGACTGGGGGAGATGAAAAGCCCGAAATGGCACATCTCAATGTAGGGTTTATGGGAATTGAAACTATCATGAGATGTATCCGGATGAATGTTACCAATTTCCGGCAATGGTTAGTCTGCCCTTCTGAGTGCCCTTCTTTAGTTGTAGGGAGTAAAACGACAAAAGGTACCTATTTCATAGGAATTAGGCAATCTTATCACGTCCCCGCTACCATAACACCCATTAAAATTTCAACAATTTTGGAACTGGCATTCATATTCATACCCTCGATTCATCTTACGAGTTGTCTCATATGCCCCCTTTGTTTACCTTCATAAATATTTATCAAATGCACTTCTGCCATCCCGGAATACAACAGAACTCTCTGGAATATTCTGGATAAATTTCATTCAGTGAATTGAATAAATCGTGATCTGTGTTCTCCTTTTCACAATCAAATCTCTCGTTGAAAGAGGACACGTTCCGCTTGTATACCCGCAGTATTCGAAATGAATAAAACCTCAATTCCATACACTCCGATCCCGTCTCTTAAAATTTCTGCCTGTTCCGAATGTTCGAATTATCGATGGATCCGTAAAATAATTTAAGCCCTGCATTCAAATGCCGTAAATAAAACGACATATTTCAGTACATTTTTTCTAGAATTTTGTTTGGATTTATATAAATTTTAAGTGAATTAGGATTTTGAAACGTGTATACATTTATAATATAAAAAATAATACGACTTTCATCGAAGAAATCAATAGACGTATTAATCTAACTAATTTTGTCGCGCCTTTTCTAAGCGATGATTTTCTTATATTGATTTTTTTGTTTAAATATTGAAGAAGTTTCTGATTAAAAAACTACATTTTAGGTCTTGCATTTTAATAACCTTAACATTCCCTTCCCACCATTAAAATTTACATCGTATCTACGAGAGTCGGTTAAAAAGTTTTGACCATGAGTATCTTTAAGTGTTACTAATGTCTCGCGCTTCATATCATTAATTGCTAATACCCTCGTAGTAGTACAAATACCGATTTTCATGTCATTAACATTATTACATTTTTATTAATTGAAACGTCTGAGTCATTCCCGCATTGTACGAAAACAGTCCTATTTTTGCAGGACAATGCGCTCATACACACTGCGCGAGTTGCAAGGGTTTGAAGAAATTAACCACTCTCCATACAGTCTAAACCTAGCCCACAGCCTTGTTTCCAATTTGAAAGAAACAAAACCTGCGAGGACGAAGATTTTTAATTAACGAACAAATTAAGGCGGCAGTAGACGACGATAGAGAATAGGTTAAAAGGCCTTTCTGACAAATGTAAAAAATGCATTAAAATAGATAGAGATTACATAGAAAAATAAATTTTTTATACCATTTCTCTCAGCATTTTTAATATCTTACGCTCCCGCCCTCGTATATCTTTTATGAAGCGAGCTTAAATTCGCATATTACCATGTTTTTTTTAACCACTTTAATATTTTTAATCGTGCGACCGATTTCTATATATGCATAAATCAAGAATATAAAAAATACAAAGAAACTTTAAAAAAATATCTCACTCAATTGCAATAATGATAAAATTCAATATTTAATTGCCCTAATTAATTTCAATTTTATTTATTATTTTCAGACAGAACAATTTGCCGTACTGTGGGTTCTATTCACAGTAATCGTTCTTGGTAACTCAGCTGTGCTAGTGACCTTATTCATGAACAAAAACAGAAAGTCTCGAATGAATTTTTTCATAAAACAGCTCGCTTTAGCAGGTAAAGTGTGAAACAATTACATAAAAAATGTATTAAACTCAATTATGCTTTTACAATTGTCCCCCTCTTCTATCTTTCAGATCTCTTTGTGGGCCTCTTAAATGTGCTCACTGATATTATTTGGCGGATAACGGTATCGTGGCGGGCAGGTAATTTAGCCTGCAAAATGATACGTTTCTTGCAAGTTTGTGTAACATACGCTTCCACCTATGTCCTAGTCGCACTAAGCATAGACCGATACGACGCTATCACACACCCAATGAACTTCTCAGGATCATGTAAGTACATATTATTTTCGTGCATAACCATTTTTTTTAAATTCTCATAAACCTTTCTAAAAAGATAAATACGAGATATAAAAATTTTTATTTTAACACATTCCCTGCCAGAATATTCAACAAAGCTTTCGTGTGACTTGCTGGTAAAAGTTCATTTGATAGGAGAGAGCTTTCATTTGTGTACCGTTTTCGGTACATGTGGCAGAGAACGTGTTAAAAAAGTAGGATCTTTTAAATGTGTACAGGTAACCCTTTTATAACGCGGTTTCTCTCTTAAACGATAAGAAAATTTTGGAATCCCTCGTATAAGACCGCAACCTACAACACGGTTTCGCTTTAACAGTACTGAAATTGCGGAAATGTGTAAATAAATGTGTAAAATTTAATTAAACACAAATAAAGTAAAATTTGGGCAATATCCGCATTATTTTGTAATTAAGACCTAAAATACAACCTTTGACTCAATGAAAATGAGAATGTTAATTAAGTGTTAAATGCGGTATTGCTCAATTTGAGCAAAATTCTAAATTGACCGCCTGCTGCTTCATAACTAAGTTATATTTTGAGCTTAAGTGTTCGATTGGTGGATTGCATAAAACTGTATATATTTTTTTAATTTTTATACTAACAATTTTTATTTGTGTTTGCGAACTTTAAACCATTTTCGTAATGCATCCCCATATTTTTTACTGGCTCCTAGTCTCCTCGGTTTCCCACAACACGACATTTTCTAGGAATCTATCTACCCCGTTATACATAAAAGGGTTACCTGTCGTCAAGTGTATTCACTCGACTATATAGGCTATTTTTTTATTTATACATTTATAAATTATTATACCCTTAGAATTTTGACCGAAGCCCTCATGATGTAGAATAGTTGCTTTTTAAATCCTGACAATTTAGTTTTGTGAAAATTAGGTATGCAGTAAATGGCAATTCTAGTCTTAATTTTAAAATTCATATCCCATAAAATAAGAAACATTTATAAAAAGAATCAGGATGGGTTTCTAATCTAAATCTTCATGACTTCAAAATTCAAATTTAAAATATTTAATTTGGATATTTTCTATTTACAGGGCGACGAGCACGTCGTTTAGTAATAAGTGCCTGGACAGTAAGTGCCATCTTTTCAGCTCCCATGCTCTTTCTTTATGAAGAAAGACTTATACAAGGTCAAAAGCAGTGCTGGATCGAGCTGGGGGACGCATGGAGATGGCAACTTTATATGAGCCTCGTTGCGGCCACCCTGTTCGCGTTTCCAGCCCTCATCATTTCGGCCTGTTACGCGATCATCGTCCGGACGATTTGGGTTAAGGGAGCCGTTTTCATTCCAACAGGTGAGTGCCACACTAAATCAAATCGCTAAAGTTTCAGGTGTTTCAGTTGTAAAAACTGCTCTCATTTGTCTCCGTTGCACTAATGAAGGTATCACCTTGAAGGACACAAAACAAGGGGCATCCGCAGTATGCACCAATTTATCTTTTTATATTAATTCAACTTTCAACCGTAAAAAGGTCGTAAATTTTAAAAACTTTTCACAAAAATGTTTAAGTTGAATTTTTATTTATACATAGTTTTAATATGAATGCTTTTCAGTTTGGATAGTAGGAAGACAGGAAGTAGTAGTTTGGTAGTAGGAAATCAAAAGCCAAAAACAAAGAATGCGATTAAACATTCTTTCACTTTTGTATGCCGAACAAAAGTTAAACTATTCGCAATATCTTATGAGAAAAAAACAACTTCTTTAACCAGATATAATATGAAATACAACGTTTTTAACCAACCTGTTGTAGGTATGAAATTGAGTAAAAATACTGGAGAAGGAACAATAAAATCAAATATTATCAAGTCTTCTATAGAAAACTTTTACTCTGGAACGAACAAAACTTTCCATAACTAAGCAATTTAAATTTAAATTTACTTTTTAATAAAATTAAACTTGAAAATCTCTATTAAGATTTATATAACTATGAATCTAACATTCTAGAAATGTACTGCAAAGAGGAAGAAAGTTTGTTCATATGTAAGAGGTAATCTCGGAAACTATTGCGCCGATTAAGATGAAATTTTACAAGTGTATTGTGAATGAGCTCTTGGTAATTGGACAAGGCAAGTGGACGGGGAGAAAAAAGAGAGGATGACGGACTATTAACATAGGAGTCTTTTGGGCTATACTTGTAGAATTCAAATATACTAAAATTCATGATGGCGGACCGAAAATGGCTACTAAAACAGTTAAACTTCAAGGGATTGCCGGGAAAATCGTCAATTGGGGTTTTTTGGAATGCTGATTTCGAATCTGTCATTAAACAATGAAAATTTCAAGGCAAGAGTTTTCTGTTTTTCCATCTATAAAAATTACTTAATACTAGCTAAACCGCATTACTGAACTTAATACGCACCGTGCGAAACCGAGTAAATCAACTTGTTTAAAATAAAAATAAATAAAATCTTAAATGATAAAATTTTCGTAGAATTAAGGCTCCAAATTCATCTAAATAAAGCCCATACTTTCACAATTTTGTAATGCTTTATGTACAATGTGCTTCCAAGAAAAATTTCTAGCTTATATCCTAAAAATGTTATTACAAATTTCATGTTTTTGCCTCTATCAAATGTTTCTTCGTATAAAAATATATTTAAAAATAAAAATTTCTTACCTTCAATTCTCGAATTTACAAAAAATACCTAAATTAATTTCATATCAATCCGAGTATAACCCTGGGTGTGGGGCTTCTTTGATATGCTTTGATTTTTTTTTTTATTTTTCTTATGTAGAAAGCAGTAGAACACTTATAAAACGTATGTCTTTAATCTATTCAATATCGTAACATATGTTTTATGTGAAATAATGTAGAAAATGTAGACTTTAAAAAGTTTCTTTTAAAACGTTGCTACCCCAAGTATTCCTTTTATGTAATTTTCATAATGATGTATTTTGAATTTACAAAATGTAAAATAAGCAAACTTTGCCTTTTTAAATATAACGATATAAATAAATAAAGTTTTAATAAATTCCATTCAGTACTCCATATAAATAACTTTTCTAATTTATTAAAACATATTTGTGAAGAAATTTAAATGTGGGTATCACAAAAAAATGTTCCCTTTACATCTTAGATATTCACAAAGAAATTAATAACAAGAGTTAATTAAACCACTGAAAATCCGCAACTGAGCGACACAGACGTGTGTCATGAAATTCAATGAAATTTAAAGCCGCCACCAAAAACTCGACTAAATTCCAAACCAATTTCAGAGTCAAACACTCCAATCTAATTACTCTAGACTCTAGACTAACAACCAAAAATTGCTCCCAGACGCAAGATACGCATATCTTTTTCCCAATCCTCAGAGTCTCACGGAACCCCCCAAAATTTTGGGGCGAAACGCGTAGTCCTTCCAGTTCGGTTGCTTGCACAGAGGGCGTATTATGTTCAGCCAATGTTAAACAAACCGTACGGGAGCATCTAATTAACGCATTAAAGAAATCAAAATCAAAAGTTCGAATATGTTTATGTATGCGCGCCCTGCATAATTCGAAGGCTTTTAGGGATAATTCAATTTTGAGCCCTATAATTGTCGCGCCAGTAATTTTCGAAAGCATTGCCGATGTACGAAATAAAATTAATTCAAATTTCTTTTCACAAAAAATTTTGTGTATTCGAATGGTTTTTGTTTTTATTGAATGCATTTATTTTATAAATATTTTCGTCATCGTATTTTTACAATAACGAACATCATTTATTCTGAAATTTAAATTTAATCGTTGAGTTGTTCGTTTTTATATTCGAATACAAGCGTTTTAAAAATCAGAACATTACCTTAAATTTGTGTAGTATTTTTTGATATGTGCTAAGGCTGCTATAAGTACGAAAGTTGTTTGATTTATAATAATAAAATTGTAAAAACGCCGTGTCTATACATAGAAAATATTTACAAAAACTGATAATGTAGTAAGGGTGGTAATATAGAAAGACTAACAAATACAAAAAGACCTATTTTTAAAAATGTAGTCTTTCTATTTGTCTGTTTGTACACGCTAATCTCCAAAACTACTGGATGGATTTTCATATGATTTTCACGCGTAACTTAAGCTTAGCTCAGAGCAGCAGCAGGTTTTATTTCATCGACATCGGTATAGTTAATAAATCTAAAATTCAGAATTTTTGTTTTAATCAAAACCTTAATTTATTTTTCTTTTTTTTTTCTCACAGAAAGAGCACGGTCTGGTGGCTTTATGAATCCAGCCAGCCGAAGAGCGAGTTCTCGAGGGATAATTCCACGAGCCAAAGTGAAGACAGTAAAAATGACTTTCGTTATTGTGATAGTGTTTGTCGTATGTTGGTCACCGTACATAATTTTCGATTTGCTCCAAGTATTTGGCCAAATCCCTCGGACACAGACGAATATTGCCATTGCCACATTTATCCAGAGTTTAGCACCCCTTAACTCTGCGGCGAACCCACTCATCTACTGCCTCTTCTCGACCCAAGTGTGTCGAACTCTCAAGTGAGTACGAAAATTCTACAAATTTGCTAACGAAATTATTATTTTGTTTTTTTTTTTTTATGTTGTTAAAATAATTTTAAGTCTTTTTTGCTACAGACGAGTACCACCGTTCCGATGGATTTTGACGGCATGTTGCTGCAAATCAAGAGGCCAAAATTCCACCCCAATCCGATGTACGACGGTGGGGCAACGATTGCATAATAGTTGCGATTCAATGCGAACCTTAACCACATCCCTTACTGTATCGCGTCGCTCAACAAATTGTATGCGTCCTGCCCGTGTTGTGATCGTCGAAAGACCAAAAACTATTTTAGCCATGTCCGAGGTATGATAGTAGCTAAATCGGTGTTCAAATTCTGTACCAAAACGAACGCTGAGTTTTTAGATTTAGACCTAAGTAATTAAACTGTGCCAAATGTTTTGTATTTTACATTTTATAAGGGACTCTGTAGACATAAGCCCGTTCTTAAGATTTTTGGAAAATTCCCCAAAAATATAAAAAGAAATTTTTCATAAAATTTATATTCGTACAATACAACCGTTGGTCATCTCAAAAATATGTCTAGATTTTTAACAGTTTTATAAGTACATTTTATAAATTGGCAAATCATTTCTATAGAATTTTTTCTATAGATTACGAGTTCCATCACATCACGTTTTCGAGAAAAATAGAATTAAAGAAATATAAAAGGACATATGAATTAATTCAGGAGCTTATAATGTTGCTCAAATGATAGTTGAAATCTTAAGGTATTATATAAAAATGCCAAAAAATTTAAAATATTTGAAATAATTCGTCAGTTTTACTTTTTTCCATAAACTGATTATTTCATACAATAGATGAAGAATAGGTGAAAAACTTTAACTTGAAACTTTAAGCTGTTTAAAAAGGTTTATAGAGATAAGTTGTATTCAATAGAGACGCATATAGGCAGAGACTTCTTTAAACCATGTTATAAACTTCTATCATGAACTTATATTTTATAATAATTTTTCAAATATGCCCAAGATACGGTTTTTTTTCAATTTTTCTCGAAATCGTGATGTTATGCAGAATTTTCATATACGAATTTCTAATCTACCAAAACTATCCTATAGAAATGCTATACCAATTCTTTTGATATATTATAAAAAATTAAAATTCGTTAACCAGTGCAATTGTTCTTTTGACATTGGTTTAGATAACTTTAAAAAATTGAATTTATAATTATTAATTTTTTGAGATATCACGGGTATTAACTATAGGTTCAGATGTTATAATTTCTGGAATATTAAGAAATAATTAAATACCCTTAAATACAAAATGTGTCCCATGTGCCCAAAACTTAAATATACGAAAATTTTATATAAGGTATAACCAAAATTAATTTTACATCCAATGATGTAAATTGTTAATATTTTTATATAGTTTATATTTTATGAAATTGACCCCTAGGTGTCATTAATTGTTTAACCAATATTCATAAAATAAGCAGTCATTAATTACAGGGAATTTTCCAAAATTAAAACTGTGCGAAAATATTCGAGACCCTCACTCTCAAAGTTGAAAGCAGGTGTACTCTACGGACTGACTAAGGTGTTAGATGAATTTTTTCTAAAATAAATTAATGAAATGTAGGCGTTTTTAAGCTTAAATGACGTAATTTATGATTAATTTTTGTCGCACCATCGATCTTGCAATTTTGCTGTGTACATTTTTGGCTATTGACTTAATTGTTTAGGTGTGCAGAAAATTATCACGTATACCTGACGTGTATAAATAAAATACGTGACTATTTTATGTGTGTACGCCACGTGTGATATACTCTATAACTGTAAAGAGAATTAATTAAGTAATTTATGCCACACCTACTTGTAAAATGTAACAAGAGATACAAATTGAATAAAACATTTCGAAAATTTCTTGATCAATTCGTAATTTACCTTTAATTTTTACCCCTAAAAAGGACTGAAGACTACACCCCCGCGATATTTTCACCTGAAAAATTTTGTTCTCCGGTCCGCATTCATCTGTCGTCCTTCTTAGGATCCCACCCTCTGAGACAATCCCTCCGGGGGAGATTTAATGGAAATGGTGTCACACTTTGACAAATTGTTTTCATGTTCCGCCCAGAAGCGTTGAAGTCAAGCGAGTGATATGCGAAAAGAACTTAAGCGCGGGAGCGTGTTTATGCCGGTGACTGCATCAAGTCCAACTCCCACACCTTTAAAGTCACACATGAGAAAAAAACATACCCCAGGTAAGTAAGATGATTTCGTCTTGTATCTGTGGTACGACACGAACAACAAAAAGCCAAAACCCCCACTAGGTGGGAAGATGACGATGACGAGGATGGCCGGAATTTTTATTTGATTTCATCCTGGAAAAGCACCTTCAGACAGCTTCACTAAGGGCTCCTGTTTTTCTCCTGAAGGTCGCTGCTTTTCCCTGATTTTCTGATTTATGGCTGCGGTTGAATGAAGTTCGGGAAATATTTTTCCGTGACTTGGTAGAAAAAAAAAATAAAAATATATTTTTTTTTGTTTGTTGCTCCTCCATTCAGAGGGCTGGGAAAATTCAGAGTGAGTCTCATTTTGGGGACATGTGGCCCCGCAGGTAAATGTTGGTAGACAACACAATTTTATACTACAAATGGGAATGTAATGTTTCCCATGATGCAGGAGATACCCTCCGGATTATGTGAGTGGGTATTGTTTTTTTTGGTATTTTAATAAAATCGTGTACATATCAAAAGCTGTTACCTTTTCAACGCCCACTTCTTTTTTTTTAGATACAAGGTTAACATTTGGGAAGGTCGCATCGAGTCTACTTAAATTTCTATCTCATTTTTGATAAAAGATGTTATGCAGAAATATGACTCACTATGGTTATTTCACCTCTATCCAATCAATTTTAAAAATATCTTCCAGGGATATATGTTTCCTTTGAAAAATATATTTTTCTTAAATAAAATTTTATTTTCAAGGCCTAAAGGTAGGGCTCCATCATGAAAGACGACCATCGTTGATTTAATTCAATTTTATGTTCAAAGTAATTTTTTGAATTCTTCCACAATTTCTTTGTAAATATTGCGAGTACAAATAAGTTTTGAGGGTTTTGTTTTTGTAACTTTAAAGCTTTATTCAGAGAAATTTATTTTATTATTTTATTTTACATTTTTTTTTTTAGAATTTAACTCTCAAATTGCTTTATTATTATTTTCGTGCACTCGGGAACTTAGCCCATATGACAACTTTCTTTGTTATTTTTACTTTTTTAACTAAAATTTTCATATGGTCGATCGAACCCACAATTTCGGAATGACATATACTTAGTAAATCACAGCCAAACCGCTAAGCCATGCCACCCGAAGCCCCTAGAGAAATTGGTACAATGTATTTTAATCAAAGTCCATCTTTAGCTCCGACATTTCCCCATTTTTCAGGCAGCATAGAGATACCTAGAGGTGATCGACGAATCGACCCAATTTTTGACTTGTTCTTAAGAAATGAAGTGCTGCTTAGCCAGGCCATGACCGGAAGGAGCAATATCTGCTAAATACGGCAGTTTGGGTAGGATACCCCATTTAAGTTCCTGTAAAGTTTCCTTGACGACTATTGCAACATATGGCCGAGCATCTCTTGGTTTGAGAGTTCATACGGAACCTATTTTTCTTGTTTTTTTCACTATACCCATTGCCTTGAATCAACACCTTATTTCCTTCCATATATCGCATTTTACAGCTTAATTATAATTTTAAAAAAGATGTAAATTTACAAATGATATCTCATTAAATAAGAAAATAAATTCTGAAAATATAGTTTTTCTCCTAGTATTACATCTTAAAATAAAGTTTATTTTTACCTGAAACATTTAAATCTAACATTGAATGAAATCAGAATAAAATATTTAAGTCTACCCAACAGTAGGTCATTAAAGCTAAATTTGTACATACGAGTATGACTTCTCTGACGCAATTCCTTTCATTTGTATCTCGTTTTCACTTAAATAAAATGCCTTTTCACTTGAAAATAATTTTGATTCGTCCTACATAATTTAAATACTGTGATATAGCCCCCTTTTAGCATTTGGCGATGTGGTCTCATAAATTTATCGCTTAGTTCACTTGTTAATGGCCTCATTTACCATTCAGACTGTCCATTAACCCCTAAGTGACCCGCCGATCTTTAGTAAAACATTTCTTACCAATTAAATGGGCAAACAGTTTTAGACTTGAATAAATAAATCCCCTCAAGTTCCGTCCGCCGAAAAGTGGGTAAGGTCGTCATCGTTGGCGTTGTTGTCGTTGTTGTCGTTGTTGTCGTTGTCATCGTCGACACTCGGAGACTTCTTGACAAAATTTTCCGCCCACTAAGTGCCTTTTAATGAAGTTGCCACAAACTGTCCTAAAGATTTGATTCCTTGGCTCCTTAACAAGCTGCTCCCATAAATCACTTTGAAGTCTACGCCCGCACAAATAGAGACAATTCACAGGAACCGCATTAAACATTAATTACATACAACTTCTTCATGTAATCGCCAGACTCAATGATACTTGAGACCTGCAATTCTTAATTTAAATTCAATGACAAACTCCTTAAGGGATTTCTTCATTTTAGCTTTAATCTTAGCACCTTCTTATCTGACAAGGTGGTATATAAAAACATTTTTCGTCTTATTAATTATATTAACCAAATTTAAATCTTTAAAATTTTTCATAAGAAAACGATTTTGAATTATTAGGGGCTATTGCGAGTATCACTTTTCAGTCGAATCGAAAGCCAAAATACTAAAACGATTTGCATTTTAGTTTTAAAGAGGTTATTTCGAATTCGATTCGAATGAAAAACAATCTTCACAATAGGCCCAATAGATTCGTTATAAAAATTTTCACTCTAAACTACTACCAGAGTAAAAATTTCGTCTATATTTGATCAGGTCTATATCAGGCCCAAAGTACGCTTACATTTACACCTAAAAATTTAGATTTACAGACCTAGCATTTCCAATAAGTAAGTTTGCAACAGCTCGAAGAGATGAACCTAAAGGGGGCCCATAGTTCGCTGAAGTATGTAGTAATGTTTTGTGGCCCGAAATAGTAAATTTTATATATATTTATTGGTAGTAGACGAATCCAAAAAATTTTCAGCATTTTGATCCGTGGCAATAGGCTAATTTCATCAGTCTAGATATACCTGCCATAGCACGATTGAGCGGATTCAACACCGGTCGATATATCTTTTTGGTTTAAAGACCAAGAATTATAAGCGAAGCAAACTCTACAACAACGAGTTTCAATAATTTTGGGTCATCTATAAATACTGCGGTTCAGATACGTTTTAAACGATTTTTACCTTGATATAGACCTCATATAGATGTAGTGTTGCATTTGAGTTAACTTTTCGCTTATTATAGGCGTCCGATATGCACCTCTAATAGGCCTATAGACGTCAAATAGACCCTCTAAAGCAAACATTTATAGCAATTTAATAAATTTTAGATTTTTTTACTACATCTTGCGATTTTATAAAATTTGTAAACACTAATTATAGTTAATTTAAATTCGAAGATAATCAGAGTAGTTATTAATAACTAAATAAAATAAATATAATAAATAAATAACATTCTCTCTCATCCTGAAGTCTACCAAAAATAAAAATTATATCTTACAAAAATTACAATTACTTTCTATCGTTAATGAATAGTGGGTATGGGGGGGTTTCGCTGGCCAAAGACTTTCTATGGGTGTAATAACATCGAGGACGTTGAAATCTGATGACGAAGCCCCTTTTTTTTCCTGGTAGAAGATAAAATGTTGTGATTTTCCAAGTTGTTCGCTTCTTTTTGTCCATCGAATTGGTTTCTCTGGGAGCCAATGAAAAGGCTCCTGTGAATCTAGTGAAAATGAGTCGACACAGATCGAAGTTTTACAGATAGCGCATTCAGAAATGGTCTTAGGGAAAAAAGATGGCAAATAAAATTTTAAGAGTTTCATCTGAAACTTTCTGCATCGAGGGGACATTTGAAGAGGATCGAATGGTTCTCTCATCTATAAGACGATTCTCTATCCTATAGAATTGTTAGATTCATTTGACAGTGCTTATTAAATTAATGATGCACTTCGTGAGCCATCCGAGTGTGTTAAAATTCACTTTTAAAACTTTTCAGACTTTGTGAAATCTTAAAAGAGTTCTCTGTCTAGTGAGAAAATAGAAAGTTTCAAAGAAGCACCAACGGCAATATCTTGTAACAAGTAATTTTTTTTTTTTTTGTTCTAGTTCAAAGTACAAAGCTAGAAAACTGAAAAAAACTGAAAATGTTCTCTAAATAATAATAATTTTTAAGAAAATCCACTGTTTTAAACCTATTAGTCAAGTCAAGCAATAAATCTAATTATAATTCAGTTAAAACGCTTATTTCCTTAAATTTCATACAATAGAAACGAAAATATTTTAATTTTTTTCAAAAGACCAATTCCACTTCGAAAATTCTTTGATAATCATTTATGGTACTAATACAAAAACACTAAGTTTCTAGATTACTAATTAGAAATTAGAAGTTATATTTACTTTTATTATACTAAGTCCATCTTCCCCTTTGAAAAAGAAACGAATATTTCACTGCAAACAGTGTACTTCTTTATTTTAAAGGAATTTCAGAGTATTGCTCAAATCTTAATATAATGAAAATTGCAAAACATTATAAAAGTATGATATTTTCCTTAATCAAATGAATTCACTCCCTTCAGCACGTGAGTACTTGAACAGGAAATTTTTAGTAAAACATTCACGTGCAGAAAAGACTGTTTCTTTGCAAATATTTTAAAAGGTATCTAAAATTAATTGCGAATTCTTAAAATGTGTTTAAAGCCACCCACTAGAAATGGTGGTAATTATTTTGAATGTAACGCCAATATTTTCCTTAATAGCACTTCGTGTTTTGGCCAAAAATAAACTCGGTACAGCGCGAAAGTGAATTACAATTAACAAAACAAACGTGTCCCACGTTCGCCGATATGAGAAAATTTTCTTAGTTTTCCTCCCCCTAAAAGGTGTTGCGAAATGTGAAATCGGTCGAATGGGGGTGAAAATGAGAATTTCAAGGAGAAAAACCACCCACGCAACCAGAACGGTTTCTTCAGCCTTCGTTTAGTATCCTTCTAATTTCCCTGCATAAGCAAATTTTACGTAGTTTATGTTTTTAATAGCTGCCAACGAATTCTACAGATCGCATCTATAAACAATGAAGGGGTAGATTGCAAGTGTTGTGCGGAGGGAGTACTTCTCGGTGTATACCCCTCCTGGGGAACATACTAAGAAATTCTGTAGACGAACTAAAGCTCCTTAAAGAAGGAACAGCAACAAAGAAAAGGACGACGATGAAGCAAAATCCACTACCAAACTCGGCTAGATACGACCGGTTAACGAGTTATCCCCAGATTTCTTTCGATTTATATAAAGTCGCTATTTTATCGTGTTTCCCCCCACCACTTCAAATTTCCATTACCCCACCGAAAACCTTCCTTTCCACAATTTGGCATCTCTACTTTTAGACTATTTATAATTTTGAAATTTCGACGATTTTCAGTCGTTATACGAAAGATAAACATCCTGCGCTGCATAGTCCAGGATACATGGAGTGAGTCAATTCAATTAAAGTTGGCCCATAAATAAGTTCACGTCCTGATCTGTCATATTTTTCGTGGAGGATTTATCCTTATCTAGTCCCTCCTTTTCCCGCCCCCGAATAATTCCCTATGTTTTAAGAACTCTGCAAGCAACAATAAGGAGGTGAAAAACTTTTAGAAATATACTCCACAGAATTGGAACAGTGGACCTCTCGAGGAGGAGATACAGGAGATAATAAATTAGAAGAGATATTTAAAAGTCTTCTATCGATTTGTAACCATTTCTTTTTATTGTTCACAGCTTTGCTCCACTTCTACGATTTTGATTGAATTTCTTTTAAGCAGCCACCCCAACCCAATTTTGTCTGGTTCTTTCTGCAAAGTTCAATTGAAAGTGTTTCAGACTTACGTAAAACTTAATAAAGAGACTCTCCTCTTTTTTACGATGTTTAAATATTTGCAAAACATTGAAATTTTTCGCATAATTCCATCCTTTTAGTGACCAATCCAATCCTGAAGGAGTCACTCAAAAATTTTACCTTAATTAAGCTAAGGAGCACAAAATTCACCCTAAACGACCGGTCCCCATATTCTTGAGAAGTCGACATTTTCAAGATGGAAAAAATAAATATTGTCTTAATCGATTTTCTTTCAGTGAATTTCGCTGGCTTTTGTTCTTTACACCCCAATCTAGGGTACAGGGTGTAGAACAGGGTGTTTAATAGCATTTTTGGGTATGTATACAACGTGAACCGAATAGACCCTCTAGCAATTTGTTGAATGTCTAGCATTCTATTACCTGACCCGAAAGCATTAAATTTTGTCATCACTGATTTTTGGTGAGCTTTGTAAATAGAACAACAAAAATATACCGCATTCAGGTCAGGTACATTCAAATTTTGGGATAATTTCCAGAAAATGTTCACAAGTTACACAAAAGTGACTTCAATTAGTCTTTGATTGTGTACATATACGGAAACTTGCCTTTAAGGTATTTTATTCAAACTTTTATTTATTTCTATGAGGTATACGCTTGCCCGGTCTTACTTTATTCAATGTATTTGATTATATTTTTTAAATTAAACTTAAATATTCAACAAAATATAGCTTATAAACGATTGTAAATTATAATTAGATTATTTACAACTACAGTTTGGAAAATGCAACAAAATGATCATATTGCACTTCTCACGAATCCCAAAACTCAAGAGTAAATAAGTAGAGGAAAATAATAACAACAACAACAACTATTGCATTCCAATTAAACTACATTTATATTGTAATTTAATGGATATAATTAATACAACTATACCTTTTACTAAAATTTATAGTTCTTTAACAAAATAAAATACATTTACACGAGTCATCGACACTGACCTCATATACAACGAAGCTTGTTTTAAGATCTCATTTGACCCTCTTCACATCTGGTGTACCAAGACCATCGGACTGCACAGGACTACTAACTGCATCACTTTGGTCATCGTCAAGGTGCCAAAAACCTTTTTCCAATTTATTAGCAAAATCTTCACTAATTGGATAGTACTGCCTAATGGTGGCCAAAATCTCCTTGAGACTTAGATCATGACTAATTTTTGCAATATCTTGTTGACTACCCTGTGAACTGATTGTTTCCTTTTTATCCTGAACAATTTTTGCATCTCCGCATCCTAAATTGGTATTTACTGGAATTGGAACTTTAGACGACGATTGCACATCTATTGTATGAACCTTTTGAGCATCACAATGTTTGGACGTTCCTCTTGGGATGCAAGGACACGTTTGAAGTGGACATGGTGGTGGATATTTTAATAAATCTTGAGCCATGTTCTGACCACATGAATAGTATCCATTGGCTAAATGTTCTGGACGTAAAAAGCCATTCATATGTTGGTAAAATATTTTATCATATTCCATTTTCATGCAAATGTACCGAAAATGTCGACTGTGCTCTTCACCGTAGTGCGTTAACTCTGAAGGACATAAAATTCTAATTAACTTTAAGAAAATTCCAGTAATCTTTAGATTTTGTTTTTAAGATCAGACAAAATAGCTGCATTAATATTTAAAACTGCTACAGACACAATCGCTGAACCACTAGCAAAAATAATAAATGAGGATCTCGAAGAAGAAAAGTTTTCAGACTGTTCCAACACCTCAATTATAGTTGCAATGTATAAGGAGATAAAAGTAATACAGGAAACTATAGACCACTAGTTTTAATAAGTTCGTTAAGTAAGATCTATGAAAAAGTTATATATAAGAGAAATGTGGAATTTATCAATAGAAACGGGGGATTTTATCCTAATCAATATGGTTTTCAAAGCGGAAGTAATACCACTGCAGGTATAATAACTAAATAATGTGAAGGCTTTGATACCGTGGATAATAAAAAATTATACAAAAGCTTAGAAGAACTAAGGTATTATATATGTGGAAAACCACTTCAGCTGTTAGGGTATTACCTATATAAAAAATCATTAAAACGAAATTAAACAGCATTTATGGCCAGGAAGAGCATATCAATATTGGCGTACCTCAAGGAACAATACTAGGACCATTACTGTATTTACTATATATAAATACTATTCAATTTGAAAACCTGAGCGCGAAGTTCTTTATACACGCAGACGATTCGTTATTAATGTATTTAAAATATTCGCCAAGTGAATTGAAAAGCAGCATTAATTAGTATCTCAAAAAATATAATCACATAATCAAACCACAATTAAGAACTTGCAAATTATATCGAGATTATTAAATAGATCCATAAAAGCAGTACTTAATCTTCGTCCGGCCACTTAAACTGCAATTCTATATGAAAGTCTAGACAAATTTAACCTGAAGCAATTAGTAGAAATTGAAAAGACTAAAGCCATCTACAACATCACAAAAAGACATATAAAATCGTCTATCAATTTAATATTGAGGACACAGATTCATGGATATAATAGAAGGGGAGCAATGATGGGATGTTATAATCTACCTGCACCAAGGAGTAATCGATTGAAAAATGATGCAATATATTCTTCAGTTTATTATTATAATAGTCTGCCACAAGAATTAAGAAATGCTTGCAGTATTTTTAAATTTAAAAGATTTTTATGAAAACTTTTGTTAAGTCAAAATATTAAGGAAAAGTATTAAAATTAAATAAAGGGACAATTAATAAAATTACTTAAATATGTGTGATACCCTATACCAAACCTTGTTTGACTGGGAAGCATAAAATTGAATTATATTTTTAATATTTAAAAAATTTGTTTTTCTTTTTTAGTTATTCAGATTATAGGATACGAAAAATGGATCCACAGAGTCTAAATTCTATTCCTAGGTAGTCTAGAATTAGGTTAATATTTCCAGAAATATGCTGAAAAGAACGACAATAAATCTATTATTATTATGAGAATCTATAACATGACCGAGTAATGATTTACATACATGAAAAGTAAAATCATGTGAAATTAATTTTGATTTATAAACGAATAAACAAATAGTAAAATTCCCTCATAAAACAATGTTTTATATATGTAGCAAATATTTCAAATTTTTGCCAAAAAAAGGTGGTATTCAATTCGATAAAATATGTTAAATTTTGTGTAAGTTTTAAAAAAATACTCAACTGTTATGGAGTTCGTTATACAAAGTGCTAAAGCTACTTCCAGTGTTAACCAATTTCGATGAAATATCCTCGATTCGCTTCAACACTCCTCTAAAATGATCATCGACTACTTCAGTTAGCTTTTTCTGGAATATTTATAACAATTTCAACGTAAAACCAATAAATTAACATTTAAAACAAATTCAAACCTCTACAATTTCAGTAACAGTCTCACGAATAATCTCAAAGAATCTTTCACCTTCATCCATTTTCTTATAAGCAGTCCTATTAAGACGATCATTTAGCATTAAAGTTGGCTTATTTACCGAGGATGCAGAATTTGGTCTTGCAGTGCAACGTAGGCCAAATGCACTCCGAGAAGTTTTCGCTTTAACCGGACAAACAGGCTTCACTGAAACCTTAACTGACCTTTTCTTACCATTGAGTTCTTTATACCTCTCTTCCAGCTCCTTTACGTATTTTTCATTAATCTGTTTTTGATTCCACGTATCACCCATGTGTAAACCTAAAGCACAATGGCTTTCATTGGGGGTTTTAGGAAAAGAGGAATGATGCTTTCGACCCATAACTTTTTCTGATATTATTCTCTTGATTCAATCTTAATTTATTTCTTTTGCCACAGAAGAGCTCGCTAATGAAATTAATTAATATCTAAATGGGCAGGAAAAAAGTTACAAAACAAAAAAAAATTGAAAAACTCTACTCTTTCTAATTTTACTATCCTAGATGGATAGCTGTCATAATCAAAAAATTTTATGAGTACGCTTACTTTGGTAGACGCCAGAAAGGTTATTTTATTTATGCGCTAGCTGATTTATCGGGTTTCGCACGGTGGACTTAAAGTTTAGTAATTGGATCTAGCTAATATTAAGTCATATTTGTACAAAAAAAGACACACACAATTTTTAAAAATGATCTTTTTGTATTCTGTTAGACTTTCTACATTACCCCCAATCACTGTTTGGTAAATATTTTCTATGTACGGACACCGGACACCATACAGGTTTAGTCAGAACAAGTGTCGCTTTATAAGACCCAAATAATTTTGAACTATTTATTTTCCAGAAATTATTAATTTACTATCTTAAAGTGTTCAGACAAATGTTAATTATTGTAAGAAAGTTCCACTGGATCCCCATTGCTTTTAATACAGGCCTTAAGTCCAATAGGAAATGCTTCACTAGCGGCACTATTCCATCCGGAATATCGGTCCACGTCTTTTCCAAAAACTTCATAAACTTTGCCAAATTCATCGGTTTGAGGGTTCTTTAGTTTACTAAGCATACCAAATGTACCTACATCGCCAAATAGAAAAATCTAGGGTATTTAGATCGGGGGAATATAAAGGCATTTCATTCTTGGTTATAAAAAAAGGCAAATTAGTTAAACATCACTCATGACCAATATGTACTTGATGTGAGTGCATTGCCCTTCTGAAACTCATTATTGTTGTTTGGGAAAAAACGGCGAGCGCAAAGCTTTAAATGGGTAGTCAACAACTTTTTGAAGGTAGTAGTCCTTATTAATTTGTACACCTTTTTTCGATGAAGAGCAAAGGAAATTTACCATACTTGGATATTCCATCTAATACCATAACGAATGCTGCTGATTGAGACTTGCTTACAGCTCTTTTTAATCCGGAGGCAGCCTGTCTTTAAACTCCATACATTTGGTTATTATGAACATTAAAGCTGCTTTGGAGCACAAACAATTTTTCATCCGAAAAAATAATATTACCCGAAACGTGCTCCTGAACCAAGGACTTCCACCTTCTTACCCTTTCTTTCTAATATTTTTCAGGACCCTTACTTTCTTTTAAAGCCTTTAACCGTCTTTTCTTAATGCGTGGGAGACGTTTAGCTGACTAATGTTTAAATTTTTCGCTAGTTCATTTATTGAACTTTCCGGATTTCATCGAACTCGTACGCGCAACAGTTTTAGAAATATCCGAGATCTTGCTGTACGTTTAGCACCACCTTTTTTTTATTGTTTTGTAACTACCCATTTCTCTATGCCTTTTAAATGTCCTTTCAATAAATCTCTTGAGCGGACACTAGGACATTAGTTCTAATAGAATAACAGGCTAACTATTTAATTAAACTAAATCTTTACAGTATTCATTATATTGAAATTGTCTTTCGGTATCATAAAAAATTGTATAATTAAGTACCTCTTGTCTCGGTCAAAAGTAAAAATTCATATTTTTATAATTTAGAAAAATATTTTATTAGCGAAAAACATTTTTACACTATCTATAATATAATACAATTTCTCACTCATACAGTAATTACGCGACTAACTTAAAATAGGTTCTTTTGTATCTTTCACCTCATACGCTCTGATAATACTCTCTCGTTCCTTGATATCGGGCTGAACACTTAGGTATTTTCGGGGTTTTATAAATTTCCGAATAAATGGAGTAATAAGACTTGGATCAACATCGCTTGAATCGTGCCTTCCAAAAGCAAAAGATGCTAGCAACGCTACAACAACAGTCACAATAGCACCGAATCCTGTGTGCCACAGGAAAGACAAATGATGCAGTGATTTGTCAGGTATACTGAAAATAAATAAAATAGTTATAAGTACAACATAATCGAAAAAGATTTGCTCAAACTTGTTGGACTTTTATATAACTAAAAGTCTAATAATGTTTAACTTTAAATATAAAAATACTTACTCTTCCAATGTATCCATTACAGTGTTATTTAGCACAGGGGTTAAACTATTATTAAAAAACGAATATGTGCAACCTTCTGTACTAACTGGTTTTACTGGAAATTTAAAGGTACCCAAATAAATTTCATATTGAGATTTAAAGCAGATCCAACCCATAACTAGGAAACCCGCAAAACTTCCTGTTAATGCGCTCTAAAAAAAAATATATGTAGAGGGTTATCATAAAAAATAACTACATTTAACTCCTAATAATACGCACCATTGAATTTACCCAAGGAATACAAGTGCCAAGAAGGAAAATTCCAAGAAGTGGCCCATTAGATACAGCACCAAGAGATGCAGATAACTGAAGTACCATTCCAAGTTTCTCAACAACAAATACCAATCCGACGCATAATGCTCCAAAAATTAAAACAACAGATCTCATTAGGATCGAAGTTTGTCTTTCAGTAAGTGGTTGATTTAAGTATGGCTTTACAAAATCCTCTAAAATCACAGCAGACAAGGAATTGAGTCCAGTCGATAGAGAACTTAGTGCAGCACTAAAAACTCCAGCTACAAACATTCCAGGAGCTCCTGGGAAAACACCTAAAATATCCATCACGAGCAATGGAACTAATTGATCATGGGCTTTGACTAGCTAAAAGTATTGTGTAAAAAGTATAAATTAAAAATTTAAATATAAATTTCACTATATAATAATGTAAAAAAAACTGATTATTTTATATTTAGACAAATTCTAAAAAAATAATCAATTAATTAAAAATTTAATAGTACCTGTGTAGTAACTGGATCACATTTGTGGTATGTTGCAAATATTAAAAGTCCATTATACATGCAAATTGCCAGTAAGAAACTTACACCAAACATAAAAATAATTAGCGATTGCCTTGCAGCTTTTAAAGTTGGAAGGGCAAGGAAACGTTGCACCATAACCTGATTACATGATGTCGATTGAAGCCAGTGCATATAGCCTCCAATAAAAATTGCTAAACTTGATACACGAACAGTTGGATCCCAGGTAAATCTGTAGATGATGTAACACTTAGAAAAAAAAAGCAATACATATAAATTTAAAATAATACTTACTCTGGCTGTTCTAAGCGACCACTATCCGCATTTCGTCGCAATACCTCTCCTAGACCCCCAACATCCATTGTACCCTTTATTGCTACTAAAAGAATAGCTCCAACCATAACAAAACTTTGTATCACATCGGTCCATACGACTGCTTTTAATCCTCCCTATGTTAAATTAAATTATTACCATTTAAAATTATAATTAACAATTAAATTATCTTACCACACAAGTATAGAATATGCATACAATGCAAACAATTGGAGTAATGATATGAATATTAACACCAGTTACTATAAAACAAAAATAGTACATAAATTAATTGTTATAGTAAATGATTAATTGATTTTTTTTTTAAATACTAACATACCTTGATTAAAAGCAAGTGCTGGAACATATATAACAATTGGAAGCCAAAGGATCTGGAAATTAACAATAAATCTGAATATAAATTTTTAAAAATTTTAAAAATTTAACTCACCGTTCCTACAACAAACAGAACAGAACCAAACAAACGTATCCTTTTGTCGAATCGTAATTCAAAGTACTGAAAATAAAATGCATACATTTAAGCAAAAACATTTCATTTTATTCGAATAGTAAGTAAAATCGAATTCAAATTATTTCAACCATTTAAAAAAATTATTATTCAACTAAGATTGAGAGTTTAAAAATAAATTCTAAAGTAAGTTTTGCAAAAATCTATCTATCTGCTATCTATTTATTATTTTTATTATTAAAATTAGAAATCAGGAGGTAGGGGTAACTGAAAATCTAACTTCCATTTAAGAACTATTTCCCCCAAAAAAATTTCGTAACAAGTTTTATCCTTTTTCGGTTACTTTGGACTTTAATTTTCGAATAAATTGTTTAATTTCAAGAAAACTATTAAATCCAGGCGGTTATCTAATCTAGTGGTTTTATTGATAAAGGATACTTCCCACGCGTAGTAATCGTAGTGAAACCCTCTTCAATATTAAGAGAACCCTTTCGTAAAATTGGAAAAGAATTGTTATTGGTCCCATTAAACTGTACGGTATGCTCCTATAGACTAAGAAAAGTAACAAAATCCATTCACCCATAGGGAAATAATTGTCTTCCGTCCCAGACATACCCATCCGTCTAAAGGAGCAAATCACGAAAAAGAAAAGAAGTTTCCCATATCCCGAAAGAAAAAAAAAGATAAAATCACCGCAGACGATTTCCATATTTCAGTCGGCAAACTCAGCGAAAATGGCCAAAAAAGTGAAAGTCCAAATTGATAGCCCTGTTTTTTTTTTTCATCGTCAGATATAAGACAATTTGACTACTTGCGAACTTACCTCATATGTAGACGTCAGCTGAAGATTATGGAATACCGGCAAAAATAGATAAAATGACGTTATACCACATAAGAAAACCGCCACCAGGATGAATGCGAACTGTGTCCCATAGACGTACATTTCGGTCGAGGTACCAAGCAATGATATGCCCGAGATGTAACTGCAAGTAAACGAGGAAAAATTTAATAAAATCATTCTAAGGTCTCGTCCCGAAGTGACAATTGGACATAAAACACAAAACTAGAAAAAAAGCGACCAAATTGGACTATATGTTGGACAAGTAGACAAAGAGCCCGTCGCTGGCTCTGATAAGGCAAATTTAATGGACTGTGTGCAGACTGGAGACGAATCTTGAATACGATTTTTTGTTCCGGGAGTTTGGGGACTATCATCACATACGAGAAGATTTCGAGCCGCCAGACGACCTCCTTAAGGAAAAACCCCAAAAGAGTCGCCGTCTACGGTAATAAACAAAATACTCAATTGGCTGGAATGATTTACTAAGCCGTTGGAGCACTACTTTACTTTCGCCCCAAGGGGTGGATTCCCGGAGAACCACAATTTAAGCGGCTCCTTGAATTGATTACCTGGACGCCGCCAACTCTAATGCAGCTAATTGTCCACGAGGGCGAAAAGTTTTTGCCCTCTAACGAATTCTCATCGAATGTTGTAGCCTTTCCAGAGAACAGAACGATGAATAGACGATGCAATTTGGCCTAATGGGGTTGACTATAATTTGAGGACAATGAAAATGAACGTTATCGGCCGTAACAATCTTACACAGATTTTTATTACTTTTGAAAAGTTTTCACGTTCCTTGAGTGGCCCAAGTACATAAATTTTTCGTCTGGGTCATCTTATCACGTCGGAATAACATAGTTTCTAAATTCGATCAGAGTTATCCCTGAACTTCTTCTATCTGATTTGATAATGGGCCAAATGATAATTTACTCGCAGAAAATATCTTCCCATCAATGAAAAGACCACTGTATTTCCGATAACTCGAAATTTTTTGTATTCGTTAGATATCACAGCAAAAGTTTTGATTAGTTGATTCATTCTTATTTTAAATTCCCCTCTGCTTTTTGTTTCAATAATTCGGCATTAATATAAATAGACTTTATGATGAAATATAAAAATCTTTAGAATTTTGACTACTATTAGAAAAAAATATACTCCTTGAAATACTCAGCGTTTTTTAAAATTAATTGTGGAAAGAGTTCGATAAAATTAATCATCCGTTGGCAGGTATTATAAAATAATTTTTGTAATATACCATGATTTCATTTTTAGGGTAGAAACAAGTTAAGAGGTTCATCATCCAAGATTATAACGTCCTCAAATTATTTAAGAACAAACCCAAATAAAATTTCTGAGGAGCTTCTATAAAATGTTTTGTACCTATGCCACTGAAGTAGTCACATTTACAAAATTTATTAAATTAAATTGGGATTGAACGTCTTTCTCATAAATATCTTTAAATGAAATCCTCTACGTGATAACACGTGGAATATAATTCAGATTTTCTTAATGGATGGCACCCACGTGTTTTCAAACTTGTTGACAAAAATCAGTCAGATAATTGTTCAATCTTATCAGAGCCCAAATAGATTTTTTTCTGATGAAGTATGGCATTCGTATGCTTACTGTGATTCTTCGTCGAATGTTTTCGTCTAGCAATATGTTTACCAGGACTAACGCACGTGGACCATGTAATTGATGTTTTTTCCAAGATCTACCTCATGAAGGTTACGCTAATTTCGTTTCCAATTGAAAGTAGAATTTTTATTTTCCCTCTTCTCCCATAACAAGAAATATTTTATTGATTCTTACAATCTGCCCCATTGCCCCAGATTTACGTGATCGCTGTGACTTGAATTGAAGCAAACATATAAAGCAGGATGAGGAAATTGATTTTATAGCTTGAAGCTTGTGGAAAACTCCAACGACATTGTTTCTAATTTAAGAAGGTATGAAACTAAACTTAGATAGCCTTAAAAGTAAACGTTAACTAACTATTTACACAAGTTCACCTTAGATTCAATTTTCAGAAAACGTTACGTCAAAGAGACAAAGTCGATCTTAAATTTTACTTATCGATGTAGCTCGTTTTTAAAACATATTTGCCTTCCTTTATTTTTATGACCTCTGTGTAAATTTTATTTTAATCTTTTGCAAATATTTAATGAAATCTAGGCGGCTGCCGTACTGTATACTGATTATAAATTTTAATATTAAATTCACTTAATTTGAGACTTTATGACTAATTAAATGAATGATAATAAACATTTTGTAGACCTTTTTCTCTCTGGCATTTAAATGAATTGTACACAAAATTTTGTTGAGTATTAGGAAAATTTATTGCTTTTTAAATGTAACTTTGATATAAGGAAAAACAATAACCAGTTTTATGTAGAATTTTTAGGATTTTTCTAAAAGTAATATGTGTTTTAATACTAAGACTCTTAAGGGCGAAAATCAAACAAAACACCAAAGAAATTGAAAAACGAACTTTTGAATTGAATGTAAAATCAAAGGAGCATAAAATTTATTAAAATCAACTTTTACTAATAACTTTTAAAAAAATCAACTATAGATAGAATTTTCTCGAGATCTCAAACTTAATTTGTCCTAAAGTACCTATACAAATATCAGAAAAATACCAAAAATGAATGTGTTTTAATTAGTTAAAAGCCTGAACAAAAGGTGAAAATATTAAGTCATAAAAATTAATTCGTATATCCCATCGACTGTCGAAAAATATACCTTTTATTTTCGTGTTTTAAGACCTTTATTGAATTAAACTCTTGTTTATGAATAGTCGTAAACATGCAAAAATCTAAAAACTCGCTAATTAATTGCTTAAGTGTTTTTCATGCCTGGTGCCAAAAATAAAATTTCCACAATTTTCATTTTTTCAGGACTTTGATTAAATTACATGAAGTGATGAGATGATTGACTTTTACCTTTATATAAATTTAAATTCGTGGAAAAGTAGACCGGCACAAAAAACCCTTTTTCCACACTGTAAAACCTTTAGGTATGAAATTAGATAAAAGAAAATGACGAGACAGCGAACCAATTAAGAACAATTTGTAGAAAATTCAAACTAAAATATTCGTAAGGGTACCGGAACTTGTTACGTTCGTAAGGCCCTAAAGGCAACAAAAAGAGAAACTGCAATTAGCCGCTTGATAAGACAGACATAAAAACAAGCCCCAAGCTTGTCATTTCATCCCTCGTCCCGCACTGTCCGACAGCCCTCTCCCGATTCAAAAAAATCTCCCGACCCAAAGTCACGTTTACTTTGTCCGATTTCGCTCGTTTCGTTAATTAGCAAGTTTGCTCGTCATTCTTGGCAATGAACAAAACAATTTGATAGAATTAACGAATTACTTGAGTTTATTAATTACTTAAAGGCATTCTGATTGGTATGCCGGGAAATTGGGTCTTCAGCTTGTCGAAAAGATTGTTTTCGCAATTTTCGGCTACTTATTAGAAACTAGGTACCTGTGGAAGGTGATAGGTGATTTATTAAGCCTTTGGGTAATGACTAATGCAGGGATGATTTATATGTGAATTTCAAATTCAATTCATTTCTTGTTTGCTATTTTTCACTACACAAAATAATACTGCCTAACAATGAACTTCTCACCATTCGGTTATGTGCCTAAAATTGTAAAAATTAAAAATATTTTAATTTAATTTTAAAGCCTATTTTGCCATTTCTAAAATTTTATTTATATTTTAAAAGCAATGTTTCATTATATCTTCTCTGAAGATATTTAAAATTATGATACTATGGCTGGATCCTCTATATTTAAATCAAATTCTAAGACGTTTTGGATTAAACTATAAAAATATCGCAAGTTTTTAAAAAGTGACTAAAAAAAGCGTTGTTACTTGAACTTTTCTTTTTTTAATCTAAATGAAATCTAAAATTAAATAGTGGGATTATGCATTCTGTCCAAGGACCTAGCGACTGAATAAGTCGTTAATTCTCTTAACCCAAAACCATACATAATTTTTCTAACATGGGTCATTATCTTGTTGTAGTCAGGTGTGGTTTTCAGTGGGTTTTCGTTTTCAGCATAAGTTGCCTAACACTCTTATTTATCCCCTTATTTTGCACGCAGGTGTATTTAAAACCATAATTCCATAGGTTACAGTCGAAATATTGTTCCCTGAACAGATTCTCTAAATTTTCATTTTTAGACATGCTGCAGTGCGAGCAAGACAGTATGGAATTCCAATTAATTTGAAAGATTTCATTACCGCACATCATTGGGAATTCGTATTAATCCCAAGAATGGTTCGAATTAAAAGTTAAGGCCACAAGTTAATCTCTTAAAAGCGAACAGATTCTTTCTATTTATGTAACAAAAAATTAGCTGAGCCCTGCAACACGTGCAACACCTGCATAATTACAGTTGCTGACAGGAGCATAGTTGTTCTCTATTACGACAGATGCAATACAATTTGCCCTACTATTTTCAGAACACATTTCGATATCTTACCTTGCAACCAAAGACATCGAAACTGGAAAGACTTTCATTTTGCGTCCACCGACGAGGTAGTCTAGTGCTTCAACCTCGGAAGCCCGGCGCTCCTTAAGATTCCGGCCACGTCCATCAGATTTTTTCTCAAGGAATCCAAAGTAAATCCCAATGCTAGCGCAGACAATTAACATTAGCGCAAACACAAGATAATCCGGCCATCCGAAGTGCTGCAAGGAATGGCTCAGATCGCCGACACTAATCATTTCGTCGGATGCCTGGCGTCCTGTTTCTCAGAATCCTTGCTACCGGAGTTGGTAAAGGTTTTTGGGGTTAAAATCCTATGGGTGGGTCGCACACTTTGTCCTGATTAAGAAGTAAACCAACCTTGAAAGGTCTTAATTGCTCCGGCACCCGCTGCTCCTCCCGAATCCTGGAATCTGGTAGTCCTTCTACCTTTTAGATCCCTACAACTTTTTTCACCTTGGCTTGGGCACAATTACGACCTCTGGCACCTTCCCACACTAATTAATTCACAGACATCAAAAAGTCCGCGATATCTTCAGGTGGATAGTCGAGGTGTAGGTGAACGAGAGATGTCTAACTCCACTATCTTCCTACCTTCTCAATCAATTTAGATGGTGGCGCGTGCAAGACGACCTCATTCACACAATTCTTTTAACCGCTCCTCGTAATCCTTTCACCGAATAATGAAAATTTAATTAAAAAACATTTCACTCCGGTTCGGGCACACCGTGAAGATTCAACTCCTCAACGGTTTGGATGGATGTCGACCGAGATCAAATGGAATTCGAATCCAATTAGATAGAAGAAAAAAATAAAGTCACAGTACGCTGGACCAACATCGGTCGGGACGAATGAAAATAATATGCAAATCACTTGCAAGTACCCGTAGGGCTGAAGGTTATATAACCGTGGGAACCCTTTTTATTTTAAATTTTCTTTTTTGTTACAAAACAAAAAATACAGGACAGAGCTGAGAGCACACTCCACTCTCGACGGTTAATTAACAATTGCCTCCGACCCCAGTTTGGCTCCCGCAATTTTATCACTCAATTGCTAGCACTTTTCCGTTTTATCAATTGTCGCCGCTAGGGTACCCCCAGTACCCCAGAGACCAGAATGTGGTGCTTATCACCGGGCTTTGAGGTGGTTTCAGCTGCTTCGGAAGATCCAGTCACATCAGTGGGAAATTGTTTTTGAATGAAGCACAAAGTCATTGACGGAATGCATCGCTCGGCTTGATAGAAGATAAATTGCACCGGGCAATTGCAATCAATGCTGTCCGTGACCCACTGATAGAGTCCCATTGTACCAAATAAAATTTTAAAATCATAAAATCAGATCATAGTACCTAAATACAATTTTTGTGGTCTTCCAAAATTACCGCCTAATCGAATTATTTAAGTAGTAATAGGGTAATACAATACTACCAATTTTTTATCATATGCATGGTATTTGCATTATGCATTTTAGGGTAAAGCGAGTAAAGGGACATGTCGAATAAAATTTGTTTTTATTCTTTACTCCTGTATCAAAATCTCTCATATATGTAGATAACTATTTTTTATGAAAATCAACAAATTTTAATATTTATCCATCTTAAATTGCGAAAATACTCTTGTATTTAATTTTATTAAATTCAAATTAGTACTAAATTAAGTATTTCTGCAAAAGTATTGTAAATGAACAACACATTCTACAAACAGACAGACATTATCTGCCTTTGTCTCGGGCACAATTTTTGCAAGTTATTCAAGTTTCGATTTAAAATTGTTTGTTATACATATAAAAACTTTATTAATAAAATAAATATAGAAAATGTTACGTAAAAGTGTTCAATTTAATTAAAAAATTCTATTCCATAAGTGAAGCTTGATATCTCAGTTTTATATAAATTGTAAAACTTCCTCAATCAAACTTGACCTTCACTAAATCTATGCTTTACAAAACCAAGTGTAGTGCACAATAATATTTCGTGAACCTAAATAATATAGAGTCGAAATTCATTAGACTGTTAAAAATTCAACCAAGTGTATATAAAATAATTTTCTGTCGAAAACATTTAACCAAGGACAAAAATTTCAAATGAAAATCTTTATAAGCCTAATAAAGACATAAAGTAGATTTTCTGAGAAATATTATTTTATATACGACTGTCATGTTTTTCACAATTTATCCATCCGTATTAATCCACCAAAATTGAGAATTGTGATCTAAGCTTTGGTGCTTTGTTTCCTTGTTAAAGAATAAATAAATAAATAAATAAATAAAATATATAAAAATAAGACGTATTACAAAATAATAAAGAAGATGATCTTGTATGAAGATTTTTTGACGCCTATAAAAATCAGTTAACATCTCGGGTGCCTATCAAGAGGGTGATGGCAACCATGCAGAAAATCTGGCTGAAAGAATTCTTACAGAAGAGATTTTGTTTAAATCGTTTTAGAGACTTTCAGTGGTTTTCAGCTTTAAATTACTTACCGAAATTTTTCTTAAAGAGTTTATTCCATACGACTATCATAAACGGGTGTGCATGAAGTGTTTAGTGACCTAAGATATGATAAGGTTTTACTCTCATCTGATTTTAATCTTTTTGAGTACCTATGTTGTATAAATCTGAATTACAATACAATCCATAAATTATAAAACTTGTAAATAGCTCTAAATAACAATTGCATAGTTATTAACAAAATACGCCTTTTGTAATGAAACATCGGCATCAAAAGGAGCTTTGTTTGAACTCCAATCCCAATTAAATAATGAATTTCCCCTAAGTATTTCATCAGAATCTGTTGGTTTAGTTTTATTTTGATATCTTTGATTCATACAATTCTCTTCATTAACAGCGATTATCAACATATCCAGCTATATTACCTATACTAATAACAAATATTCAAAAATAATGGTCAATAAGCTTAAATACTAAGACGATTTTTAAATTGATATCATTGAGAAAAGGGTCGAAGAGAGACAAATCGTTTTCATCTTAATAATGATAGAAGATAGTCTATAGATATTTTTTCTTCTAACAAACCTCGAAGATGGATAAAATTTTCGATTATAATTTTCCTTCTAAGTAAATCAATTTCCTCTATACAAATTATCAACTAAAATCATTCCTCTCACAAGCAATGTAACATTGATGTGATGATAGTGTCGTGCAGATGGATAATTCCCAGATATTTACGGGCTGCAAAAACCTAGCACCCATTGAAGAACTAATTAGCCGATCATTTATTTATCGATTGTGTGAAAACACGCAATCGCAACAATTTTTATTGAATATACTTGAAACGCCTGGGCATCCGCAACAGAGACGACGACCAGAAACGACTGATTCCTGCCCCCGTCTCCGGTATGCGGGACAAATTCCCACGAGCGTCGCGTCCTGGTGTTATCATTAATCACCTCTTAAGCGTTCTATAGTTGTCTATCAGAAGGCGATTTATCTAGTTGTAAGATTGAAAGCAAGAAGCCGGTCGCATCCTCGAGATATCATTAACAACAAAAGGTTTCTTCGATGGGGGAGGGTGGCGGAGGGGTTGTAAAACGAAGAAGGGGTCGCAAGGGGGCACTGAGGCACTCGAGTGGGAATTCACCTCATTGAACAAATTAATTCGCGCTCTGGGCTCGTCACGGATGGGATTGGGGATCAGGTAAAAATCGCACCGTTTACGCCTTAATGAGCGCCTCTTTATGTTCACAGACGCGTCCCAGAAATTCCAGCGTCCGGACGGTCTGATTGCTACTGATGGTTTTCTCTCCATCTTTCGAGCTCCAGCTCTCTAGCAGCATCCGAACCGGCGGTGGTATCTGAAGACAGCGCCAATTTCACCTTTTGATCATTCCCCGCGCGGATTGATACTAACAGGTGATTGCACTTCGACGCTTGATTTGTGGGGGCCTTCGTGCCGTGTCTGTAAACCAGGAGCGATGGGAAACGAAATGGGGCCCCCAGAACCAGACAGGCTGTCATCAGAACGGTCCCTCCGATGCCCGGTACTATCAATCAATGGATAGTCGGGACGCTTTCCGATAAACGCGACCCTATTCAATTGCGGACTTAATCGCGGACCGTTTGTCATCCGTCGCTGATGGAATGCGATCATTTCGCTTTAATGAGACTCATCTCCGAGCTGAAGATTGTTGTCGAGCTCATCTTTTTGAGGGAAACCGCCGTTTTGATTAAAATCATTCTATCGTACTTACTTCCATTCAATTCTAATACCTGTTGCTCCATCAAAGAGAAAATTTTCCTTGATTCAACAAGAAAATGGAATTTTCCGCATAAATGAATATTATGAAGCGACAGTTGTCGGCCTGTCCATGTCGTGACTGAACATCTTTGCATAAACATTGATCCCGATCTCGATCCTGAACGGTCTATCATAATTCTGATTTAGAAAACAAATTGCAGCAAACAGCAGGAGGAATTCGTTTCAGGTTCGACCGGAAAGTGCTTACCTAGATTTTATTTTTATTTTTACTAAATGCAGAAAAGTGTAATGCCCTCAATCAGATATTCTGCACGTATCCTTCTATTTTTAATAAATTCAAGGTATAAGATCTTTCCACTCTATTTTATCTGTTTAATATTACTACAAATAAGCGAGTTCAGAAGGGTAATAATTCTTAAAATCAATCAATTCTTAGAAACTTTTAAGATGGTCTACTCACTTATCTCAAAGAGCATTGCTTATGTAAAAGAGCAAGTGGTTATGCTATAAATATAAGCATGTCGAGGTGCTATCAGTTATCCCACAACATAAGTTTAATCTCGATAAAGTGCAAAATTTATTATCATCTTGTTTACATTTATACAACATCTTTGCAAAAGTAAAACCAGCTAAAGCGCAAGGATACTGCTGACAACATGTGCAATATGCTTTTCAAAAGATAAGAAAACTTCCATACGAAAGTCTGATATCTTTATTTTTAAAACAACATAAACAATTTAATGTAAAAATATTTTGATAAAAGGTATTGTAACTATGCTTGATTTTGCTTTGGTTGTAGTACATAATTTTGAATTAGTTGCACCATGGTTAGTCTAGTTCTTATCATTCATTCTAGACAAAAATCTTAAATATTGATTTCCCACAAATTTATCTCATTTGTTGCTTCCGGAAAAGTCATGCCCCAAAAAGTGTTCGTATATATAATTTAAAAGGAGCAAGAAACTCTGCTCTACACCAAAGTAACCACATTCTCACAGATTTCAGGTCAATGAGATTTCTATTGCACAAGTGTCCCGTCTTTTTCAAATTTCTGCTGACGATGCAACTGCAGTGGTCATCATTACGTCGATATGAGGAAGATTGCAGACGATTGCTTCTTTTCAAATGGGAAAGACAGGCGCACCCCGAAGGAGTGTCTTCGTCAGAGGGATAAAATTTCCTGTTTAATTGGAATATCTTCACAATTGAGTTTATGTGGCGTAGCTGCTTTAATCTTAGGTCACATTGTTCATCTTTTCTCGACAAACACCCTTAGGAGACATTTTATTCTTAGTTAACGTCTACAGCATTAAGTCTTATTTCACTTGTTTAGATTTTAAAGGATATTTAAGAAAAGCACGAAGAAAATATCTCAAAGTAATACCACTCGCAGGAGGGTAAGGTAAAGAATGTTTATCTAACCTTAAGGACCGTTTATAATCCAGAAAAGCTCCAATGTCTATTTATAATACGTAGGAAAAAAGTATTTATATACCCTCACAACCCAAGGTTATATTACGCGAATATCATTTTTGTTTTTTAATATCAAAAGAAAACAAATAGGCAGAAGTTTTCCCTTTAGTAAAAGTTACGTCACACATGAGAAAAATCAAAAATTTAAATATATTGTGTTTACATAGGTAAATAAGTAAAAACAGCATGAAAACCTTGTTAATAACAGCCACAAAGGAGTATAAGCTTCCCAAAAAAAAAAAAAAAAATCTCAGAGATTATCCGAAAGCAGAAGACTTTGTTTTCGATCGGAACTAACATCTTGTTTTAGAACGTAAGCCATATGAGCCTTGATTAAGGATATCCTCTCTTTTGAAAGAAATTCAAATAAAATTTGTTTTTTTATTTTTCTGGGTTACATTTCTTTGAATTTCTTTGATGCTAAATCGATATATGATAAAGGTAAAAGGGAAGCAATAATGACATTCCAGAATAACTTCGTCGTTTCTTAAATGGATAATTTGGTTACGTTGAAAATCGAGTCGCAATTGCTGGAAAATGTTCCTCATCTTATCTAGAAAATGGGAAAATTGAAAGAGGGCGTATAAACTTTCTGTGAAAATGAAGAAAAAAACACTGAGTATACAACGAGTTTTCAATACCGGGGACAAAAAAAATGTCTTTAGTCTCCTTTAACAATAAGCACTGCTTTACAAAAAAAATAAGACGCAATTGTGAGAAGGATTCCTAAACTCCTCTGCACTATATTAAGTGAAGTAGTAAGTTCTCAAGTTAATTTCCAAATTTTACTAAACATTACAGGGGTTAATTTTATCCACATTCTCATACAACATAAGCCGATTTTGATTATTACTTTACTAAATACAATTTGCTTAAATGTCATAGACTGTAGTACTACGTTTATTCAAATTTTATATCATACTCACTCTTCAAATTACTCATTAAATATTACGTGAATGAAATATATTTACACAATTTCAAAATACTAGAAATTTGCACACTCTGATTTTCGTAATATTTGAATTAATATTTAACTTTCATTTAATATTTATGGAACTTCTCAAAATGTTTGCTGGCATGTGTTAATTAAGATTTTACACTACGCCCTCAAATAAATACAATACCCGTAGCCAAATTCGGTGTTATAACTAATTTTATTCTGCATACCTATACGGCAAATAGTGTAGTGCGATTTAGAACTTAGAATGCTCAATTAATTTAGATAATAATCTTCCTTAATAAAGCAAATAACTCTTTGACTTCCAGACGTCCAAACGATTCGAAAATCATTTCATTTACAAAATACGCTTGTGCGTCTTATAGTTCCTGGCAACTTTTCACTCCATAATGAAATTTTAATTAAAAATTACTTTCACCTCCCCCACACAGAGTACACGAACAGGCGAATGTTGAATTTCAAGATCAAAATGGAATTTTAATCAAATTAGAAGAAGAGGCCACAGCAGCAGTAGCTGGAGACTGTCTAAAAGAATTTAAATTGTCATCAGTTACCCTCCCTGAGATGAAAGAGAAATTCCTTTACTGAAAAGTGAAAATTATAGAAAACCCACCCCTTTTGTTCCGATTCCCTATAATCGTTGACTTTTTTAAGTTGACACATGCGAGAAATCCTTAAAGAAGGCATTCAGTCTATGCACCCGTAGAGATGATGATGAATTTAGCTCACGTGTAGACTCTTCAAGATTTTTTAAGAAAGCTCACACGTTTGTAATTTGACCTATATGAGAAAAATTCTTGTTGGATATTATCCCTGTCATGGTTAATAGAATTTTCTTTTTCACGTTTTCCTTTTAGCAACTTGGCGTACGTGCTGGATCAAGTGCTTTTTATTTCAGTCGCGAATTTAATTTTAAGAAAATTTACATATTAAGAGGAATTTCCCATGAAACAAAGTGTTCTTGGTTTTATGAAAAGTATGAAAAAGATAAGTAAAACACTTTTCATTCAAGAAAAACAAGGAATACTTCTTTACAGGAATTTCTGAAATATTAATAGAATTCTACAAAATTATGAGATAAAAGTATACTTATTTCTAGCTACCCTTTTTATTGATTTTATTTTTTTTTTTTAAATCAATTAAAGCGTTGTTTTTTTTTTTGGGGTAGAATGGTACAATAATTTTGAAATTTATTTAGGTATTTATTGTGCGGCTACTTTAAGACGAATCACTCAAAATAAGTCTTCTTATATCACAAAAAGTATAATTTTCCATATTTTAATATTTGTTAATGCGTTAGCTTTCTTCTCCAACATAGTCAGGTTTCAGTTTTATTAGTTCTTAAGTTAATATTGTAAATTAAATTATTTTTTTCATTTTAAAGTATTAAACAATCAAACAATCAAAATTTCGCAAATTTGAAAATCTTTAAGGTGAACGCAGAGTAACCTTTAGGCCTTGACTACAGTTTTAATTTATAGAAGACTAGGCCAGATGCTAACTTTATCGCAAAACAATCAACTCTTTCCAGACCAATTCAGATTAAACTAGACAAGATCAATTTGATTTATATTCCTGACAGTGTCTAAACTTCTTTGGTCTTATTCATGGAGATTAAATTACTTTTTTTCCTAGAAAATAAAGCCTTAGCTGGAAATTCATCTACGTGATAACCTTTAGAAATATATTTGTTAATCTTTATAAATTAAACATTATTATCCCTGGTTATTAATATTATAAAATATCATTCATACCTCAAAAGTTACCAAGAGTTTTACAAGCTCAAATAATTTTCTAATCTTTCAATGTCTCTCAAAGTGGTGTATTTAATAATTAATAATTAGAAGAATATAATTTTAAATATACATAGACTTTTACAATGTAATGTACTGTAGGATACGGGAATAAATAACGCACTATTAATTTAATTTTGATTAGTGAATTTTGAATAAAATCAATTTTAAATGCACTGTTCATTTCTATTACTTACTGTTAGACCATCTCAAAAACTAAATTCAAAATCTTTATACAGATTTTTATATTTTGCTCTTTAAGAGTGTAGTGTGTGTCTTTATTTTTATTTAAAATTTTGCCTTTTTTTTACTTAAATTTCAAAAGGGAGAGGAGTTCAAACAACTTCTCCACGATAAATTCTTTAACAAAATTATTAACATTTCCTTATATTCCCTCCTCTTTTGCATGAAAGGAAAGAATTAATGCACTCTTATAAGTCATCCTGGATAAACATCCTCCCGATACCCAGAGGGTAAAGCAAGACGTTCGCGTAATGGAGCAACTTAAGATTCGTTCTCAGATTACCGCGTTCCAACTTTGCCTTAGCAAAAGATGCTTCATCATTCAAGTAAACTGAAGAAATTCAGAGTGATTTTTCGTCTACTTTTTCCTCGTCTTTTCCCAAAAAAAAAAAAATATATAAAAGGCGATTTATAGCGGCCGTGAGTATGCCATAAATAGCATGATTTGTAAAAAGCTACTAGTTAAACTAAAAAAAAAACAGAAATTTACAAAAATGAAAATATTAAAAATTTGCAACCCGGTGCAGGTACTTAAAAATAGCTCACAATCATTTGTAATGTATGGGGGCAAACACTTATCATTTTAGCTCAAATAGATAAATCGACTCAGACGGTTTTTGATTTATTATATGAGAGAATGGCTTAATTTAGCTACAAGTTGGCTTTATCGCCTAATGACGCCGGTGATGGATTATAAAGATTACCTGAATTTAAGCGAAAAGATGCAGTAGGTATTCTTCAGTGGTGTGATATTCAAATTCACACGCAAAACTCAAGTAAACACGCATTTAATTTATCACATTCAAAAAGATTTATCACACTAATTGAGATTTAAGGTGTGGTTTGGGTCCGTGTTGTGCGTCAGTATAATGTTCGCAAAATTTAGATTGTAGTAAATAGTGCGTTATGTTACAACCACTAAAACAAATTACTCTAATTCACTAAAACAAATTACTCTAATTCAGATATATAAATAATCTAATAATGCATATCAACTACAGTCCGCAAATAAACTATTTTATCCACATTTAATTTAAATTGTTTAAGAATTAGTAATTTTCTTTATTTGTAAAGCATGCGATGGAAAATTCCATAAGATTCACGAAAATGCCAACGTAATATGCAATCTCTCAAAACCTTCCACAATTATCTAAAAGTTGATCTGAAATTCCACTGACTTATTGTATAATTGCAAAAGTATCATATTTAAGTAAATTAAAGAAGTAACAAAGCAACTCTTAACAGAAAATAACAATCAATCGTAGCAAGAAGGTAAACGGCAAGTAAACGTGCTACATCGATCGTGAAGTCAATAAATTTTTAAAAGTTATTGAAACTCACATCCCGAATATAAAAATACCAACCAAAGGAAAATGTAATCGCAAAAATGAATGAAGTATATGTCCTTACACGGTGATATTCTATCGATGAAGATCACTATAAATTTCAGACAAACATTTTAAAATTGCGAAGTTTTATGTTTCTATCTTAAAAATATTATTTAATTCTATATGTTAGGGTACGAAGACATAATCGTTATTTACTTATTACTTTGACCCAAAATAAAAGACATACCTAACTTCAAATTCTTTTGATTTTTAGGTATAAATTGATATAAAAATCTTTTGTTTTTGTCTGCTACACAAAATAAAGGGTGCGACAAAATAACGTTGACTAGCATTTTTCCTTTGGTTCCTTTCATTTTGTTTTAATTGTTTATAAAATTTTCATAAGGAAAAACGACAGACAATACTATTTTGCCGCACCATATATTGTTGGATGATCATTTTTAGACTATTTTATTTGATTCAAAATAAACCTTAAGTTTAAAAATCATTTTCTTACTTTTTCAAACCTTCTTTTCAAGATTCAAAAAACTGTTAAAATGTATGTGACACGATAATACCTTTTGTTACTAACAGAAAAATATATGGTATAACTTCTTTTTGGAATTCTTCACTTTGGTTGGATAATGATATAATCAAACATAAAATTGATGGTAGTTTAATCAAAAGTAAAACATGATAAAAGGTAAAATATAATTTTGAATCAGTTCAATCGGGCGAATCCATTCGTAATATACGCGCTCTGGTCCTTTTTGCGATATAAGGACCGAAATGAACTAAATCAAATACCTGCAGGTTTGATCGTATATCTCTTTAAAAAGTTATTTCTAGTTAAGCCGAGCCTGTCAGAAAACACCCTTCAGCCCTTCAACTTCACCCCAAAAAAAAAATAAATAAATAAAAATAAAATGTATCGAATCTGAATTGATTGCTAGGGAACGCGAAATTGCATCCCATTGAATTTCTGGCGACCACTGGGCTCACTGGACCGATGACCGTTTGCAAGGGGCCATTTATCGGGCTCTGGTGAAGGGAAGTTTTCGCACAGGTTCCCCGGTGGTTGCCTCCGTCGATTCGTCAACGACTTTCAATTATCCGCGCAATTAAGCAAGGACAATCGAGCTCGTTGCGCTGCTTTTGATGGCTGCCTTTGACCGAAAAGAGTTTTCAATGACATCCACGTGAACCAATTTTATTAGCATCGTAGGAGTTTGAGAGTGTTTCGGAGGGACGACAGGGCTCCAGGCCAATGCACCTTAAAGCAGCTACATTTCAAGGAATGGTTCAAGCCTTTTATTACGCGAACCAAGAAGGCGCTTTTATTGAGAGCTCAATACCACCCCTCAGGATATCCGCTGCTCTCCTAATCAGCATATTATTAAAGTTTAGATCAGTTCGCATGATTCTCACGTTGAAACAATCCCAAAAACACCCCCCTCCCCCAATTTCCAAAATACTCCCTGTGCCTGTTTCACGAAATGGACACGGGAATCTTACAGCTTCCAGGAACCTCCTCCAGCTTCTCCTGTAAATGTACTCACAAGAACTATTTGCATAATCTAAGTATACCCATAAATTTCCTAGCTGACGACTTTATAATAAAAGATTTCCTCATTTCCATCGATTACCGTGGAAAAGTGCCGAAGGGAACAAAATATACATAGACGAATTTTCTAGTCTTGTGATACTCCACAGCTCCAACAGTTTAAAGTAAATTTGGCAAAAAAATTCATAGACGAATTCCCGTCGCATTACCATTCTTTTTTTCCCATTTTAATGTTTATTTATAAGAAGAAAATGTTTCTAATGCCTACTTGAAGGGATACCCCTGCGATTTACTACTACTGAGAAAAGGCGGCAGATTCGCCCTTAAATTGCCGTTCTAATAAATGCTTCATGTCTGTCTCTGGCAGATTCCTTGAGCCAAAGAAGTGACGAAAAAGAGCTCAATTCAAGACCGATTAGAAAATTTCGAGGTGATGAAGTTTCTACTTTGATATGGGGGAGAAACATTTTTCAGATCTTTCTAAGACAAGAGCCTTATTTATTGCCGAATTAGTCAAGATTGCAATAGCTCGAAACGGCGCGTTTTTTGCTGATGAGGTCAGATCCTTCCTGAATGTTCATTGAAAGTTAAGGAAGAAAAAATTATGGGAACGTCCAACCACTTCAGAAGTTGCAACTGGTCTTGATGGATAACAAGAACGCGTGATTTATTAGGGGAGGATTCCCTTTTTTCTTCCACTTGATACAGAGCTTAAAAACGATTCTAGATACGTCTGACAAAAAACTTCTAGATAATTTTATTAAATTTAAGAATCATACTTCGAAAAATAGGTCAACATAAAAAAATTACTACATTTTTGTTATTAACCATAATTTTGTAACTAAGGAATGTACCTAAACAAAGATTGAATTTCTTACTAAAGAATGTCTTTTTTTATAGGTATACGAATTTAAAATAAAATAAAATACGTAAAAGTAATTTTAATCGCCATGGTGCTGACTTTATTTAAAGGTTGTATAAAGGGGTCGAAAACTGCATTTCCCGATTATGCTTCATTCGAGCCAGCCCTGACACCTTTATGCCCAGAATCATATTTAAACACCAATGGCATAAAAATATCTTTTAAATAAAGCCAACGCCATAACCATTAACATTATTTTAACGTGTTTTATTTCATTTTAAATTTGTATACCTCTAAAAAAATACGCTTTATAAGAAAGTAGGCATTTTTTTATTTAATGTAAAGAATTTATTCCAAATCGTAAGACTTTTAACAAACAATACTCGCTGTTAATATTGAATTTAATGAAGTGAATGCGTACGACTCCGAATTTCTTTTAAGAAAACTATTTACAATTAAACTAGATATTCAACTAATTTAACTGAAAGAACGTGTAAACAGATTTGATTTTAGTAGTTATTCGATTTTGAATTTTTTATATATTATTTGATTGTAGGTTATTTATGTGGTTCAATAAAATTGTTTATATTTTTTACATTTATCGATAGTGCTACTATTATAATGCTCAGTAAAAATATCCATAAGTCGTATCTATCTTTTAATTTCGACATTAAAATCGGGTACTTAAAAGTTATAATTGTGTGTATCATTTCTCTAACTTTGCTACATCATTGAGTACTTAAGATCTTTTACGATAAGAGAAAGTCCCCTTTTAGGAGTGTTTATCATAAAATCCTCATTAAAAGAGGTATATTACCTTAAAATAGTATATACCTAAAAGTTCAATAAAGCCACAAACAAGCGCACCCATATCAATTTTCATATTAACGAGAAATACACAAACCTTTCATTTTATGCGAATATTAAATTTATTCGAAACATCCGCGACCCTCTATGACCTTACTATGGTATAACCTATAAAATGAGTGAATTTATTTCGATGAAAATATTTTTTGATTAAAAATTATATAACATAAGAATATGAAAAATAAAATTGCCTATTGAGCACGAGCATATCGCAACAGTGCCAATAAGTTGGCGAGAGGCGGCTGAGCGCGCGCAAAATCCAATGTGCAATTAAAATTGAAATTACAGCGACGCCCCCCAGCAAAGATCGTTTTATTTTAAACATTAAAAATTAAATCGAGCCGTAGTACTCTCAAAGGTGCACTGTAGGTGCCAATTAAATAGGCGGTGCATTTCGTGTCTATGAAATAGAGTCATAGGATCAAGTGATCACATATAAGACCATTGGGGCCTGGGGTCCAAAGTTGCAGAGTAGAAAAGGTAGACCGTAGTCTAGTGTGTTAGAGCACTAGCTACCTATGCTTTGTACTGCCTCGCGGGTCTGCACTAGCAACATTGAGATTCAGCCGATGAATGCTGAAACTGATGTTGGACCAGTTCTATCGCTCGCACTGTCGGTGCGATGATAATGAAAGATGCCCGGGACCCCGTCCGGAGCGCCTGGTGGGCACCGGTACTCTAGAGGCGATCTATCGCCTGTCTTTGGGTGCTGATTCCCTTCGACAGATTTATGGGTTCGTTTATTATAAAATGATTGGGCTGGGGAGTTTCACGACTCCAGATAACCGGGAAAGGTGATTTCGAAGCAATTCAGGAAGTTGCTCACCGATCAGTTTAAGGGACAGGACTTGATTAAGCGAAATAATTGAAACGTTCTGAGGAATCAATCAAATACCGCCAGTACCAACATTTTCTACTGTCGTCTGATGGTGGCGCCAATGGTGGGGATAAAAATTGGAAAAAGAAATAGAGACCAAATTACACCTGTGCGCCATCCATAAATTAAAGAAACTCCGATGAGGTGCGAACGAACAGTCCCCAGCAATTAGGAGGAGCTCCCGCTAAGACAGATCTAGAAATTGCTGACAGGTATAATTTGCAAGACACGAACAGTAACCAGAAGAAATTAATCAAATCTTGTCGAGAAAAGAAGCACATCTCACTCAAGTTTTTTCATTCATTCGTTCGCTTTTTTTAAGAATCCAATTAAACAACTTCGCACCAAAACATGTCAAGGCTCGTTCAAGCCCTCGAACGCTTATTTAGACTATCCCAAAAAAATGTTCAAGATTAAAGAGGCGCCAATATCAAAGACTTCCTGTTTATCAACATTTTCAACAATCTTAATTGGGCCGTCTTCAAATGGAGCGCATTTCTTAATGAACTTGTGATGTACATGCTGCACCATATGCAACCTCAGTTTACAGTTGTTTACATAAAAAGCTCAAAAAGCTTTTGAATGATATTCTCGAGAATTTGATTTGAAGAGAAAGTTTCCTCCTTTAGAAAACTCTTTCCTCTAAGTAATTCAGATTCTGGTATAGCAGTGAGTTTTTAGCAGTTTAAGTCTGAGAGAACCGATGGAGTTTTTAAAATCCGTGAATCTAAGTTGAAAAAATAGTTTTTCATAAATGTAAAATAAACAATTGTTTTAAATCTTGGTGGTGTTCCACAACAAGATTTTAAATTTGCGGGCCCAATAACCAATTAGTTTTTTTTTAAAGATTTTATTTATATTATAAAACATATTTTTACATCATTTAAAAGAAGACAAAATCTAATGAACATTAAGTTTAAAATAATTGGCAATTTGCAAATTGACTGATTTGCCTGAATGTTTGTAACTATAATAGAATTTTTTAACTGATAAAATAATCATACAAGGGTTTATGTAGTCCTTCACTTTAAACAATTTGCACCCATTACAATTTTAATAGATGTTAATTTAAATAAAACGTTTTCTCATCTTTTCAGCAAGGTTTTAACAAAATATTTATATTTTTCTTTCTAAAATCAATATAAATAGCTCTAAAATAAATAACTTTTATTTCAATATGCTACTTATTGATAATATTGCTTTAAAAAATTCTAAAAAGTCAAATACGTAGTAATTTAATTTTATTCCTCCTCATTATAAAAATTGCATGGGAAGGAAACAAAAAAATTAGAGCCTACTCTAAGATTAAGACTTCCTTCACTTGTTATTAGAGAATTTCTATGTATACTATGCAATTGGCCTATATAATTTTATTTTGATTTGTCAACTTGTTTCCAAAATTGAATTATAAAGTACTTTGATGTAGAGTACAAATGAAGAGAGCCTTCGCCCAATAAGAGACAAAACAAGTTCGAATCAACATACAAATTATATTGAGCCCACCATACTTCCGCCCTCAAGGATTACGCGCTTAATTTAAAAATTTATATCATATCCCCCAAAGTCTATAGGAAGTTTCCTTTGATCTTTCAATCATTATCCAAGACAGAATATGGTCCCCCCACGCTAATAAAAGAAAAAAACAAACCTGCAATTGGATATTTACAACAAGACTTTAGCCTGAACCGGATTAAAATGTCCCTCGCCCGCCTTCTAGTCCTGAGTAAAAAATTTTTAGGAAAAAAGGCGGCTAATGCGACGTTACGACCAGGCCCCCCTTAGGGGCTGAGAGGCAAAATTTGTGGTGAAATGAACCACAAAACCGAGACAAATTTTCCACTTTAAGTAATTGATTGCCGCTGGTCCTGCAATCGTTGATCGTATCCCGGCGACGGGTAAGAGCTTTTCGGGATTACTTGGCTTGGTGGGAGTCGCTGAACAAAATGGGAATGACCTCTGCGAGCCAAGCAGCAAACTTATCCATCAACACGCTCAACTATAAGGAAAAGATTCTTTTTGTGTTCCTGTCCGGTGGAGGTAACTGAACCCGGATGATGTGGTCAAGTTGATGTAATGGCACTAATGTGACCTGCAATAAACACACCCTCAGTCGAGATAAACAAAGACTTGTTGATGCTAAGGGCATTGCCGAACTTTTAGAGATTCCTCTGAATATAAACCAAAAAAAAAAGCCAAATATCCTGTGGAATACCTCGAGTTCGAAATAGTCAAAATAATTTAATTTTTCAAATGACTTACAATATTATGAGAATTTTAAATAAAAAAATCCAAAAACTACATTATTTTTAAATTTAATTTAATTTTTTATCTAATTTATTTATTTCGCTTAATACAAGCTACATTAGAACACAAACTAACACTAAAATAAGACTAAAACTAAAAAGTGACTAAACTAGAGAAGAACAGAGCCAACCTAAACTGGCAAAAGTGTAATGGGACGGACTAGTGTGTGGGAAGGTTGGGCAGGTAGCCAGCGAGTTTCATTTATTCATTTCGCTTACTAGAAGCTGCAAAACAATTAATAGAATACTTAAATTAAAATAGACTAAGATAATAAATAGAGATAAGAATGAGAATAAAATAAAGCACAGGAGCGAAGATGTAGAGCATTCCTGAGAAATGATTTGGATAGATGGAAATGAAAGGAAAGAGTAAAGGGCAATCAATATCGCCTAAAAGCAGCTGATAGATGAAAGTAATATCAGCGAATTCTGCCCTTCCACAAGGGTTACAAATCAATCAGCAACATGCCGCTATCGTAGGGAGAAGATACAGACTATCACGTAAAGTAAAGCGGAGGAACCTACTTTGGACTGTTTCAATTCGATTGATGTTAGTAGTATGAGAGGGAGACTGGACTTGGCTAGCTATATTTATCATATTCTACTATATACTGTACTAACAATTTTGAAACTATACTTGAATTTAACGACTTCGAAAGCCCCTAAATACGGAAACACAAACCAAAGAACTCAGTTTCAGATATCAAATAAAAGATTCAAGTTCGACACCACTATACAGCAATATTCGCGGTATAAATGATTGATAACTGAGTTTAGAAAATTAGAAATTTTTTGACTTGATTGATGAATTAGTTAATTAATAAAATATCTGCATAAAACATGTTCTTTTACTATACGCAAAATGAAAAGGTAGAGCAGAGGTTATTATACTCTAAATAAAACACAGGGTTTAAAAAAAAGTATTATATGCATTTTTGCTACTCTATCTAAGCAGCCTTTAACAATTTGATGTTTGAGATGATCGTTTATGTTTTAATGAAGAAAATCCCTTTCAATTAAATCAAAATGGATAAGGCTGTAAATTTTTCAGTGCAACTTCATGATGTAGAAGAAACAGGAGACGAAGAAGAATATGAAGAGGAATATGATGAGGAAGAATCCGCAAGTAAAGATCATATGGCGGGAACTAGTCAGAAAAGATTAGAGGAAATGGCCACTAAGAAATCAATAACTATCACGGGTGGAACGACAGACGATAAATCGGGTGTAGAAATGCCAAGATTCCTGTTGCTGCCCACTGAACGCTCCACATTTTTGATAACTGCTGCTCTTCGAATGAATGAAGAAATTGAAGAGGAGGAACCGTAAGATTAAGCTGCAAAACTAATAAACATTCAGAATTTGAAATTTCAATATTTTTATATTAAAGCACAATGTGCACTAAGTGTTCCAACAAAACATGGCATTACTATGAGGTGTGTACAAAGAGTAAACTTTTGTCCCCCATTCTTATTACTTTATTTCTTCTTTCTATGTTTGGAGTGTTTTTGCACTCATTGTTTTAGTGAAGATAACCGAAAGAAAAAATATTGAAGAACGTGTTTGTAGATTAAACCCTTTAATGCTTAAAATGATGGGTATAATATTCGTTGCTATTCTCAAACCTCAAGATTTTGATGCTAGTCTGCTAAACAAAAATAAAAATATCGTTTAATTTTTAAAATGTTTGGGTTTCTATTAAAACAACACTCTCGTGCTAGAAACCATTATTAAACTTTGTGACCACAAAAATCGCTCTGATAATACTAAATCAGTTTAATATAAAATTATATTAACTTTTTAAACTAATGCGGAATTATTATAAGATTTATTTTGTAAATTCACGTTTTTTTCATTTAAAACTGACTTGGTGTCGTTTGTACCAACAGGCTAATGAGAAATGAAAAAGTTTTTATTTAGTCATCTAAGTAGCGGTCAGACGTAGCCTAAAATAACCATAGGAAATTTTAAGGATTTAGTCATTTATTTTTTATAAATAGAACAATTATCTTTCAGTCAGGAAAGTATTTAGATTTAGAAAAATATTTTAGTCCAAGTAATTGCTATTAAAATATTTTTAAAAAAAATGATATTCAAAATTATAAACACAAATGTGACGAGTGCGATCTATTCGACGCTTAGCGACTGTTTGAAAGTTAAAAAAGAATTTTCGTTAAGTTTGATTCTAAATTAGCAGGTACTGTCCCCAATAAAAATAAAAAACTCAAGACCTAAAGTACACCCATAGAAAAATTGTTAGCAGGCCAATATCAAGTCTTTTTGGTGGATTTTGCGGCCTATAAGATAGAATTAGAAGCGTATAACATACCTAAAATCTTAAATCGATACTTTTAAATGAACTTAAAGCGGGCCTAAAGCTCATCGGTATGGTAATTTTTTGAAGCCTGTAGCAAGCCCATTTCATAAATTTTTGTGGACCTATAGTAAGCCCACGCAATACTCAAAGAATTATGTACATATATACGAATATACCAAACGAGTTCAAAAGAATGTCGGCATTTCGATCCTGTCTGTCTGGATACACCAGCCACAGACGCAACGATCGAACGAATTCAGTTCCAGTTTCAGTTCCTATATATACCTGGTTTAAAAAGTGTGAATTATAAGTGAGGCAAATTCTACAGAAACATGTTTCAACGATTTTGAGCCTTATGTAGCCTCTGCAGTTCAGATCCGTTTTTAACTATTTTGGGCTCGAATATAGACATAGATCATATATACATAGTGTTGCCTTTGAGTTTTCAAGAATTTTAAGCCTATTATAGCCGTAGTATTAGCATTCAGTTTAATCTGTAAAATTAAGATATAATGGTAAGATATCATTGGATTTTTCTCTAAAACCAAAAACCAAAAATTAGATTTCATATATAATTTAAATTTACCTAATTCAACACTCGTGTTTCCGGTCTTTAAAAAAATACATATCGAAATGAATCAACAAATTCTTCACCCGAGCAGACTGATTGCACCGCCGCAATTCCCAGTCTCAAACTAGAACAGCAGTTTCCGTTGAATTTTTCATCATCCAGAGTATAAGCAAAAAAGCGCAAGAGCTCAATTTGATAGAAAATACATCTCATGGAGCACCTTCACGTCGGCGACATTGTCCTGCTACTCAATCACCTATCCGCCTTACAGCATAGGTCCACAGGTAAGCAGATGCAAGCAGTCGCCGTTGCAGAAGTAAAGAGCGGCACATTTTTTGTTATTGAAACAAACAACGGCTCTCTGTGCTAGTGCCTAGTGCCACCAGAACCTGAGGTGGGTCTATCTTCTTGGGTAGGTGATGCTCCTAAGACAAGGTCGAGAAAAGGAAACACATTGAACCGTTGGTGTCAGATAGTCGCCGCAAACCGATCAGCGCCAATCATTCAATTTAATTGGAACCATCACACTTTTTATGTCTTCCGTAAAATTTTCAGCGGTATCCTTCGACTGTGATTTAAATTTTCTAATTAAATCTTGAACTATCGAGGAGTTTTACCTGAACCTGGAAAGTATTAATATATAATCAAAAATAATACCTATCGTTTCACATTAAATTAAAAACGTAATTTGCAACTCTTTACTTATTAAGAAAATTCGTTTCAATTTTTAGATATTATTTTATCTTTTGATCCTTTTTGATCCTAGCGGCATACATTTGGAATGTTCAATACCCCAATAGTTTTCTTGGAATAAATAAATGAAATATTTCTAAACGTGTAGGCATTTTCAGCACAGTTTTTTTGTTATTAAAAATTATTCTTTTCGAACCGAAGATAATTTTATAATAAAATACATTTTTTGAGCCACTAAAAGAGTTTCTGGAAAAATTTTACAAAGTCGTAAATGTACTTAGATATAGCCGTTTGTGAATTAGGGTCGTATTATATATAAATTAAATAAAAAAGAAATGAACATTTAAACAATTTTACAGAAAAAAAAGGTTAAAATTATATAGAACTGGACTCAGCATTTAAGTTTAAGTGTTTAGTTTTCAACACTGTTTAAACCAAGATTACTATAAACGACGTTTTATTAAGTTAGCCTTTCTCTCAAAAAGTATATCTTAAAATATTTACTATAGTACTGTAAGTAAGAATGGAAAGGCATAGTGTGTAAATTAGAAAACGTTAATTTTTGTTTTGAATTGAACATTTTTATTGGCGTAGCGACGATACAGACTTAATTTTAATTTCATTGAAATGTTTTTGTTTCCACATTCTTCCAAGGTATTTTTGATGGCCTTGATCACGTTCATTTGCTAGTACTCTGTTCTTAAAGGTCGATACACGTGGAAGCTGTACGGAGCACAAAATATAATGAATCCATCCCCTTTTGAGCTTTGTTCATGGCTACAAAAGACCTTGTATTAGGTTCCAGTAACCGATATCCCAGAAAGGACCTAATGTTCGCGTGTCCAAATTCCTGCCAAATCACCCTGGAGACTTGCGGCTAGATGGACTACAGCCATTTACCCGTGCCCCCCGAACCGATATGATACCTCCCAAGAGTAATTACAATCTGTTAAGAAAGCAACTATCGTCTCCTCATTGATCATCTAATCAAGAACTTGTCGATAATTAAAGCGTCTTTCTCCGAGGCTGGGCAATTATACGGAGGAGGTACTTTGGTCCAAAGATATACAACCTCCGAAGATTACTTAGATCTAGGGAGCATATCAAGTAGGCAGCATCAGAAGTTTTCATTAAATATTGACTTCCTGCTCCGCCCTAACGACCGCACAATGACCCTGCACTTGTAAAAGTGGTTGTGTTGGGGTGAACGGGGTAAACGGGGCCCTTCACGGTCTGGGTCGTAATTTGATCATAATGTCAAGGGCTTCCATAGGGCCAACGAGGATTGCACTTTTCCGGAAATTTAATTACATTGTGGGGATGGATAGTCGGCCTGCCAGGGGAGACTTCTTGTTTTCAAATTCGTCCCATTGAAGTGTATTGAAATTCTGGCGGGAGCCGTAAAGCGAGAGAAAAATTGATTTCAGACTTTATCTTAAAATTTGTCTACCCTGTTATTTCTCCTGCTAGGGTATCGGTCAAAGCTCTTTTCAGTTTCTAATTAAAAAGATGAGAAGAAAACAAAAGACCACGCAAAGATTTTAATAAGACGTTCGCACCTGTTAAGCAATGGTTGAGTGGCGATTTCGTCTTCAATTAGTTGAATCCACCTATATTTTTAAAACTTTTACTTTATTAAAGATTTTTTTTTTATCACAGGCTTCGGGATGGCTGAAGATTTTCATTTTATGTAAAAAGGGCAATTTGCCTGGTTAAACTTCTTTCTGCTACCGAATAAACATTACAAAACTGTTCACAAATTTAACTGGGCACTGGGTCCTGACACGTTTTGTATTTTAATCCTTTGTGACTCTAGCTCATGCATGGCTATTAAACAAATTTAAGCACCTATCAATTAAACTCAGTGGGTAACGAGATATGTAAATAGCAAAAAAGTTAAATTTTAGACAATTGTTTGATCGCAAACTCAATTTTTATTTAAAAATTTTATGTTATTTAAAAATTTCCTCAATAGCAACATAGATACAATTTAAACAACGACCCAACGTTCCTATTCCCAATTCCACTGACTTGAAAAACTGGCAATTTTTAATTATTTTTTTTTTTTTCGGAGTTTAACAATATTTCATAAAGCTGTGAGAGGAAGAAAATTGTTTAAACACTGAGTGGAGAGAAGCTGTGCTGATTTCATTGCACCACTTAGCAAGGGCTATTAGAGGCTCTTGCCCCCGGACTTATCAGATTTAATGAGTCCTCCTCAGCACGGCATAATGATGGGCTTCGACTAACGACTGTGTAAACATGCCTTTCTTTACCTATCGACAATCGATTGTAATCCACAATTGTAGAGCCTCTCTAGAGCTCCCCGGAGCTGTTTCATATGCTGTTGCCACACTGGACAACAACTGAGGGTCTTTAACCATAAGTGACGAGATGAGCTGTGTATAGCGAAAGAAAGGGTCAAGAGCATCTAAGCTAAACATTTCAATTTCAATCAGGTTTTCGGGAAAACCAGAACCAAAGTTAACACAAAATAAATTCCATTATAACACCCCTTTAATTGTTGGATACTGCGAAGGGTTGTTTCTAAGAGGAAAAATATAATTTGATATTTCCTTAAACGAAGAATTCATTCATTCATTTTTAGCGTATTTTTGTTCCCTCTGGAATTTAAATTTAAATTACCCCGTAGTGTAGTAGATTGTACAGGATCAACTTTGGGTTGAAATCAATATCACTATTTTTCAAAATCTCAAATCTTCAGCTCCGTATTATAATCAGCTGAATTTTGAATTACTAAACTTTATAAAACCTCGATGAGCTTATTTCTCAACTGACTTTACAACAGTAAGCTTTTTCGAACAGTATTATCCATTCTACTTTAATTAAATGTTTGTAGTAAATTTTAATTTAAACAAAGGATTAACTCTGAACAGTGGAAAAAATATACTTTAAGTGTATAATAATTTTATTGAAATCACATGCAATGTAGAACATATAATCGGTACAAATTGTAAATATTAAGTATGTTCCTCTAAATAATATGCAAATACGTATATGCGATGAATGAAGCGAACGAGTTAAACTTCTCAAAGGTCATCTGCTACTATTTTACTACTGGCTAGTCTCACAAACAAAAGGTTTGTTGAGAGAGAGAGAGATAAAGGGTAAAAGATCATTGAACCGAACTATTTAGATTTCTTAAATCTAGAGAGAATATTTGCTGTCTTACTGGAATTACGTTAAGCTCCGTGACTCATATATGGCTGGCTATTTACGCGACAAACGAAACAATCAATAAAAATTCGGAAGAAACGCTGAAATCTCCTTAATGTCTCGATTACGATTATTTTCTGCTATTACTCAGTTATATTACTTTATCCATAAGCTAATTAAAAATGATGCTCCTATCTCTCTGTGCTTGTGCAATGTGGTTAAATGCTTTTCTTTTTTTTATCTGTTCTTAAATATCAAACCGGGTAAGGGGTCGCGAAACGATTCCGGGAAATTATCAGCTTAAATCGAATCGTGGAATGATTATTCAGTGAGGCGTGAAACGCAATAATACTTTCAGAGATCGTTAAAAGGAATAAGAAAATATTTTTGTATATTAAAAAAAGAAAACAAAAAAAGCGTTACGATTGTGGCTGTGCCGCAATACCGCGATCACAAGCCGTGGCGACTTACGACCTAAAAGAAATTAATTTTAAAAAATCTTAATAAATAAATGCGATTTTTCACAACAATAAAAAAAAATTAAAAAAACGAAGCAAAATATATCACGATATGCAAGAAGAATAAAAATGCGAGAGCCCAGGTGGATTTAAACCGAACTGAACCGAATTGATATACCCGAAGTCGTTTTAAAAACAAAAATATATATATATATATTTAAAGAGGCTCTTGGGAGGCGTCTGTGGGGCGTTGGGTGACTTATACCATCACACACCGCATTCAAGGCTTTTCTCAGCGAAGCGCGATTTTAAGGCAATCAAAGCTGGGAAGGCTTTTAGCGATAGAATTTAACCTCAGCCTCAACACAGTCCTTCATAAGCTCATCCAATTCGGGGTTTGGTGTTGGATGTTCGCTCAAAAACACCTTCACTTCATCAACGCAAGTTGATTCGAGGGATTTTAGAAGAATGCCAACATTATCCCAGTTGCGCTGAGCATGCAATTTGTGCAAAAGTGTTACATCCTCTCCATCGGGCACCTTGGTAAGTGGTGATATTTTCGAATTGGGCACAAAGACAAAAGGCTTGAAAACAGATTCCTTCGGGTTCGGAGTTGCTGTAAACCAATGACAAGAAAATCCGGGAGATACTAAAATTGATACATGACTGGTACCAGCCGATTCCGATGCTGCTGTCCTCAAAAGTTCAAACATATCCCTTAATCCGAAACTTCCATCATCTGATGGGGGATTATCAGGCCACTCATTATCCGTGGGTGGGGCAGAAAATGATTTAGCGAAATCTAAATCACCCTGAAAAAAAGACAATGCATTATTGGAAGACTAATAAAAACTATTAATGAATTAATCACAGTCAATGCCGGAAGACAATTTCTTTTACAATTTACTTAAGCTGCTAACAATCAGCTCGAGAAAACTGGATGGCTTATGTCCTAAAATACGTACTACTCCGTACATTTTATAAATAAAAATTTCTTCGTTATACTTTGTGGTGTTTTCCCAGTAATAATGCCCCTAATATCAGATAAATTACCCTAAGGACTACGTCAGAGCATGAAATTAAATTTCACTTGTCCCCTAAAGAATACTTACACTGCCGTCCCACAGCTCTAATTTTTGCAATTCATCGCCTAAATTTTCACTAGATGTGTCTATTTTTGTGGTAACTGCGAGAGAATTTCCTGGAATTTTTCGGAACCCATTTGTAATTTGTTCTGCTGCCCACAATTTTCCACCGGTGCTAAGGAGCCAAACCTCTTTTGGATCGCAAATAACAAAGCTGTACTTAGAGTCCTCCTTGGCCGATTCACTGACAAGAGAGCCTGCGATACTCACAGCCTCCTCAGCGGAGGAAGAACGGTCTAAAGTTTGCCTGAGAAAGGGAGTTACATACAAAATCTATTTAAACAGTTGAAGGTCGCTTAATTACCTAACAAAATCGGTTGATTGCTCATAACTGTCGCTACAATTGCACCAGGCAATCGCGATGCAAACGTCTTTGTTGTTGGCCCCACTTTCACCGCCAGAGATTTGGGCCCTTTTACTTAAAATCAATGCATTCCCTGATTCCTATGGGATTTAAACCTTTAGTTCTCGTTCAATCAAAGCTATAATAAGTTTCTCTGAAAAACTTACCTCAGGAGAAATATAATCGACTTCTTGAGCCTCGCCCTCACTTTCGGGATTGGAGTTTCGGCCGAAAATCACAGAATTCTCCTCTGAATGGGGTGTTAAAACGACAAAACAATCACCACCGATTGATGACATATTTTTGCCGTCTTAATTCAACGCTACACAATAAATTCCACCACAAATTAATAGGGAAAATTCGATCCAAAAAACCTTTCAAGTAATTTTCGGACCGTCTGGACTTGCCTTTTTGTGAGGTCGATGATGATGAAGTGTCAATTTTGAGGAGAAAAAAAAATTTCTGACAGACAGATCTGCCTGCATTTATGCAGATGTTTAGTTGCAATATTCACAACTAGGCGGAAATTAATACATAACTTTTTAGTAAGAAAAACAAGAGTAAATTGGTTACGATTTTCATTATAAATTGAATGTACGCTTTAATTGCTGCTTATTCTAATAAGAAATTTTAATTATAGACATAAAATGCCTATGAAATGTCTTCTTGGGACTGCAAAACAGTTCACCAGGCAACCCCATTAAATGCCAAAATTACACGCCACCACATCCACCCTCAATCCATATACCGATATCTTCCCCACGTTGTATATGTGTTGGAAGATGGTACAAAACAAAATGGTTGCATGCGATTGTGTAAAGATACAAACTTCGCGGATAATTTTTGTGTTTTAAACGATTCCGTTTTAACTTGAAGCGATCGGTTTTCAGCAATTACAAGGCGAACATCTTTCGTCTCCTGCTAGTAATTAAATTATACCGTGAAACGTTCGAATTAAGTAAGAAATTGGTGGACAATCTGTGGCATAACACAAAACAGCACGAGGTCCCCCCAAAAGTTTTCATCTCAACATTCAATCCGTCGGTGCTGCGGATGAAAACAAAAAAATATCTCATCAGACCGCTGTGCGGACTCGTAAGGTGTTCGATATTTGCCAAAAATTCACGTAATTAGTGCGGAAATCGTTAAAAACTGATAAAAACCGTGAAAAAAGTGAAAAATAAATAAAAATTCCCACTCGTCCCCCGAGTCAAGTGAATTTATTGACATTTGTTGTTGTTGTTGTGCTGCAAGGGGCGCCAAACAGGATTTTTTTTTTCGTCGCTCGTACAACAATTTGACGTCTGCCTGCGGCCTGCCCGTGCTCAATTGATGCCAAAAATTGCAACTGGGCACGTGATGATCAGCTCCGAGTGATATTCAGAGCCTTGACAAATCTCCAAGGGATCTACGAAGCTTTTCGAGGAAAGTAAACAAACCCAAACCAAAAACTGCTCTCTTCCTGTCCGGCTTTGGTTGAGGACCACTGCCATGCCCTTTGTGTGGTGGCGGTGGGGCCTATTGCGTCTTATTAAAGATAGTCGCACTAGACAGACTGCCCGCCTATTTTTTGTAAAATATTTTCGGTGGAATTTGTTGTCAATACTTTGAGGTCATTAACCCTTTTAGCGAATTTTACTGCGGTGTAAGCAACATTCCCGAGACCAGGCCCTTTCCAGTTCGCTCAAGAGATGGGCTGTGTATTGAGGTTTAAAACAATAAATAATTGGTTTATTTATTTTAAAAATTGTATATTCAGAGTTTTACGGATCTCGAGTTATCCAGTTTTGAAGACTGTTAAAACTCGTCCGACAGCTGCTCCTATTTGAGCGCATTTTCAAGCTGTAGCGTTAAGACTGCTTGTATTAAAACTGATTATCGGAATGGAAACAGCGCAGAATTTTTTATTAGAACACCTATCGTACCAATTTAAAAATAAATGCAAGAAATAAAAAAATTGCGATCTTATTAGATGTGATGAATTAAATTTTTTAGATAAAGTGCAGCAACTGATTTTTTTAAATCTTACGGAGTAATATTAATCCCTTTTAGAGCAGTTTTATTACTTATTAGACAGCTATACTTTTTTTAAGGAATACTAGAATTCTTTCAGCTTACAACCTTCCACAATACTCCCAGCCAGTTAACGACAGAAAAACCGAAAATAAAGAGATAATGAGGTAAAAATCTTAGTTTCTTTAAGCCAATGATAGGAAAACTAAAGAAGTAATGGCAGGAAAGAAATGACGACAGCAGACTGGAAGAAAAAGAAGGAGTTAATTGTTGATTTTAACGATTTATAGAAATGCTCGAAGATTATGTTGCTTAGTTTAAATTAATAAATAGGCTAGATAAATAGTTCAACAGCATAGAAACGTTGAGTTGCTGTGGTCACAACTAATGTCTCCAGTAAACTTTCTTACTTAGCGAAATTAAGTGTATTTGTTTCATCAAAGGGGGCTACCGTAGTTGAAGTCTCTTCGGTCTTCGATTTTAATTGGAGAGAGAACTATTAAGAAGTGAGTCTTGATCCAGGGATTGGATTCTAGAAGGGCAACAACATATTGTTCCATAGTGAGGTTGAGACTATTCCAGGAGTGTTTGTCCATTGAATTGCAGAAGATAAATTCTTGTCGGGGTCACCAATTGTGGAAACGTGATTTCACCTTCACTAAACCAAACCAAAATAAAATAAATAAATAATAAAAGACTAGTTTTTTAATATGTGAATTCACATTGAGTTTGACACTAGAGCTACCGGCGCGCAAATCTGTAATTTTAACATCTTTCTGAACCTTTAACTTAATACGCTTTCAAATTTTAATAAATATTTATTAATGTCGTAATTCCCAATTCTATTAAACATTGGCATAAATCAGAAGAGAATTACAAAATATTTTTATATTAAATGAAGAAAAGAATTGGGTACCAGTCAAATTGACTGATTTTTGTAGTTATAGTGTTAAATAAAATTTTAATTTTACGCAAATGATACTTTTCTCTTTACACAAAATGCAAAAAGACAGCTATACTTTTGTTTTTAATGAATATTAGACTTCTTTCAGACTACAACCTTCCACACTTTGTTAACTTAATATCCCGTAAATCTTAACAGACAAGAAAATTTGATCCTTGCCGATAAGTTCTCAATTCTTCAGACAGATAAAACCATTTAGTTTTGCCCTTAAAATATGATGATATGTAGCATGATAGGATATTTTTAAAACTATGTAGTTTTCTTAATATTTAAATTATATAAAATAACAAGGCATTTATGATGTCAGATATATTTGTGTTGTCATTACAATTTCAATTTCACTACTTGGGCTTGATATTTTAATTAGTAATGAAAATTCTATTCAGAATAGATAGAAAAACCATTCCAGAATTTGTTTATCAAGAAATTTAAATTGTTTCCTAATACAAAATTAATTTGAATACCATTCCGATAGAAATGTATAGTGAATTTTAATTTCATGTTACCGAAAGGAAAGGACTAGCAAAATTTTACAAAGAAGATGATGAACTTATAAAGGCTACAGAACATCCCACAAAGTAGGGTATACAAAAAATTGTTTAGTTGAAGTAATTTTACTATAGATTTATTTAAATGAGGAAGCATTAATAGTAAAATTTATATAATTTAATTATTGCTTTTCATATTAAATTAGTTGCCACGGACTATTTTTCTTTTTTTATTATCACATCAGGTTTTTTCTAATGAAAAAAGATATATCAATTTTTTTATATGTACACGTCTTACATATAAAAATATCAGAAATTTTCTTCAATTCATTCCACATGTAATTCACTACTCAAGCCACAATTTTAAAATGAACTTCCTATACAAAAAAGTGTCTCAATTTTCGTTTCGAATGTGGATCGTGTTCGAAAATAGGATGCTTTTCCTAAAAGATAATTTTGTGTGCATAATTAATAAAAAACATATTTTTCTTTCCACAGGTCACGACAACAATACTGAGAAAAGACTTTGCGGTCTAATCTCGCCGCCATAACATTTTCTTTTTCTTTCCGTCCTTTTAATAAATTTTATTTTTGTTGGTTACACAAGTGAATATTTTGAAAGTCGTTAATGTTATGACGCGAATAACATAATTTGCAACATCGACCAGGATGAAGGAGATGGTCGGCGGTTGTTGTGTATGTTCAGACGAGCGGGGATGGCCTGAAAACCCACTTGTTTATTGCGATGGTCAAAATTGTACAGTAGCTGTACATCAAGCATGCTACGGCATTGTCAACGTACCAACTGGCCCTTGGTATTGTCGAAAATGCGAGAGCCAAGAAAGATCGGCTCGGGTTCGGTGCGAACTGTGCCCCTCAAGGGACGGTGCACTCAAAAAAACTGATAACCAGGGTTGGGCACATGTCGTATGCGCTCTATATATACCTGAAGTCCGTTTCGGGAATGTTACAACCATGGAACCAATTCTATTGGAACTAATTCCGCCCGAAAGATATGCCAAAAGTAAGTACACGTTTCTTTAGTATGAATTTTTAATATTTTTCATTTTGCTTCTATTCACTGACTTTAGTAGTAAGAAATTCAATCTAAGATTGACAATTTATAAAATGACAAAGTAATAATAATAATTTTAGTTCATTCATATAAATACATCATTAGAGTAGTTAAATTGTAATGCTTCAAACTTCTTAGCTTAATGTCTGATTTTTCCTTGCCCTAGGTATAAGTAAAGAAAACCAAATTACCATATTATGAAAACCTAACATAACTATTATATCATAAAAATGTAGTTTTCTTTAAAACCGCGGGTGAATCGTATAAGAAACATTCAATGAAAAAGACCAAAATGACGGTCGAATAGTTTTATACTTCTATCCTAGTAAAATTAAAATCATTCAAAGCATTACCCCCCCTCTTTCAGCCTGCTACATTTGCCAAGAGATTGGCAAGGGCAATCGTGCTAACGTTGGTGCTTGCATGCAGTGCAATAAATCTGGATGCAAGCAACAGTTTCACGTGACATGCGCACAAAGTCTCGGATTACTTTGTGAAGAGGCTGGCAATTATTTGGACAATGTTAAGTATTGTGGATACTGTCAGCATCACTACAGCAAATTGGTACAATCTGTAAGCGTCCCAAAAATCTTTTCACCGCTAAAAAAACATATAATTTTACAGAAAAAAGGAGGTAATGTTAAAACTATCCCACCCTATAAGCCCATTACCCATGAGACTGGTTCGAGTGACTCCCAATCATCACCCGAAAAAGAGCTGGAACCTCCTGTTTCGGCGTCAACATCAAATGTATCTACAACACTTAAAATCAGTTCAAACCAAAATCTTAACACCTCTACCACATCAACCTCATCCACGTCATCGTCATCATCTTCAAAGCAAAGAAAATCGAGTAGCACATCAAAACTGGCATCTTCGTCATCATCCTCAACGTCGAATACAACTGGTAGCGGATCTGGAAGTGCATCAGGCGTAAATGCAGCATCATCGTCATCATCCACCTCTAGCAGTAGTAAAAATAGTTCAAGTAGTTCTAGTAGCTCTAAAGATAAGGAAAAACATAGCAAAAGTCTGAGTAAAATATCGAGCTCTAGCAAAAGTCAGGACAAAGAGTCGACATCGTCTTCCTCATCATCTTCGACCAGAGATAAATCGAAATCATCGAAAAGTAGTAAAGATTCGAGCGATCACACTAGTATGAGTTCAACTTCGATTGGATCCAATAATCCTATGGTTAATGTCTCTTCGAGTTTATCAAACACAATGTCCTCGACATCGAAGGAGACACTCGGTCAAAAATTTACCACATCGAATTTTACGGAAAGTGTTGTTGTCAATTCAGAGTCTGTTTTTGGTGCCAATGATCCTCCCACAACATCGTCGTCAAGCAAAAGTTCTTCCAGCAACAGTTCAGCAGCTAAAAAACGTAAGGCAGACACAATTAAGCTTTCTGGGAGTGCTGATTCTGTGGAAATTAACAAGTAAAAAATTGACTTTATTAAGCTTATTTTACTATTGACATAATCAGTTCCCTTAGGGATATCATAAAGGACGTCTCAGTGACCCTCATTCCTTTGCCCATTGATAAACCAGAAAGTATGGACATTGATAAGCTAACATCCAAGAAGGTAAGTCTATATGAAAATGATATTTTTACTGTTTTCGAACAATAAAAGAAAGCTAGTATAATGGTTCGTATTATCCATCTACAACGAAATAATATAAAATATTTAGTTTCAAAACAATCTTATTGGCTTTAAATGAAACAAAAATATCAAGAGGAGAGGCGCTAGGAATCTTTGTTTGAGAAAAGACGAAGAGTTCAATTCTTAAACAATTTTGAACACGATATCTCGAAAGTCTGTTGCATATTCTCGCATTTCAGATTTAAATCCAATCCATACGATGCACCTTTGCCGCAATTAAACAGTCGACGGTGTAAGATATTAGAAAATTAAATTAACAAAAGTTTAAAAGTCAGTCTTTCACATACAATTAACGAAATGTATGAAATATTGGCTGTAATAAATTACAAAACAAACAATTTTACAAATTTAATACTTTAATTATTAGTGGAAATTAATAAAACTATGTAAAAGGAAAAATACGAAATGTGTAAACGGGCTTCTCTTGATTTGAGCATCATTTATTTTGTATTATCGCCTATATAAAATTGTTCTAAAATGTTGATTTAGTTGTATGAATTTGAAATAGCTTATTCTTCAGGCAATGCAAGTACAAGGAGGAACGAAAATCAAACTATTTGTAATAGTTTAACTAAATTTATCTTAAAATCTACCTAGACTTGGCTGAATAAGTCTCTATTTGGCTTAACAAAAGCGAACCAGTACTTCCTAAAAACTTTCATAATTCTCCAGAAACCTCAATAAAATAAGAGCGAGAAATGTAGAGATATTTTCTACCTGTATCTTCGTGGAAATCCCCATATACTTTTCAAAAACAGGAAGAATATCTAATTTGCTAGCCACCAACCAGGAAATATATTATTCGAACTAAAAGTCGTTACATCATTATAATTCATAGCCGCGGGACATTTTTATCACTGCAATCCTAAAATACAACGACCGGCGGTGTTTTTTAACCCTTTTCACGTCTGGGGCGACGATACTGAGGCAGGAGAGGATATGGCGGCTGGCACTTTCTTTTGATTTGTTCCTTACTTGTGTTTTTTCATTTTTATCATTCATAAGGGGATGAGGGAGAAATCTCGGTGCAATAAAAGTGTCCCTCCCGTCGCACCCCTTCTGCCTGAATGATCCTCAGCTGTGTACGATGATCGGTGTTTTTCTACCTGCTAAAAAAAAATCTCAGTTTACTCCTGCCGCCGTAACGTCCTTTTCGCATTTTTTTTTTCTCTCTTTTCAAATGGCCCTGAAGCTAAATGTATGGCACAATCACCCTCCATCCTTTGCCTTCTGCAGAAGTTTATTATGCCAGCGGTTTTGGTCTCGAGGATCCTCAAGGAAATCACGAACACGTTCCAGGTCCGCCGCAGTTTTTCGTTTCCTTTGGACCAGTCACGCAGGCAGTTTGACCGGGATCGTGCGAACCGCATTTAGTTCATTGAGAAAACGCGTTAAGATGTAAAATGTGAATTAGTGTTTCTGTGAATATATCGAAAACGCTATGAATTTTTCGCGAATTATATTGTTCTCTTGATCATTTTTGAGTGGAGGCTGTGATTTTTTTTATTGAATCCCCAGTATTTGATTGTGAAAAAATTTCTAGTGATCATGGAGGAGGATAATAACAACAAAGTTGAAGTGATCGAGTACGAGCCCCACAAGAAAAGTAAAAAGAAGAAGAGGGAAAAGAAGGAAAAGAAAAAGCATTTCCCTTATAATTTGAAGATAAAATTTCTTTCGCCATCACCAGCGGTAATTATCTAGAGTTTTTTCAAGTTTTAAGCTAGGACCGACATTTGATAGATTGCTTTCTAAAAGGAATTAAATGCAAATTAAATCCAAATCTCTTTAAAGCGAAAACATTAAACTTAAACTTATTACAAAAAAAAAAAAATTATAACAGTTAAACTAATTTAGGTGATCCTTTTTTCTTAATTAAATTTTCTTTGATTCTAACCGCTCGACAAATATGAGTAGGTCGTAATGCACTGAGGATATACGTGTCATCGATTTCCAGGGAATATTTTATATTATTGGTTTGCTACCTGAGCTAAGCTGTTCAATAATTTCAAGCCTAATTTATATTTTATCATTTTATTTTTTTCTAATGGTTCAATATCTTCGGTACCTATGCACCTGATCAGATTGAGTTTCAACTTATCTTCATATTTCCATTTACTGTGTCACTTATTTTCAAATACAGCTAAAATCGTTTCGATACTGCGAAAAAAAATTGTGCAATAGTGACTATTTTGCCAAAAAAATTGCAGCAAATTTCAACTAACCAAAAATATATTTAAATATAATTTAGTTTAATATTTCCTAAACACTGAAGAATGCATTAATGTATCATTGAGTGATTACTTAAAATCATTGCTTAGGAATTATGCCGCATTTATATTTCCCCAAGTAAATCCTTTGGTCAAGATAAACAAATTTCTTACAGAACGGAAACGTTGTGTATTTACCCGAATAAATTGTTTGATTAAAATAAACAAATAATTTTTGCAGAAAGGAATTCATACCGGTCAACAAGTCTTAACTAGCTGTAGACTACGTATCACTTTCACGAATTTGTTTATTTTTCACTTATCAGTAGAGTCCACGGTGCGGTGAATGTAATCAAACGAACATTCGCTTTATCTTAAGTGACCCAACCAAAAGATATCTTTCTCAGTTAACTTACGAACCCCTTCTCGAATAAAACCTCGAGAGAACATAATTCACACTAGAGGTTATAAAACAAAAAAAAAAAAAAAATTTCTTTGAAATTGTCCTTTCTAGCCAAAAACCGAATCAAATTCGTCGCCCATGCACTTAACGCACGAACCAAATTTGCAGAATGTGAGCCCGAATTTAATGAACTCGCAAGGATCCAGTGGCAGTATTACGATTAAACAGTCAGTTTCAACATCATCCCAGCAAGCGGGTGTCAGCAATAATTCAACGTCGCATATCAAAGGACCCATACTAAAGGAGGAAAGTCGTTTGCGGTCGAGTCCTTCATACAGTTCAGCGACAGTGGGTCTAAGTGGATCAAACCCATCGACCCCAAGTCTCTATGTCTCTGTGCCGCTTTCAACTGCTACAGTACCTGGAGTCAACTTACCTTCAACAACGTCTAATGGTATTTGAGTTAAAGGTGTCTATATATATTAGTGTAATATATATGCCTTTTTTATATTATAGCTAGTGATCTCGTTACACAATCCCAGTCAAGTCGGTCTAGCCCGCTGGTAAGTCAGCATCATTCACACCACCACTCGAGTGGTGGAATTGGAAGCAGTCATCAGTCAGGTATTGAGCGCCAATCACCTCGAATACATCAAAGTCAAGGACTTTCTGCACCATCATCGCTATTATCAGACCACAACACTTCGAGTTGCTCTTCGCAATCATCAACGATTGGGGGTGTAAGCCAGGCAAATACCTCACCGTCTGTTGGTACTGCTGCACCTGTCGGTCCTGGACCAACAGCCTCACCAATGGACACTGGAACGTTAAAGATTACATATGAAAAGCAAAATATGAGGATATCACAATTGCAGGAACAGGAACAAGCTCCAGCAAGACGTTCCCGGTGAGTATCTAAACGTATTTTAAGAACAGTGCCTCAGAAATTAGCTTCTTTTCGCTAGTTAACCCGGTGATTTGCCTATCTCCTGTTACGCTTTATAGTCTCATTGTAGTATAGAGTGTGTGTTATAGTGAGTGTAACTTCTCTGTAATTTTGTCGCTTACTATTGCCCATTTAATTTTTCCATGCTTTCCACACTATTAAATTTCGCCCGATTCTAAGATCACAATCGGGCGACAGTAGCAGTAAATCACGATCAGGAAAGAAGCGTTCGGCAGCAAATGTTGTTGTTAGTTCGACTTCATCGTCCTCATCGTCATCGTCGTCATCATCGACGTCTTCGACGGTATTGGGCGGTGCTTCTACAGCATCGGCAGCTCTGCCGATTGGAAGCAACACGGGCAAGGAGGCAGCTACGCTTGGAGCGAATCAAGCTTCAACCTCAAAAAGCCAACAAAGTAGACATAACGATGGTCAGCACACTGTTACGAACAGTAGTGGTCCTACTGAAAGCAGCAATATTAATAATAACAATAATAATAATAATAATAATAATGGGCCCAGTGGAAATAGCAATAGTGGTAGTGTTTATGCTGCAGGTGTTAACACTAACGATTTGGCGATCCTGGCTGCGCCGGCGAGCACCACATCCCATATGAATAATGTTAATGTAAAACAATTAAATAAGAAAATGCTCCGAGCACAGCAGTCACACTATCCAAACCAGCAGCAGAATCCGCCACCACCACCACCACCGCCGCAGCAGCAATTGCAACCACCGTCTCAGACACAAGCGCCTCCCCCACCACCTGCGCCGCTGGTACCACAACAGCAACCTCCACCACCACAACAACAACAACCGCAGCCACAAACTTCTACAACCACACAAAATACTTCTAACGATGAAATTCCACCAAACTCAACAACGTCTTCTAATTCTAGAACACCGGACAGTGGGAATTTCTCCAGTACGAACAGCAGCATCAATAGCACGTCACTTAACAACGGCGGCCTTAAGTTCACCTATGAATCTCAAATGGGGAATAATGTGCCCTCAATAAGTCCTTCGGTGGATACTTCACAACCTCCCGTTGTTAAGGAATCACCGCCTAGTTCGCCCGGATCAGAGGCTGGATCAGCTCGGAAACGAAGTCGAAAATCGGCTGAGTTAAAGGACATTAAAGTTTTCCACAATGGTGTCCATGCTACACATATGCTAGGCAATCAACTTAATCCAGCGAGCAGTGTGGCACAGAAAATGTCCGATCAGCTGCATATGGAAATCCAAGACCATAGTGTATACTCCCAGTCTGTAATTGATGCAGGGCCTCAGGTTGTTGGAGTGCCCTTCCCCGGAAAGCATAGTGGCGTAAGTTGGTTATATCTTCTGGTAAATCAAAAATTATTCATATACTAATTTATTACTTTTAGGTGAGGAATCCAACCCAACCGACCGCTGGAGCAAATTCTCTTACTTCAATGCTAGGAGGGACGGGATCGTCAGGTTCAAGTGGGAATACACCGCAGAGCCTGGAGCAGTTGTTAGAACGGCAATGGGAGCAAGGATCTCAGTTCCTGATGGAACAAGCACAACATTTTGACAGTACGAATTTTATCATATTTAAATTATTTTATTCTAATTTACTTCAATACAGTCGCCTCTCTGCTTTCCTGCCTTCATCAACTACAAAATGAGAATGGTCGACTTGAGGATCATGTCAAGAATTTGAAGGCCAGACGTGATCATCTCTTAGCTGTTAACGCCCGCTTAGCAATTCCCTTAACAACCAATGCCAGCCAGGGACAAGGTAGTTTTTATAGACTTGCAAAAACTATAAGACTTAGTACCATAGATAAAATTAAAAAAAAAAAATTTCTTTGTTTTATTGTTCGCTGATTATTATTTTTCAATTTTCTGGCAGCAACCTTAAACAATATGCACATGAATGGGCCAACGACGGATGCCAGTTCAGCGCGGCTACCTCGTACAAATGCACATTACAACGCTCAGCAGCAGATGCCCATGGAAAATGGAATAGATTTTAGGCATACCTCGCATCAATCCACAACAACCAGCACTACAATAAGGTAAATTTTACAAAAATGCTTTATACTTTTTAACTGAATGGTTAAACAGAAAAACACACTAAGAAAACACTTTTATATAGCTTGTGCCTTCCACATTGCCAAAATTTGCACTTAACACGCCAGTGCTGTAGAGTACCAATTTAGATATGTTTTACAAGTTAAAGAAAGCAAAAGAAAAAAAAAAAAACAATGGCGCTGTAAAAAAAAATCGACGTTGTTTACCAAATGTGTATTTTTTTGATAGACACTCATCCACCCATTCAAATTTCTCTTCCTCCACCTCATCCACACATAGTCATCATAGTGTTTTGTCGTCCTCATCGAATAGACAGCACCAGCAGAGTATTTCAGGTTCATCATCAGTTAGTTCACAGCAAACCCAACCAGAGCAATTGCTTCGTAGTCGAGGATCATCCTTATCAAATCAATCAAATTCATCTGGAAACAATTTAGGACCCGGTGGTGGTGGTGGCGGCGGAGGCGGCAGCGGCGGAGGAGGAGGAGGAGGAACAAGCACCGGTGGAGTGGGCGGAGGAGGAAATGGAAGCTCGTATCATAGTTCCACCCAACAATCTGCCTATAGCACTGTCCATCAGGTAGAATAGATGTGGTCCGTTTATATATCTCTTTCTACTTTTTCTCTTTTTCCTTGGTGATTTTGAGTTTAATTCAATTCATTTCCTTTTTTCTCCGTTTGAGTCAAAATCAGGTTTGGTAGCCCAAAACCCTTTAGTTCAAAGGAATAGCAGCAATAGGTCTCTTGTAGTCCTAAACTTTAATGAAAATTACCCGAGAATCTGCATCGTACATCATCCTTGTGGCAGTGACAGAATTGTGGACAATTATACGACAATTTGCGCCATATCGGTAGTATTCCAAAATCTGTAGGGATACTTTTTTCTGTTTTCTGTTTCATAATTCTACTTTTGATTTTTTAGTTCCGTTTTTCTTTGTAGTAATCTATTCTCGTAGCACTCTTAGAAAATACATGCGCTCCAACTATAGACGTTAAAAGTATTCTATTTTCTGTTTATTTCAGTCACAATTAAGACGAGACGATAGTCAAGGAAAGCCTAGCTGAAAACTGTTGCTCAGAGAAAAATACGACAGCAAAACTGCAACAAAACCCATTTCTGGATCCTCTATGCCCCATTCAGGAAAAGTTAACGCGAATTCTAATAGAAAGCCTCATCAAACGCAAAGCAATAATAACAGTCAACAGAGAACATTTACAAATGTATCCTCAGATGCCCAATCGGCCTCCCCACCGCTGTCTTCATGCGCATCTTCCCTTTCATCGTCATCGTCATCATCAACATCTTCATCTCCAGCCCCAGTTACTGCAATTCCTGAACTAACCGCTGATTGTTTTTACCGTGATAAAAAGGATTTTAAGGATTTCAAAAGTTTTATACAACTTCAAGCGTTCGTGCAACAGTACCATAACGCTAAAGCTGATCCGACGATGAAGAGTTTTTTAAGCAATAATCTAATAGCGGCCATTCAACAGCAACAGCACCTTGGACAGGATGTTGGAGAATCCCCTAGAATGTCGGCTACTTTAACCACAAGTAGTAAGCAACTCCAAGGTCCTTTAGAACTTACAAAAAACTGCGAGGTGGCTGACGGTAAAACTTTTCGTAAAGATAAAAAATTTCAAAAACGTAGAAAACTCTCGCCGAACACTAAGGCGATTCGGAAAGCGCGCAGTATTCGGAATAAGCTTAAGGCAACCGACACGGATGATGCAAATGCCAAATTTAAAGACTTCTCCATCGATTCACTTCTGAAGATGGATTAATGGAAATTAGAGCGCTTTTATGGATGGATATGTTTGCTTTTGGGTACCTGTAAAGTTTTAAATACTTTCGAATAAGGTAAGCAAACTGCAAAAGGGTGTAAAATTAATTAAATTTTAAATTAATTAATAGAATTTGCCAAGTTAAGTTCAAGGATGTTAGAATTCTTAGTATTAATTGAAAATAATGTAGATTGCTTTTTGTGGTAACGCAAAATTCTGCTATAACATAAAATCCATATGAATTTTTTTTAAGGTACCTACCTGCATCAATTGAATATAATTTTTACAGAAAAGTGGTAATAACTTTTTAATCATTAGTAACGAAAATATATCTGGCAAGCGTTCATTATTTTTCAGGACACTTGAAATCTTTCTGAAATATGGAGTAATTTTAAAATGAGTATCATTATCATTTGCATTAATTGAAAAATATGTGAATATTGTACAAATTAAAATGCCTTTAAAAATGGGTTCTACTCCATTTATTTCTTAAGGGTAGAAAAGATATAGAAGAAGTTGCTTTTAACAATGTTTCTGAAAGAATTTTTTTAAGATGCTTTCGCTTTAAAAATATCCAGTCTTATTTAGTCTATTCCTTTGAAATTTAGCCTATAGAGTGGACAGGCTTGGCAAATTCTTTAATAAGACTTATTTGTGTATTTACACCTTTGTTTTTTTTTATTTCTGAATTCAAGCGCTTTTATCTTAAGTTATTTTCGGTTGGTTGACGAATGCTTAAAGCAATGCAAATATAAAAAAAAGGTAGGATACAGTTTTGTAAATTTCTTTTTCACTGACAATATAACGATAAGGACAGCTGGAAAATTTATAAAATTCGATCGAAGGAAGTGGATGCGCTGAATATAATTTGTAAAGTGTACATTTTACCTTTAAAGAAGAAGGATTTTAGTATGTATGTATAATTATGGATTACTGTAGAGCTCTTAAGGTTCATATTACATAGCAAGGCGAAGAAAAAAAAACCACAGAAAGAGTAATAAAAATCGCGAGTTTAATAATTAAATTATTTAATCGATTTATTATTGTAACTACCTATTTAAGGAATCCCGTAAAGCAAAACTTGTTTATCGATTAAAAAAAATCCGGTTTTATGCTATTTGTGCAACGGAATTTATTATTTCCGATTGAAGGAAAAAATAAGTCCTTTGGTCTCAAGAATTATGGCATTAAGTTGAGGTTTACGCACACACGATTCGACAAGGATTGCAGCAAATATGTAAAATTAAATTCAAGTGATGATCATCTAGCGCAGTAAGTCTGTAAGAAGGAAAGTGTTCAAATACGTTTTGTATGAAATTGCCTTGTTTTTGTTTCTCTTTTTTTATTTTTTACTTTACCTTTACTATTTTCACTACTTATTTTTGTTTCTTCTCTTAGCATAACTAGGTGAATTTTTTTTAAGTTATTTTTTCGCAAACCGGAAGATGTTCTTGAAAAAAAAAACTCGTTTTCTTTTTAAGTTTATTTCAAAATTTATGGAAATATTATCGTTTTTTTACAAATGTTTATGTTTTTAATTTCTACATATAGTTTTGACCATTTACCCGATTCCCTCATTTTTTTTTTTATTGGTTCTCTTCACTCATGAGAAAATTCGATACCTTTTAGCAGTGAGCAAATAAGCAAACCATTGCCTGTTTTTGAGGCCTAGTTTTAACAGAAATTTGAACTTTTTGAACCTATGACTCTCGATCAGATATAATCTTTGATAAATATTTACGTATTATTTAATTTATGATTTGAAAAGCTTACAAAATAATAAGAAAATCACAATAGAATGAAATGTCGTCAGTATTTATTATATTATTATTATTTTAAAATCGAAGCACTACTTTCATCATAGAAACACTCATGGCATGTAAAGATGAATCATCTAAAAACTTGGTGTCATGACTTGTTCTATTTCAATCCACTTTCTTTTCTCTCTAGAGAATCTCACTTTTGGGTATTTTAAAAATACATAACACAAAATAAACGATAACAACAAGAATATATGGTTGTAATATAGCGTGGAAATATTAAAAATATAAAAACAAGAGAAATACGAAGCGCCATTCGAATAGACATAAATCAGTAGACTAAAAGTGAAAAAAAGAATTATATTTATATACGTCTTGGAGAGTCGCAAAGGGAAATCATAAGAAGTCATAAAAAAAAAAAAAAAATTTTAGAACACGTATTGCATTTTAATTAAAATTTATAGCTCCAACAAAAAAAAATGTATTTATACAAAAGAGCATATTTTAACTCCTTTAAAGTGAATTTAAGCAAAAAAGAAAAAAAAGGGAAAATAATAATTCGAACATGAAAAATCTCAGGTATTTGATAAAATGGGAAATATTTAATATTAAACAAAAAAAAAACAAATATTTAGAGAATCGAAAGTAAGTATTCTTGCATTAATAATTAACATTAAACAAAAAATAAATGATAAAATTATAAAATAATACGATAACGTTTTTGTAGCTTTTTGCTGTTTTCTTTGATAAAAAACAACAGAAAAGTCGCAGTTCCCTCTGTTTGGCCGGCGACAAGTATTAAATAATAATAATGTGAAAAAAAATGAAGAAAATTAATAAACATGGCATTTACTCGAAATAAACAGTGGCGATTTATAACATTTTGAGATCTATCTCTTCTTTAAAACTTTGATTCGTGCATTTACTATGCATTGGATGCATTTTTAATAACAAAAAAATAAATAAATAAATAAAACTGATATTAATGAACTCGAGGCGTAGTTTGCGTAGGGTAATAAGAGTAAAACAGGAAAAGTATATATTTTACATAAGGATTGTAAAGAAATATATCAAAAAGCGCTAAGGTAATAATTTTTGAAAGTGAGAACCCCGATTAAAACCACATTTGACACACAAAAAAAAAAAAAAAGATCAAAAAAATCAATAAATTGAAAAAAAAATTAAATAATTTGATTAAAACTTCTTGTTTCACTTCCACCCTATTATTGTTATTATTATTATTATTGTGGTTAAGACAAGTACTCTCGAGCGCTCAGACATGGCCCTACTCTATTCCAATTTCTTTGCTGCCCTAATCAACTTAAAAATGTTAGATAGAGATTGAGAAATAAAATCTTCCATCCTTAAAAAACATCAGCACCGAACACCATCATGCGCGCACAAGATAAAGCCGGACAGTTACAAAAGAGCTACTCTATGCTGTCCTCGTTCTCCCCACACGAAGGATACGTTGGGTCACTAATGATCCCTAAGGTAGCCATGTGCTTGTTTCCCGTAATCATCCCTATCAACATTCTGCAATCCTTCCTACCTATACCCAGCAAGAGTTTCGCAGTGTTCTTGTCCGGGCGACTATCGAACCATTTGGTAAATCTAGTTGATGATCCAGTGTCCATCTCTGCCCATGGGTTGAGCCCACTTGTCGAGTTATCCGATTCTTTAATATTGTAGAGTTTACACCAACAATAGGCTCTGATCCCCCAGGGGGAGGAATCTGTGCCCTCCCTCGCCAAAGCGTCTGAAGTCTCATTTCCTTCAAATCCCTGGTGACCAGGGTACTATATAAGATTAACGTGGTTGTGTTTTGCAACTGAATTGAGTTTTTTTTTCTTACATTCCTGGGCAATCATTGACCTAGAGATAGGGTTGAGTAGAATGGCCAAAGCATCCAAAAGCAAATACCAATCCTCTTATTGCGCCATTTGTGGGCAATTATCCAGTGAGCCACTTGAAGAATAACGAAAATTTCCGGTTGGAAAACCGTCGTTTTTCCAAGTGATTTACTGTATTTAACATTTTCATTGAAATATCATCCGTAGGCATATTATAAAAAGCACAATGCTCCACAAGTCTCTGGAAGATGGCACCATGTCCATCACACCAAAATCCACACTTTCTTAGCGGACATATAGTCTTCACTGTATCTTCTTGGATAGCGAGATTCAGGGGTTGCAAATTAAGCATAGCATTTCTTCCACCCTACCTTGCATGTATTTTTGCATTTTAGAATATTTTTGGAATCGTATTTTTCACAAGTGAAAACTAAACCGATCGAAAGAAGCTTACAAAATTTTTTTTAGGATAAAAATTCCTTAATAAAGTTCCTACAATTTTCATAAATTCATTTTAGTTCAAAGTCTTAAAATAATCCACCATCGGCAGCTGGAAAAGAATTTGAATTAGAGAGACACTAACAACAAATAAAGCCACCTATAGGAACGTATTAAAAACCCTAGTGTAATATAAAAAGAATATACTTGCTCTATAAATTTTCGCTTTTCTGAAAAAAAGATTGCTGTCAGAAGTGGGATTCGAACCCACGCCCTCATAGAGGACCAGAACGCTCAGTCGACCCGAAATGCTCGGGCAAGATTACCTCTTGAGTCTGGCGCCTTAGACCGCTCGGCCATCCTGACAGGTTAACATTCTCTTCCCCATTGTTGATTTTACGCCCCACTGAATCCAAACTAAATTATTTAGGTTCAAAAGACCAATTCTAACTCCGGATGAGAGAAACTACTGATTATAATTTTATTTATTGAAAGGTCAAGCTTACGAGGAAACGAATAAAAATTTCGGAGTTAAGGTGATAGAAAAGATTAAGAGGTGTCATGAGGTAGTAGGAAAAAAAACTCACTTATATCGCATATAAATAATTTAATCTCAAACGCTTAAAATATAATGGTCAACACAGAGATAAGAAAAACACAATAAAATGGCTGTTCGAAAATAAACAGGGGGATGAAAAATGAAAAGTACTTTTCGCCACAAGCAATTCGAATTTATAATTAGCGATTGGAAGTCCTGCTAAATATCGTCGACTAGTAAATTCATTCTAAACACAGCATTGTCCCTCTGCAGAGAGCTGACAATTTCCCTTTCGAAACGTTCATGGATTATGGAAAAATCCATAATACTGCTGGGTTTCGACTGCACCCAGAACCGATCAAACTCGAAGAATAAGTAACAGTAGAATTTATGAAAGTGTTCAATGTTACATGCGCTTCTCGAGACGTTGTAAAAATGATTTTTTGCCCTGCCCGACTTAAACAAGTTGTAGGCCATTGAGGTGAGGTTTATTCCAACAATTGCGAAGGTGTAACCGTGCCGGGGATGATGGGAATGCGATAGTACATGCCTTGCCTCTTTATTATATTCCGTGGCAAAATAGAGGAGATTTTCAAGGCCTAAAATGCCCATTCCTCGGAAATCGGTTTTTGGATCGTCACCCTGAAAAATTTATATTATTCTGCTGGGCCTGTTTAGCTGTTAATTACATGGAACTTACTTGGAAACCAATATGCTGCCATTGCTTCGTTATCCGGGAATCGAGTTCAACATCAGGAACGAGCAATTTCCACAAATCGAGAAGCCTTCGCTCGTGCTCAAGGTTATCTGGATCGTACTGAGTTGTCCTCATCCTCTCCATAACGCACATGAGCCGCTTATAGCCCCAAATTTGTTGGACACACCGCAAAAAAATTGGGGAAAAATCAGGGTGTAATTTTGCTTTGATTTTCTTTTCGATCATCACAGTTCTAAGTAGGGTAGCCGCATTTACATGAAACTCTGCATCACTGTAGTATTCCACTTGCTCATCGAATCGATTCATTACCTCCTTTATCCTCTCGTTCTTCGACAAAGTTAGGGAAGTTTCCACTTTGCTGGTCCTACAGGCTCCCGATGGAGCCCCATAACAAATCCTCTGTAATTCACACAACCTCGTGAACCGGTGAAGGAACCATTTTATGAAAGGCCGCAAATAATGATAAATTAAAGGAAACAATCTATCGAATAGAATCATTTCTGTATGAGCTGCGACTTGAAAAAAGCTCAAGGCACGGTCTTCTTTCGGTTGTTGGGAAAAATCTCCGGAATACCCACCCGTTGTTTACTCAACTGACAACCATGGGAACCGAATGTCAAATGTTAGACATTTTACCAGCTGTAAGGCCTATTGTGAACTGATTTAATTCAATTACCTATGGCATCACTAACGTTGCTACGCTACTATCTTCACCTGATACAATTTTTACGCTCGCTTCTCCCAACTGTCAAAGGTGATATAAGCAATCAGCTGTTCAATGGGAAATTAAGCAGAATTATTTTCACCATTCTTAAAATTATAGCGTAATTCGCTGCTGTGTGTTATTTCGCAAACGGAATTCATTAAATATGAATAGTTCAAAATTTTACCAACTACTTTCACGACGTGTCATCCCTAAAAACGCTGCTAACATTAACTTTAGAAAAGCAATGTCTGTTCGAAACTACGCTGCGAAAAGACCTGTGAATTATTACGAGACCCTTGGAATCTCAAGAAATGCAACTCAGGGCGATATTAAAACAGCTTACTACAAACTCTCGATGGAATATCATCCGGATAAAAATAAAGGCAGCGAGATAGCCGCACAAAGATTCCGTGATATCACAGCAGCTTACGAGGTGCTAGGAAATTTTAGACTTAGGAAATTGTATGATAAAGGTAAGCGTTCCTATGCATTTGTTTTCGGAAATTAGAGGTCCTAGAGCTTATTTACAGCATATTTTCTATTCCATAAAGTTAATACTACAACTTTTGCAATTCCTTCAAGAATGTTTAATTTTGGTAATATTTATCAGGATAATAACGATCCGCTTTTAAACTATGGGCCAAAAAAACCTAATTTGTAAAACCTTATCTTCATTTAAGAACGCTTCACTGATTTTTACTATAGGAATCAGAATTTTTTTGCTACTAAGAGACGTTTATAAATTAAGTAAAATTAGAAATGATGAAAACCAACGCTAAATCCTTTGATATTTAAAAGTTATGTAAAGCACGTCTTATTTTAGGTATAATTCATACGGCAGGATCTCAGTACACCGAGGTTCAAGGGCATGTTGTCGAAGAGGAGGAGGATGCACAAACAAAGTTCTACAAGGCTCGCATGAGAAAATCATCTGTTCCGGACATGTCTGGCAGAACTACTATTTACGATTTCGATGAATGGTCCAAAGCCCACTATGGGAGCTCATTTGAACGAAAGAAAGAGGCCAAAGAGAGATACGAAAGAAGTCAACGCCAAAAATTGGCCAACCAATATCATTTGCAAACCGAAATAATCCTTGCTGGATTGATTATATGCTCGATACTATTTATAATTGCCGTCAAACAGGACTTAGATGTAGATAAAACATCAAATAGGAAGCCGCAAGGATAAGGATATCCTAGCTATTTGTTAATTAGAAAAATTGTATTGATCAAAGCTTTAAGTTTTTTTCCTGTAATAAAATTTTATTTTAAGAAACAGCAGAGCTTACATTTAGAATATAACGAAGTAGAAAAATTTTTAGAATCGTCCACTTCTTTTTCTTCCGGTATATTTAGAATCGGGCCTAGTATCTTTGCCCTGCTTCCTTTGCCGTTCTTTTTTCTTCAGAATCCATTCTCTAGATTTTTTCAGGGGCTTCCCTCGGGAGTTCTTAATAAATTCCCTTTTCTTCGTATATGCAATTCTCTTGTCTTCCTCTTCAGATCCTAGAGCACATCAATTTTTATTCTTTATAAAGTTGCTTTTAGCAAAATGGTTTCTATTCAAAAAGTAACTTACCTAAAGCTTGTGGAAGAGGAGCAGTCCCACCAGCCATCAACACGAGAAAATATTTCTTAGCTTTTGTTGAATTAGGATAATCCACCACTAGTCCTCCAAAAAATCCAGCCTTCATAGCCTGTGACGTGACAAGTTCAATTTGATCAGAGTTTTCTGGATAAAACTGAAAGACCGCCCGACCGACTCTCGTTAGACAAGAAAATAGAGTACTAAAAAATTTATAGAGCCGCTTTTGAGGGTTGTGACTAGTTTTGTCCGCATTACAAAGCCACTGTAAGGCGGAAATGGAAATCGCCCCATCGAAAGCGCCTGCTTTGAAGGGCATTCCTTCGCCCATATCCCCAAGAATCAAATCGCCTTCTACTTCTCGTTCACGCGCAACACCGAGCATTGCTTTTGATATATCGACCCCGATCCAAATATGCTCCTGCTCCTCAAGAACACTGCCAGAGAGGCCAGAGCCGCAGCCAATGTCCAGGATGAGGGAAGGTTGATCTTCGGGAAGCGCCAAGAGTTCCACAGCGCGTTCAGCCATCTCGATTTGAATTTCGATAATGCGAGAGCTGAAATAAATTGAATTTAAAGTATTATTACCGTCCAGGGAGTGGATATAGACTCCGATTTACTTGCTAGAATATTTCTTTGCCTCATCCTCGTTGTAGTACTACAAAAGGAATTATTCGTTATTTATCAATATCTCAAGAATATTTTGAATTAAAATACTATTTCTGGTGGAGCACTATGTTCTGGTCGCCGTGCCATGTTAATTTCTTAAATCAGGACTTATGAGAATATGAAATAATGACTTGAAACACGAAGCCTCCCACTAGTTCATTTGTAAACACGAGAAAAACGTGTTATCGAACTGTCAAACGAAATAATTTCGAAAGTCTTTTTTCGTAAGAAAAGGAATTGAATTTTAAGCTTCTCGTATTTTCAAAATAAGTTCTCTTACTTTATTCTTACATAAAAAATTATAAATAACTCTTAATAAACTTTAAAATTAGGTGATTTGTAGAGAAATTTTAAAATAAAAATATGTTTCCCTAAAACGGTCCTTCATTCACAGATATTTACATCCACTCCATGTAAAATATGTCATTGATACTTTCGAACAAGTAATCAGCTGATTAAAAAATGACAAATTCACAGCTGCTGGAAATGGGTCGGCGGAAACTGATCAAGATCCGAAGGGGGTGCCCTGTAAATTTTTGTGATCGTGTGCTGAGTCTTCCTTTAGCAGAGAATTATTTTAAGAGTTTAAAAATAGCACTTTCACTTGAATCGTCCAGAATATTCTCGAGGAAGCTGAATACCGAGCATAAAACCAGAAATCAGAGCAGAATCTCACTCAAAGTAAAAAAGTTGAGAGGTGAGGTAAGAGAACGTTGGCATTTCTTAAACTAAAGGGTGTTTTTTTAAAAAAATTTAACTTAAAGTAACTACACAAAATGCCGGATCAAGTGGATCAAGTAATTGAATTTAAGGAGAAAGGCAATGAAGCGTTTAAAAACGGTCAATGGGACGAAGCAATCGAGTTCTATACGAAGGCAATTAACGAGGGCCAGAGCCACAAGGAGCTTCCAGTACTGCACAAAAACCGAGCAGCAGCATTTCTTAAGAAGAATGACTTCGAGGGAGCCCTATGTGACTGTATGGTTACATTAGAAATGGTTCCAAAAGATCCGAAAGCCCTATTCCGCCGGGCGCAAGCCTACGAAGGTCTCCAGAAGTTTGAGGAGGCCTACAAAGATGCTGTCGATCTATGGAAAGCAGACCCCAGTAATAAGTCAGTCCAACCCCTTCTAGAACGTCTCCATGCGATTGTCCAAGAGAGGGCTACTAAAAATGCTCAGACTTCCACAAAAGTTCAGCAGATGTGCGAGCTCGTTTTCGATTTATCCCAGCCGCTTGAGAAGCGTAAGAGCGCAATGAATAATTTGTTGGTACTTTCCCGGGAACCAGCTGGGGCTGAGCTGATTTTCAAAGAAGGCGCTGTAAAAAAACTAGCCACTATGATGAAAACGGAAAAGTGCGAGGAAATCTACCTGAATGCGGTCCGGACTGTTTGTGAGCTGTGCAACAAGAGCGTTCATCGGACAAAGAATGTCCTCCGGGAACTGGGAATCCCCTGGTTTTTGCAGGTGCTCGACAGTAAAAATCAGGACCGCGTAAACGCAGCTCAAGCCTGCATGCAAACGATTTTGAATAGCTTCTCCGGAATGGAAAATAAATTGGAGAGCAAACCGAAGAAGGAAATGTGCGAAAGGTACAGCAAAGAGATCGACACACTCCTCACATGCCTGGTGTACTCCATAACCGACCGGATGATTTCTGGCCCAGCTCGAGACGCCTTAATGGAGCTTATCACACGAAACGTCCACTACACCGCGCTCAATTGGGCAGAGCGCTTGGTTGAGATTAAGGGTCTTTTGCGGCTGATGGAGGTGTGCTCCGAGTTGGAGGAGTACAAGTACGAAAGCGCTATGGATATTACTCCGTCCTCTAGGACCATAGCTTCCGTCTGCCTCGCTAGAATTTACGAGAACATGTACTACGACGGCGCAAGACAGATGTTTTGCGAACAAATAGATGACTACGTCAAAGATAAGCTCCTTGACCCGGAAATGGAGTCTAAGGTCCGTGTAACAGTCGCTATAACTTCTTTGCTGCTAGGACCTTTAGATGTCGGCAACAACATTATGTCTAGAGAAGGTAAGTGCTTCAGTTGTAAATTATAACCCTGGACCTGGCCCTAAATGCCCTAAATGTAACTCATTTAGCTTATTTTAATTTATCATAAAACTAGATAATTCGCCGGAAGAAAAACAATATTTTGCTTGTTTCTAATCTATTCATAATTCAGCCCTTACTTTTCTTAAGCACAAGCAATTGACTGCAAAAACTGAATTCTAGGGCTTTCTATTTCAAAATACAAAGTTCTGCAAAGATATTGATTACTTTTAGAATCTTTTCTAAATTATAAACTATGAGCTATGAAAGTTAAATGGATTTATAATTTGTGATGTGGGTAAAATAAAATTAGCGAACGCGGACCCTCCATCTCCCGTCCCTAATACTCACCATTCACCTTAATTTATTTTTGCAAACTATATGAATATGCTGGGTTAACTATAAAAAGAAATAAAAATTCTTAGGTCTTATTCAAATGATCTTGGCAATGGCAACCACAGATGACATCCTTCAGCAAAAGGTCGCCTGCGAATGTATCATTGCGGCTACATCCAAGAAGGATAAAGCGAAAGCAATCCTTGAGCAGGGCGTCGATATCTTAAAAAAATTATATCATTCACCAGACGATGGAATAAAAGTTCGTGCCCTAGTTGGGCTCTGTAAGATTGGAAGTTACGGCGGGCTGGACGCCTCAGTTCGCCCATTTGCCGATGGTTCTACACCAAAATTGGCCAGCGCCTGCAGGAGGTTTTTAGTAAAACCTGGAAAAGATAAGGACATAAGAAAGTGGGCAGCAGAAGGGTTAGCATATCTTACCCTAGATGCTGAGGTCAAGGAAAAATTGATCGAAGACAAGCCTGCGATTCAAGCTTTGATTCAATTGGCTAGAACCGGGGATCAATCCGTTTTGTATGGCGTTGTAACCACTTTCGTAAATCTGTGCAATGCCTACGAAAAACAGGAGATCCTCCCGGAAATGATCGAATTGGCAAAGTTTGCAAAACATCATATTCCTGAGGAACATGAATTAGATGATCCAGACTTTGTGCAGAAGCGTATTATTGCCTTGGGAGAGGAAGGTGTCACCTCAGCTCTGGTGTCCCTAGCTAAAACAGACAGTCCAAACTCCCGTGAGCTAATCGGGCGTGTCTTCAACGCCCTTTGCAGCATGCAAGAGCTCCGGGGAAAAGTTGTGCAGGATGGTGGAGTAAAGGCTCTACTTCCTCTGTCCTTGGAAGGTACTGAGAAGGGTAAGCGGCAAGCAGCCCAAGCGCTGGCTCGTATCGGGATCACTATAAATCCAGAAGTTGCCTTCCCCGGACAACGAACCTTAGAAGTTATACGTCCCTTCCTCAACTCCCTGCACGCCGACTGCTCTGCACTGGAGAATTTTGAAGCGATGATGGCCCTTTGTAACTTGGCGTCGATGAGCGATTCCGTGCGACAGCGGATTATTAAGGAAGGTGGCCTTCTTAAGATTGAACCATATCTCATGGAGGATCACTTGTATCTACGGCGAGCTGCTGCGCAATGCATTTGCAATTTAGTTTTATCTGAAGAAGTTGTAAAGCAGCACGAGGGCGACAATGATCGAGTCAAATTTTTAGCCCTACTCTGCGAGGAGGAGGACGAAGACACAGCAAAAGCTGCCTCAGGTGCCCTTGCCATTTTGACTTCCGTCAGCAAAAGGTGCTGCGAAAAGATCTTGGAGGTAAAGTCTTGGCTGGAGATCCTTCACACTTTAATAGCGAACCCCAGTCCTGAGGTTCAGCATCGAGGTGTGGTAATAATTTTAAATATGATCAATGCACAGGCAGACATCGCCCAAAAATTGCTCGAGACGGATGTGATGGAGCTCCTGAATGGATTGTCGCAATTCCCAGACGATAGTCGGGCCAGGGCTAGGGAAGTTGCGCAGGAATGCTTGCGAGCAGCGGAAAAATACAATATTATCGAAAAATCAGATGAGGCTGAAATTCCGGATGTCTTCCAAGAAGCCGAGAAGGCGCAAATAGAGGAAATCGTGGACTAAAAAAGTTGCCTTGCTCCTTAGTAGTTAAAGATTTAGACTAGGGCTGTTTGTACTTAAGATTTTAATAGAACTCACCAGTTAAACTGAATTGTTTGATTAAGCATTGTTTTTTGTTAAGTACATTGGAACAAATAAATATTTATACTTTAAATTTATTTATTTTTTTAATCTAACTTTTGAAGCATTCTACATTTAATATAAAATCTTATGGTTTAAGAAGTTAATTTAAACCAATTGGGGAGTATATACCATGCATTGCTATATTTATAGTGTAAAATCTAAAAGATATAACAGTCAAGTAAAAGGTTTAACTAATGATGTCTCTTGCATTTTGTTAATGCTCTTTTTGGGGGTTACAGTGATCCACCATGACGGCAAGTTGCCCAGAATCTTTAGTAAGACAATCAGCAGCAGGATCTTTTGTGAGACTCGCACATAGCCTTTTAGCTTAGATTAATTTGACAAGTTGAATATCAATTTTAGAATAACTGTGCAAGGTAGTATAATAAAATAAATACTTCAATTCAATACTTCAATATTCTTATAAAAACATGTTCTTCGTAACATGACCCTTTGTAATCTTAAGCCTTAGACGTAGATAATCTGAGCTTAACATGTTCCTGCTCTCCTGCACACAGTCCGTTTTAATTTCTCCGTAGAACTCCAAACTTCCACATCAAATGCAGTATCAAAATTCTTTGTTAATAACCCATCATATCTTTAGACCTGTTCGACTCCCCGACAATTTGCCGCAAATATTCTGGCGTGCATCCGAATATGATACTTGTCGCTGTTCGGTCTGAGTGGATTATATGCGATTAGAATGTAAATCATTAGAATAAGGCTGATTGAATAATTACTTAATTATTTGCGCTGCAAATTTCCTTTTATCCTCCTTTGAAATTAACGGAGTAGGAAAATCAGGCGTATCAAGCATTTTCATGCAATTTTTAAGCTCAGCCAAATAGCCGTACTTTAAGGCATGCAGCAAATCTGCAAAATATTTAACATCCTCTCTGGCAGTAGTGCGGCAACCAATTGAAAGGATTACGGTTTGTGCTATTGCTTCGCCGTGGTCCAACACGGCTTTCATCATATTTGGCTGATTTTGTGATTTCAGTATTAAAATTCCTAAAAACCGCGATGTTTCTTCTACCTCCGAACAGTCGGATAGTGCTAACACCTTGAGGGCATACGAAATTAATTTGCTGTAGTCCACGTTTATTTTCAATAAGAATTCAAAACGATTTTCTATTAAGTGCATCATAAAATTAAGGAATTGGATTGTCATATCATTAACTTTTGAAAATTCATTCTCCGGAGTTTCCTTCAAGAAGAGTCAGTTAAGTTTTATAACTGGTAAAATATTAGTTTATATTTCAAGAATTCAATCTCTGCAGTCTCCTACTTAATTCAGTTTAACAAAAGCAATTACTGAATTGTGGTTTCAGCTGTAGAAAGTGAAACTTGAAAATAGCCAAAAATTTACCTCCAAGAATTTTAAGGTGTAAAACACTATTTGTGAAAACAATTGTTGTATTATCTGTTTGCTACCCTCATCCAGAATAAATACTTGAAGACACTGGAAAAAGAACAGATCTGTAATTTATTTATTCATTTGTTTATTTAATTAATACCTCTCTAGAAATGAACAGGCCCATATAAAAAGGCTCCTTCTGATAAACTGAAATAAAGAAATAGCAAAAATCTTCTAGCATCGGTTTAAAATTCATTTTAAGGGCCTTGAATACACCGCAAAACACTAAAAAAACACCCTGAAAAGATTTATATTAAAATAAGAGCCCTTATAATGTGACTCTAGAAATGTGAGTACTTACCTCAATCACGAATTGATCGCCCTTCCAAAAGTCAGTTACTTGCCTGAAAACAGGCATCGCTCCTTGGCACTGGAGAAAGACGGACTGCAGAGAGATATCCACTTCTTGTTTACCACCATTAATGCTCACATATGCGTTTATCGAATTGAACAAATATAAGATTTTTTTCAGCCCTAAAATCGTTGTGTTATTGGCTTCTGGATTTTTCTAAAATTAACCACATTAAGCAACAAATTTTTAAATTCCTTTCAATTTGAAAACCTCTCCATCTTGGCATATCATTCGCAGCTTCTCGAAGTAGAAGTTTGCAAAAATATCCAAATACTTTGGAATCTTTTCGGCTGGAAGCATACTTATCAATGTGCCGATTGCACGATAATCCGAATCATAGAGTCTTATTTTTCCGCTCGATAAAGATTCATTGTAAGTGTCCAGAAGCAATTTAGCAAAAGGTTTAAATAACACTCCGCAATCAGATGTTAGTTCTGCAACACCCCAATCGGCACTAGAGGCTACTGAAGATTTTAGACCCTTCACCAGGATCTGTACCGCAAAAGGAATATAACTTGGGTACGTACAGAACCAATAACGGAGCGATGCCACTGTGCTGAATATCATTTTTAGAAGTTTATCGTTTTCATCTTCGTATGGTATTTCGGTTAGGATCCCCATCAGCTTCGACACTCTATTCAATTCAAGCTTATCAACGGACTCTGCAATCGTACCAAAGCCAAATATGCCCATCTCCAACTTATTCCAGGACATGGGATTAGATTTAAATTTTGCAATGCCCTTATCCAAAAAATCCGACAATATTTGTAGCAGGTCATTTTTAAGTATATCATGAAAAGCCAACTGCAAAAACCAATGCAACTCAATTCTAAATGGTTATAACTAAATAGTCAAATTAAATTGCAGAATTGAATTTAAATATAACGGAAAGAAATTATAGCCGAATTAAAGAATTCAGCACCTCATTCAAACGCTTAACTAAACTACTAGCTGAATTGACGAGTCGACTACACAACATAAAACTAAGCGCAATTCGTATAACTCTTTTCTATTTACAGTACTAAAAATGGATATGAATTGGTTAGCTGAAGAAATGTTTAAAGCAATTCAGCATTATCTGACCTTCTTCACTTACCAACGGGATTTGAAGCAGCATCCTATAATCCCGGAGACCTTTTAAATTCTGATCCACCACAGTTTCAGCAACATTTTCATTGGGATATTGGGCTTTCTCCAGCAAAATATATGCGAGTTCATTGTACAACGCCTTCATTTCCCTGATACATTTTTTCTTCTCTTCAAATTTTAAATCATAATTAACTTTGCGCGCAAGAATTAACCAAAAATGCAGAATTGCTTTGCTGCAAGACTCATCTTCAGAATATATGCTCATTTTATTGGTGCCTCTTAAAATCTCAGTAATTAAAAGTTTTGAAAATTCTGCATACTCCGGATTAGTTTTTGTAATTCCGATCAGTATAAGTCCAACGTGATGATCGCAAACCGATGCGATCAGCTTGTAAATGTCTGCAATGATTCCCTCATTCTTGTTCTCCTCCTTGCATTCAGCGTCCGTAATCTGGGAAAGGGAATCGAACAACATTTTAATGATTGTGAAAGCACTTTTCGGATAATTTTGCGACTCCTTCTGGATCACGATATATTTCAGGGTCTTTCCAACAGATTTTGCAACCCTTCTCTCAGTATCAAACATGCGGCCGTCTTCTCTCTTAACACAAGGCCAGTAACATTTTTCAATTATTTGAACAAGAATTTCGCAAATATTCTGGCATTTATTAATCTGATAACCTCCCATGTATCTGCAAAAATAAATAGTTTAATTTGACTAACCGGCAGATATTTAGATTCTTACTTTGCCCAGCTTCCTAAGCAGGTAGTGACCGAAATCAAAATCTCCAAATCATCAACAGAAAATCGTTCCAGTTCAGCCAAATCACAAGTTTTGTTGTATTTCAAAATTTCAATAACTGCCTGTGTTCCCCAGACGAAAATATAATCTGGAATAGAAATATAAGCATCTCGGTAAGTTTAAATATTTGAATGATCCAATTACTGCTCAATTTACTGCTTGCTTTAAAGCAAGAACTTTAAAGAAAAAAGGTGGGTTTTCTACATAAACACTCGGTTGATAATTACATCGTAAATTTCCGTGATACCTTAAAGATTTTATAATCAAATTCACCTCCAGAAAGTACTACGCAATTACACATTGGTTCTATTTTGGAACGGGTTTGACCCAACGTCTGAGAGTTCACAGCAGTGTTTAAAATGTTCCAATAATCAAAATAACACAAAGACTCACCTGCTAAAAGTTCTTTAACAGAATCGATCAATTTTTCTTCCGTTTTATGGGGATGGATTTCATTTAAACGATCTCTCATTTGTGCTACAGCAGCCTTATTCTCGATATCGTTCTGCTCCAACGAAGGATCGACAGAATAGTGGAGTTGCAGGAAGTTGATGTCTAGTAGGTACCGAATCGTTAATGATTCTCTGCTAAAATTGTATATTGGGAAGCATTAGTCAAAATAATGCATTTTTGTTTGTAATTACCTTCCGAGTTGTTTTTCAAATCGTTGTAAATACTCCAAAAAGTCAACCTTACATTCTGGAATTCGTCTTTTTGATGCAGAACCATTTGATCGGTTCTGGCCATCATAATCGTTAATCGCCAATTGATTAAATAAATCTTTAAAGCATTTTAACCAGTTCTGAGCCTGGAGATGATCATTAGAACTGCAGGAATTAAAGTTCTCTTCCATCGCAATGCTCATTTGTGTAGTTTTTGTAACACTATTGGAAATTTTGCCGTAATCTAATTTTATCTCACAATCGATGGCGAAAAGCGCTTATTTGTTTTTATTTAGCAAAAGAAAGATAAGCATTCAAAAACTGGATAGTCAATTAAAAAATTTCGTAGTTTCTTGAATACAAGCATATGTAGATTAATCAATACTTTTAAATCTAGCATACCACCGGCAGAAACTAGAGATATGAATATATGAATCATATTTTCATTTGGTTCTTTAAGATTTAATGCAAGTATCGCGCAAGTACGCAATGAGTGGAGAATTCGCCTGTGTGCTAAAATAATAATATCTCAAAATAATGGGTATTTTCCGCCGTTTTATTCATATTGAGGGAAATATTGTCTTTATTAACTTGATAGAATTTTATAGAGGTTTTCGTTTTTTATGGTCACTGATAATTAAATCAACAAGTTGATTATTGGGATATTTTATTAGACGGTTAAAAAGCTGGCACTTACATTACCAAATTATTTTTAGATAAAGATTTTCTGATAGACAGTGAAATTCATATTAAATGCGGATCGTAGGAGTGTTCATAGGCCACAGTTAAACATACTTAAAATTTATTGTGTAAATTGAAGCATTTAAACAAATTTCGGTATAGAAAGACGAGAAGACGTTAGCTGGTCTTGAAAAAAGTTAAATTAGGGATCAGCTACCTAATTCAAAAATCGGTCCACTTCCGTCTTGAGTTCGTCGTCATTGCTGAAGTGTTGTCCATCATCAACAACTTTTTGATGACCCTCGGCGAAAGTCATGCACCATTTGCACATTCATCGCACCTGTGCCGTATACAGAAACAATTTTCCGGTGATTTTCAGTCGGGTTTTTGCCTTTAGCATGGAGAAGGATTTTTGAAGGAGGTTAAAAGCGATAGACATGACATGATTAAAAAGGTAATTGGCACGGATGCAAAAGTGCCATACTTTTCTCTTGCAATAGGTCAATTCTCTTCTCGGAAGGTACATTTAGAAATAAATTTTAAACATGTTAATTGTTTTTAGTTCGAGAAATTTACGTTTACGAAAAATATAACATTAAAAGCAATTGTTTAAAAGAAATAACTTTTTGCTATACAAAATTCAAATACTTGCGCTTATTTATCTTGACGAAATTCTCCAGTATTGCAGTGGGGTTGGTTAATATTAAAACTAAAAGTGCCAAGTTAAACGTAATCGAGTACAATATTTGTACTAAAAACAAAAGGAAAATGAAGAAAATATAATCATTGACGTCCAATGGCATTATGTGACGCAAAGTCAATTTAATATCTGAACAACAAAACAAAAACTTGTATTGCATTGTATTGTAATTATACGTATTTCAATAATTCCCAATTCCTTCAGCAATAGTCTCGCATACACACTCTAAAAAAAAAAAATACAATTGTTTCAACATTGGTTTTACAGACAGATGGTAAAAGCATCGCATGAAATGATCAATTCTATTATTAGACAAAACAAATGTGTGAATTATTTCAAATGCCATGTGAATTGAACGTAATAACCAACGCATGAAACCACGAATAATTTTGAATAGAATATTTCCATATGTTGATAAACAAATAATCATTGATCGTCAAAAACAATTGCAGGATACGATTAATTTCACATAATATTTTTACCACATTTCAACAATTGTTATACCTAACAAAAATTATTGGAGACAGAAGTAATTTGGTTTTTTGAATGAATTTATTATAAAACATTAAAAGAAGCATAATTAATTGTTTTTTTTAACGGCTAAGAGATATACAGCAGATTTATACAAGGCAAATAAAGTTTTTATATGTTCTGGATGGACATTTTTATGAAACAATTACATATTTACTTTTATTAAGAACATCAAATCATATGAATAAGAATATATTTTATGGTATATAGTATTTGTCTCCGCTTATGTTTCACCTTTAGAATTTTAATCGAACCTATATGGGGATACGCTCGATCGTGGGGACTGGAGCCAGGAGTACCAAGTCAAGCCACACTGATAAAAAAAGAGTCGGCACAACTTGAGTATCTGATTTCCTTTAACATCATGTACCTCAAAGAGTTAAAAGAGCTAAAGTAAAACAAGAAACGAAAAATAGCTAAAGAGAGCTAAAGTAAAACAAGAAACGAAAAATTTCCAACAAGATAATGATCCAAACCGTATTACTTATAATGTTCGTCACCTCAATCCCATTGAGCACCTTGATAGAAAAATAAGAAAGCATAATATCACCAGTAAATCCCATCTTCAAACGGTCATATTATAAGAATCGAGTAACATTACTTGAAACGAAACCCGTAAGTTGGTCTAATCTATGCCCAATAGGTTGGCAGAGATCTTAAAACAAAAAAGGGTTGTGAACCAGGTACTAAATATGCATATAACTAATATGACTTTAATAAAATTTGAATTTTCCGGTTTCTTTGTTTGCTTCAATTCTGATAATACTTTTTTGATTTTTTGCGAAGTTATGATGTTTTTTGTTATGATTTGGTATTATTTATCTTGCTTTCGATGGAAAATACTTTCCTTCTTCTCAAAGTTTATACCTGAGCAAGTAGTTAATTTCCTATTTACCATACTATCCGATGACTTTTGGTGAATTTTATTCAACTTGATAAATTTAATGTAAATTCTAAAATTCAAGGTAGTACAATAAAATAAATACTTCGACTGAAATAAAAACTAAAAACCAAAATTCTCGAATATTTTTCTCTCAAAATATATTTATTCTTATAATCATGTTAAATTAACCAACTGATATCGACCTTTGTCTCTGTTCTTCCTCAAATTGGTGCATGCTGATTTATCTGATACATGTGTCATTGTAGACGCCGTAGATGAAAACATCACTATGCATATCATGACCGTATCTTATACACTTAAGCTTGAATGTTGAATAGCGTCTTTGAAAGCCGTCCCAGTCTAATGCAGTGTGGCAATTATAGTCTATTATCGTTACTTTGGCAACTGCAAATTTTGATACGTAGCCCTATAAATAAAAATAATGATATTGCTGCTAGTTAAGCATACCTACTCGAAAATTACTTCTAGAGGGTAATGAAATTCGATTGCGTCATCACCTTGGATAATGCCGTAAACTAGTTGAAGTACTTCAGAATTTGTATATCCAGCCGTATAGTTTCTAATCCTTTGTACTCCTTTTGATTCGTAAATCAGATACAAAATTAGCGCCAAAACACAAGCAGTCTTCATCTAAATGAAAGGAATTATGTGAATAGAAAACGATAAAGACTTGCAACTCACTTTAAAAAATTCTGTAAAAATGTTGTTGAGACGATGGTAGGTAGCTTTATTATCAGTGTAGAAAGAAAAGAACGCCAACTGCTTTTTATACTGAGTTTTAAGCTTTTGAAACGCACCCAAAACTCGACTTGTTTCTGTGCTTCTTTAATCAGTTGTTCTTACACATTAAAAAATTGCGAAAAATATTTGTTTTTCTTACCTATTCAACTCACAAATTCCATTTTACATATTGTTTTTCAAAAACAAGATAAAGTAAAATTGATTGAATTCGATTAAAAAAATGCCATATTTCGATATAGATTTACTTTAATGACAAGTTATAGATGGAGTGAAAAGAAATTTTGGACATTCTTCTTCAATACCTTGCCTTATGTATTTCTTTTATTTAAATTAAAATTAATACATATGTTAAACTAAATATTTCAATTAAAATCCATGATATTTTTCAAAGAATCGCACTGAAACAATAGAGAAAATGAAAAATAGAAAATTGATATTAAAAATCCTTTTTTTACGCCACTGTTAAATTCGAAAATTTATCCGTTTCATCTCTTGCATGTTTTTTTATAGGTTAATTAATCTTTTGGAGTTTCATTGAATTTCATTTACTTTTTCCAATTCCCATTGCTTGGACATGAAGAGGTCAACGATATTTAGTTATCAGAGCTAACAATAGTTCTTTGGATCATAAAACAGAGTTCTTAGTTAATTACCACATATTCAAATTCAAGAACACATATCAAGATAAGTATGGTATCTAATTTGTGTTCACTAACACGTTTTCTGGTCCTGGATAAAAAGTAAATTTATTACGCATCGACATAATTTCTTTTACTGACGGCAATTGAAACAATTGATTGATAAACAACACATACGAAAACCAAAAGAACAAATATTTTTCACTCTTGTGAGGTAATTTACTCGTAAAGCTCCAGTTATTGTTTTTGGGATCGTATAAATATCTGCTCTTTTCGCTGTTACTTATACATTACCAGTGAAGTTATCCTCGTCAGTAGACGAAAGATTTTAGTAAAGTGAATTACATACGTTAATTTATCGTTGGATCCTTTTCCGTTAAGATGAAGGCTGCATTAAGTTTAGCGCTTATTTTCTTTTCGATTTGGAAGTCAGAGCAAATGAGATGTTATCTAACTGAATCTGATTTGTATGTTTGTGGACAACGACTAAACGGAGATGAGGTCGTTTACGACATTTATGATAAGACTTTTTTTTATGAATATAGTAAAATAATTTTCTACCCACCTAAAAATGTACGTTAAAAAATTTTCATTACACATGAATATTTTATGTATTATTTACTATTTTAGGAGAGTAATTATTACAAAGTAACTCGGATAGAATTCAGAGACTATCATAATGAGTTTCTTATAAACATTGGCGGAGAAATCGACGACCAGAGAATAATTTGGGAAATTGTAAAGAACGATCTTGGATATTACTTCTATAAATTGACGATTTATGGATTATACATAGGACCATGTATCAGAAACCATTAACTATTAAAATTCCTATACATAATTTGTAATATTTTTATTTTAATAAATCTTAAACACCTTTCATTGTGACTTTAAAACTTTAACTTCTACAACACCCTTTAGATGCCTATGTATAATTGTGGCAAGTATCGTAATAAGTTACTCACACTTTGTTGTATTGAATTATTATTGCAAAAGGTGTGTGCAAAATAATAAATCGTTATAGTAAACACTTTGAAAACCTGTCACAGTCTTTTTCTACATTTGAGGTGCAAAATGTGAATACTCCCAAAACTGCTACAGAAAATTAACAATTTACACCTAAAAGAACGACGAAAGGAGAAAAATAATTCATAAGTTTGAAATAAAAATGATTTTAATTGCAACAATTAACTTGTAGGGAAAATCGAAAATATAATTTACCATTCGGAGTAAAATTTAAAAATTAATACAAAACATTGTACTAATATCACTGAAATTATTGAACTACGGTTGATACTTAAAAATCGTTCACACCAAAATTTGAAGTTCTATTTGTTCAACAACTTGCTATACTTATAATCATATTAAACTAATTGGCTTTTGGAAATTTTTGCCTTGTGTCTCACTCAAACTTCCGGACTTGTTTTTCTTTGTGGCATGGTCTTTTCTAGACGCCGTAAATACAGATAACACTTTCCATGCTCCTAATTTTTTCTATACAGAGATGTATTTTTCGAGATTTTCCAGCCATCCCTGTGTAATGGAGTGTAGCATTTATAGTCTATTACCTCTACTACGGTAAATAAAAATTTTGATTTGTAACCCTATAAATAAAAATAAAGGTATTTTTGCTGGTTAAGCATATCTACTCGAAAATTACATGCTCAGGGTATTCAAATAATATTTTGCGTTTAGTATTGATGATGTCGTCAAACACTACAAACTTGAATAGAGTGTAGCATTCCTTGTTTATACGTTTTTGCCCTTTTGATTCGAAATTAGCGCGAAAACAAAAAGTTTTCATCAAAATAGAAAGAAATACGTGAATACCAAACGATATATTCTTTAATGCAACACATATTAAAAAATTCTTTAAGAGTTATTGTATAAATGACAAACTGAATTCCAAACTTTTGAACTTTATACGGCACAGCTTTTGTGTGTTTCACTTTTTCCATTTTTCAAAAATATTTTCTTTTTCTATTCTAAATAGCTGTCTGAATATTTGCACATTTGATTTTCAAAAGCATAATAGGGTGAAGTGGAGTGAATAGAATACAAAATTCTCATTGTTTGCATATTCCTTTTATTTAATTTAAATAAAATGTAATATGTAAAATAAAGACTGAAAGGTACTTACATTATAAATTAAGAAACACCTCATGATTTTAGGAAAATAAATTATTTTGTTGGCATAGAACTTCTTTTTCGAGGATGGTAAAAACATTTGAAATAAACAAAGTGTTAATGAATTGTCAACGGTTTCAATACAGAATTTGGCGGAAAAATGTTATCATTTTCAATTGCCATTGTGTAAATTTATCGTACAAGCGGCATCTTAAGAGCAGTTAAATTTTAGTGTTTTGTGTTTTCCAATTTTGTTCTGCTTAGCCAGTAAACTATTTTTGAACTTAATCATCAAGTGGAAACTACTGAATGGATTTAATTGAAACTTGATTTTATATTAACAGCTTATATCATGGGTCAACATATAGGATACATTTTATCCCGGCAAAATAAATGGCTCAATGAAATCAAATTAAAGCTTATGTAACTATATTGAAGAATTGTATCACAGATTTATTATCTTAATATTAAAGATAGGTTCTTTAAGTTGTTTCATTCAGAAAATAATGTACACTACTGATCAAAAAAAGTGAGCACCCACATTCGTCCTTCATATGTGAACTTTACCTTTACTCCCACCAATTTTTTCTACCTACATGGAAAAGGGGTAAGTAAGGGATATAAAAGGATCTGTTTTGAATGCCTAGATTGCAGTTTTTCATTTAATTTGGCAGCGTGTGGACAAAAAATAGCAATTAAATCAAGTGACCTAACTCTTTGAAAAAGTCTAAAATTGTTTCAATCATTTCTGACAATGGCTCCGGCAAGACGGTAAGTGTTATTATTAATTTTTTTTTTAAATTGTAATGATAAATAAAGAAAATTATTTAATTTAAACGACTTTAAGTACCGTACTGTCTTCATGTTTGGTTTTCCTTTAATTTTTGTTCACAAAAGAAAATTATTACTCAAATTGTGATTCTGTGCTTTAAATATGAATTTGCCTCATATTAAGCGTATTTTAGTTCATTTTCACGAAACAATTAACTGAAGCAAACAAAAGATTTATTATTGGATTATAAGAAAGCGGAAAATCCCAACGTATCATCAGAGAAGAGTTGAACGCGGAACAGTTTCCCGAAAGGCCAGGTTTAGCAGTCCACGAAAGCTGACGGGGAGAGAGCCACACCTGATGTGGTCCACCAAAGTTGAAAGTATTAAAGAACAGGAAAACATCATTTGTTGAACTCGCGGTAAATTTTCAAACAGCTTCAGGATATCAAGTCAGCAGACATACTATCAAACGATATCTTAAGGAGATTGGATTTTGAAGCCATCGGTGTAGTTCCCTTACTTACCGGAAAAATGGAATGGGCGATTGCCAATCAAAACAAGGATTAGACAAAAGTTTTATTGTCTGATGAATCCAGATTCTATCTATCATCTGATCATCCCGAAACTTGCATTAGGAGGTCCGATGAACAGTACGATTTGTTATTTATACAAATATCCTGCAAGAAGGCTTGATTCCCACTTTGAGGGATCTCGGAAGTGATGAATACATCTTCCAACAGGATAATGCTCCATGGCATACTGCCCGGAAGACGAAGACCTGGTTCGAAGAGGAAAATATCCCAATAATGGATCAGTGGCCTGCTCAAAGTCCCCATTTAGAATTTATGGAACCACATGGATCGAGAAATCCCATAAATGACATTAATCAACTTTGGATAGCATTACAAACTGCTTGGAATGAAATTCCATCGTCTTTAATTGAAAATTTAGTAATATCCATGTCAAGGAGATTAGAGGAAATTTTAAAAAAACAGAGAGGAAAATATACCTTATTAGTAAATGTAAGCAACATTTTTCTAAATATTTATTGCTGTCATTTATGAAATACTTAAAAATATATTTTTTTCAAAATATTTTAAGTCTGGTTACTTTTTACCAGCCTTATTGTATTTATTGAATATTTTTGCTCTGTTCACTTTTTTTTGACCAGTAGTGTATTTATTATTTGCCGTAGATTTTTATAGTAGGTTTCCGTTTTTCATGGTCACCAATAATTAAATCACCAAGTTAATTATAGGGTTATTTTGTTTGACGGTTAAAAAAATCATTTTTTAAATAACGATTTTCTGATAGACAGTCAAATTCACATTGAAAACGAATCGTAGGAGTGTTTACAGGCCACAGTTAAACATATTTAAAAATTTATTGTATAAATTGAGGCATTTCAATAAATATCGGTATAGAAAAAAAAATCTTTAGTTACCTAAAATGAACAAAACTATTTCTATATACAGTGCCGGACAAAAGTTAAGGAACTCATTTCATATCTAAGTTATTTGCTATGAAAAGGAAAAATTTTGATCCATACCCTAACATTTAATATGAGTAGTAAAAGCAATAGCAACACTAATCATAAAAATGCTAGAGCTTATGAAATATTTTATACGAATTCAAAATAAATAAAACTTTTAAATGTTACATACTGCGCCCGTGTGGAAAAAAATTAAGCAACTAGCATTTCTCGATCACATAACATCCGATAACAATAATGCCGCGAAAAAGATATTTCTGAATATTTAATATGCATAAGTCAGTGGTATCGCGTATTATAAAACGGTATTTATTTATTTATTTATTTCGGTCTTCAGATCAGAAATAACCCTACAAACTAGACTATAAACAAAAGATAACAAAAATTCATTAATTAAGTTATAAGCAGAGACTAACTACAATAAATCAGTTATATGAAATATTTTCAAGGCATATAATTTGAGATTTGAAAATTGATCTACATAAAGAGAAGTCAACGTAAGTATTGATGTAGTTAAATTTACTAATGCATTTAGTAATAACCTCCAGAGACCCGAAGCTGGTTCTATGGTAAGGAGCTAGTAGTATCTCTCGACCGAAGTGGTCTTTCTGGTGCATAAATCATTAGCAAAGCAAGCAACTCTGAGTATTTTATATCATTGCATAATAAATCCTTGAATAAAGCATAACTACAATCGCGTCTAAACTTTTGATAGCGAAAGAATCATTAAACTCTTCAGTACTTCTTTTAATGAACAACATTACCATAAATAACAACGAGAGGAAAGCATTATTGTTCATGAAATTGAGAAGGATCCTTGGACATATTCTGTTCAATTTGCAGCTAAATTAGGACGTACCTTTAGCTGCCGCTCTATCCAAAGATAATTAGTCAAAACTGGGATATTATACCCGTAGACTTGCCAAGAAACCACTTCATGCAAAAGAACATAGGACAGCCTGACTTGAAATCGCCAACCGTCATTTAAATTGGATTGTATCACGATGGAAAAATGTCTTGTTTAGAACGATTAGAATCTGCGATACTGTCGTAAAACTATAAAAAGTACGATAATGGAAACGTAATGGTGTGGGTATATTTTTCCGAGGTTATATCGTTGGACCATTACATCGTTGTAATGTTGATCAACTGCTGCTAAGATGAATTTTTCAACACTACAATGATTCGAAGCATAAGGCAAAACGGGTAAAATCGTGGTTACATCACAATAAAGTACCTGATCCTGGAAAAAAGTAAATCAGGGTCACCTAACTAATTCAAAAGTCCACTTCCGCCTTGAGTTCGTCGTCATTTCTGAAGTGCTGTCCGTCATCAACAAGGTTTAGATGGCTCTTAGCGAAGCCACGCACCATTAGCACATTCATCGCACTTGTGCCGTATACAAAAATATCCCGGTGGATTTCAGTCGGGTTTTTGTCTTTGGCATAGAGAAGGATATTTAAAAAAAGGTGTTGGCGGCAGACTATGAGACCGGACTAAAAAAGTTATTGCCACGGCTACAAAAGTGTGTAGAAAAAACTGGTGATTATCTAAAAAAATAGTTTTTAGAATTAAGGAATCCGAAAATAAAATAACTTATCGTCCTTTTTCCTTTTTTAATAAAATAGAGAAACTTTTTGTACAACCGTCTTATATAACAAACTGTAAAGTGGACCGACCTAAGCACGTATCTATGGGGCAAAACGGACTGAATATCCAAATAAGTTCCCATAAGTTGCATAGTGAACGACTTAAACAAGGAAAAAATCTGCAACAGCTACCAAACTAAAGCTAATTCGTGATACTTTTTGTTCATCTTCAAACGAATCGTGTAAAATGTTTTAGTTAATAGAACAAACGAGCCTCAAACCACTTGCAAAGTATACAGAAGAAAAAGACTTGGTTCAGCAGATTAAAAAAATTACTTTACTCTCGCCAGAATTTAAGAAATTCATTAATACCTTTCCCTTTTGTTTTTAGTTTTAATGTTCCTAGAATATTAAGAATTCGGTTTGATTCAATTTTGTTGGAGATTTTACTGCAATGCCATACAATTTAAAATAAATGTTGCGAGCTTTCAGGCCACTTAGAACGCGAGCAGGATCCCAATTCACGTCCAGCAGGAAAAGAAGCAGTACTAGATGCAAGCGGAAGCTACACCTCAGAAGGCATAGAAGCATGGACTCTTCGCGCAGTACATACTTCCTTTCTTTTTAACGTTGCATGCCCACAGGAGGAAGCAATCAAAAAGCTTTTGTTCTACTTCCACCTAGCTTGTCGGGAATGCATGTGGAGTCTTTTGATAAAATTTCATACTGGTACTTAAAGCAAGGACTTTGCATTTAGAAAGGATTTTTCTAATAAGTGTTAATCATTAATGGCCCTTTAATTAAATAACAACAATGCTACAAAAAAAAAGAACACACACTACGGAAATATAAACAGCAATGAGACAAAATTTTTTTTGCTATGGCAAGAGTAGTCTTCGGGGCGAAAATTCAATTCGATTAATTCATAGCTAAATTCCCTGGAATCAACATCCATAAAACTTTTTCTTTTTTAGTTCAGACCAGAGCTCAAGTTGTTAAAAAAAAGTTCGTATTTTTGTTTTAGTTCAGGCAATTTTAAGTTTCAAAGTTGTGTTCTTGTGTCTTCCTGTGCTCAGAGTATGATCAGAGCGCGCTCTATGAACTCATTCGAGCATGAACATTTTAACCTTTAGCTGATGGCAAAAGGACGCCAAATTAGTCAAAACTATGGACCAGGTTGGTTTCTAGCGTTGGAGTAATACCATTTAGCTAAACCAACTTTAATTAAGTTTGCTCTAATTTCGTATAAACTTTATTTTAGGATTTAAATGATAAGTCAATGTTTTGGAATCTCATATGACTGCATACAGAAAGTGTTCTAAAATGGATTTGATCAGACTGATCACAGCGCTCTAAGAACCGAACATACCAGACGTGCTCGAGCACTGTTCAAATTAAAATAATAAAAACGCCAAATATTAGGCTATCTTCTTCGCAGATATTTATATCCATTCCATTTATGTAAAATGACCTTTTATTTTCGAGAGAACTGAATACGCTAAGATCATCTACATCTTTACGATCCGGGAAGGTCTCCAAGAACACATCCATTCCTATGGAACCAGAACTCTTCATCATCTCACGGTCGCCCAGCCCAAGCGCAATAGAAGAAGTGTACTGTAAAAAGACGGGTTAATAATTTACCAACTGAGCTAAAATGGATCAACTTCCTGCACATGATCCAGAATAAAAAAGTTTCCCCTATCGCAATAGTCTAGGTCTTTCTGTATAACCGCCTTAATTGAATTAATGATTTCCGTCGAACTGCTTCAGTTGCTTTCATAACAGCAGATACCCTGTTATGAAAGGAACCTTAAAAACCCACTAGGATATGCGATCATCCTATAACTAATCTGATGAGTGCTCATCCATGTGCCCTATTTTAACATAGACATGTCCTACGGAGGGGGGTGTTCCTGTTTTTCTAACATTAAAATAATAACAGATGCCTCCTTTTTATCTCCAAAGTGAATCAGAGTATAGCGTATGGCGATTTCATCTCCCAAATTTAGTAAAAAAGGAAGCTGCGAGGTAAGTAAAAGACGAGTTTTTGTTTTCAGATCTAAAATTATTCTCAGTATGAAATCTTGTGGTTGAAGAACTGAATTAATTCGCTTTGGAAGCGCCAATATGCTTGATTCGTTTAACTGACGATTTCTCTTGCAATAGGTCAATTCTCTTCTCGGGAGGCACATTTAGAAATAAATTTTAAACAAGTTGAATGTTTTCAGTTCAAGAAATTTATGTTTACGAAAAAAACATTAAAAGCAATTGTTTAATAGAAGTAACTTTTTACTATATAAATTTCAAATATTTGCGCTTAACGAAATTCATGCTAAAGTTCTCGAGTTTTAAGCCTACAAATAGACTCGTTTCCCAAAATACAATAAATCTCAATAATTACTATAAAAATTATAAACGTAAGAAATTTAAATTTACAGACATACTTTATCTAATTTAATTATGTTAGTAGGGGTTTTCAGCTAGTAATTTTGTTATCATGAATTCGATTTTATTTCTGTCCACTCTCCAGTATTACAGTGGGGTTGGTTAAAATCAAAACCAAAAGTGCCAAGTCAAATGAAATTGAGTGCAATATGTGTACTGAAAACAAAACTTACAAGGAAAATGAAGAAACTATAATCGTTGACGTCAAATGGCATTATGTGGCGAAAAATTAATTTAATATCTGAACAACAAAACAAGAACTTGCATTGTATTGTATTGTAATTGTACGTATTTCAATAATTCCCAATTGCTTCAGCAATACACACTATAAGAAAAAAAATACAATTGTTTCAACACTTGTTTTACAGACAGATCGTAAAAGCAGGGCATGAAATAATCAATTCTTTCATTTCTTAGACAAAACAAATGTGTACATTATTTCAAATGCCATGTGAATTGAACGTAATAACGAACGCATGAAACCACAAACAATTTTGAATAGAATATTTCCATACGTTGATAAACAAATAATCATTGATCGTCGAAAACAATTGCAGATACGTTTAACATAACATTTTTACCACATTTCAACAATTGTTATACCTAACAAAAATTATTGGAGACAAAAGTAATTTGTTTTTTTAAATGAATTTATTATAAAACATTAAAAGAAGCATAATTAATTGTTTTTTTTTAACGGCTAAGAGATATACAGCAGATTTATACAAGGCAAATAAAGTTTTTATATGTTCTGGATGGACATTTTTATGAAACAATATTTACTTTTGTTAAGAACATCAAAACATATGCATAAGAATATACTTTATGGTATATAGTATTTGTCTCCGCTTATGTTTCACGTTTAGAATTTTAATCGAACCTATATGGGGATACGCTCGATCGTGGGGACTGGAGCCAGGAGTACCAAGTCAAGCCACACTGATAAAATCAGATTTGGTGTTCCGGATCAAAACGTCGACTAATCTTTAGGCTCGGAGAACGAGCAAACATTTTTAAAAATTTTAAACTTCCCTCCAAATTGTGGGGCATATGCGGAAACAGCCCCGTTCGCTGGCAAACCTGTAACAATATATGTACACTCCTTATATAGGAAAATACAGAGCAAAATTTAAAATAAAACAATCTATCTACAGTTTACGTGTTAGATAGACTAGATCCAACTTTCCCTTTTTTAGATGGGCAACTTAAAAAACAGATTTATCAACAAAATTGAGCGGGAGTAATGCACGTAACCGAAAACTGGAAAGAAAGTTAATACTTATTCTTCAAACTATGAAAATCTACTTTGATCTTGGCAATGGACAGATATTTGTTTATCATTGTTTTTTGTCTACACAAACCTTTACAAGGTTTAAACCGTCTACATTTCTTCAGAAACACTCAGTGAAGTGAGTCATTTTCATATTCTCATCTAGATAATTTTTTAACTAAATTGAAGACCGTTTTTATTTTGGGTAACAATTTTGTGGGAAAATTGGAATTGGAAATCAGACTAAAGATCATTTGAACTATTTAGCTGGACTAGGATTATGGGGCAATCTAAAAATGAATGGAAAGTAGACTGAATTACTGAATAAAACACCGAAAAGAAGCGGAAATTAAATGGATGTATTCTGTTTTCAAGTTTATTTTTTCACTTGAGATATCTATGTAGGCTTTCTTCAAGATATCACAATGATCATATCAGAAATTCATCTAGTAAGTAACGATCTATTCACGAAATAAAACTCGTAAGACATAAAAAACATTTCAGTGAATGTTTGAGCATCACCTATTTAGAAATAAAATTTATTATTTTGGAGTAATAGTTCTAAGAAATTTTGCTTAGCTAAGGTGTTATTTGCTATTCTTAAAATTATAACAAATATCAAACTCTTCAGTTCAGTTGAACTCTGTGTTAAATGTTTTCTTTTTCAATGGAAAGAGGTCCAGGATCTTTAGTGATTAACAACAGTCTTGTAGGACTCGCGCAGAACTCTTTAACATAAGCCTACAGAAATGGCCAAAACTTGTAGGACAGAGTAAATTATAGAAAACATATGACTTGCATGTTTATTAATCTTGGATTAAAACGAAAGATTTTTTATCTTATAGAAGGAACATTGATTCTTAACAAACTACATAAGAAATAAAACAAAAATAACTAATATTTCACACAAATAAATAAAATATTAATTCTATATCCAAAGGACAAACCCCAAAAATATGGAATTGGGAATATGGAGCTAGTAGCAATTATTTCGTTTGTCCTATAAACTCATGTGTTAACCATTTTATTTGCCTTTTGTTAGTGCGAAACACAATGGCTAGAAATCACAAAAAAACATGTGTAAATGAGAAAATTTATAATAAAATTAGATAATGAAAATAAATCATTTTCTGTAATTTCCAAAATAGTTTGACCCACCTCGAAAAGTTCAAATTACTCATGTTCATGCAGTTTAATATTTGTTTTTAAAGTTAATTTACTATAATTGAAAAAAAAAGAATCTGCGCAACTTGAGTATCTGATTTCCTTTAACATCATGTGCCTCAAAGAGTTAAAAATAATAATCAAGTGGAAAATGAAATGCGAAGTGACCGGCCATTTAAGCTAAAGTAAAATGAGAAACGAAAAATAGAAGAATTATAAAAAAGGAGCCCACTACTACTTCAAGAATTCTTAAAAATCATTTAGTTGATGTTATTAGGCGGGTACTAACGCACTATTCAAAAAGTGGCCAGCAATGCTGGGTATTACTCAAGAGTACCTAAAAAAAATACTGGATTTTGTAAAAGAATATAAAAGCAGACCTGCGGATTTCTGGGATCGTGTATATTCTCTGATGAGACTAAATTTAATATCCACCACTCTGGACGTTTGTTGATGTGGAGAATAAAAAATACTGAACTTTAACAGAAAAAGTAACTTGTTTTTATTAACAATACGTATTACTTATAATGTTCGTATGTAGCTGTTACTCAATACACCTGGTAAGTTAAAAAGCTCCACCTCAATCCCATACAGCACCTTGATAGAAAAATAAGAAAGCATATTATCACCAGTATATCCAACCTTCAAACGGTCATATTACAATATAAGAATCGAATAACATTACTTGAAACGAAACCCGTAAGTTAGTCTAATCTATGCCCAATAGGTTGGCAGAGATCTTAAAACAAAAAAGGGTTGTGAACCAGGTACTAAATATGCATATAACTAATATGACTTTAATAAAATTTGAATTTTCCGGTTTCTTTGTTTGCTTCAATTCTGATAATACTTTTTTGATTTTTTGCGAAGTTATGATGTTTTTTGTTATGATTTGGTATTATTTATCTTGCTTTCGATGGAAAATACTTTCCTTCTTCTCAAAGTTTATACCTGAGCAAGTAGTTAATTTCCTATTTACCATACTATCCGATGACTTTTGGTGAATTTTATTCAACTTGATAAATTTAATGTAAATTCTAAAATTGAAGTTAGTACAATAAAATAAATACTTCGACTGAAATAAAAACTAAAAACCAAAATTCTCGAATATTTTTCTCTCAAAATATTTTTATTCTTATAATCATATTAAATTACTCAGCTCGTCAACCTTTGTCCTGTTTGTGCCTCAAATTGGCTGATGCTAGTTTCTCTGGTACATGTGCCATTGTAGACGCCGTAGACGCGAACATAACTAGACATTTTCTTGCCATATTTTACACATTTCATCCTGAATGTTGAAAAGCGCTTTCGAAAGCCGGACCAGTCTAATGCAGTGTGGCAGTCATAGTCTATTACCGTTACTTTGGCAACTGCAAATTTTGATACGTAACCCTATAAATAAAAATAATGATATTGCTGCTAGTTAAGCATACCTACTCGAAAATTACTGCTTGAGGGTAATCAAATTCGATTGCGTCATCAGCCTCCATATTGCCGGAAATTAGTGTAAGTGTTTCAGAGTTTGAGAATCCCTGCGTATAGGTTCTTTCTCCTTTTGATTCGTAAATCAGATACAAAATTAGCGCCAAAACACAAGCAGTCTTCATCTAAATGGAAGGAATTATGTAAATACAAAACGATAAAGACTTGCAACTCACTTTAAAAAATTCTTTAAAAATGTTGTTGACACGATGGTGTAGGTAGCTTTATTATCAGTGTAGAAAGAAATTAACGTTAACTGCTTTTTATACCGAGTTTTAAGCTTTTGAAACGTTTTAAAGCACCCAAAACTCGACTTCGTGTTTCTTTATTCAGTTGTTGTTACACATTAAAAAATTGCGAAAAATATTTGTTTTTCTTACCTATTCAACTCACAAATTCCATTTTACATATTGTTTTTCAAAAACAAGATAGAGTAAAATTGATGGAATTCGATTAAAAAAATGCGATTTTTCGATATAAAGTTACTTTAAGGACAAGTTATACCATAGATGGAGTGAAAAGAAATTTTGGACATTCTTCTTCAATAACTACCTTTTATTTAAATTAAAATTAATACATATGTTAAACTAGATATTTCAATTAAAACCCATGATATTTTTCAAAGAATTGCACTAAAACAATAGAGATAAAGAAAAATAGAAAATTGATATTAAAAATCCTTTTTCCATGATACTACTGTAGCTTTTTACGTTTTTACGCCACTGTTAAATTCGAAAATTTACCCGTTTCATCTCTTGTATGTTTTTTTTATAGGAGTTTCATTGGATTTCATTTACTTTTTCCAATTCCCATTGCTTGGACATGAAGGGGTCAACGATGTTTAGTTATCAGGACCAACAACAGTTCTTTGGATCATAAAACAGAGTTCTTACTTAATTACCACATATTCAAATTCAAGAACACATATCAAGATAAGTATGGTATCTAATTTGTGTTCACTAACACGTTTTCTGGTCCTGGATAAAAAGTAAATTTATTACGCATCGACATAATTTCTTTTACTGACGGCAATTGAAACAATTGATTGATAAACAACACATACGAAAACCAAAAGAACAAATATTTTTCACTCTTGTGAGGTAATTTACTCGTAAAGCTCCAGTTATTGTTTTTGGGATCGTATAAATATCTGCTCTTTTCGCTGTTTCTTATACATTACCAGTGAAGTTATCCTCGTCAGTAGACGAAAGATTTTAGTAAAGTGAATTACATACGTTAATTTATCGTCGGATCCTTTTCCGTTAAGATGAAGGCTGCATTAAGTTTAGCGCTTATTTTCTTTTCGATTTGGGAGTCAGAGCAAATGAGATGTCACCTAACTGAACCTGATTTGTATGTTTGTGGATATCGAGCAGACGGAGATGAGGTCATCTACGACTATTATGATCACACTTTTTTTTATCAATCGAATAAAGAAATTTTCTACCCACCTAGAAATGTACGTTAAAAAAACTTTCATTACGCATGATGTTTTTATGTATTATTTTCTATTTTAGGAGTTTTCTTATTACAAAATAACTCGGATAGAATTCAAAGACTATGGTAATGACTTTCATGTGAACATTGGCGGAGAAATCGACGACTACAGAATAAGTTGGGAAGTTGTAAAGGAAAATTATGGGGAATACTCCTTTAAATTGACTATTTATGGAATATATGTAGGACCATGTAGAAAATATCAGTAAATATTAAAATTCCTATACATAATTTGTAATATTTTTATTTTAATAAACTTAAAACACCTTTCATTGTGACTTTAAACCTTTAACTTCTACAACACCCTTTAAATGTCTATGTATAATTGTGGCAAGTATCGTAATAAGTTACTCAGACTTTGTTGTTGAATTATTATTGCAAAAGGTGTGTGCAAAATAATTAAATCGTTATAGTAAACACTTTGAAAACCTGTCACAGTATTTTTCTACATTTGAGGTGCAAAATGTGAATACTCCCAAAACTGCTACAGAAAATTAACAATTTATACCTAGAAGAACGACGAAAGGAGAAAAATAATTCATAAGTTTGAAATAAAAAGGATTTTAACTGCAACAATTAACTTGTAGGGAAAATCGATAATAACATTTACGATTCAGAGTGGCATTCCTTGTTTATACGTTTTTTGCCCTTTTGATTCGAAATTAGCGCCAAAACAAAAATTTTCATCAAAATGGAAAGAAATATGTGAATACGAAGCGATATATTCTTTAATGCAACACATATTATTAAAAATTCTTTAAAAATTATTGTATAAATGACAAACTGAATTCCAAAGTTTTGGACTTTATACGGCACAGCTTTTGTGTGTTTCACTTTTTCCATTTTTCAAAAATATTTAATTTTCTATTCTAAATAGCTGTCTGATTCAAATATTTGCACATTTGGTTTTCAAAAGCATAATAAAGTGAAGTGGAGTGAATGGAATCTTAAATTCTTATTGCTTGTAAATTCCTTTTATTTAACTTAAATAAAATGTAATATATAAAATAAAGACTTAAAGGTACTTACATTATAAATTAAGAACCACCTCATGATGTTAGGAAAATAAATTATTTTGTTGACATAGTTTTTCTTTGCCGCGGATGTTAAAAACATTTAAAATAAAGTGCGATCAAATTGCCAATGGTTTCAATACAGAATATGGCTGAAACATTTTGTCATTGTTGCTTATAATTATTAATAAGGTATATATTTCCCTCTCTGTTCTTTAAAACTTCCTCTAATCTCCTTGGCATGGACATTACTAAATTTTCAATTAAATACGATGGGATTTCATTCCAAGCAAATTGTAATGCTATCAAAAGTTGATAAATGTCATTTATAGAATTTTTATGGATTTTTCGACTTATGTGGTCCCATAAATTCTCAATAGAAACTTTGAGAAGGCCACTGATCCATTATTAGGATATTTTTCTCTTCGAACCAGGTCTTTGTCTTCCGGGCAGTATGGCATGGAGCATTATCCTGTTAGAAGGTGTATTCATCACTTCCGAGATCCCTCAAAGTGGGAATCAATCCTTCTTCTAGGATATTTGTGTAAATATCTGCATTTATTTTTACACCTTCTTCGATTTTTGTAAGTTTTCCAATCTCTGCTGCCGAAAAACATCCCCCCAACATTATCCCCAGATTTCTTTTTTTGTGGTTTGGATGCGCTGAGGGTCGCTTTGTTCATCGGACCTGCTAATGCAAGCTTGGGGACACACAGAATCTGGATTCCTCAGACAATAAAATTTTTGCCAACCCGTTTTGATTGGCATTCGCTCATTCTTTTTTTTTCCGGTTATGAATCACGGTAAGTAAGGGAACTTGCCTACAATGATGGCTTCAAAATCGAATCTCCTTAAGACGTCGTCTGATAGTAGGTCTGCTGACTTGAGATCCTGAAGCTATTTGAAAATCTATTGCGAATTCCACAAATGGTGTTTTCCTGTTCTTTAATACTGCCATCTTTAAGGCGTGGCTATCTCTCTTCGTCATTTTTCGTGGTCTACCTGACCCCGCCTTTGGCGTTCTCTATACGAAGCGATAACCTTTTGCAAGCCTCCTGTGCTAATGATAACACCTTTTTTCTCATCTCCTCTCTGATGAAATGTTGGCTTTTTTCGCCTCCAATAATGAATGCTTTGCTTGCTTCAGTCAATTGTTTCCTGGAAATGATACATTTAATATGAGGCAAATTCATATTTAAAGCACAGAATCACAATTTGAGTAATCATTTTGTTTTTATTTTTTCTTTTGTGAACAAAACTTACGGTACTTAAAGTCGTTATAAGCTACAGAGTTAACAGTTAACAGCTACGGAGACATTGTGAAAAATGATTGTAACAACTTTAGACATTTTTAAAAAAGTTAGATCACTTTGATTTAATTGCGATTTTTTAACCACACACAAATTCAATGAAAAACTGCCTTCTAAGGATTCAAAGCAGGTCCTTTTATATGCCTTACTTACCCCTTTTCCGTACAGGTAGAAAAAATTGGTGGGAGTGAAGGTAAAGTTCACATTATGAAGAACGAATGTGGTGCCCACTTTTTTTTCATCAGTAGTGTATTTATTATTTATCGTAGATTTTTATAGTAGGATTTCGTTTTTCATAGTCGCAAATAATTAAATAGATGAACTATAGAGAAAATAACAATTGTTTTTCCAGTGGACAATGATAACACTTTTCCCAAAAGTGCATAAATAGAATAAAATGGAAAAAACATGGTCTGCGTAAATACAAAATTATATTTTTAAATGTAAGCCTTGTAATGCATTTTACATTATTATAATAATGCCATCCCAACTACCTTTAAATCTGCTCGACACCACGACAATTTGCTGCAAATTCTCTCGTGTGCATCCGAATATGATACTTGTTGCTGTCTGGCCTGATTAGATTATTGTATTAAATTAGGATATGCATCGTTAGTATAAGAAAGCTGATTTACTTGATTATTTCCGCTGCAAATTTATTTTTATTCTCCTCCGAGATCAATGGAATGGGAAAATTAGACTCATCGAGCATTTTCAACCACTTTGTAAGCTCAGCCAGATATTCGTTGTTTAAGGCTTGTAGCACATCTGCAAATTTCTCAATGTCGTCTCTGCAACTATCGATAGATGCAGCATAAAGGATCGCAGTTTTTACTATTGTGCTACCATGATCCAGGACGGCTTGATTCATATCACGAAGATTTTTCGAATTCAATATAAAAATCTCTAAGAATTTAGTGGTACAGTTTATATATGAAAGTTTGTACTCTGTTAATATCTTAAGGACACACGAAATTAGTTTTGAGTAATCCACGTTTATGCCGGATAAGAGTTCAAAACGACTTTCTATTAAGTGCATTATCCAATCACGGAATTGCCCCATCAAGTCAAAAATTTTTGAAAATTCATTATCGGGCGTTTCCTGCAGAAAGAATATACTCAATTAATTTTTATAACGAATAAGACAATACGTTTAATCAAGAACTCGTTCAATTTTCTGCAATCGGCTGCTCAATTCAAAAATTAACAAATGTTGAATTGTACAGAGTTGACTGCTGAAAAATGAATTCATAATAAAGGATGATTTTTTTACTGTTTGGTTTTTCAGTGCTCTGTTTTTGATAGCTCACGCGTGATTCGTCGTGGCATGTGTCAAAGGTTGTTCAATTTACATAGCCATTTCATCATGCAAAGACTTACCACCTGAACAACGCTTACAAATTATTGAATCTTATTATCAAAATTCGTGCCTTATGCAAAATATGTTTCGCCCACTTCAACTATTTTATGATAGTCCCACTGAGCAGACTATTCATGCCTTAGTGACAAAATTTCGCACCAATTTCGAGTTATTGGACATCAAGCGACCACCCACCCGTGTGCGAAGAGTGCGTACAAAAGAAAATTGTCTATTTGTTGCTGTTCGCAACAACTGAGATTATGTTATACCAAACGCTTAAAAATTCACCCTTTAGATAAAACTTTTTACCTCAAGGAGCTTAAAAGTGTAAAACACTATTTGTGATAAAATTTGCTGCTTCAACTGCTTAGTATCCTTGTCTAAACCAAATACTCTAAAACACTGAAAGTAAACCAAGGATCTAGTGAAAGTATTAATCAAATATTATGAAATATGATAACCTCTCTAGAAACATTCAGAACACACTGACAAGGTTTTCTCTGGTAAACTGAAACCAGAAAGCTGCAGAATTCTTCTAACATCGGTTTAAAGTCCTCATCAAAGTTGGTTAGCGCACTACACAGGGTATAACAAACTGTCTGAAAACTGTTAATTAATGGCTTTACCCTCATATGTAATTCTGGAGGTTTACTTACCTCAACCACTTCTTCGTCATCCTTCCAAAATTCAGCCATTTCCTTGAATAGAGGCATCTTTTCCTGGCAGAGTATAAGAACAGGTTGCACACTGGCAATCTCATTCTCTTTTGGTCTGTACCCTCGTACATCTGTGTTGACTGACTTGAATAAAGATGAAATTAGTTTTAACCGGAAAATCGTCGTGGTTTTTATTTTTGGACTTTTCTGAAAATAACCATATTGAGGAGAACATCACTTATATTAAAATAAATTTTCAAACCTCCCCAACTTGGCATATCATCTGCAGCTCCTCGAAGTAGGGTTTTATAACTATATCCAAGTATTTGTTAATTTTCTCTTCTGGAAGCACACTCATCAATTTAGCGATATCATTTATTAGAAATTCCGCATCCAGGCCTTCAATTCTTCCACTAGATAAAAAATTAATGCACGCATCCAAAAGCGGCTCAGCATAAGGTAACATAAATTCTTCGCATTCAGAGCATAGTTCACTTATACCATTAGATATGGAAGAATCTAAACCCTTCAGCAGAAGCTGTACAGCGACAGGAATATAACTTGGATTCATACTAAACCAATGACAGTACGAGTTTACTGCACTTAAAGCCGTTTCAAAAAGTTTTTTATTTAGCTTATCGTAGGGTATTTCGGCCAGGGTTCTCATTAGTTTCGGGACTTCATCCGTTTCGATGGGTGGATCGGTATCAGCAACATATCCAGCAATATTAGAAAAGAAAAATATACACACCTCTAATTTTTCCCAAAACATGGGATTATTTTGCATTTCCGTAACGCCCTCGTCTAAGGCACAGGACAATATTTCAAGCATAGTACTTTGTAGTATGTCATAGAAAGCGCACTGTGAAAATTAGCAAACTTATGTTATCATGTATCATGCATTTTGTCTAATTCAGCTATTGTAAGTTGTTCGAAATAAAATCGAAACGAATTACATGAACTCCGCAAAAAAATTATATATTTTAAATATTCACTCACCAAAGCATTATGTATTCGACCTCTGTAAAACTTAAATTCTCGAAAATCATCCTCTGTCCACCTTTTGGCCTCACTTTCGTCCGGGTATTGTGCTTTTTTCAGCAAAATATGTGTCAGTTGGACGTAAAGTGGTTTAATAGTTTCGATGCATGCTTGCTGCTCTTCCCATCCTAACTCCTCATGAACTTTGTGTGCCAGAATTAGCCAGAAATATAGAGCTACATTACTACAGGTCTCATCTACTGGATATACGCCCGGTTTAGTGGTACCTTCCAAAATCAAAGCTACTACACGTTTGAAGAGTTCCGAACGCTCTGAATCCGTAGTTGTGATTCCGTCGAACATGAGCTCATAGTGTGTGCCATAAGCTGTTGAAATCAGCCTATAAATATTTACCGCGATAGCTTCATTCCTGCTGTCCTCCTTACATTCAGCCTTAGTAATATCGGAAAGGGAGTCCAGTAACAGTTTAATGAGAACAACAGCGTTTTTCGGATAACTTTGAGCATCCCATTGGGTCATTAAATCCTCTAGAACTTTTGTAGCGCACTCTGCAAGTTCTTTTTCAAGGGCAGACATGCATCCGTCACCATTCTTAATGCAGGGCCAATAGGATTTATTAATTACTTTAACCAGAACTTCAAAAATTTTCTGGCACTTATCAATCTGATATCCTCCCCTAAACCTATAGGTAATGTATGATAGTTTAATCCAATTAAATTTCCAATCCGGCAACCTACAATGGCCAACTTCTTATGCAGTTAATGACCTTAATTAAAAAATTCATGTCATCCTCAGGTAGCCGAACCAGCTCATCAGAATTTTTGTCATATTCCAGTATTTCAATAATTGCCTGCGTCCCCCAAGCGAATAAATTGGCTGAAATAAAGCCACAAGGTATAGCTGAATACGCGACTGAATAAAATTATGCAGCGAAATTAGCGATTCAGCTATTTATGAAAGTAAATCCTTCCTCCCTTTTATTATTACCGAAAATCTTCAATCATGCATCAAAATGAACTAACATAGTTTTGAAAAAGCTAACACCTGTTAGCGCTTATTTTAACCAGTGATCGTTTAAATAAAATATTTCTTCTAATCGCAGTTTCTCAAATAGCATTGAATCTCTTTCTTTTAAATAAACCCAGCATAATGTAAGTACTTAAAAGCAGCACCTCAGACAGAGTCCAAAAAGGTGACTCACCTGCAACTAGTTTTTTTAAGCATTCAATCCACTTTTCATCTCTTTTAAGGTCATCAATTTTGTTCAATTCATCCCTCAGCTGTTCTATTGCAGCCTCATTCTCGGAGACTTTCTGCTCCAGCCAGGGATCGGCAAGACAGCGGAGTCGCAAGCATGCCCCATTGATGCTTAGTAAGATTCGGAACGTCAATGGTCTCATGCTAGAATTAAATAGAGACAAACATTAACCAGAGCAATGTATTTTTATTTCTATTTACTTGTTAATTTGTTGTTCAAGACTATCAACTTGCAGAAGATAGTCGGCCCTAATTTCTGGTGTTTGCCTTTTGGTTGCAGATTCATTTGAACGATTCTGATTAAATTCAGCCTCAAATTTACTAAACAAATCGTTCAAGCATCTGAACCAATTGTGAGCTGCTTGGTTATTGCTCTCGTTAAGGGTGTTGGGGCTAGATGACCTTGACATCGTATGGATTATACTTTACTTCTTTTCCGTTTGTAATATCGGCGACAGCACTTAAATTTTCCTTAAATCACAGCCGATGGAAGGCACTAATTTGCCCTTTATTTATCCCGGGAAAGACTGACACGGTAGCTGATAAAACTGATTTGTACTGTCATTTACAATACTTCCCTATATTTATTAAGTTTTATTGAATAAAAGTACTACAATTATTTATTCACAAATATGTCCGATTTATTTTAAAACAATGAATTAACTGATTTCGTACGTGTTAAGCCAAAGTCAATAACTAAAAGCTTTTGTGTCAGTGCTTCATATTTCGGAGAAAGTAAGATATTGATGGATGAGTCAGTTTTATTTTGGTTTTTAACAATTTGATACAACAACTACACAAGCACACAATTCATGTGATATCAATTCTCCGATAAAATATATGTGGTAATAAAATAGATTTCATGCTTATTTCAAATGGAGTTTAAGTCTCATTAGTAACTTCTGTTTAAGTTTCATTAGTAACTTCTGTAATTATAACTCTAGAACATTTTCCAACTTACTCACTTTTATTCTGGATTTCTTAAAGTAGTTTTAAAATAAGCGCCTTGAGCCTATTCTTAAATAATTCCTAAAATTTTCCAACTCTAATTTTTGAAAATAAGTAAAACTTGAAGATTTTTACATTTTACTTACCATCATTGTCATTTAATACAAAACTAATAAGACCTCATTTTTATATATCTTTTATATGAAATTCGGGGAAGGACAAATAATAAGCCAGTGCTCGGTATACGTTTCTTTACTTTCATCGCGGAAACCAAATGCGTATATACAGAGTACTAAAAGCAATACAAAACTATTCGCGGTACAGCAAGACTTTCAATGGTACAGTACTAAAATGCCTACTATCACAATGTAATGTTTGTAATGTTCAATTCGAATAAATAAAACTGGTTACTTGATGAGACGTCCACAAAATGGTACATACTGTAACTGATTTTAAATCTTTTCAATTAGTCCCCGGGATTTAGCTGCAAATTCGTTTAGATGCGCCTGAATGAGCCGTTTATTATTCTTCTCCCTAAATGGCATAATATTGAATTAGTGTTGCGAACACAAAAAATAATTTCTAAAAATCTACCTGACTATCTGCGACATAAATTTCATTTTATCTGATTCCGAAATTAGTGGGGTAGGAAAATTAGGCGTACCAAGAATTTTCAGCCAACCCACCAATTCAGCCGGGTATTTCTTATTTAAGGCGAGCAGAATATCAGCAAATTTCTCCACCTGTTGTCGGGGTGTGTGGCATCCCACGCAAAGGATTGTTGTCCGCACAATCGGTTCACCTTGATCCAATACCGCTTGGGTCATATTGGGAAAATTTCGCGATTGCATTATAAAATGCTGCAAAAATTGCACACCGCTCCGTATGGGCTCGTTTTCGGGCAGAGTTACTGCCTTAAGAGCATACGAAATTAATTTTGTATAATTCACGTTCGCTTCGGATAGTAAAGCGGGAAGCTTCTTAATAATCTGCGCCAAGCAAGCACAGAACGTTTCAAGTGTTTCAGCGATATTTGAGAATCCGTTTTCAGGAATTTGCTACGAAAAAGAGTATGAATGATTAATTTATAGTTTAATTTACTTTTTTTTTTTAATTACTTCAAATAGCTGGAAAGTATACAGCACCATTTGGGATAGAAGTTGTTGCATTAGCTCTTTGCTGTCTTCGGAAAATATTGTAATACACTGAAATCACAAAAAAAAATGATTTTGATTAGCGAGACAAGACAATGTCAAGCTATAGAAGGTACCCACCACTTTAGAAACTTCCAGAACTGGTGGACAGGGCCTACTCTGAAAGGCAGAAACCACAAAACAGCACAAGTCTTCGAGCATAGGTTTAAAGTCCGTTCCAAGATTGGATATTGCATGCTTAAGAGCTGTACAAGCTGTCTGAAAACTCCAGATTAATGCTCTTACTTCTAACACACCTTAAACAGTGAACTTACCTCAATCACTTCATTCTCATCCATCCATAATTCAGCTATTTGCCCAAATAAAGGCATCGTTTTCTGCATTACTATAAGCACAGGTTGGACCCCAGTGACCACTTCTCGATTATGGTCATCATCCTCTACATTTGTATTTAACGTAACGAACAGAGTTGAAATCATATTCAATCGGAAGACAGTTCTAATTTTTGCTGCTGGATTTTTCTAAAAATAAGATTTAGCAAATTGTCCCTAAAATTCAGTTTTAGTTACAAACCACTCCAGCTTGGCATATCAGTTGCAACTCCTCAAAACAGGGACTTACAATAACGTCCAAGTACGTAGGAATCTTCTCGCTCGGTAGCACACTCATTAATTTTCCGATGCTATACATTAACCGAACTGCATCTGTGTTTTTCAGTCTTCCGCTAGACAAGGATGTATTGCATGCATCTAAAAGGGGTTCAGCACAGGGCCTCATTCGCACCTGACAGTCCCGGCAGAGATCTTTAAGACCAAGTGTGGCTTGAGAAGCCATCGAGGAACTTAGACCTTTTACTAGAAGCTGAATCGCGGAGGGTATATAACTTGGATTCTCATGGAACCAGAAACAATATGAACCAACTGCCTCTAAAGCAGTTCCAAGAAGTTTGTCATTCAGCTTTTCGTAGGGTACTCCAGTTAAGACTTCCATCAACTTTGGGATATGCACCATTTCTACCGTGTCAATGTGTTCCGCTACCGAGTAGAAGGCGAATATGCATGCTTCCAGTTTTGTCCAGGACATGGGATTTGTCTGTAACTCCACAATAGCTTCATCGAGCACACAGGCTAATATATCGAGTATGTTGTTGTGCAGTACATCGAAACAGCACATCTGTAAAAATTTAATTTGATAAGGTTTGCATAAAAAATGTGATATATAAAAGACGAGGTATAAAAGTTATTAGAAAATCCCTCAATAAATGTTGAAATTTTTATTTTTCTTAGAAGGCTATTGTTGTTGTGTTTTTACTCACCAAAGTATCAGAGATATCTTGCCTATAACACCTAAAAGTCTCAAAGTCATCTGCATTCCATGTGTTTGCCGCATTTTCGTCCGGTTGCTGGGCTTTCTTGACTAGAATCCGCGTTAAATGCGCATAAAGCGGCTTAATTTGTTCAGCACACTTGCTCTTTTCTTGCGTGTCCAGGATCGAAAAAACTTCGTCCTGCAGCATAAACCAAAAACCCATTGCCAAGCTACTGCAGGATTCCTCCACTGGATAAATTCCTGGCTTATTGGTACATTGCAAAATTTCACTAACTATGCGCCTATAAAAGTCAGCATGCTCTGGATCAGTCGTTGTTATTCCGGTCAACAGGAGTCCTGAATGTCTTTCGATGGCTGATATGATGAGAGTGTAAATATTTACAACGATATCCTCATTGTTATTATCCTCCTTCCATTCGGCTTTCGTAATACCGGACAGCGAGTCTAGGAATAGCTTCATAAGAGCAAATGCGCTCTTCGGGTACAAATGCGACTCTGGTTGAATCAAAATATTTATCAGGGTCTTTACAGCGGACTCTGCAAGCTCATTTTCGTCGGCGGACATGCAACCGTCACCTTCCTGAATACAAGGCCAGTATGATTTATTTATAACTTTTACTAGAACTTCGCAGATTTTCTGGCATTTATCAATTTGATAGCCTCCTACATTTCTGAAAGGTGGCATAGAATAGTCTTTTAAATAAATTAAATAGACGAGACCGAAATCTACCTACCTTGCCCAAGTCCCTATGCACTTAACAACCCTAATTAGATTACCAAAATCATCTTCTGTCCACTCTTGAACGATCTGATGTTCTAAATAATTTTCTAAAGTATTCATTACAAAAGGGGCTTTATTGGCGATTTCGTTTCGAAGCGCTGCACGTTTTACTGATGTAAAGATCACCATTGCCTGAAATTATGATGGATATTAAAATAAATCGTATTTTTTATTACACGTCGCTGCAACAAAATACAATCTTTACTAACTTTATCTGAAGTCTTACCTCCTCTGGTATAGCGGTCAGCACTTCCAGCATTATCCAGAGTTGCATTTTGTTATTAACATTCGGTATCTGTTGGGTCTGAAACGTGTTGATCACGTCCTCTATCGCTGTAGGCCACTCGGTCAGCATGTGGACGATATACGCACTTAGCTAAAATGGATCAAAATTATTCACAAGCTTATTAAAAAAGCAAATTTTACTCACGGCTATGCACAACCGATTCAGCACTATTTTCGGGCCATTGGCGAAAGATATTAAGGTCTCTAAGATTTTCTGCTTCAGTTCCTCCCTGCTTTCCGGAGGTACCTCATGCCAAAATTTCATTAATTTCGAGTGAAGTGTGATTGCACCGAAAAATTGAACTTCTTGGCTCTGAAAAGGAGAGATTTCAGTCAGTAGTAGTCTCTAGAAACCTTTGAGTTTGTAAGGAGCCTAGATGTTACTAAATCTTCTGCCCGCTCCTGTTAGTTCCCATAAGTTTCCCTTAAAAGGCAAGGGAACAATTTTCGTCTGGAATAAAATCTTACCTTTTCCGGTCTCATTAAATCCCATGAAAATGACCATGCCTGCGGACTATTCTGCAACTTTGTTAGCCAATCTCTAGTAACCGCCTGCTCTGTGGATGTTGATCTATAAAATAAAATCACAGCTTCCTCCAGTCGCTTAATATCAATCGCTTCCATTTTGCAGCAGGATTGCGACCAACTGAAAAGTCCTAGATGTACAAGATAATAGCCAATTTACTTGGAACAATTAAAAGAATTAAATAAAATTCTTGTTACCTTTTTCAGAGTGCAATTAACACAGGAAATCTATCTTCCCAAACTGTCGCTCTTGTCACCAGCTCCTGGGTTTTGGTACCTTGCGTTTTGACGTTTCTTTAAAGCGAGATGCTTTACAATTATCGTGTTGCCAGATGAGTTAAACAATTTTTTTTTTATAAAACGAGTTTTAAGGAGGTTTTATACATTTTTCTTATACCATAAACCATTTCTGATTCCCTGAAAATTTTTATAATACATATATTTTCCTTTTTGTACAAATCCTGAACAAAAATGTGATAAAACATAACATAACGAATCTTCGTCAACTTAAGAAATGACACTTTAACCGAACATAAGTTGGGAATAAATAAGTTCAAGAATAGGAAAACCAAGTACAATTTTATTAGTAAGTTTTTAATATTTAAAACTAAAATTAGCATGAAAAAAAATCCTTTTTTCCATTAAGCCTTAGCTATATAAAAACATTTTAAATTTTAAAATTATACATTTTCCAAAATATTTCCTCTGCCGTGCTGATTACATTACAACCTAGAAAATATCCAGTAAATGGAGAGGGGAAATATTAGCTGTCATTGCGGGAAAAGCAAATGCAACGCTAAGTTAGGCCATTTTGAAAAGAGTTTTTGTACGAAATCTGTTTAAGAAAATCACTAGAGCCAGAACTCTTAAATATTTTTTTAAATAACGGCAACATGTAAGTAATCAAAATCCGCAAGCGGACTCGATTAATTTCATTCAAAATTTGTAGGGCCCGCGACCGGTCAGAATCTCCGGCAAACGAAAAGGAAAAGGAGAAAAAGCACACAAGCAGAGGTCGGGAGCGTGAAAGAAGACGTCGGGGATCTGTTTCAAGCAGCAGCGACAGTAGCGGAAGGTATAATTTCTATTTTTCAGTTTAATTACGCCCCTGAACATAACCTCGAAAAATCCAGTTCATCCGACAGTAGTACATCGAGAAGTACATCAGGATCTAGATCGAGTTCGTCAAGCTCTTCATCGTCCAGTTCGTCTTCGTCTTCCAGCTCAAGCAGTGGCTCAGACAGGCGCAATCGGAGGAAGAGTGCGTCCCGGTCCAGAAGTAAGAGTTCTGCTACTAAACTGAATGTAAGGAAGGAATCTAAGGAACGAGCCCGATCAAAGGAGAGAACGCGTCGCAGCTCAGAACGTGAAGGGGCTGAAAAAGGTAAGCGAATAGTTTACAACTGTGTACTGTAATCGAAAAATGTAATTTCAGTTAAAAGGAAGACACCGGAAAGAGCCAAGGAAAGAGGTAGATCACGATCAGCGTCTCTTCGCAAAAGGAAGCGTGAGCGTTCGCCCACACCCAAACCTGTTCGAATTCACATCGGTCGGTTAACACGAAATGTAAGCAAGGACCACGTATTTGAAATATTCAGTTGTTTCGGGGAGGTAAAACACGTTGAGTTTCCCATTGACCGTTTTCATCCTCCAAATGGCCGGGGTATGGCATACGTGGAATACGCGACACCAGAAGAGGCCGAGAATGCGATGAAGCACATGGATGGCGGGCAAATTGATGGACAAGAGGTAACTGCAGCTCCATTGTTGTTGCCTAAGATACGTCCCCCAATGAGAAGACCATCACCACCAATGCGAAGACCACCGCCACGTTGGAGATCACCACCACGCTACAGGAGGCGTTCACCACCGAGACGTAGAAGCCCTAGGCGGCGATCAAGGAGCCCTATTCGCAGACGTCGTCGTAGCAACAGCTCGGACAGCTCCCGATAACTAGACATGGAGAAACTGACTAAGAACACTGCTGTATGACTTGATCTTTTATTTGATGTGTGTTTTTGCGGACAAGATGCTGAAGAAGCTGCTAAGGGCGGTATTGTATACAACTTTTAAAAAATATAAACAAATTCATTTATTCCGAATAAAGAGTATTGAGCCCAAATACAGTTTATTTTTTTTTCCTTTAATTTATTTATTTCGCTTAATACAACCTACATAGATAAATAAAAAAAAAACTAAATTAAATTAACCTACTATGATTAGACCAGGGGGCATAGAAACTGAATGGCTTTCATTGGAGGGTTAGGTTTGGCAAGTTTAAGGGAGGTTTTGGTAACATGGAAATCGAAGGCGGCATTGTTGACCATGCGCAGAATTTTGGTAAAGGGTTCGAAGTGACCATAGTACGATAACTTTCAAGGCGAAAGGTAGGGAAAGATCTAACGTTACGGGGGTTAGTTTAAAGGTCAGGGCAATCGATGAAACCGGCTAGGACGTGGTAGACGAAAACAATATCGGCGACATATCGACGTAGGACGATGGACTGGAAGTTGATTAGTTTTAGGCGGTTTTCATAAGAGGGAAGATTAAGGAGGTCTGCCTAGGGGAGACCGCGCAGAGAGGATGATCAGATCTGACAGGCGTACTCAAGAAGTGGTTTGACAAAAAACATGTTTTACTTTCAAAAAATACTGAGCTAAATATTCTGAAAAAGTGTTTCAAACTTGCTAAAGCCAATCAACTTTTAAATAAAATACTTAATGCTTTAAAGTCAAACTGCTGCTGTTATTAACATTGATTGAGAAAATACTTAAACATTTTTTATATTGAAATTATATGCTTTAGAGTGGTTTATATAAAAATTTTAAAGAGACTTATTAAAAGAATGTTTGGTATGATAGTTTCTATCGAATACAAAGAAAATAATCAAATTAAAAGATCCTCTTTTGAGTGGCTTTCATGGAAAGAGCCTCCCTCTACGCTAGAAAGGTTAATTTATATTTAAATTATGTTGAAATTCAAAAGGAAGCGGGTACAGAATCAAAACTCGATTGCAGTTAACAATAGCAAAATCACCTTACCTGTAAAACCTTATTTTTTCAACCATGTGAGGGTTCACAATTAAAAACAAATTGAATATCGTAATTCCTCCAATTGTTAGGTTTCCTTAAAAGAATTGTAAATTGTATGTGTATAAGAAATGAAAATGTTGCGAATATTGAAAATAAAATATATTTCACTTTAAATATAATAATTCTTTAATTTACCTTAGTTAATAGTAAAACACAAAAAAAAAGAAATTTATCTCGTGAAATGTGTAGCGATAGAACTGATAATGATGACGCTAACGATAATTAAACGCGTGCGGGCGGCGAGCGTCCCGCCGCGAGATAAAAACAAGGAAAAAGTTCTTGCTCAGTTCACTGTTAGTACGATAAATTTGTTAATTGTAATAATAATAATGATCATAATCATATAACATTACTTTGCTTCTTTTTTTTTTACCTTAAGTTAAACCATTCACGGATCTTCCGACAGTCAGGAGTTTATAGTGTGGGATTGTGGGCTTTAATGCATGACAATGACCCGGAAAAAAAAGAAAAAAAAACGTATCTGAACGCAGTAATTAACGTGTGAAACGTTTCTTTTATTGTCCTTCAGTTATCCTTTTTGGCGCATTTTATAAGTGAGGGCTATCGATTGACAACATTGAATAGTTTTTAGGCTGGAAATTAACTAGAGTGCAGGGAATTAAAATCGAACACTAAAGGCGTCCGACTCTTATACTACACACAGCGGAGGGATGGGGTGAAAGGCCAGCAGCAACATCGAAAGCAATACAAAACTGAGTACGATAGTTGCTTTTTTGTTTTGTTTTTATTTTAAACATTATCCTCTTTTTAACGCTATGCACTTATCCTCTCGCCCTTGCAAAAACAAAAAAAAAATGCTTAAATACAAAGATCAGTTGTCGCCCTATACCAAAAAAAAAAAAAAAAAAAAAGAGTTGGCTTTCGTTTGATTTTTTTTCTTTTTTTTCGCAGACTTTTAATGTTTTGTTTTGTTTATTGTTTACATTTTACCTTTATGTTCATTAAGACTATTATCTTTATAAAAATATAACAATGCAAAATTAGCTACGTTTTGTTGCATTTTCTTTGTCCTTTGCTTTGTTTATTTATTTCATTTTGATAAATATCGCTATGAACCCTAGCCTATTTTTGTGTCGGCTGGAGGTACTCCTGGTTACGCCCACACAATCCCTTCAATATTATTATTATTATTAATTAATTTATTTTTTTTTTTTGGGGTGTAAGCGAACGAAAAGACCTCAGCGTTATACAAAAAAAAAAAAAAAAAAATAATAATAATAATTAAAAAATTGTATCAAAGATTTAACTGCCATTTATGCGATTGAAGTTACTTTTACAATGTATGGCTATTAAAATTAGTTAAGTTTCCTTTATATTTTGATTGCAGCTGCGTTGTATTTTATGTTTTCCCTTAACAAAAGAAAAGCACTTAAAATCTTTAAATGCGTCTAGCCTATGTGAGAAGTTTGATCAGAGTAAGATTAGAGTCACCAAAAAAAAAACAGTGTTAGTTTTCCCTTAGAACGAATAACAAGCTTACAAAATGTTTTTTTTTTTTGTTTGTTTTGTATGTTGTTTTCAGTTATGTTTTGTTTTATTTTGATATGTTAAAAAAGAAACTCACGAATTGAATTTGAATGTGCCGCAACGCGTGTCTTTAAGTTAGCGCCCCCCCCTCCTTCTGTTACATTCAATATAATAATCACAAATATTGTTTACGAGATAGTCTTACACAGTACAAAGAGTTATACTTGCTGCTTAATATACGGAAAAAAAACGATTCACGAAAGCGATTGGAAATACAAAAAAAAAAAAAAAAAAAAAAAAAGTTGCAATATCTTGATAAATAGTTGTGGACAACTACTTCTAATGTATCTTTACCTATCTCTCGCTATCTAAGTAACATCGATAACAATTTATCCTTGCGGAATATCCCGCTCGGAGTGGCTGCCACTCGCACTGCGAGGACACGCACATCACTGCTCAGCTAAACTGCCCTTAATACGAACAAAAAAAAAAATACATATATATTTAAGAAAATAATAAACAATTTACAAAAATAATAAAATAAAACTGCGTGAGATAGCCTACCACACTTGCTTTACAAACTAAAAAAAAAAAAAATAATAATAATAAGATTTCCTCAATATTTTATTTTCTTATTGTTTGATTCTATTGAGAGGCTTGATCCTCTCTGCCGCAAAATAAATTCACTTTGAGACTCTTCATAAGCGAAGAGCTTCGCTACATATTTCTTCTTTTTTTTTTAATATTTAGACATTTGCAAGTATCTCTAGGCAGTTTTGTACTATCGTACAACCCTAAACAAGCACCAATATTTTATATTTATTATAATCCTTTTTGTATTTCTTCAAACAATTTTCCAAGGAATGTTAAAATTATTTCTTCGAATTGATATAATAATAATTCAAATATCTTAGTCACATTAGGGGATGCGACTCAACTACCAAAGAATTAGCATCATGGAGATATACAAACTACACGTCATGCGTATAATTTTAAGACCACCTGTGTTTTTTATGAAAATTTTGCCAGTACCTTTGTACCATTGCATTCGTTAGTTGCTCTGACTAGACTTCATAGAGCCCAGTTCGCTAAAGGATACCGCCAGATACATTTAAATTCGATTTGTTGTTGAATAACAGAAATTTTTAAAGTGGGAAGGAAATCAGTGGACGAAATGAAGTTGTGGCAGGTAATTCCTGTTTTTCTTTCAGTCTTTACATCAGTAAAAATTCCAATCAAGCACCCTCATAATTTGCAGGTGATCCCACTTTATAATATCGGGTTTGTCGCAGCGTGCGATTGCTAACCAGTTGCAAATAAGTAAAACCTGTGTCCTTCAAACAATTAAAAGACACAACGAACGTGGAATTTTGAAGAGTATGGGCAAAAGGGGACCAAAAGGGAAAATTACTGTACGAGTAAAAAGGGTCCTTATTCAGCTGGTAAAAGAAGATTGTCATGCAAGTAGCGTTGTACTCTCGTATCGACTTTTCGAAAAAAGAAACAGGAACACGATTATCTGTTGGGCATATTCGAAGAATTCTTTACGACATTTCAATTTAAAATCCTGCAGTGCCATTAAAAAGCTGTTCCTATCCCAAAGACATGCTACTGCAAGGCTACCTTGGTGTTTAAGTCGCAGAAACTTGGGTATTCAGAAATGGCATCGTGTTCTTTTTACAGACGAAAGCTGTTTTCCGTGCCCGCGACTTTGACCCGCCTTTGCAAAAATGCATGGTAAAAAAACGCTGCTTTTTATTGCCTACACTGTAGGTGCAGTAGATGAGAATATTTGACTGGCTATTCTTGTCTCCCTTGTTCTTATTGGAATTCCGATAATCAATGAGAAGCAGTAGTTCCTTGCTGCTTTCTCTAATGGGAAAAATTTCCCCAGGCAGTTATAGAAATTGCATATGGGTTTGTACGAATAGTGTCACATCTAGTATTTCATGATCTTTGGTTAAGGTCTTCAGATATCCATCAGAGAAATTTTTTCCATCCTGTGTACAGACACAGCTTCAAAGTGGAAGAGACAAAGTAATGGTCTGGGGAGGAATTTCTGGTTATGATCTCACAAATTTAATGATCATTAATAGATCACTAACTCAAGAAAAATACGTTTCCATCTTAAGGATGAACATGTTGCCGTTTCTTGAAGATGAAATGAGGGTCAGTGTTTCAACAAGATAATGCTCGCCCACATCAACATTTTTGAAGGATAATTACGACAACATCATGCCCTAGCCCCCTTGCATTTCTGACCTCAACATAATAGAGAATGTCTGGAAAATGCTGGGCGACCGAATCTTCAAAAGAGGGCCAAAGCACATTAACGAACCGGCGCAAATGTTACAAGAAGAGTGGACAAACATTCCTATGGAAGACAATCAAAATTATGGTGGCATCTTATGCCAAAGTGAGTTGAGGATTGTATACAACAAAAGGGTATTATTTTAAAGGGTAACCGATGGTCTTATTGTTATACGCGGATGCGCTGCGATAATTATTTAAAATTGGTGTATTCTTGCTAGTGAAAATAAAGGCAATATATACAGAAACAATAAATACCATTGGATATATAATTCTGTTAAAAAGTATTTTCCTCTCTGAAGGTCTATAGAATTTATGAGGATCAAAATTTGATACTGGCATGAAAAACACAAGTGGTCTTAAAGTTATACGCACGGCTGTAAATATATAAGAAAATATGAAAATTCCTCATTTTTGTAGATTCTACACCTGATGGATATACTTTAATTTATTGCCAATGTAAAATTTCTAGGAGTAGCCCGATCTGTCATTTAAAACTATAATAACAAAATTATAAAAAATAATATTTTATTAACGATTGGCAAACAATTAAAATTATAGGAGGCCGAATAAGAAATTTCGGTATAAAAATTCGATTCGTATCCTACCAGTTTCTACTTCATTTAAATAACGAATAATTTTTCATTAAAGTATTATTTCTTAAAATTCTTGGTAGTTGGCCACTTTAAGTGGTTAAAATTAAAATAATACAATCAGCAAACAATTTACCAATTAGAAGCTAGTAGAAAATAACAAATATAGTCAGCACGATTAACACTCGCATGAAACAGCTTTTGCAAATATTTTTGTTTTTTTTTTTTCTTTTATTGTACGCCACAACGGCTAAAGTAATAAATTTGCGAAATTTTTGGAGAAATAAAATACGAACAGGGAAATACATTGACAAGGAGGTTTAACTAGATATACTATATAAAGATGCGCCTTTAAAGCGTTCTCATGCTGAAAAGTGCCAAGTTAGTTTCTTAAATTACACGTGGAGATGATTACGAATATTAACAACGCTAGAGTAAACGCGCTAAACAATGTCTCGAAAAGCAATACGCTTCTCCTTATTTTCAGCAGTGATTTTTGTATTTATCTTTGTTTTGTTTTTTTTTTCTTTTAATTGTAATTTTTGTCCTCATCAAATAGTTAACAAACAGTCTTTTGAGTTCAAAACAACTTGCTTCCCATTCCAAAAATTCTTATAATCCTCCTTAGTCCCTTATCAAAATATTATATATATATATAAAAAAAAAATGAAAATTTTAAAGACTGCCTATCACCGCCCCTTTTTTTTTCTATTTCTCTCCCTCGCATTTTAAATGGCACCTGTGTAATTTTAACTTGTTTCTATGCAATTTGATTTTATCCTTAGTTTGTTACATTTTAATTCTAGCGTTTTAAATTTAATTTGGGGGCTGTTTTATAAAGAGTTCTAGCATTTATTAACATCAGGAGGTGTCTTCAAGTACTCGTCGGCGCGCTTATGCTCGATCAGTGCTTTTACGGTGCCAGTATCTGCTGGCAGATCAGATTTTCGCCGTATCAGTGGTTTATCCTTGTTCCGTTCCTTTTGCACCTGAAATAAAATAATTTAATTAAATACGATTTAACATTACCCTACAATTTGGATTAAATGTTTTACTTAGATGATAAGATTATTGTAGTTGCAACTATTTGTGATCAGCTTCAGAAAAACCAATTATGACCGCATGAATTGGAGTGATGAGTCTAATTTTAAAACGTGATTTTTGGCTTGTGCATACACATATGTAGCTGGCTAAAAGAGGATCAGTAAGAGACTATCGTAGATAAATTTGCATGCAAATATACAAAAGATCACACAAATGCAAAAATATCATTTACAAATATAATTATTAAAAGAGGCCTCAAAATTTACCCCTTTGGTACTCCAGAATGTACTTCTTTAAAAGAAGAATGAATTCAAAAAAAACCAAGGAAACAATTCACATAAATATATTCTTGATAAACCGGTTGTAAATAAACATTTTTATATTTAAGCTTTAGTTTTATTATATGAGTAGATATTTAAATTAATTACAATTATAAAATAAAATTATTTTAGCTAAATCCTCTTTATTGATCTTTATTGGTTAATACTCTTGATGATAAATTTAAAAAAAAAATATATGTATAAATCAACTTACCTCTCTCGCTTCTTGCTCCAGCCGATCATAAGTTAAATCACAATTGTCAGGGATTTGATCAAATTCGTTTTGACTACTTGAAATACTGATGCTTTCAAATTGACCAATCATCTTTGGCCAATCGGGATTATTTTTGGCTAAACTCTCGACTTGTTCCCATAAAACTTCCCGTTGCGATAACTTTTCCCGTTCTCTAGGTAACATAGCAAAAAAAAAAATAAATTGATAATAAAATCTTCTGCAATAAAATACACCTATTCATTTACTTACAATTGTTTCTCCTGTCGATAATTTTTATTGCACTCATCGAAAAGTTTCTGATTCATTTCCATGAACAGCTTAAGAGCATTGTAAATGAGACCGTGAATCGTTTTGTTCCAATGCGTTTTTGAATTCCGATACAATGATGGAAACATAATCGGTAAAATCACTTGGGAATTATCAGCTATAAGGGACATTATATACTCATTATTCCAATAGTAGAGAGCCCGCTCTGCTACTTGGAAATGAGGACTGGATACACATTTGGCAATCTGCCGGAATAGGGGCACCATAACTTTTTGAAATTCCGCTGGCTCAATCACGTCAAGCAGTTCTTCCAGTTCGTTTAAAAACATCACCTCTTTCGGACTGTGTGTTTTTGGCCAAAATTTCAATAAACTTCTATTGGGAGGGAAAATATTGTATTAAACTGAATGAGAACAAAATAGCTAAATATATTTAACCTTATGACGGGCTCTGATAAGCTTGGATCCTTCTCAAGAAATTGTACGACACAATACGTAAGCTGGGGATGATAAACGGACAAGCTTTTCACCTTGTGTAGTGGCAATAAGACTTTTAGCAAGAACTGCTTATGCTCCTCCTTTAGAGGAAGTGCAAAACCGTTGATAATGCTTCCCAAAATCTCCAAAAGTTCAGCAATCCCATTGTGATGCTCAGTTTCGTATATAAACCTATTGAAGAAAGAAAAACTATTATAGTTAAAGAAGTTTCTTTGTAGTTCGTTTTGGAAATGGTACACTTTGGGAATATAAGACTGAAGCAATTTATATAAATATTTGCATAAAATATAGAACTTACCTATAAAAAACATTGTTAATTTGTTTTCTAATGAAAGCTCTTAAACCTAGAAATTTCCCATAAATTCTATGCAACACAGTTTTTAAAAAGTCTCGCTCTCGAGGATCCTCTGAATCGAAAAGCTCAAGAAGTTGCAGCACAAACTGTTGATCGATGTACTTTTTCGCCAAGTTTGTTTGAAAATCGGGCGATTCTAGGAACCGTAAAAACAATTCATACACGAACTGCAAATGAGGCCACGACGCTTCAAGTGTTGGTTCGTCCTCCTCTGGGTCAAATTCGGCCCCATTTGGATTCGACGAAGGCGGTAAAGTCCGAAATAGATTAACCGCAAACTGTAACGACAGATAAAAAGATTAAACATGCAAACAATTTTGGAAAATTTAAAAGGGGGGTACTATATTTAGTTGGTTTTTTTTAAATTCCTAACTTACCATGTTGATAGCTTCAGGATATATAGCCTCTGTAATTACGCCATTATTATTGCTCAAATACTCGACCATTTCATGGAGGGCGGCCCTTTTCACTTCCTTCCATTTTAGGTCGCTTAATGGCTCGGAAAAATCGAATAGTGTACAGCATTGCCTTAGTTTCTGAATGAATAACTCTTCGCGTTCATTAGCTTGAGTTTCTGGAAGAAAAACGGGAACGAAATAAGTACCACGGATTAAACATAAGTAAAGTAAAGTAAATAAATTATTCAGACCGATTTTGTGGTGAGATGTAGCTTAAGTTTCATTGTACTGTAGCACGTAATTTATTTAGAGTTATATATCTCCATCAATAAGATTCCCCATTCTACACTATCCGCGTATGAATTAGACAAAATGAAAAGCATTTGTGAAAAATGTGTAACAAGGCTTGAGGTTTTTATCCCTGGAACTTATGAGGCGTAACTTTTGTATTCACCATTTTAGTAAAATAATCCATTAATCCCAAAATTCTAAAGGCATTATAGAAATAAATTGAATCATAAAAAGAGCACAGAATGTTATGAAAGTATTGAATACTAATTTCGTATGGTATACCACAAGAATGGGTATTGGGCCCTTTTTTATTTTTTTAGAAATTGCCTTCAGAAGTTTATTTCTTATTCAAAAACATTATTATACTTCAAGGTATAAGCTTGCGTTAACCTTTGCTTGTGTTTATGAAAAAATGAATAATACATTTCTTCTATAAAAAAAAGGATGTGTATCGAAACTTGGAAAACTTGTATTAAGCTATGTTCAATTGTAAAATAAAATTTGTAGTTCTCTACTTTATTTTATTATCATTGTTATATTTAATATCCCAACTCTAAATTGATATATATAAATAAAATATATTTTTACAATACTATAAAAATTGTGTACCATATGTCGCCGGGTAGAAATAATTCTTTTTTCATTCCAATTACACTTGGAAATATATTTTTTGTCCATTATTTACAAAATCTACTAAATGAATTCACGCTTATTAAATCAATTAAACGAAGCAGTGCATATTAATGAAAATTGTACAAAACATAAAATAATTGGGCAACTTAACATGACAGCCATGCAAAATTACACGTAGGTAATGCATTAAAGTTTTTATAACATGGAATGAATTCATAGACAAAATTTGATAATAATAATAATAATAATAATAATAAAACAAGAGATTAAGAGCCCAATAAAAATAAACAGTAAGTCCCACAACAGAACAGAGAGCAAGTGATGCTTTTGTGGCTGGTGAGATTTAATGTGCATGACCTTTATGTGTATATTTCGCCGTATGTTTTGTGTTATTGTTTCGTATTTATAAATTTAATTTTGTGACAGGAATGTTCGTTGTTTTCTGATAATAATGAGAACGAGATGCATTTAATTATTGGGACTGCTTCGGGTTGCCACATCACTTTATTTCTTCAATTACGTGAAAACTTATAGCTGAATTGCCAAGATATTTCTTTAAGATTTTATTCAGCTATAAGATGTAACGTAACGGAAAGTAAAATAATAATCCAGGCCCAATGTTTTGTGTGTGGGTGTTTGTAAACACACACTAACAACAAATATCTTTCACGTATACCAAAGTTAAAAAAATTAAATAACTAAGAAAGTGCAACAAAAGATGAAAGGAAACCACTAAAAATTAGACAGCAAAAATCTATGACAATATAAACAATTTCATTATTTATCTTTTTTTATCATATTTCTGTTATTATATATATATATTTTTTTTTTTGTTTTCAAATTTGGTAAACACCTCTGAGCAGTGGCAGCGAGACGGCTGCACTAGCCGGCGGTGAATGGAAAACATTTCTATCACGGGCTCGACCTGGGCTTCCGGTTATTTGCTGGAGAGGTGCTGCTGGCTGAGGCGAAATGGGTCCGCCACCGCCGTCTCCGTTTTGGAATCCACCGCCGCCGCCGCCGTTGCCGCCAACGCCGACCGAATTATTTGATCCGATCGAGTTAACAATATTCAGGCTGCCACCGCTTCCAAGTAGATTTTGTTTCGAATTATTTGTATTGTTTTGCTGATTGGCCGATTTGAAATTGTTTTGTGAGGATGACTGTTGGTGATGAAGAGAGAAATGAGAAAGTGATGTAAATACAGATTTCTGATTCATTAAACTCATTAACAGTTTATGAAAAAAATAAAAAAAATAAAAAATCTAGTTTTTTTTTTTAATGATCTAGCACTGTATATACAGAAAGCTTTTCTACATCAACCGCCCCCGCCCCTCGAACCGTAATAATAAGGTCTTCATGCTAAAAATAAACGCAAGGTAGGTATGAGTAAATATATATATATTTTTTTTTTTTGCTAAATAATCAAGCAATGCTGGCGATTTACGTGATTTGCATACGAATTAAGATGTAACGCCTGCTTATCTGCGCGCATACAATCCGCTTAGCTGAAAATCCAATTTTATTATGCTTTTTTTTCTAGCTCATACCATTCTGTGCTGTTTTGAAAATGCAAAGTAAGCAAAATTAATCGGTAAAATACCACTCGAGTACTGAATCCAGGTGGTTTCATTATGCTGAATTTAGAAGCAGCAGAAGTAAATGAAGATTAGATCGGACGTCGATTAAGCCACTTTGTAGTCTTTTTGATGTTGCCTCAAAAATTTAATTCAATTATTTAAAGCATGTTATATAATTTATATAATGAAATGATTGAAATTTACATGTGAATTTTCCGAATCTATTACAAATATTACAATTATTTTTGCACGTATAATAAAATCTTCGGAATTCTATTTTAAACATATTTTTTTAATTTTAACAATTAAAAAGAGTCCTTTTTCAATTGCCCAGTATATTCCCAAATAATTTTCTATTAAACAGGGCTAGCTATAAAAATTTAAAAACTATATTTCTTTCCAAAATTTTGCCTTATTATAGTTCTAGAGATATTTCTCTATATGAAAAATATGTTTGGGAACTACTTAATAGTTTACAGTATTAAAAATCTACTTTTTGAAGAGTATAAAGAAAAACATTGAAATATTTCATTTAAATTTAAATGATAAATTGAAAGTAGTTTTCGTGATGTGACCCCGAGAGAAGTATAAGGGCACGTCAAAATTTTAATAATCCATTCACTGTTGCCGAGTTTATGCATATTCACCTATAGGCAACCACGACTATACTCGAATTGAGCATCTGAATCGATGGCAAACAATTATCGCACGAAATATACACGCAATTAGTCCTCAAGGTAAAGCGACAATTAAGCAAATACAAATAGTATACACAATAGAGAAATAGTAGCTGCTTCTTATAAAGCGTACGACAATGGAAAATATGCTTCGCGATATAATGGAAAACGTTTTAAGCTTTCAAGGAAATTACCCCTTCGACGTCATACCTTTGGAAGGGTACCGGCTATGGTGTATCGATGGTTTCAGGTACCAATTTAAAAAATCTCTCACTAGGTACACCCCCCTTTTCGCCTGTTTTGCAGAAAAGCTTTCTGTCTCTAAAAAAAAATAATAATAAAAACACTAAAAATAATAAAAAAAAAAAACCAAAAAAATATGAAAACAAGAGTGTTAGACTGCATTTCATTTAAAAATAGATAGAAAGTTGTTTGTTGTTTTATTTTGCTAACCTTATTACTATTATTATTTGATGATTGCTCCTGCTGTAATGATGGCATATTTGTGAAACTTCCCGCTGAATGTGATGTTGTAACAAATTTAATATCCTTTTCGGCGGCTAAATCTAGTCCACTATGAAATGATGGAGATTTTGGTATTCTTAGACCGGCACCACTGCCGGAATATAGCATAGCACTGACGACCATTTCATCAGCACAGTTCTCATTTCATTTTTTTTTTTGTTGGTTTTTCTATATTATTTTTTTCAGACTCGCAAATTTCATGCTCGGATCGTTATTAATAATAGATCTTTTTTTTTATTATTATTATTGCCTTTGTTAGCGTGAGCCAAAAGTGTGATATTATTTATGGTTTTATGGTATCGTTGTGTTTATGTTTCAATGTCTGTGCTTTATTTTTATTATGGTATGAAATATTTATTTTTATTTATAAAATTATTTGCAATTAATAAACACTTAAATTCTTTGTTACCCAAGTATCTGCAAGAATGAAATTTTTGTTTTATGAATTGCAATTTTATATTTTAATAAACAACACTGGTCGTCACTGATTTTATGGCCATATAGCTGTAGTACCCAGCATTTTCGGGGCAAGAATATATTGTTTAGGCACTTTGTCTCTAACAATAATAAATAAGAATAAGTCACTAAATAAAAATAAATAAAGAAAATAATAAAAATATTAAGGAAAGTAATAAAATTATAATGCCTTTTTGAATTTATCGTTTGTATAATCGCTTTGGAATTTCTTCTCTTTGATCCATCAATACTGATCAACGTACACCGAACTTTGCCTTATATACCTTGGATCAAAATTTCCGGTTCCAAAACAACAATCTACAATACATTGAAATCCAAGCTTAGTGGAAATTCCTAGAAAATTGTGAAACTTTCTACAACAAACATTCTAAAATTCCGAAATTTTCTAGAAAACTTTAGAGAATCAAAAATTTTTTAGAAACATCTGAAGCATTCTAGAACTTTCTCGAAAAGTGCAAAACTCTCACAGATCTGTATCACTAATCGACAAACTTTTGCCACTCAGTTAATGAGTCAATTTTGAAACATTCTAAAGCTTTCTCGAGGTTATCATTAGAAAATAATGTAACACAAAGATATTATTACTACTCACAACCACGGCTTCCAAAGTCTCTTATTCACCGGAGACCTAAATATCATCATCACATACAAGTTCCAAAGCTCTAACCCATATGCATTTTCTAAAACTGTCTGGGGAAATTTTTTCCCATTAGATAGATAAAGCAGCAAAGAACTACTGCTTCCTATGCCTTATCTAAATTCCAATTAGAACGAACGATATAAGAATAGGAAGACAAATATTCTCATCTACATCTCTTACAGTGTAGGCAATAATGTGCAGTGTATTTTTATAACGCAATTTTAAAGGCGGGACAAAGTCTGTTTTGCGCTGTGTGCCTCTGCATCCATGACGTTAGTGCCGTCTACGCGTAATGCTCAAGGCATAGGAAAATCCTGAATCGGGAAAGAGGCAGGCAGCACACACAGAGCATATATACGAATGTGGGCTGTTTACACTTTTTAATGTGCATTTTTAAAAGCGGGACAAAGCGTTCGAGCGTGTGCACTGCTCTGTGTGGAGAAACGTAGTTTTAATTTTCGTTCCGCCTCCCCCTAAATTTTTGTCTTTCTCTCAGGGCAATGGACTAACAGGACCAAGGTCGAAAAAACATAAGGAAAAACATCACGAGTGGTACATTTTGTTATTTAGATGATCTTTCCGGGATATCAAAGGCCGCGAGTGAGAAAAAGAGCAGTGTTAACGAACACACACTTATATATAAATAAATTTTTAGGATAATTATGTGTTGTTAATTTCAACATGTCATAACCTAGATTAGTTTTAATATTTTTTTAAATAGCAACGACTTCTTTTGCTGTACTATATCTAAAAATTGTGGTTTTTAACCCGTAACTTAGAACAAGCGACATTAAATATTGTCAATTTTAGTGGCGGCAAAGTTCTTAAAACTTAGGAAGAAATGAAACGATTCACTTCGCCCCATCCTAGTTGAATTGCGCGACATAATTTTTATAATACTCTTTGTGGTTTTGCAGTTTATTAGCCAACCACTCAGCTATTATATACCAACTATAGTGAATAAGATGGCAATCAAAATGTTAACTAAAGGAGATGAAAAGAGATCAGGAGACCTGAACTGACCTGAAATGCATAGGAAAGCATATCAAGATAGAGTTCTCTTAGACTCTTAGATATAAGTAAATTCTTAACAATACGATTTTGATGAGCTTTACACATATTATAAAAATTTCTCTAAGCTCTACTGCTACTAAGGATTTATTGAGATTTTCTGACAGTATTAATTGGGATAATGAGAAAGGAATTTCATTTATAGAAAACACGTCTTTTTTATATTTTAAAAAATACTCCCAAAATAATTTACATATGAGTACCAATTTTATTCCTCCTTGAAAAGATTAAACTAAACATTTCTATTAAATGCATATTTAGTTTAAAATTAAAACTCTTAAGGAATTTTCAATAATTTTTTACATCCAAGTTCATAATCCGAAAACCGAAAGCAAATTTATTAAAGTATATGCCATCGGAAATACACTAAAGGCGTTAAAACATTAACGGTAACAGAATTTCTTATATTTTTAAAAACATATTTTAACCAGTTTAATATTCCATGAAAAGTAAAAGAAGAATAAATTGGCTAAAAGCTCAATAAATACCTAATAAAACAAATGAAGAAAACGATTAGCGAATCTAATTCCATACATGCGGTTTACCCATAAATAAAAAAAATGAAATTGTATGGAACTAGGAATCGGTCAATTTTACGGTTTCCACTATTTTCACTAAAAGAAGATTCATGTTATTTTCTTCTACACAAAATCTCAAGCTCAAACATTAAGTAAGCCTCGAGAGATATCCGCTGGAGTCTGGTGGTCTACTTCAGACGAATGAGCACCAAATGAATTATTATTTTTACATTTTCTGCTACTTTACCTCAACTTTTTTATATTTCTCAATTTTTGTTGAATAAACCGCCACGAGCTAACAGTTAAAACTTCCAAGTTTAAAAGCAAACACATCTATTTAATGAGCTCATCTTAGCAAACAGAGCTTATCACTTTTGATATCTCGTTCATAAGGAGAGAATTTTTTTCCAATTAGGTAAGAAGTGCACGCAATGTTGGAGAAAATTCATCAGCAAGTAAGGAAAGGAAATGAAAAAAAAAAATACAAGTATGTACATATCGGAGCAATAGAGAGAATCGCTTTCTTTTGGCGAATACTGCCTGAAATCACGGAATTTGTGATAAATTTTTTAAAAGTGCTTGTCTATTCAAAGCTACGGGAATATTTCTTATTAAAAATTAGTCCGTTGTGCAATAAGATTTCAAATAAATTTACAATGAGTGTAATGAAAAGCAGACAACTCCGAACAATCTCCTGTAATTACATACTCATCTAGCCTTTTTCTCCATTTTGCAAGAACTCTTAAAGTTTAGTAGCCTTCCATAATAGGGACAGCAAAAAAGTAAGTTTTTCGGTAATTTGTAATTGTAATTGCAATTCTAGTGGGGGCTACCCTTATGGTGGACACTGTGACCAAACGATCTTTTGTGCCAAAGCTCCGTTAGTGGAGTAGACGATCCGTTACCCTAAGGAAAGCCAGAAGGTCACCCACAGAAGAATTACGGATCTCAGCTGAGCTTAAGAACCCTTTGCCGAAGGTCCCACTTCTAATCCGTATCAAAGCCGGACAGTCACACAGAATGTGAGCTGTTGTTTCCTGGTCCTCTAGACATAGGCGACATTCCGTCTTGACTGACAGACCTAATTTATGAAGGTGAAGTCTGACCCAGTGATGGTTAGATAAGTAACCCACCATCAGCCTTAGATTCGCTTTGCTGAAGATAGCGGTGTTTGTAAAGGAGTAGTATAATAAAGGCTTAATAGAGTTTTTCGATAGCTACCAACGATCTTTAAAAAAATATTTTAAGATTATCTAATTCTAAGAATAAGAAGCGATTTTCAGAAACGAATATTTCCATTCACTAAAAAATTACTTATATGAAAAAAAAAAATATATTTCTTTTACAATTGAAGAATGAGAGAAAAACGTGATTTCTGTTTTAATATCCGAAATATTAAGCGTGCACTCAAGAATTTAATTTCTACAATCGCCTGCTCAAATCAGTTTAAAAAGAGCAATTGTTCAATTATAGAATCGACTGAGGAAAGTGAATTTTTGAAATAATTTAGATCATTTTTGTGACATAAAAATTATTACAGTATTAAAATTACAATCTGACTCATTACATTTTAAAATGTTAAAATTAATAAATTTCCCTGTGCACAAAACACAAAATTCATATTTCTATTTAATAAAATATGCCTATATCTTAAAAGCATTTCATTATAGCAAGCCCGAAATAATTTTAAATAGTTGAACGTGTTCATTAAATGCGATTTTCACATTCTTTATCAGAATTTTTAATGTACTGCTTTAAAACTTACAGTGGAGGGAGACATAATGGAAACAACTTTGAAGCTTAACTCTGAAATGCACTTGATTGCAAATATTTAAATAGCTATTCAAGCAAATATTTTACGACCACAGGGTGAGTCTCTAGTGACGTTCAACTGATTTTTCTATGAAACCATCAAAGATAGAATAATCGATATAAATGATTAAATTTATAGATCACTTGGTGACCTTGGTTGACCTTGAAAACTATCAGTTTTTTTAAAGATTTGAGTACTGAGGGTTTTTTTAATTATAACTTTTTAGTCACCCTATGAACAATACCACTTTTATGATAGTTAAATTTTTCTTAAAACCAATGATTTTCTTATAGATCATTCAAAAATAATTGGAGAAAAAACTAGAGAAACAAGTTATTGTACTTATTTCGGAAAATTTTTAAGTAATATACGTTAATATACACAAGTAAAGGAAATTAATTTCAAATATTATGGGATCATTGACGGTCTTTGTGATTTCAGAACAGTGTGTATGCAAATGCAACATTATTGCTATTGTTTTGTTGAAATGACAATCTCTAACTAAAATAACATACCGGCAATCTACTAAATGAGTCATTTTATATACTCGAAATAAAAGCAACTAGTACCTAAAACGCAACTGCGTTAGCCGACAAAAAGGTTTCATTGAGGCAATAAAGACGTGCTAGAGGCCATGCTGTGGGGCCCTCCGGGGCAAAGCAGCGCTTGCTGTTTAATGTAAAAACTTCACGAGAACTTTAATTAATTTTTAATTGTACACTGAGAGAGATGATAACAAGAGAGGCGAAGTGCGCGGTGAAGTATACATTTTTATGGTATAGTCGACCGAGATCCTATTTCCTTTTCATCCTGCCCGAATGATGATGGATGAATGAGATGAAATTGCGCCGGCTGACGGTGATGATGGTGTCTATTAAGGGACTATATAGCGATAAGGGGTGCTCTGTAAAAGGTGCAGCGCTGTAATCTAATCTTTTTAATAAATTCGAAGTGCTTCAGTGGCATTAGATGTTGAAGCCTAAAGGCCGAGTGGTCTGTAGGGGTGAAAAACAAAATGTAACTCAGCATTAAAGTGCCGTGCAACAGCCGACCCAGCCCATCGATGAAAAAGAGCCTCCATAGTGCAGTCGTCTTTATCCAAGTCACGTGAGCCCCATACATCATATGAGCGGCTAGACGTCCGGGGGCTCCAAGCATGAAGGGGGTCACGCAAGCAACACATTCGGGGCGAAGTGAATAATTTCGAGTTTTTTTTTCTTTATTTTTTTAAGACCTTTATTGGATTCCCCTTTATTTCGCTAATTAATGGGACCGTTAACAAAGTATCAGCTCAAATTAGTGTAAGAGTCTCACTCTAGCTCCGGTCGGGTGAACAACACCCATATGGTAGAGGGTGGAAAAAAAATATGCCAACAGCTTTCAAGGAGTCTCCTTCACATTAACAATTGGAAGGACCAAAATAAGCCGGTGGAGTACTCCCCACAATAAACATATCGATCCCTTCGGCAGTCAGTCGCGAGAGACCCATACCAAATGGAGCCTGATGGGATCAATGAAGAAAGAGACCTATGACGAGGGGCGCCCTTTTTTCAGTGACACCAAGAGATACAATTTCGAGCCGAGCCCCGATGATGAGACCTTTTTTTTTTTTAAATACATATCCTAGAATATCATTCGCCGGAGCGGAGTTGCAATAAACCACTTTACCAAGAATTTAAGGGGTGAAAGTGTGTAGTTCCTCCCCCGCCTGCTATTCACACTATTTAATACATTTTCACTGGGGCAACACTTTCTTTTTTAAGATTTCTTTTCTATATAATAAATTTTCTAAAAACCGCTTCAGGCACCTGGAGCCGTCTTCTCACTGTAGAAAAATAAATTTATATTTTTTTTCACACTTTTACTCCTTTGAAGTCGGATGGAAGGTGGATGACTGAAACTGCACTATACAAGTTGGGAGGGATGTAAACACCGGAATTTCGCGAATAATTCTATTTTAATGTATTTTTTTTTTATTTTATTTTTCCCGAGTTTAGTAGAGGAATATTCCTGGGAGAGGTCCCCGTGGATTATGTATTTATACACTCCCAACTGGAGGAAGAGAGCAACACCGACTATAGCTCCGGCTTGGCTGACAAGCATCGTAGCTCTGGGCACCGACCCAACTTGAAAAATCAATAAGCAACACCCGGTCGCCCTGTATATAGGAATATAGCGAAAATAGGGAGGCCTGGCCCGTGGAGGCCCTCATTTCCTTGGCATTCCCATCTCTATATAGGTGCGATTAGCGTGCGCCATCTTGGATATATCCTGAGCGCACACTACTCGGATTCGGATATCCTTGGATAGTGTTAATTGGAAAATAATGGGTATATCGTGCGGGGAGAGGAGTCAATGTCTTGTCTGTGTTATTGTGGATTTAAGGCAATAATTTTTCTGTTTTTCGCAGTAAACAAAATTTATTTAAGAACGACGCAAATTCTGTATTCAGAAGTCCTTAAAATTGGCTTAATTTTTATTTGTACTAAAGTCCTCAATTAGATCAATTGGACACATGGCTAACAAATCGACAATTAATGTAATAAGGTCTGTTTCAAAATAAAATGAAAATAATATAAGAATCGAACATGTACTTTATTTTACTCTGAAGATTTTGTATAAAAACTAATTCGGTGAACTATATTTAAATACTTTCTTAAAAACTACATATAATAAAGCCTCTCACCACCAATTTGGTCAAATAGAACTCGTTATAGTGGTGGACGTTTTTCCATAATCTCGAATGGTTTTTAGAATTAAACAAAACTAAGCTCTTTCCAATTTAAAATAGAAAACTTCATTAAGATGTTAGGCCACTTTTAATTTAACAGTGTAAAAGCAATACTTTCGCGAAAATCAACAAAAGAATTTTGATTGATTGTAAAATGTTAGAACTCACCTAGCCAATTGTTAAAATTATTGAACGGATGATGACTAAAATTACTTTTAAAATTTAAAACCTTTTAAATAAAAAGAATTTTTCAACAATGGATTTCTTAAATTGCATGACATTTTAACTAATTTAATTTTAAGGTACATATAGAGACTGCAAGGTATGCCTGTTGCCAATCCAACAGAAATTTATTCTTAAAACACAACACAAAGTTTCATGCACTCGAAAATTTAAAGCTTATAAAATTGTTTACATCGTTAAAGCTTTTAATAAATTTTACAAAGTAAAAAATTGCTCTTTAGACAAGGGAAAAGAGATAGATTGCGATTTATTAAATTTTTACTTTTTGGAAACATAAAGTACATATAAATGCTATTCTCAATTTTAAAACAATTATTTAAAAAAATATATGTACATTTGTTGAATTGTTAATTTTTGCCTATGAGTCCATACAAATTTTCAATACAATTTAAACAAAAAAAATTAGCCAATTCAAGGTAAATTACTTTTCCATACAAAAATTGCAAGTCCCAATTTTTATCATATAAAAATAAAACGTGTATGCTGATGTGGTTACATTGGAGAGAATTTTTATCTACATACCATTGAGTGAGGGCAAAGCTGTAAGTTCCCGATTTTTCGATACGTTGAATCTAGAGCTGTTCTGACGCTTCTCCTTCTTAATTAGAGGTCCGGATAAATTCAATCCCTTGGCAATTGGAGTTGGGGGTGGAGCATCACGTGGTGGAGTGCTTTTTGGCGTTTCTTTAGTGGCCTGCAAATAAAAATATCTTATGAGTATAAAAGACTACTTATAATTAAACAAATCTAACACTCTATTTACAATAACGTGCTTTTATTTACTTTTTCTACAAAATATCAAAAAGAGGTAGAAAATACTCATTCTTAACTTCCCCCTTTTCCTTGCTACCATAGTCTGGTCAAAGTACATCCTTTAGATCTCGGGATATATTCACGAAAGTACATCGGTGCTAAACGTGACGACAACTATTTTTAATTCCGTACACTGACTTACAACATGCTGTGGCTGTAAAATGTTCCTACTAACCAGTTTGAGAGAGGTCTTGATTCGTTTGCATGATCCACTTATGTATGAAAGTGCTGCAAATTTTTTTGATTCACTGATATCATAAAATGTTACAGCATGCAGGACACTTTCCAACACTTACCTATGCAGTGAACTGCAGATGAGCAAACAGCAAAAGGCATGAATGACTAACTCTTAAAAGAAATTTCTATCTGATCTGTTATTTCTCAAAATAAAGGTTCAAGTAATTTTGGTACAATTACACATATCATTCCACTATCTCCTGAGATAAAGTATCAAAATTAGAACTTATCGCAAAATAAGGGCATAAACAAATTCATTTTATAATAAACCACTTTCTTAATTAGTTTTCTGGTTAGTTAGTTATTTTGGTTAAAGCATTAAGAAATCTATTTCACTGTATTAAATAAGTCTCAACCCTTTTTTTTGAAATATTACATGTAATAATTTAAAAAAAAGCCTATTTCTTTTATCTTTTAGCTGATAATGACCCCTTAAGCATTCAAAATTATTACAATGATCGCATTAATGAAAGAGGCAAATCTATCCCTATATCGAAAAACGCAATTATAATACAATGTTATGTTTATACTCTAGGCAAACTTTTTTTCCCTTCAATATCTGCAATAGTCGTTTTAATTAATTGCTTCAATTAATGACCACAAAAATAATTATGAGAAAGTGCCATTGGAACAAAAACGTCTTCATCACATCTTTGTCTATTTTTAACGTTGTTTTACCGCATTTAATTAGTCGCTTCCTTTCATCTGGCTATGTTTGCTGCGATTCAGATAATAATGGTTTCGCACTGAGAGCCCATAAATTTATTTATGAAACTCTATTTTATTAGCATCAAAACGAAGCATTATTTTCGTTTTTTTGCCTGAACTTTGCTAACTTCTGAGAATAGTGCACGGTCAAGTTCAAAAGGATATAAGTCTTGCGTGGAGATGGGAATAATTTAAAATCGACATGAAATTATCGTAATCGATATAAATGAAGAATTAATACCCATAAAATCAATTACGACTTGACCCAATCTATCAAATGCGGAACTTATACAACTTTTCTGTTCTCCTTATTAATTAGAGAATTCAAATCAGATCATTTGCAACCACAATCTCGACTGTGAACAAGTTCACGACAATGCCAACGATGTAAATCAATTACAAAACTTATTCAAATGTATAAAGAATCGCTGATCCCACTTAATTACGAGATCAAATTATCAAGTTTGTTTGCTGACCCCAATTAATCAACGACGGACAATAAAAGGTGATTAATTTATAAACTAATCTAAACATGCGCTTTTTCTCGAACATTAATCTATTAATCTATTTTTCGTTTGCCTGTATAACGCACAAAATGCAATATACAAATTAAATATTTTTACTGATTCAACTTCTCCAAAACTAATTTTCAGTATTCTCCGTCGAATTTCTACAGAGCAATATTCTAGTTCATGTCCACGCCCAACCATCCAGTAAATGAGAAAAATGTATTAAATTTATTCTATAATTACAAGCTAAACAATGTTAACCTTTTGGGATATTGATCGAAAATTAATAAATTCGTGCTTTCGAATTTAAGGTCGTCAAAAGGAATGAAAGGTCCTTATGTGGTTCTGCGGATATTGGACAACCACTTGGGAATTTATTTTCACTGTTGTATTTTCTTATGTTTTTATTTCTACAATCAAGGACGTTGCAGTAATTCGAAGCGATATCAATTTACAAAGGGAATAATAAATATTGTAAAATGAATACTACTTTAGATGGAAATCCATAGTTTAAAGGTTTTACTATATTTCATCTTCTAATTACTGGAATTTCAATAAATGTAAAAAAAAAAGGTGCTTCAAGGCGGTTTCTCCTACTCCATTAGCCGTGATAATCCCAGAAAATATCTTCATATTTAAATTCTACGAATTCAAGAACAAACATTTTAAAATCAGCCATCCCGAAAACCTGTTTGTACAATACTTTTTTCCCGCATTTAGGATAAGAACTTTTTAGAGCTGCTCAAAGCTCAAATTTGTCTTTCTTATGAAAATATTTAAGATAATAACAACTAACAAAAACCGGAAATTTGAAATGTAAAATAAATTAAAGTATTTTGTAAATTTGGTAATTAATCTACCACCAACCACCGCTTTATCTTTACGAGTTACACTTTTTCTTATCAAGTACCTCTTTGATATGATCGAACACTTAAAACATATAGGGAAAGTAAAGTGCTCTTTCTGTGCGTATGAAGTTGACCATTTTCTATTTTTATTGCTATAAGAAATTTTCGATATCTTGATGTCTTTCGTATTAGGTTACGTTGTGTTTCTATAGAAATGTAGAAACACAAAATACATAACATCTGCAAAGTTCTGTTGCTATTTTGAATTACTATGCTTTGTATCAGCATTAGCATTTTTAGAGTTATGTTTGAAATTGCGAAAAATTACAAAAAGAGGAAGTTATAAATATTTAGAATTCGTTTAGTTTTTTAATGTTTCCAAATTCTATTTATTCTATTTCTAAAACAATTTTTAAACACTACCATAGCCACTCGAATTTGGAATATATTTTGCAGCATTGTTAAATTGTTAAACTGTTAAAAAAATTAAACAAATTCAAAAATTTCGGTTGTTAAACTTTTTAGATCACAAACATTAATTTTATGTACATAATTTGAATATTTATAAATATACTAACAAAATTCCGCTTGTGCTCGTGAATTCAATTTCTGCAATAGTTTGTTCAATTCAACTTAAGAAAAGCAACTGCTGAATAAAGCAGCGGATTTCAAAAACTGAATTTTCGACAAGTGGCATATCTTTTACCTGTGTACTGCACTATGGCTCAAGTCCTTGTTCTGGCAATAATTAACTTAAAGGAAAATAAGACATCTTACAACTACAAAAGCTCTCCACTCACGCTTATACTCTACAAATTATCCTGGATTGTTTTATTTAAATAACGAGAACTTTCAGCACTTGGGGCACCATACAGTTTGGAGGTTCAACACAACGAAACTCAATATTCGGACCAAGATTATCGGTGAGTTTTTGGTCATCTAACTTCCTACAATGCAAGACAATCTATTCTTAGCTCTTCGAGTCGTCCCGCAAATTTTCCCACAGTGCTCTTTCAAATATGCGCAATCTGAGGACGTTCAACGACCCAACAACCAACAGCAAAACTGGGGGAAACTTTTTCTTCGGGATGGAGGGAAGGCTTTATCAAAACACCGATGTGACTCCTCAGCGTGCGTAATTGAGCGTTTTTCGGGACCAGTGATCGTAGTCAGCTGACCCCGCATCTTATCGCTAACTTCTCAGTGGCTGAGTTTGTCTCGTGGGGCAACATAAAAAATATCGACGCCTCAGATTTTGTAGATAAAGTGCGCAGATAACTAGATAACATAACAAGACATTGACGTCATGTCTCTGTTTTCTGCAACTTGGCTAAAAACGTAGTTACCTGTATTGATGCCTTTTCTACCTACATCAAACTCACATTGGTTTTAGCAAATTGTTTGTTTTAGAACCAAGTAACTAACATTTACAGAATTGGCGAATTGTTTTAATATTTGTAATTAATTAAAATTACTGCGCTTTTTATTTGTTTATTTATAACTCTAACATTATTACATTTATATAAGTTAACTTAATAACAAACTTAAGCTTAAAGTTTCATTTACATCTATTAAAGTTTCATCTACGCTCATAAGCTTTATTATGATGAATAAAATGTATTACTTCATTTCGTAGCTTTTAATCACAAAATTAAAATTCGTTTAAGAAATTTTCCATGCAGTTCAATTATAACAGAGGAAACGAAGCGATTTGTTTCGGTTCTCATAATAAGACTCAAGTCATATCATAGCTTATCGTTTTTTATTACTCTTTTACATGTTGCACTATTCAAGCACATATCTGAAAACAAAGTTTTGTGCACATAGCTAATTTGATTACGAATTCTCCATAAAAATGATGTCAAAATTCCTGCAAAGTTGGTTTTTGAATTCATTTTTTAAAACACTAATGGAGTAATCCCAGTACTGACGGATTTCCGAAATAGCTGATTTTGAATTCAAGAAGTTGATGTTTAAAAAGTGTTTCACTGGAACCGTGAGAAATAAACAGGCATGCAAGTCTAATCTAAATTCAAAAAGTTAATAATTTTTATAGTTAAAAATTAGATTAGCCTAAGTAAAAATTTAGTCCACAAAAATGTTCCGATTATAACTGATTTCATACTCTTTTTCGATTCAAACTAGCTAATGATGTGCTCTTTTCAGGATTATTTTCAGCATAAGCATGTTGGGTACCATTGTTTAAATAAAACATTACTGCAATTTTTTTTTTTTTTTTATTTTTATTTTATTCTATATTTTAAAATTAAATCCATGTACCGATCGACTGGCTTTAGTACAGCTCTATCTCGAAAGCGACTATACCTAGAAAGTAGAAATTCATGTCCAGCATAGCTCATATTCTGCAGTTAAAAACCAAATACTAGAAATGTTGCCCACTATTCATACTCAAGGTATATTGAAAATTATGTAAATAATTGGAGTACGGTACTGGTTTGTGCTAGTATCACTCATTTCCTTGGATATGGTGTGAAATCCTTGGTTAATAAATCATGATTTTTAAAGGCTTTGTTTGTTTTCATATACAGCCAAAACCGCCGTCTAGAGGTCACCTAGTTTTGAACTAACTGAATCCACTTAAAGGTGTCGCATTTCCCTAAATTTAAGAATGCATTAATTTGTTAATATCTGGCTCTGCTGGGAAGTAACCAGGAGTACCAGATGGCTGGGAAGGTGTGATACTTCGGCGCTGGTTGGGACCACTTTATTTTTCTGGTCTAGCGGAATTAAGTCAACTGAATAATGGAATTGACCTCTTTCCACCTCACCGCCGTTATCTTTTCTCCGTGGAGCGCCGCCTCTGGTCCACCTGAAACAGTTACAGCACCGTGCGGCCCCAGACGGGGCCACAAACAAAAACTTTATCAAGAAATTCGGCGGTGTCGTGGGGCATTGCGGAGACGGTGATAATGTCAAAAACTGACTGCTTATCAATTAGAGACAGAGGAAGCCGCAGATAGACGGCAGAAATAATAATAATAATAAGAATAATAATAAAAAAAAATGTAGAATTGCAGTGTACGGAGAAGAAGCAGGAAAATGAATCTTTTTGGGGCACTCACCTCGCTGGTGTTGGTGTCGCTCACGCCGTTGTGTTGGGGCTGCGCGGGGCTGATGTTGTCCATGTTCGCGGCGGATGTGTGCGGATTGAGTGGCGGCGGACGTCGTGCTTGCTCAGGAGGAGATCCAAATAAATAACAAACATAAAACACAACAATCGAGCGGCTTGATTAACTACACATTTAATTAGTCGGACAGTAATGGGGCGCTGAAGTGCATAAAGTAGTCACACATTCCTTGCTAAAATATATTTCTACGGGCTGTGGGGCGTCACGGCAGGAGTCGCTAAACACATCAATTTTTCTTTGCTAAAAACAATTTTACCACATAGAGGAAAGAATATATAAAATTAACGAAGTTACGGTCGTTTTTTTTAAAAAAAAAAAGGGTATGAGCCGAGTGAAGCGTAAGAAGGAGGAATTATTTTCACATTCACACAAACTGGGCCGAGTGCGGAATGCCAGGAGCTGACATGGCAGCTGCTGATGCTGCTGTGGGTTTCTCTCGTGCCAGCGGCTGACGGGAGGCTTTTTTTCTAGCACTCGATCTGGAGATGGTCAAACAGTGATACAAAATAATTAACAAACATTCAATTGCAAAAACGAAAGAAAGGAATAAATATAACTAAATTTGGCTGAGGGACTGTTTCGGAGGGGTTCGGACAAAAACGCGCACACACATAAAAGGGCCGAAATATTTAACAAAAAAAAAAAAAAAAAAAAACCTCTTCGCAACTTTCTGCTCCAACTTATTGCGATTTGCAGGGATACGCACCAATTTCGTTAGAAATCTCGTAAGGGTCTCCTTGCCCCGGTTGAGATTGAACATAAATAGGGGGAATTATGCAATTAAATCGCGTGAAATTCGATGACCAAAAATTTTTTGTTGGCTGATCGAGAGATTGCTGTGTAGTAGCTTCGTCGTCGGAAATTTCACCAAGATTTTTTGGTTGTTCTCATTAACACTTTACTTAATACACTTATGCGGATCGAACTGTTAGTTTATTAGCTTGGTAGTCGCATTAATCACATTAAAAATAAGACAGTTTACCGGGATGAAATTATTAAAAACTTCTCGGAGAAGCTCTGCACGAATTCTCGAACTCGGCCAACTGCACAACTTTGAAGTTTCGTCGCTGTGTGCGCTCCCATTTGTGTAGCATGACACAGAATTTTTGTAAATGTAGTGAAAAACGGCAAATTGCTGAATAATGTTTTAGCAGTATTACCAAATTAAATCAACTCTACCAATAAGATTCCAACAGGAATTCTGGTTAATTCGAAAACAAATTTTGACTTTAAATTTAAAACTAACGTCTTCCACTTTACAAAAACTTATATTCTAAAAATCTAGCCAATAAGAAATCTAATTCCTTCAGTTTTTATATTTACTAAAAACTTGCCACCCCAATTCAGCAACAGATTGCGGCGAAATCCGAAACAGCTGATTAGTTAGCTGTCACAAAATCCCTTTGTTTAGGAGATAAAGTGTTTGCTGTTTGTGCTGTTGTTATTTTGAAAAGCTATTCCCATTTTATTCGGGGATATGAGGAGAGGATGGAAATAATTAGGGATTACTCGCTATTGATAACACCGAATGACCTAGAAATATTTAATGTGAGTACAAAAGGACTGTAGAGAAGAACAAAGTCACCTTCTTGGCACGAAGAAACGACGTAGCGGTGCGCTTATCGCTTCCGAAAAGGGGCCACAGTCGATAAGAAATCAATTGAGCAATTGTTCTCGATGTTCTCTTACTGTTTTCCTTTAATGATGCCACAAATATGCCCTGATTGCAAAATCCAATTGCGTTATTAATTTTTCTTAGCTCAAATCTCTAACCCTTTACTTGAGGCCAGTCATGTGAAACCATCACTTGCAAGAGACCTAAAATGCGACGTCTGTCCTGGAGACCCTGTCTCTCAGAACACTTGCACAGAATTTGTATATTTTGGTAGGAAAAGCACTCCTAAGCGGTGGCAGACGTTAAAAAATTTGCCTGTTTTTTTATAAAATTATTTAGAGAAAAAGAAATATTTTAATTTATTTCTCTTTCGCAAATCGAACCGAAGCATAACATCAAAAATTAAATAATGTCACCGTAGCTATTACTAGAAGAGTAATCCTGAAAATCGAGCCCTTTGGAGAAGTGCAGCAGCTGCGTTCGCATTAAACGTGATTCAATCTGAACTCTGTTTAAACTAGACCGGAACGCGTATCATATGACAAATTGCGGAAATAAAACAACCTGCAATGAATTCAAAGAAGTAGTTGGTCTCTGGTCGAATTAGCAACCCTTTCAGGTCTACCGCATGTCCAAATTTGCTTGTATTTTAAAGATTAATAAAGAACAGTTATACTATGTTCCAAGATTTTTATTTCGAGCTTCAAGAATAACACAACAAATTTTTCTTAAGATTTTATATTCATTCTCCTTATTCTACAATGAATAGGGGTAGAACCTCCAGCGATTTTTCTATTCTAGGAAAAACAAATTTTTTTCAATATTCAATTATTATAGGGGACAATTTAGAAAAAGGTTACTTCTGACTTTTTGATACACAAAACATTTGTCCTTTAGATTCGTTAAACTAATTTCCTGGCTTAAGCTGTCTTATCTTAGAAATAATTTTTTTTGTGGGTTTGTTTATATTTTTATAAATAAACTTGTTGTTATAGGAATTTATCAGCGATGAAGCGCTCACGAGCAGCCCAAAGCGGGATGAGCTTGACAAAGCCATCAAAAAACAGCTTCTAGAACGTCCCTATCCTACGCTCCAGATATTCAAACCTTTTATGTTCAAAAATCGAAATATACAAAACTGCATTTTCTGTGTATTCGATGATTATTTCAAGCGGGATTTTAACAATGAAAAGCACGTCGCATCGTTTTTAAACTTCTTGGCAAATTTTCAGCTCCCTGCTCATTATAATAGGCAATTGAACGAAATTATGTTACCGGAAATTTATGAGCGGACAAATTATTTTTCGTCAGAGGTCTACTTGAGTATGCTAGCACGAGAAGATTGTACACTCCTCTACAACTATTTAAAATTAGAGTGCAATATGATGCCAGTGTGGGAGAAAAAATCCATGATTTTAAAGGTGATCTACAATAATGAGCATATATTCCTGGATTTGATTGAGGACAACTGCTTCCTGGCAATAGAAAATAAGTTTTTTAGAAACGTTGTTTGTTTACTTAAACTGATTTATTCCATAAGTGCAATTCTGGATTCTGGACAAATAAACAACATTTTTACAGCCATCTCTATATCAGAAATGAATTCCATCCAAAAGTTCATCTATGCGCACATTTACTCAGTATACAACACTTTAAAGTTTGTACAAAAGCACTCCTATAGCACCATAGATATCATCGAGATTTTGGGGGAATCGAGCATTCTTGAAATAATGCATAAATATACACCAGTTGTCCACATTGGATATGAGGAGTGCAAAACTTTCTTGGAAAATGATTTAAAAATCTTCTCCACATTATCCAACATAAACAGGAAGAACAGGGAAATTGAGACACTTTCGTACTTCTTCATCTTGGTCACTTTCTTTGAAGTGATTGTCTGTCGAAATCGAGTTTCTGAAATTATTGAAGAAAAATTCCAAACATCCCACGCCATGTTCCGCCAGATAAAGGACATTGGAGTCTTAAGCAATCTGATCGAGGACATTTTTCGATTACTGCTCTTCCGGTGGGATTACCTGAACACACTGTCCAAGAGTCAAGAGTATCGGAATGGATATTCAGATTCAAATAATGCGGAAACTAGTTACAGTGCAACAACTTTTGGTTTATCTGAAAGATATGGATTCATTTGTAAAGGACAAGCGCTGAGAGATATTCTAAAATTTTTAAAAAGTCTTACAGGCAAACGATTCCACACGGAGGAATATAAATCCGCCAATCCAGAAAACCAGAAACGTTTCACAGCGGTCTCCGAAATGATAAACAATACTCTATGGAAATACAATTTAATCGAGAAGAATTCACTTGAAAGCAACTCCTTCACTATGGAAAGCAATGATCTCTTCCAAATACTTCAATCACACTTTGAACCCTTCGGCAGACACTGTAGCGATGAAGAAATTAAAGAAAGAAGATATTCGAACGCTTCTCGGCGGAGAGTGAAAATCAAAAAGAAGAACAGCCTTGTTTCATCTTATTCCAGTAAAGAAAAATCGAAGGAGGATAATTCAAAAGCTAGGGGTCAACACAAGAAAGAAGACAGAAATATTGTCGCTAAAATGTTGGGACCGCCTGAAAATTTAGTCACATTATCACTCGGTACTGGAAATCTTAAAGAGGCTAAAGAAATCATTCGGGTGAGTACTAAAAAATGCATTTTATTTGTGATTTTACATAGGCTTTAAGTGTCTTCTTGAGAACTATTGAATAAACTGAACTCCTCTACTATGTGGTAATGTATTTCAACTGCTCTAGGCCAGACAGCTACTGCCAAGTCGATTAGAATTAGGATGATTATCAGAGTTATGAGTTGCATAGTTTTTCTGAAAACAAAAAAAAAATATTAAAGATTAATATAAAAAAATTGAATCTAAATTAAAATTTGTTGCTTTTTCATGTTTGCAAAAAAGACGTTCTTTACAACAACTGAAAATATCAGAAACAGATTAACACTATTCTAAAAATTTCACAGGCCTGCAATCTCCAAAGTACAGATTTCGAGCGAGAGCTGACTTTTCTTGAAAATATGTTGCAAGCTAAACGAAAACTTCAGGAAATATACGAAAAATACAAAGAAGAGGAAGTGCAAGACTCCTTGAATCCATCGACAATACAACGTATTCGTAGAGCAGCGGCTGTTGGTTTTGAAGCGTCCAAAATATCCAATGCTATTGAAAAATTTGCCTTCTCTAACGTTATTCACCAGGACGAGGCTACACAAAAACTTATCCAGAAGCACTCACATAATTTTCCCTTTCTACACCAGTACATCGGAAATACCCTGCAAATCAATGTTATTTTAGATTTGGTTCTTAATTCAAATTTTGACTATGAGATCACTTCAAATATGCTGAGTCTGACTGAAAGAATCTACGGTCAAAATTTGAACATAGAATCTACTCAAGCTAGTTTGTTGGGCGTTTTTTTGGATAATAGTAAGGATCTTGGCTGTTTTCCATTTTTTAAAAATTTTGCAGAATGCATGTACTTATGGAAGAATGCAAAAAGGCCCACTGTTAGCGTAAGGAGCATTCTTATTGATGATTGCTATCCTCTGAAAGCAGATAAACTATCAGCGCAAATAGTAAAGGAAGATATATTCCGGAAAATATTCTCAAAAGATACTACAGAATTCGGAAATATCAAGGAGTTGAAAGGACTTCTCAAGAGTTTCGAGGATCTGAATGCGAAAACAAACTACTTTGCTCGGCTGTGCAGCTATTTATCAAATTTATCGAAGCTCCTCCTGCTGCGAAACAAAAGCTTAGACATTCCAATTAGCGAGATGATAAAGTTTAATCCAAGGGTGATAATAGGTGATCTTGTCTTTGAGGAGAATATGACTCCTTTGGAAATAGAAGGGGTAGTATCTGCAATGAATTTAAATTTTTTGCACATTATTACGCTGAATATTTGTCCCGATGTTAGTCAGTCTGCGAATGAACTTGAATTGCGGCTCAATAAAAGAGACATTACTACTAACAACATATCCGTTTTGAATTACATCGCTACTCAAAACAATTTGCTCGGATTTCTATTAAAGAAGATTAACGACATGGAATTTGATTTGCCGGTTTTGAATACCATCTTTTTTGAGCGATTAAGCGAGTGTCCGGAGAATCAAAGTATTGCTTTGATGTACGATGATAATATTCCATTAGGTACTTTAATGCAAGATACTGTAGATATTCAGAGACTTGCTGCAGTGAAAAACAAGCACAATTTAATAACCATTGCTAATAGTATCATGGAAAATACTAAAGAATGGAAATCTGTAGAAGCACTGAGGAATAAAACTATAACGGAAGACTTCCTAACAGGTGAAAAAATTCAGTTGATAGAATCAATTTGGGACATTGACCTGCGAGTTAAGTTGCTGTGCGATAATTACACCAAAATCCATGATTCTTCCCTTGCCAAAAGACTTATTAATTCGACATTGCTACATGAAGATTTCAGAAAACTCTCAACCGATACAGTGGAAGATCTCCAACAAAAACTCAGGGAGGTTCAAATCTACACTGAAATTGCCATGATCTACGACTTTAGGACATGGACACAAGCGTACGATTTTAGTCAAATATCTCCGTCCCTTATTGTTGAAAATTTACTTAAAGAACATGAGTACGAGCTGTGCTTCGAGTGGTCAAAGATGATCGATCTGCCGCAAAATTTCTCAAAATCAAAGAATATCTTCCCCCTGTTTCTGAGCAGCTTAATAGAATTTACAGATGTTGTAAACAAGAACCTACTTGCTCTTATAGAAACATTTCCAATAGAAGATGTACTCCAATTTTATGAAGCCAATTTAGAAAAATTGAGAAGTCTACCTCTTCTGGAACATGTTGTACAATTTCTTTTCATGAACAATGATCACCGCAGACCGATTTACGACAATTATAGAATTTCTATTAAAATATTTAAGCAGCTAAATGACAGTGAGCGCGAACAGAATTGGAACCTATTCAGTAAGCCTTTGTTACTCATTGAGCAAATTGTTATGAATTCAAAATTTGAAACACTGTCGCGTATACTGAAGACAGTTAGATCAATGTTACAGCCAAATTACTGCAAATACTGTTCCAACAAACAGGGAAACATTTACGATATTTATTCAAAGGCTAACGTTTACACATTGGGATCAGAAAGTGCGTCCGAATTCCTTCTTTTAAACTTTAACTTGTACCAGAAGGATCATATTATAACCCACGAGTGTGTTGATCTACTCTTGAGAATCTATGCAACAAAAGCGCTGGACTATCAGATTAATGAGATTTACTCTTCCTCTGAGAAGGTTTCCCAGTCAACAGACTTAGCTAGTCTTGATTCTCTATGTGAAATTTTTATCATGCCCAAAGAACCCCCGAAAAAGGAGAATTGGATAAAAGATGAAGATGCAGTTCATTGTATGTGCTGCAAACGGTCGGTTTTTACAATGTTAATAAGACGCCATCACTGTCGAAGATGCGGAAGAGTTGTATGCTTCTCCTGCTCGGCGAATCGCATTAAAATCCCAGAATTATACCAGGATGTGCTCGTCCGAGTCTGTAATGAGTGCTTAAGACAGACACAAGCCGTAGAAAATAGAGTAAGCCATAAAAATTCCAGCCCTGAGGGGGATGCTGAGATGAGGCATCGTGGAGATGAGAAATGGTTACTTAGTGGAAATTTAACGCATGACAAGCTACTGAGGGAAGAATTTTGCTATGAACATGCTCCGAGCGTTGCTCTGTGCCTTTCGATACTTTCGTTTCATCTAAATGATCAGGAATATGTGCGATTGCTACTGTACCACTGCAGAAAGCTGGAAAAGTTGCTAAGACCAAATCCTGAGGTGGATTATGCTCTTGTCGCAAAGATGTTAAACTGTTTAGCTGTTGCTGCTAAGGTGAGTTTTTCATATTCTTAGTTTTGTATTATTTGTAGATTATTGTAGCATTCTGATCTACTCCTTCAAATTAACGTGTTTCACAACAATAAACTAAAAGAAGAAAAAACGAATAGATAAAATAAAGAAAACACTTCTTTTCATTTCAGGGAACATATTTAAAATTTTTATGTTTTATATTGAATATGAAATTCGAAATTAAAACCTCAAAAACGTTTACTCTAAATATTCCACTATTGCTTTTTTTATTTTTATTCTAAAGGTTCGTGGCGGTCCGCCAGAATGCGATATCATTAGAGAACATTCAGAAATTATAATGTCCATCGTCCAGAATGGGTGTGAATCTCTTCTACCGATGGAACCTTTAACGAATCACAGCCTTAGAAAATTGGGTGATGCATTTGTTTCTATAGAAAAATGGTCATTAGCTTTGGACATATTTTTAAAGTGCGGCTTTCCAACTGCTGGAGTCAAAGCAGCACACGGTCTCTCCTGCTTAAGAGCTGGCTGCTTCGATACAGGTAAGTTTGATTAGTTCATTTTATGAAATTATTTGAAAAAAAAAATATATATATATATATATATATTTATAGCCCGTGAAAAGTTTGCGCATTGCCTAACACGTTTATGTACCGAGGAGGACTGTGTGAGCCTATTAAAGCTAATAACGAATGAACATTTAATTGAGATTGAGAACGAAATAAGAGTTCCGATTGTAAAACGTCCCAATCGAAGTCCTCCTCTTCTAGAAGAAATTGTAAAGATAATCGAATTCTCAACCAATTCACCTGGTCCAGAGGCAATCGCCAGAGCAAGTATCATTCGAAGTTCTAACACCTCATTAGCTTCAACGCGTTCGAAATGCAAAGAAAATATTCCGCTCCATGAACCAGCGCTGAATATACTCAACACATTATCGAATCTGAAAGAAATCTCGAAAGGTAACTACTACGGAAATGGATCTGTGAAATGTTTGGATAATGAAAAATTCATTAAAAGACAATCTAGGATGTTTCAGGAGAGTTTGTATTACATGCTGTCGTACGGATCTCATTCCGATTTAATAAATTTCCTGATAAGACACGGTGAAGTCTCGTGCGCTTTAAAATATTACATGATGCAGGAATTAAGCCATGAAATTTTTATTCAAAACATTTATTTAAAATATTTGAAAACTGGTAAGGTCGATATCCTCATTACCCACATGATTGAGATGGATGAGCGTCTATTAATTTGGAAAGACACTATAATACACACTTGTCGGTATTTAGAAACCAAGAATCTTTTAAATAGCCTTTATCAACTACAGATTTTGCTGAAAGATGTTGTAAGAGCAAGCATGACATGCGTTAAATTCTATTCTATGAATTGCTCAAATTTTCGAGAGCTAAAGAATAATTCTTTTCACCTTGTAAATGCAAAGAATCACCTTCAGGCGGAGTTGGAATGGTGTCATTGGGAGGATATTAACATCGAACGAAAGCGAGAGTCTGCAGAGGAATCATTTTTAATGCAGTTGGATGAAAGAATACTAAATAGTCATATAAATACCATTCTAATGCAAATGGAAATTACTAAATTTTTGGCAAGATGCGAAACCGAGAGGCCTGCAACAGCCAATATTTTAAAAAAGGTTAACCAAAATTCCCAAAAATTAGATTTTATACCAATAATATTATTTTTCCCAAACAGATACGATTAGACATTCCTGGAGTTCCTACCCTTTTCGACTCTGCTCGCGAAAAAATTCAATTGTGTGTCCTCATACTTGTCTGTGGTCAAAATATCGAAGAAGGTTTTGGTCTCACTTACAGGTAAGTTTTTGGAGATCTATATTTAAAATCTAATCTAATTCAGATATCAAATAAAATGAAAAAAAACTTTGCACTAATATAATTTTAATATTCCCCTCCAGAATCATCCAGGATTACAAATTATCTACAATGAAAGTATACGATGCAATAATAAAATGCCTATCTGAAATTGGTCGATTAAACGAAGTTGAGACTCTCATAAGCTGTATTTCAAGCAATAATGGAAAAGATAAGAATCAAATTGATGATATCCTCTCAATTTCGATTCATGCAGCTAAGAACGTTCAAGAACCAGGAACAAAAGCAATTATCGATAATATGTTAAAAAAGATAGACAATGTCGAGAAGAGGATTTCATGTCACATTTCCATTGGCCAACTAAAATCGGCCTACCTGCTCGCTGTGCAATATAATAAAATTAATGAGATCAAAACAATCCTCAGGCATGCTGAGGCAACAAATCAATTACAAATTAAAAAACTTTGCGAGAAAAAATTAAATATAAATTCGTAAAGAGCCCTCTGGAAGATGTGTACCCCGGTGAGGCCTTTTTATTGTGATAAACGCGATTAGTTATTGTATACCGAAATATTCCGTGAGACTTTGTCCTCTGTCGTTCTCGTTAGCAATCTGTTTTAATAAAAGTTTTATGAAAATTTTATAAGAAATATTTTTTTGGTATTTCTAACTTCCAAACTTTATATTCCTTAAACCCTGTTTAGAAGATGAACTAAGACGCATAGTCCAGTTGATAAGAATAAACTTACCGCCAATTCGGGTTACTTTATCTCAATATTGATTCTTCTGATGCTAAATTCCTATCAAACTAAAAATTACTAAACCTTACCTTAATGCTAAATTATCCCCAAGCCTTTCTTCGACATGAAATTTGACCACTCCAGGCAGGAGTGGGAGAAGGGCTTCCTTCAGCATAAAAAGTCAGTGCATTTCTATACGGATGGCTCTAAGGTAGATGGAAGGTTCCACTCGGAGTGTTTGGATCTCAACTTGTATTTCGGTTTGCCAGATCACTACAGTGTTTTTCAGGCGGAGATCATGGCTATTGATGAGGCGCTATCCTGGCTGTGGACCTATATGGTGTCTTCGGACGACATCCATCCACCTCCAAGACTACCTCGAAGTGTCGCTCATCTCTGAACGACTTAGCTGAGCGCTTTAATGTACATCTCGTATGGGTACCGGAGCACAGCGATATTCCGGGTAACTGTAAGGCCGGCACGGCTCGGCACTACCTTAATCGAATCGGATATAACTTACCAGCTGGGTATGCCATTGACTATATGGAAGCTGGACCTAAAAAGAGCTTATTTAGCTATTACGAACAGACGTTGGTAAGCGGAACAGACTTGTTTGACCACGCGGCTGATTTGGCCTTCCTTAGATCTAAAGCGATCGTTAAGGCTAATTTTGCTCATAAGCACTGTTGTAGGTGTTATTACTGGGCGCTGCCTTATTGGTAGGAATGCCAGCAGACTAGGCGTACCGTGTAGCAATTTCTGCAAAAGCCACCTGAATGAGGATGAGGAAACTTTCATTCACCTCTTTTGCAACTGTCCGGCCCTCTCCGGACGCAGAAGACGTCTTCTGGGCTCTCCCTTCTTTGATGACCTTAGCAATTTGAGAACAGTCCATCAAAGATTCTAAATGGTTCAGTACGGGTTAATCTGTGGAGTAGGAAAAAGCATCCCCTCTTCTTGTGGTATCACAATGGGCCGCATCTGGCCTAAGTGTGCCTTTCAGGCAACCATTGAAGCATAAGCTAACCTACCTTAAAATGTTTATTCATAAATAGAAATTCTAATTAGAAGGGAAAAAGAATATTTAAAATAGGACAAAATAACCCTTTAGGGCTAAAGCAAACCTAGTCCACGGTATCTGACTATTCAAAAATGTACATCATGCCTGAGTTTGATTTATGTTAAGCTATAACTTAAATCTAGCTTATGGAAGGTTTTGGGTCAATCTTATGATAGACTTAAGCTTAGTTTAAGCTTTAAAAGTTTCGAGCGAATATTCAGAAAAACTTAACAGTGTATCATAAGAAAAGCACAGCTTACCTCTCTTTTCTTGCCCTCATATTTTTTGCAATCCACTCCACTCCCGAATTCGAAGGAATTTGACAATTCGATTCGAGCGGAGAGTTTCGGAATTCTTGTAAATTGTGTAAAAAAAAAGTCCGAGCAGATCGTCGGATTGTCAAAATGGACCCTCCGTTTGTCTAATTTCCATGAACCCGGTCCAGGAATGTTCGACGGCAACTGAAGAGGCGCAAGATAAGTTCAATTTGTTTCAACTGCAAAACGGACAGAGGAGCCACAGAGACCGAACGTTTCGGACACTCTGGCGACGACCATGGAGCCAACCAGTTTGGAAACAAAGTACCAGAAATTGGCCACGGAATATTCAAAGGTAACAATGGTCGTTTTACTTTTTTCTTTCTTTCCCTACCGGAAATGGGGGGCGCCTTTATTAAGACGGGGGCTTTTCACAATCGCAAATTTTAAAGATACGCTGACGGTTCTTGGGGTGAGGAGAGTATGCAGATCTACTTACGCCCCCCATTCTCTGTAAATAAGGCTTGAGTGGGCCGTACAAACTTCGTTTTATGGTTAAGCCGGCTCTAGTGGTTTTTATTTTTTTTCTATCCACATAGTTGCGAGCGCAGGCTAGCGTCCTTAAGAAAGCGGTTCTCGATGAGCAAAATAAAAACTCAAGCCTCCGAGAAACACTGAGGCAACGGGAAACGGCACTACGGCGCGCTGAGCAAGAAGTTGATAGTCTCGGATTCCGCAACAAGCAGCTTGAGCACAGAGTGGCCTCCCTGCAGGAGGACATTGAGAAAGAGAGTCGAAAATCAAACAAAAGCCAAAAAGTTAGTAGCAATAAGGTTAAAAACAGCACACCCGGCGATGTTAATTCCTCAGAGGCAATTCTTGCTGAGGAACTGCAAAAAAAGATTTTGGAGAATGCCCAATTAACGTCTTTGGTAAGTAGAACAATTCGTCCTAGTGTTTCGCTATTTTATTTTTGAGAGTTTCCGTAGATTGACGACAAAAACCGCGAAGTTTCACTCCATAGCGACCGTATCAAGGAGCTGGAGAAACAAATGGAAAAGCGGATGATAGACAATAGTGAGGTCGAGAGACGACTTAGGAAAGAAATTGATTCCTTAACTGCTAGGAATTCGGAATTGGAAACGAAATTAGTGGAAGCTGCCAGTATGGTAAATTGTGGACAAAGGAGCAAACTTAGTTTTCTTTTTTTTTAATAATTACTAATCCAACTAATTTCTACTTTCTAGATTGGCAGCGAGGACGCACTGAGTGCATCTGGTAGCGACAATACTCCCTTGCATACAAATTCCTCTTCAAGTGAGGAAAAAATAGCATTTTTAGAAAAAGAGGTTTTCCACTGGCGGACACAGTACGAAATTCTTAAAATAAATGATGCAATGCCCTTTGACCGGTGCAAGGAGACACTCCTGAATGGACCGTCCGGTTCGACTAGTGATAGCAAACCGTACGTATTTAGAATTTCCCAAATTAATCATTTAAACTATTTTCCGAATTTTCAGAGTCCCAGAGGCCGGTAAAGATAAGTTACATAGAGAACAAATTCTCTACAATCACTTTAGTAAAAAATATGATGACTTGCTAGAAGCAAAATGCATGGCTGAGTCTAGGCTAACTTCTTATATTACAGAGGTAAAACGAGTTGAAGTTAAAGAAATTTACAAATCACATATTTTAAGATATTCTTTAGTTATGAACTAATTGATTGTCTTCTTCGTTTGTAGTGCGAAAATCTTCAATGTTGCCTGGAGAGTTCAACTCAAACGAATAAAGAAAAGGAGCAGGAACTGAAAGATGCTGCGAGGAGTATTCAGATGCTCGAGGAAGATTTGGTATGTTATAACACTATTCCGTCTATTTGATAATTTCAGGAAGAAAACCATATTAACATATTCGCAGCATTAAAGACAATAATTTACATTTTAATGTATATAAAAACTTGTATAATATATACAAGCCAATTACTATTCTTTTGTCGTCCTAGTGCCTTTATCGTATAGGTAAATGGTGCTGAATAACTTCAAATAACTTTTTAAAAACTTTAATGGACTATTATATGCTGTAAAATTCACAACTGAATTGAGCGGTCGATATTTGAGCGACGTATTTCCTATTTATTTAATCTAATTCCATCCTTTTCCAGGCAACGACACGGATAAACTATGAAGAGCAAATAAGCGTACTCACCGAGCAAGTAATAAGTCTGAGCGAACAGCTCGCTTGGTCAAAGTGAAACGCGACCGAGAAAAAAATGTTATATATTTTGCGACTTTTGATTTCCTCTTTTTGATTAAGGAGAATTTATATGTGTATTTATTATATAAATAAAACTATATTAATGTTCCATGGCCGTTTAATAATATGCTAAAAATTGTAGCATTGACTAGTCTAATTTGATTGCAAATGAGGCTCCACAAGAGCAGCCTTGATCTGCTTTAGGATTCGCTAACATCCGAAAGCCTGCACGAATAAGTTCGGTGTGATAATCTATAGTAGCTCCGTCGCAATACTCCAGCGACACAGTGTCGATAACAACTTTGGCTTTGTCATCACCGAATGATATATCGCCTTCCTGCATTTTGTTATCCAAATCGAATTTGTACTGGAACCCTGAACATCCACCGCCTTCGACCATTACGCGGAGAAAAGACCCATCTACGCAGATCTGTTCTAGGCGTTTCTTGCACGAATCGCTTAATGTTAGCCCACTTGATTTGGACTGTAAATCTTCGAGGATTTGTTTACCAGCCCCAGCGGGCGTACCACTCAGAAATTTATGTAAAATTCCTCTAAAAAAACCAAATTTGTCTGTTGATTGATCGATTTCCTAATAATGATAAGACTCACCTTTTCGGAATCGGTGATACGACTCTCCTCAATAAAGATGCCATTAGATTTGTTGAATTAAATTAAAACTCTTTAATAATTTGTGCTTTTTATAATTTCATCATCATTGTTATAAAACAGAAACTCTTTTTAAAACAGAAGCAGCGGCGATATCGCTCTCAGCTGTGTTTAGTTCAAGTTATGACATTTCGAATCCTTCTTCTTCTTTGGAATAAAACCGTTCAGTATAGCAATAAAAATGTGTACAATTGTAAATTTCTAGAGTAAGATTAAAAATTTAATGACCCCGAAAACCACTTAGTGCAAATGATTATAACAGAAATTTTAAATGTTAACCATTAAGTGGTTATATATTGAAAATTGAAATTTATTGTGAGATTTAAAAATATCTTCGGATATATACAACCGATATCGATTTTAGCAAACATCAACCATTTAACAAGTTTTATCGATTTGATTCAACCTTTACAGTGTGATAAAATGCGTAGGAAAAAGAGTGTTTTTGTATTACTTTTGGTTATCTTGATGAAATTAAACAAATATTAAAATGTTAAACCTTATCCCAAAACAGTAACACAGTTAAAATCCGCTCAGCTAGCCGACTAGCCTCCAGATTCTGAGGAACTTGACCCGCTGGCGATGTTTTTCGACTGCTAATCATTCCCCTGTTGTGCGTTCAGACCAACAGCGATCCTTTCGATATCGTCAAGACTGAACTGCTTCATCTTTTTTTCGAAATCCATCATAAATTCATTAGTTAGCCTCTCGGACTGCTGTTCATTGTAGTACCGCTGGAAGCATCTCAAAATCACGTCTCTTAGTGGATCCGGTTTCTTTACCACCAACGTTAATTTCATGCCGTCTTTTATATTTGGATAGGAGCTAATTTTATTTTCGTCTACAAGTGCTCTGCCCAGGAGAAGGATTTTTTGATGGGACACGGGAATTTTTAGCACCTTTTCCACCTTTTGCTTTAGTTCGGAAACAGTCATTTCTGGCGAGACCTGGAAGAGGGAATTCGAAGAGTTATACAGAGTTATGGGAAAGTTATTGCTTTATTCACCGAAATGTTACACTCCTCGCCCTTTAATACCTTTATAATTACGTTCATTCTTTTCTTAATTTTCTAAATAAAGCGTGCAAAACTTGGAGATTTTCTGGCCGTTTTTGACAGTTCCAACTTCTTGCTGACATTTCAGTGAAAATTCACAATCACACTGTAGGGTACGCTCGTTACTCTGGTTCGCTACTAAAAAAATGTCTTTTAAATGCTCATCACAGTTCTGAAGTAATTAATTTTAATTTTATATATGATATTTGATCAAGTTTTTGGAAAATTCTTTGAATTAAGTTTTCTACTACAAAGATGTATTTATTTCTTATTTTCATAAATGAATTAGCAATTGTAACCGACCGATACGCGCTTATCAGCAAACGGCACATTTATGGGCATTTTTGTTGTTTGACCTTTTACCAATCCGGAGAAAAAGCAACACACACAACTACGGTCAGGCCCCCAAATGTCATTCGACCTCACATTTATTTTATTTTGCAAATTTTTAGCATTGAACTGGTCGTCTGCTCGATTTTCTGAAAACAATTTTACGGTATTTGGTTTACTTTAAAAAAATGGGCCTAAATGAGACAACGAGCTCTTGATAAATCCGCGCCGTTGCCGTCCCCGTCCCGCCAAGTGACAGCATAATCAGTTGTGATAAAAGCGCACGATAAATGTCAGCCAGCATTGAGTGAATTAAAATTAAATTAGCATCATCCATCCCTTCGGCCGATAGTACTTAGTTAATTCAAATCAAATTAGAAAAGGGAGAAAGCCGCCAATCGTTTTGAATTTAAATTAACCAAGACCATAACACAGGAAAAATAGTAGCAGAATAGAATGGGCGAGGAAAATGCCTGTACCCTCCTGGAGGATCCAAGCTCCTACAGTCCAGATACTCTCAACCTAAGCCAAGACCCCGAAGCGGCTGATTACTGGTTCGAATGCTTCAAGGAGTTAGTCAATAAATTCACAGTTCAAGCTGAACTTAGCCAGAAAACTGATCCCACCGCTAAAACACGAGCCGCCGATTTCAAGGCTGACTATTTAGCGCGTCTAGAGAGCCTTAGCCAAGAAAATAGCAGGTAACCAGGCTCCACAACGCCTAAGCTCTATCTAACATAAATTGTTCAAATTTCAGTGAAGAGCCACTAACCATCCGGCGTTTGTTAGATCTTAATGAGGCCTGCTTGCGGCTTCATGGCTTCGTTGATCCCTGGCTGGAGCAAAAAACCCTCGAGAATGAAGCCTCGATAGCAGGATTCAGGGATCGACTGAACGAAATTGATGCTCTTAAGAGCGAGAAAAAATGGATTGAATTAATCAGGGGACTTCTTGCAGGTGAGCCAAAGTACACGCAGAAGTGCCCTGTGATGTAACACACAAATCGCCAGATATTTACAACTCAGCACTTTCGCTAATGTAAAGAGAACAATGCTTAATCTGATTCTGATAACGCGCTAATTGACTTCGCTGCCAAATATTTAAACAATGGATTATATCAACGTGAATATGTGATGGCAGATTAATATGGATTTATTGTGAGATTCGTCGCAGAAGACTCTTTTGTGTTTTGCATTTCAGGCTTTAGAAAATTTTCTTATATAGTAATTTTTTCTCAATGGAATGCTCAATTAGTTAGGGGACGCATTCATATTTATTTGTTCACTTATTTAGATAATATAGGGCGGGCGATAAGGCTGATTGGCGACTCCCAAAGTAATTCGGCATGGTTAGACACAATTTTATTGACTCAAGATTTCCCTTTCAGAAGTATTTTATTTTTCCGACCACGTAATTTTGTAGAATTAATTTTTAGTTTTAAATGAAGGTCGGTCCATAAAAAAGCTTCGACTGAAGAAAAACTTATTAGCGTTTATGGTCAATTTACTTTTACAAATAACTTTTTTAATTGTGAAATTATTGAACTTGGGAGACAATACTAAAGGTAGTTTTTTTGTATCTGAAACGATATAGTTAATTCATAAAAGAAAGTGGTATCGGAAGCCATAATAGCTTAGCTTTTAAGAAAAAAAAATATTAAAATTGTTGGCTTCCACAATTCACAGATGCCATGCAGAACATCGCTTCTATTCTATTCTAGTTATATTTGTTTATTTATCCATAATGCAGGCTATTCAGAGTTTAACGCAATTTCACTGCTTAAGCGATTGAAAAATCATCAAGCATATTTGGCTTATTCGGCGAACGCCGACTATACTGCAACAATTATTCTCACGTAAATTTTTTATTTCATTATTATTTTTTATTGTTTCTATTTTTATTATAGGCAATATATTCGATTGGGGTGCACAAGCTGTTACGGAAATTTTAGAAAACGATAAATCGTTTGGCTTAGATGAAGCTTTATCAAAGATTCAGGCGAGACCATGGCTCATTGATGAATTGGACGGTTGGCTAGAAAGGTTAAAGGTAAGTCAAGGTAAATACCCCGTGTATAAGATTTTGTCCCAATGCACTCTGGGAAGGCTAACATAAAATTTCATTGCATTCGCAGGGTCCACCACACAAATGTGCCGTGATATTCGTTGATAATAGCGGAGTCGATGTAGTTTTAGGGATTCTACCATTTGCTAGAGAACTCCTCTTGCGACAAACCAAAGTCCTTCTATGTGCTAACAGTGAGCCATCACTAAATGATATAACATTCAGGGAACTAGAGGATATCTTAGAAAAATGTTGCTGTATTTGTGATATTTTGCGCGAAGCCCGCGATTCTAGACAACTCATAGTTTATGGAAATGGGCAGAAAGGCCCGTGCTTAGATATGAGAACCTTATCCGAAGGTAGGTGGTTAAATTAGAAGCATGATAATATTTTAATGCGAGAATCTAGTTATAGCCTACATCAAGATTCCATCCGATTTAATTATATTTTCTATTTTCAGACCTCTGCACCGCAATACAGAACAATGAGACTGATTTACTCGTAATTGAGGGCATGGGTAGGGCTCTGCACACAAACCTATATGCAAAATTTCGTTGTGAAACTCTTAAACTCGCTGTTGTTAAAAATAAATGGCTAGCAAAACGTCTCGGCGGCGAGATGTTCTCCGTAATTTGCAAATATGAAAAGGTATGATAAAAGTCGTCTCTATTAAAAGGCCTACACTTTTTACCTGAATACGGAATCACATTAAATAAAATGTAGTGTAGATTACCTCGAAAAGTATTTTTTTTAATGTTCTTTATGCTCTTCAGTTTGCTAATTATAGGATGGAGTAAAATATGTTTATTTTTTGTTTTCATAGCGTGTATGATAAAATAAAGAAGTAATGTAAAGAGATCCTGGCATATTTGATTAAATAACCTTTTAAATTGTTTATATATTTAGTCATTTTCAAGTTCGCATAGATGTTAATTATATAATTAACAGACTTCCTTTCCGTGACACAGATCGAATCAATTTGTGATATTACGTGCTGAGTGAAATTAATTGTGATATTATTTTTACGGTGATAATTTTCTACTTCTAATTGAGCTTATAGATGGACAGATTTAAAGATAATTCAATCATTTCATATATAAGCTCTGTAGCAAAGCAAATGTCGACAAAGTTCTAAAAATGAAGATGTTCGGATCTCTTTGGCTAGTTGCTGTGAGTGTTGCTCTATTCGCGGTAAATATTTGCATTTTGTACATATAAACTCCTTTTTTTAAATTAATTTGAATTTTTTCAAAAGGACATAACACTCTGCCAGATGCCAGACATTCCTATACCACCAATACCTCAAGGAATGCCAATGCCTATAAAAGGGTCCAAGGGATCTTTCGATGATCCACCTATGCCCCCAAGATTTGTAAGGCAGGTGTCTCTCGATGATTCACCACCGATTCCATCAAGGGTAGTACGTCAAGTATCTTTTGATGATCCTCCAATTCCATCGGTGGTTGAGAAACATTTCCAAAACATCCTGGGTAAATGGAACTCTATGCACCGTGGTTCTGTTGTTCGTCAGGTGCGTTCTGAACACGATGCAACACAAATTTTTAAATAAGGATAATAGTGAGATATTTCTAATTATTTCTAAATCTTACTTAATCGCGGTTTAGATGGGCATATATTTCAGTAAATAAAACTTTGCAACTTCTCTCTGCGTTTTTGTGTTCTATATTTAATATATATAAATTTTTAGTAATCCACTCTAAGATTGCCTATTTTTAGTAACATCCAAAAAGTACGTGCGAAATTGTGCTCTATTGCAATAAACTAGGAAATTTTAACGGGGGTCATAAGCTACGGAAAATATTTAACACATATTTTATTATGTTTTATTTATACAAGGCATAGAGCTATTGCTTTCAAAAGGTAAAAGGAAAAAAAGATTGATAGCTTCAATCGAAATAATAAAAGCAATGGCAGAGTCTCAGAAAAATGATTAGAAAAAAATTTGTAAATTAAATAAACCTTAATACTTTAATGCCTTCGTCTAAAATGCAAATATCGGGCAATATTTACTAAAATTTTCCAGTTTTAAACTTATCGCAGACTGCGCTATAGAAGTAAAATCGTCTGATGTGGATTTGAAGGTGGATATGATGTAATTATTTCTTTAATTTGCATAAGTAGGCGCCAACATTTTTCAAGTATGATGCACTGATTTTGTTAAATTTCTGATTCTCTCATACATTCAAAAGTATAAGAGAATCAGAAATTTAATAATCAAATCCCACTTATTTTAGAATTACCAAAACTTTCATATATGCGACGAAAATAGAAGAATTTCTAAGAGTCTCCGATGTACTCACGTACTGAATCATCTCTTCCGTTTCACGCAGTCGAAGGTAAACTTGTTTTTCGCATGAGATTTTAGTTGAGGGCGGCTCAAAGAAGGAGAGTCCCATCAAAGATTTAAAATAATTAAAACCAGACACCGTTGTCATCTCGTATGCAAATAATTAATTTATACAAGATGAGACGAGATGGATCTGGCTAGCACCAAATCAACGAGATGATAGAGCGACTCTTGAGCGTGTCGATCAGGTTGTCCGAGGTCCGGTTGCTTTGGTACCTTCTCATCAATGGCACCATGCAGTCCCACCATATTTTAAACTTGCTTGTGGAGAGGCTTTTTGAGCTGGTTTAAATTATTTAAAAATACTTTCACTAGAGAGACCGTAGTGCGACTTTTATAGATCTATTTTAATTGTAATCTAATATTTTTTTTGAATTATTAAACATTTTTAAGCATATTCTTGAAATTTTAAATCTTACATAATATTTGTTAAAGAGAATCTAATAAAAAGGATAAACTTTCGATGATATAAAACTTTAAAAAGATATTTTATATCGATGTTCTGGAAGAATAGTTCTTAAAAAATAATCTTTTAACTACTTTTACTTAAATAAAAGATTCCCAAAGATACTTATATATGTTTTGTGTACGCAAACGGTTATTTCGTTGTCCCAAAAACCTAAGCCTGTAGTAACTATTTGAATTATTTAATTTAAAGGACATTCAAAGTTCGTATAACTTTTTCACAATTAAATATTCATCCCGGATGAGTACTTTAAAAATTAATTTGAAAAATGTGACATCATTTAAAGATTTTCCATGATGTAAGAATAGACTACCATAAATCGTTTTACCCCTTTACCTTCTAGAAGGCACCAAGCACTTATGCTCCGACACGATTCTTAATTGCTTACCGTCTTTAAAAACATACAAATAAACTTCGAAATTGTTTTATTAAAAAAGCATTCAACAAGACTCAATTATGCAAAATAAAAACAAACATCTAAAATTCTCCCGAACATCTTGAGATGCATGCGCTCAGTGCTTGTGGTGCTCCTCTTCAAGTTCATTCGGTTCGGATGTCGCCTCAAATGCGAGACGTTGAGCCTCACGTTCAGCGCCAATTCGTGCATGCTCTTGCGCAATGCGATTGAACAGTGAATAGTGCTTGTTTTTGGCCCGTGCAACAGCCTCACTATCTTCGGGCTCGATGGCGGGAACCTTGAATTTGCAAAAAAAATGGTTAATAAGCTCTTTTTTTTTTAATTTTTAATTCTAGGAATAAAAATAAGAAGAAAATAAATCTTACAAAATTAGCGTCTGGATGAGCATGAGCTTCAGCAATTTTACTGTACAGGTCAAAGTGCTTAGCGGCTGCGCGTAGATTGGCTTCTGTGTCCTGAGGCTCATGGCTCAATTGAGGATGGAATCCGTATTCATCGGCGACGTATTGAACAGTGCGAACCTCGTTTTTGGGGTCAACGTATGAAAACGATCCGCGAACGGTTCCTGATCCATCCGAGACCTCAGAATGGGTGCGATCAACGTGTCCAGGAGCACGTCCGGCTGAGTAGCTAAATATGTATGGATGAGGTGGTGGAGGAGGCGTTGAAGTTGTCGTTGATGAATAATGATCCAGAATATGAGAGACATCAGATAAAACTGATGTTGCTACGCACAGGACACAAACCTTAGAAAAAATTTATATATATTTTGCATAGATTTATATTAGTCAGCACTGCACATTTTTAAAATCGACATATATTTTGATCACGAGCTATGTTACATCATGAAGTGGTTGTTTATAAAACCCCTTCGATGTAATCTACCTTTGATTGACCTATAAACTCACCAGTTTGAGTAAGAGTTCCATTGCTCCAAAAGAAAATCACAAAATTATCTTTTTCACTATTTTACACTTGCACCTGCTGCTTGAGTATGTTAGCAGCGATCGGAAAAAAACGTTCTGCAGGGCCAATGGATTAAATCAATCTAAACTGAGGCTCGATCAAGTCTCAATAGTCTTAGATACAGGTATTAAAATTTCAACAGGTGATTTGATCATATGGGAAACCGGAATACTAGTCGAATGATCATACTTCTCTGTTAAAAGCTTACGAGATCGATGATTGATCTTAGCTGGAAGATATCCATTCCTATGTTAAGTGTTTTTGAGTAGTTAAAAGTATGAATGTTGAAAAAATAGGTAATTATTATAATAAAACAAAAAACGAAGAAAATTTGTCTATTGATTAGCTATGGAAAATTGGAGCACATTTTATTTTTTCCCAATTCAACAAAAAAATATAAATTTAATCTATTGATAACTGCCTAAAGTTTCCTTCAGTTCCAAAGATATCTGATGCATCTTTAGATTTTCCTGGACGTAACTTTTCGTTAACTCTTCTTGTAGACTCTTGACTTAAAAAGAAATCCCTGTTCTCCTGTACTTTCTTATAGAATTTATCTGAAATGAATTTTAGAGAAGTAGAAATTTTAATTAAAATGAATTTCGAAAATGACTCAACAAGAAATAAGAGTAGTCATCATTTTATAATGGAGTTTTGTACATTTTCTTTAAAATAAAAGTCAGAAGTGGAAAAACATAAATTAATTAGTTTAAATTTAGTTTTATATCTATTAATAAAAATAAAATTTCCGAGATTATAATAATCAAAAAAGTTAAATATGTTAATTTTGTGGTTTTATATAATTTTATTACATATAATTAAATCTTTTATTTATTTACCTTTTAATTAAAATTCAAAATATCTCAAAACAGATAAAATGTTAACATTTAGCTTTTAAATTATACTACATTTTTCAATGTTAAACAAAATTTTAAAATGTATACTTAAGATAACTCCGATATTCATGGCTTAAATATTTTTACCAAAACAAACAAATTTTATAATTTTTTTTATTTATTCGAAAACCCCCCTAATAAGGTAAAAGTGGAACTGGTTTTGATAATTGTCCAACATTCGAAAAGAACCTACTTACAGATATGTTAAATTTTGCTTTTCTTTCTTTTAATATTAGTCCCTGATTTAAAGATTTAGTGTCTGTCTCCGTTCCATCCGAACTGTTTTGGAGCTGCCCAAATATTCTGAGATCGTTCTCCGTACGCAACAAATTAACTCTAGCCTAGATACCAGGAACAAACGGCAATGAGCAGACGAATAAGTTCGCGATACCGAGGGTAGAAAACCCTATTCATTTGACCGGAACGCTTTTGTGGTCTGACTCCGTTCTAAACGGTTAGGAGGAAGAGCAAAAATCATGGCTCTAGCTGAAGCAACCTGGTCTCAAATATTCAAAAAGTTTCTTCAAGCCCTCTTGGAAAGGAGCAGGAAATTGTCTCTCGCTTGACAAAACGGGACTAAAAATCATCACGGACCTATACACGGGTTACTGCCCGTTGAATTATCACTTCAAAAAGTTAGGCATCATGGATGGTGATACCTTTCGCTTCTGTCTCGAAGAGGAAGAAACGGCGGAGCTCTGCGAGAATACCCAACCCGTTTGCCGTCAAAGCTGTTACACTTCTGTGGCTCTACTGTAACCCCAACAGTTGTATCGAAGGCGGCGCACCAGGACACAATAACATTCTACAAAGGTCTTAATCTAGTTGGGAAATATATCAAACAGGTTATGGACAAAAGATCGCTTTAGATTGTGCTGCTTATGAGAGACAATTTAGGCCTACACCACCCGCTATAATAATAATAATAAAAATAACAAATAGTCCCTGACCTGCATCAAAGTAAAAATAATTAATTAATATTAGTCATCATAAAAAAGAACCCAAGCTATTAGATTTGTAATTTTCTCTTTTTCCTTAAATATATGAATCATAGACATTAAAAAAACAAAATAAAAATTATTTGATACATTTTTTAGCGCTTTTTCGCAAACGCAATGGTCTAGTAGTTGTTGACCTTGGGAGATGCTTTTCAACAGTTCTAATGTAATTAATTTTTAATATTAACACTTTTAAATCACGTTCGTAAACTTTGCATTTTGGAGTGGTTTCTATTTTGGCTATTGCGCCGAATATCACATGCCGTTTTAAGGGGGAATAGCTTTTTATATTCAAATTTTCTACAAATATCGCGAACTTCTAATGCGCACCTTCGTTAGAACAGAAATATAAAATCCATTGGGAGCTGAAAACAGAAAAAGAACATTGCTCTTCTCAACTATTCTAATTTTTCAAATAATTCAAATGAACTACAATTTAGAGACCAAAGCTCAAACATGACGTGTTTTTTTAGATCTTCTCTAAGATTGTCTCGTTCAACAAAAATGCAGAACGATGCCGATTGCATGTATAAAATAAATTTGTTTGCTGTTGTTTTGATTAATTTAAGCTACGTTTTCTGACTACCAATGAGTCTGATATTTGCATTTGGATTGTGTTACAAAACTTAAGTATCTATCTTACCTGCTTGCACATCCAAAGGTTCTTCGGGTCCACCATACTCCACTGGTAAAATTTCCTTTGGTACAAATTTATAAAATGTTTCTAGGGACGTATGCACGTGCAGAACACTTTGAAGTTCCTCCTTCATAAAAGGCTTCATTATGCCCAAAATTTTATCGATAAATGGAACACTGTTGATATAGTGAAAACCGCTGATGCGGAGAGCTGCGCATTCCTATTTTAGAAAAAAATAAATACAATAAGTATATAAAATTACAGGCGTTTGGGTTTCTACAAAAAAAATCATATTACTTGGAGATAAAAAAGATATTTCTTCATCGTAAAAAGTCCAAGTCGAGCAACATGGCCAAGAGTTACACCGGACATATCCACAACAATTGTATGCCCACTAGCGATCCCATCTTCAGCTAGAACCATTTCTAAACAACTGAGGTAGCTATTTAAGGGAAAATATAATTTTGGATATTTTGAAGATTATTGAAATTCAAAAATTACTTACAATTTAAGGCAATCAGTAAAATGAAACTTTGAAGCATCACAGTCTGCTAGCTTACCTATGGCTACTTTGTGCCCCGAAGGAGTTCTTTTTTCTACTGGTGCAATCGTGCTAAAAATAATTAAATTGTTAATTACCTTTAAGGCTAATTTAAAAAAAAATAAATTTAAAAATACTTACATAACTTTCATGACCATTTTCATTTCTTCTCTAAGAGGATCGGTGTTTACAAAAAACTCTGGACAATGTGTTTTGGTGGTAAAATGAAGATCGATAACTTGTTTTGTTACCTCCGTATGATAATGGCAAGCGTGATAAAATAATATCACTTCACACTCATCCAAATTAGGTAGATGAGGTTCTTTTTTAGTCCATTCAACAATTTTTAAAACATCTTCCCGACGATCTGCTAACGCGGGAAATTTTTTATATTCGTCCTCAGCATTAACTAACTTCATTTTATAAAATCTTCGAAATAACTTATTTATCATGCAAAGCACGATTAGTGTTAAAGCAAACGTTACTGATTAGTGGCTATGTTCCACCGACTAGCTGATGTATACTGACCAGTGAATATTTTTTTCTGGTGCTGTTCTACAATTTGTCGATTGTTTTGGTTTTGCGATGATCACAACCGGTTCATCACGGCGAAACCATAATTAATCAGACTACGTCGTTTTTATTGTTTTTATTTTGTATAGAGCGATTGGCTGTGGTTTTACTGGTTTTATAACTGCTATTAAAATTTTTAGCAAAGGCGGACGAAAGTTACACGCTACTTCACCTCATTAAAATGATGCTCTTCGTGTTTATGCAATTAGTTTTTCTTTTTTTCCTGCAAATCTATTATTTTCCCAGATTCAAAAGCACGTTTACGGAAATTTAATAATAGGTGATATAATTTAAAAGCCTCTTGTTTTAATAATAGCCCAAGTAAAATGAAAGCATAGAAATACTTCAAGGTGAAAAAAGTTGAAAATGTTTAGCGATAGTCATGCCATTTAGATTTGAGTTGCATTAGCTGAATACATGGCTGAATAACACTTTCTTTAAAAGAATTTAAACTTAATAATAGACAATTTTGTTTAAAAACTTTATTTTAAAATAAATCAAGTAAAATGCATACAAAAATACTTCATTTTATCATTTTTGCTGCCATGCCCATGTAACCCAGTTCTGGATTATGCGCAATAGCTGAATACGTTGCTAAGTAAAATTAGTGTTAGTGGTTTTAGTCTTATTTTATCACACTAGCCACGCATCGTGGACTGCAGAATGGCATGTTATTTTTAACGCAGAACCGTCCACCTAGGAGAGATTTTCCACATTCAATACCTGCACAGACAAAACAATTTCCATGCCAATGAATTTTTCCCCATGAAACGCCCTGCTCAGCAGGACCTATAACATTTCTGCAGTACTGGCATTTTTCGGCATAGTACTCATCGTAGCATTTCAGGCAAACAGGCATGTTGGTCTTCTCATCGGGGACGTACTGCTGACCAGCCAAGGGAGTGTCACAGTGGTAGCAGCAAAAGTGTTTTATATGAAACGTGGCTCCTTCAGCGGCTGTATACTCTTTCGTGAAAATTAATTCATCGCAAGCATTACATCTTGGTATCTTTAAGATTATTGCAAGATCCCTGCCGCAATAAACGTTCCCGTTATGGAAGAAGTAAACGAGATCAGCAAGAAGCTCTCGACAATTATGGCATACGAAACATTCTGGATGCCAGCCAATATCCTTGCCGGCCCTTTCAGCCTTCACAGCAACCTCTCCGGACATAATATCTTTTGTGCATTCTTTGCATTTTAGGACAGCTACCGGACTGTGTCTACCAGAAGGAGGAGCTGATATATGAAGCTGATCAAAGTTTTCGTTAATATGAACTGCAGTATTTCCAATTTTCGCTGACGTTGGCTCAACTTGTGGATACATATTTAACTCCTCAATACCCGGAATCGCTGCAAATTTTCCAGAATGCGCATTAAAGCCTAATAAAGTCGGATCGTTATCTTGACCACCTTCCGGCACTATGCCTGGGAATGTTGAATAGTTCGGTGTAGGCGGTTTCGAATCAAATCCTGAGTCCGAACTCTTAGAGCCGTGCAGGCCTGTTTTAAAAGGACTATTCGGATTTGAGAAATACCCAGGCTGATCCCCTTTTATTCTATTATAAAGAGTTTCAGGGTTCCCCTGCAAAGATTCATACCCATCTATAGAAGGAAGATTTTCAACAAACTGAACTATTTCTTGTTGGAAAGGAATATTTTCTGCAAATTCTTGCCGAAAATCTTCCATAGGCTTTAATAAGGCGCACTGCGAATAGTTAAGCCCACGATCTTTCAAATTTTCAAAAAGTTTATCATATAATGGCCCATTGACAACGCCGCTAAGAACAGTTTCTTTATTAAGACCCATTCCCTCAATTTTCTTTTTAGTGGGATAACTCAAACCTAGAGTTTCTTCAAAGTCCGGAGTCAAAGGACTGTCGAGGATCACGACCTTGTTTCTGTAAGGAATTTTAGCATAATTTTGCAGCACAGTCTGTAATGCCTCCGAATTTATGATTGATGAGAAAATTGGATCTCTTTCAACAGTCGCATCTATGGGAAGTCCCAGATCTAAAGCAACGCTTACACCTCCAAATTTAACTCTTCTCATCGGCGTGTCTTGCTTCATTAAAGAGCCGATCCTAGTTTGAACCGGATTTCGTAATGGAACTGGGGATATAAATGCATCTGGGTTCGGGTGCTTTGATTTAACTGGTGTAATAGGGGAGCTAAATTGCGGCTGAACAGATTCCAACTGTTCAACGAATCTATTCATATCATCCTTAAAATTCTTATTGCTCAAATACTCCACCCGGAAATTACTAATTGGCACAAGAATAGGATCTTGAGATAAATTAATTTTCTTTTCTCTCAAATTCTTCAGCATACTATCGTAAAACGGTCCATTCTCAACAAGACTTCGAACAACAGCTTTATTAAGCCCCATATTTGTGAGTTTGTTCTTGTTTTCCGTGCTCAAATTAGGAGCATCCATAAAGTCAGGTATGAGTGGTTGGGAGAATGCCACAAGTTTAGAAGGCAATGGCTGAGAAGTATTAGCCAAAAGCACTTTGGCGAGTTCTTCGGAATTTAAAATATTCATAACAACCTTATCCTTTACAATCTGCGGTGAGATACAATTCAATTTCCTTAATACTTCGGTAGGCGAATATTTAACTACGTTGGACTCAACTTCTTCGTAGCATTTATTGCCAACCTTTCCCACAACCCCGAGTCCAACGTTTCCAACCCGCACAACGCTCCCTTGCCCGACGCAGTGATCCTTAATTTTGTCCACGTAGAGCTGCATCTGAGCTGCCTCAGTTTCAGTCAAATTATCACAAAGAGTAGCATCCAAGTCGTGTGGTGGCACCTGAAATTCTAATTGTTGTTTCCTTTTCGCAGCAGCATCACTTCCCTCCACTGGAATGTGGGTAGAGCCCAATTTGTCCATGTAATCGGAGGCTACATCCGGAGTAACATTCGGAGGCACCCATTCAACTTTCACCGGCTTGTCCGCAAAAGCTTTAATTTTTATGTCTGAAAATTTTAGAATAAGCACATTATAGAATTATTGAAGATTTGTTTGGACAAGTAAAGTAAAGTACTTACATGCGGGTTTCGATCGAATTTGACCCAAAATTTCAAATTGCGCCCATCCAGAAAGATCGTCATCGGCGCACATGTGCTGGTCCTTCCTGCACTTGCAATTGCGGCATACTTTTCGCCAAAAATGGAGATCTAATCCAGGACATTTGTCTCCTAAAGTATTTTAAAATAGATAAATTATAAATTAATTCGTTTTAAGTGTTGTATAGGAATTTCGCCCATACGCAAGAAAACAAATTCATAATTTGAAAATAATAAAGAGTATAATAATAAATCTTAGCGTAGTTTTTTCAGTTTACAATTTATTTTATCCCTTTATGTACACAAAGGAAAAATGTAGGACTACCTTCCTAGTACCCTACTCTTTACGTGCTCATTGATATAAGGTAATGAGGTGCCCGTATATTGTAATATCGCTAGTTTTTTAACCATGAGGTTTAAATATTGTAAAAATCCTTTCGACGATATTATTTTGAAGCGCTTTCAGAAAGGGCTTTTTAATGTTTGATAGAAATACACCTTCTGGTAGTTGTTGAAAAATGTTATAGCTGATTTCGAAGGTTGGACCCACACCCTCTGCTGTTATTCATAGCTCGGATTGTTATTTTTGGTCTTAATTAGACACTTTTTTTAAAATTTGTGATTATCAGCAATAGTAGATGAATTACTCAATTGTTGAATTTTTATTTTATTCTATTCACATATTTTACAACTCACCACACTCATTGCAAGGAGCTCCAGCGCCGGCTTCGTGTCCTAACTTGCCCCTTGTTAATTTCTCCCTGCGGCTCTCAAGCTTTGACAGCCATTCGGGCGCCGCCGGCGTCTCCACGCAAGATTCAGCCTTATTCATCGTAAATAAATCTCAAAACTTCTTCCCAGCTGCGTGTAAAATAAGCACACAACATTCAGAGCACCGTGTAACGTTCGCTAGGTGCAAATTTGTAAAGTCGTCGGGTACAAAATCACGAGCAGGCGCAGTTCATTCTTCCGTGAGTCACCCGTTGGCAAATCTTAGTTTTCCAGCTGCTCCACGCCAATTTCCGATTGCAATTTGACCAATCAATGGATCTATTCGCTTTCACGAATTTCTGTTTACTCTATAAAGTTTGAAGGACACCCGTGGGAGTGGCTAGATGCAGATAAAAACAAACCCTCTACAAAAAAGAGCAACTGTAACTCAACAAAGGCCCTTATCACTTTAAAATTTTGCACAAGGAGCGCTTCTGTGGCAGGCCGAGAATTTAGAATTTGCAGGCATTGCCACATTATAAAAATATTAGTGAATTTGTGCTTTTAAATTTTTGTAAAATTATAGGACATATTTTTGAATGTTTCTACTTCTAATTAATTAATATGTAGCATTTTTCTTTACATATTTTATAATATTAAATGATGTGTATGTGAAAAAAAGCGTTTTTCTAAAAACAAATCTGCTTCAAACAGGGCAATTCCGTCATTATCAGAAGAAAGAATTCTCCAAATCTCCAATTTAGTTCTTAGCTGTCAAAAGAGTGTGTACTACTGTCACTAGAAAATTGACCTGCAAAGTGGGAGGTTACAAGTTTTCATTGCTAGTGTAATTAAGGGATTTCTAGAAAAAAATGTCTGGTCACCAGTACGTTACGGATCCCAACAGCCTATTCGAAGATGAGGATGACGTGGACGATGATACATTCCTTAAAAATTCCCGTGTACCAAAGGAAAAAAGCACGAACCCGTTCGAGGAACAGAAGCAAACCTTTGAAGAGAAGAGAAAGCAAATCGAGTCGCGCACTTTAGAATCTACGCAACGGAGTTTAGGTAAGTACCCCCGGAGCGTTTTCAAGAAACGTGACTTTGATGAGTAATTTATGAATTTTTCGTAGGCCTCCTCCACGAGACTGAGGAGGTGGGAAAGGCGACTGCCGTTGAATTGTCCAAACAAAGGGAACAGCTCGAGAAAAGTAGCCGACAGCTAGATGAAATTAGCACAACGCTACGATTCAGCCAGAAGCACTTGAACGGACTGAAGAGCGTTTTTGGCGGACTCAAGAATTACCTTTCTGGAAATCGTGACGGCCGCATGAGCACCTCACCCAGTGGAAATAAATTGGATGAGAATTCAGAATCAGCTCGGGAAGATTCTCCGATATCAGCGGAGGACCGATACGACTCCCATCCGATAAATAGACTGAGAAGCGAATCTGTTAGTCCGGTCCAGCAACAGCAACTAAATTCAAATTTCGATCATGTCCTTGAACAGAATCTTGAAGATATGTGCGGTAGTTTATCGCGTCTGAAAGGCCTAGCGACCGACTTGCATCAGGAGATTGTGACCCAGAACGACCTCCTCGACAATATGACTGATAAAATGGAAAATGTCGATATTAAATTAAACAAGCAGAACAAGGAAATGAACAAGCTGCTCGGGAAGAAGTAGAAGAGATCTACTTCTGTGGTCTGGGATAGTTTCATCGATGTGATTTCGGAAGTATTTTTTATTTTTCATCGCGCCGCACCTTGTATTTTTGTTATTTCTTCTTTAGATTTTGTATGACTCTCAATTGCTGTTACCTAAGTACACGCGACGATGTATTATATAAAGCAATAAACACTATTATGGATATGTTAGGTTTTCTTCCTCTCTGCCGCTGAAATTGCGGGGAAATCCAATGAATCTTAATGATTATTTTTGAAATTAGTTTTCGAAACAAAATACGCCCCCCTAAAGAGATGAAATTCAAATGTGTACTCGGTTGGTTTAAAGCTTTAGAAATCGGGTTTTTGAGTTTTTCTTTATATTAATACTCATGATTCAAAAATAAATAGAAATTTATTTATTATAAACAATTTTACTTTGTTATAAACAAAGGAAAAATACAAAATACATCCTTTTAAAGTTTTATAAAATATCCTCTTCCTTTACCGTGTGCAATTAGGTTTCAAGACAAAATGTTAAACAAATGTACAAAACGAAAGTAATAATATAATTTTTATTACTATATATAACGCTTTTTAAATAAGTACTATAGAAAAAGTTCAGTCTGGTCATCATCGTCACCATCAGTAGTTTTGTAAAATTTCTCAGTAAATTCAGATATTGGAAGACCTAATTCCATTTCTTTTCTGTATATTTCCAAATCTTTTAAATAAGCCTCTCTCTTTAATATTTCTAATTTCATTTTTAAAACATCTTTCTCCAGTTTCAGCTTATCGCTTTCAATTTCCTTCTGGGGCTTCTCTTTTAATTTAATTTCATTAATTACGCGGATGTTGGGCTTGATATCGGTTTGGATAGGCTTATAAGTGAAAAACCCTTCGGGTGAATCACGTCCTACAATATCTAAAATTAGCATGTCACTTTCATCGAGTCTGCGCCTTTTCTCGGCTGGGGAGCCAAATTTTTTCCGTTTCTCGATTTTGTCCTAAATAAAACAGCTTGTGACAACCTCTTAATAATAAATTTACAACAAAAAAAAAAACAACTTACGATTGTCCTCTTCCTCCAATTCTGCCACACAACATCGCGACAATATCGCCAATCTTTCGATTCATCCAAAATACCGAACGCTTGTGCATACACTGCGACTTCTTTCCATTTCTTTTCTTTATCTTCATGAGTTAACGTTGCTGAAAACTTTCCAAATAAAATTCCCTTATTTTCTTTGATAATATTCAAAATTGCGGTCCTCTTTTCACTCATTTTATAGACGTATCACTTTAACTAAATCTAGACAAAAGTGACAAGTTACTCTGACAATTTTGTAACATTTACAGTCGCATACACTGGTTTTGAATACAAAAAACTAAACATTTTTCTAATTTTTCTCTAAGCTACCGTCTTTCGTTACTAGTCAACTTATACATAAAAACATGCATTTTGTAGATAGACCTATAGAATTAATTTAAATAATTTCTTAACTCTCTAACAACTGTTTTGAATTCAAAATATAAGACCTCCTATATTTCTATAAAACATTTGAGAGCTCCTAAATGCTCCGGACTTGGATAAGCTTGCCCTTTTCGGCGGGTTTATATTAAAGGAAGTAAAATAAAATGTAACGTTCAAACACCTGGAAAGTTTAAATGATGAATACAGGTAACTCTATTTCTTTACAACCCAATTATTAATGTTGGTGCCTATGAAAAGCTCATCGTTATTCATTTCACTGGCAATTTCAAATATTTTTTGTAGTATGATAACGTTAAAATTAAAATATTTCTTTGTATCTAAGCTACAGAAGAATAAAATTGGGGCAAATTAAAGAGCTAAATGTGAATTTTATGAAACTATTGATCATTATTCATCATTAGAAATTTCAAAATCAAAAAAAAAATTTCATCATCAGATATTTAAACAGTTTTATGATTAATTTTTTATTATTAATTTAATATTCAATGAAATAACTGATTAATTAACATTTTTTCTTCTGAAAAGTCTCTTTCTAATAAACTTATTTTGAAACTGTATAAATTTTCCTTAAATGAACTTATTTAGACGCTAATTTTATCTATAAGAGTGTATATAAAAATTCAGGCTGATTGTAAAACTCGGAAAGTAGTCGTTTGATAAAACAAAAGTTCCCCGCGACATTTATGTCTGTCTGTTCACGATTTTCTACCTACTGTTGTGCCTACTGTTGGAATTTTGTTTCTGTTTTAACGATAAAATAGACTCATTCACGGGCAATGTTTAGTAGTGTAATTGATGAATGCTTTGTGGAAATTAAAGGATTAGTCTACATCAGGACGCTCGAAAAAAGGCTATTTTTACGAATTTGTTTTAACGTTGCTATGATAGATATTTAATATAAAAGTTGTTGGGATCAATAAATACATTGTTAAAATATATGAAACAATTTTTTTTATTCATTTTCCTCAATATTTATGTGCAAAAATGATAGATAAAGGTAACTCTTTAAAAAGTAGGCAGGTAACTTACGTTGTCGATTTCTCTGTAACAAATCATTTAAAGCATAAAAATCAAATTTTATTAAATAAAGTATAGCTGCGCATTCGTTCCGAACTACAATTATTAATTTTTATGCATAATTAACAAAATAGCGGCCTTTTTTCATAACAAACAAACAGGTAATTTTTTTGTTCAGTGATTTATGCAATAAAAAATATAGTAAAAATTAATGTTTTGATATGATCGTAGTTTAGAATGAACCCATACATGTAAGGAATATGTTGTTAAAATTTTAAAAGGATCGGCTGAGCAATTTCAGAGAATTGGTGGACAATGTAAGCGGATTAGTTTGGTGGCTGGAGTAATTGAGTGCGCTCAGTTGCTCATGTTTTAAGAGTATAATTAAAAAAGCAATATTCGATGCGTAAACTAAATAATTGGTATCCAGAGCAAGACCGACGGAGGCGGGGAAATTAGTATTTTTATAAAGTTATTCAATTTTAAATTTTAGAAGCAGTTTACATTAAGAAATGTAAAAAGTTTGTGAACTTAAAGAATACAGTTTAAGATTTAAAAAAATAAGAATGAATTGAAGCTAGCATCTTTAAACCGTTAAGTTGTGATTCTAAATCAGATTTATAAATACCGCATATTTTATAAATTAAATTTCATGAGATGCCTTTTAACTCTAGGTAGTGAATTTAAATAACACTTTTAAATGTTCGCGGCATTGTTGCCCTTAATAAAACTGATATCGAAGAACTTCAGAGCCCCCTATGTCTGATTTTATTGTCTAAAATGTATAGAAACATATATTTCAATTTAGAAAAAAGTTATTTGTAGTTTCCGAAAACCATCAAACCTCCTTCATGCAATTCGCAGCCCCAGTTTTAAAGATGTTTAAACATTTCTTAAAATCGAAACTTAAAGCGGATAATAATTTCACTTTGATCGCTTAAAAGATTAATCGGTTTCAAAGAAACGATTTACCTCAAAATTTCAGTGGAACGTCAAAATTCATTTATGCAAAAATTTCTCTTAGTTCCTCTTCTGGTTAAAAAACGAACTAGAAACAGAAAAGCCATCAATTCTCAGCACGAAGTGTCGCTGTGTTCACGTATGCGCGAAACTTAAGTGACAAATCGTCCGCCATTGGTGAGGTTCTAGCAGTGAAAAAACGGGAAAGAAATTCGCGTGGAAAAAAGGCGTAGTGCGCAAGAAATCCTGCCATAAATAGGAAATAAAGGGGATCACAACTAGAACAGATTTATCTGTCCTTTCGTCGTTTTGCGATTTCTGTTCATTTCGTTTCGTTTCTCTGTCCTCGTTGCGTTTTTTTTTTTTATATGAATGTTCCAATTCGTGCGGCCAGAAATAATTTCAAAAATCTTACCGTACCCCTTGTCCAATTGTACTCTAACTATTGGCAATTAGTGAAACAAAAGTTTACGTTAAGGCAAACAGACACGAAAGCGTTCGTTCCATCAAATTCGATAAGTTCTGTGCGTTTTAAGAAGTGCGTGAATTTTTGTGTGGTTTTTTGAAAGACATTGAGCAACGAGATCAACGGAAGACAAACGGAAAAATTCTTTACATCCAGCGACCGAACAGAAGACGACGACGAAACCTCCTTTTAAATGGCTGCTGAATTGCTGAACATTGACAGCATCATATCGCGGCTGCTGGAAGGTACTTGTTGTCGCCCTCGTCGGGCGGCTATAAATTATTTTTTTCTCGCGTCAATTGTGCTCTATGTGTGTGCAGGTGGTGGCCCCATTTGACCGACCCGGCGACAATTGCGGCATTTCGCCCAGTCCTTGGTGCCAACGCCCGAATGTCAGAAAATGAATAAAAAATAATTTCCTTTCTCGCCCGAGAACGGTGTGCTTTCTCCCGACTTTTTCCTAGAGTGCACAACCTCCTTCACTTCTCCCCCACATTAAAGCCAGGGTAATCAGGAAAGAGGCAGGCAGGCGGGCACGTTGCTGCGGCTCACACACAAAACGAGACGATGTCTAGACGCGTCTGTATGCCCCTGTGTTGGGACGGCCGCCTTATATTTTTTTTCTGACGTGGTTGCCACATTTTTACTCATATATCAAATGCCGGCCAGCTAGCCGCTGAGCCCCCAGCAGGAAAAAATGAAAATGCCAAAAAAAAAAAGGTTCGAACATCATCGCCACTGCGGGGCAGGCATTCCGTGCGGTGATTCTGCCGCTTATGGGGAAATACCTGCGTCGCATATGTTCGATGTCAACTCTACAATAAATCGTTTCGCAACCTCCTCGAACTGTCCGCTGTAGCGACTGTAAGTGAACGTTTACGCGGGGCTTCGCAGAAATTTTCAAAGCTATCAAAATGTCAAGTTTCCTCCATATCGGAGACCATTTACTAACTGGGCAGAGGGGGTCTCAGCTTATCTTCTGTACTGCATACACTTGCCTCACAATAAATTCAAAGAGGGCAGTGCACCGATTGAAGTTCGGGTGCAGGCGGAGGCACCAAGCGGGTTCACTGTTGCATTTTTCTTAACAACGGGTGACTGCTTTTCGAAAATAATGAGCCCGACTGCTGTGATGCGAACCTAAGTTGACCTTTATTGGTTCTTGGCGCCAGTAATTGTTTTCTTGCGATAACTCTCGACAGCGCTAAGGAAATTTAGAGCTATCTCAGATTCATGTAGGCAGTGATTTGGGGCAAAGTGCAAAATTGGCTTTTTCTTATTGTTGGTTCTGGTTCTGAGCAACCGATAAAAAAAGTAACCTTTTGCTGATATTTAACGTTTTTACAGGAGGTTGTATGCTTGTAGATAGTTAACGAGCTAAAGTATTTAAACATCCGGGGAAAAGAAAGATGATGGATGTAGCATCAGTGAAACGAATTGTGGGGAAATCAATTATTTTCCCGTAAACAGCTTTGTAAATTGAAATCTGCTTGCAGCGAAAAAAAGAAAGATATTGAGCATAAGTATTAAAATTAGAAAATAGCTATTTTCTAAAACATGGTTTCTGTTTAAAACTATCCCCAATTTTTTAAATAAAAATTTTATTCTCCGCTTAAAGTATGCGTAATGTACGCATTTAATAACGTAATTAAAAAGAAGGCGTACTTAAGTGAAAGAATGTTATTTGTAAGCTTAAAAATTTCGCCTGTCTCCGTCTATTCACCTTCACATCTTAGTAAATTCTGGTGTTTGTCGGTTGTAACTAATTTTATCTGGTTTACATGGTGTAATTTTTTCTGTTAGATTTCTGCCAAGCACTTGAGCAAATATGACTTTTTTAAGCATTTACAACTTGCAAAATTGTATTTAACAAAAAATAACATTTCATTGGTATGTTAAAATACATTTTTAGTTTTTAGGGCTTCCCTCAGTTCCCCTAGTTAAATTGAAAGAGTGCGTAACGACGTCTTACATTCCAGAAATAAATATTCCGTCAGCGGCAGCTCGAACTTTATTAGACTTTCTTATGCAACCCTTTACCCCGGAGATTTCAATTCAATATAAAGATATCCAACACGAATAATAAAATTACGTAATTGTAGCACCCGACTGGCGCAGCGGCGCTGAGGGAGAGGATACCTATTTTTTTTTTTTGGCAAGTCCGAGCACGTGTATAATTGGCATCAGTGCGACAATTATGAGTCGCATCCGCGATGATGATTTTATCATTCAACAAAAGCAGTAAGGCAATTCAAATTTTTATCGCTTTCTATATAAACATTTGTCTGGTTAAACAATTGCCCGCAGCAGGCAATTCAATTGTATCCTGATCCAAGGTCTCTTCGTCAATGACGCCAGTCGTATACTACGCATTTTGAGAATACTCTTCAAAAACGTCCGATCGCCAGATCAGCGGCGGTCGGGGCGCCTGAAAAAGCTACAGTACTCGTGAAGCAATTCAATTAACAATAGACGCTCCGTGCCGGCAACGCCGATAGGTTGATGACATTGGCTCATTGGAATTCAATATTTGTCGCATTTCGACTTTCCCTCCGTATCTGGAGTTCTTTTATTAAAAATAAAAATAAATAAAACAATGTAAATACACGTTCTTCTCATTTACACTGATGTTTCACTATTTTTCTTCCAGTGCGAGGCGCCCGACCCGGCAAAAATGTCCAACTATCAGAGAATGAGATCCGCGGACTGTGTCTAAAGTCACGGGAAATATTTTTATCACAGCCGATTCTCTTGGAATTGGAGGCACCTCTTAAAATTTGTGGTAAGTACTTCACTTGTTTTACATTTCCCTTTCAGCATAGAATAGAGCACTTAAAGGAAGTAAACTAAAAATGAAAAGAAAAGCTTTAATGGATTGCATAAGTCTGAGGGAGGTTGTTTCTTACCGGTTTATGTGGGTTGGTTATTGCTTTTCTTCCGGTATGCTTTACATTTGTTTTCCCTGAATGAATTCATGCCTACGTTTTATTTTTATGGAAACAAAAATAATTCTATCAGTTTGAATGAAAAATATTTTTCTGATTTAGTTTTACCTGAAAGAGCAAAAAAAATGCAAGGTGTGAGACAAAATGTACGGGGAGGAAATTGCAACGTGTAAATTGCTATAGTCTGCTCATAGCTAAACTGTGCAGTAATTTTGTTAACCGTAATTAAGCTGTGAGGCAATTACCCCCTACGGGTACACGACAATGAAGTGTCGCAGAAGGTTAATTTTAATCCGGCTTTAACAGCTCTCGTGGGAAAGATTGACCAAAGGATAAGGTTTCTGCAAAACGGAGTATTTTCCAGTATACCAATTTTTTCTTTCCTACGTTTTCGCAATTTTAAAAATAATAGTTTGCAGCAGAAGTGAAGAGTAGAATTAATTGATATCTTAATCTATATAAAGCCACCTTAAAAATTGTAGGTTTTGCTGATTTTGGGAAAAATAAATTCTTAATTATTTGGAGAAAACAAAGGGAAATAGTAAATATAAGTATAATAAATAAAAAGTTTATCAAAAACTTCCTCAAAGAATTATTTTTATGTTTCTTTCAAATAAATATTACAATTAAAGCTAGGGGAAAACATTTCATCTTTTCAATGATTGCCGTGATGCTTTGTGGTCGTATTTTTTGATTTATAAGCACATAAAAATTAAAACTGCGTAAGTTATTTTTTCAGTCGTAATAATTTCGAAAATATGAAAACAACGAAATATCGAATATAAAAACTTATTTAGTTTTGAAGGTCACTGATTTAAAATATGTTATTGGAAATTGTATTTTAAACAAACGCCATAATGTTTTATAAAATGTAAACAAAAAAAATATAACAATTGTTGCATTTTTTCCCATACCAATAATTTAATTTTTAAATTCTTTGCTATTTGCAAATAAAACAAACTTATGCAGTACGATTGCTTTCTTTGTTTTAGTGGCAATAAGAATTTAGAAAATTTCAAAAATAAAAAACATCCTTGCACTTTGGAGCATCTTAGCGGAAGTGGACGTCGACTTTGAATTTTATAAATCCTTGAGATTTAGCGGCAACTTATTCATATGTTGCCCTTAACTAAAAAAGTTGTAGAGCAATAAATTCTAAAATTAAAGCGAGTACCCGCCGAATGCTTGCCGAATTTAAGTCTTTAAGAATTAGAGAATTACTGACAAAGCAGATCGATCGGGCGCATTATTTTCATGAATGCCGGTAAATGGTATGATTCTGAAAAAGGTTAATACGTTGACCTAAATGACTTCTATAGACAGTTTATAGCTGAATTAAAATGATGAGCGTCAATGTGTTTAAAATCGTATACTTGAAATGGAAAAGGATTCGAAGAGTTGGTGAATTCTTCAAAGTAATCCTTGGCACGATTACTTTTTTGGCAACATTTTTAAGTTATATGATTTTTCTTTTGGGTCTTGCTGCGGAAGAATCTCACCGATGCGCACGTACAAAATAATCGACGAAAGATAGGTCGTGCTTGAGATGAGTACGACAGATAAAAATAGAAAGTAAATTAAATGCCACTGGCCAGATGATCTATATTTAGAATATTTTTTTTTATTCGTGAGCTTTTCGCTAATTAACAACACCTTCTGTTTCGGTGGAACAAGTAAACACATTAAAACAATTATATAGACGAGGGTTTCACGCTAATGGCCTTAACATTGACTGTCTTGTCTGAATATTTCCACCAGGGTTATGTCATCGATGTAATTTATGCGTTTGCTGCCACCCCTTGGTACGATAGTTGTGACGAAAAGGTGGAAGATAGATAGATATATATTTCAGCGTAATTTCGGTTGCGTGCTCAGAATACGAATCGTGACTCCCTCAGTAAGACAACAGAACGTTCATCGCTATCGTCAGTGGTTTTTATGGATTTCTAGATATTTTGGTGGAGCGTCTGCACGCCCCTTGGGAGCTCCTTCGATAAAACATTTCTAATTAAGGATATTTTCAAGGTTGTCGACGGATGGAGGGATTTCGCGGAATCATTCCCTAGACTGTTTTCTAACTCCAGCCCTTCCAGAGTAGTGGTGGTGGTGGTGGTGGTTTGACTTCGAAAATTTTATCTATTGACTATCGAACGTTATGCAAATGTGGAGTTGATTGATTGCTTCAAATGCCTCCTAACTGTCTAAGTAGATCTCGTGTCTTATTCTTCAAGAGGCCTTACTCATGCTCTTACTTTGCTGTGCTTCTACTGGCCAAACCTGTCTGGCGACTTATTTTGTTGTGGGCCTGCTGTTGGCATTAAAATCCAAAGTTCGTCGGAGCGACTCGAAGGAGATTGCTTTAGCATTCTTTTATGACGAATTAGTGAATCACTGGATTCCATAGTACTGTAAACAAGATCTTATCATCGAGACGTTTTTCTGTATTATGTCTATGTTGATTAATGTACAATGGTCGTACCGAATTTTTTTTTCAAATATTTCTTATACTTGCAACAAACAGTTCCTAATTTGCAGAGTTATGCACCGTAATCGTTAAGTGATAGTACACTTAGTGGAATTACCATTTTTTTATTTAGCGTTACTTAGATCTTACTATTTTCATTATTGATTAAATTGAAGTTAGCTAGGATATTAAAACGACATTAAGGTAGAATTTAAAGCACATAACGTTTAATTTTTACTTGAGTATTTATTTATTTATTTTTGTTTTTGTTTATTGCGGACGTAAACTCGAATAAAATTATTTCAATGAAAATGTTTTTAACTATTTATTTCGCGTAACCTTCAATCGGCTGTAACTCTTAAAATGTTTCAATTTTCGTTTTAAAATTTAATAATAAGAGTGAGTATACTAATTTATTTTAAAAACTATTTTTATTCTTGTGTGAGATCAAAATTTCCCAAGACATAAAATCTAGAGTATAACTTCACACGTTTCTTAGGTGCATATCATCTACGACGAAATTCCACTCTGTTTATGTCTCCCAATTCTTATGGTTAAAAAAATAAAAAAAAGAACTATTTTCAATTAACTGAGCTGTTATTTACGAACTTTGTCATTCTCATATTTTTTTTTTCATTTGCCTCGGCTGTAAATCAATTGCCGCCTCAAAACCGCTGAAGACTAGAATTAGTCAGCTTAATCTAGCTGCTAGTCCCTCAGCTCCCTCTTTTAAATCGCATGGTAGTTTTGTGATGTTTAAGTGTGGTGGATTTTCGTTCGGCGAGCTTTACAATTTGCAATTAATAATCATATGTTGTAGAGGTCATCCGTGTGGTGACTAAACACGTAGCTTAATGTGTGGGGAATAAAAATAACAAAAAAAAAAACCAAAATATGAGATCACTACTTTCACATACGCTATCTAGAAAGATGAAGGTCAAGTTTACTAATTCTCTGGAGGACTATTTACTTTTTTTCTGTTCGTATTAAACCATAGTGGTGGCTTCCATGTGAACGCGGGGTTGGAGGTGGGTAAGTTATTCTTTTTTTCCCACAGTGGCATTGTTAGCTCGCCTTTATTCCTTTCCACTTTCCCAAAGAGCTTTCAATCGACACGACACCTCTCTTAGAGTCTAACTCCCTCACCTTAACCGGCACCCGGTTTAAATCGATGTCATACAAAAAAGGTGGTCTTGAATTACACCAGGCGACACGTGCTTTCACTTTTGCGCTCGGAACGTAATTAAATAATTGTCGTGCTGGAAATGGGACTCTAGCGAAAGTGCTGGGCTTGGGCTATGACCAGTAGCTGCGTGCAAATTTGAATTGTTCGACTACTGCAGAATTCGTTACACGTGCCTGAAAGTGTCGCACTTATTCCGACCTTTAGTAGAAATATATAAACGCATTTATGTTGTGCTACTTTACTAAACAACAATTTTTTTTTTCTATTTAATTTCAGGTGACATACACGGACAGTATTATGATTTATTGCGTCTATTTGAATACGGCGGATTCCCACCGGAATCGAATTATTTATTTTTGGGCGATTACGTTGATCGCGGCAAGCAATCGCTAGAAACGATATGTTTACTATTGGCATACAAAATAAAATATTCAGAAAACTTTTTCTTACTTAGAGGGAATCATGAGTGCGCCAGCATTAACAGAATTTATGGGTAAGTAAAATGTCCTCTCAAAGACAAAACCAATTTAAATTTGATAGTCCATTTTTTTTAACGTTTTTTGGCCTGCTTTTTAAGACGCCGCCAGAATGATACATGGCCTCTAAATGAAAAAAAATATTTTTGCTAATTTTATATTAGTAATTTTCCGCGTGGATTCTCGATGAGATGTGGAAATTTTTGGGAGTTTTATTTTTAGAAATTGTCGCACTTGTATCTGGCTACTTATTGCATATAGGATAAATGGGAATGCTTACTGCATTTGATGTGCCTGTTTTTTTTTATTTTATTTATTGCTCAATATGTAGGTATTTTAAATTTCTCCTTGAAAAAAAAACAGGCTGGCATGGTTCACTTTCAAGTAGATGTTTATTTTGTATGCGACACCTTCTTGTTGGATACAGTTTATAGCTATTAAAAATTCTTTAGCTATAAAGCTGGAGAAAAGATAATCATCTGATGCAATACAATAAGCTGCACGAAATCAATTGCTGATGGCAAACATTTTAAAAGAAACCTGGCAACCATAATTTTGAAGATTAACCAAAAATTGCGATATAATTTGATAGATGTATGATACAACAGCTTCTAAAGATGTTTTGGTAATTTATGTTTTGTGTAAAGGACGATTTGTTGATTGATAACGTTCAAGGTAGTCCTTACTAAAATATCGTATCGAATTTTTCAATTATCGAATACTGAGCCAGCAATTGCTGATGTTGAATAAACAATTTTTGACTAATGAACTAACTACCAATTTTTTATTGTCAACGAACGTGGGACTGTAGCGAAAATCATATCAGCTATTGAGTTAGTTTATTTATCGAAGAAATATATCAAATAATTCTCACTTACACCTTAAACCTTTTAAATCAACTTTTGTTTTTTTTGGAAAACAATATTTCAATTAGATCTGAAATAAAAATAGAAATAATATGTCAGCATCCGAAATAAATTTGTGCTTCTTTGCAGCGATGAGGAAAATTAATTTGCACTTATTGCCACATGGTTTTCAATTGCTATGGCCCAAAATTATTAAATTGCATAACGAAATTGCTTACCACTTTGTCAGTGGGAGACGTGAATCGGCGCTCTTTTTTTGTGCATAGGTGTACAAGGCAACAAATGTTTTAATAACTACCACACTAAAAAAAAGTTAGCGTTATAGACTTGTTTCGTATGATACCATAATTAGGTCAGTATCTAGTCATATCTGCAAAATATCCTTACTTTGATTAATGCTCAGAACAGAGCATTGTCTGCTAACAGCTTAAATAAAATTTAATTTAAAAATTAGTACTCTGCCCTTGTTTCTTTAGCATAGAAACTTTGTCTTTTCTAAAATTATACACGTTTTCAACTTGTGGCAATTCTCTTTCTTCAAATTATCTTTGCGGGTTATGAAAATTGACTTAAAAAATTGCGCAAAACATGTCTTTTGCTTTTTTTGAGTACATGCGCCCAATTTCCAATTCTTCCACATGTATCACTGTGTACTTATCCAGGTGAGCGATTCAAGTGCGGTATTTCATTATACCGTTACGGAAAAGTGATTTAGGTAAGACACGATCTAATGACTGCTAAGCGTAAAGTCCGCGACTTTCATAAGGAGCGAATTACATTGAATAATTGCAATTGCGAGCATAATTCGTGTTACGTGGAAATCACGTATGCTTCAATTATTTTTATGCATTTACTTCCCAAAACAGAGCGTGCACTTGCTCTTGCAATTGTTTTGTAATTTGTCTTGTTGGTTCAGCAGCTCGTTAAAACGATGGTAGATTGAATGAAGTTTTTAAAAAGAATATGTAACTTTTTAATTTTTTCTGATGATCCAGGTTTTAAGTTATTATGATATGGAAATTAAAGTTGTTTTTAAATAATATCCCTTTATGAGGCAAAATTACTATGCTATTTTCTATTGAAAAAACCTATTGAACCGGATAAATCCAAAAGATTAATGTGTGCATAAGTCGAGGTAATTTGGTTTTGTTTTAGCGAAATAATAAACGTATAATTTTTAATTTACTGCAAAATTACCTGCTTATGAAATACACTAAAAATGCATTTTATTTTGTTACAGTTTCTACGACGAGTGTAAAAGACGTTACACCATTAAACTATGGAAAACATTCACAGACTGCTTTAACTGCTTGCCTGTTGCAGCTATTGGTAAGAAAACAGATTGTTAATCTTAGTTAATATTTCGAGTAAATCTTTTTAAATATTCTTTTTATTTATTTAATTTAAATAAATTCATCATTTGTTGTAACAGTTGATGAAAAAATTTTCTGCTGCCATGGTGGTCTAAGTCCAGATCTCACATCAATGGAACAAATTAGACGCATCATGAGGCCAACCGATGTACCAGATCAGGGACTTCTTTGTGATCTTTTGTGGTCAGACCCAGATAAAGATACAATGGGCTGGGGAGAGAATGATCGTGGCGTTAGTTTTACATTTGGAGCTGAGGTGAGTTATTTACTTTTTTAGTTTTTAAGTTAAATACAATAACCAAAAATGCTAAGTTTCAAGAAATGTGTCTAGGGTTTTAATTTTGGGGGGAAAAAAATTCAAACGATAAGTTATACTAGGCAATAAATAATAATAAAAATTGTTAAGAGATACATATTATAAAAATGTCCAAAAATGTCACCTTCAACTGAGCTTTCTTGTGCGCTCTGCTTCCGAATTTATTTGTTGTGATAAATAAGAGTTCATTAACGATTTTACAAGCGTTTTATATGCGTCGTCATTTTATTATGAAAAATGTTCATCATCGCAGCAAAAATATTTTCATGCGACAAGGAGACGATGAATGGCTGTTTAAAATTCATTTCCCACTCATAGGCGAGAGGAAGTTGTAAAAAATTTGCTTAATTGCCTTCGAGTGTTGCTTGGCCTACTCGTGCTAAGAATTGAAAAGACGAGATTGATCGATTAACTTGTGATTTATACCACATTTCCGCTAAAGTAAGAAAGTTGTTTAACACATTTTCATTTAGCCGATGAAGTAAAGTAGATAAGCGTTATCGTATCAAAATTGTTGATAGTTTGCGCAGTGATAGAATTTTTCCTTTGCTTATTGCATGCAGAAAGTTAGTTCTAGATGTGTATTATCTGCTAATTAGCTGGAAAGGTATTCAAGGGGACAAAACAATGATAAGAGAACACTGATAATTTTAGTGAAAGCAAAAAAAAAAATTTCTATTGTGTTACGAAAGAATCAAAGGAGCTGCAATTTAACATCGATTACTAGATTTTATTCAGCTATTGGGTGACATTGAAAATAAATACTTAAAAATCTTCTGCGGCTTAAAATTTCGAAACTGATATCATTTTATAACGACCATATAAGTATTATCAATTAATATCTAAATTAGAAATGGTACGAAATGAAATCATGTTAATGGTTAGCATGAGAAAAAATGATCAATGAATCAGCCATGATGACGTTCTCATTCAATTGTCCACTGCTTTTGTTATTGACTAGCAATTAAATTTATGATAATAAAAGAGAATGCTCAATTGGGCACATACGCTACCATAAAATGATTAATATTAGGTTAGGACGCAACAATTTAAGCCGTTGTAATTTGAGCGTGATTTCTTAAAAGTTTTTCATCGGAACCGCTGTTTCCGATCAGGAAACAACATACACAATAAAATACTTATTGCATATAACTTTGCCGATGCTGTTAGTGTTTTAGAACCCCTAAACTCATTTAAGAATTAATAATTATAAAACCTTTTGGAATGGTACTTTATAATCATTTTATTTATATATACATCGTTAAATGCGCTTTTTCCTGTGTTCTCGGTGAAAGTAGAGCGCTTATAGCAGTATAGTAGTATATAAAAAGTGTATAATTTGAATAAAAACAAATGCATACATTGTTGTCTGATTTGTTTATTATATCCACTTTTTGTATTCAGGAAGTTAAGACACTTTAAAATTGTCTCCAGCGCTTTTGGGAAAATTTTAACACTAAATAGAATAAATGTTCTTAAAAATTTCTTCCAGGTTGTTGGTAAATTTCTGCAGAAACATGACTTTGACCTGATATGTCGGGCTCATCAAGTAGTAGAAGATGGCTATGAATTCTTCGCAAAACGACAGTTGGTGACATTATTCTCAGCTCCAAATTACTGTGGTGAATTCGATAATGCCGGTAAAATAAAAAAAAAAAATATATACTACAACAAGTTATAGATATACTCAAAATTATTATTTTTCTTTTGTTTGATTCACCTTTCAGGTGCGATGATGTCCGTGGATGATACACTGATGTGCTCGTTCCAGATACTGAAACCAGCTGATAAACGTAGACTTCTTTATCCAAGCTTCGGTGGTCAGGGGAGGCCATTAACTCCTCCACGTGGCGCAAATAATAAAAGTAAAAAGAAATAAGTTTATTATTATTATTATTTTGAATTAACAATTAATAAGTATAAAGAATATGTAAGAAGAATACAAACATTTTTATGTAAGAAGAAACAAGTATAGAAGAAAGTGGAAATCATCAATATTTAGCTATAACGAAGAGTACACCATTTTACAGACAAACAAGCTAAGAATTCAGTAACAATAAAAAGCAACTGTTTAGTAAAACAAAAAAAAAAGTAAAAAATACCGAAAACTACTACAGGGGGAAATATGGACAAATTAAAATTTAAATTATAACAACTAAAACAAAAAAGAACGCGCAATTTTTACCGCGTCAGGGCAATTACACCTATTTGCCCCATTTTTAATTGGATTTTTGTCGTCCTTTCCGGAAAAGATACATGTACAGTGAAAGAAGTTTTGCATGTTTTTATATAATCATTAAGTGTATTACAACCACACAAACACACAAATAGAATGCGAACAGTTTAAGTGTATTTTTTGCTTTCTTTGCAAATAGATTACTTCATGATTAGTTAAACGAAAATAATAATAATGGTAAACGAATAAAAGAAAAGAAATTTGTCAGTAAAAGGGAATTTGCAATGTTTTAAAGAAACAGCGCCACGGCATTTTGTATTTAAAAGTGAGAAATAAGAACATGACCACCCCGACCACCTTTAAAGCCTGTTTTTTTTTTAAATCCATTTTTTTTTTGCTTTTGAAAATATTTAGAGAAAAGAAAAAAGCTGGGAAATTAAATTCAAACCATTTTTACTTGTTCTTTTTTCCTGTTTGATGTGTAATATGCTTTTGTTGTTCCTCTTTTTTTCACGTTGTTTTCTTTCTAGTTCCAATGATTTGACTTGCTTTTATTTATTTTCTTAATATAAATTTTTTTTTTTTTTTGGTACATATTTTTCACAATTATTTTTATCGCTATACTTTTATCGGTCCAATTTCCTTTCAAAATTATAAATTTTTCCGTTTGATGTTATCATAAATCAAGAAAACTGAGAATAGCTCATTTAGTATTAATAATTGTTTTTAGTGTAGCCGCCTTGGGTTTGAAATGTTAAAATGAAAAAAAGTAAATATTGTGGTATAAATTGAATGCTCTGCATGGCAGACCAATTAAACCAAAAACAATCAGTTTATCACTTTTGTACGCAATAACGCCAGGACAAATACCATCCATTTTGCAACAATAATATGAAAAGACAAACAAAATGAACATTTTGAATACTCAACAAATTAAAACGGCCAAAACAGGACAGTTTTTCTAGTAGCCATAATGCTTTTACAAAGAACGGTGTATACTACAAAAAAGAAAAAAAAATATAATGTTTAGCCTTATAGAGCTCTTCTCTCAGTCCAATTTGTTGGCTATTTTTGTTTTCATATAACAATTAAGAGGAATTTGTGAAGGTTTTAACCCGTTTCGCCTGATGATTTTCGGCAAGTTTTATGCATTAGGATTGAATATTTAACACTTCAGGTGGAAGTAGTTTTATATCCGGCTACGTCGCATTTAAAAATCTGGTGTAAAAATAATATTTAGGGCTTATCTAGAAAACAACACAATGCCAAGAGTTTTGGGGATTCAGTTGAAAACATTGATTTAAATAACTAATTAAAGTTTTAGTCGATAAATACTTGAAATAGATAATTACTTGAATTACGTGGATATTTTTAAATTAGTTACTAAATAAAATAAAGTTTCGCCTTATATTTTACAATTTTGTTGTAATTTTTTCTTATAGGAATTTTTTTTTTTTTTTTTATTTAGTTCATCCAAGTGTTTCCCTTTATTTTAGATTTTGTTTAAATCACGTTGTTCTAATGTGAGTTACAAAACTAAGAGTCATAATTTGAAAATCTCAGGAAAAACGGGTATGAAACGCTTATAAAATATAAATTGCTGTCGAAGAAAGAAAACATGATTGGAAAACGGCACTAAAAACCATGTTGTTTGTACATATTCTTCCTCTGACAAAAAATAATAATTTGTATAAACAAAAAGGAACAATAATTAAGGAATTCACAAGACAAAACAAAAGGAAATTAAACAAATTCAAAAGAATTATTACTTTAGCTTTGAAATTGCGAAAAATATATATATTTAAGTATAAAAAAAAAAAATTAGTGAGAACAATTTAATAAAAAATAAATGGCTGTAAAGAGATCTGTTAAAAAATTTTAAGAAAAATACGTAAAAGCAAACTTAGTTGTTAAATGCAGAAAATGTCCTCTATCCATAACAAAAAAGAAACACGCAGAGAAGCAACAATTAAATGCTTGTGTTTGTTTCATAATATTTATTTTTTGTTCATGGGAATTTTTGCAATTTTGAAGAGTATGTATTTTATTTTTCTCATTTTTGAACAAAATTTGTTTCTTTTTAGTAAAAAAAAAAGAAAACAATAACAAGCATAAAGTTTTGCAATATCCACATGTGTTGGTATTAACAAACGATGTTTAAAGATCTTTTTTTTTAATTTCGTTTTTTCTAATTAACGTCTTTTACTATTGTTTAAGAGCATATGTATATGTGTCCTCAATAATATTACTTTCTTCTAGTTATAACCAAGTGGAAGACAAAAAATTTATTATATACATGAGAAAACAACTGATTGAAAAGTTGACTTTTTTTTTTTACTTAGTAGATAAAGCTAAATGTGGTTTGTTCGCCTTCCCCTCCCCGTAACAAAACGTATATGGATTATGAAGAGAACGACATAAAATAGAATAAAATCCAATCGAAAATTAAACCTTGTTAACACGAGTTCCAATGTTTGTGGTGTTCCCTCCCTGCGAATTCTAATCAAATTCCTCGCTGGATGAACGATGATTTTTTTCTTTTTAATTTTGCACCAGTTTATGCCGTCCCAATGTTATGTTTCGCACAATTTATTTTGATAATATTGTAATAATTGCGTCGAAAAAATTATGCTGTTATTTCTAATTAAATTATTATGATTTTTCGATCTTGGTCTGTACGAAATTTCATTTAATGGATTTTTTATATCTGAATTATAATGCTAAATATATTTTAACTATGCTCAAAATTTTGCTATGTTCAAAATATCAATTGGATAAAATTCATATTGATGTGAATTCAACAAACAGCTATAGAAAATAAGAGCCAGAAAGATGATATCGGAATCTGTTCTGTAGCACCAGCCGTAAAAATTCCAATAACTGAATTGCATGTTATAATTTTTTTTTTGTTCTACGAACATTAAGATGCAATTTATCTTTTTAAAATAAAATAAGTAAATTGTTGGGTTTTTACGTTACGTCTAGAGCGGTTATTTTAATTAAATCCCTATGTTTTTTTTTTTTGTCGCGAGGTTATGTGTAATGTAAAAGGTTTCATGGTAAATTTTTACATATGTTTCAGCTATAAAGAGACGTGAGAATTCATTTAACATACCTTCAGAATAGGGTGCTATAGTGCTTTCCAAGAGAAAATGTTTAATTTAACAACAAAAGCACTGGTTAAAAGTATATCTGCCATCTTTACTATTTTTAAAAATTACTTTCATTAAAGTGAATGCACTCGCTTCTTATAGAATTCACTGATTGATTTCTCTTTTTACATATTGTCGCATGTTAGGGCTATTCAGCCAAAGTTGAATATTCGTTAATTGTGGGAATATACATTAAGCTGAATAACAAGAACTGAATTTTAGAATATAATCTTAGTTTTTAGTAGAAGTCAACTCTTTTGTGGTTTGTAAAAATAACCCATGAGTTTCGAAATGTTTTCAGAATATTTTAGATTTTATAAATATCGTGTATTTTGTCATCGTTAATTTTTTCTATCGCATAAATGTGGCAAAAAAAATGATAATCCGGACGAACGAAAACAGAAAGCAATACTACATGATAATAAATCAAGATGGACACATGGAGCTTGTTTAATAGTTAGAATGACCTAACATTTTGCATTAACATTTGATCATATGGATCGAATGGATCACAGCGAAATAGAAAACATTAAGAGCTAGTTTTACATTGAAAAGCGACTTCCTGCAAAGCATGGACAGTGGACAACAAATAAGAATTTCTCATTTTAATATTTTAAAAACCAATATTACCTGCTTAAAATAGCTGGCAACACACCTAGAAAATGGTAAATATTAAAGAAGAAACAAATAAGAACTAATTTAATTGAATAGAAAATTTAATGATAATGTAAAATTTTCAAAAGCACAACATTAACGATGAACTGATCATTTGAAGGACAATATGGAGGAGGAACAATCGACAATTGCAACTGCACTAAAAAAAGCTGCTGATATGGAAATGTCTTGAGAGATTTATTTGTAAAATCGATTCCTTCTTCTTTCAGGAAAGCAGTTCTGAAATTCCAACATCTCATCTCCAGGGACATGGAGATATCAGAGTTTGAGGCAACATCTGGTACAAAAAAGGAAGAATAAATGTGGAAAGGTTAACTTCTGAGAAGAGCTCAAATTAAAGAAAGAAAATTGAAAAGTTGTAAAGAAGCAATCTATATAAAAAAAGTTCGCTCCATTAAAATTGGTGGTGACAGACAGATGGTGACATTTTTTCTCCATCATGACTTCATCTTCCTGAAGAGCATTAATTCGAAACATCTTGCACGTACTTTGTTGATCATGGGTATTAATTTGATTTTTTTTTACGACGAACTGAAACTATTTGTCTCTTATGGCTGAATTACGTAGAAGGAAATGTTTTATACGAAAATTTGTACATAGTTACACCATTAGAGCTAACTTATTCTGATTCGTTTAGTCTTTAAAAATAGCACCTTTGACTTTTCATATCGGCATGTTTATTTATTTATTTATATTTGCTTAGAAAGTTTAAGGGACGTGGTTTCCAATGCGCTATAATTCAGCTATAAAAAGTTCTATCTATTAAAATAATTTGACTATAAGAATAAGCGCCATTTCTTGTTTAATTAAAGTTTTAAAAGCATTACGATATGCAACCTAGTGAATAAAACCTCGATGGCTTTTAAATATTTGATTCTATTTTTGCTAATTAATACGTTTCAGTGTGTGGAAAATAACTACACTTTAGAGACTTTAATATGAAAAACCTAAAAGTGATATACTTTTGACTGGCGCTTTATTTTTGTTTTTAAATTTCCAAAAATAAGGACGTTCTCTACAGAGATTACTTTATTCATTTGTTGTTTCATTATATAAAAATGTTTTTGAAAAGGAGTTTGAGTGAATGTAATAAATGTAAATAGTAATCATAATCAATGGTTTATTTGTAATTAATTAAAATAAAATGTAGAAATGAACGTTTCCCTTCAACACGTATCATTTAAAATTTCACTTTTAGAATTAGCTAGCATTAAAAATCCTTCAGTTGTTGCACAACACATGGCACATATTTCACAAAAACATTTACTAACAAAAAAATTATAATATCCTCTAGTAATTCCGTAGATTTATTTATTTTTTTCAAAACCTTAAAAAACAAAAAAAGCAAAAGGCGCAAATGATACAATTGGTTTTATTACTAAAAAAAAGTAACTTACAAAAAGATATTACTCTCCGAAAAGACAAAAGTAAAACGATAAGAAACGGCTTAAAGTATTTCACATGTTTGAACAGTGGTTTGATTAAACATCGCTTGTTTTGCCAACTTTTATCTATTAGAGAAAAATGTGTCGAACACACCATTCCATGATGCATTTATATGTTCCCTTTTTTTTATTTTGTTTACTTTTAATGGTTCATTCACTTTTGGTTTGTTCATGTTTTTTGTTCCCATTATTTCGTTTAATTTAATTTTTTTTTATGTAAGAAAACAAAAAAAAAAGGAGTTTTGTCCATATACTAAAAGAGTAAACTGAATTTAATTTCTCTAATTTTTCTAAAGTAACTGCAGTGTTACAATTAAATAGTTGATTTGAAAAAGAAGTTGACAAAAAAGAAATATTAGTTTATATAAAATAGTTATTTTTTTTTCATAGTGAGACATCATTCTAACGCATTTCTTTTTTCTTTTTTGATTTTATCTATGCAGACACATCCCGAAGGAACTGAAATATGGGCGGCGATAGCAAAGCCGATCGCGTCAAAAAGAAAAGAAAAAATTGTGTATTGCTCCTCCTTCTTCCAACTTGCAAGAGTTAAGCGATTTATTATTAACAAAGTAAAAGAAAAAGTAAAGAAAAAAAATAAAATAAAATAAAATAAATAAAAAAAAACCAAGTTAACAATTGAATTAAAAAGAGCGGAAGAGTAAAACTCAAACAGAATAGTTAATGTAAACGAACAGTCAGGACGACAACTATTGGAAGCATATTTACGATTATTCTTAATTACGATTATTCATAAAGTTTTTAGTAAATAATGAAATTGCTGAGAGAAGAAGGACACAAGAGACATCTTAATGTAATTTAAAGTCTTTGTAATTTAACCCACGACATGTGCAACGCCATCATAAACAATCGATCAAACCTTTTAATGTTTCTTCTATTTTTTATTTTTTTTTTTTTAATTATCTTTTTGTCGGTTCGAAGTGTGTTACAAATGAATTATCATTTATAATTTTATTCGATATTCTGTTCGTTATATTAATTCTCATTAAATCGACGCAAGCGAGCACAGATTCACTGTAACACTTTTTTTTTATATAATCGCCTTCCGATTCATGCGCTCAAGACATTCATCCACCCACTCGATCCATCCAGTCACATGTGCGACGTAGTTTCTTAGTTTTGTTCCTTATTTCGATATTTTTTTTATTACGTTGCCTGAGACGGTGTCATCATAACTTCTTTTTACTTCTTGTGTAAACACTGGAACTTTTCTGAGAGTAAGCAAGCGTAAGAGTAAAAAAAAAAAAACATTTTCATAATATATTGTGAAATAAAATTAGTTTTTTGTCAATAAAAGGAATTATCGAAAACAAAGTCGTTCGTGTCTTTTGTACGTCTCTACACATATATAAACTAAATTTATATATATATTTTTTTGTTATTCTGATGATTTAAAATCTTATCTTATTGACAATTATCATTTGCGCTAATATTATAAAATATTTACTAACGCCCTGTATGTCATAGCTTTGTAGTTGCTAATTAAAGCTTTTATTTTTTAAGAAATGCGTATGGGTGCTTCATCAATATTCACTGCATGCGTAGGGGGTCTTGGTTTAAATCATGCTTTTGTATCTAACTAACTTGATATTTGTCGATAGTACACTAATTGCCTTTTAATCATAAAATCAGCCATAGAATGAATTGCTTAAATTGTGTATACTTAAGGTAGAAAACTAAGCTTTTAAAAATGGGACTTCTTTTTCCTACAATTAATTTTTATTTGAAGGGTGTTTTTTTACTGTGTAATTTACTGCGTCAATACGTTTTCATTGATAGTTTAAAATTATGTAAAATTTAAAGAACGTGGGAAATCGCTTAGTATCGATTCTCTTGTAGCTGAATTTAATGCAAAAGTGGTAGGAGTTATTACATGCAATTCAGCTATAAGAAGCAAGCACGAATCGTTTTGGTTTTACAAAGAATCCAATTCCCTACAGCTGAATATGTTCTGATAGTAATTTCCTTTGGAGATATTATCTGCACTATTACTAATTGTAGTATTTATCAGTGAAGACGATTTCTAACAGCTGAATTGAGAATACAATTTTTTTTTTTATAAAATTCGCAAGACTTAACTGGAAGTAGTTCCCTGGTTTTTGCATAATAATTGTAAAATATTTCGTCTTTCTAGTATCCTTTAAACCATTCACATTCGCATCGTTCTTTTTAAAAATATATCTAATTGAGCTATAAAAAAAAACATAATTCCATCAAAGTTTTTTTCGATATTGAATTTCTTAGTAAAATTATCAACCAGTTGAGATAACAACTAAAAATGATGTAATTTGGTTAGATGATACTTTTAAAGTCAAAACACATTTTCTCAGTTAAATTTATTTATATTCTATTAAAATATTGTGTTTTGTTTAGAACATTAAAAATCATTCCTGAGTATTTTTTCAGAAAAACAGTTTTGTGACAAAAAAAACCAGCTATTTGGAAAGTGGAAACTGAAACAAGGTGTAGAACAAAGGTAAGTAAAAGAGGTCAGAAAGAATTATAATTCAAATGGTTGGGTCTAGTTATGTAGAATGTTTTGGATTTGAATAATCCAAATAAACTAAAATTTTCGTATTGCTCTCTTTTAGCAAATAAACTTTTTTTTGTATTAAAAATTCATAAAGATCCAGATTTTTTCTATTTCTAAAATTTGATTCGATTAGAATGCATTTAATAGATAATAAATATTTAATAACAATAAGAAAACAAAATGTATATGTCCTATTTAAGCAAACATTAAAAATAATTATCAGAAAATATCCATAACGCCGTGTGTTCACAACAAGGATGTGCCTCACACCGCGCCGAGATTTACAGCACCATTTCACTTGTAACTGCAACAGTCCTCATAGAAAACTGAGGGAATCCTTCGAGTTCAGCGCGAAAAGAATGTACGGCTTGATTTTTTCAGCTCGGTGTGACGCCTAGCAGTGCGGCACCTCGCGCACTCGTAACGCCGTTGGGTACGCTGAGGCTGAGAAAGCATGTAACATTTTTTATTTTCGCCTCTGCATGAATCGCGGCGCAGCGCATCCTTGTTGCGCACACGCCCCAAGGGAACAGGAAGAAAATGTTAACTTTCATTAGAATCAAACAAAAATGTGTACATGGAAATTGTTAGGGTCTCTGATTTCAAATTGATAAATTTTAGAAACTCAATACATTTTAAAAGCTATACTGCTTTAGAAAAAAATGTTTTGAGTTGATTTCGTGCGTTAACTGAAATGTTTCCTTAGTTTAGCTTTTTAAGAGCTCATGTTTTTAACGCCTTAAATTGAACTCTTTGGAAATATTATTTTTCATTTGATCTACGGACAAGGACAATTATTTTTCTTGCTAGTAGAGTTGATTTTAAAACTTTTCTAATTAAATTCAATTTAGTAAATCATATTTCGTTAGTCTTCCAAAAATTCGAGAGCGCCTCGACCGATTTGGTTGATTGCTTTTTTGTTCTTCGTCACAGTACGAGGGCGGAAAACTCCAAAGGAAAAGACGAACCAGATAACTAGACCCAACCATTTGGTACGGATGAGGGCTAACTGTGCATTTTTAAAGGCGAGACAAAGTGTTTGAGCATGTGCGCTGCTCTGGGTGGTGAAACATGTTTGTTTTTGTCTTTCTCTCAGACGTGAGCTACTTTTAGAAAAATTTGCAAGGACTCTGAAGAAAACGTTGTGTCACACATATGTAACGGTTTGTAGCGAACGAGTTAAGAAAACATTTTGAAAGTTAAAATTCGTTTTTCACAAGATCTGCTACTCAGCGTGCAGGTAAGTAATAAAGGCGATAGGTGAGTTTAAAACGACTTGCAAGAAATGATGTTGATTGAAACTTAAAATTGCTCTAAGCTGGGCTGAATTGTGTTCAATGAAGCTGCTCCAAAGTGATCCAGATTACTTTACAGCAAGATTTTCTGCTCCATCTTTTTAGCCAGATCAGTTTGGAGCAATACAAAAAGTGATGAGTGAATTGAGTAGAGAGGTGAGTATCACAAGGGAGAAAGTTTACCTGTAAACATCCAGTGGCGCTGTGGTTGAAGTAGAGTTCGCCAAAAACCTGGTGGAATTACAAAATGATCAGATAATACCCTCATTTAGCATTTAACATCTTAGAAACTGAAACTGAAAGTGGCGCTCCTTTTTGGACTGCTTTGCTCTGACAGCTTCTCTAAGCTGAGCTGCTTCGCTCTGCTTTGCTCTACTTTCATGGCCATTAAACCGACCTATTTATTCCATAAAGAAACAACAGAACAAAACTATTATTACAACTTTTTTTAGTTCAGCAATTCAATTATTCACATATTTCCTGTTTAAATTCAGATTGAGCTCATTAAATTACAACCGTCGTTTTATTCAAATATCTACCTATTCCCTCGTATAGATTCTGATTGTACAGTGGTTGCTATGGATACCAAGAAGAAGGCGTAAAGGTAAACAAACAACTTTCAAATTTCTTCGATAAGCGGAAAGGGCTTTGGAAAACTCACGAAATTTCCGTTAAAAAAGCATGGACAAGTCGAAATTCTATCCACAACATTTAAGTAAATGTTATTGCCAGAAGTCGTGCGTTTGTGAACCAGTTGAAAAGCCGGAGGGCACGCATCCAAAGTTTGTAAAACTTCGCAGTGAGTCAGGATTTATTAAGCCAAAGAGCGAACGCATCCCGTTCTCAGGCCCCAATTCAAGGTGCACCAGCAGGATTAGTGTTAGGAGCAGTACGCACCAATCAGTCCCGACTCCGAGTTTTGAGTTCGAGAGGAAGAGCAACACCTCCTCTGACTTGACGATGACTAGCAAAAGGATTAATTACGAGCGAGCAAAGCAGGCGCTCGCTGAACCTTCCGTGGCCCACAGCATCCACAGTACTCACAGTACAAACACCAGGGACTGGAATGTGTTCAGCCGCCACAGCAGTCCCCATTTACTCTGCGCAAACATTGAGGAGGACCGAATAAAGAGCTTAAACGATTTCCGGCTTCGGAACGCTCAGGACTGTTTCAGCGTTTTAAGTCGACACTCCATCAACCAGCGGCTGGGAAAGTACACGAAACCTCCCGAGGAGCATATTTGTGAGTTTGTCTACCGATTAAACTCCCGGGGGCTCCTGACTCCGGCAAACACCGCTGAAGACGGACGGTTGGTTTGTGCGGTGTGCCAAAAGACGGAGGAGCCCCCGACCACAATGGGTGTTGTACCGATGAATGAAACTGATAAACCCCATAAAGTTATTTTACAAATTTCGGGTGATGCTCCAGGCGTAGAGAAGGTGGCCCAAACATGGACTCCTGCTAGAAAAAATGTTCCTGCAAATAGTCTCGCGCTGAGATATCAGCGCCTAACATAAGTTTCTAATATAAGGTGAGGCTATTTAAATGTTATTATTGTTTTATATTAAATATGTAATATTATGCCACTGCAATTGTATTTACCCATTTTTGATATTAAATGTTTTTTAAAAACAATTTTATTACGGGTGGATTTTATTACCCTGAAAGCCTCACTTTTCTGTTACAGCCTTTATCTTTCGGATACCTATGTTTTTTTTCGATTCCCTAAAATAATTTAAACATATACTCTTAATTTACTCTCTAAACTTGACTTTAATTCTATTGGAATCATTGGAATGTGTGCATCCCACAAACTTTCCATGTTCTTTGGGCTTTAAAAAAAAAAGCTTAGAATCAAATTTTGAAAATACAAATACTAAAATTATACAATTTTAATTAACCCTTTGCTTTATGAATTGAGCGACAATTGTGTGTGGCACTCTCGATGAAAACTTTTCTCCAAACTAGTGGACATTAATAGTACTGCATTCACTATTTAATGAAACCAGAGAATTTTTATATTGGAAATGTAACAAAACAATAAGAAAAACATTATCGTTTAAAAGCAATCATGTGTTTGATACAAGCTTCTTACTTTTGGTCAGAATAAAACATCACCTGTGTCTGATACGAGGTTCTTATTTTAGGCACAGAAAGTATATCACGTCTCCCACACGTTATTTTAAGGGAAAGTTTTAATATGTTTTTGTACAATTTATTTAAAATTAAACGAAGCAGTTAGTCCATTAAAATTGTTTATTTTTGGTAATTTATAAAATAAACTCCTCAATTCAGCTTAAGCATTCCATTTGCTGAATTATGCAGGATAAATTTGTGAGATCATTAATTTTACAAAGGCTACTAGATTTTGACTCATTTGAAAGTTACTGAATGTTATCTACCTCGTTTTTTTTTTTTTAATTTTAATTTAAGACCCTCCACTTCTTATAGATTTTCCTGTAATCTATAAGTAGAGAATTATTTGCTCTCTCCAGCATATAGGTCCATTTCCTAGAATAGCAACATATCCTGAACACGATGTCCTATCATCTGAGTTACTCGCCCAATCCGCATCCGTGTGACATTTCAGAAATCCATCGGTTTTTTCATACACAATTCTATAGTGTGATGTACTTTTCAAGTATCGCAAAATCCTGTTTGCAGCTAGCCAACTTAACATGTTGAGAGTAAAACTTATGCCCGGTCTTGTGATGTTGGCTACATATAACAATCCTCCGATAAGCTTTTGAATGGCTTTTCTTTCATTTCTTCGACTTCTTCGTGCATTTTTATTTTGTCCAAAACTTCGTAATGTTACAATTTTAATCCATAGGAGTACTAGCAGGTTTTGCCTTTATTATACCAAATCGTTTCAACAGTTTTTCAGTATAATCCTTCTGATTAATTTAAATTTTTCCAGTTGGATCTTCTGATCCACTCGTTCAACAAATTTAACGTTACGTCTTTTGATGATATTTTTCGTTTTTTCATCTCAATTACCCACATTTACAGAAATTCATATGTGTACCAAATTTAAACTTAATCGGTTCAGTAGATTGAGAGCAAATTGGCCGTAACAGACGGACACACGAGTGATCCTATAAGGGTTCTGTTTTTTTATTTGGACGTATGGAACTTTAAAAATTAACCTACTTCAGTAAGTCTTGAAGAATTTTTTTAAATGTTTGAAATCAGCGGAAAAATCCCTGTAGTTTTTGCGCAACATCAAAGATTTAGTAAAATGTTTCCTTGTAACCGGATAATTGTAAATTTTAAATTATTTCATACGGTTTAGGTTTAGGCTTACGTTTTTCCAACCGTTTACTTCCGCGCCTTTTATTTGCGGGAATTCTGAAAAAAAACTTTTAAACATTTTCTCGCAAACAATAGTACATCATGCTTGCATAAAATATAAAAAATTATTTGTAAGCTTTGTTCAACAACAAAAGATAAACTTACAGTGGTGTCTTCAACTCTTTCATTTTTTCGTTTCGTTTCGTTTCTTTTCTTGGCGCACCATCGTACAGAGGAGTTCAAGGGTAAAACATCATCGCTGAATTGTCTGTAAATTATACAACAAAGGTTAAGTCCAGCGGGTAGAGCGAGTGACGAATGATTTCGGTTCAAGAAATCACGAGAAACGGTGGAATAGTAGAAAAATTTCGAAATCCTCCCCCGTTGCACCGCCGATCGCTTGTGATGTCCATGCTAAATAACTAAAAAAGGTGCATTCGATTTTGCGCACTGTTGCAAAAGATCATTATGATGGAGCAGTGGCTCGATCGGGTGTATGTAAGCAAATAGAGGCAAACGAGGCAGGCTAAGCTTTATCTCTCCACAAAACTAAAAGAGATTTTTTTTTTATGGTGCGATCGAGGTGAAGTATAAAAACCGTAGATTAAGTAACCCTGGGCTCACTCCGAGTACAGATTTAATTCAGAAAAGTTCGACGCGCGAACTGTCGCTCTGTCTCGATCATAGAGTCGTTAAACCGCCACTTTAAAATCGATCGTAATTAGCACGCTTTTGATCGATTACCCGTGCGTCTTGTGTGATCCCAACTAATTTCTGTTAAAATCTTGTGACATTAGTTTTGTGACCGATATTTGTGGTGATCAAAATGAATTACTTAACCCAAATCGGAATTCTGGCCATATTCGTGCTGCAAGTCTTCGCCGGTGGCAAAGATTTACGTATGTCGAAAAATTGTCTCTATAATTTTCTTCTCACTTATGTTTTTAACCATCCATTTAAGTGTTAAGGCATAGTTATTAACGTGTTTGCCAATTAAATGATTCTTTCATCGCCGCGTGGACGATTGCGCAAGAGTAAATGGCCGTTTTGTTTCTGTTTTGGCACAGTGCCCCTGTACAACTGAGGAACTTGCATGGGTATCAAAGTTAATCAAAGATTTTATCGAGTGGGCAAGTCTTTGGCATGGCTTACTATATGTAAACTGTATGGGGATAAACTGCTTTTTTATTTTATTAGAGGCAACGTTTCGACATTTCTCTTGCTTTTATGGGCATTCCAGACAAAAACAAAAAATACACTGGAATTTGTTGAATATTCGAAATGCTTCAGTGGATATTACATCTACTTTCTTTCCAGTGTAGCGAGTACTTTCGTGCAGAAAAAGGAAATTTTTATGTTGTGTTACACAACTTTGAAGGGGACCTTGAATGCTTTCATTTAGTTTTATTTAAAATGATTCTCGTAAAGTACGAGTATAGTGCTTTATTTCGCAGTTTGAATTGCCTAATTTAAATTATGCAATATTCAAAATATTTTACTCTGTTTGCAGTTTGAAAACCTTTCTAAAACGTTATTTTGAATGTCTATATATTCGCTGTTAATTCATTTCAGGAAATATTTAAACTTCAAGGGATCTCTGCACAATTTTAGAACTATAGAAAATAAAATTTTAATAGAGTAATCTTAGGGTTAATTAGTCTGTTGCTTATTGTTACGATTTAGTGAAGGTAGTAGGTAGGCTATTTTGTTTTGATAACAATTTAAATTCAAGCATTTATTTCTTACTAATAATAAATCTGAAAATTGAAGAAGACTATGTATTATCTGGCTTAAGCTAGGCATAGATCGGCTTAGGCTAAATTTAGTTTAGTTTCATCTGTGCTTAGTTCAATAATCTAAGCAACATTACAATTCCCGCCTAAACTTTCGCCTAGGTAAATTAATTTTTTCAACTACACAAATTATTTGAACTCTTAAGTAAAAACTGGATTCTCTATTTTAAATCTTCTTAACTCACTTTATTAGAAAATATTTCCTTAATTTTGTAAATAAGTGTAAATTTTAAATTTAAGTAAATAAGTTTAAATTATACTTTTTAAATCAAGAACGTACTTCCACTAAAATAAACAAGAATCTGTTTTCAGAAAATGGTAAAATCTAAAACGAGTCTCCCGCCCTTAGAGTTTTTCTCTTGATAAATCGAAATTGATATCGTGACATTATCGTCAAAGGTATATTTTTTTTAATTATTTGTGTTGTTTTAACAATATGTCTACATCTATAATTCAACTCAACCAGTTTGTAAGGCCCTGATCTCTACCAGTTCCTTTTCTTCTTGACTCGTGTAGACCTTAAAGACCTCACTGAGTTTATGTGATATAACGACACACAAAATATTTTATCAATTCCATCAATCTTTCCGCATTAAAAAACATCCGCATGTTATTAGTTCACACCGTTCAGGTGAGCAACCTGCATTTGCCGGAATTACCTGTCAATCAATTTGTAAATTACATAAACGTTTAATAAAAAAAAAGCAAAAAGGCCTCCCAGCAAATGTTTGGGAGCTTTCTTCGATTAGAGCCAATTATTGCCCAAACAGGTGAAAGTGCGAAAATCGATAGTAAAAGTACAAAGACCTCTTCTTCCCAGGTGAGGTCGTAAGGCATGATCTTTCTAGTGTTCCAAAAAACAGGGGAGTCGAATCATTAATACAAACAAAAATATGCGATCGATTACCTAACCCAGGCTCTTGCAGCATTCGACAAGCTGACTTCAAAGATCATCAGGGTCAAGATCGATCACCAATCAGTTTTTTTTTTTGATATTGATCTTATTTCTCCTTCTGCTTGATTTTTGAATATTTCACTCGATATTTCCCAATGTCAGGTACCTATGTTTTAAGTTAGTTATTATATTCAGGTGAAATTAGTTTTATTTTACAATAAAGTCCAGCTTAAGCTATGTTTACGCTAATCTGAAACCAACTTTAGCAAAACTTAACCAAAGCTTGTGCTACATAAGTCTGATTTTTTCTTAAGCTAAGTTTGAGTCGCACTTTAATAGGTAACAGAAATGTCTACCACTTTACCGAGTTAAACTTGGCTTTTCCTAAAAGGATGCTGAATTTTTCAGGAACTAATTCCCATAATTCGAGAGAATTAATAAGAAATCAAGTTCTAATAAATTTTAACAGGTCTTCGAGTTCAAAAGGTTGAGTAAACAAAAATTCAAAAATAAACTTTAGTTAGAATAGAAACATTTAGAGATAAATAGATGTTTTACTTTATTAAATTACAATATTTAATTTCTGATAACATAATTTTCTTATTTTTAAATTTAAAAGCTGCTGAATTTGAGAGATGTAAAAGAGACGAGAATTTTGATAAGTGTCTTGTGGAGGCTGTCAACAAAGCTTTAGTAATACTTAAAGATGGTAAGTGTAAAACTAGTTTGCTAAAAGGCTTGATATATTAAACTTGTAACTTGGTTACTTAATCATACTTAGAAAATGCCTTCTATACGATCATTTGTATACATCGTTTATATAGTCTTTAAGTAAAATAAAGGAGTTAGCTTAAAAAAAAAACAAATAAATTACGCTTTCTTAGTTATTCAAATTATGAACTGCAGGCATCAGTTTTAAACGTGCTCAGCATTAAGAACATCTTGAATTATTCAAGAATGCGTAAGATTTTATTTGTACACTTGCCAATCAGAGATTTAAAAATTTCAATCGGCGTAACGTAGCATTTGTTTGGAATTACAAAAAGGAAATATAGGAAAATTTATTCAAGGTTGTGCAATATGTTTTCTAATAATAGAAGAATAAAGACAAAAGTTGATATATATTACTTTTGATTTTTTCATAATTTCAGGTTATCCTTCCTTCGATATTCCGCCGTTGGAGCCTCTTCGAGTTCCAACACTTGTTGTAGAAAGTGGAAGAAACGCTCCGGTCACATTGAAGCAGGTCTTCAAAAACGTGACCGTTTACGACATGATTAAGACTAGTAAAGTTACGGAATATAGGTAAAATTTAGAGTTGTAAATTTCATTACCTATTTAAATTCAAATTTCGATAGGTACCTAATTTAGATTTCATTTTTAAATTATTTTTGCGTTTTGCTTTAATGATAAAATTTTTGTTTTTAATTTTAATACAATTTGTTTGTATCTCAGAACGAAGCTGGACAAAAATCTCATCGTATGTGATAGTTTTACCGATCGAGTCGAACTAGTTGCTGATTATGAAATGACTGGTCACATATTGCTTTTCCCAATTACGGGGCGCGGTAGGGCGAATTTGACTATAATCAATTTAAAAATAGAGCACCACTTAATCGGTGAGCCGATTGAAAAGGATGGAGAAATTTACAACATCCTAAAAGAGTACAAGGTCAATCTGAAGCCGAAGAGGGTCTATATGCACTTTGATAACCTTTTCGGAGATAAAGTTCTATCGGACAGCTTAAATCGAATTATTAACGAAAATTGGGAGTTGGTATTTAATGAAATGAAGCCGGGATACGCCAAGGACTTTGGTTTGGTGTTCAAGGATATCACGAATAAGCTGTTCGAACACATACCAATGGATAAAATATTTTTAAGATAAAATGGTTATTTTACTTTTAATTAGGATTAAGACACCGTGGCGTAGAGTTCTCGTGGTTAGCTGAATTTATACGTTTTAGGTATTGAGCGAGTAAATATTTTTAGTTGAATGTGCTGTTTGTCAACGCCAAAAATATTATTTAATTGAATTGAATTCTTTTTATAAATTGTGTTTTTACTTGAAACCCTACATATATTCCTTTTTCCATTAACCTAGGCTTCTTTAAGATTTTAAAATTTTATAAAATTGCTTAAATTACATTTTTTTTTACACAGTTTACGAAAACACGGCAATATTAATTTACTATGGTTGTACTTGCGAAGGTCTTTTTGAAGCTAGAGTGATTACCTGAGGCATACAATGGATTTAACAATCGTCGACAGGTCAAGGCGAATAAGTAGACCCAGAAACAATGGCCCGTTTAGTGTAGATTACGAGATTATTTTCGGTGGTAGCATCTCTTAAGTCTTAAATTAGTTGATTAGCGCTAATCGCGGAACATGAAAATTTTAGGTAAAATTTTTCAGTATCACAAAAGAAACAAGAATCGCTCGCAGAAATAATTTGTGTTTAAAGGCTATTTCTTTTTACTACAGATATAATTGCCAATTAATTTTCCGCTGAAGGTTTTAGTGATTTCGGTAAATTACATCGTAAATTTTTATCAATAATTTTATAGGATGTTTTTTAAATGAAAGGGATAAAATAGAAATACAATTCAGAGAATGTTTAGAGCCTCAAACTATGATCTATTAAATAAAATCAATTAATTTAGTAGTAATTAAAATTGATCAAAGTTAAATGATTTACTAATTAAAACGAATGTGAGGTACAAATTACTTTTTCTGAATAAACGAACAAAGTTTAGTACTTTGGCTGTTTCGATGCCAATTGAGGTAAACAGATTAATTATTAATTAAGCATTTACTTTTTAAGTAGGAAACTAACGAGTATGGCAAATAAAATCGTTTAAGATGTTTCCAGCTTACATTTAGATTCAATATCAAGCTTTAGGTTGTCTACAAATTTACATATAGAGAAGTGGTATGTTAAGAGTTATAACAGCTTAAAATATTAGCAAATAACCACGACTCATTAAGGCATCTAAGTTCTATGCATATGTAGGTATATCTAACATTTTGAGTACCATAATAATTTGGAAATTAAACACGACAAGGTTAACATGTTGGGTGTACATAGAGAGTTGTCCTATAGTGTGGTTTGTACCCAGGGTGGTATATGTATACGCAACAGGACAAGAAAGATTTTTAAGAATCGAAATATCGAATATTAGCGCTCTTACTCTCAAATTGATTGCCGCAAGTTTATCAGTGAGTTTCTAAATTGAAATGAAAGAGCACTGGTTAAAGTGAATGAGTGATATGCGATTATATTCACAGTAACGCCGGCAGATGGAAAAGAATTTGAATTCGAGTGCGGTCAGATGCCGCGAACTACAAGTAAGTAATGTGTTAAACTTTTTAATCCTGTTTTGTTTTTTAAATGCAAAGTGATGGAAACAGCTAAGTAAGTTTTAAAAAATGCAATTGTTTTATAGGGAATTTTCTGGTACTTTCTAAAGGTCATACTTCCCCATAGGACCTTGGATGTAGTTGGAAAGAAAAATAGCACTGGACCCTTGAGCTGAAGAAAATTCTTAAAAGGCTTCATATGTGACGATCGATTTAAGGAGTTCGTTTTTTCTTATTATTGCAAAGTATTTATAATAATACAAAAAAAAACTAATTAACTAAATAAAATTAATCTATTTATGACTAGATCGGGTGGCGTGGAGAGGGAGGGTTAGGTTGGGTATAGCATAGGCCAAGCTTAAGGGAGCTTTTGGTAAGATGGAAGTTGAAGGCGGCAGAGTTGTTGATAATTCACAGCATTTTGGTAAAGGGTCCGAAGTGACCACAGTTAGTACGATAACTTTCAAGGCGAAAGGTAGGGAAAGATCTAACGTTACGGGGGTTAGTGTTAAGGGCAATTGTTGAAACCGCAAATGTTTTGTGTAAATTAAAAGACTTGTGATGATGAATATCACGAAAAAGGGATATTCGGTTAAGTAAATGGTAACCCGATCAACGCCGACGGCAGGTAAGTTAGTAATGTATAAAAAATTCAATTTGACCGAATGTTTAGTTTTATTTTATAGTCAGTTGGGAAAAATAATATTTCTAGAAAAATACGTTAAACTCCTGATCTGCGATGAATTTTGAAATCAAATTTTAACAGTTTATACTTGAAGGTTCGTTCTTTAATAGGCAATGGTTTTTTCCCAAAAATTTCAAACAGTTGTAGAATGAAACTCTTTAAACCTGAAATTTAAAAGAAGTTAATTTTAGATGTTTTAATTAATGCACCTGTAAGTATGCAAATAATTGTTTTTAAACAAATAATGAAAATTACACGAAATCACCAAGAACAACAAATTCCAAATTATAAAGGCTTTGACGAAAATTTAGAATTTTTAAAAAATATTTTTAATATTTCTGTACTACAAAATAAAACAAAAATCGGAATTTCCGGTAGTACTTTTCCAGCACTGCACCAAGTTCTGTAATTTAACAGAAATTCGGTGCACAGCTGACGGTCGCGCTGCTAAACACCATCACTTTACAGCTGCCCGCTCTCCGCGATTACCTAACTCAGTTAGTAAACAAACGCTTGAATAATAGCAACAATCTGCACTCTCACTTCCCCTCCGAGATCCAATTCCAGCCTAGTTATCTCGTTCTTCCTAATGCAATTTACGATAGAGCCATCACCCTCTGAAAGTACCGTACTTTTCGAAGTCGCACTGCAGAGAGGAAAATAAAATTTCGTTCTCCCACCGTTCCACATGAAAATCAAAACATTGGGCGGGTAAAAGAGAAGGTGAATGTTTGAGAGAGGGTGACGGAGTGCTTGGGGCAGGGTGTTTTTTTCGGTGCTGGAGAAGAACGAATGGCTTCCACACCGAGGGGAGGGTTAAGGTGTTCCGAAAAGGAGGAAATCGGTCCACTCACCGTGTGGCTCTCTTGCATTTCGCGCGTATGTCCAGTTCGTGGTTGACGGATCTTCAGTTGTTTTTTTGTTTACTGCCGTCGTTCTCAGCAATTTTCCGGTGTGTTTCTAGCGAATTCAGATAAAGTGCGAATTTTGTATTGAATCAGGAATTCAATAGTTTCCGTTTTGATCTGTTTTTCAGCCGGAAAAGTCCTCGCAAGGAAGTGCGTTCCCGCAAATGACTGGGCAGAAAACAAACACACCTGGAACCACTGAGGTTTCATCGTGTTCGTACATGTGAGCGGTACACGGTGGTGTTGGTGCGCAAATATTATGTTTTTATTTTACGATTTCGGCGACAATTTCACGCCAAATTACCCTTAAAAGAGGGTTTAATTTAAGTTAATTGCAACTCCGGAAGGAATGCGACCACTCTGGAGCCCTGCCTGAGGACGGGGTGATCTTCATAAAGTTGCAAATCTAATAACAGCTGGTGGTGTGTTGGTGCAGAGGCGACCCAAGTGTGTGTGTGTGTGAGTGTGTAAAAATCAATTCGTGGGGCGTTTGACAGTTCTGAAGCAGTCAGCGCCGTCTGAGGCTGAAAAGAAGTCTTTCGTCGCGAAAAATTGCACCTTTCGCTAAATTCCTGAGCATTTTGTTCGATTAAGTGGTAAATAATCCATTCCAATTGGGCTTTTACGTAACTACCGTGTTTATCCAATGGGAAATTTATTAGAAAATCGACGAATTGCGTGCAAAAATCCGCGTCTTATACCTGCTCAGATCGCTGCTTCTTCCTTCGATTAATAGAAAAAAAGAAAAGAAAAGGTGCCCGAGTTGATCGTGCACCGCTACAGAAATAAAAATATATTTTTAATTCGATTGATTCTGTGCGAATTTGTGGCTATTTGGGGGGCGTGAAAGGAGCAATAAAGATCCAGCTAGCCATCACCTTCAGTGTCCAGTTTGTGTGCGGTGCGTGCGGTGTGTTTTCAATTTTCTTCTGTTCTTAGTCGCAATCGGAGGCGTCGTAGTAAAAGCAACAATGTTCAACTTTATGAAGAAAGGGGTGGGCGTCAGCGAGCGGGACCGCGAAAAGTCCGATCGTGACGACAAGGAGAAACGGAAACGCGAAAAGAAGCTGAGAAAGGACAGCAAACAAGGAGTTTCGGGGAGCATGAGCACTGAGGAACTTCTTCGGCTAGACGAGGTATGACCACCTTTTTTTGGCGATTTTATTTTTAGACCAACGACCGACATGGCGAGACGACCGGGGAAACTCCTCTGCTTCGTCCACAACGTTTGAAGACGCAAAAAAAAAAAAAAACAAAAAAAAATGTAAACACATGTCCTGCCCGCTTGGCTGCAGTTGCGTGGAAATACACAGCCGTTTTGCTCCTTTTCTTTGGCGGTTTGGAAATCGTAAAATCAATTGCCATTTCCCTCCTGATGGGGGTGTTTCCGTGGAACAAATGAAGCCGGCTCCGGACGAGCTGCAGATACCCAATTATGGGGCTACGCGATTAGGGGAGTCTTTCTAGTCAAAGGGCACTGTGGGGCATGTACCCTGCAGCGAATAGTGACCTCGTTGAACGGATGGGGTCCTGTTCAGATATTAAAAAAATTCTATTCTAAGTTTTTGTATGTCAATGGGCTTTTTCAGCGAACTAAAAGTTGGACTTTGGGAATTTAAAAATCCAAACTCTATTCTCTTTTTTGAAAGAGGGGCAGTAGGGAGACGATTAAGGAATAAGAACGTCCGAAATGTTTATTATTGATTAACGTTTCAATTGAATTCTCAAAATAGAATTCGATTTTGTAAAATAGGCCACATTTATTGATTGACTTTTAAGTAGATCTTAAGAAAAATTAAAAGGTTCATTGATAGTTGAGTCTCCAAATAAAAACTTAAACTTTATTTTTACTTAATGCATTGTGGCGCAATCTCGTAGGACTTCACAAAATATAGTAACACTTTGTTGACCGGTCACTAGTTAATTCGTGTTTTCATACCCAAACGTTGTTGAACGGTCACGAGGAAACTCTATTTAAATTTATGAAACCCAAACCGATATAAAATGAAATGAAGCTTTGATGATCGTGTTTAGTCGTGTTATAAAAAATTTATCCAAAGTTGAGTATAAAGCTTGTTAGAGTTTATTTAGAATGCTTTACTTCCACGTTCAATTATTAAATTGTCGGTAAATAATGTGTTAAACAACTCTCGTACTTAAAAAAAAAGGAATAATTCTTAAATCGTAAGAAGGAAGGCATCAACTGTTTAAAAGTAGCTTAACTAATTTCAAAAGAAGTTTTGATCGCCTGAAAACGCTTTTGGATCTCTTGGGTGGTAGGGAATTAATTTATCGTACTACCGACAGCCTGCGCAATACTCCGAGTAGAACAAATTTCCGCTTCCCGGTTTTAATTAATCACCGCAATCCAATATTTGATTAAATCGAGTGCACACAGGCTGCGTGTGTTCGACGAAAAATAAACAAAGTCTCCGCGTGGTTTCGCGAGCGGTAGCTGCATGATCAGCTGCAGGTGGTAAAACAGGTGGTTTGGCGGCGGGCTCAGCGGATTTTTAGCAGGTTTAAATTGTTGCACTAGCTTAGCTCGCGATGACGCAATCTGTGAGCTGCAGCCTCGAAAAATTTTGGGCGGACATTGGGACATACCTTACCGCTTTTGGATCCCCTCTTATCGTTTCGCGCGGTGTACCTCTCTCGGTCCACTAAGATCGTGCCGATTGCGGTCTTTGAATACAAATGCCAACCGGAACATGAATGCGATCGCGATTTTACCTGAGAGAAGCAATTGACTCATTGAACCGATCCGCGATGGGGGAGCCCGCAAGAAACAGCACAAGATCGGCCGGGTAACAGGTGAAGCGCGCTTCCCGTCACCTGCCGCCGCTGCTCCCCGCCGAAGAACACTCTTAAGACATTGTTGCTGATCGTGGCACAGTGAGTGCCGTTCGGCGGCGGCGGACAGCGAAAAAATGCAGACGGCCAAATTGACTTTCATATTTTGTATGCAAAGACCTCACTCGGCTAACGGTACAGTCGCGATGGTGGTATGGTCCCGCGGGGCACACACTAGCGGTTAGTGCTAGCCGCAGTGAGCCACCAACGACCTTACAATGGCGTGCAAACGCGCCGCTACCGCCGCGCCTTTTATATAACTTTTCATTTTATTGCCGTAACGAGTGATTTGCTCGAAGACTTTTATCTAAAAAATTTCATGGGAGGCTACGCTATAACTGCTGAAAACAAAAATTGCCCACTATAAGAATGGATGAATTTTTCTAGTGCTCGGTAACGGCTGCGATTTCATAATATCCCCAGATAGCGTGCGAAAAATGGAGCTATGCTTATAGAGGATATCGTGCAGAAATAAAAGCGCGAGAAAAAGGAGGGAACAAATTGATCAAAAATTAACAATGAGCCGGTGATCAGCCCACTGACTCCAATTAGATACCCGCAATTGCTACTTCACTTATTTGTGGGTCTCAACGGTGGTTTTTAGTCCAGAGGAGCAAAGATTACACGTAAGGTCGAAATGCAAGGCAACAAACATTTCGGATCTTTCACAATTTCTCGTGATGAATCCTGAATATTTGTTCAAGCTAAAAAAAGATAACAGCCTACCGTTTTGCGAAGAAGTTTAGCAATTTGCCAAATTATTTACCTTTATGAATTAACGAAATCTAGTACGATTTAAGGTGAATGAATTTAAATTTGAAAAAATGACGACTTTATATGTCGATTTCTGGGATTTTTCAAATTATGCTTCTGGAGGTTTATTGATGCCGATATTCTAAATATCCGTAGAATTATTTTTAGACTTTTACTTTCATTTTGTTAAAGCTTATTGGGGAATTCGATTTCATTTCGACGAAATGCTGACTAAAGGCATCTATTCTAAGGTAGTAATTCGAGTTTTCTGAAAATAGATTGTATATTCCGCCCTTTTGTTAGAATCACGTCATCGATAAAAAGGGGCACCGCCCAAGATTACAAAGAAGCAGACCGCACATGAGGGATCACCGGTTTTATTGCCGAAAACTCGCAGCATTGCGTGACTTCAGACGTCGACGTCGTTTTCATAAGGGTGCTCCATGCCCAATTTCAAAGACGAGGTACTTTCCTCTGCGCTCCAATTACTAAAAGTGGCCCTTATACCCCCCGTACAGTGGCCTAGCGCACATAGCACTTCTCGTCAATTGAACTTGACAGTGAGCCATTTATTTACCTCGGCTGATTGAGGTAAGAATTCTTTTATTAATTAGTCAAGTCCTGCGGGCTGTATAACGTCCTGTGATCCACTCTTCTGTGACATAGTGCAACGCCGGGAGTGCCACCTATGAGTGTTGCAGAGGGCATTTTTGTGTTTAACATTTTGACCCTATCTTCTTTGCAGGCAGTTCTTTATGTGCTGTTCTCGTCCTTTTGTTTGGCATTTTTCACGGCCACTTACTCGAGGGTGGCACCTCTTTTGCGCTACCCTCACAATTTCTGCGGTTCCTCCTTTTGTTGTGCACTTATGCGAAACGGCCGACAGATGCTCATCCTTTGCGAAATTTGATACTCCCGCCTGGGCACTATGTTTTTTTTTAGCGTTTAAAAGGGGTGCCCGCCTCAAGGTAAAGGTGTGAATGGAAAATTATCGGGGTAATTAATAGAGTTTTTGAAAAGGGATTAATTTACTCATTATGTTTGAGATATCGAAGGGATTGATAGGTTTTCGGACTTAGAATGTAACTTCCAAATAAATCTAGCAAGACACTATGGTACCATATCTTCGCCCTTTGCGATTTAGCCAATTTTAAAGTGTTAGTTTAAGCACTACGGCAAGGTTAAGCTTAGATTTAGTTCAATTTTCGATTTTATTGTAGTAATGGAAGGCTTAAGCTCAGTTCAGGTATTATTTTAAGTTAAATCGTTTTTGGGTACTTTACTTTAAGGAATGGTCAGTGTGCTTAACTAGCTTAGGCTCAGGAAATAAAATCATAAAATATGAATGAGGAAGTATTAAATACACTTAGTATGATGCATAAAAAATTGATTTAAGAAATCATCTAATTTACTAAAATATCGCGTGCATTCCTCGTTCCTCGGATTACATTAGCCTGAATTTTTTTTTCTTTATGTGAGTAACAAGATTTCTTGTGGATTATGAATCTAGAAATGCAAATCTAATCACGTCACGTTTTCAAGAACAATGGGGTTAAATAGTAAAAACCAGTCAAGTACGTGTTGGAATATGAATAAAGTAACGTTCCATTGATATTAACTGAAATAAAAATATTCACGTATTTTATAATGATGATTCAGTTTTAGAGAGCTTCTACTCAAAATGTAATTCAGTGTTTTAGGTTCGTTCATTTAGGATTTTAGGATAATTAGGTTATTAAAGTTTAGGAAGATGTTTCAGTAGAAAGAGGACTAAGTTTTAATATAAAAATAGGGGATGGGACTTGCAAATTGTTCTAACATATTGTCAGGGCTTACGAAATGTTCTACTATACTAGCAAATTGTTTTTAGACCTCTATTTGGACTAACCTCGATTTTCTGAAAAGCCACACTCGTTTTCCATTGACTTAGGTCCAATTCCGGGTACTGTCCCACGTTTCTGGCCAATGAGATCCAATTTGCTACGACTGCACTCAATCATCTCTCGGCATTCCTGGCTGATAAGAGCTGCGACCGTTCGGGGTCTCTTAATTGAGTTCCATGGTGGCGGCGGAGTCAACGTCTCTAGATGAAAGTTTCTTTACGCCTCCGCAACGTGTGCACGCACTCTGCACTGGGACTGCAGGGCGGTCTGCGAGGCCGCGGGGGCGTGCATTGCGGCAGCGACGTGTTCTAGCACTTCGCGCTTCGAGTGCCATTGAACGTGCGATTGTCACTCGACACGGCCTCAGAACATTTCGCTGATGCGGTGTCGGTCAACGACTCGTACGGACCGCACTGTAGCCTGGCCGGTTGGCCCAGATGAGCCAGTTGTAGACTAGCTTTAGTTTCCTTTGTTTTCTCGTTGCGCCTCCTCTTCGCCTTCTTTCTTTTTGGTCGGCCACGGCCCGTGAGATTCTTTCGTTGGTTCGCGGTTCTGCGGCGATTGCAGGAATGTTTGTAAACAGCCGTGCGCGAGGGAACAGGAGGGGGGCCTAATCCGTAAGGTCAGCGATTCGTTTTTTTTTTTTGACGCGGGCGCAAATTAGTGCTTAAGGTGATCAGCGGCTTGCAGGTTGACCCATAAATCGAGCGGCCGCAGCAAGAAGTTATGAAATTTTTCCGCTGGTGGCCCCGTGCGAAATCCGGTCAAATCGAACGCGCGCACAACTCTTGACCCATGGCTGGCGGAAGTGGATGAAGACGACGTGGTGCGACGGTGCCGTGGAAGCACTTTCAGTGCGTCGGCATTGATTTACTCGGCTGGATTTTGATTTTTTCGTTGTTTTTCTTGCTGGGAATTAAGTCAAGCGTTGCCTAAATATGAAATTTTTAATCATTAACCGGAAAACGTATAGAAACCTTCGATGCAGATATAACTTAAGCCTTACTTTTCCCCTGTTATACTTTCCCCTTTTCTACCATAATCTCTGTTAACTTCTCCTCTTCTATCATCTTTATCCTTCCCTTTTTTTGCCCTTACGCTTTCTACTTTTTTCCCTCCTCTACAATTCACTTCCCATACTCATCCTTCCTCTCCTATACTTACCCTTCCCCTTGTATACTCACCCTTACCTTTCCCCTCCTATAATGACCTTTTCCCTTCCCGTCCTATACGTCCCCTTCTCTTTCTATACTAACCCTTTTCCTTCCCCTCTTATACCTCCCACTCCCATATCGTCCCCTCTTATACCTTCCCCTCTCATACTTTCCCCTCTTATACCATCTCTTTCATTTATCCTACTGCTTTTCTCTGTTTTTTTATCCTTCTCCCTTCCTACATCTTCTAATTTCTCACACTTCTCTACACTACCTCCTCCTTTTACCTTACTCTTCTTATACTTTTTTCCTTCTAGGCTTTTTTTTCCTCTTCTAATATTTAAGAAATGTAAAAACTGCCCTGAGTACTTATAAAAATATAAGACATCTTTTGATATCTTTTCTTCCAAATTCAGCAAATCAAATTGTGTTATGTGTCTGATTTGTTTAAGGAAAACGAAAGAGCAGTTAAATTCGAAAATTATTTAAAATATAACAACCTTTTCTTTTTGAAACTCAAAAAATATGGCAATCTATCGATTGAAGATTTTCTGTAAGGCCGTTAACTTCCGCATTTGCTCGCGACAAATTATTTGCGGAAGTAACTGTGCTATTCGCGGATTTTCTTGAGGTAAAAGTCGCTGTGACTTTCCACCGGTCATACGCAGCTCGTTGCGTTGCAATGCCACTGAAAGGACTGGTTTCAATCGGTCGGTGGTGGAGCGGGTAAACCGTGAAATTGAATGAAATCAAAGCCCAGGGAAACTGTGAAGCCAATAAATTACGAACGCTATTCAAATTTCGATTGATTGGAGATATCTCATCTCGATCCCGCCGCCACAACGCCACACAGACGTGTTCCACATTCGCGGCTTTGTGCAAGTTCAAGCCCAACTTAAGCGTTCCTTGGCAAGATGTTGAGATGTTTTTGCCGTGACTAATTTATTTTTGTTTTGCAATTTTATTGTTTTTTATTACCGGCCGGGTATACGTTTTTATACCGGATAACATTTCAAGTATTCGTTGCACTGATCAATGATCGTTTTTTATTTGTTTTTGTATTAATTGCAGGTTAGACGATCACTGAAAATTCGCGGTCGTCGCAAAGAAAAGGAAAAACTTCCCAGCGGCATCACAGCTGATTACAGTGAATTCTTTGCACACCTGGACACAGATCGATCGTCGATAGGCGGCGCCGAACTTGACCGGGGCAACGAGGAGATGCTCGCATCGGTCCCAACGACCACTGTCGATCACAGCACGAACGGGGGCCCCAGTGTCCAGGTTGGCCCCAGCTCGATGTCACATGTGTCGATCAATTTGGCATCAAATGCCAACAGCTTTTCCGGGCTATCCGCGATACCGCAGTCGGACAGCTCGGAGACATCGCTGCATTCCGCCAACAATTCAAAGGTAAGGTCTCGTTTCATCTTTTCAGGAAGCGACTGGGATTGGGTTTCGCGCGTTTCAACGCACCACATACCGGCCAAGGTTTTGGGCCGGCATCAGAACTTTAACGCAGCTGTGCGCCAACAACGCTCGATACTCTTGAGGTTTTTGGTATCTGGTTTAAAAGAAATGCCTAAGATAAGATAACATTGGCGCCAAAAATAGCCGTGACTCACCGAACACTTTCAGGTGATCTGGTTGGCGATCATGCGACGAGGTGCCAAGTCGCAAATTTAATGTTTTGTTATTTTGATAAATTTTCAATTTTCCATTTCGCTCTCCATGCCAGTGATGATATCAGAAGATTTTTTTTTGTGTACCTGTTTTTTCTTTTAACACTGCACTGCACATAACAACGTGTGGGAGACGTGATACAAGCTTAAAATGAAAGACATGTGTCTGAGACGTTTTCTCTTTAACAGCCGAAAATGGGAATCACGTATATCTTTAAAAGTAATGTAAAAACTCAATGAACGCAAAGATTAAAGATCTAATGAATGATCGAACAAGAGTCAGATTTTAGGAAAAAATGATAGAAATCATCTCAGCTCAAATTATGGTGCTAGGAATATCTTATGGTACCAAAATGGCACTACTGTGTATCTATGCATGCCTTAAAACAAATTCTATTTGTGCATTGGTACATCTATGCCATGCACGTTCGAGTCTACTTTTAAGACAGTTAGTAATAATCGAAATGCATTCCACGTTAATTCCGCGTAAGAAATTAATATAGGGTTTCCCCTTGAAAGGTATTAGAATTTTAATTGTTTACTTTTCTTTAGATGAACTAAAAAAACTGACCATTTACATTTGTCATGGAAGAAGAATTTCCCCATTGAAAAGTACAACGTTGCAAAATTTAACAATGCATAGAATAAAATTAATTTTCATCTATTACCTTGATATAAAATTTCAATATTGTGAAATAAAACAAATAAAATAGTTCCTTTGATAAATTTGATAAAATTATGCATATTAAACTTTATGAAAATCGAATTATAACTATTTAGAATTCATCATAAAAAATTGTTGATCTTAATTAGTGATCCTGAAAACTATTTTTTACTCAATTTTGTAAGGTTAAGAGTTTAATTCAATTAAAACAAATATAGGCTCAAACCACCCCGAAGATAGGCCTCATCCTGCAATGGTTTTGATGAGTAATGTTAATTTTTTGAGTGTCCTTGTGCTTGATCAAAAGAATTAAATGTTGAGAGCAACATAACAAGTAAGAAAGGAAGAATAAAGATAATAAAAATTAAAATTAATAGGAAGTAATTACAAGCGTTTGAGGAGTATTTCTCATGCTATAAAATTAAAACAAAAAAAAAATACTTTATGCTGCGCCCAGAATTTTTAGATGACTTATTCATTCCTCGGTTATACAGAGTTTGTAGTATAATTTTATGCCTGAAAGCCACGCGACACACAAAACGTAAAAATTAACATATATCCGCCCAAAACCCTTCTAAGAGACATTTAATTAAACTCAAAGCACGTAGCCGACAATTTTCGTCGCTTTTTTTTTTTTTTTTTTGAGTGCGCTGTTCCATAGAGGGGTAGACAGAAGTTAGTATGATTTCTAACGAAACAATCAGCCGAATTCCTTCACCCCGTTTTTGTACTATGCAATTTAAAAGCCGCCGAATGAGATCCCATTCAGTAAATAGTTGCCATCTCGGCTAACATGAATTTCATTAATATTAATGATCCGCCGTCAGTCGAGAGGATAAGCTCCATTTCGGACGAATCAATGCGTCTCGATTTGGCGGGATCAGGCAGTACATCGGTGAACAAGCCGTGCAGCACTTCGGTTTTAATTTTGTTGTACTTATTATTTTTCGCTTAATTGTAGAAACGAACTTCTAATTGGCTCGAAAAGTGTGCACGGCTTAATTAGTCCGGTGACATTGTTGACCACTTGAGTTGATCAGTGATCAGTGATCAACACCAAATGATATCTTCAACGGAGCAGCGTCCGGTCAAAATTTCGTGGGGCTATTGTGGAGTAATTGTGGATCAAGGCAAGGACCGGAAGTCGGCTTTACCGTTCCTCTAGTCTGAAGATAGAACTGAGGAGCGCGGTGTAAGTTCAAAGCTGCCGTTCCGCGGTGAATGAATTTTCTGGTCTGTTGACGCTTCCCCATATACAAAGTTTCGCCATTTTCGTGAAGATTGAAGTTTTTTTGCTTTTTGGGGACTTTCGCGCATGCAAAAAATTGAGAAACACCGGATGAAAAGGGCGTATAAAGAAAAATTTGGCTAGAGCCACCATAGTATCGATTGCCATCACAAAGTACGATCATTAACCATATCGAAAACAAATGTTTTGGGTCTGTTTCTAGTTGTTATATCACTTTCCGTGATGTTAGGCTTATGGCTGAATTGAATTGATTTGAGTCTTATAAGAAAATTTTTTGCAATTCAGTCATAAGTTTTCTCCTCACAGAAAGTTGTGCGGTAACATGAAATAACCTTTTATTATTTTGTGAGTAAAATCAAACTATTTAATTTATAGTGGCTTTTGTTATTTATTATATTTCTATTCAGCCACGTATTCAGCTATTGCATGCTCCTCATATGTTGGACAAATGAAGAAATAAATTCGTTAGCGTCGAAAAAATAATAAAGAACATTTGAATTAAGCGGCATCGTTTTATTTCTTGCTTATTTCAGTTGATGTTTTTTTTCAGAACTGATAAATGATTCAAATTTTTTGAATCTAAACAGTATCATTATATTTTTTTTTTACAGACTCGTTACCTACCTCCAGTACCCCCGAAACCGCCAAAGCGAGGAATTCTTAAAGGGTCCCGAACGAATATCGCGAGTGTTCATGAAGAAATTACAGTAACATCGCCCGATTCTCGGGTGGTTCTTATGCGAAATACTCTCCAAAATGAAATGTTGTTCGAAAGCAACATGCAAGGCCATAACACTTTTACCTCCGTAGAGAGCCTTCGAAGCGACGGCGGCGAACTGAATGCATCACATCTGGGAGGTGCTACCTCACCTATGAACAATTTGCACGTGATGACATCACCCTCCCCGAGTGCTGAAAGCCTTACAGATACAACGAATTCATCTTTTGCAACACCACCGTTCTCCCTCAGCCCCATCGGCGAATCCCAGGGCATGTATCGGTGGTCAAGGGTCCAAAATTTTGAGGAAATTAATCTACCTCTGCCCGCGATTAAACTAGTTAAGTTGCCACCGCCTAGAGAGTTAATAATTAAGAGACAGAAATCGCCGAGAAATGACTTCGGATTCAGTTTGCGGAAAGCGATTTGTTTGGATCGATCCGAGTCACTGTTGTCGCCCAGTTTTAAAGCCGTAATTTTTGCTGAGCCTGGAGCTGGGGGTGGAGCTACTGGATTACTGCCAGGTGATCGACTCCTTAAGGTTAATGGAAATTCTGTGGGAGACCTTCCACGCGAAACTATCATAGAAATGATAAGGAATAGTGGAGACAGCGTTGCTGTAGAGGTAATTTTTTTTTCCTATAGAATGCAGACAACGCTCAAAAATTTGAATGCAGTAGGTCTTGGTACGCTGAATAAATTAGAACCCTTTTCTGGAAGTCCATTCAAAGTATATCCTTTCATTTCTTTATATCGCAGTTTTTATTATAGATCGTGAAAATAAGAACTATGTCTAGTTAAATTATTTTAACTACTAGAAAATCTTTTCGCTTTTAAGTTCCATAAAAGAATTTCTTAAATAACGTTTTTACACATAATTCATAAGTAACGAATGAAACGATAAAAGATTCGAATAGAATTCCATCACGAGGACCTGAACTTTTGCAATACTTGCTATGAAATAATTTTTCCTAATTTTCTAAATGATCAATTTATTTTTCTTAAAGGTTCAACCTGTCGCAGAACTGGTTGAGCTGAGCAGACGATGCATGGTTAACGAAAAAGAGCTCGAGGACGAGGTGGATAAGGTTGCTGCCAATGTTAACTGCAACACTTTGAAAAGAAGTGCTAGCAAACGGTTTAAGCATGAGGTAAGATTTAGTGAATGCCTGGACTTTGTAAATGCTGAGTGTAGAACGCTGTGGGCAACGTGGATGAAGCTTAGTGCAAGCATGAACCGCTTTGAATTATTTTAAATTATTATTTTCTTATTAATTTCCTTAATTCTTTTAAGTTTATATTTGTAATAGCAATATATTAGTAAACAATTTTAAGTAGTACTGCTTTTCTTTTATATTTCTGCTTTGTAGATGTAATTTTAAGATTTAAGTAAGGTTTATGTCTTGGTTCAAAAACTTTTCATAGACTTAACTGTTATACTGGTCAATGAAGAAGGTCGGTTAGTTTTAATTAATTTTGAAAAGTGCTTTAATTTACGCTTGTATATAAATCTGATTATAATTTCATTGTAAACTATTATTTACCTTGCGCTCCTTGTGCGAAAAAATGTACGGACAAAAAAAAACCGAATTGTTCTTCAATTAGCTTTGTGTTGCTTTTCCTGAGAATTTATTTCCAGTGAAAAACAAACTACCGGTGATTAATTAATGTACATGTTAAATGCATTTTTATATCTCAAGTATAGGACAATAAACAAAGACAATATGAAATCATGAAAATTGCAATTGTAATTATTTTTTCTTCGATTAATTTTTGCTTTACTATTTCCGTAACGTTTCAAAGATTTTAAATATAAAAAGACTTGATGAATTGGAAATATTTTTGATATTAGAAAATAATCTACAGGATCAGTTTTAGAAGTCGGTACATTTCTAGAATATCTTCGTAAAAAAGTTAAAGTGAATTATTAAAAACAATTGTACCTGATCACAATTGATTAAAATTTTAAAGAAGTTACCTATAATATTACAAATTTATAAAATAAGTATTGGATTAATTTGCTTAAGCGATAACTTGTGAAAGCAGACATGAATCATTTGAAATAATTTCTAATTGATAATCTGCATGGCAAATTTAAGTTGATTGCTAACAAGGCTTGTTGTCTTTTTGGAAAACACATTCAAACTTTTTTAATTGAATCTAGTAAGATCCCCCCTGATGTGTTTTATTTTCTCATTTTGATATGATGTATAACCGAAAGTCCGCTAAACCACTAACTGGTACGATCTAGACTAAGAAGCGTTTTACAAATTAGCACCTACACAGAAAATTCGAATAGCCGTGGTGCCGTTCGTATGTCAGCGGCACAGAGGTATTTTCATGAATGAAATGTTGGCATTTTATTAAATCATAAAACTGAGAGAACCACAGATAATTTATTCGAGTTGGGAAGAAACGGGCAAAAATGTATGCAATGGTGTCGTCACGACACCACCAGCAGCGAATGCAAGTTGAAAAGAATGCACTCAGGGCCTTAGAGGCAGCTGAGAGATGATGATTGGGAAACGCTTGAAGAATAAAGGAAATTCGAAAACAAAAAAAAAAATTTATAAAAAATATATGTTGATCGGTCAGGTTCGCCCACGTAGACCGTAATATTTATCATAACAGATCACCCACGTGTCCGAAAAGGTTCGGACCGTGTTATACTTTAGTAGGGCGTGAGGACTTCTCATTCGATTCGATGACGGTGATTTCGCTAAAAAGATACTTTTGCACTTTTTTCATCGTTTGTGGGGCTCGATCGCGTCGATTCCTTCCTCCGCGGTTAAGATCTGGTTTAAGACACCGCCATACCATGTTGATCGGTTGCAATTTCATTCATTCATTCACCTGGATGGAATTCGCCCTCCCCTGAGAGTAAACTCCACCGATTGAGATGTCGGATTTAAGACGGCTTGCGAAATATTCCTTTAATTAATTTCTTGAGTTGTCTAAGACTATGTTCTCAGGTTTGAATGCAACGTGCGGCTGACGGTGGTGGAAAGTCAAAATTAACATGAGCGCACGTGTGGCAATGTGGCACATTGCAGGGTACCTTAGCACGGTATGTCTCGTTAGTTTAATAGGCAAAAGGTGTCTATCGGAATACCAGTCTCATATTCGGCTGCATTTTATTAAAGAATTTGTGTCTTTACCATTAGTTTGCTTTATAGACGTTAGACAACTGCATCGACCTACCTTCGGTCGTTTTACGCAGGGAAAATAAATAAATACAAAAACAAAACGAAACAAAAAAAAATCATCGTTTGGCTAGATTTCAATCAGCACAAATCTCAGAATCAAACACTTCGCCCATTCGCCAGATGACAAATCGAGTACCTCGAGTGCCACTCATAAATCAGAAGTCTTTCCTACGCGGAACAACCTCCAGTGGCATTGCGAATTGCTAAAAAACATGTCGAATGCCGGCGTATAACAAATCGTGGCTATAGTTTCTAGATTCAGTCCCGGCGAGGGACAATAATTATTTTATTATTTTTCATACCGTGCGTAGAGCTCCTTGTTGCGCGTGTGAATTATCTCAATTTGCACTGCAAGCCTATGCACAGGGCTTGGCGATAAAATGCAAATTTGTCTAGGTATAGTTTGACTCGAGCGATTTGTTTATTGCTAGTAAGGTGAACTGTGTCAAGTTTTCTAGAGCTTAAGATTGTCTGGAAAATATATTTTTTTTTTGTACAGCGCTCCTTTTCAAATTTAGATAAAAATTGCCAGGAACAAATTTTGTTGTTCGTTCGACTAATTTTATAAAAGAGTATCAAACTCGTGTTTGACCGATTTTATGTATAAAACACTCGTATTTACGAAAAAAAGAAAAAATAAGATGAAGGATCTTAAGGGATAGTTAATCTATCAAATATTAGAGAATATTTGTGACCAGCATTAGCTTTACGAAAATCGAAAATGTAACACTTACCAATTTATTTTAGTCTTAAATTTGAATGCTTTTTGGAGTGCCACGTATGCAATTTATTCCAAAAATGAAACGCATGCTGACTCATGGAGTAATTATGATTCAAAAGAAAAGACACGCATTTCAGCACCTTTCTACTCTAACGACATTTCTATCGCCTCCACTAAGAACGAATAATAATTTTTTTCTAGAAGACTACCATTTATCGTCGCGTTTATCATCAGCTAACAGTTAAGCGGCAACTCTAAGAATAAATAAAAGAAGCCCAACTGTGGGCTTCTTTTAATGTTCTCGCAAGACAGACATTTTTCTAGACAAAGTGATCGTTACGACAGTCTGAGCTCAGAACAAAAGACTCTACGGCTCATTAAACTTCCTGCATTGCAACTATATATCTAAAAATTTTCGAATGAACACCTCCACTTTCCTTTTTTAGGTCTCATCGAAATTTTTTTTCTTGCAGCGAAACCAGAGACGTATGCAAGAATTTAAGAAGTTCAATTCCTTGCAAGTTCAGCCAGATGCGGCGAATCGATCATGCATGCCTCTTGGGTAAGGAAGGCTCGGGGCTCTGTGTGATTGACTTCTGGCTAAAAATCATCGACACATGCCACCACTCGCGGCTATTGCACAATTTATGCACGGCCAGGAGTTTCCTCTTCCGAATGTTGTTCTGGCGTCTGTTTTGTTGGTTTTTAGTTGCGTTTAGGCGGTTAATGGCCATAAGGCTGAGTGGCAGCCAGATCCCGAGCCCATATCGCATAAAATATGGTTTAATTGGAATCAGAGCACAAAATGCCCTCAGGAGTTTCACGCAAAATTTATGCGATTTTTCATTAAATTAATTAGCGTATCGCCACCTACTTGGTTGCTTTGAGCCGAAAGGAGCCGCCTGAATCGATCAGGGCTGATCGTGTTACTGGAGCATAATAATTTGGGTAAATATTGGAAAATGGGCCCTCGAGCCAGTCATGATTCCTTTAAGAGACAGAGAAAAAGTGCAGAGGAGACAAGATCACTTCCTCCGGAGGCTACGTAATTTTGATTTTCCACGATTTTAATTTAATGGTTGAAAATGTCATGACTTCTAATAGAAATCCGCGGGTGGTTTTGAAACTAAACCCGCCGGGCGTTGGCAATTGTTGCAAAATCAGTCTGAACATATTTTGGTGAAATGGATGAGAAAATTTTGAAGATTTTCGTTTGCAATATCCTGAATAATTCTATGGAAATTATAAAATCAAATTGTATTGTTTTGGTTTTGGTTACTAAGAAATTAGACCGTCAAGAACTATTTGAATTTCAAATGAGTTTTAAAACTTTGATTGCAACAGCTGAATGAACAAAATCTGGCTGTAAGGATTAATCTGAGTATCGCTCTAGAATTTAAGGAATAAATTAGTAATTAGTAAATAATAAAAAAATTTAAATTCTTAAGATTGACAAAAATTGCAATTTGCAAAAGTCATAAACCCATTGTATGTTTCTACAATTAATCTAACAATAATCTTTTAATTTTCTAACACGATATTTGTCACCATCATCGACTGTATTTTAAGAGGAGGTGGACAAAGTAATGAAGTTGCGCTTAATATGCTCACACACCTCCGCTGCTGCATTTCCATGGAACGGTCGATGTTGTCTTATAATCGTGCGACAGGCTACAGACAGCCACCGGCAGCGGAGCGGGCGGTACCTGCTGAGCTTCAGCATAATTTCCATTTCATGCCAGCAACTTTACAGAACCAACAACGAATTGGTTTCCCGCAGTCGACTCCTAACGGCGCTGCTGATCACATCTTACGGATTTTGATCACACTTTCCTCGCAATTCGGGCAAGAATCGTTGTCGGAGGGTATAAACATCAGCGATCGTGCGTCTTATGCTCTTTTTTCTTATTTTCTATTCATAAAACGTCTCGCTGTGTTGTCTAGCGACTCCAGCTGAGGATCACTTGATCGTGCCCTACTGCTGAGGATCGAAGATTTTGCGGGCATGTCAGAACCCTTGTTGGAAGGACTATTTAAAATTTTTTTCTTTTTTTGAATGATTTTTGCTATTCGATCGCAATTAGTATCAGCAGGTGATCCTTTGATGATTTCGTGCTAACGAAACGTGTAAATGATCGTGTCTTCATATCGCTGTGAAAACTGTTTTTAACCGAGTGCTAAGTGATGTAATTGCATAAAATATTTATGCTCAAGGGTGTGATAAAGTGCTAATTGATATTCAGCTTATTTGACTGCCAATCTGTATGCATTAATTACACTATAACGATATTGAAATATTTCAACTTTATATGCCCCAAAGAGAGTTGGTACGAGTGCGTAACAGGGTTACTAATATTTTGGTATTAGCAATATAACGACTATCACATGATATTTGTTTTAAAGTTTTGTACACGTCGTAATTTTAGAATGTCTAGAATGTTTAGAATGTTCAAACTGATAATATATTCGAAATATTTGTCTATTCCATTTTATAGTCTAAAAATATTTTGAACAAATTAATAATTGGCCCATAAATAAGGAATTTTAATACATTCCGATCTATCTTGATGAGATCAAGGCGAGTATAGTGCATCTGTAACCGGACACTTAATTGAATTCACAAAAATTTCTTATGCAAATATAAACTAATAAAGATTTGTCTCTAGTGCGTGTAGCAAAATACGATTAAAATCGTCATCGTTTTAGATTACTTTTTAATAATCCACCAGCCAACATAGCAACAATATTTTGTTTTTTTTTTCATTTTTCTTTAATAAATACGATCATCTTCCAAGACGTGGCGAGGCTGCTGCAAAATGAAATGAAAGAAGTGATAACACTTTCAATAACTCCCTCCATTGCCTTATGAATTACAAAAGATAAAAAAAAATACGATTTTTGTTTGCTCTTTATATTTTCGGGACGATCATAACGCGATCGTCTTACTCCAGCAAGATCAGACTGGAGGATCGATTTTACTTTTTTTTATTTTATTTTTTTTTTTTTAAATATTAAGACAAAATGGTCCGAGGTTCTGCATTTCGCAGCCTTAGTTAGTTTATTAGCGTGTTTTTATTAAGGCTATTGTCATCAATAATTAATAAACAAAAAACAAGAAAAAAAAAACAAAACAGGAAGTCGATGCGAATCTGATTTTAATTAGTGAGCCTTAATTTTAGCATAAGACTGTAAATAAAGGGCGTCGACACATTGTGCAGTGTCGAATAACAACTTTTATGTGTACTTTATTTATAAAAGGCTGACTATATTGAGTTCGTTAGATTGTTCGCATTTTGGGTTTATAACATAAAATTTCAACGTATATTTTTCGAGTTTAGTAATCGTCGTCGACAGTATGTTTTGGAATATAATAATTGTCGATCCCGGATGAAAATAAAAGGCTGAAAAATAGAAGAACTTCGGTGCTTTGTATGTTTATTTGTTAAATGGTAAGAAAGGGTTATAATGCGTCGAAAACTAGCCGATAAAACATTAAATTATAACGAATAATATATCCCAAATACGTCTAAATGTTAAATTTTTCTAAGTCCCTAAACTGAAATATTTCTGAGACTAAAAACTAAAAAATTTATCAACGGTTTTTCGGCTTCTTGTCGACCTTTAAAAAATTTTAAGGCGTCTATTCGACCTCAAATCAACTTTTAGGGTATTTTTTAGTATATCTCCGGCCTATCATTTCACCCGGGGATGATGGTTTTTTTATTAACAATGTTGGTAAATAAATTTCAAATTCGTTTTTGTTTTTAACGTAATCGACAAAGTTTGTCGACGTTAATAATGACTATCATTAGCGTACTGCGACAAAAAAGAAGATATGTTGAGAGTTAAAGGAAAAAATCAAAATTACTTTTACTTTGTCGATTTATTTTACTATCAGACAAATTTTTATTCTCTTAAATTAAGATAAAGTGACCTATGGGTCTGAAGTAGTTTTAGTAATTAAATTAGTTATGCTTACTCCAACTTTAAGTAAAACCATTATAACCAATTAAATTATAAATAAAAAAGCAGGAAATCGTTATGAATCTGATTAAAAAAAGTGCGTTTTAAACTTAGCATAATCGATCGGCAGCTGCAAGGCGTATAAACACTTGCAGTAGGTGTGTACTGACTCGATTGTACCTTACCATATTTCTAAATTTGGTATAAACCATCAATCAATTGTTTGTCGACTTAAATTTCCATCGCCAAAATAAAATTGATTGAATGAAAAAGAGAGTGATGTCGTCACCTTGACCCTAATGCTCCGGGCTGGCGAGTACCCAGAAGTTATTTAACCATTTCGCGTGCCTTACTGACTGATCTTATTGAGTTCTCATCGCCCACGTATAAATCGTTCGATTAATGTAATTGCTTCTAATTCAATTGCCAAATGGCCTGAACATACGGCCGTGGCTAAGTCACACAGCAACAGAAGGAGGTTGACACAAAGAGGTAAAAATTAATTTTTGAATTCAAAATGATAGACGAACGCCTCTTTAGATCATTTTGAACGACCCAATAACAAAATGCAATACACCTCGGAGGCCCGCTATCGCTAAATGTGGCGCTTAAGAAAATCTCGTTAGTTCCCCAGCTCAAGGCCATAGGAGTTACAAAACGCCCTCGAATGCCACTTCTTACGATGTTTATTGGAATTCTTTGGTCGATCGAGGCGTATGTGCATCATCCCACACATACCCCCATAGATGCTCGGTGTTGGGGGGGGGGCTTCTTAAGAGCTCGTTGGTGCTCCAAAGGGGCACTACGCAGTACCTATTCTTTTGTTTTTTTTTAGTTACTTCTAGTAGGTTAGCCCCCACCGACCCTGTATCGATTTCATTTAGAGTGCGTCATATTTTCAACAATTGGTTTCAGGTGTCTGTTTCCGCATAAAGCGAAATTAGATCAGGTAACTTTGTAATTTAGAAATAAAATAATAAAATAATGAAAAATAGTTGCGCACGCCGAAGTCCTTGTTTAGTCAGCTGACCGTACACGATCACTAAGACTGGATCGTGTTCCGTAAAGCGTGAAATCCTGGATGAATTTTTATTTAATTTAAAAAAAAATAATAAAGGCGTTTTTATATGTCTTAAGGTCACACCTAAACATTTTATGGAAGAAAGCAAAAAAAAAACTAAATGTTTTTGTGTTTTCTTTCACGCTCATCATTATCACGACCGCAATCATTTCGCCATCAGCGACGATCAAATTAAGCCTCACCCATGATCATGACCTTAAATCACAACATCCAAGAAATGGGTCTTTTTTCTTGTTTTAAAAAATTGAATTTTTACCGAGAAATTTTAGAGAGGTGCACACCTTCAATTTTTATCATATTTTTATATTCATAAATTCGTTCCGGGGAATATTAAAAAAGAGGCACGCGGATATCGTTTTAAAAGATTTGAAACCGACAAAAGGGGGGGGGGGGGGGGGGGTATCAAATCAAATTCAGCGCCAGGCAATTTGTATGTTGTGCACTGTCAAGGCATCAGTCAGAGCCGGGATTGTGTTAATTGAAATGCATAAAGAAATCTATAATTTCTGCGACCTATTCAGATGTAAATGATTTCGCCTTTGTCTTTTAGCGATCGTCTTACCTTACGTATATATTTTTATATTGTTCTGTTTGTTTTTTATTATTCGTGATGGTTTTACAATTGTGGACGGAAATTTCAACATGATAATGATCCTGTGCATATGTCGAGTTTAATTGAGAACTGTGATTTGTTGCTCTGTGAGCTTTGAACTTGTAACGAATGTTTATGTTAAATATGTTAGACAGATAGAAATTTCCGCGTGCATTCTTGGGGGGATATTTTATAAAATTGATTTGCATTAAAGATTGTTAAGTGATGATATCCTTTTAGGAAGTAAAATCATTGAATGATTCCACAATAGGTATTCAAATTAAAAAGAAATCGGAATCACTGAGTTAACTAATTAAATTTATTTAAATTCAAATTTCCGTTTACAAAAATTTGAATTGTGCAAGTGTAACAATTTCAAACTGAAATATTATAAGTCTTTCTTTCAACAATTCTAATCTAAACTGAAAATATTTTAAGTTCTACTGGAATGATCCTGTGAATTGAAGTATAGGTTTTTTTTTTGGCATCTATACTATCTCGAGGGTGGTTGCTCGCTAAACCACCTGGCTGAGAGGGTTGACATCTACCTTATTTGGATGCCTAGATACTGTGATGTCAAGGGAAATGTTATAGCGGATGAGTTCGCTTAGCGCAGGACAGATCTTCTTCCGAAAACAGATATTTTACAATATATAGGGGAACCTTTAGCCTTTCGCAAGTTGGTGATTAAGAAATGGTAATAAAAGATCCCCGAAATTGAGTGAAAACGTTAAAGGACGTGCGAGACCACCAGGAAGATCTGGTCCAACCTTTGACCGTAACAGGTCAATCGATATTCTATAAATTTTTTTATAACAATGATGGGGAAGAGAGTGCCAAACACTTCCTCTGTCATTGCCAGTCCTCGTAGTTCGCAGGAGCCATCAGCCATCATCAGTTAGATAAGTTGTATTCGATATGTCTAAATTAGAACAGGTTTTTATTTAATCCATGTTACCAACTATTACGATGAACTTTTATTTTTTAATAATTTTTCAAAAATATCCAAAACGCGGTTTCTTTATTTTTTTACTCGATGTGAACCAACATTTTCACTTACGAATTTCTAAACTACGAAAAAAAAATCTATAGAAATGATTTGTCAATTCTTTGACGACAATTTGGTTGTTAACCAGTGAAATTTTACAATCGTACGAAGACAAAAAGGCATTGGTTTATGAAATAATCAGAAACACCAGTTTCTATCTGAATCCCAAATTTTCTTCCATATCAAATTGAAAGTAGCCGATATTGTCGTTCAACATTTATCTAGTGGTCATTCAAAGAATTTATAATTTTTGAAATCTAAAGAATATCCAAAATTTCTCTACGCTTTCATAAAAGTCTGCTAATTACATTTGAATACATAAGACCAGGATACAAAAGCCGTTGAAACAAACTGGCCACTTTACATACGACCCGAATCGCCGCAATCAACTGCTTCTGTGATGCGAGTGGGAATCTCTTTAAGATGAAACCCACTGGCTGGCAATCATAATTTTTGCGAAAAGAAATAAACAAACAACATCTTTACCAAATGGTTAGGCTGGTTTGAAGGTAAACCCCGCATTAATAAGCGCCGAAAAGCTAATATTTTTGTCTAATTAATGAGTTGCCAATTGAACACTTGCTTCAGTTTTCAAAAGACCAGCTCAATTAGTCTTTTGGCACGTATTCAAACCTGAAAGGGTACCGCCGGTAATTTAGCGAACAACAGCCCGTAAAATTTCTAAACCCGAAAAGTGCCAGCTTAGTAGAGTGAGCTATTTTCTTATCTGTTACTTTTTTCTTTTCGGACATGGCACAAAAATTACTCACTCGTTTTCATTCCTTTTATGTTCAAGGCGATATATCGCTGAAAAGATCCGATATTTTTCTTTTGCACGATCGCATTTGAGATTCCCTTCACCTAGTCGTCGGATCTGTACAAAATCGACGGAATGAATTGAACACTTCGACACCTTGTGAAATGAAATGCCACTTAACCCATATCGATATTTTTTTAGCGATTTAGCATTTTAACGTAGTTTTCTCGCATTAGGTTTGATTGTATTTAGTGCATAGTGTGCGGCATACTTTTCTCATCCCATGACTCTTCAATTACTTCTCTGGATTGAAAGTTTTATAGGTTTTAGGGAAATTTGATGAACAATAAAACCTTACGAGATGTTATTAATCGATAATCGCCATGTAACAATTTTGGTCTCGTATCTTGCAAGATGTAATTCAATTATAAAACGATTAGGGTTTTGTCAACTAGCGATTTTACTTTTGATGCAAGTGATAATTTAGATGTTGAATCGTTAAAGGGTACATTAAGATAATTTTTAACGAAAGCGTTAAATCGACATTACAATTTCTGGGCATTTATCTTGTGTATTGCAACATGACATGATAAAATTTGAATGCTTCACCGTTGTAATAAACTAACAAATAATTCTACATTTAAAATAGAAAGCCAAAAGTAGAGTAAATTTATATAATAGGTTCAATTTATTCAAATTCAACAAATTCCTTAACCAGTTAAGTGTGTTTGACGACTATATCCGTCGTGGAGAAATGATAGAATTTTGTGATATGACGACTTTATCCGTCATGCGTAAAATGTTAACGTTTCATACTTAAATTATAATTTTGGTGAAAACGAAAATATATTCGTAAATTTTACCTTGTTTAAAATGTTTAAAGGGTCAAACGAAATGAAACAAATAAATAAAAAATATAAATAATTAGAGATTGATTCATGCATCAATCCATAATTTCCTGAGAGCTAATTCGCTTGATTCTGGGAAAATACAGGTGCACGCTCTGCAAAGAGCTCGTTAGAGCTGACCGGTTAAATTCTTTTTCTATACAATTAAATAATTGCTGAAGATGATCTATAAAAAGAATGTTCAAAACTATAAACATTTATCATATTTTGCTAATACCAAAATAATTCAATCAATTCTCTGAATGGGTCATTACCAGACCGTCAGTTGGAAACCATAAAACGAAATTGCATTTATTGAAAACCCCTGCAACGCATCTGATTAAACGAATGTTGCTAAAGAAAAACAAGTATTAAATAAAAATAAAAAATAAACAATTTCCTCCAAGACATGCCGTAGAGTGAATTTAATTCAACAGTGACCTTAATAAAATAATGTCAATGTACTTACTACAAAAATCATTTGAACAATCGCTCCGTTCGCCAGTTAATACGAACGGGCAAAAGTCTGGATCACCTTTAAAGCCCGAAATCCATCGCGGATGCATTGGGAAGGCCCATGCATGTGGGACAATAAAAACGCGAACGGTTAATGTGAAACATCAAGATGACCATCAGCACCATAACCATCATGGTTCAAACCATAGCCATGGGTCGAACCATCACAATGGTTCCCAGAACCATCACAGAAAGAACAGCGTGAGCTCAGAGACCATAAGCGACAGTGGATCCGAGGTCTCTTCATGGAATTCTAATGAGCTAAATCAGCGGAAGCATAGCACCGCCAGCGGGTGCAATGATACCAAACAATTGTTGGATGGGAGGAATGCAAATGGTATTCCTGTGGGATCGCCTGCCGTAAAGCGGAAGACCCTCGATGCGGTCATTTCGATAGACGAAACCGATAGGGTGCCTCTCCTGCCTAGACCTGGCCATAGACGAAATCGTTTGCACAGCGACGGCGACAAAGAGGAAGAGAATGATAAAAAGGCCCTACACCTGCAGCGGAATAGAAGTTTTAGGGTTTGTGGCAGCGGAAATAGGTCTCCTTGCATAGGTCCAGCTAATGGAGGTGTTAAACCACCGTGGCAGAGTGTCTTCTCAAAAACTAAAGTTACAAGTCCTCCAGCTTCTGCTGCAATCAAGGGTAGTGGTGCCGTAGTGAGGAACGGCAGCTTCAATAGTCGTTTTAGAAGTTCATTTAGGCGAAGGGAGTCGACAGTTGAGTGGACCACTCTCTGGGAACGATCCTTTGCCCTTCGTTATGGTGGAGGCATCTATAAAAATTACGATAAACTCGATGGCCAGGTAATTTCTAGTAATAAGTAAAGATATGGAAATAACTTTTAAATTTTACGGTTGATAGGTTGATGTGTGATCTGTAGGCTATCTGTAGAATATTTAACAGCAAGTTTCTCGGAATCTGTAAAGATAAGCAATCTCTCCAAGGCAGTCGAATAAATCGGACGTAACAATTTTAAATTTTAAAAATCCCTATAGATCGAAAATGTCCAATTTGTCGTATATGTTTTTATAAGGGATTACCGGGTTACCAATTTCTAATCTACTTTATTTATATTGAAATAACGAATCTAATTACAACTTTAAGAGATAAATATTTATTGAAATCGATAAATAGAATTTTACATGTGTATGGTATTGTTCTACACTTTTCATAAATATAAAAACTTAAACTGTATGATCCACTGATGTCGGTCTTTTAAGAAAATTACAAAAAAATACTTCAGATATTTTACAATAGATCAATTAATCACTTGATCGGGGCGGGAGAACGTTCATTAATCATTGGCCTGTTGTGCGAAATAGCAAAACGATTCTTACGCAAACAATTCATTCTTTAAAGCACCTGGTGGAAACAATAATAAAAAATGGTCAAGTCGATTGAATTCCTCGAAATCGATCACCTGCCACTAGATGATCTTTAGATCATAACAGGGGAAGACGGCGACCAGCTTAAGCTCCACTTATTATGCAATTAAGTCGGGGACCTTTTCACCGCACTTTGATCTCGGCTTGTTGGTCAATTCCCGTTTAATTACATTTTATGGGTTGTTTATGAAAATAATAGGCCCCTGCCACTGTCGTGAGTCGACCAACAAGTGATCAATTATATTTAATTGGCGAATTGTTTTTATTTTATTTTTATTTTATATTATGGATTGACTAGACAAATACAGGAACTGATTCCAATAAGGGCAGGTTCGGAAATTGCCAGAAAGTAGAAATTACCATAACTTGTTATCATGTTAAGGTGTAAGTCTGGAAAGTGCATAAATTAATGCCAATTAGTGAGGCACCTGCATTTAGTTAGTGAGACAAATTGCTTGAATAATCTCTTTACAGATTCAGCTTCACTTTGCGATAAAAGTTGATATTGAGGTAAAATGTTGTTTTTCGTTTATTTATTTTATTATTAATATTTAGATATAATCTATATAGGGATACGTTCTGTGATGACTTCAATAAAGAAAAATTATTCATCTAGTCATTTGCAGGTGTTAATTAATATTAATTTTGCTAAGAAAATGAAAAAAATCTTGATTTGTACAAGATGGGTCATCTATTGGTGTTTTTTTCAGTCGTTGATTTTAAGTTTCGGTCGACATGGACGTCCTACTGAGCGTGCAATTGGCAAAATTATTGTCCGTTTTGAAGAAACTGGTTTAGTGGAAGGTCGTAGACCATATCAACATGATCATCCAGTTTGTATTCCTGATGCAGTGGCAACTGTTAGTGAAAGTGTTCGTAATGAACCAAGCACATCAACCACGCCTCGTTCACAGGAACTGAGCATTTCACGGACCATATTACGACACATTTTGCATGTTGATCTTCATTTGCATCCCCATACAAAATCCAACAATTGAAGCCATCAGACCATTTAAAACATCGTCGTTTTGTTAATTGAATGCTTGAACGAAATGAGGGTTTTTCATTAAAAATCATCTTTAGTGATGAAGCTCATTTTCATCTTGATGGGTACGTCAATAAACAAAATTGTCGAATTTGGGGAGTGGAGAATCCTCACGTTATTCACGAAGCAGAATTTCGTCCTCCAAAAACCACTATTTGGTGTGGTTTATGGGATGGTGGCATCAAAAACGAACAGGAAAATTTCCTTACAGTAAATGGGGAACGTTATCGCAACATTTTGACTTGTTTTTTTGTATCCCATATTGAATGAAATTGGTGTCAGCGACTTTTGGTTTCAACAAGATAGAGCCAAATGCCACACAAGTCGGGCAACATTCCATTTATTGTCAACAAAATTTGCCGAACGCTTAATTCAAGAAATTCTGAAGTTCCTTGGCTACCAAGAAGCTCGGATTTAGCATCACTTGATTATTTTTTGTGGGGTTATTTGAAAGGTAAGATGTATGCTAATCATTCACAAACAATTCAACAATTTAAAAACAACATTCGAACTGAAATTGAAGTCATTTTTGTTGTTAAATAAGAAAGTGGAAAGAAACGTTAAAACAAAGGTATAAGTCAATATCGCTTGTTCCAATCACATATTGTTTATATCCCCCTTTGGGATTTACTGATTTATCTGCTTTAAGGCAAAACCATTCTCCGAAGCAATTATCCGATGATTAAATCTATTAATCAAAAGGAAATACCAGCTTATGATCACTAAGAAATCATATGGTTCCCCCGATAATTTCTACGTAATTGCAGTGAATTTTAAAAAATAATTGTAAGATTGCGTTGGTCATGCTCAGAAATTACGAGAATAACATGAAAAACGCACTTTTTCAATGTCGTTCCAATAAATTTTATAGAAAGATCAAAGATCTTTTTGATTTTTTGTTTAACGTTAAAAACATATCTTTGCTTTGGATATATTTAGACAGTGGCTTGGTTATTTAAATCACACCCTCATGTAGAAATTCTTTCACTAAAATCACGGATCTTTCTAAATGAGGTATATCTTAACGTTTTAATCTATTTTTGGTTTCAAAAACTTTTGAAGATTAGACCTTTGACAATGTTTTTACACACAATTAAGTCTAGTTGGGGATTTAATGGGCGTCTTGTTAATTCTAAAACAGATGGTTCACATGGGAGCAGTTTTAAAAGCTGTTGCCTTACTATACTAAATTGGGTGAGTAATGATTTAATTCGAAATTGACACACTTCTTAATTCATTACTCATCTACTTGACCCCACTTTTGATCTCTATGAGAAATATAAATAAAAAAAAAAAATTAAATCTTTAAAAGATCGCCCCATCAGCGTGAATGAAACAGATTTACAAACGGTTATTGGTCAATTGATCGAATCAAGTCCTCGGAGCGATTCGATCAAATTGCCGAACTTGATTGCTGTCTGGGGCAATTTATTCAATTTATCGAAATAATGTTATCGGACGTCAATAGTAATTTATTACGCTGTCCAACAAGCGCTCCTTCGATTTTGCACTAAGCTGAGACTCTCCCAACTCCTCCGCCGCCGCCGCCGCCCCCACCACCGTCATCGTCTCAGATTTATTGGGGCTCCGTTCAACGTCTTAAGAAAATGGGCAGCACTTTGATGGGATTGTTGCTGCACGCAGGCAGTCAGTCAGTTAGTCAATGAGTTTTTTTAAGGCACAAATCTTAATCTTAAGTTATCCACTTTACCTCACGGGGACGATATATCCTCACATTTTGAATTTTGATGCAAGAAATCGTGATCATTTATAAATTTTACTTTCGTGGGTGCTGATCCAATACGAGTGGGATTTATGCCATGAATTTTATATCTTGTACAAATGAAAGCGAATGGGATGAAATCTAATCAGAATAAATAAAATTTTAAGAGTTTTTATGACTTCTTAACATTTTATTTATCAAAATAATAAAGAAGCAAAACTTACTTACAAATGGATCGTGATATGCTGTTTAGAAAAATAAATATATCGAAATTTTAAGATCCCACTCGAAAGTAGTTTTGTTTTTTCAATTTTAAATAATATTTTACATCGTAACTTAGAATTTAAGTCGGACTTAATGGATTTTGAAGTCTATCTTTAAACTCTTTAACTTTTAAGGTCCCATACCCAACAGAGCCCAGACTTAATCTTATTACTTTCGCTGGAATACCTGTCTGTCAGAAGCCTCTGTAATTTTGATTCTAGTTCGCAAAATAAATAAGTTATAATACAAATTTCAAATTTACACATATTACAAACTGATTTTACAAAAAATACGATAAAAAATTCCTTAATCCCTATGTTACTAAAACTCTCTACATCTCATTTGTTAGGCCACTCCTCGAATACGCCAGCCAAGTTTGGTATCCCCCTTTCAATTCACCTTCATCAATAAAATTGAAACTGTCCAACGAAGGTTTCTTCGCTTTGCTTTACGCGATCGTTTACTGGTCTGGTCGTCAGAATCTTCCCGCTTAAGAAAATCGCCTAATGCTAATAGATTTGCAGCCCTTACGGAAACGTCGAGACTGTGCTGATATTACCTTCATCCATTAGGTACTATCCGGCGACATCGATTACTCTTCATTGCTGCAGCGAATTTCTCTCTACAGCAACCCCTGTCTCACCTTAGATCGGTCCCCCTCTTTCGAATTGATCATCACCGCACCAACTATAACCTTTCAGAACTTCACTCGAATGCTTAGTAAAGCCAACTCCCTTCCCTCCTTTGAATTTGACCTTAGCAAACCATTAACCTTAGAATAAATTTTGTACTGTCCCGCGCAGCTATTTGTCTTATTGATCTTGTTAATTTTCCTAGTTTTAATTTACGAGTATTTGTTTAATTTTTAAGTTTCTATTTTTATATGCTTGTACTAAGCAAAATAAATAAATAAAGAGATTTCATGGAACATAGTGCGTAGGGGTATTTAGGGTTATTAGGGTCACTGATTTTAAATTGAACCTGGAAACATTTATGCAATTTGTATGAAAACCCCCAAAAAAAGGTCTCTTATTAAAAACAATATGAGGCTGAAGGAGATAATTTCTAATTACTGTCTTCTTTTATATGCATACTTAGTTTTTAGACCTTTGATTTTATCTTATAAGGTACTCATGAAATCACTCCAATCCGGATTTAATTCTTTCCCAGAGAAACAAAAAAAAAAGTGATATCACGTACAACTGATGTTAATGTTTCCTTAATGATGTAAAATATGAAAAAGATCTTATCATGGATTACATTAACTGAATTTTTTATAAGATTGTCTGCCAACTCCAAAGTTCAAGCGAATAGTGAGAAAATGATTTGCGGAGGCGTAATTGCATCAAAAATGGGGGCAAACGAGTATAAACTTAAGAAGCGTACGTTTGATACGTGACAATTATCCTAAATTACGCAAGTATCCTTCATTATCATATCGCGCAATTGAAAGATGTTAAAACCTAATAATAATTTTGTCATTTTCGATAGTTAAGATATCTTGTACTCAGACTATACCCTTGAGAAATTATCCCGGAATTCGTTTATGATTAATTTCAAGCGATTTATTCCTCTACAATATTCGGGGGGATAGAGACAACACCAAACATCGATTTGATCGGTGTTTTAACCTTCTTCGCGATTATCTTCAATACCGTGAGGTGTTAGTGGCCGGACACTAGCTGTACTAGTGGTAAATGCTAGCGCTTATAATGAATGGCGAATTGAACACCTGCTCAATTCGAGTTTTTGATTAATTCACACGAAAAAAAAAAATGTTTGTTGCCACGAACTATTCATTAAGCAGTGAGCATCGGATAATTGCTACCTGCCGCTCACCTCTATGATCTGTGGTAATTAACTTTGGGTACAAGTGGGGGGTGATCAGCCGCAACCTTCTGTTTGCACTCTCTACGAAATGGTCAAGAGGAAATTATGTGTTTAAAATTAAAGATGAAGATTTTATGGTGACTTAATAGGTTTATCCATTTAAGTTTTTTTAAAAAAAAATATTAGTTGATGTTTGGTTTGATTTCTGAGAAAGAAGGACTGTTTGGATTTGTAGTTTGGCGCCATTAACAGATCAGTTTTATTACAAAGATTACTTTTTGGGTCCACCTATACCAAGCAGTCAAGGTAATATAAATCTTTTTATTACGTAACCTTACGAACCTTCTACACTTCCCTAATTAAATCAAAACCCATAAAGATTGTTGAAGCTCAGGTGGAGATTCGACACGATCGGCAAAAATGAAAAGGCTGAGAAAGATAAAAAAAAAAAAAACAATTTCTGATAATTAAAAGCCTTGTTACCGAATGTTTACACCGGGTCAATATTTAACAGCGTTTCGCGCATCAATGCAAAGATCGGTGATCATGATATTATAAGTTGTTGCGAATGAGAATATTTTTGTTGTTTTCTTTCTGGTAACTGGGCAACTTTCAACTGCTTCATGTTAGCGAGAAGGAATTGTTCGGTAATTACATTTAAAATGATTCCCTTTTTTTTAAATAGCCCCTTTGGCCTGAATACCTTGACGCAATCTGATCTGATGATCGCTTATCAACCTAAAACGCTACCAAATGGACCAGAGCCGATGGTGTACATCAAATGGTGGATTTCTCTTCCTTGATCTAAAAATAAAGCCAAGTGATAATTACGATAAATTTTGCTTTGTTTGCGTACAGATCGTAAGTAAAATTCCCATTTAACTGTACGTTACCAAATTGATTCTATTTTGTGTGCACTCATTGAGCAATACGGAAGACGAGAGACTCTGTCCAGGCCGGTGATCATTGAACCCGACATGCGACATGACTAACGAATTTGCTCCAAAAATCCAGAAATAAAATCATTCCTAGCGATCATAATTGAATCAGTAGCTCATGCGTACAAAACTCGTCTCGTTAGATGCGATGTACACACGGTCAGACGCCGCCGTCAAACAAATTTGTTCGACGACGACGAAGAGGAGCGTCATTGGTGCAGCTTGTTATGCTTTGGCGAGATGCGTGTCCGAATTGTTTTCGTACACATAAAATGCTAATTGAAACATGAACTCGTTTGGAGGATGTCCAGATTAAAATTAGACTTAGTCGGAAGTTGCGGAAATTTCTGGGTTATACCTCTAGCCCCTTAAGCTTTTAGTTTAGAATAGCCTAATAAAACAAATTATTTAAATTTATGCATATAAACATAGTAAAATTCTAGATACTAGCTAATAAAAACAAAATCGTTAGTTTTAAGCGCACTAAATTAAGCTAGTTTCTTTTTACGAGTATACCAAATCGAAAATATGTTTTGCGTAGACTATGTATGAACTCATAAATTAAAGAGCAAATCAGGCTCAGTTTCGAGGTAAATAGAAATAAAGTATAAAGGTTTAGTCACTTACACTAGAAGCTTGTAACGTAATTCAATTGAAAGCTTGAATAATATGAATATAGAAACATGTTTCTAAAATTTTTAGATCCGGTTCCAGAGTAAGGAAACTGAGCTTAAGTTGATATTTGAGCTTATTTGAATTTGTCTAAAATTTAGCACTTGTATTCTTACCTTTCTAGGTAACCACACCAACCTAATGTTACCCTTTTAGTGCAATATGCAGTGCGAATATAATTTACAATTTACTATGTCAAATCGTACACCAATAGCTAGAAACACAATTTGTGTGACAATTGCTCTATCTATTTGTCATTCTTAAGTACTTTTTCTTTTCTATATTTTTTGAATGTTCGCAATTTTCTTAATTGGGTTATGGTCTGAAGATACCGAAATTCTACCTATCGAAATTCGAAATTTCCGTCAAGAGCATTCTGGGCAAAGGATATAAGGTGGCTAGACTTCGCATATTACCGGATAGTCAAACGGCGCCCAAAGCGGTTTGTAGTGTCTCCGTTACATCTAAATTGGTTTGGAGCTGCATACCTGTTCTGAGATCGGTTTCCGCACTCAATGAGGTAACTCTAGCTTGGATGCCAGGCCATGAAGGATCAGACGACAATGAAAATCCGGATAAGCTCGCGAGAAAGGGGGGCGGAAACCCTATTAGAATAGATCAAGTAGGGTATGCACAAAAAACCTCTTTAGATCGTGATGCTTATAAAGGGATTATCTCAAGCCCTCACAACCCACTACAATAATAATAATAATAATAATAATAAATAATTTATGGTTTCTTTATTCGTGTGAATTTTGGAGTTATCCTGTTGGAAAAGTCATTTTTTTCTCAGAATATTGTCAGCAAAATGGTAGGAGACTATTTTGTACTACTTGACAATAGCACCTACTATTCATCCCTGATGATATAAATTGGAGTTGTATGGAGGTTTTTACCTCAAATCAAATCAGTATGAATTGAAACCACCAGGGCCGTTTAAATTTCAATTTTGTTTTCGTGAGAAAAAATATCCTTGATATGTTCAAAACTTATTTAAATAATAGACAGAAATTAATTGTTGTATAGTCGATCGTTGAATAATCTCTTCCCATGTTTTGCTTTGCAAATTTTAAAAAAGCTTCAGTGTGGTGGCCTAAAAGTTTTGGTGGAAACTTCTTTTAAGTCCTGCGAAGCTGGTGTCTTATAAATATGAAACGCACTAAAGGGACAAGGAATTTATTTAATATGAAAAATAAGTTATAATTTAATCACGATATCCATTTACATGTGAGTGTAACAAAAAGTTAAAGACTAAAGACTACCCTTTTCCAAAATTTCAGAGTTTATCCCTTGTCCATATAAGCAATAGAGAGGCATATGTAGAGCAAGTGTAATTGAGTTCTGAACTGCTACAGTTTGACCCTAAACCCATATTGGTTCAAGCACAACGATATATTTGTCATCAGGACTTTTCACAAGTGTACTCAACGATGATATATGGCACTAAAAGGATAAAGTCGTGCTTCTTGTTTTCAACATTTTTTTATTTATTTTATTATTTCTTGTAGTAGTATTAAAAATATATTGGAAATGATACAAGTAAATAAAAGTGCGAGAATTTGAATCTGAATTTGAAACTATAATGCCTGCGGAGATATAATTAATTTTCATACATTTAACATATACACACCAGCGTGTACCACCGGTGGTTCACATTTTTATATCACATCTTATAGCGCCGACGTGAACGTGTTAAATTAGTTTCTTTAAGACTTATGCTTATAATTTAAGACTTGGAGTTTTGATGAAAATTAGTGATTAGAGTTTATCTAGGTCGCTGTTTTATATTAAATAGTAAAATTGTATAAAATATGTATTAATTTTTTTCCAGGCTCAAATAACCGACGAAAATCGAAGTCCCTCTTCTGGAGAGTACGTTTGGCTAGTGCATCGAGGCGGTTTTACGGCGGCTTTGCGACTACCACAGAGCCACAATGAAACTGGAAAAGTTACCATCCGCCTGTTGCACAACGGCGAACAGATGACCGTCGATGAGGATGACATCGAAAAAGCGAATCCACCCCCGCTGGATCTGGTCGAGGACATTTGCCAGCTGAAGCATCTGAACGAAGCCTCCGTCCTCCACGTCCTCCGGCAGAGGTACGCCAGCAATCTCATTCACACAAAAGCTGGCCCCATTTTAATGGTGGTGAATCCCATGGCACCGCTTTCTTTATACTCAGAAAAGGTGGGTGCTCTTCAAACGTATTTAACTCACTTTTCAGCGTCTTATCTCCGAATATGGGGGACTTATGGAAAACAACATAAATTGCAGCCATGGGCGAAGTTTTGTTTTTTTATAAGAAATTATTAGCCAAACGAGTCGATTTCGTTTCGTTTTTCGTGATAAGGGCTTAGGCTTATAAAAAGAATTTACTTTTTGTTGAGGGGTCTGAGCAAATATTTGAGTTGCATGCTGTGGAACGAATGGAGCATTCAACATGACTGATAAAGATCTGTTTGTTGAAGCATTTAGCAGGTATATGCACCTGCTGATAAAACTTCACGGTTTTATGATAGTTCTGTTTGCCGGGAAATGTTTCTCGGTCATCGCATTCACGATGTATGCGCTATTTTAGGATTTATGACTATTTTTAATGTGCGCTTAATGCATTGACCCCCTCGTGCTATTACGGCTCTTAGTTATCACCTTTTTGGACGATGGGTATTTATTTTACCTTCTCTTAATGCGTATTAATCAAAAAAATACAAAATATAAAATTAAATAAACTAGATAAATTTTTTAACTTTAATTCAATCTTCACACTATCAGAAGAGATCTTTTGCATAACTTTAACAATAAATATTTGTTTTACTAGAAAAGATTAATTTAAAAAAAAAAACTAATTGAAACCTCAAGTTATAAATATTTCTTGCTTTAGGAGCAGTTATTTTTGAGAGTTTATTGTGCTACAAAACACGATTTTTGCTTAGTGAAGAGTCGAATCACTCGGAATCTAGTCTAGTCTAGTTTTAGTTTCATTTAGGAGATAAAACCTTTGTCTTTAGTGTTGTTATTTAATCAGTTAACTGCGTTTGAAGTGTATACTCGTCAATATAAAAAATATAAAAAATAATACCATGCGATATAAAAACTCAAAATTCCAGTAAGATTTAATATAAAAGCGATTCAATATTATCTTTCCTTTATATTAACAGTAAGCCTGCTACAAAATTTTGAAAAAGAAAATAGTTTAAATTTTTTGATATATACAGTGCTGCCGGAAATTTTAGGACCAAACGATTGATTTTGGGCATATATTCTATTCCCTAAGCCATAACTTGTTGATAAGGAGAAGAGGCATGGGGACAACGAGTGTACATGAAGTCTTTACCTGTCCTTAATTATTTTATACAATTTTGTTTTAATTTGTGTACTAATTTTAACAAAAATGAACAAAAACTTAATGCTATTGTGTTCAAAATTATAGGACTAATTCTCTCAGCCTTTAATATGTTGCCATTTGGTCTTTGTAACGTCGGTAAGGATTCCATAAATTTTTTTGCGAATTCTTCCGACAGTTCTCTCCATTCAGCAATTAAAATATTTTCTTGAAGCATAAAGTCATACAATAATATAAAAAAAATAAAAAAATAACATGGAAAACATTTAACCTCACATGGTGTACCACAAGGTTCTGGATTTTCTCCACATCTTTTCTTTTATTGTATAAACTGGCTGCAATTCGACCACACCTTTAAAAATTCCTCATCTATGAAGAGCAAACAATTTCACCTTATTTCATTGTCGTCGCCAACAGCAGAAAGGTAATCACCCTCGGTTGAATAGGTTTCTCCCCTTTTACAGTTAAGCAATACCGCGATACATCTAAAATCGTATCAATTTGCAAATTTCCATTACCGCCTCACCCTTCCCATTGGGTGAGTTCCACTTAATCGTATGCTGTGGCAAGATCAATTTCTTAGATTTATATCACTCAGACTCTTCGAGACGAGCTTAAGACAATCTGTAGGGATTAAGAAGAAAGTCTCATTTGATGATAGTGTGACTCCTCCTGTTGTTTCGCTGTAATTCGATTTATTGATTTACATTTGTCGAACGAAAAGAAGCCCTACCGGTCGGCATGATTTTATTTTTTTTTTTAGTAACAATCGAGGTGAGGACATAGTCTGGTCGGAAGATAGGCGGCGGGCGAGAATAACGATGTTTTCAACAAGTAAAAATTTATTGATAAATTGAAATGTCTTGTTATCCGAAAAGTGCTATTAAAAAATTGAAGTGTTATTGATTTTATGCTTTTGTATTACATTTTCTAGGTGGTGTCAATGTTTCGTGGCTGTAAAACGGAAGATATGCCTCCGCATGTCTACTCCTTAGCGCAAACCGCCTACAGGACCATGCTTGAGACACGCCGAGATCAAAGTCTTATATTTATGGGACGCTCTGGTTCCGGAAAGACAACCAGTTTTAAGCATGCACTATATTATCTGGCCCTGGCCGCTGGTACGTACTACTCTCGATCTACATTTCTTTTGATTCGACAGTCTCATTTTATAATAAAAAATAAATAAAAATAAGAAAAACCCGAACTCATATACCTTTCATAACGTTTTCGCCAGGCTCCGTGAACAAATTGTTGACTGCTGAAAAGGTGAATGCAATTAACACAATTCTTGAGGCGTTTGGCAATACAAAGACTTGCCTCAACTCGAATGCGACTCGTTTTACGCAGCTGCTAAGTCTGGATTTTGACCATAGCGGACAGATCGCCTCCGCATCAGTTCAGGTAACTCGACACTGTAAATCTATTTTATTGATTTGTAACAAAAATTTTCGATTAATTTTCTTTTCAGGTTCTGTTACTGGAAAGGTCAAGAGCTGGAAAACGCTCACGGGGCGAGTATACATTTCATATATTGACACGATTATTGGCTGGTGCTGAAGGGGTGCTGCAAAAGGAATTACACCTAGAGAATGTATCTCCGGAGGATAATAATCCATTTGTTTCACTATCATACAAATTGGAGGATAGACATAAGGCTGCTTCAGAATTTGAGCGAACTTTACTCGCGTTTGATACGCTCAACGTTGATCAAACGGCTGTGAAAGGCATTTGGTATATTTTAGCGGCTATTTGCCACCTTGGAGTTGCAGGAGTTACTAAAAGTTTGATTTTCTATTACTTTTAACTGCTATAATTATAACTAACCATATTTATTAATTCCAGTTGGGTCTGGCCCTACATCACGGATTCAGTTTTCTAATCCATCCGCTGCCCGTAAAGCTGCTTCTCTTCTTGGAGTATCATTGGAAGATCTTTTAGCTGCAGCATTTCCACCTACAACATCAGGAAGTTCGAGTCCTGCACGTTCTCCAACTGATTCAACAGATTCAGTATGGGAGAGTTTAGAAGGACTAGTTGTTGGTCTTTATTCAGAAGCAATGGCAGCAGCTGTGGCGCTAATTAACCGAGCGATATGCACCTCTGCCCACACAATAGCATCAATTCTTCTGGTTGATACACCTGGTTTCCAAAATCCTGGCAGTTGTGGAGTCCAGCTTGGAGCAAGTCTATCCGATTTGAGGCATAACTACTTGCAGGAAAGGCTACAATTGCTCTTCCATCATATGACTCTGGTCGCTCCTAGGGATAGATATGCTCAAGTAAGGCTATTACTAGAAGTTTTCAAGTTGAACTAATTGGACATTTTTCTTTTTTTTAGGAATTGGTAGAAATTGATACTGAAGGACTACCCGAATCGCATCCAGGACCTTTGGTATCGTTGATTGATAAAGCCCCACAAAGTCATGTAGTCCGAACTTCACAAAGGGATTTAAGGGAACAGGACAGAAGAGGGCTTTTGTGGTTAGTTGGCTTTGTTTCTTACTTTTAATGAGTTGTACTAAGAACGATCCACAAAGAAAGTTTTAAATTAATTATTCTAAGGGTCTAGTGTTTGTAACTTAATAACTAACCCACTACGTAATTTTTATATAATTAAAATAGTATGGTAGAAAATAACTAATTGATTTTGGTAAATTTATAAAGATATAAAGGTAAAATGTTAAGACTAATTCTAAATAACAATTCAATTTAAGGGGAGAAAAATATTTAAATTCTGCTAGTGTTTGTATTCATAACGAACTTACATAAAAAGTAATTTAGAAAATTTTTTACTTAGGATTCTTAGAAGCAGGAACGAAGAAATTGAAGATTATTTACGAACTAAGTACAAAGTATTTATGCTTTACTAAAATACGTTTACATTTATTCGTTAGGCTCCTCGATGAAGAGTCCATGTATCCAAACTCAAACGATGATACATTTGTAGAACGTCTGTTTAATCACTACGGCGACAGAGAACATCAGGCGATAATTCGACGCACAATCGGTACTAGAAATTTTGTCCTGCAGCATCTCCAAGGCACAAATCCCGTGCTCTATACCGTGAATGGTTGGCTTAAGGCTAGCAGAGAGCACCCGTCTGTTAAAAGTGCTGCGACCCTACTCCAAGACAGTTCCAAAGATGAAATCAATCGACTTTTTGTCGGTACCTTGGCTCGAGGGAGTGCAAGTGTTTTTTGCGGCTCAATAGCCGGCCTCGAAGGTACTCAATCCCTTCGACGAGCCTCCAGCATTCGAAGATCTTTCACATCGGCTGGAGTTAAGCGAAACTCTGTGATGCTCCAGGTGAAATTCACCGTAGACGGGATCATCGATACTTTGAGAAGAACCGGAACGCATTTTGTCCATTGCTTCCTGCTGCAGCACAACGCTGGAACACATTCCGTTGTTAACTCGTCTCCAAATCATTCATTGCAAGGAAATGAAGACATGGTTAATGTTCCTCTATTAAGAAGTCAGGTAAGATAATTAAGAAGTTGTGATGTATTCAATTTTTATATCCTTGTTCTGCGTATTTTTTTTTTTGCAGCTTCGTGGCTCTCAAATTTTGGAAGCTGCTAGACTTCATCGATTGGGCTTCCCAGAATCAGTTCCTCTATCTGAATTTATTAGAAGATTCGGTCTACTTGGTGATGTTTCATCCAAGGAATTAACTGTTGAGCAAATACTTACATCTAACGAAATTGACCCGTCCACATATCGAATCGGACCGAGTCAGGTATGCATTTTGTGTTAGACTTATTTTATAAGTTTTCTTTGCATTTTTGGAACTTGAGGACCAAGAAAAATGCATTTAGTAAAATTAATTATAAAATTATCTGCTGTATGTATCAGTGAAACATCCAGAAATATTTGCAGTCAAATTATACGAATTATAGTTACTATAAGAGCCTCTGGTAGTTCAGTTATTAGCGTGCTGGTCTACTGTTCCAGAAGCTATGGGTTCGAATCCCACGTATAAAAATGGTAACTCAATTGGCCTAAAAGTGGCCTAAGTGCGCCTAGGCAACCACACCAACCTAACTTAATCTACTATAGGAAATCAACAAAGGTTTGGAGCATTTTTAATACACATGCACCTCAGATGATAAATTCTAAAAGTCTCAGAGCTAAGCAAATTTGTAGTTATTCGTTAATTTGTACTAAGCTTGGTATTTTATGTCTGTTATTTAAACATCTCTCTCGTTTTTCCTTTTTTGGTTTTTATAGCCGATTATAGGGGGTTTTGGGAACTCTTATTTATGAATTTCATTTCGGTTTTTTTTTTTCATCACAGGATTTTTTACAATACAAAATTTTAATAATACAGAGCCGTATTTTGAGCATTTTTGAATAATTATTAAAAAATAATAGTTCATCATAGAAGTTTGTAGGTTAAGCTAGGCTGCAGTGGCTGCCCGAAAGGCACACTTAGGCTAGATTGGGCCCATTGTGATACCACGGGAAGAGGGGATGCTATACCCTTCCCCACAATTAACCCGTGCTGAACCATTTAGATTCTTTGACGAACTGGGCCAGATCCCTGATGTCAGCAGATCCTAAATCGCGTTAAAGACGCCTTCTACGTCTGGAGAGGGCCGGGCAGTGACAGAGGAAGTGGATGACAGTCTCCTCCTGCTCCAGGAGGCAGCTTCTGCAGACAGTCGCAGCATGGCACTCTCAATCTGTTGGCATGCCTATCAATAAGAAAGTGCCTAGTAATAACACCTACAATAGTGCTTATGATTGTGCGCCTGAGCGAAATTAGCTTTAACGTTGGTGATAAGGTGGGTTAAGACTTATGCCAGCATGCATAAAAGGCTAAGTAAGAAGTGAGATTGTTTTTAACCCACCTAACTTCAAAGAGTTAAAAAATTATCGAAATACGACATTTTTTTTGTATTTTATAACTATTTTTCTCGAAAACATGATATGATAGAGCATGTTGTTTTACGAATTCGTAATCTACAGAAAAAATGCTTTGCGAATTCTTCTTTACTATCAGTAACGTACTTTCAACACTTTAGTCGCCCCGTCACCTACATTTGAGTGACATCTAATAGCTGAATATGTTCTGACAAAAAGCTTGGGCGCCGAACGTTTTAATTTAGGTAAATGAACGAGTTTCATTTTAAAATTCTAAATGTTAATATTAAAAATACATAGAATCATAGATTTTTACTCAGTTTGCAAAGCATCGATAGAAATTTTAGGTAAATTCATCAAAACCGTCTCGATGCACAATTCAGCTTCAGGCACTACTACGCTGAATTTGTATTGTGTGTATTTTGAATATATCCCGTAATTTACTTTCCGAATTGAGAACAGCAATTTTATTATTGTGATACATTCTTTTATTACCTGAGTTTTACCATAATTATGTACTAAACATTTTAATTGGTGCTGTTCTCGACCTGCATTATTATCAATTGATTTAAAGAAAAAAATATACTCGAAGGTGTTTAAAAATGAAGTAATTATACAACATAAAACTGAGTTTATGAGCCGCGTTTAATTTTTATAGCCTCCAATAACAAATGTAAACAGCTCCTAAAGAAGTCATTTATGGTTTTGGACTGTAAATTAAAATTAAAATTGCTCCATTTAATAATTGTGTTCCATTTGATCGATTTGGTAGGCTGGATTACAAAACTGTAACTTGTATGAATTATGGGGGAACACAATTTTATTGTATTTTAACAATCACATTGCGAAAATTTATTTTCTATGTATCTAATAACCTGGAGGTCAGATTATTTCTATGCGATCTTTTCTTGAATCTGTTCAGATCGAATCAAAAGGAGGTTAGAACAGTCCGTTTTAGATAAAAATTTCTTAAAGTCTCAAAAATTCATTTAAGCTACATTTGACTTGAAATTGAATTGAAATTAGTTTTTCCGCAAAAAAAGAACTTCAATATAATCGGGTTGGATTTTTCTGTCGAATTATTTTAATCATTTTGAACGAACAAGTGCATGGAAGTTAAGGGGAACTGAAACTGGGTCTAGTTACTATTAAGTCATATTTTTACAGACAGACAGACAAAATTTTTAAAAATGGTCTTTTGTTATTCTGTTTAGCCTTTTTACAATACCCCCCAAATCAGTTTTTTGGTAAATATTTTCTATGTAGGCAGTTTTATTATTATAAATTCGAAATCAATGGCTATTTTTTAAATAAATTTCGGTGTCCCCACGACTCCATTCGCGTGAACTTCAGGTAATGGTATGTCCTAGGAACTAAGGAAATTATGTGTTTTTCTAGAATAGAGAGTATCAATCTTTTAGCTTTAGCTGTAGTGGATTGTGAAATATTTTAATGATTTCTGGGCACTGTTACTATTTTATTTATTTACTTATTTATTTATTTCACTTAATACAAAGGTAAGGAAAGATCTAACGTTATGGGGGTTAGTATTAAGGGATATCCTGTGAAGGTGGTCAGGGCAATCAATTGAACCGGCAAGTACTTGGTGGACGAAAACAATATCGGCGTCATCTCGATGTAGGGTGAGGGACTGGTGGCTGATTAGTTTTAGGCAGTTTTCATAAGGGGGAAGATTATGGCGGTCTGTCCAAGGGAAGTCATGCAGGGCAAAACGGATGAATCTAAGTGGATAGATTCAGTCCTGTTAATGAGTATGGATTGCGAGGATGACCAGACCTGATAGACATACTCAATAAGTAGTCTAACAAAGAAGATGAAGAGTTACTTGGTGACATAAGGGTAATTAGAGAATTCCTTAGACCAACGTATAACGAACCGCAAAACAGAATTGGCCTTGCTAATTGGATGATCTATGTGGGAAAACCTAAAAGTATAGTTGAATAAAATTAAAATAGTAATCACAAACCAAATTCAACTCATCATATGTATAGCTAAACTTATCGGAAGATGCAAAAATCCAAATCACAAGTAAAACTCAGTAAATTCGCATATCCTAGCCAAATCAATCTATTTTAAAAGTATATTCCGCAACGTTATCACAGCAATGCAAATTTTAAAAATGAAGAACAGCACCATATGTTAGAAAAACTTCTTAAACTTTAAATGATTATATCTTTTTTTTTTCGTCAACCGATTTCGATGAAATGCAGCCTATATGTTGTTCTGAGCTAAGCTTAAGTTACTCTTAAAAACCCCCTGAAAATCCGTCCAGCAGTTTCATAGATTAGCGTGCATAAACAGACAGACAACATTTTAAAAAAATTATCTTTTTGTATTTTTTTAACCTTTCTACATTACCCATAATCAGGTTTTGGTAAACATTTTCTATGTACAGACACCGGCGTTTATAAATTTAAATTTAAAGGGAGCTTTTGCAAGTTCGCAAGCTCTTTTTGATTCAAGAATAAGGCCCTATAATTCCATAAATATTAGGACCCGATATGTTAAAAGAATTTGTTACGAATTGAAAATTTAAATTTTTACAAGTGACCTTTTTTAATTATAATCTTACATGAATTTTTATTTCTGAATGAAATTGGTACACAAGTTGTAGGGTCACGAAAACCATTATGCTCATTTTTAGACAAAAAGAAATATTAGAAAAATGTACTTTTAATAAGAATTAATTAGTAAATACAAAACTGATAAAAACGAAAACAAATAGTCACTTCAATTTCCCATTCATATCCCAATGATTTTGGCTACTAAAACTTTCTACTTCTCACGGAATTTAGCTTACTGGAGTACCTTTAGTATGCATGAGTGCGCCTAGTGTTTGCGCTAGCTTAGCTTAATGCGTCGAAAGACAATAAAATTTTATCAGCCTTTTTTTGTTTTTTGCTAAAACCGCCATGTAATTGAGTGGATGTGAAATGTTTTATAGCTGCTGCCGCCACTCAGGTCGAAATCAATTGAGTGCGAAAATTGTGGTGTTGGCGAATTGCTCCATGTTCAATGAGATTTCTTTGAAACAAGCTCGCTACCTTCGCCACCTGAATATGCGGGTTCATTGTCATCAAGAAACGGCAAAGAAATGGTATAAAACGTTACTTTTGTCGTTATACAACCCCCTGACCTATTTTCAATTGAAGAATTTTCTCAATAGGTTTTCATTTTTATGGTTAGATGGATTCTTAAAAAATACGGGGAATGACTAAGAATTTTTTTTTTAGGTTTATCTAGTTTTATTGCTCTTTCATTTAATATGTAGTAATTTTACAGTTAAATAATTAGAGATCGGTAGATAGAGCTAATTTTAAATATTTAGTGTAATTCAGCGTTGTAGTCTCTTAAGCTGAATTGGGTATTCAGCCATTTACGTATAACCGTAACGTAAAGCCGTATAATAAAAAATGTTCTAATCGAATCGAAAAGAGCTAACAAAAGCCCTTTTTGGATAAAAATTCCTTAATAAAGTTCCTAAAATTTTCATAAGTTCATTTTAGTTACCTTTGAGTTTAATTAACCCATTCACTGCCCAGAGCATATGCAGCCATACATTCAGCTATGGGTAACTATGAGATATCTCGTAGTTGGCGCTGAATTTTTTTTTTTGTACGTAATGTCGAAATAATTTGATTGGATTTTTCTAATCGAATTATTTTAGCACTTTGAACATAAAAATTACTAGAAATTTGATTGGACTGTTTCCAATTATAGGACCCTTCTTAACACCTTAAGGACTGATCCCACGGTATCGGGGATTTGTAAACAGTCGTATTTAAAACTATGTCTTGGGAAAGTTTTCGAAAATATATGAAATAAACAACTAATTACTATTTTTGTTAATTCGTATCTGGTCCTGCGCGTATATTTCATAAAATTTATTAGCGGTATTGACTTAAATTTTTAAATTTCATTCCTTCGTCATCGATTAGTGGAAAATAGCCCAAGGTTTTTAAGAATAGATAACAATTTTCCTTAAAGATTGAATTAAAATTTAATAAAAAAGAAAAATTAAATAAACAAATATCACAAGCTCACCTACAAATAAATCAATCTATAATCGTTTTTACCCGTTCACGGGTGGTTGGACACTTGAATAAAGCAAAATGCGTTACGCAACATTCTGTTTTTATGGCTCATTGCGTTCACCCATTATTTTGAATTTGTAACGCAGATACGCCGTATTTACCCTGACGCAATATCAATCTAAATAGTCCGAGATAAATGTACTTGAAATGAATAGGCCTTGCATAAAATAGCATAGCATAACTAACCAACGTTTATCTAGGTATTAGAAGCTCATAAAAAAACATTTATTAAATTTTGTTAAACAAGTTTTATTTTGATAATTATTACATTTTTTGTTTATATTTTCACTATTTACATTTTCTTATTTGTCAATGAAGAGTGAGTCGAAACGTTTTTGGAGTTTTATCAACTCTAGAAGAAATTCTGTCGGTTATCCTGCTTCCTTTTACTGTAGCAGTGATCCAAACGAAATTTGCAATTTCTTCTCTGCTTTATTTAGATCCGCTTTTATCTGTGATAATTGTGATATACCTAAATATTTTTACTACTCGACGAAGCTTCTATCCATCACTTTAGAACCTTAAGACCTTTATGCTGACGTTTTGTGGTCAAAATAAGGATCTTAAGGTTTTACATCACCCTTAATGATTTGCCCCCCAAGTATTTCAAGTATGTTCCGATTAGCTGAAGTCCTGTGGTTTGCCAAACTGTCCCAGCTTTACCTAAGCTTTTCGAAGCCATTGTGTTTTATACTTTAATAAGTGAATGTCAACATGGTTTTGCAAAAGGAAGGTCAACTGTTTCTTATCTTCTATGCTTTTCGTCTTAAGATCGAGCATGATGGACAAGTTGACTGCATTTATACCGATTTCAGTAAAGCCTTTGACAGGATTAGCCATCAGGGTTTTATTCTTACACTAGTGAAATTCGGTTTTTCCGTGGTTCTTTTTGGACTGAATATCATCCTACCTAAGGGATAGTTTTCAGATGGAAATCTTTTCGAGGTGATTTCTCACCACCTAATACATATCACCTCTGGGATTCCTCATGGTAGTCACTTGGTACTTCTGCTGTTTATTTTATATGCTGATGATGATAAAAATTTTCGCTCTATTGCACCGATGAAAATGTACTCTACAGCACATTTCCGATCTATAAATAAAGATAATGGTTTTTGGCAAAACGAAATAGGTAAATTACTCGTAAAAACGTACCAATAAAGGAAAGCAAAGCAAACATTTTCAAATATTACATACGAATTTAATTTGGAAAAAAATCCAAGTAGTAGTTGCTAACAAGTGAAAATTTCACGTGGTTATAATAAGGTGCCGGGGTACTGTATGTTATAAAGCGTTATATTGAAGACCTTACTATGAGAGCTGAAACGAATCAATTGGTTTCGTCTGTTGTAGCTGAATTAAAAATTTAAAACTTCACATTATTACATGGAATTCAGCTTTAATGGATGAAACGAAACGATTTGTTACGTTTCTCATGGTAATTGTCCAGAAAGATGTTAACTACTTTAAAATGAAAGTGTTCACCTATGTCTAAGCATAGAAAATAAAAATAAAAATACAAGTAACCCTCCTATAACACGGTGCGCAATTTAATTTTATAACAGTGCTATAAGATATGCTAGTTTCCGAATTTTCAATACCAGTTGTTGTCTTATACAAGGGCTTTAGATTTTATGATATCGTGTTATAAGAAGTAATAAAGTAGAATAAAAGAAAAATAAATTTCTACTCTATCCGAGTATATACCCTTAAAACTGTGTCCAATGTTTCTTCGTTGTCGAACACTTTGGCATTTGTGATAGGTCCTAAAAGTGTAGTAACTAAAAAATTTGCAGAGGTTGGAATAGAGCCAGTAGTATTGCTACTCTTCAATTACTACAGAAAATTGTTCATAAATTTAAAAAAGAAAAATTTCGCGCAATTTCATAATGCCCCCAATAATTTAGATACCATTTCCGCTACAAGGCGACGACGCAACATGCTACGGTAGCACTCCCTGCCAAATTGACTTTTTCTAATAATTCATTTCGGCCGAAAACAAGTCGACACTAAAACCATTCGAGGCATGTATTAATAGCAGATAATGATCAGACAAATTAAATATTACTTGGCGCTTTTTGCGACATAAATGAATAATGCCCTCCTTGTCGTCTAAAGATACTAGAGAAGCAGAGTATGCCAGTTAATTGAATATGCTACCTGTGGCCGGTGCGACAATCGCTAAAAATTTAATCCGTAAAAAGGTTACAGAGGAAAAAGTGAAATTAACCGACCCGCATCGTACCGTACGGCTCAAAATCGACTAAAAAAAATCTTTAAGATTGATAGTCGGTGTCTTTGGGGGGCCAGAACTCTTGCGCGAATTTCACGCAAGGGAGTGAGGAGAGTGTAAACTTTTGCGACTGTGATGTTTGACCACGGTCACCTTTTGTGCACGAAATTCCTAAAGACGCCGACCGGAGAAGACAAAACGACTCCTCGGAGTGAAAGTATAAAAAAATATTTACGCGCACCGGCTTCTTCGGGCCTTAAATCATTGAGAAAGGTAGTAAAAGTGGTCAAAGTGGCTGCCAATCTTGAAATTACTATCAATTTTTCGGGTGTTTAGTTTCTGCTGTGCCCAACTGGGGAGCACCATTTCCAATTCCAAACGACAACCGTCTTCACTTTCTTTGCAAAATTTTATAGATAGGTGTGTGCGCGACTTGCATTTATCGCTCATTTTGGTCTACTGTGATTTAGCACAAAAACATCGATATTGCGACACACAGCGGGACCCAGTAATTGGCAATTAGGGCCACACCCTGAGGAAAGGTTTTTGCACCATACCAACCATCATGTCATTATCACGGACAAGAGTTATTCACCGATCAGCGTCACCTGCACATATCGCTTGGTTGGCGTATGTATCACTTTCCCTTGAGTTGATTGTCGCGATCACATTGCGATCAACCTGAACGGTTGAAATTTTCTGGTCACTAATCCGACCTCCAGGTTTGATCTAGCAACATATTTGCTACGCTAATGGATGGAATTTTCCGATCTAAAGTGGCGCAGGTTGGACTACTATTAGTTGAATTAAAACGAAATTAGTATGGACGAATTTCTGACAATTCCGCTTCCAGCCTTTCTTTTGGCGGCGGCAACGATGGTGGTGGCGGACATTACAAGCGCCGCATCAAATAAAGCAATTTTCTGTCTGTTTCACGCGCCAAAACGTGCAACGGATTTTACTGGACAGCTGAATGGGCGGATGGTTAGAGGGAAAGGGCGGAAAAACCCTGACATTTACCTGCATGCTATAAAGTACCAGAAGAAATTCTGGTGAAATTACTTCGAATTGTTTCAGCAACAGCGGAACAGTCCAGGAATGTTGATTCACCGAGAAAATTGCTTCTTAGCATGAAAGCTTGTCGTCGGTGATATGATGATGTTAAAAGCTATTGTTTTCTAAATTGCCTGTAATTGTTGTTTCGTATTGCTTTTAGCCTGCAAAAGGTATGCATGTGGTGCCAATTGAGGCAAAGACCCCAACCTCGCAGCCTCTCAGTCTCCCAGCCAAAAGATATCTTAGAAGATCATTTCGCACGTAATGGCAGGAACACGATCACTTATGTATTTAAAGATAATGGCAAATTTCACTATCTGTTCTCCAGGTAATAAAATAGGTAGCTAAAGAAAACAAGATCAGCAGGTGTCCGATGAAAGTTTCGGAATATCGACTTAAATGTATAGTTGAGGATCGATTTATACTACTTGATTTTTGTAGAAAAATAAAAATGTTTGTAAATTCTTAAATTGTGAATTCTGAAAAAGCATACAACATTTTTTAGAAAATAAAATAAACTCTCACTCTCTATTTATTTTAGTACCCAAATGATTATTAAGAAAAATAAGCTAATGTGATGTTAGATCACTAAAGAAAAGTAAGATCAGTAGAATGTTTAAGGCAACATTTAAAATGTAGGCATAAATGGGGTAATGATGTTGGGAATGTGGGCATAAATAAATAGCTGAGGATTAATTCTTAATAGATGATCATTTGTGAATGAAATGTCTGCAAAATCTTGATATGGAACACCCTCCGCAAATCATAACGCAATGCTGCAAAAGAAGGCGACAACGAGTCGGTGTCTAATTCGCAATCGACGTGAGTCATTGTCGCAAATAATTTTAATAATGTCTTCATTTAATATGATCATCAACGTCTTTTTATCATATGGAAGATGTACTTGACTAGTTTTATTTTTATCAAATTTAGTAGCGCAAAGTAAGAAATGAAAAAATGAAACCCAAATTCTTCCCTAATTTAAAGAAAACTTCGCTGTTTTGACTTAAATTGACAAAACAAATAAAATCAGTCGAAAGATTAAACGAAATTTTTTGGAATGTGAATTTCGAAAGAGTTATAAATTTTGATCGTTAGTAAAAAGAAGTAGAAATTTTAGTGTTGTGAATTCTAAAGCAAATTTACATTCACTCACAAACAATAGCTCATAACTCATTCATAGTCACCTGATACAGCTGTTTGTCGTTAAAATTCTTTCTGCATTAACAGAAAAATTTCTCCCATGGTATTTCTAGGTATTTCGAAAATTTTTAAAACAAAGACCACACCTTCTAGGTGATAATTTCCTAAGAAGCAGCACTCGCCACCGTCTGTTAGTATTTTCAAAAATAAACATTTAACCCAAAAAGCGCGAACTTTGCTGAACGTGCGCCGAGTTCATCGACATTAATTGCAAAATTTACTAATCGTCATTTCACGCGTTCAAGCAGTCCAGTCTACCGTGTGTTTAGCTGTCTGACGGTAGTGGGGCCTTCGATTATTTCGTGCCTATGATTTATGTTGACACTTTCTGGGTCCCAAAAGCCTACTTGGCCATCAATGGCATAGTACGAGCCGCAGAAACGCCGGATCGTCTTGGATAGTGTAAAATGATCATTGTGCGATCGTTAGGTGAACTGATTTTTTCTTGCAAATTATGGACACTGTCCAAGTAGAATTCAATTAGCATACACGACCGTTTGGTTTCCGATCGTTTTGCTTTTTTACCCAGAGGAGATGAGCTTGTGTGTGCGATCAATTTTAAAATTCAAACTGCACGAGATCGTAGCGCGGTTGCACTTAAAAACGATTAAAAAAAAAACGTGAGGGCATCCAGTCGCAGAGCTCTTGATAAGCAAACGCAATACACTTGGACAATAGAGGCATGCAGAGGAGAATAATAATTATTAAAAGAGAAATATTATAAACATAAAAACGGTTGTCCGATTTGCATGAGAAGATAAACTGCAGAGAAGGGACAAGTGAAGCGAATATTCCTTTAAATGTTACGTGCACTGCTTAATACTGGCGATGTAGAGGAATGCTGTTGGCCTTACGCTTCAATTGCTTTTACCCTGTAGGTCTGATGATAGGCTCTTTTCTTGCTTTCATCAATTTTGATTTTAGGCCTCCGAATCGATTTTGGGTAATAGGAGAAAATTAAACACTGACCTAAATATGACTGTTTTGTCGCCATTCATAACAATCGAATTGAATACAACATGACCTTAATGATTGTAGCTATGATCACGCTTTTAATTTAACGGTGCATGTATTCTACCTCGCAGATTATGGATCGCTTAATAACTGCCCTCTATTTTTCAGACCATTTAGAAATGCAGATGAAGAGGTTTTTTTTTGTACAATAATAAATAATTGCGGAACAATTGGTCCCAAAATAGAGCCCTGTGGTATCTCGAATGTTTGTACTGATGCTTTTAGTAATTTTGTAGATATTTTTCTTATATTTATTTATTTATTCAATTCGATTAATACAATCTATTGGATTGGTCGATAATTTCATGGGGTTTTGAGTTCGTACAGTTTTTATTTGAGATTTGATCGAACAGCCCTAATGTGGATTTGGAGATGCGCTGAAAGAGACTTTTGTTGAATATCATTTAATTTCAATTTGAGGTGTGACAACAGCGTCTTTACAAAAATGAATAATAAAACATATGTGCTATATATAGGAATAATATTGTCAGGTAAGAAGTGGTTTTCGAAGATCTGTTCTGGAGAATTGGATGTTGAAGATGGTCCTCGTTCTGACAGAGTTAGCATGGTTAATGAGGACGAAATTAAATTGCTCGTTGAACAAAATTTACGAATAACAGAAAAAGAAATTGCGGAGGAATTAAAAATATCAAATTCAAGCATAAATGCTGATCTACATAAGCTGGGATTCGTTTCATGGTTCAATATTTAGGTTCCCCATGTTCTTGCGAAGGCCAACAAAATTGTACGCATCAACGTTTGTGAATTGTTTAAAATTCAATTATAAAATGATCCAATCCTGGACCGAATTATAACTGGAGATGAAAAATGGGTCCTCTATAAGAACGTTAAGCCAATGGAACCTTATTGTACTCTATATATTTCTTTAAAAACATCAGTTCATGATACTTGAATTATTATGTCTAGTTTACCTACTTATGCAGGCTCCACATCGTCACAGTGAAACGATCTCCGGTCATTGAATCCTATTAGCATCCATCAAACGTAGCGCTACGTAGAAAACCTCACGTTTAAATTGCGATTGACCTACAAATCTTCGAGCAGCAAACAATTCAATTACCTTTCACAAAATTTGCAATTTACGAGTAAATCTGAAAGAAATCTCTGGTTGTTTCCCCTTTCATTAAAAAAAAACTAAAAAAAAAAAAAACAAATACTTCCACCGCATCTAAGTCAGTGTCAACTACCATTAAAATGAGTTGGTTACTGATCACCACGGATACGGAAGATTTACGAGAGTTACTCTCCTCATCACACCTCGTCAACCAAGTTGCATTCTTTATTCAGCTACGGTGGACAGTGAAAATTGAATTTTTCTTTAAAATTCAACACCCGTTCCGTGGACACTGAGCGATATACCGCCAATTTTTGAGATAATTTTTAAATAAAAATTAGAGACACTCGGGAGTTGCACAGTATCTGACTACTAGGGTTAGTTGAAAGGTGTTGGTCAAGACAGCGAAAAGTTACATTTTGTATGCAAAACACATGCGCTGGGGATCACTGGGATCCTTTTGTTCTAGGCGATACCATCACAGGGCGTTATATTGTAAATGGTCTGGCGATTTACTTTTTACTCTCTATGTCCGCCAATTCCCATGATTGCTTTGTGTTTTTTTTTTTTTTTTGTTTTTCACAGCAATGTAGCGTGGAACAGCTCCCTCAGGTGTTTTACACGATTATGGCAAAAAAGCAGCCGTATGCAAACTGCTCGCAGGATCAATTTCCAGGTAAAAACTGGCTGGGCATAGACAATGCCGGGAATAATGCGACATTACAGAGGTCTATCATCCTCAGTTTCTATTCAAATTAAACCGACCGCAGCATAAACCTGCGCAGGTTGATGTCGTGCTTGCCGCAAATAAACTTGATCTTGTACGGTGATCATCTCGCAAAAAGAATTGCACTTGCAGTTGCGCTAACTTCTATTTTTAAGGTCAAGTTCAACATCAGAAAAGATTTTTACCGCGCGATAATCACACTTGTATTTTATGTACGTGCCGTGATCGTGATCATTTTGTTTATAACATTTATTAATAATTTATTGATCCCCTACTCGCCTTTTGTGGTCCGGCTTTGGCTAAATCGTGTGGGACTCTTCTCTTAAGTTTGAGACCCCGGATCGCGCGAGAATCGCGGTTTGAGTTCGCACTTTTTTTTTATTTTTTCTTTAATGTTCTGTGGAGGTGGCTGCCTCTTTTGCATGAGTTTCATTTTCGTAGTTTTTGTAAGTTAATATTTATTTTTTTTTTTACTTATATGGCAATTTTTGGGGTTCTTTTATTTTTTAATTCTACTATCGGTGCCGGCTCTAATTTCGGATTATGTTCAGTGTCTGATTGTTGTAATACGCATATTTGGGCGATTTTATTACGTTAGATAATCATCAAAAGAAACTGTTGACCTTTTCCTATAATTTATTGTGATCGGATTCTGATTCATTTGAATTTTTATTTTTAATAATTTAATTGCCACGAAAGTGTTTTCTTTTTTAGAAATTTGATTCTTTATATGGAATTCTCAATTTTAAATAGTCACTGTAATTTGTATAGACCGTACATTTGAATTTTCGTTTTCCTAATAAACCTAATAAATAACCCATCAAATGTACTATCAGAAAATTCTTTTTAGAAAGTGAATGTAATCCTTTGAAAGTAAAATTTCGATAATACGTATGAGTAAACCATTATTATTTTTTTCTTGACCCCAAAAAACTAGACTACATCCATAAAGTACATATCCCCAGGTATCTTACATTCTTCTTTAATTTCTTGTCCGATTGACCTGTATGAAATTTCCGCAAGATAATTGACCGCGTAATTTCCCAGCGCATTCTCATAGCTATTTTGTTTTTTTTGTTTTTTGTTTTTTGCAAGTTATACGATACGTGGTCGCATTGTACATCTAAACTTATATGCGAAATCTAAAGTAGCAAATGGATAGAAATACCCCACCGCAAAAAAAAAAACGCAAAGTTGAAACAGGTGAAAGCTTTTCGTAAAAGATTAAATCGGCCCGATCTGAGAATAATTTGAGAGACAATCGATCAACATGTTTCGCGTGGACATGGAAGCCCGTTTTAAGTGCGCCAATGAATCGATTCATGCGTGCCTCAATTCGTGCGCCCGAACGCACACTTGCTTGCAGGTTGATCGTGGCCAAGATTTGATTTCACTGATCGTTGCAACAACTGACCACCGGCCATCACATACAATTTTCCAATGCTTTATCAAAAAAATACGCTTGTTTCTTTTTATTTTTCTCATCCGTATGCTGTTCGAAGGCATGCGAATCCGACAATTGATTGCAGATAAGAACACGTTTAACGTAGTGCTTGTCATGGCCTGACCAAGCTGCTTGACCACTGCGCCCGATGCTAAGACATACCGGTGCACTTAGCTGCAACTCGAAGCATTTCACTTTGATTTAAAAGTTACAATCGCCAATATAAATTTACAACAGAGGTATAAAAAAAGATAGTTCTTGTTGCATTTTCAATGTATGACCGTCAATGATGATGATAGCGATGGTAGTCGCTAATTCCTCGGAGGGGCTCGAATCGATCGTGCGAGGATTAACGCACTATAATTTGTTGAGGAACTGCTCAGAAGACGGCTAACTAAAGTAAATTTTACTTTCTCGATTTAATAAGTTGCTCACCGATGCGATTTGTGATTTTTGTTTTTAAAATAAAAATTAAAACAGTAACAGGTTTGTCTTGGTGGTTTGTTACTCTTTAAAAGGTTTTACTGAATCCATTCATTTGGGGGAGATCTTCATTTAGCTAATAGCGAAAGTTTAATGCGTATTTGGAGTGATCTTCAAACGAGACCAAATCAGTTTAATCATTTGAAATGCGCTAGAGTAAATTCAAACATGCAAATATGCGCCTAATCACAAGTTATCACGATTTCAAAGAGCCGACTAAATCTCTGGACATAGTAAACATAGAGAAATTATGAAAATTTACTGGGACTTTCTTTAAACAGACAAATTTATGATAGAGGTGATCGTGGTGATCGTTACGATTGCTATCTACCGTCTTAAGATCCATAAAGGCTTGATTATGGCATCGAAAATGACCGTTTAATGAAAACCTATACAAAAAATGTTATGCAACTTATTTCGGAGCCAGAGTGCATCTGAAGAAGCATTTGAACCACCTGAACCCACCTGCATCGGGTTATATCAGGAAACAGACGATCACCTGAGATTAGAAGGCGTGGTATGTCTTTTTTACGTATATGCTATAAAATTAAAAACGTTGAAAAAAAGAATTTATTCTGATTCAGTGAAAGTGAACAAACATTATTTATTTTTTTTTCCTTCCTTCCCCATGCAGAGGGAATCATAATTTCACCACGATACGATGCGGCAGTTATACAAATTGCCGTGCGTCGTCACATGCGTTGCTGATTTATATCTTTTTGTATGAAAGCGGTACGATGCACTGTCGGCTCCACCAAAAGATTACTCATTGCAGTAAAAGTGAAACATGCACGAGAGGTGCTTAACATGATTTTATTTTATTTACCTTTAATAAAATAAAATTAAACACACCTGTCCGTCCGTTGAATGGTTTGCGAAGAACAAATCTTCAGGTACAGTGCTTCATGTCACACTGCAGTGGAACATTCTCTCCCTGTTTATTTTTGTATATATATATATATATATTTTTTTTTTAATTTCTTTGAGATTTTACTTGAAAAGAAAGAAAGTAAGGAGTGAAATGCTCCTAAGAAAAGGAAAATCAACAATCTTCTCTTGTGAGCTATTTATTGAAAATTCTCGTCACATACCAGCCAGACGTGGTCTTGTTACAATGTTTCATGGAATTCTAAATCAATCGAAAAACAAGAAAAATGTCACATTAACCTATCATTCATTATGTTGGTAGATCTTGCAAGTTTTTCTACATATCAGCGAATGTCCAGAGCCTTGAGGAACTCGTAGTCTGTTTTTGTTTTTTTTTTAAAAAACAAAACGTTAAATAATTGACGTGTGAACGCCTCAACAGTGGAGAACTCGAATCTTTGCTGTCTCCGTTACTGGAAAAATATAGGATGACTAGAATTTTTAATGAGCCCTCGCTATAGAGGATAATATATTTTTTTTTTATATATATAGAGTCAACCGGACCTAAAACAGCGTAGACGTTTCTGTTAAGAGTTAAGACTATCACCTTCGGGGGATAGACAACTAAAATTAATGTTGGCTCCTCTGTTTGTCTAGACTTTCAGGCATATTGCAAGAGGGTCTAGACCTTTTTAAATAACGAAAGGTACTTTTGAACTCCTACAATAATGAAAATATCTGACTTGTTTATAAACGTAATAATTTAGACATCACTGTATACCTTGAATTGCAGGGCATATTTGCAATTCTCTTAAAATAGCATTAAATTGCTTATTTTTTAGAGTTCTGTGAATCCTTATAGGATCATTTCGTTGTCCGTCTGTCTGTCTGTCAATACCCTTTTTCTTAGGAATCCGTGGAGGTATCAAGATTAAATTTATATCAAATACTTAAGTCTACGTTATAAAAATATAAAATCCTTCCTATCCATTAATAAGCTTCAGTTAAATGTAAAATTTTCTATTTCTCATTCATTTAAAAAGACGAATTCACGAAAACAATCACAAATACGTAACGTGCCATATTAATTCCATCAAGTTAAAATTGTTCAGGCCTTAGCTTGAAAAAACGGCCATCATTTAAGTATTTCTTCACATTTTAAGCTTCATAAAATCTCTGCACCAGTTTCCAGAAAAACATCTCAATTTGAACCGTACGTGGCAATTTTGTGATATTGCGAATCGATCGCTCCGGTCTATTTAGCCGGTAGTAAATAAATACGAAGTGCATTAGCATTTCACTGGTAGGGTTAAAATTCCAATTTACGACAACTTTCTTACGCCACAATTTGCAAATGATTAAAGGAGCACAAAACAAAGCAAGCAGCTGCAATTATTTATTGATCGTAATGAAAACATCTTCAAACAAACAGAGTTTTCTAGCTAGAAGCTAAGAATAGGCCCAACAAAGAGCACCTAATTAATATTTAGTCGCTTAAAGATGTATATAAGCGTCCAAAAGGCTAAAAGGCATTCATTACAGCATCAGTAGTGTCTGATAAGGAGTACCGCATAAAATCGCTTTTAATAGTCGCCAAGTGTTTGGTCTTGGGGCAGTTTAATCTAACTTAATATGGTTGTGGCTGATAAGCCTGAAATGCATCACAGACACGCTAGAATAAAAACTCAATCAATGCATCGGAGAGAGAGAGGACTGAGTTTAAATAAAGCATTTTACTGTAGAGTTTAAGAAGACTACTGTGAGACCGGTGGTACATTACATAGCCTCTTTAAATACAATAAAACGATAGGACCATGTTATAGGTACTCGATAAATGCTTATGTTCGGATGCCCACATGTAATCAAACTCTGAATGGTTATTATACGAGACTTACGGTCGTATCGCGTATCTTAGCACGTAAAGCGGTACGCAAGAGACCTAAGAAGAGGACCAGTTTATCTTTTGTTCGGAGCAGCAGGCTTATAGTGTGCCCCGGCTGAAGAGAAGAACCACCAGGCCCAACCACCTGAACATTGAAACGTTTTTAATTCCAGTTACTGCGGGCACCAGTCAGCGGAGTCGCAACGTTTTCAGTTGATCGAAAGACTTCACGAACGTTGCAAGTGCGCGCTTCCGTCGCGATTTGATACTTTTCCTGCCACAAATATTAAAAACTTTGAACTGATAGGGGTCTGATCGTGTGATCCACAAAAATTTATAATTGTGACAATTTTTGTGGCATGTGATCTTTAGAAAGGAGCTAGACGTGTGGAACTGGACTATTATTTAATTAATTTTTGTTATCAAAGTGATCAATTCAAACGATCCTCGATAGCGATACGGTGCAAAATGTAACACTATCCAGCATGAAGTGTGCGCGTTTGGTGTGGACAACGGAGGAGATATTTCTTGATATTTTAGTGTAATTTAACACTATTAGATAAGAGCAATAGAGAAGTTTTGCTTCCGTAAATATAACAGAAAAGATCTGTTTAACAATGGATTCCGTAGTTAAGCCACGGAAGACTGCATCAACGTCGACATCGCCAACAAAAGGAGTGCAGAAATTCTATACTAAAATACGTCACAAGATTGAGGATATACCTCCAAAGATTTCTGCAAAACTGAACAAGTGCAATGTTGTGGCCCCAAAGATCAGTCCGGATATTCAGAAGCCGACAGCACCACCTCGAGCGGCTAGAAGGAATCGTTTACAAAGTGGAAAAAAATCTATTGAAATGGATAATAAGCCTCCAACCCAAGGACCATTTTCTGTAAATTATGAGAATATCAAAATATCTTCCAATCCCAACGGTTTGCCTGATAGTGACGAGGAATGTCGGATGAGTATGAACGATTCAACCATATCTTTGGAGGATGAAATTTTTGAAGAGCTGGAAAAAGTTGCACACGATGAAGCAAAACTTAAGGCTGTCTTAAAAAATTTTGATAAAATCCTTGCAGAATTTAATGAACGGAATAATTCTAATAGCGGTTCAGCATTAAAAATTACAAGCTACAGTACCCCTAGTTCACCTAGCCAAGACGTGGGCAATATTGAAGAAAAAAATACTTCTAAAGAAGTACAAAAATCAGAAAAAGAAGGTGGAGGACACAAGCCTTTACAGAAATCGAAGACTTGCAGCATCATTGAATCTCGCTGCATTTTAAAAAAGAGTGTCTCAGATCCGACGGAATCGAAGACAGGCCATATGTCTTTGGATGACTTTCCTCATTTTAAGGCGTTTCAAGTCACAAAAAGTTTGTGGAATTTAAAAGATTTTGAGGAGTTTGCAAAAACTGGTAAAAAAATGGAAAAATTTGAGTGCAAGCTACCGATTTTAAAGACAAATTATAACACTTATAAAGTGGAAAAGAATAGTACAAATCCTGAAAGGGCACAAACCTCACTAGAATCACCTAAAGTCAATTTGAGTTCGCAAAAGGTGATTCTTCCGAAAGCGAAAAGTGTCTGGGAACTATCACCATCTCAAAACAGCCCTAGTCACAACAATCCCTGCATCAGGACATATTCTGGCAGTAAAATTCCGGTCATGAAAACACCTCCACAAAAATTGGGAACCACAGGACGTAGCAATAGTTTTTGCGATCAAATTTCACCTAATAAACAAATAACACCACAAGCAAAAACAATTCAGGTGGGGAAAGTGCTTCCAACACCGAAAAGACCATCTCCCGCCAAAAATACGACGGTTACAAAAATCGTTCACAATTTGAATGAAATGAGTGCATCAACTTCGTCAAAGTTAGGATCATCATCGAGCCCCAAGCAGCCGCTAGTGCGAGCGACATCATCTCTCTCAGTATCTTCAAATCAACTTGGAAAATATCCACATCCGAATAATTTAACTCCAGCCAGGAGGCGATCAGCGATGAGTTCTGCATCTTCGACACCTCATTCGCTGCATAAAATTGGAATTTCTGTGAAAGCAGCGGCTATTCAATCGTCAGTGGTGGCCCCATCCATCACGGGTCTATCGAAAATGAAAAGTGCAAACAGTGAAATGTCGCTGACCAGTCTTAAGCCACCAAGAGGAGCACCTGCCACAAAGTCTAGCAACAGCAATAAAACGAAAAGCCAAGACGTCCTACTTAACAAGTGTCTACAGAAGGGACATGAACTTTTGAGGAAGGTTGAGGCATTTGGAAGTGTAACAAAATTTCCTGAATCTAAGAAAGTTTGGTCTCAACACGATCAGGCTAAAAAGGGCCCCACGGTCAAAATATCCCCGTCGAGGCGCGACAGTAAACCGAAAGACGTGGACTATACGCCGAAGATTTCGTCTATATCAATTCGACCGTCTGAGGATGTTGTCGACTGTCCGCTGGAGCATCGACCAGCACCAAAAATCGTTTATGCGACAGAGTCGGTAATCCACTTCCCCCGCTTAGAATCATGCAAGATAATCCCCCCAATTTTGGGTAATCCATCGCAACAAACCGCAGAACTGTTGGTCAACGTGAAAGCGATGCAGCAGCCACTACGGGTCCATCAAGATTCAATGCTTTGCGTAAACAGCGATGTGTTGCGCAGCGAAAAGGAATACCACAGCGATTGTTCCGATGATTCTGGCCACATATCGAATGAAAATGATGAGATGCTATCGTCTGCGATCAGTGCAGCATCCACCACCACAACCACCTCCTCTTCGATTTGTCTCGGCAGAAATCAAAAAGGGACCAAAATAAGCGAATTGCTAGAGAAATTTGAACCTGTTGCAGCCGCTGGAAGAGAAACACCATTTAATAGCGTTGCAACCGCCACAAATCCCATCAATGGTATCGCCGAGGAATGCGGCATAGGAAGCGCCCCAAAGAAGCTCTGCACCACGGTAAAAGTGGCCGAAGTCAGGCCAGTCAAGTGCATCACTTCCTCAATGGAAATTTGCCCGATGTTCAGCTCTGAGGTAAATATCCAAATTAGCGAATTCCTCGTGCGTTGAAGTAGAATTTAAAAGAGACGACAATTTGTTTTTGTTTTTATTTTCACCTTTTTTTTTATTGTTCTTTTCAATTAAATTATTTTTCCGCTGACTAAAAAATCAATTTTTCTTTCTTAGCTTAAAACCTCTCCTTGCATTTTCCCATTTCCTAAAATTCCTAGCAATGCAATTTTCTAACGTCTAGAGAACTGCGTAAGCAGATTATTAACTATTTCGACTCGAGTAGGCGTTGCGTGTGCTTCTGCTTTCCTTGAATTTTTTTTCGCTTTTCTTGATTTTATTTAAGAATACCGTTCCACTTGAATCAGCGTCTTTTGGGCTGAATTACCTGAAATGTAATTTGTAAGTCATTCAGCTAGAAAAAAATATAGTTAAATATGATTATGAGATTAGAAAAATAGAAATTTTGTAAACTATTTAAAACTACAAATTTTCAGATAATTCAGCACACTACTCTCTTTAACTGATGTATGCATTCAGCAGCACCCACCCTTTTTTTAACAATTGCATCAGTGGCTTCAATTTTAATTCAGCTTCACGAAATCAAACTGAATGGGGATGTTTTTAACTAAAAACAAAACTCGCTGAATTTGGGTCATTAGTATAAAAAAAAAGCAGGGGTTTCAAAGAACTTGATATCACTTTACAAAGCGGGAGGTTTATTAAATTAAATTAATTCGTTTCGTTTGTCAGAGATGAAATGCATGTAATTCAGCTATAACAAAAAAGAAAATTATACGAAGCGATTTGTAAAATCTCATGATATGGCTTTGATTTATGCAGTTTTGTAGATTTTTAAAGTCATTCTCTATTAGAAATTTATCGTAATGACTCCTCTAATTTATTAACAGTGATAGTTGTACCCAAATAAACATTTTAAGACGTTACTAAACAATTCCGCTATTTTAAACCTTTTAAACTTGCGAACTTGTAACACTCACTCGATTTTTACGCTGTTTGTTAGAAAATTCTTTGGAAAAAACATCGAAGGAACTTATTCTATAAATAATACGTCTTGATAGATGAAGGTACGATTTCTATCTTTGCCAGAAAAGGAAATTTCTCAAGTATTTTTAACATCGGTTTCAAAACATGCAGACTGGGAGAAAATATTTTTAAAATTTAACATACTCGGCCACGACTGAACGTGAACCGATATTTCTTTTGCTGCATTATTAAAATAAACCTAGATTTAGAAAATCTCATTATTTTTCAATGTTAACCTTGTTACCTAAGGTATAGTTTTATTCAGCAAATATATATAAAGACGTATTGTACTAGCGATATATGCCCTATTGCTAACTTGTTAACCTGCTCTACAGCTAACTTGTTAACTAATTTTATGGCTAAATTACATGTCTAGAATTCGTTAGCTGAATTTCTTGCTTATCGAATCGCATCCGATAAACAATTATTTCCAAAAATCAATTAATTTTAATCTATTTAAAAAAAACGCAAAAAGTACCGATTAAAAGAAAAGATAAATTAACTTTTAAAAAAAGTTGGACCTTGAATATGTTGAGTAAAAAGTAAACATCTTCGATTTATTAATAGGATTAAATTAGGTTGAATTAAAGTAGTTTACAATAAAAAAGAAAATTGTAAGCAAAGACCACCCGCAAATGATTCGTTAAAATGTGGGCAATCACTGCAGCATATCCACCTTTTGCAGTTGAACGTGTTTATCGCTTTTTATCTGAGAACTTCCGATGTATGTTCGATTTTCTTTTATTTTAAACAAATAAATTATGATCTGTGAGGGCAAAATATGAAGTCTTTTACACAAGAAATAATAAATCTGTGATATTTGTACAGTGCAAACAAGAAAATTTTCATATTAATCTTTTTGTAAATAAATTCGAGACAATCAAAATAAACACAGTCATCGTCCAGAGACGGTTTCTGCTTTTGTAAATCTTCGAAGTAAACCGCGAAAACGGAATAAATTCTCAAATTGTCTGCTTTGCGCGAACGTGTAAAAGGTACTTAGCGGTTTACCTCAAGCTCTGATTATTCTAAAAAGACGTGTTTAAGTCATTTATTAATTAGGCCACAAAAAGGCGAACACCAGACAAGATTATGGGTATACACGTCGTCTTGCACATCTTTTTACCCATTGCATCGTAGAAAAACGTTTTGTGCTAAGAGTTGTAGCCTCTTTGATATGTTTTTGGGGGGACTCATCCACCTTAACGAATTTTATGTAACAAACACTAAGAAAATGAGATGAGGGAAATTTCAATTTACACTCGAACAAATGCTGGAAATTTTTTCTTTATTTACATCTTTTTGAGTCTGCAGTTTTTTTTTTCTAGCCTGCTTTCTCGTCTGATAAATTTATATTTTTTTTTATTTATTCATCGAAAGGTGTGATATGAAAGTTTTCACATTATGAAAACAAACAATGGGATGGATATATGTGGGGACAGGTGCGTGATTCGATTCTGGTGAGCTTTCGATTTTATTTTCATTAATTTTTTAGCTTTCGAGTTTATAGGGTCATTGGTATCAGTACACATCGCAAATTCGACCCAAATCAAACAGTAGGCCGTTTTGCGAATATGAAATTAAAAATGCACAACACGATACGTTTTTAAATATTTCATCATGGAAGACAATTTTTAATTTAAAGAATAATTGTTGTGGCTTTTTTGTGTTTCTTATAAGCAGTGCATCGTGTGCATTTCTTTTGTAACATTTAAAATTATATGACCCTAATTCCTTCTGCTTCTTCACTTAGGGCCCCTATCATTGAAAACGATCCAATCGAATTAAAAGAAGCTTACGAAAGCCCCTTCTTGGATAAAAATTTATTAATAAAGTTCCATTTTAGTTACCTTTGACTTGAATTGAATTTTATCGCTAATCGAATTATTTTATGACCTTAAACGAAAAAACTAATTTAAGTCAAAGGTTACTAAAATGAATTTATGAGAATTTTAGGAGATTTATTAAGGAATTTCTATCCAAAAAGAGCTTTTGTAACTTTCTTTCGATTCGATTGGATCTTTTTCATTGATAGGGTCCCAAATCCTATACAGCGCTTTGATTTGTTTAGCTGAATAATCTTACGGTGTAAATTTATTAATAACATAAAATTAAGCTTCAGATGAGTGACTGAGAGTATTTATTTAGTTTTAACGCAAAGGTATATTTTTATAGTATCAAAATCAAAACTGAAAAATTTAAAATCTGTCTTTTCAATTCAGCAATTACTTTTGTTGAGCTGAATTGTGTAAGCAATTGCAAGAATAAAGTTGAATTGAATGTTAAAAGAGTTTTTTGCACTTGTTCACTTATTGTAAGCCAACATTTTACTTTTCCTGCACTATAGCCCTGCAGCTAAGGTGTTTTAACCAGTCAATATTTATGCCAACGGTTAATTCAACTATGTAATTTTTTCCCTTTTTCAAATCCCAAAAGTACCTAACAGACGTCTTTTATAATTTGTAAATTGTTCACAAGAATGTGGCCGGCGGCATTTTGCAAAAAGAACCGAAAAGAGATCTTGATCGATTACCTCTTTGCCGGGCAACCATCCACCATCGGCCACATCAATTTCAGCCGCAATTGGTCTCAAGTTTCAATATTTGCAAGATGATCCATATCAAGATCCTTCTTATTGCTGCCTTTCGAGTGTGCCCTCAGCGACTAATTGAAAAAAAAAAAATATTTATATTCTTTTTCAGGTGCTCTTCCGATCGGGTGTTCTTAGCCAGTTGGAAGCAAAACGTGATGAGCTGCTATCAGATCGGATTGTCCAATTGCAGGCCTACTGCAGAGGATATCTGGCCAGACGTCGTGTTACCCAGCGGAGAGTGCAGGTGAGGGATAATATTAAATCTGTAGCCACATATGAAATTTTTATTCGCATTATTGTTTTACGGCAACTTATCGGGATATCATTTTTCGTATAAATATCTAGGAATTGGCTGTGCGCTGTATTCAGCGAAATGTTAAAGCATTCTTGGCAGTTCGGGACTGGCCTTGGTGGCGACTATTGGTCCGTGTTACACCGCTTCTGAACGTTCATCGAACCGAGGAACAATTGAAGATTGCCAACGATGAACTTCAGAACCTCAGGACAAAATTGGAGAAGATTGAAAATGACAGAAATGCACTTAAGACTGAAAATGATAAGCTTGAAGCGAAGGTAAGTTCGTTAAATTAAATTTTATTGAATTTTTATTCTTACTCGCCATATAATTGAAAATTACCAATTTGCACCATGCATTTTATCTGGTTCCCAAATAGGCGTAATGAAAGCAGACTGTTCACAAGAATAATTTTTTTTTGTAATTCTACGATCATAATTTAATTGAAATCTACTTTATAAAGCCTTTAAGGACAGAGTTAAAAGAAAAATAGTGTCAGGTAGTCAAGGATGAAATAACGCTCCATGCCATCGCGCCTCGAATAGTTTCGGACACCATTAAAACGCTAAAATGAGATCTGCTACCACACCCGCCATATTCGCCATACCTGCCCCTCTCAGATTATCACTTGTTCCGGTCGATGGCGCATGGTTTAGCAGGGCTAGACTTCGCCAATTTCGAAGAAGTACAAAAATTGGTTAGATGAATGGTTTCGCGGTACAAGGACCTGTCGTTTTATCGTCGCGGTATTCATGTATTACCAGAGAGTTGGCAAAAATGTATAGGTAGCGAGGGAATAGATCATTTTTTGTATTACCCTTGAAATTTTCCATTTTTCTTTGATAAAAAAAAAACCCAAAAACTGCATTTTATAAAAATAACCGCTTAATTAAGGACAGTATTTTAGTAGTAAAAAAAAACGTCTTATTTATTTTCTTGGCTGCCACAAAGTTGTCCTCTTGTGCATCTAAAAATGCAATAATCAGTTGGCAGTCATAAATCTCATTTCGAAAGTAACGATTTACATAAAAGCCCCAAAATATCGAAAATTGTGTTCTTTAAGAATTGCTAGAAAAACACAAAACTACACGAGAAAATGTAACAGAGGCATCCCGGCCAAATTGTGTAACATTTAAAACGATATTACTTCAGGGCACACGCGATAATTAAAGAGTGATAAAAACATTCCCAAGATCCTTGGCTTTTTCGCAAGTTTTATGTATTGCGATGTGCCAAGAACCCCGAGGCAAAATATAAACATTATCCAATTTCTGTTGCTGCACGGTATTGGCAAGATGCGTTTTGTTTAATTCGATAAAGTAAAAATAAATTAAAAATAAAAAGTGTAAAAAAAAAAAAAGAGGGAAAGTGCGGTTCCGCTTTCGCTTAATGCAGACGACAAACAGATTGGGATACAGCAGCCTACAGCATCTCGCTTAGCCAAAAATTAAATTATGTTGGCGTTCTGGCTACAGTGCAGGCATAAGATTTACGATTTACAAAGACGAGGGGGGAGATTAAATAATCCAAGACGTCGTCGCCCCAGTGCAATTAATTAAAGAGGAAACAACACACCGGAAATAGCGCTGCAGGTCAGGTCCTTCTAACAATAGCCGGTGCAGCTGACCACCAGGCTGAGAAATGAAAGGAAACCAAGCCGGCAAGAAACCGATTCTTTTAATCAAAAGAGAGGAAGTCGACGGCCAGAAGATCTTTAGCAAATTTGCGATTTCAATTCGGTCGGTCCTCATCAGACCGATTCCGTCTTAAATTGAGTTTCAAAGAAATTTTTCTAGAACTGAAGGGAGAGACCGGAGAGAAGATGCGACAACAGTGCCGGTATCAACAAGTGTGGGGTTCTTGTGGGTGTGCGAGCTGATTCATTTTTTTATTTTTTATTTATTTTTTTTTTTGGATACGTTCCAAAAACAGTCGTGTCCAATTGCAGAGTCTCCCCGGGAGTTACAAAATATGTACGATTTGAGGCCGCGACATCAGCTTCGTTTGGCTCGCGCGCTAAGGAGGAAATTTACTCAATTAAATTAAATGTAAAGCGACACACTAATGGCCCAGTCGGGCTGTTGTAGAGGTTGATTAGTTCCAACGCCGGAAATCGAGATATTTTTGGGCGAGTTAGACTTTATAATGATGGTTCCCTGTCTGCCGTCACAATTATGTGGGCTGACCTTAACAATTAAATCTCCGTGAGCCACCTGTTTATGGGCTACCTCATGCGTGACTCGCATTTAAGGGCTTTACCACCTCCCACTTATTTCGGTCGGAAAAATTTAATTATTTCTAGGCCGGATCAGTGCATCTTTTTCTGTATACATTACAATAAAAGTGAAACAGAAAAGGATGGGTATCTAGTTAGTCTAGAGGCTAGCAAAGCAAAGTTTCACTTACAATTGTATTTTTTTTTTCATGATTCAAATTGAAATTCCGTTTATTTTTTTAATGTACATTACTTGCATAGATACCTACATAAAATCAGAATACGATAACTCAGCGGCTAGAGCATCGGAGTATAAATCCGAAATTCACAGGTTCGATTCTTACCTTTTTTCAAGTCCAATATATTTTACTAATTTCCATATCGTCATACAGTGACTTAACTTATTGATCAAATATAGAGAATTTCTGAAAAAATTATGAGTAATTTGAATAATATGATCTGAAAAAAATATCTCGATAGTACTGAAAAACTCTACAAGAACTCGTAGAAAATACGAAGAGAACTGTTATTAATTACTAAAATACAATTCTAAGAGCTTAAGCCAAATGATATAAGCAATTTACCACCGAGGAGATTAGGGAAATGTAATTTGGTCCAATAAGATCAAAATTTACTTAATTATACCTTATGGATCCCGGCAATGGATGTGGAAGATAGGTAATGAACCTCTTTAAGATCGTTACATTAAGCAGGCGGTAATACATGGAGGAGGCAAAATTTTATTAAGCATTTATTTGTAGTCTATGGTGGCAAAAATCTATAAATTGGGCTACAAAAATTGCTACTCCATCCAGCATATTTTATAGATGCGACTATTTCTTGTTTCCAAACCCTGAAGAAATGTCTGGACAGTAAAAGATTTGAGGTCATCACTGAAATAAACGTCTGTTTTCCCGACCTCGGGAAAAAGAAAACTTATAATTAGGAAGGAATAAAAAATTATTAAAACGCTAGGCTCAATGTATAGAGCTAAAAGGAAATAACACGTTTATTTATCGAAAAAAATAGCTTTTATTTAAAAAGTTATTGACTTATCAAACTGCCCTCGTAATTTATGAAAATACAGCGCTGTATACTCAAGTTACACAATTGATTCTTTTTTTTTTTAATTAATTAATTAGTAAAATAACTTTAAAAACAAATATTAAACTATATGCGCATGACTAGTTTGAACTTTTCGTGGAAGGGTTCAAATATATTTCCAAACATGCATAAAAGACTAAGCAACTGGGACTGTTTTTAACTCATCTAACCCCAAACAGTTAAAAAGAAACTGATATTGATTGAGATTAAAAAAATCGGTTTTTTTTATAATATTAACATTATTAAATAATCAGTGAGGTAATGCACAATATGGGGCCTGTGGTAGTTCAGTTGTTAGTGCGCTAGACTACCGTCCCAGAGGTTTTGGGCTCAAATTCCACGGATAACCATGGTCGCTAGCCTTGGCCTAAGTGTGCCCTTCTGGGCAGCCACAATAACCTAAAACCTAATGCACAATATGCAAAGACATTTTTAAATGCTGGTACCTCTTTTCAAAAATATAAATATAAGACTTTCAGTACTATCTAATTATTAAATTACATTTACATGATGAGATATATGCATACTTTTTTATTTTGGAAAAACGCAAACTTGTTTTAGAATTCAAATAATTATTGCTTTCATTAAAACGCAATTCAATTTCAGACTGAAAAGTACTCGTTAAAATAGATAGCCCGATTATAATAAAGATCCTAACTTTGTTAAAATGTACCATTATAGTTGAGATAGGATTGCTTCATGAACTTAGAAGCTATCAAAAATTAAAACAAGAAAACAACTAATATCATATTAGTTTACCATATATCACATAAAAGCCGATGAATTGTTTGGGCGATAGTCTAAAAACAATATTCGAGCAATTCAGATTACTTTAATTAATTTATGAGATGTTAAATAGAAATAAAACAACATTCAATAAGAATTGTAATGAACGATTACATTTTGAACTCTCTCCTCTAATTTAATCGGCTTTAAGTTCATGATGTTATCAAAAATACTAAGAATAGAAAACTGAAGTATAAAAATTTTTATATATAAAAAGACTCCAAATTTTATTTATCAACAGTCGAAGGTGAATTTTTGTATGGTTTAGTTATTTTAATAAATTCGTAAAATGACAAAATTCTTAGTTATAGTGGTTGTCATCATCTTCGAGTTAATTTTCGGGATAGTTGCAACACTGAATGATTTTAGCCTTTCCAAAAATCAAATAACAAGGCTAAGAAGTATTGCTACGAATTGTAAAGAAGGAATTAATTCCGAAATAAATCCATGTGAGGATTTCTATGATTTTGTGTGCACCAATCATTCATATGAGAGACCTGAATGGAAATTTCCAAGAGATTACTTAGACGAAGTGTTTAATACAAAGTCCGAATTATTTACTGAAACTGAGAAAAAGTACTTCAACTATTTAAAAGCATGTGGAGAATTTAATCAACATGAAAAGGACGAATTTGCTAAATGGTTTAAATTTGAGAATTCAATTGGTAATTGGCCGGATTTTGAGGAGAATTGGAACGATAGTAAATTTAATTTACCTTTAGCAATTGCTGAAATGAACTTATACGAATATAATGTATTTTTTAGGCATGAATTTATATTTGAAGATGATCTTAAAACTTATCTAAAATTACACAAGTAGATTTGGTAAACAATAATCAATTTGAATTCCTATTTTGGAGAATTGGAGTTAAAAATCCTGAGGATGTTTTAGCTGATGCACTTTTATTTGAGAAGACATACAATAAAGCTGTTGAATCGATAAAAACAACACCTTACCGAAAATTTAAATTCTCGGAATTAAAAGAATATCTACCGGAAGTGGATTGGGATAAGCACATAGAAGTTGTATATGGAGGAAAACTTTCTGACGATTACCCCGTTCTTCTAGAATCCGAGGAAAGACTTAAGGCAATTCTCATGGCTATTTCTAAGCTGAGTCCTAAAGTAATTGCGAACTATTTCTTTTGTGTGTTCGTACATAAATTAGATTACTTGTATGGTTCAGCTCATATGTTTTTCGTCCCTGTAGAAAGGCAAATTTTTATGAAATACATATACGATCAGAATAAGAAAGAGGTCCTTAAGGGTATCTACATAAAATATTTAGAAATACTTCAGGAGAAGACCACGATTTATAACTTCGACGTTAACTACAGTTTAGAGAATATCGCCAAGTTCGTTAATGAAGATATTTTCGGAATAACGACCGAAACATATTTGGCTAAAGAATTTAAAGAGGTGTCAGCAAATAGTAGTGAGTGCGTAAAGAACTACCATCGTCTAATGCCGCTTTATAAGAAAAGATCAGCCGAGCCAGTGTTTAGCATAACTTTTAGTTTACTTGGTGCATTAAAAAATCAAATAATTAATGATCTCGTCGATGAAATTCCCAAATTCATAGATGAACCGTCACCAATTTTAATTGAATCGATTGTGGCCTATTCACTTATACAAAGTAATAAAGATTTTCTGAACACAGCCTTATCTACCGAAAGTGCGACAAAAATTTGTTTTGCCAAGCAATTCACAGAAGAGCTCGATAGTAGGCAAATAAAAATCTTTGCAGTTCTTGAAGTTATTTTGAAAGTTTTTGCGGAGTGGACCAAAACGTATCCAGAGGTTGTACAAGAAGAAAATAAAATTCTACAGGAGTATGATCTTAATTCTGGAAAATTGCTAGCTATATCGATTGGGAAGCAAAGCTGTGAGGGTAAAGGGATAACAACAGCATTTGCCAACTCAGAAGAATTTTCACAAATTTTTAATTGTCCTGAGGGTTCTAAAATGAATTTACCAAACAAATGTAAGTTCTGGAAAGATTGATTGCTTTTGAAAATATAAAGTTAAAAAAAAAAAATAAAGTAGTTCAAACATGTTTAGTGGTTTATTTGTGTGAATGATAAATTTTGTAAAAATACAACAAGTTTATGCAAAAAGTCTTCTTTCATTGGACATGTATCCTAATCCATTAAAATTCCCTTTTTGTATGTGGTTACGAATCATAGACAGAATGACTCCTGCTAACTATGATAGCATCCCCAAAATTGATTTCAACGACAGTTAACAACAGTAGGGAAAGAATGTGCTTGATGTTTTTTCTCAACAAGATTACAATCCAAAACACACAGCTCGATTGACCATAGAGTGGTTAATAAATCAGGAATTTCATATTTTAGACTGATCATGCAGTTTCCTGATATCAACCCCATCGAACATCAATGGGTTGAGGTTTAAAGATTTTAAAGCCAGAAAAATTTGTTCCTTAAACGAACTTTGGAGCCGTGCACTGGACTCCTAAAATAAATAATAATATTAAATTTAAGAATTTCAAAAGCTTTTATAGGTCGCACAGTGTTTCACTTAGAACATTACACTACTGTGGATTTACGCTGGCATTAATAACAGCAGCTAAGATCCTCTGTAAACAAATGATCGTTCTGATATATCTGTAGCAGCAATTATTTCTCTTATATCCCATGATTTTGTCAAATTTTCTGCTCAACTCCTCTTGGTTTTAGTACTGAGCTCATCAAATTCTTTACATGGTGGCCGCCCAGAGATAGTAGGAGCATCAAATTTGGATGGCTATGAATGATAACGCAATACACGAAAGTGTAAATTTGCCACTACCCATTTTAAAAAATGTGTCTTAATGAAGTGACGGTACAATCGACTTGTTTAGCAGATTCGATAGCTGGTATGGAGTAATTAAAACATGATTATTAAGAGATAAGATAAGGAATGTCGGAATGAGTAAATTAAATGTACATTTGGAGTTTCATTTAAATCGTTTACATAACATACATGAATTCCATGTATTTTTTGTCTAAAAGAGTTTTACTGGTAATTCAGCTGTTAAATCTCCTTGGACCTCGCTTCTGCACCTTATCCGGTCCATATTTCAAAAAAAACTTATTAACTTGAAAAATTATAAAGCACAGTGGTAATTACTCAAATCTCAATTACCTCGATACCATAAATGCTAATACGAGACCCCACCTTGCCTCTGTCATCAAATTTTACATAATTCTCGTAAATCTTGTCTGCACCTGTGCTAGTTTTGTAATTATGCAAATCTAAATGTCAGCATAATCTAAGCAGCGATGAGCTATCATCTTAAGAATTTACAAATGATTCTTCACAGCTAATTGTGAGTGCATGAAAAGATAATTAATTTGCATGCACAATTTAAATCTCGACCCAACCATGAACTCGTGTCACATGTACCGATCATTAATTCATAAATTCATAAATTTTTATTTGCGTAAGCATCAGTTAGGCTTAGGATTGTAAAAAGTGTAATGAATGCACAGAATCTATTTGAAGGCGAACCATATCCAAAAATAGTCAGGTACCTATCCAGTGATTTTATTCTAAATCGAATTTTATCCTCAATCCCAAAAAAGCACTAGACATGCACTCGAGCGAGGGCTAAAATTAAAATGTTTAACAATGAAATCGTCTTAAGATTTTCTATTCGCTTTTATAAATTTCAAAGATATCTTGGCCAGTGGAACAAAATAATGCGAACGTACGTTCCCGTACGTGATTGCATCAATCTGCACGCCATGTGGTGTATGGGGCACTATATCTTCGTTTCGTATAGCATCGGGGTGATGGGGATGGGGATTCGAAACAAAAATACCAAAATATCGCACAAAAATTTTTGCGAGTGAGAAACTTAGAAAAGTCAACGTTGTGTGAGAAATTGGCCCGCAGATTTAAAATTTAACACTATCGAAATCACGGCGCCCCATTCAGTCCTAGTCAGGCTGCTGCGAATAGAGCGCGTCGCGGTACTTTTTTAAAATTTTCAGCATTTTCCGCTTGAGAGGATTCTGATTATATATAAAAATTTTGTTTTTTTTTTTTTTAATCTCATTTTACGCGCCCCGAAATTATGTAATTGTGAAGAGAAAAGTTTTATTTTAAATAAAATGTACTACGACTATAAGCGAAATTTCGAAAAGATTTAATTTGTTTCCCAGTTTTTGGTATCTGTCCAACATTACTAAGTCTGTCCAACATTTTCGATTTAGTACGACTTGGCGCCGAAGTTATTTTTTTCCTAATTATTCATTCAACAAATAGTTTGTGAATTGTTTTGTGTTTCTAAACCCTTGACATGGCTCCCAATCCACCAGCTACTTCGGTTAGTTCAACGCCGAATATTTCAAATGTGTCTTCACCAGCTAAACCTCCAATTTCCTCGACTAATCCGCCCACTGAGTCCAATAATACCGTCGAAGGGCCCAAGTTTGTGCCAAAATCTCATGAAGATTTAGCTGGACCAGTGATCGGTGGCGCTAAGAGGGAATTTGGTCGGCCACCTGTTCCACCTGTGTCTCGTGCTCGTAAACCTCTTGTATCAACACGTCCAAAATTTCTGACCAGTGCTGAGATTCTAGCAAGTGTCGAGGATCGAATGAACGATAGTCCAATGGATGCGCCTGTAAAATTGCCCCCAACCGGGAAAATTAATCCATCCTCAGATATGTTGAGTAACAGCATAGTGAATCGCATAATGTCTAGAGAATCGTCAGTATTCAGTTCACGGTCGTCGAGTCCCACATCGATGAGAAGCAACTTCTCTGGACCATCTTCGTATGATAGATACAATCAGCATCGATCTTTAACGCCACGCCGTATCTTCCCACAAACGTATACCGGCCAAAATAGTCTCAATATTTACGAAATGCAGTCATTGGAACCAGCGCCAGTCGTGTTTGACGCAAATTTATCATTCGTCTTAGGATGCAAGAAGCAGCCTCTTCGTCAGACATTTCGTCCATCACCGTCTCACACGGAAAAGCAGACCGCCTCAAATTATCTTACAGCACAGATCCAGAATTTCTTGCATCGCACTGACCATGTAATGGAAGAATGGAAATTGCTGGGAAAACGTTCCGGACGGTGTGATGATGACACCATAAGTTTAGTTGAACGACAACGAGAGCGAAGCACCGAAAGGGGCCGACGATCTCGCAGTGCTACAAACATTCTCATCAAGGGCTATCAATTATCTAAATCACTGCCTCCAACCGAAAGATCCAGCTCTGTTGCTAGAGATTTATCTCAAGATGATGACCGAACAATAACTGAAGGTGATGAGGTAATTATCAGCTATCTGAACATCTCAGCGATGAAAGCGTTTGATTTGCACTATCGTAGAAAAGATAGACATTATAAATTTGCTATGCGAAACAAACGCTAAGAAGAAATTTTTTACCAAGGGAAATTTCAATTTTCTAAAAATTTATTCTGTCTCCGGTAGACAGAGATTAGCTAATAGTTGCTCATTTTACACTTTTTCCAAGTTGAGTTGTCCTCTTGGACATATGCTAACAGTTTAGCTCGTATAAAAATTGATCAATTATCTATGCGATTAAAAAGTTTAAATAGTAGCTAAGGATAAAATATAAGGCCTCAAGCAAGACCTCAGAGACTCTTTGCCTTTTCCTGCTGCGTACAGACATTGATTACTTAATGACTGTGCTGGAAAACGACATAAACTTAAGTCTTAGAGCCATATGTTGACTATCTGATCTACACTATGATTAATTCTATATCTGTTAACTTAATAAATTTTCGCATTGACTTTAACTACTTTTTCCAAGAAAACCAGTGGTGTCTTTCCAGTTGCGCAGATGTCTCCCCAAACTATCACAGAAGCAGGAAAATGTACTCTAGAAACGCGTTTACGCACTGACGAATTACCTGATCCCCTTGGGAGTAGTTGACGATCATTTTGGTGATTGTGGGACTGTTCATCAGCGAAGATCTTTTCATCCCCGAAAAGGATTTGCTGGTAGCGATTATTCTTGCCAACAACACTTTGCATTTTTGAATTCGAAGCTTTTTCTGGTCGTCTGTCATGTACTGCCTGGGACTTAGCTTGTATGAATGCAACCGAACATCATTTTTAACTATTAAACGGAATGATTCACGGTTAACATTAAGTTCGGAGGCAATTTTCCTTAATGATCGTTGTAAATTGCGTCGTACTCGGTTACGAATGATCTTGCGAAGTCTAGGAGTGTTAGCAGTTCGGAACCGGGCAGTTCTAGGCCTATCAGATGTTGTGCTAAGGTCCTGATACCACGAATCGTCATACCGTTTTTCTATCGACTTCTAGCTTTTTTTCAGTAACCGACATTCCTTTAAGATGCAATCCAATGATTGCGCAACGTTTATTCTCTTTGTCCATATTTGCTCTACTAATGACTGAACGTGACTATGTGTGGTTTTACTTTCAAGCCTGCAGTGTACTTAATCCAGAGATGCCAAAATAACGTTTAATTACTTTTAAGTATTAACACGGCGCCGCAAGGTAAACTTGTGGTCGAACTTTTTTGTCACCCTGTAGATAGACACGTACTTTCCTAAGTGTTGTCTAAACTTTTTTGGCAACAATTGTTCCTCTTTCAAGAATATAAATGAGAACGATCATTCATAAATGTTTTAAAAGCATTCCTGCCGTCAAAAACTAATGTAGGAAAAGAAAATTTTTAAAGTTCTCTTCACTTTAATTAAACACTCTCCGTTGCTCTAGATTCAGCAAATGCTTCCTTATATTTTTTTTACATATGGGGGTGTCTAAAACATCTTTTTAAAAGTACGAAAATATCACAGATTTGGGTCTGTACCGAAAAATGTTTGCTAAAAGGTGAAATTTTTAAATATTTTTTTAATACATTACATTTTTAGAGGTTTCGTTAAATAAATTAAAAATGTTTTGTCTATCCTATCATTTCCGCCTACAGGAGCAACAATAAACAGAGCAATTTTTCTTGTCGATTACAACACAAAAATTTTGGTTAATTATCTTTGGAGCTGTTTTAAATGCAATCCCATCTTAAATCCTCTGTAATAAAATTGCAATTTAAAACCGTTGCAAAACAAAAATAGAATTACAAAATCCAAATTTAAATTGATGTTTCTTGTTTTCTTTTTTAAAAAAAACATTTTGAGTCAGTGGAGTACGATATTTAAAATCTTTTTTTTTCGTTTCACAATAACAGCGGAAAAATGTACAAAAATAGAAAAAGTAAAAAACAAGAGAAAGTAGCCGGCTATTTAAATTTTCACTATTTGCCTCTATTTTCTAAATTTAAAAGGAGGTGCCAATAGAATTGAAACAAATGAACCCTTTGAACTTGTCGATCGTCTGCTCTTGACTATGACCAATTTCTTAAATAGATCAGTCCTGGCTGGTAGTTTGGAATGATCTTGATCAAGGATGAAGATATTTTTCATAAAACTAATTTTGATTTGTTGCCAAAATATGAAGGAAAAATTCCATGCATACATACGGAAATTACGAGCAGGGAACCATCCATTAAAATGGTCCAGTATTTTTAGAACATTTATTATTATTTTTATTTCTGACCTTCACACATATCACAAAGTCTATTAAAAAACCTAAATATGCGGTTAAGGAAAAGCATAATGCCTTAATAGTGTTTAATGCTTTTGAAAATTTCTAAAAGGACCTCTTGATATTTTTTAAAGAATTATTCAGAACTGAAAATTGATTTTTGGCAAATACATTTAAAAATCAATATTCTAACAGTTTTATCTTACCCAAATTATTTTTAAATTTTATAATTATAGCGATCTACATTCTTTGCAGCCAGAACAAATTATTTTTCAATTTATTGAGAGAAAATTAATGAGATTTTAATTTTTTACACTTCACGCGTGATTTAATTTCGTTTATATAAAAAATAAACAACTCAGCATTTTACGTAATGCTTTAGAAAATTTATAATTTAAAGATAAAAATATTGAAAATAATAACAGACGTCTTTTAGTGAAAACTTTTCATTATTTAAAGTTTTGATAGAATTTTTCTAGAAACAAAAAGTGGCGCATAGATTCGTAATATTCTTAATTTAATTCCTATTTTATGATTCATTGGAGTTTTTTGGATAACTCTTGACTCTCACCGACTTAACCTGTTGCGCTAGAAAGACGTGCAATGCACGTCGTGTCTTGCTATCTGCTCTAAAAAGTGACGATGACTTGCCAGCGCAGGGGGTTAAATTAAACATTTGGTTAATTAAACCCTATGCTACAGCTCTATAAAAACACAAAGATTTCTATTCTTTGATTTTTAGTACTATAAGCATCAATAGATAATGAGAGAAGTTTTTCCTATTTCTAAAAGAAACTTATTTTCTTTTCTATACAAGAAATTAAAAATTCACGACAGTTCTTTATTTTATTTATATTTATTAGCAAATTTAATTCAGACGGCTTCGATGGGTTTAACTCTTTGCGGACCAGAGCACTCTAACGTGCTAGTGTTCGCCTGGACGGATAATCTTAAGAGCATTTCTCTAGTGGACTAAAGCTAAATTTCCGTGCCCTAAATGAAACGTAGATCCTATTTTTGAATGGATAAAATGCTTGGGGTGCTTACCGCAGACAACCGTTCGCAAAGGGGTTAATCATTACTGGCATGTCCTTCAGAATAATAATCCTTCTCAAATTATACGAAATTTTCAGGGTGGAGGTCTGATGATTAGGGCGGGAGTCTTTTTGTTTAGCACAAAATTTAGTTGTATTTCATATTTCAAAGATGAATTCGGAAATGAACACGGAAATGTTGGCTTCACCTTAGATTTCGTTTTTAGAGAAATGAATCGTTGATCATGACTTCAGTTTCCAGCAGGATAATGCTGCAACTCATTTATCACGCAGTTTTATGGAGTGGTTTGCGGTAAAAAAACATTCCTTTGTTAGAGTGGCCTGCACCTAGTTCTGACCTAAACCCCTTAGAAAATCTATAGAGTATTATGGTAAAAAATATTTATGCAAATGGCCACCAATATGATACGCTGGCTTACCTGAACGAAGCTATTAAAAACTCCTGGGAAAAAATAAGCGAAGATATTTTGAAAAGGCTTGTTTCTTCTATTACCGATTACATCGTCCGCAAGCAGCTCGGGGAAGGTCAGTTTTTAATGCGTTTTCCCACTAGGGAGGAGTAGAAAAGTAATAAAGTGTTGCAACACTTTGACCTAACTATTTTCACTGGCGGTTCCAAATCTGAGGAAAGAGTTAGCGTCAGGATTTTCTCTGATTAGCTAAGGGTCAGTGAATCATATCGCCTTGCAGATCAAACCAGCGTTTTTCAAGTAGAAGTGCTGGCGATCAAGAAGGCCTGTATAGCTTTAGGAGAGTAAACAATCCATCCTCACGGACTTGCAAGCCGCTATCAAACTTTTGAAATTGGCTGTTGTTTCATCAAAGCTGATGGAACAGTGCCGTGAACGATTGTCCAGCTTGATCGGTCGCATGTCTATCACCCTCCTCTGGGCCCCAGGGTATAGTGGGATTGAGGAGAATGAGATGAAACGGGAAGAAAGCAAGTGTATACCTCCTTGAGATCTGTTAAAAGTGGAATATGCAGTCACTTTCCAACAGACAGGCAATAACATAGACTACTGGCCAATAAGGAGGAGCAGGTAGCCAAGCTGGGATTACCATTTAAGAAGTACTGTTGCAGCTACAAGGACCCAAGTGCGAAGGAGACCCTTTCTCATTTTCTGCATAGTTGTCCAGCCTTGGCTGCGGCTAGACACAAAGCGCTGGGCACTTATTTTATTAAAGATCTCATTGAGGTCTACAAGTAGAGAATAAAGAACATCAAAACTCCACCGGGTGGATCTAATCCTTGTACAAGTTATAACTAGACAACAATCAGGTTATATGTACGTGGTTTCAAAACGGCGAGTTACGCTACTTGGAACTTATACCTAGTTGGGTCGCCAACCAACCAACCGACTACTTTAAGTTAAAAAAAATATGGTACGATTATAGAAATTTCGTTCCCTGTACATTAATTTAAGCCTAGATAACCAAACGTTCATGTGATAGACTATCAGACTCAGTTAGTTTTACAAATTCAGAGTGTTCCTGTACACGTTTAACACGTTTAAGGGGTTAAATGGTATTAGAAAATTAAAAAGAAGAATACTGAAAATTCAAAATCATTAATCGTGAGTGTCCCCGTTCTATTTAGAAGAAATTTTGGGTACATAAGACATAAATTTTTTATTTTACAGAATGACATGGGATACTACTCGCATGTGCCATTGTATTTTGTGATCTTGTGAAATTCCCTTATAAATAAAATCCACGTTCTATTTGCCAGATAATCTATCTTCACTTGAAATGCCGCCAAACCGCAAAAGAAGACTGCCAAGAAAAACTGCCTGGCCACATGGAAAACATATCAATTCATATATTTTTTTTTTTCAATTTTAATTAATCGTTATGAAGTTAATCGCATTATTAAAATGATCAGTGCTCCAATAGAGTCACCCTCTTGACACGAATCCCGACATATTCTCCGATTGAAAACAATACGAGAAAAGAAATCAGCAGCGAAAAAATATAAGTAAATAAATGAAATTGCAAATTTTTATTCGCTTCACTTCCAAATAATGAGGTGGTGCATTCATTGTTCTTTCGCTCGTGCCAAGTTCGTACAATTCACAGGTGTGTGCTAGAAAAGTGCCTATTTTAACCTTTGTCAAGCTTTTCAGTTAAGTAACTAGGGATGGATATTACGCGTACATTTCTTATGTCAACTGGCGATTATTGTCGGTAAATCCTCGGAAAAAAAAAATAAATAAAATAAATCTTTTCACTTCCTCAGTTTGCTAGCGAATACTCACAGAGGTTGTAGCTCTTCCCGCTGTTTTAACACTTTACGCTAAGCTCTAGTCTGCGGCTGAGTTCTCGGTGTTTTCAAATGTAATTGGACCGCCCTCGCAACTTCGCAAGTGAACCAATCTCCTTTCTTTTATAATGCAGGTAAAGGTAAAAATTGTGATTCAGTCGTTACGCCAGAAAAGAATAGTGATCAGGTGGAATTGTGCGTTCGTTTTAAAATTTTTTTTCTAAAGATAGTGGAGTTTTTCTTTATTCGAAGATAGAGGAAAGGTTTATTTTGATGTCTTCATCTTTTGCAGCAAGTAATAAAAGAATAGGATAAGATTTATGTTCAACTATAATTTAGTTACCGTACAAAATAGAAATAAGCTTGCTTTAATGCAAAAATCGTAACTGGTAGTGTATCGTTAAAAGTTTTTTTATCATCCCACCTTATTTTACTTTATTTTCTTAACTATGCAGAAATACAAGAAAATTATGCACTAATTATTTCTATTACTGTTTTTGTTGAATTGGATAAGGAACTCCAAAGCGATAAGATTGTTGTTGTGTGAAGTAACAACTTTTGAAATTGTTAAAACTAAATTAGCAACAGCTAGAAACTCGATTGAACTGTCGATATCAGGTGAAAAAAGTAGTGATTTACTTACTATGCCTTAAAATAAATATCTGCGTTTGTTTTAGAAACCCTAAAGCATTGATTAGCAAGAATACACCAATTTTAAATAACTCTCTCAGCGGTCTCGCATATAACAATAAGACCATTGGTTAGCCTTTTGCTTGTATACAAGACTCAATTCTCTTTGGCATAAGACGCCACCAAAGTTTGGAATGGCTTCCATAGGAATATATTTCCACTCTTCTTGTAACATTTGCGCCAGTTCGTTAGTGTCCTTTGGCCCTTTTTTGGAGTTTCGGTCGCCCAGCATCTTCCAGTCTTCCAGACATTCTCTATTATATTGAGGTCAAAACATGATGTTGACGTTATTGTCGTTAAAAAATGTTGATGTGTTCTTTGCTACATGTGGGTGAGCATTATCTTGTTGAAACACTGCAGATACCAGCAGATACCAGAGCAGATACTCGTGTTCCTGTTTTTTTTTTTTTTTTGAAAAGTCAATTCGAGAGTACACGCTACTTGCACAACGATCTTCTTTTATACCAGCTTACTAAGAACCCCTTTTTAATCGTGCAGTAACTTTTCCTTTGGGCCCCTATTTGCCCATATTCTTCACAATTTCACGTTCGTTATGTCTTTTAATTGTTTGAAGGAGACAGGTTTTGCTTATTTACAACTGAAGTCTAGTCAGAGAAACTAACGAATGCAATGGTACAAAGGTACTTGTTAAAAAGTATTTTCTTCTCTGATGGTTATTTCTACAAACCATATGAGGATCAAAAGATAAAATTTTCATGGAAAACACAGGTTGTCTTAAAGTTATACCCATGACTGTAGATTTACATGCAAAAATCCTACAAAGTACCCTTAATTTTTTATAAGTTAAAATCTAATTTCATTTGGACTTAAAGGCTTATTATTTTAATTTATATGAATTACAAAAAGAAACCCTAACTTTTTATTATAGTTATCTGAAATGACGGTAGATCTAGCCGAAGAACGTTCAACATCGAATATTGCTACAGAACGTTTAGAGGCCGAAACAGCGGAACGTCTTAAGCTTGAAAAGGAACTCCAAGAGCAGCAGGGCAAGGTGAAGAATTTGCAAGAGACATCAGAGAAACTTGAAATGGAGCTAATTTGTGCAAAATCAGATTTGAATGGGTAATTGTCATGAGCACCATCACACTATCTGGGCGTTTGGCTCGAAACTGAATTATTTAATTAAATTCAATTTATGCAGCATCTCAGAGGACGAAGATCCAGACAACGAAGATAGCGGTGGTGTTTATAAGCTAAAATATGAACGTGTCGCACGTGAGCTAGAGTTCACGAAAAGACGACTACAGTCCCAGCATGAACATGATTTGGAGCAGCTTGTAGGCCTCAAAAAGCAGCTTGAGAAGAAGGTAAGGAATGTTGTGCCGTTGCCGATGCTGTGGCTAGCTAGAAACTTTTAAAGTTCAGAAAAGAGATGAGAAAAAAGAAGTTGGTAAAGAAATGAAAATAAAATAAAACTCGTCTGACTTGGGCTAGTGATCGTGTTATCAATTTCCCTCCATATATTTTTTTTTTAATCTTATTTTGTTTTTTTTTTTTTCATAAAAACGACACACAATCAGTTGGCCGATGCTTACGAGGAAGTCGAAGAGCAGAGACAAGTTGTCGGTCAATGGAAACGGAAAACCCAGAAGATGACCAACGAGATGAATGATTTGCGGATGCTGCTCGAGGAGCAAAACGGACGAAACAATCTGCTCGAAAAGAAGCAGAGGAAATTCGATTCGGAATGTCAGGCCCTGCAGGTGAGAGAGAATTTTAAACTGATTTTTAATATAATTTATGTGTGTGAACCCCAAAAACATTCTCTTTTTTCATCTTTGTTTTTGTGATATTATGGTACAGGATGCTGCAAGACAAGAAAGGCAGGCAAAGGAGCGTCTTGCAAGGGAAAAGGACGTGCTTATTGCTGAGAAGTTTACGCTCGAACAGAATTTAGCGGTAAGTTCAGTTCAGAATTTTATTTTTTTTTTTTATTATGCTTGCTTTCTTGTTTATGTTGCTGTACAACGACGACCGTGGCAGTGAAATTTGCATTATCTCAGTGATGAAACCGGTGAAAATTTTCAGCTTTTGATTTTTGTATATTTCTCATTAGCCATTCGATCTTGATTTATAAACTCGAGCAATTTTGCTTTTCCGGGATATTTGCTAAAGTGTATGGACCGCGCTTAGGCGATGTTCCACTTTATGAGCACCGTCAGGGATTCCACAGGGTTCTCATCTCGGGCTACTTTGGTTTATTGTCTTCATAGATCGTATAATCGTTAGTTTTTCTCTATCTACTTCCTAACGCACACTTAAGGGAGTAAAATTGGTTTTCTACATACTTCAGCGATTATGTCTGGATTTCTGATAAACAACTTCAAGCATAATTACCCAATTTAAATACGTTTACCCGTCTCTTGTAATTCGTGGTGCAATTGCTGAAATGCTGTTTATTGTTAACGATTACATTCGACATGATTTAATGTTGGACCAGTATCCCACCTGTTATGCTGTAAAATTTTATACGACTTACACAATTAAATCTGGCATGCTATGTTACTTAAACACAAAGATTGGAATTTTTGATCGTTATTTTTTAAAAGTTTAAAATGTCTGAATTTTGTATTGCATTTTAGTAAAATTATTAGTTAATTTGTTAAAATGTTTTTAAACTTATAATGATAATGGATAACTCCTGAACATTTTAAAAGAACTAAGTTTACAAATTTTATTTATATTCTCCTAAAAATTGTTATTTGTTTTTCGTAAAATAGGACACTCGTCTTGAGCTTGATCTCAAGGAAGAGAAGTTGGCTGCTTTACAGAGGGATATGGCAGAAATGACATTCGGTGGAGGAACTGAAGAGGAGGTTGCTCAATTGAGGCGATCTAAAATGGAATTAGATCGTCGATTGAAGGAACAAGAGGAGGAGCTAGACGAGATGGCCGGCCAAGTGCAATTGTTAGAGCAAGCCAAATTACGACTTGAAATGACCCTAGAAACGATGAGAAAAGAGGCCAGAAAGGAATCCCAGCAAAGGGACGATGAACTGGAGGAAGCCCGGGGTAGTGCTTTTAAAAAGATTAAAGGTAACGTGATTGATTAATTTGAATTTTTGTGTTCACTTATGCAATTCAGCAATTAAATCAATAGCTGAATAGCGAGGTCGATTACAGAAAATTAAGATATGATCCGTCGTATCACCGTAATGATCAGTTCACTAAATTTAAACAATTTTTAAAAATTACACAGCACTCGAGTGTCAACTAGAAACAGAACATGAAGAAAGAACCCTTTTACTTCGAGAAAAACACGAATTGGAGCGACGACTACAAGCCATGGAAGAACAGGATCGTGCAGATCGATCTGCTGAGGAGGTAGTTAATCAAAAACTCCGAAGAGATTTGCGAAAATATAAGGCACTTCTCAAAGATGCACATGCTCAGCTGGAACGGCTGAAAGCAGATTCGCCCGGTAAAGCCCTAATTCGTCAGTTGCGTAATCAACTTGAGGATGCTGAAGCAGCCCGATCCATGGCAATCAAGGCTAGACAATCAGCAGAAGCAGAATTGAGTGAAATTCAAGTTTTGCTAGAGGAAGCCCAAAGAGCCAGAACTGAAGCTGAAGAAAAGGCGACTGCTTCACAACGTGATCGAGCTGAACTTCAAGCACAAATCGAAGAGAATGAGGAGGAAATGTCCGAGCTGATGAAAAAGTTTAGCCAAACTGTAAAACAATTAAATAACGAACAGACAGCCATTTCTGAAGCGGAAATTAGAATATCTGAGCTTGAAACGGAACGAAACTCACTCAAGGAACAAATCGCTGAACTTCAGACAAGATTGGAAAATGTTGAGAATATGAGTGACCCATCAGTTGCAGTGCAGTCGAAACGGTAAGAAATTGGTTTAAAGTGCCTCTAAAAACTGTGGTTCGATTCCTTGACTCCCCAAGATTACATTAAAATTACTTCAGCTGAATAATTGATACGCAATTTAGATGAGTAGTCCTATAGCTGAAATACACATGAAAAACAATTTTGATGTGTTTTTAAATTCAAAATTTTCGTGATTTTAAATTAACAACATTTTTATTTATTTTTCCATTTATCAGACTTGAATTAAGAGCCAAAGAGCTTGAATCACGGCTTGAGTTAGAGCAGGCAACGCGTGCTCGTCTCGAACTGCAAGCCAATCGGCATAAAGATGCTTTAGAAAAGGTGCAAAATGAAGTTGGACACGCAAAAATGCGTGAGCTGCAAGCACAGGAAACACTTAAGAAAACACAAAAGAATTTGCGTGAACTTCGTGAGGAGTTCCATGTGATGTCGAATCGAGAACAGGAAAGCATAACGCGGCGCAAAGACTTAGAGAAGAAACTTGAGACTGCTGAAGCTGAAGTGGCATCACTTAGAAATGATTTAAGACTGGCGTTGCAACGGATAGCCGATTTGCAACAAGCAATGGAGGAAGGAGATGATGATGTTACCGAAAGGTAAGTTTTCTTTTTAAAATGATAAAATTTCCCAAAAGGTCCCATTTCATGTGAGATAACACATTTCGTCTTGTAGAAACGCGTAAATTGTAAAATTCAGCGTATAGTCTTCGGAGCTAAATTGTACAATTCAGCGTATAGTCTTTAGAGCTGAATTGTACAATTTAGCGCATAGTCTTTGGCGCTGAATTGTGCATTAACATTTTGAAAACGTTTCTTCCCTGAAAATTAATTTAATTTAATTAAGAAGATGGTGATCTTTTCAACTCCTATTCTTGTTCTTTAACAGTGAGGAGAGTGATAGCACCGATGCGTCTCTAAGTGACTTAGAACAGAGACTGAGGCCGATTCAAGTGAAACGAACCTCGGTAGCAGCTGTGAAAGACACAAATGGACTGGATGATACCACCTTAGTACTCAAAGAGAAAAGAAGTGATAATAGCCCCAGGTAACTTGTCTTCATCAACACCTGAAATAACTTTTTCAGCACACAACCAACTAACTCTCTGCACACCTACAACTAACTCCTTCAGGCGCAACTAATAACAACTTTAACGGTCGTCTCTTTTTCATTTTTAACAGCTTTTTCTTGTTATAGGATCACGGTAACATCACCGTCAACTACGAACGGGGACACATCATTCGCGTAAAATAATCAATAATTTTTTATACAAAAAGAAAAAAGAAAAAAAGAAGCGAACCTACTCTTTATAGCCAAGCGATATCCCTTCGGGAACATTAACTTTTATAAAATGCTTCCAATGTCATAGCAAGCAATAACTCCTCGGTTAGAGTCGAACGGGAGAATTCGTAAATAATAGCGACCTTTTGCATAAACTCGTCAGTTAAGATACCTTTTATAACTTGTCCAAACACCAACCACAGCTGTCTTTTAATTGTTTTGTTTTTGTTTTTTTTTTTATTGATATGAATCGTAATATATAAAATATTTTTATGTAGTTAAGCTAATTTATACGTAGCTGCATTATTATTTTATAAATAAAGAAAAAGTGAGATCGCATCACCGTCGCTCTTGTCCTCCTTAATCTTTACGTTTATTTTTTTGTTTTTTGTTTTATCGTCCTCCGTTTTCTGGGTTGGACGATTAGCGAGGACTGTGTAGCCGGATCGATGATTAATTGGATTGGTGATTGAGTTGTTTGTTTGATTGACTGCGCTTTCCTCGTAAGTTTTATTGTATAAGTGTATAAAAAAAACACAAACAAAAGAAAAAACAAAAATATCTGTGGACACTTTTAGAGTTTAATTAATTCTTGTAATTGCTTTACTGAAAATTTGTTGTTAAATAACTATCCTATCCTATTGTATAATCAAAAACAAACTGCAAAATATATCAGAAGAAATGGCGAAAAGCAACTTAAGTGAGCGAGAGCCTTATCCTTTTTTTTCGTAAAATAAATAATTGTTGTTTACATAATTTTTTGTGCGTTTTACTTAACTATAATAAACTACTATACTATACTATACTTTTACTATAATAAACTATAAACTATAATAAATTGGTATTTATCCATTACCGTACTTCCGAAGCATTAGTTAGCATTACTCAGCATTACTCAGCATTACACAGTATTAGCTGGCATTACATAGAAATGCTCAGCATTACCTAGCATTAGCCTAACATTACTTGGCATTACTCGACATTTCGCAGCGTTGGTAATGTTGAGTATTTCTAAGTAATACCAGTTAATGCTAAGTAATGCCTCTGAAGTACGGTAATGGTGATAGAATTTGTTGAAATGGTACTGGTAATTTGTATTCCCTGCAGTACTGAGGATGGTAATGCATTTCAGAATAATGCATTATTTTACAACTCTGCCCTCAGTAAGTTACTAGTTGCCGAGTATACTTGATCTATGAAAATATGCTGAATTGGGCCACAAAATAATATAAAAAAAAATCACAGATTAATTTTTATTTATAATTTAAATAATTCAACAACAACATCAAGCTACAGATAACAATTTTAGCTTTTCTCAATTTCTTCAGCATCCACAGGCTGATCCTCGATCAGTTTCTTTGATCTGTGCCCATCGAATCTAGCGGTTACCGTGGCCACCCTTATAGCAGCCTTAAAGCCCACTCTTGCCTTCATTCTGGCCAATTTCTTTTTCCACTCCTCATCCCTCGAGGGGAGTTTATCCAGAAATTCGTACATTTCCTCCTTCATAGGATCAGCGATCGCTAAAACGGACATACAGCCGTCGACTGTTCCCAAAACTAGGGTCCTACCGCCTTTGGTGCTTTTAATGGCAGTCAATTCCGCTTGTAGGCGATAATTAGCAATCATTACCGTGTCAGAGGTGCGAAAAACGCGGATTGTCTTTTTTCCGCTATGATAGTAGCACACGTACTCATCGTTTTCAGTAAAAAGGCATATTACGGAGAAAACACCTTCGGCCACTTTTGGAATGAACGTCTTTACTGTAGTACCTTTTCTAAGTTCTAAAAGCTCTAGACCGCCCCTAATTAATAAACGTTTTACTTTCGTTTTTCGAAATATTTAAAAAAACTTCAATTTACTTACCTTGAAGGAGCATATAAGCCATACTTCCCATCCTTGGTTATATTGCCTCCCCACTTTAGAATGGATCTGATATGCTTTTTGGACCTAATGTCGATTATGCTGCCCTTCTCACTGCTTATTACTGCAACTTGGTGGGCTTTGTGAGGTAGTGGAACTAGCATGATAACTTCCTGTAAAGAATTTTGATAAGTTCCCCATAATTTTTACAACAGGTAATAAAAACAAAATTACTATTTTGGAATTTTAATTTTAAAATCCATCTTACCTTTATATAGCATCCCTTAAGAAGAATTTTACTAACATGACTTCCATTAGTTGTGCTATAAACACCGACGCAATCCTTGTTACTTTTGTCAATAGTGCAAACGATAATAAATGCCCCATCAGCAGAAACTACAGACGCTCGGAAAGGTAAGCCCGGCACCATTCTGATAGGGTACTCGAAACGAAACTGAATTGCACCTTCTACACAAAAATTAGCAAATTTTAATAAAGCCAAATAAATAATTAAATTTAAATGCATACCAGGCACAGTTCTAATAGTGGTTATCGCGGTAAGCCGATTATTTTCATCGCCACCAATATCTTTGGTGTTTATATTTGGACATGAAACGGTCATAACTTTTGCACCGTCTTCCAAGAAAGAAATTTGCTGAATGCCAGGCTGATCATCTCTAAAGATGACTTGTTCTGAGACACGATTCCAAATGAGAATTTTTCCTGTCTCCGATGAAATTACGTATTTCCCATCTGGAGTAATTTCTGCACTAGTTACAATAGCACCTAAGGGACTATCTGCTAATTTTGTAAGTAGGCGACCAGATCTAGTCTCCCAAACTCCAACGCAACTCCTGGTTACTGTAACGGCTAAATCTACGTTCGAAAGACTGAAAGTAAGGTACAAATCAAAGATTTTTAGTTTTAGTTTTGTTTAGTCAAAAACGAAATCATCTGATTCTACTTTTTACCTTATATTATCAATTTGTAGCTCATGCCTGTCTATAACGTGGACTTTTTCAAAAATATTGTTGATGTTCCAAATTTTAACAGATCGATCAATGGAAGACGTGATAACACTGTTCCAGTTACCAATCGTAAGGGCTTCCAGTTGCATTATTCTTCCAAAATGTGCATCTAGCACCTTAGTCAGCTGCTTCGTTTTCAAGCACCAAACAAAAAGGCTTTTTCTGACCCCAGCCACAGCATAATTCAATTTCGAACTGACCATAATCGAATTTGATTGCATCATTCTAGTTGTGATATTTCTTACTCCATGGGGCAGGGCCAGATAAATAGCTTCCTTTCCTAAAGAATTCGTTTTTCCAAAGTCCCATATAACAAATCCTTTACCAGTAGTGCCTAACAGCATTCGATCTTTCTGGTCCAATTTCAATTGTAGAATCATTTCCTTTTCATCATTTTCATATCGTGGTAAATCACTTTGATAAACCCACCCAATTTCGTCGTTTCCATCATCAATTTGAAAAGTGAAAACGCTGACCTATGGACAAATTTAAAAATTTTTTAAAAGCTAAAATCAATTTTGGACTTACAACCTGATAATTGTCCTCGCTAGTGCAACAATACAAAGTGTCTCTTTTTTTATTAAGTGCCATCGCACTGTGGAAGTAAACTGGTGGTGCATGTTTCGTTTTTTTGATAGTATCAATTCTTAGCTGAGTTTCATTAATTTTTCCTGACCAATAGACAACGTTGTATTCGGTCGTAGAGTGAAATTCCATGCCTGTAATTGATTTTGGATAATTCGAAATCTACTTTATGAATTTGAATTAATACTTAAAATTTCCCATCCTTCAGTCCCTGAAGGGGCATCTGTTTGTTCGATAAGATTCCCTCGCATGTCGAAGCGAGCCCATTTTAGTTTTGTATTAATGAAAAGACTGTAAATATTGATAAAAAGCGATTACTTTTGTTAGTTAGATAAAATCGAGAATCATGAAAAATTTCTAAAGTAAGATTTCACTTTTACAATTTTATTATTAGAGAACATATCTAAAATCCCTTAATATTATAAAAATAAGTACTACTAAAAGAGTACTATGGAATGAAAATACTCTAGTAACTTACTTGTGATTTAGTAGAAATACTCCAGTTACATTTTCGTGATTGCTAAAAGGATTATCGACTATAACAAATTCACTGGACAGCATGTTCAGAAGGACGGTTTGATTGTTGTTCGAGTATGCTCCAGCCCATTTATTGTCAGGGCTGAGGACAAGCTGCTGCATGATACCTTCAATCCCTGGATTCACATCTCTGGTCAGATCGGATGTAGACAAGTCCCAAGTAATAAATCTAGTTGAAATTGAAACCATATACCGATAGTCGCTTGTTAGACAGAAAGCGAAAACGGCAAATTGATGACCTTCCAAGGAGTACTTTAAAAAAATACGTTATAAAGAATATATAAATATTTTTTTAGGCTTTTTCAGAATATAAAACATACCTTTAGAGGACCTCCAGGAGTATGCAGACAGTGGTTTACTGGAATGAGTGCACAATCCTTTGGTCCGCTAGTATCGCAAGCTCGTAATAACATTTTTATGTTTGGATTTCCTCCGATTTCAGGTAATAAGCGACCTACTAATTGGGGGACCAACATATTTGGGTATATTGCAAGAATTGCTCCGCCTAATCGGAGGGCATCAGCTACCAACATTAATTCTCTTTTAGCCTCCTTATCATCTGTGTTAGTTGAAGCATCTTCAAAATCTGCGAGGACTGCTTGTAGAGGACAACTCGATAATTTTGCATGTAGCCAATCGTAGTTGAAAAGGACATTCGCATATAAATCCTTAAAGCGTCTAGCACGAACTAAGTGGAAGGGTAATTCACCGAACTTTATGGGAAAACATGATAAACATTTAATTTTTTTCAATATATTTTAGAAGAATGTGTTTTTTAACCTTTCTCAGATTATAGCGTGTTACTTTTCCTTCCTTATTAGTAAATACCAAGGGTTGAATTGGGACTTTTCTGTCGGCTGAACCTTCCTTATCTTGAAGATTGAACCTATTTGGAAAAGACATACACATACATATATACCATAATATCATGCTTTAGGTCTAATTTGATATTTCTTTAGAGTATTAAAATAAAATGTTGGTAAAATTTAAATAAAAAATATAAATTTTTATAAATTCTTTCTATCTATAAAATTAGGTCTTTTAGAATAGACGGTATTTACCTGTGTCGCTGTATCTCGGTATATTTGAAAGGTTTTGGTACACCCCCTCCCCAAATGCCCAAGTAATAGTCCGCAATGGACGAATGAAAGTACATAGCCATGTTCATGTTTTTAAAATATCGCTCCCTTGCAGTGTCCCTAAATTGCCTGTGATACCAGTTCATTACATTCACCCCGTCAGCTTCCCTTTCGCTTAAATAATTTGGCAAATCATTTCTAATCCTGGTCCACAGAAGAGGTGGAATTCGCCTTACAGGTGGCATGTGGTACTGGTAGACATCGTCTAAAACTTTATCATCCAACGAAATTAAATCCTCTAGCTCGCTTTCAGATAATCCCGATTTCGCAGCTGTAATATACGCCAGAGCATGAAAGACCAAAATTCGTCCATGTTGCTTTTCAATCCTCTCAAATAGCATCATAATTGAGTCCATTACCGTCGAGGCCAAGTGTGTCTCCTGAGGACGGGTGTAGCTCCTCCATCGACAGATTTCAGCAAAAACGAGCTTTACAAAAATTGGCAGGGAACACTTACTAATCGCATTAGCCACCAGCCGCCACTGGTAATTATTTAAGTCTCTGCAGGCTGTCTTCATCCACATTTTGATCACGTTCATGGCCAAATCCTCACCGAGGGCTGTTACCTCGATGAAGTTGTCGTCAACGTCGATCATACGACGCAAAACGTGATAGTCTTGAGATACTGTGGGATTCGATTCCTCGTTCGCGCATGATATAATTATCTGAGAAATTGGGGAAAATATAGAAAGATAAATTAAGATTAAAATTCAACTAGGTACTTTGCAGTTTGATGGTAGTCTTGTGGGTATCCAAGAGACTTTATTTGCATCTTGTGTTCCAGTCAGTTGGTCGACGGAATCCAGGAAAAGAGTTATGGGCTGATTGGGATTTGCATAAGTTAAAAGGTGCTTAAAATGTGCTGTGAGCGGCACCAAATCATCAGGAATATTCTCAAATGGTAGCACAAAATTGTAGGATATCTGAAATTAAATGCCATCTTGAAATTCTTTAACCGAAAAATTGTCTTTTCTCAATGAACTCAAACATTAACGATTTTATTTATTTAAAACTAAAATATTTTGTTAGATACTGACAAGCACGCATTGACGTAATTTAAAGCATTAATTTTCATTACTTGCAAATATAAAAATATAAAAATAGAAAGAAAATACCCACCTGTTGGCAAATTGAAATCAAGGTAGGTGTTAAAGCACTAGAGTCAGGTGTTGTGCCCAAGAAACGTATAATGTTAATAGGCCTCTTATCTGCAAACCAATCCTTAGCAACAAGGGCTGCACTTTTGGCTAACAAAGATGTTTTGCCGCAACCACCCTCACCATACAGTACCAGGGGTTTATCCGATTCACCAAACATATACCTTCGGATGTGATCGAGATTCTCTTCTCGTCCATAGAATACTTTAACCGAATTATTACAGGCGTGCAAATGCTGTAAAATTTCTGTTACTATCTGTCCCTGTGTGCTGGAGTCCTCTTTCCGCATGGCTCGATCAACCAATTTTACAATATTTTTGTAAAAATGAGCAATAAAATGATTTAGGTATTCCTCATGAGTCTCTATATCTAGACCTTCGCGACCAATCCATTCTACTGTATATCTAAAATTTCGTTTTATTTAAAAATTGATTTTTAAAAAATTGTATCATACTTTTGAATGTTAGTCGATTCTATTTTAGCTGGAAGACGCTCATCCCTTAAATTCGCCAGCAATTTTGATGATTCTGTGTCCAAACTGCGATTGATAATGTCTACAAAAAGGGATGCCTTTTTAAGATTTTGCAAATTAATGTTGTTGATATACCGCACGTATGCAAGGCAGTGATTTTTAGTATTTTTAACACTAAGGATCCCATTAATTACTTCACGTTCAGTAACTGAAATAATAAGAATGTCGTTATTTTATAATAAGTGCATTTAAAAATACTCCAAAAGGGCATACCTGACATGAAATAATTGTGCATTGTATCTTTATCAAATTTTCCAGTTTGTTGAAGGGAATGTGCTGCTTTTCGCAATAATTTTTGCATTTTTGTGAGTGTATCCCACCATACAGCCTGGTCTTCAGCTTGCAATTTCGGAACTCTCTGTAGAATTATTTAAAATTTTATTTCTTATACCTGAATACTTCTTTTTTATGCGATATACTTAAAACTATATCGTACCAACCTTATTATTAAAATTAATCAAAATAGATGAAATTGGTTGCAGAACAGATATCGGTGGTACTGCATTGCTGTCCTTTCTGTACCATGTTTCAAGTAAGATCGGATCAATACTCATCGCAGATAATTCATCTCTGTATCAGAAATTTCTTTTAATAAGAAAATCGTTGACAATTTTAGAGTATATTACTTGATAGTCTGAAGTTCTGAGGATAAAATGTATGTTGGAATTGGTCGATAACCGTATTTCTGGCCGAGAAATACCACAAAATTGGGACCCATCGATAGACGTTGGCAATTCGCAATTTCTCTCATACAAAGTTCTGTGGTCATATGATCATCAGTCGCTTCATCTCGGACACCCCATCGCATGTCTACGACCTTGGAAAGATTTTATTTTTATCCCTTTTATTTATACTAAATGAGGAATAAAAAGATTTTATTCGTTTTTAGTATATTTCAATTATATCAGTAACACTGCTTACAAGAATCTTTTTTTATTCGTTGTATGATTGATAAGACGTACGAACATTTTAAAATAGACTTCTAATAGAGGCAGTATCTCAGGTTAAATCTCGCCCTGAAATAAACTGGGCCAGATAATTTAGATTGATTTTTAGCCCACTTAGGTAGTATTTTACCCTTGATTCAATCGATTAAGTACAAATGATATCTAAATCGGGAAAATCCTGATACTACGCACGAAAATTCCACATATGGAACTTCGAATTCCATTAGATCAATACATCATAAATGGGCAACGAAGTCATTCGGGGCCCCCTTTATAAATATCCTTTAACGCTCCGGCTGCCCAAAATCGCAGGCATTTCCATAAATTACCAGTGACGGCGGCAAAGCCCGAGTGCACGATATCTGCTCATTTGAATACTTTAAAAAGTTTTCTTCACATGTAACTTGTTAAGTACACAAACGCGAGGAAACAGTGTCGAGGAACAATTTCGTCCGCTTCCGCTGGGAATCGGTGCCGTTCACATGTCCCGAGTGCATTTGTTACGAATTTAGCTGGCTTTTCATTACACCAGAGCCCCAATTCGTTCGCACAAGGTTCCCCGGGAATTGTCGTGCCTGGCACGGTACTCTGTAACGACTTTGACTATTTTACTTCGTCCTGCGAACTTGTGACACTGCCACTAGACTGAGATCCTATTTAATTTTTAACTAACCTGAAATTCTAGGCCATGCTTCTCCCGACAGTAGTCCTTAATTCTGGGATAGCACTTAGCCATCAGCGTATTCCGCTCCATGGTGGTGTCTTAAAGCGGAAATCGTTAAATCTCTTCCCATCTACATATAAAAATGCGCAGTATACGCTTCTTCTTACCAGTGAAGGTCGAACTAGTGAAAATACGAACAATTTTCGAACTGACCGGTGGAAGGTTCTCCAACGATCCGGCAAAGATTTGATCAATTGTCCGGTCATCCATGGTCAATGATCTTTAGATTTACGAATCCGAACGACACTAATGGTCGCAAAATCGGATACCTTTGGTGAGAGTTATTAATTTCGCAAATAAAAAACAAAAAGAAATATCACCACCGGAGTGTTTGATTCACCGATCTCTACTGACTGAAAAATTTTCAGAACGTATCCTTTTTATGGACTCCTAAAAGACAAAGTTTGATCGATGGTAAGCGCCGAAACAGCTGCCTGTGCGTTTTTACCCATGGTTGGGAATCTATTGCGATTATATAAAAAAACAAAAAAAATAAATTTCGTAAAACTTGTTGAAAGTTTCATGTTTATTCGTATACCAGCAATCCCTACTCGCTAAAATCGTCTTTTCTGAATGAAAATGGGCTCGGCGAAATGCAACAGGTATCCTTCGGTGGATACGCGTGCAAATTCAGAAACCCATCCCATTCCAATTCAGGATTGCGTGCTGAACACCGAGGATAAAAGTGACGAGGAAGGTTCTTCAGGAAGAAACTCACATCGAGCCAAGGTTGTCTGTTAGGACTCTTTGCGAAATGGTCGGCGTTTTAATTAACAACCTCAGCTCAGCCAAGTTCAAGTTTTCGTGCAAAAATCACGGAACTATCGATTCAGCGAATAAATTGTCTGAGCTGCTTGTTAACTAGGTAATGGAACTAATTGCCGCAAGATCTTAAGATAAGAACTTAATTAGTAAAAATCATGCGGTAAATTAGGAGTAATTTCACATATGAGAGACACACCTGAACCTTGCTCTTTCACGCACTTTTTTTTTGGGTCAAGTTTTAAACTTAATTTCTTTTATCTTTGCGGGTAGAGTTTTAGTACTTTCAAACCAAATAAGCGACTATCTCAGGCACGGCAGAGCTCCGTAGAAGTTCGTTAAGAACTTTTATATCTTATTTCATCCATCATACCTTTTCAACGGTCCGTACTTAGCAAGAAATGCATATTTCTAAAAAACTACATTTAGTTTACTACCCAATCCATTGCATTTTTCTACTATCTACTGTCGTATATTAAAAATAAATTCCAATTTAAATCCATTGTAGCTGAAGTGAAAACAAGCAAAGCTATGCGCACAGTTTGTTTGAACATTCAAAATAAAAGCGATAATTAAATTTCAATTACAGGTAGCCCTCCTATAACACGGTGCGCAATTTAATTTTATAACAGTGTTATAAGAGGGTTTCTGCATTTTTAGTATCATGTTAGAACGAATCCGTTTGAAAGTTGTTTGTCTTATACGAGGTTTTTTTTCAATTTTCTTATCGTATAAGAGAGAAGCCGTGTTCTATGAAGGTTGGTTACCTGTATCCCAAAAAAGGAATGATCTTGATCTCATTGAAGTAGATAGAAATTTGCACGAAACTTTACAAAAGCAATGTATTCGATTTCCCCTAGTACTTTGGTATAATAACTGAAAACTGAAACCTTTATTTTAACTATTTTACAAACTATTTCTTTATAAATAAATTAAACAATCCTATGACGAATTTAACTGATAAACAATTTACAGATAAACAACAAAAAATATACCAATTTTCCTTAAATCATCTGTAAAAATTACCACTGGTAGCAAATTTTTGTTTTTGTATAGAGACTATAGACTACAGACTATAGACTATAGACTATTATTATATATATTATTATATTATATATATATATATTATTATATATATATATAAATTATTAATTAATTTATTTATTTATAAATAAAGACTTAATTTAAATACATAAAACTAATAGGCGCTCTCGGAGACTATTAGTATAAGTTCAGAGGTTTAGGTAACTTTTACAAGGATGCCTAATGCTAAGTAAGGAATTTGATAATAAGCTATTTATTCTGTACATTTCGTTTAACCTTATTTATTTTAATGAAATTTGTACATAGAGAAATAATTCGAGGTTCCTAGAATTTTAGGTACATCGCAAGGACGTCTCAGAGGTAATTTTAATGTTTAGAAAGCTATTTTTTCCACTTTTCATCACAACAAAATTTTCTTCGCAAAGCTTCTCAAGTTTTCAAAGTGCTTTGGCAAGCTTTAGACGAACAAACCCCCACCCAGAGTATCATCACTTTTCTTATTTCCCTTATTCTGTAACCCTGTCGCTATTTTGATATCGATTTTTCCTGTATAGCACCTTAAGATATGAAAATTCCGAGTTATTTTTCTATTGTGAAGTAATGTGATAAGTGCCCCTCCTAGTAAATGTTACCGAAAAATTAGAATAAGCAGCTAATTATTGTCCCCGGTGGAAGGATTTATATTGTGACACTATTAAAAACACAAGTAATTCATTCGTTTATTGTGGATTTAAAGAAAACTAAATTATTTAAATACTGTTTACAGCGAAATGGTGCTGTTTATCAAGATAGTGCTGGTGCCAGCAACGAAGGACATATGAAAATTGCGCTCCATTTTTGAACGGTCCCATGTTTTGCCCCTTTCTAGTGGCATAGATTGAATAAATAAAGATAATCAAAATACACAAAATAGTGCGAGGGAGTTTTTAAATTTGTGTGAAATTGAAAGTTGAAAATTTTTGGTGTTGTACTATGGCGAAACCACCAACAGATACCTCAGGATTGGGGTACTCATACCACCTACCATCTGGAGGATTATTTTTGCGAATAAGAAACTCTCTATCGCAATTTAGTGATCTTTTTAGTGAATTTAATAAATATATCGCTCCAGCGTATCACCATGACCGTTGTGAAAGATCCGTTCATATGCGACTTTATTCAATGCATAAAACAGAATTCTTTATGGTGTTTGTTGCATTTTTTGGATGTTTCACTTTGGGAATATTTATAGGCCTTGCTGGACCTCCAATCACTAGTACAACAGAAATCACCTCAAGTTCGATATTAGGAAATACATCGTTAGCAAAAAGTAAGACCATCTTAGCAACTGGACCATTCATAATGAGAACCCCTCTACTTACAACATACTCCCAGCAATTGTGGTTAATTGCAAAACTAGAAACGGACAATAACGATGATGAAAAATATGATAAAAGTTTCCTTGTGAATGTTGCAATTGAAGGGATTACTGAACAACATACACCCAAAAGTATATTAAGTGCTGAAGCTGCCAGAAATAGGACAAGACACCTACTCTGCGAAAGGAACAATTGTGATGAATTCATCGTACTTCATCTTGGTTTCCTGGACTATGCTCACTATTTAATAACCGTAAGATTCTACGGATTGGAGGCATTCCACCAAAGATATAATATCCGGGGTATTACGTTTTACATAAAAACATACAGTCCTGCCTTTACACAAATCGAAATCTGGTTCAGATTTATATTTCTACTGTTCACGTTCATTGTGACCTGCTGGTTTGCCCACACTTTAAGAAAATATCCAGCACATGATTGGTCTATTGAACAAAAATGGATATCAATTCTACTACCGCTTTTGCTACTTTACAACAATCCCTTTTTTCCATTAGTATTTTTAATGAACTCATGGGTTCCGGGTATGTTGGACGCCGTTCTACAAGCGACCTTCCTCTGTGCCCTTCTCATGTTTTGGCTGTGCATCTACCATGGTCTCAGGCAGAATGAGCGACGCTTCTTTAAATTTTACTTACCAAAATTAATAGTTGTTATGCCCATCTGGCTATGCGCTATCGTTCTCGCTACATGGGAAAAATATAATGAACTCGAAGATCCAACATACAGTCACTTTGTCGATACCAAAAACTACAATGGATTAAAATTGTTTTTCTATATCGCTGGAGTCATGTACATCCTCTACTTATCCCTTCTCGTCCTTCGAGCATACAGCGAACTCAGGTCAATGCCGTATTTCGATATGCGGCTAAAATTTCTCACTCTACTCATGTTATTCGTCCTCTGCATATCTCTTGCTGTTACAATGTGTCGATTTGGTTTTGGAATATTAGAGGATAATTTTGTCGCATCATTAAATACAACGTACAAGAGTTCAGCTCAGTTCATGTGTTTCTACGGATTGTTGAACTTCTATTTGCACACCATGGCGTATGTTTACTCACCGAATGGTCGTCCGGTCCATGAATTAACCATCACTAAGGATAATCCAGCGTTTTCCATGATCAACGATTCGGATGAGGAAATCATTTATGGGTCCGAGGATGAAAGTCGCAGGCCACTAAACTCTAGTGGAAAGAACGACTACGACAGCGACTAGGCTGGTTTAGGTGTAAATATAGCTACTAGGATTACGTTATCGGATATGTTAATTATGGATTTCCATCAATGTTTTCTGTACAATAATTAAATTAAATAAATTGTAAATAATTAATTGGAAACAAGTATTTTCTATAGTGCTACCTAACATTTCTAATTTCTTATTAAAATACAAAACAAACTCCAAAATTTTGAATGTTGAAAAGTTAAAAATCATCCTGGAGGAGTATAAAAATTGTAGGATGAGGGTTTCGTTAAAAAGTGATACCATAAAATAAGTAGAAATTATTGAAACTTTGAATACAAAATTACTTTATTAAAATGAAAAAAAAAAAAAATCATTTAGAAAGAAAACATAAAATTCATCTACAAATGCCCCTTGCGTTTCTGCCAGCTCTTAAGCAGCTCAGAAGCCTTCTGAAGGTTATCATCTCTTTTTATAAAGCAGTACCGAACAAAATTCTCGGCTAAATGCTTGTTGCCCTCGCTGTAGAAGGCACTTGGCGGTATACCCTGCAAGCCAATATTTTTAGTCATCCACTTCGTAAATCGATAGTCTCGATAAGCATCCTTCTCAGTACTCAAGTCAACCATGTTTTCTGGTAGATAATTACGAATATTAAATCTAGGAAATAAAAGACAATAAAAAAAAAACTCACCAACAGCTGTCCAGTCAGCTAACATAAAATAGCCTCCTTGGGGTATAGTCGGAGTCATTCCAGCCTCCTGAAGGAATTTTGCCATAAAATCACGTTTAGCAGTCAACTCTAAAGGAAGGGAATTGAAGTAGCACTCTGGGGTGCCTAGTCTCGTCAGTTCCAGCTCAAAACCTTGAGCAACTGCCTCCTAATTTATTATTTTTTTGATATAATTTATATTTTTTTAAAAATTGCTTTTGTATTATTACCTGAATAGGAGTAGCACAGGTGTAAACGCAATTTTGATGGACCATATGTAAATTTCTAATAAGATTCTCTGGTCCATAGGCCCAACCAATTTTCCATCCAGTAACCGAAAATGTTTTCCCAGCCGAACCAATGGTAATTGTTCGTTCCCACATCCCTGGGAGGGTACCTGCAATTTATTTTATTTTATTTTTTTTAATTTATATATGTATTATTTCTTGTGGTCTTACAAATTCGAATATGCTTATTATCATCAAAAACAAGCCATTCGTAGACTTCATCAGAAACACAAAGGACATTCCATTTTTTGCAGAGTTCTGCAATATGTTCAAGTTCTTTCATATCAAAAACTTTTCCAAGTGGATTGTGCGGTGTATTCAAAATAATCATTTTTGTTTTCTCATTAAAAAGAGATTCCAGCTCTTTTTTATCCAAAACCCAATCAGCTGAAGATATCACTCCTGATTTACACTAAGAAAAAGTAATGTAGAGTTTAAAAAATGATTTTAATTCTCTTTTTAAAAAATATTCTTACTGGTTTTAATGGGATAAATCTCGGAACTCCTCCAGCCATCTTCACCATGGGTTCATAACAGTCGAAAAATGGTTCAATAATGATAACCTCGTCACCTTCATCCACATGTCCTTGGATCGTGGAATATAGCGCTTCATATGCTCCGCATGTTATCACAATTTCAGTTAGTGGATTTAACTCATGCTGTGTTAACTTGGAGTAAAGTTTGGCCACAGCTTGGACAAGTCTGGGATGACCCTGATGGGGTTAACAAAGTATAGTATTTAAAATATACTTAAGATTCAGTTTTTTACTTACAAATCCCCTAGTATACTGATTCATCAATGGATTTTCACTTGTGGTGGTTGCTGCCAATGCATCGGTTACATATTTTGGGGCTGCAAAGTCTGGGAATCCTTGACCAAGATTCAGCGGCTTGTATTGGAGGGCTAGGGCAATGTACTCAACCCTAAAATTTTATTTATTTATTAATTAAAAATTAGTTTTGAAATTTTCCCGTCCAAGCGAAACTGGTAAGAGGGCTTTCCTCAAGAACTAGACTCCATTCAGATTTATACTGTCGGATCCAAGATACAAGGCAGAGTTGGGAGTGGTATCTACTCTGAGAAACTACGCCTCGAGAGATTACTCCGACTACCTAACCACTGCAGTGTATTCCAGGCAGAGGTAATGGATATATCGGACGCAATGACCTAGCTACTCAGGGTCTAATAAGCCTTGAACAGTATCTCTATCCTGAAATGGAATTCTTCAGGGCTGTACAACACAAAGAGAACCTTAAAAGGATGATTTCCAACCTCCTGAGAGGTGCATAACAAAAAGAAGAACAAATTTCATCTAAAACCAAAACTATTTAAGAATTAAATTTAAATTTGTTTAACCGAATGGCGGTGAATAGGTCCTTCTGATCTGCAATCTTTTTATCTTTACCTTTATACCTCAGTTCTTAATCGGATTTAAAATTTTCTTATCATATCCTACCGTTTTTCTTGAGAGGCGGCATGATTTCTGGTAAATGGAAAATATCCGGAAAACAGTGGATTTTCATTTTTAGTTTTAATTTTCTGCTTGAATCTCACTGATAGCTCGTTTTTTACTGCATTCTTAGATCTATTTTAATCTGCAGGGAAGCTTAAAAGTTGCAAGATCCCAGGCACGAGCAAAGTGTGCATTTTTTAATAAAAATGAATAAACAGCTTTGAGCGATATTCACCTAGAAGGCTTAAGTTAATTGTTGGGGCGCTTGGAAGTTACACCATCGTGACGCCGCACATTCTTTCACCACGCAACAATTACTCTGCCGATTAGAAAATGATTTTTGTGATCTCAGTGCTCAGTTTCCAAGTACATTTTCTTAGATAAGATTAAAATTAAGCGTAATCTCCCCCCAATCAGATTTTTTCACTTACCAGACACTAGGAGTGCTTCCCTGGTACCTCTTCGGCAGATCAAATTTATCCATTGCACTGGAGGTATTTTGATGTTTCGATTCTGAAGAAATTCTCCTCCTTGGTGGAATTTCACTGCACAGAGCTGCCGGTCTAAAATTCCTCGTCAGACACTTTGCCACCGCAACAACAGTCCGCAACGTTGGTGTTATCTGAAAAACGAACAGAACGCAGACGATCGTCCGCGAGTTAACTGCGAACTAAACTCTTTTATCTGAGTCTGAGATGAGGCTGGAGTTTAGAATTTTATAGGCCTCTAGCCAATTGCTCGGCACGTTGCACACTTACAGAAAACGCCATGTTACACAACAACGGAAGCGTACTGATTTGATTGACCGCGAACTTCTAAAATCGACTTTTGTTTTTATCACTTGCAATGGAGAAAACTTCTGCCGAAGGTGAAGGTGGCCCCCTTTGCTGCTCGATGAGAAGAAAACTGCGAACTAATTCAGTTTATCTACGTCACATTTTGTGCGTTATTTTAAAAATTAACTAGTAGAAGACGTAAAAAGGGAGACAAAAAAAAGTTGAATTTTATTGTTTTGACGTTCACACATATTCAGCTGTATAGTGTGGTTTAAGCTTAGTACTGCTTGGAAATATGTTTTAAACTTCTGTTTTGTTTTCATGAATCATATAAAATGGATTGAGATGCTTAAACTCTTTAAAAGCTGCGATTTTAAAACAAAACCATCAGCTGTTGATCGAATTGACACACGATTTATCATATTCAGCCACTCAGCTAACTCGAACAGCTGGCCGCCGTCAGTGCAGACGTATCAACAAAAAATTGAAACGTCACCCGGAAAATGTCATCCATCACCCCAAAGACCGGACAACTCTAGTAAATTTTACATTTTCGTTTAAATTCCGACCGCTAATAAAAAAATGGACCTTACGCCGATCTTTAAAGCGAGTGTTATGACGGTAAAGTTGAGAAAGAAAGGCCACCCAATACCGAATAAGAACAGAATCTTGCAAAAAACCCCGGTAAAAAGTGAATTTGCGAAGGAGGCCAAAGATGTTTGCTACAAAGTTACTCAACTGAAGAATTTACTCTTGGAAAACCGGTCTGCTTACATGAAATTTGCAGCACACCTTAAAAATTCTGCTCAAATGACCGATGAACAGAGAGATTTAATAGACAGAGAATCCGAGAAATTTGTCAATTTTTACACCCAGCACATTGCACAAATGCGTTCCGAGTGGCGACAACGGAGGCACAGCAGGCAGCTAAACGAACACATGGAAGGGGTGCTGGAGCTGCTCTCGAACTACGTTAAAGTGGTGCAGAACATCCACCTCGACCAGAAGAAGTACAGGATGCAACATGAATTGGAAACTTATCGCCTACTCAAACTTGCTTCGGACAAGAAGAAAATTCCAATCAGACCCGCTACCGATAGCCATAAAAATGCGTCTAGACGAAGGTCCGTCGAAGAAGATGATGATGATGACGAGGAGGACGATGTAGATGAAATAGCGCAATATAAGAAAAGTATTGATCCAGATCAGGACAAGAAAATCGCCTCCCAGAAAGCGGCACTCGACGAAGATATTTTGAAACAACAGGAGGAGAGGGAGCTTAGCCCTGAAGATATTCAGGTGTTCGAATCCGAGAACATTCAACTCTACCAAGAGCTTCAAGGACTTTCCGAGGAAGTTGAACAAATCGAAAAGAACGTGGTGGATATCGCTCGATTGCAGGAAATCTTCACGGAAAAGGTAGGCTTAAAATTTAAGAAGCGAAACAAGTTTATTATTTTTATTATTATCAGAAAAAGCCGAAATCAAGTCCCCCTTTAAAAAATCTAGAACAAAAACTAATTGAATATTTTTTCAGGTGGCCCTACAGAAGCATGACATCGATCGAATTGCAAATGCGGTTGTTGGGACTACAGAAAATGTTAAGGACGCAAACGAACAGATTAAGCAGGCGATCCAGAGGAATGCTGGTCTAAGGGTGTGGGCGCTTTTCTTTCTTCTGGTTATGTCTTTTAGCCTACTGTTCTTGGACTGGTACAATGACTAGAGCTGTGGTGGTTTTTTTAGATTATTTAAATAAAATTCCAAATAACATAACTACTTTTTTTTTGTTATCTTCTTTAGACATTTAAGAAAGAGAAGCTATTTTTAATTCTGAAAAACATAGTCTTTAATATTTGTTACATTTTACCTTCACCAAGCATTCTTAAAACAATTCTGAACTTTTTTATTAACTTATTGAAGAAAGAAAGGGATTTCGAGAAAAAAAACATAATTTTTCGTGAATTTATCTATTTTTTATTGCGACCGAGCAAAACACTAGGCCCTAACCTCACTTTCTTAAGCTGTACACAGCGACCTGGGGTTACATAACACTGACCTGGACAAAGCTACTGGGTGAAGCCCAAACAAAATTTACTTATCGTAGACTGACTCAAGAGCCAGCTCCGGTTGGTCGTAGCCCATCTCTTCGGGGGTGAGAACTCCAAGCTCATTCAAAGTTGGTCGAATCTCGTTTAGCAGATAAGGGTAGATTTCGGCCGTCTTGTTGCCGCATTTATCCTTGCATCCCTCGAGCCACCTCACAGCGAGGGCGTAGTCATTGATGCGGCGACAGGCCTGTAGAGCGGCCGAAATGATTTTGGGATCAGGAATCAAGTCCATGCCGAGAATGTCGTTCATGCCCTTGCGAACTTCCCAGCCATCGATATCCTTGCGATTGAAGAAGTCCTCGTACCGCTTATCGAACTGCTCATCGGTCTCAGAGCTGTGGGATGACATTCGGACGGCTCCGATAGATGCCCGATTAAGCCCCATTGAACCTCTGAGGGCTCCGGAAAAACGCACCGCAACAGTTCGGAACATTTTGAATATCTAGAGAATTTGCTATTATTATTGCTTGTTATTGTAAAAATGCGGTAAATTCCAAGTTGAATTGGATGTTAGGTAATACCTCAGGACTTTCAGAATTTATCAAAGCACTTTTGCAAAGTAGACCAATTTAACCCAGACGTCGGATTCGGATGACCTAAACGCGATCCAGACAAGAGTAGTTCCATAGTCAAATATTTTTGAGGCATCTGGTGTTAAATTAAGTTTTATATATTTTAATTATTTTGATAAAATCGTATGATATTTGTAAAAAATAGAATTCTCAAAAGATTCTAGTTATATTTTAAATGAAACATCTCTTCAAAGTAGTTGAATTTTAAAATCATATTAATTATTTAGTGTTAAATAAACTCACGCAAGATGTCGCTCCGAACGTAGATTTCCATGACAGTCTTTTATCCACCATCCACACATCGTTGCACATCAATTGTGTTACGATGAAATAAAAGTCCTCCCCACGATTTTGATAATTTCGCTGATAGGTTCGGGTGTCAACTTTGTAGCGTACAAAGTAGTTTTCATCATTTTCGCGATTTAATTGCTAATAATAAACAAGAAAAATGTCACCAGGTGTTGGGTAAGTGTCCAACGTCAAAATGCGGCCAGTTTTCATCATTTAAGAATAAATCACTTGCCCAGAAATTGGATTTTCTATCGAATTTTGACATAATAGAGCCCCACAGTCCGATGTCCGGCGCGTGCTTCCCGGCGTCCATCTTAAATCGATTTTTTAGTTTTGTTGATTTGCGCTTTGTCATTGCTCCAGCGAACGGGTTCACGGTAGCGATTTGCATTTTGGGCGCATGTTAATTACGTGCCGCTTCCGGGGTGGAATTTCGAAAAAGAAATTTCATCGTACCCATCAGTCATAGGTCGTGGAGGTTATGAATTTTGAGCAGTTTCTCGAAAGTGTCGAAATTGCGAGGGAGATCATTAAGAATTTCTCTCACCTGTCCAGCATTACCAGTGGGAAAAAACTGCTTCCGGGATGTTGAAAAGAAAGGGCTCAAGATCTGTATCTTCCTCAAGTAGCTTTTGTAACGCACGTTTTCCTTTAAGGACTCTTGGAAGACGTTAAAGTGGTAAGACAAAAAATTGCATGTCTTGGCACTTCAGGCTATTTACCCCTTCTTTAGTGGAGCGGCGAAGGATTTAGAGTGCCTATTAATTTTTATATTCATTGCAATTCATTTCAACTTATTTTCTCCTCAAGGCAAGTGTCCTTAATTCTTTATATCTTGGGAAATTCGTGGAGGTTCAGCCTTGGAACTCTGCTTAAAACCGTGTTTCATTTTTATTAGCACCGGGCGGTATCTCTATAACCTTTAAGATATTGACGGAATTATCCAAAATAATTCTTTACGACGTTTTTATTAATAATTTTACCGATAAAAGCATATCCATAAGGTCTATTCGGGGAATTCTAATTTTTACTTTTGGCAAAAGAATAATTAGTAAAACTAATTAACGATTAGATAACAGTACAGAAGTACACGCCCAATGTGCAGCAGCTTAATCATAATTTAATTTCAAGCACTGCACACCCTTGGAAGATATATAGTACCATTTATCTTATCGCATTAATTTTTAAGAATTTAAATTTACCCATGAAATTACCGTTTGCAGATAAAAACGTTTTAGGGGAGAGAACATAATTTTTCAGTTGAACCACTAATCAAGGTACTAAAATGACTGGTACACCAGATTTCAAACCTATTACTAATTTTCATATTCCCGATTTTGAATAAAAATATTATCTAAATTTTAAAGTATCCAGCAGTTCGCTGTATTAAAGTAATTTATTGCTCCTTATTTTAATAAAAAAGCTAAATAATCCTGTTTATAAAAATAAGCTCTAAAACGATTTCTGGAATGGTACCCACATAGTGTTTAAGTTTGAAATAATGCTTAATTCATATAAATTTATTGAATATAATCCCACCAATTCAAATGCGTTAACGTAGATGTTAAATCCATTATTATAAAAAAAAAGAAAAGAATTACAATTCACTCCCACTTTCAATTTTTTAGAGTACCTCCCCCAGTATCGTGGGCCCAGCGAAGTGATTTGCTATTCGTGATAATTAACGTCGAATGTAAGGATGTTGAATATAAGTGAGTAATTTTAAAATAGATCAACTTCTGTTTAAATTCTAAATTTTCGTCTCAATTTAACAGATTTACAGAGGATAGCTTGTACTTTAAAGGAACATCGGTAGTTGAAAACAAATTGCATGAGGTGACGCTGAATTTCCTACGCAAAATAAATCCTGACAAAGTAACGAGTAAGAATATCGCACGATGCCTCGAGTTCACCATTTCCAAAGTAAGTTAATTTTGGTCCTTATTTTCTTTGGAATAGACTTAATACTTTTATTTTTACTTTATAGGCAGAATCAGGTCCTTACTGGCCAACACTCACAAATGACAAGAAGAAGCCTCCGTTCTTAAAAGTAGACTTTAACAAATGGCGTGATGAAGGTTCGGATGGAGAACAAGGTAAGGGTAAGAAATGTGTCTAAAATATAATACGAATCTTTTCTATTATGGCTTAATTAAATTGAAATAGAAATGTATGCAATTCAGCTATAAAAGAAAAGATTTGTTTAAAATAAGCATATGTAGCTAATGTAGATCTGAATTTTTTCTTAGAATGCCCTAAAGGATTTGATTCAAACCATTTTCATAGAATATGATTTAATTTCAAGACTGGAAAAAACTGACGAATATTTTTCTTCTCTTGCAGACTCCGATTCAAATAATATGTATAATCTATTTAAGGGGATGGTGGGTGAGGGAGATTTGAAGCCATCATTCGATGACTTTGACGATGATCAAGAAGACTCCGACGACGAGAATATTCCACAGCTGTCGTCAGAAAAGGACACGGCCAAGGAAGAAAAAGATGAAAAAGAGAACTAATTTAAATCTTAAATAATAATATTAACTATTATTATATATAAATATTTAAAAGAAAAAGCCAGAAAAGAAAAACATTTACGCAGAACAAAGAACTCGTGAAATTTCCCAAGCATTTCTTCTCATCCAAAGCAAAAGAAAAATAACTATAAAAAAAAAAAAAACAGCAGCAGCCTTGTCGTGCAACTTAGCCACCCCATCCCCTCCACCCAGCAATAAACCTTCCTGGCGATAATCGTTATCTACTGCATACTCAGTTATAATCCACCAAAAACATTGCGTTTCAATCAGAGGTACGGCGAAGCTCGCGGATGCACGACTATCTTCAAGCCCGCAGCGAGTTCTTTTGCCGCTCGGATCCAAGCGTTTTCTTCAATCTCTGTTCTCACTCGACCCCTGGAATTTCCTCTTTTATACAATCCCACTTTGTTTGTTAGTAGAACAAAAAATGTGTTTACTTGGAAAATATATATCGGTTTTCTATTAAAATTCACCTTTTATTACAATTAAGAAAGAGGTTTTAAGGAACTTATTTCTAACAATATATGGGCCAGAATGTCTTTTGTTCCAGGATTTTCTCAAGTTCAATTAAGCCTTAATATCACTTTGAGGCAATTTTTAAAATCGTCCTGAAGAAAAGATTTAACTAAAACTACTGCGCACAAGTCTGGAATTTTAATAACTTTCTGCACCTTTAATTTAATACGCTTGATTCAAATTTATCAATAATTCTTAATAGAAAAAGGGTTTTGAATATGTCGTAATTCTCAATTCTATTAAAATTTGGCATAAATGAGAAGAGAATTACAAAAATATACAATTAAATGAAGGAAGGAATTGAGTACCAGTCAAATTGATTAGTTTTCGTAGTTCTAGTGTTAATTTATTTTAAAGTGAACCGACACCTAGAGAACTTTTTTGTTTGGTATTTGGATTTTGGGAATAAGTGGTATTCTAAAAAACCTCAAAAGCGAATCATAAGTATTCGTTTAATTCAATTTTGAAAAGCCTGTTTAGGGATAAACTTGTTTTCTCCGCCACTACGCTTTTTAAATTAGGGGCGATTTGAACGATTTTAAACTCAACTTGTGTTCAATGCTAGATGGAGCCTTTATGCTCCTTTTTCGGAAATCCCTTTTAATGAATTGCTTTATAACTAAAATTACATAAAATCGTTTGATTAAATAGTTTTAAAAGGTAGAAGAGTGAGTTGTATATAAAGAAATTTGTTCTTCAACACGAACATTTACTTTTACGGTAGTACAGACAAATTTTGCATTATGCTACGCTTTAAAAGGACGTCAGTTACTGTAATTTTGGACATAAAATAGTCTATGGTTTGAAATAGGTTTTTATTTTATTGAATTCACTTAAATAATCTTTAATCTTTAATGGATTACTTGTAAAATTTCAATTCAGACCCTGAACTAGTCGGGATATTTCCTTTTTTAACGGTTACGACAGCAAATTTAAATCTATTGGAAGTATTGGAAAAAACATATGATTGGTTTTTTTTGCATCGGAATTTTCAGCTGTCGCATTCCTCTACGCAAAATTCTTGCCAGATGAGAGGGAATTATTTGAAATGCGATTCGTTTATTTTGTTTAGAGCACCAAAATCAAGATTTATCATAACGTATTAATTGATTTTGATTAATAAATAAGTATTTAATTTGAATTATTTTAAATTGAAATTGTTTTTCGCATAAAATCATTGCTAATTTGAGAATTTTTCCTTTGCCCCGTCACCTGGCATCCCGAATACTGGAAATGCAAAAAAGAAGAAGATTTAGAAGTAAATGGACGTCCGATCAGAGCTCGTCACTACTGCTGCTCATTTGCGGAGTGTTCGGGAATTGGCGAAGTTCTGAAGTTGTTGCGGAGGAAGCGGTAATTAAATGTGATTTATGGACAATTGTGTTGTGTCGTAGCAAAACAATCCTAAACGATAATTCAGTTAAATGTGAGGTGTGCGGAATTGGCGTGATTTATTTTCCTTCCCCCCCCTCGTAGAAGAAAAGGTGAGTGTGCGGCCTGCTCTGCCTCTTGCACATCGATTTCAGCTGGTTTGGGCTTTGTGTGCCGGAGCCCAAGACATCGTTATCGGGCAGGAAAGGAAAATAAAACAGTTACATGCATCGCCAACAGCGAAATATTTGTAATTGAGACCGTTACAAAAGTGTGTCTCAAGTGAGAATTTTTCGGGCTACCTCCGCAATTCTGCGGTTCATGGGAAAATTTATATTGTGGAGATGAAAAAGGGGAGGAGTCCCCGGGCTGTGCAACCGTTTGGAATTTGAAGTAAATTTGGGTGACGAAAATCAAAAAAAAAAAAAAATAAATAAAAGAACCAACGACGGGCGACCTGTACACGAGGACCCAAAAATAACACCTATCCACACTGCGTTTTTCGAGGTGAGAGAAGATTTACAGAGTCTTCCCTTGGTTTTATTGCCTTTCCGCTGGTGCTGCTGGGCGCATAGCTTTAGCTGTCCGCTGGGCATTTTCTAGCAGCATCAGCCGTTGCAGTAGTCTGTTTTTATTTTCTAATTCTTCAGCCGGAGTCCCGTCACTGCTTTGTGTGTGCTTCTGGCTCGTTCGTCAGCAATCATCCTTAATTTGGCTTGTATAAATAGAAAACCATCTCGGCGTTACGCAAAAAGAAATCCTTATACACATAAAAATGAAAATTGCTGCGAGGAAGACGGAAAATCGATGGTGAAACGTCAAGTGTGCGCATCCCCGAGACAAGCACCGATTGGGGCACCTTATGTTTTTGTTTTTCCACCCCAGCGCTACCCTTGAAAACAGCCAAAGCAAAAATGATAAGTCTTCCTGTCAACGGAGCACTGGTATTCGACATCATCATCGTCGTCGTCGTTCGCGGACTCTTCGATAGCACCGATGATTTCATGAATTTTTGCCAATTCAGTCATTGATCTAAATTAGTTCCGGCGGAAAAGGGGGCAAAGTGGGCCGCACCGATTGCTAATTCCTTCTTAAATCCTCCGGAGATGCTCTTCGTTATGTCATGTTTTATTACTGCGGCTAATCTCGAGGAACGCTTTAGTGCTATCGGGAGATTTTGTATCCTCTTACCACACTTTTGGGGGTCACAGCGGAGCTCACTAAGAACGAATGAAAACTGGCTTTTTTCAATTTCCACTCAATAGATTAAAATGACCTTTAGGAAGCGAATATATGCTGTCGTTCCAGCCCAGACAGAAAGATGAGCCGAGAGATCATTACATTGCGTCGTGTACCGGGAGGCACTTGATAGATTCTACCTCGGCCGGATGGAGGTTCACCACCGGCACGAAAGATGCTTCGCCTCGGCCGCATTGTCGGCAAAACAATAAAGCCCCATTGATCTCGAAGTGACTCAAGGTCGTCTGTCTAAATGGGAGGAGGGGGGGGGGGGACTTTCTGCACCATAGACACCCGTATGGATGGAGTGACACGTGCAGTGAAGGAAGTTTTAATCAGATTCTTTAAGGATGCCAAGGGCTTTCCAAACTGATTCATTTGTTAGTCATCGAAATTGTGTGCCCATTTTAGTTTTTGGGGTAGGCACAGTTTTTATTGCGGGGGAGGTAATTGCGCAGTAATTTTCTTCTTAAGGGAGAGGTAATTTCGTCGTTGAGCCCTAATATTGAATTTCAAAGGCGCAGCAACAATATAAACATTTAGGTTTGAGTTAAGTGCGAATTCCAGGGAGACACAAAAAATTTTAGAATCAACAATTTTAAGAAATTAAAAAATCCAGAAACGACAAAATTAAGAAATTATTAAATCTAGATTTATATTTAATAATAACAACAAGATTTATATGAACGCAATAGCAATTCTTTCTTTTTATTAACTGAGTTTTTTACCTAATTTAATTTCCCACTTTCCGTACGATTCCAAAAAACTTATAAGATTTAATTTTTCTGCCAAAGGAGGTTATTATTTTTAGTTAAACATAACATTTCTAGGGCCTAAAGTCATCAACAAATGAACATCACATCAAAATCTGAATTAGCATGCGCGGTAAAACCAGAGAGATAGACAAAAAACAAGACTTTTATAAAAATCTTTAATCCCTTGGCTGAATATTGTCCAGTTTAGAAATGATGTTATTTTGTCAGATATAAAATCAAAAAGAAAATTCTTTAGGTTTACTCGTTTGTAAAATATGGAGGAAAAATAAAGACAATTAAAATGTTCCTTCTTTGAAATGTATTTTGGCTTCCTTCCCGCCTATATTTGTTCATTTGTTTTTATATGGTAGCGTGCTATTTTCGTTCCAGGAAAAATAGCCCAACCCCAATTCAAAACTAAATTGATCCGTGCTGATGCTTAAGTGTCTGCCAGAGCCCTCGTAATGAAATCTACGTAGAATTAAACTTCTACCTGTGCCAGCCAGTCAGCTGAACACACGCAACTTATTTGCTATTTCTTTGGATGCTAACAATAAATCGAATAGACTATTCAACATGCGAACCACCATTGGCTCAAAGTCGTTGAACCTTCTTCCAAAAACTACGTACATAAGTTGTTGGATGTGTGATATTTATTGATTTATTTAAAAAGTTAGATTTAAATGTGTGATATTTATTGATTTATTTAAAAAGTTAGATTTAAAAAGATTGCACGTTGAAAAGTTGTAGTAATCTTTAATTAATCGCACAAAAGAACAAGGAAAAACAAAGGTTCAAGAGAGGATAATCGAATACAATTACAAAACTATATGTTTTAAAAATTGTAACAATGATAGAAATAATAATCACAAGGAATGCCTGTGCTGGCTTGTGTATATTGCATAAGGGAAGCACTTTTTGTAGGCAGAACGGATTCCACACTAATGGTCGGCCTGATTAAAAGATTGGACTTTGGCCAACTGGATGCAAGTTATTAGTGGGATCGGTGACCCAACTGTGTTGCGGTTGGATATGCTTTAAATATTCTCTCCGATTGGCTTCTTTTTGAGCTGCCGCCTTTAGAACGGTTGGGCTCTGGGCAGTTAAAGCAGACTGGTGCCGAAATGTCTACTTAAATGGAATTCTGTTTTTTTACTAGCTTTTAGAAATTTTATTGCAGCAGCTGATATTTAGTTGTATTAATCTAGGATTCCAAAATTATGGCTGCAAATACCATTGGAAATTTGAATGCGGCATATTAAATTTCTCGCATTCGGTAGTCGTGATTTTGAAAACAGCGGTTAAACATTTTTAAGAATTTTGTAGAACTAAGTAGAAAAATTTTATGAAACCGTATTCTTTTTACAATTATTTAAAAATAGGTCTTTCGAGATTTCTGATCTTAAGATCTGATTTGATGATGAATGGATTTTGCGTCGAAAATTGTACAATGGAAAACTTTATCTGAGATCACTCCTGGTAGATATTGCGTTTCATTTTAAAAGTAATGATCTTAGTTCAATAGATGATACAATTATGAGGTCATTGGGAGAGTTATTGAATCATAATATTAACAAGTGATTGAACTGTAGAATTCATCAAAACACCTTTTTCGTTTCTATTATAATTTTGGAAAATACAAATAAATCCAATTTGGCAATCCAGATTATTCATTTTTTGTTGCCAAAGAAGTCTTACAATGATATCAATTAATAATAGCGCCCAAATTAAAATAAAGATCAATAATAATTCCTCACTGTGGAGCCGCTAATAATTCCCATTGATAATCCTCGAATTGAGGCAGAAACGATTCGCAGTTTAATTATGCGCATATTTATAACATGCCGACTTGATATTTCCCTTAGATGTGCATGACCATCTTAAGAAGTAACAACGAAACCCGCTTGTGTGCACGACCGGTGTAGGTCGCAATATGTTATGCTCTGGCTCCAGTGCTGGCAGTTTTATTTTTCGCACGAAATGCAACTCATGATGCCTATACATTTGTTTTATCTTTAAGAAAAGAAAGCGTCTAAGAATGAGGTATGCCGGTCGTGTATTGATTTTTTTACTTACTCTCTGTTTACAATGCGCCACTTCGGCCCCTTTGTACGTGAAGCGATTTCGTAATCCAATTGCAGATTGCAACTTTATGCTGGGAATAAAGTGGGCGACTATTTTTGAATAGTTTATTTGGGCGCCAACCGCTTCAATATCAGCTAAATTTTGTATCCTTTGTCAGTACTGAATGCAGATTTAAAAATAAAATAATATTAAGTGTTATCAAAGCATAAAGCTTAAAAATTGAGCTCCTGATCTTCGATCGGTCAAATAAACTCAGCGTTCAGAGCATTATAGCGTAGATGTGAAGGTATGAGGTTCAGTTCCTGTATGTATCCGCCCTATAGTAGAACTATATAATTTACTATTAAAACTATGAGAACGATGTAAAAAAAGCACTAATTGTTTAAGTTGCAGCACCGAAAAGTCATGCAGCAAATTTAAAACGTGATTTTGCTTTTGTACAACCACCCTCAACGGGCGATTTAAGAGGTATGTTTAAGTTTTTAAATTTTAAGGACATTTACCCTCGAGCTTGGGAATTTAATTAACTTTGTAGGAAACGCGAATTATGTGAAGTTCTTTGCCACATTAATTCAAGTTTCTCGACATTTGAGGCCCATCTGAGAGAAAAGTCTTAAAGTCTCGGGTTAAAATAGGTTTAGGAGGTATGGCTAATTTATGTTGTTAGTGTGATGGCAGTGGAATTAAAATTCCATAATTTTTACGGTATGTTGCTCAGCTGTGCTGCACGTCTTGAAAGGTTTTTAGAATGTTGTAGCCTAGAAGTCTTCAAGCAAAAATATTTGGTATGGTAGCTGAAACTTTTGTGTGAGTTTTCATAACAACTAAGATTCGGTATAAAATACCAACATATTCTAACATTAAAACAGTACAACATGCACCCACCCACGATGAAGGTAAGCTACAAGAAAAAAAAACGAGAATACAACAGATTTAATTTATCATGTAGGCCGCATTTTAATTTAGAACTATTCATAAATTCTCTAGAATGTTTCCAGAGTGCTTTATTTATTTATATTATGGAACAGATGATCCGCCGAACTGCAAAATTAGCATGCCTCTTAATTTTGCAGTATTGGTAGAAGATTTTAAATTAAAAGGCCAGTTCTAAGCAATTTGGAACACTATGCAGACGTATAAAGATGAACCCTTAAAGAACAATGAAAACGTTTTTTTAAAGAAATTAATGAAATTGCTTCTGGGGAGTATTGAAAGCTTTAATTGTTAAGAAATAATTAATTTAAATAATTGTTTATAAGTCTTTTATCTCTAAACAAAACAAGATCTTGTTTTCATGAGAATTGCTAATATTACAACCATCTCATCTCGGGTCATCAGTGCATCTCGATGGTATGAAAAACAATAGCTTAATAAGTGACTCGCCTGGGGGACACCGGAAGTTAGCATCTTTTGTTGAAAAACATCGAATGACTACGGTCGACCGGAGGCTTGATTCTACGGGAGTACTTTCAATAGGCCTCGTCTCTAGTGATCTGTGACAATTTTAGTCAGTCTCGATGACTTTTGTCGAATACAAACTTTGTATACGTCTACAAGCCTGTCGCACCTTAAACCTATTTTTAATTTTTATTTTTCTATTGAGTGGGGGAGAGAATCTGCTGAGATGGTCTCGGTCTATGAATGCATAATTCTGATGTAAAATTTCTTTGACTTCAAAATTTAAATCATTGTTTTCATTTCTATCTTAGAACTGAAGAAAGAAGCCACGCCAACGAGGCTCTCAGGATGGAGGAGGAAGCAACGTATAATAAACTTCCTGTAGAGGATCGGTGCGTTCACAAATTGTGGAAGGCTCGCGTCGATGGATACGAAGAAGCTGCAAAAATATTTCGTGAAATAGATGATGAAAAATCACCCGAATGGAATAAGTTTTTGGGTCTAGTGAAAAAATTTGTGATCGATTCGAATGTTGCTGCACAGGAGAAAGGTCTTGAAGCCGCCCTGATCTACGTGGAAAATTGTGCAAATGCCGGCAAAACTGTGGGAGACGTAATGACTGGCATCGTTCAAAAGTGCATTGCTGCACCAAAAACAAAAACTAAGGAACTTGCAGTCCAAGTGACTCTGATGTACATCGAAATTGAGAAGCAGGAGTCAGTCATGGAAGAGCTGATCAAGGGAATGGAACATAAAAATCCAAAGATCGTTTCAGCATGCACATCGTGCGTTACTCTTGCTTTGCACGAATTTGGTAGCAAAGTAATTAATGTAAAGCCGCTAATTAAGAAATTGGCTACATTAATGAGCGATCGGGACAAAACAGTACGCGATGAGGGCAAAGCGCTGGCTATTGAAATTTATCGGTAAGTTCTGCAATTAGTTGAATTTTTGTTCTTCTTATTGTGGTTTCCGAAAATAAACGTTCCATTTTGGTTGTTGGTTCTATTTAGGTGGATTGGACCAGCGATGAAACCACAATTAGCAACTTTGCCCGCCGTGCTAATGACTGAGCTGGAGAGTGAGTTCGACAAGCTTAAGGGCGAAAAGGCTGAGCCGATCAGGTCATTTACTTTTAGATTATATTTTGTTTCTTATTTTAGGTGATTCTTTTTTTTTGTATGCAGGCTCCTCAAGTCTCAACAGGAAAAACAACAGGCTCTCGTTGTGGCAGCGGCAGAGGAGGCTGATGCTGTTGACGGTAATGAAATTGTGGACTAATGTTGCTTGCTTTGCATTTTATTTGTTTTTTTCTGCAATTGCTTATTCATTAGAAATCATTTCATGTAAATAACCTTTTCATAAACTCTCATAAGCTATATTTGACTGGTTTGTGTTGTTGTGGGCGAAATGTTGGTCAAAAATATAAATAGCTAAGTAAGTTTTAGGTAAAATTTATAGCAATAAATTCATTCATGATTGTTTCATCTATTTGCATTAATTTTATGTTTAAGATTTCACGTTATTGCTTGCTATAATAAACCATCATGCAAAAGTGGAAAACTTTTATGATGTAGACAAAAGAATAATAAAAATTATGCTTGAAGGTTTCTCTTCAATGAAGGAGGAATATTATATAATTATTTATTTTATTTGAACCAAGAATATGTGGGAAATCTGCTTTATTTGGTTTTTGCCACATTAAATAAAATCGAAATATGAAATAAAACTGTTACAACTACATAGGCAAGTAGATTGCGAGGTACTGTGAGGAAAGAGAATTGGGATTGAATGAAATACTTCGAAATATATCGGTTTGGACAGTTCCTGATGGAGGCAGAGAATCGCTCTTTTGTTTTTTTAGTAGTAAAGCGAATTGTGCTTGTAAATTCGATATTGCAAGTTTAAAATTGCATGTAATCAATTTGTGAATGAGGAATTACAAATTAAACCGATCGTTTTTTATCAACATTTCAGATGATGCCAAAGGGGAGGCTGAGGACATTGATCCAATGGATTTAATCGATCCCGTGGATATTTTGTCTAAGCTTCCAAAAGAATTTTATGAGAAACTTGAAGCGAAAAATTGGAAAGAAAGAAAAGAATCTTTAGATGCTTTAGAGAAATTACTCGAAAATCCAAAACTAGAGAGTGGAGACTACGGAGATCTAGTCAGAGCTCTGAAGAAGGTTTTAACAAAAGATTCGAATGTTTTATTGGTTGCACAGTCAGGAAAATGTTTAGCTGCTTTGGCTAGAGGTCTGGGAAAGAGATTTTCGATATACTCTGGGGTAAGTAATTATTTTATTAGTTTGTATATCAGTTTCATATAAAGTTTTGCATGTTTTATAATTAGGCTTGCGTTCCGGGAATTTTTGAAAAATTTAAAGAAAAAAAACCGAACGCTGTAAATGCATTACGAGATGCTATTGATGCAATCTATCCTTCTACATCACTCGAAGCCATTCAGGAAGATATTGTTGAGGCTTTGAACAACAAAAATCCCAGTATTAAAGCCGAAGTCGCATCGTTCCTTGCGAGGGCATTTACCAAAACGCAGCCGGCTGCGCTTAATAAGAAACTACTTAAACTTTTGGTTACATCGCTTTTAAAAACCTTAAATGAATCAGATGTGATTGTTCGGGATGCTTCTGCAGAGGCATTGGGGACGTTGCTTAAATTGATGGGAGAAAAAGCTGTTGGGAGCTACTTAACCGATGTAGATAGCTTGAAAATGGCTAAGATCAAGGAGTGCCAGGAGAAGGCTGTTATTACTGTAAAGATTGTTGGAGTGAAGAAGGAACGGCCAGCTACAGCTCCTGCTAAGCAAGTGGTACAATCAGCTCCAAAGGGCGGATCGGTTGAACCAAAACCAGTTACAAGACCTGCAAGTGCAGGTTTTAAGAAAACTATTGTGAAAAAAGCAGCTCCTTCTGGAGGTGCTACTCCTTTGGCTAAGTCAGCAAGTACTAACAAAATGGTCGCCACTGAAAAGGAACTTACACCTGAAGAAGTTGCATGTCGCGCTGAGGAGGTACTTGCAGTGAATATTCTCTCAGGTTTAGCTGATTCAAATTGGAAAACGAGGCTTGAAGCAGTTGAAAGTCTAATGAATTCGGTGAATGAAATCGAGCCAAAGACACCAGGTATATCTCAGGTTTTGATACGTACACTAAGTGGAAGGAAGCCAGGGTTAAAGGTAATTTACTGATGAAAATTTTATGGAAAATTCGGTTAAAAAGGATCTGATGTCTTCTAGGAAACTAACTTCCAAGTATTAAAAATTAAGTTAGAAATTATTAGAGCTATTGCGGAGAAGTTCACAGTGTCGACGGTGACTGCGGAATTTGTTGTTAATGAAGTGACTGAGAAGCTCGGTGATGCAAAAAATAGTGGCTGTGCTGCCCAGGCGTTGACTGCACTTTCAGAAGCGACAAAATTAGAATTTATCGTCTCACGTGTTATGGCCTTTGCGTTTGAGCAAAAATCTCCAAAGGTTCAATCAGAAGCTCTAAACTGGGTAGCGTCTGCAATCAAGGAGTTTGGACTGCAGGTACATTTATAAGGAGATGATGGTGGAATTCTCTTAATGTATATTTTACTTATGCTATTTAGGTGAATGCGAAACCTCTCATTGACGATATAAAAAAGGCTATTCAGAGTACCAACCCCACTGTAAGGGGCTCGGCTATATCTCTGATAGGTAGGTTTTCTTCATTATCTATTTATCCAATTGAAATTTTAAAAGAAGATTGTAAATTTGGTAGTTTCCTAAATATGAATGGATTTAAATAAAGGATTATTTTATTTTTTGACTCTGATCTCAGGAGTATTATGCATGTATATGGGCAACAATCTCATGATGTTCTTTGATAATGAGAAACCAGCTCTTAAAACGCAAATTGAAGGTGAAATGCAAAAGAATCTTGGACAGAAACCACCAGCCCCTATGCGTGGTGTAAAGAAGACCGCAAGCAGCGTTTCAGTAAATATCGAAGAGGATGAGTACGTTTACATTTTTCTGCATGTTTTCAATATGTTACTTATTTCACTATACCTTTTTTGGATAGTGATGGGGGCGGAGGAGACGATAATGCTGGTGAAATAAACGTAGCAGACTTGTTGCCCCGAATCGACATTTCCTCACAAATCACTGAATCTTTATTAGCGGAGTTTTCTGATAAAAACTGGAAAGTGCGCAATGAAGGGCTAACAAAGTTGCAAGGTGTGAATCTTTTGGAAAATATTTTCTGTAGTTTGCTTTTTTATTTCTCCTTTTCTATTTAGCAATTCTAAACGATGCAAAACTAATAAAGCCATCAATCGGTGATCTGCCTCAGGCACTGGCTCTTCGGCTAGTGGACAGTAATGCAAAAATAGCACAGACTGCGTTAACTATTTGTGAGCAACTCGCAACAGCGATGGGACCAGCGTGTAAAACACATGTTCGAACACTATTCCCGGGATTTTTGCACGGGTTAGGAGACAGCAAGGTGTTTATTCGAGCTGCTTCTTTAACTTGTATAAATGTTTGGGTGGAACAGTGCGGATATAAAGAGTTTTTCGAAGGTGAAATGATTGCAGATTCTTTGAAGGCTGGAAGTCCAGCACTAAAAACCGAACTCTGGGGGTGGTTGTCTGAAAAACTACCAAATATTCCTGTTAAATCTATACCTAAAGAAGAGCTGGTCTCGATGCTCCCTCATCTATACGCAAATATTTCGGATAGAAATGCTGATGTAAGGAAAAATGCTAACGAAGCAGTTCTGGGCATTATGATCCATTTGGGATATGAAGCCATGCTTAAAGCTTTAGATAAGCAGAAGCCTGCTTCAAGGAAAGATATTCAAGCAGCTTTAGATAAAGCACGTCCGAACCTGCCAGTGAAACCTTTACCAAAGAGCAAACAACAGGCACCAATCGTGGAGGAATCAAAGCCGGTTAAAGTGTTATCAGGTAGAGCACAAAAGGCTCAGTTGCAGAATCAAAAGGCTGTTGAAAAACCATCATCTTCAAGGAAGAAAGAAGAGGAGATCGACACATCTCCTCTTCTTGCTGTTAATCATACAAAAAATCAGAGACTCATTGACGAACAGAAATTACGAGTTTTGAAATGGACATTTACAACCCCACGGGAGGAATTTAGCGAATTATTGCGAGAGCAAATGACCACTGCAAATGTTAATAAAGGTCTTATGGCTAACATGTTCCATGAGGATTTTAGGTATGCATTTTAATTTTATGTTAAGACGATTAGTGTGAAAATATTTTACTCTGCAGATATCACTTGAAAGTGATCGACTCGCTTATAGAAGATTTACCAACAAATAGCAAAGCTTTGGTTTGCAACTTAGATCTCATCTTAAAATGGGTCTCTTTGCGATTCTATGATACTAACCCCTCAGTACTGTTAAAAGGATTGGAGTACTTAAACATGGTGTTCCAAATGCTCGTGGAAAATGAATATATTCTTGCGGAAAATGAAGGAAGCTCATTTATTCCACACTTGTTAATAAAGGTATTATAACAAACTTAGGGATTATTCGTAAATTTTAAACCTTTTATTCGATTCAGATCGGTGACCCTAAAGATACTGTACGAAATGGTGTAAGGGCACTTCTACGCCAAATATGCCTGGTTTATCCATTTACAAAAGTTTTCGCCTATATAATGGAAGGTTTGAAATCAAAAAATGCTCGCCAACGAACAGAGTGCCTTGACGAGCTTGGTTATCTGATCGAAACGTACGGCATGTGTGTTTGCCAACCTACACCTCAGGCAGCTCTAAAAGAGATTGCACGACACATTTCGGATCGGGATAATTCAGTACGTAATGCAGCTCTGAACTGCGTTGTGCAGGCATATTTTATAAATGGGGATAAAGTGTATAAATTGATTGGTCAATTGAATGAAAAAGATCTTTCTATGCTGGATGAAAGAATCAAGAGGGCTAGAAAAACTCGGAAGCCAGCGCCTGTAGTCGAAGTTGTTAAAGCAACATCAACAACAAATGAAACGATCGAAATCGAAGAGCCTGCAAATGATGAGTTACCTCCTCCTGAAGAGAGTAACCCCTCCCCTGTCTCAACACGGTAAGTACAGTATTTTTATAGTTAATGAACTTAAATAGCTTATATTTTGCGTTGGGGATTTCCAACTTTTGTTCTAGATCGATAGATTCGGACACGAACTGTTCGCAACAAGTGTTAGAGAAAAGATCACTTAGAAGAGAAGCGTAATTTTAATTTTTCTATAAATTTACATAGATGTCTTAGTGTTTTGTTTTGTAAAATCAGGATATTCCTCCTTCCCAAATGAGGAAATGTCCTTAAACAGGTGAAGGGGTATTAGCGCCATGTTTTTGCTATGTTTTATGTTTCTCAATCGAAGTAATTTATATCACACAAATTCAAGTTTTGGGTAATTTTTTTTTCGCCTACCCTCAAATTGTTAAAAGGATTTTAAATTTTTTTTAAATTGGAAAAAAATAATTAAGTTTTCCGGTCATTTTAGAGTGGTCATAATTTAAAAAGCACATTTGTTTAGTAAGAAACAATAGCAATATTTTCTTTTAAAGCCTATCCTCTCCTATCAAGTGCTGGCTTTAAAATTTAATTTAATATATCTGCGGAAATTTAAGTGATTGCTTAACTTTTGGAAACTAAGCTAATGCTTAATTAATTTATTTTTGCATTATTCAAATTTTAATATCACTACATAATCAGGAAAGAAGATTTTGTAGAACGTCAATATTTCTTTTTAGACAAATTGTCTGCGCTCCGGTAGTCCTGTATTTAAAGTGTACTTTTTTCTTTTTAGAAAAATTCCATTCGCGTTTTGTAAAATTGGATTTTGTTTCAGGTGACAAGAATTGTTTTTGTATACACTTTCTTTCAGACTATTCTGTATTTAGTTTGGGATTTCTGTGAAGTGCACTGTGATTGCAGGTAGAAGTCGCTTAAATATTTATTTAATGATTGTCACATTTTTCTTTTTTTAAGTTTTAACCATTTCTTATCTTGTAAATTTACCCAAACGAAGCAAATAATGTTGGAGATAACAAAGAATAGGTGGATATCACTCCATGCTAAATTACAAATTGTATTTTATTGGAGAAATAGTCTGCATCCCTTTGATCAATTCCTTTGATTTATAAATTTAATAATAGTATGACCGAAATCGATTCTTGAATACGGAAGTTGTTCTGGAGGAAATACGATTTCTTTGCATAGTAAATTTTTATATTAACCTATTTGTTTGGTGGAAAAATTTTAGTTATAAAGAAATAATAGCGAAATAAAAATTTTAATTTGTCATTTTAAGGAACTACAATTAAAATAAATCGATCAGGTGATTGAAAGTTTCTGAATAATCTCACACGTGAGACTTCAGAGGATGGAAAATACATTTTTCGTTTTTCGGAACTCTCTTAAGATGGATGGGCATACTTCTTATGGTTAAAAAAGAAAAATCCTTTCAGATAAAGGACACGATACTCCTTTTATGCTTGCTTACGCACTGCAACTTATTTGGCTTAGAATATAACTCAACTCTGCAAGTAGATTCTTCAAATTTCGGATTTTGTTTTATTATCTTAATTATTTTATTGCATACTTCAGCCCTTATCCTATACGGTGTGTTTGGATGTGCATTGTAGTTTTAAGATTTCAACTAATTTGAAGTAAACTTGAGCAGTTAGGCTACGCATTACAGATCTTAGGATAATTAAAAAAAAAAAGTATTGGACTCCTTATATAGTTAAGTTGCCCATAATTAATATAAACGCATTTATAGCCTTTTTATTTCGTTAAACGCTTTTGCAATTTATGCTGGTAATATGGAAAAACTGTTAAGGTAAAAAATCCTTTAAACTTTCTAGACGTGCGAGATGTGACAGGCAATTACGAAAATTTTCAAGAATGGACAAGGAGACTATCGTAAGATCGAGGAAGATAAGTGATATTGATCAAGTTTTATTGGCTAAACAATTGAAAACCAGCTCCGGCTTACCACATCGTATTGCATTATCCAAGCACTAAAATAAAGACGGAATTTTGATTGTAATTGGGGATTATTTCGTTCCATTATCTTTCTTTTAGTTCTCTAAAAAAACAAAAAACACAATTTTGGTAAGCTTGGGCATTATTTCTTTTTTACTTTGTTAAGTTGCGCTTTGTGTCCACACATCTTTGGCTCAGATTCAGTCCATGTTGATGCCTTCGTAAGTTTTGAGAAGTAAATTTGTTAAATATACCATCAAAAACTCTTTCTTGTAGTTTCATATTCAATTTTATTAGAATTTGAGAACTTACGTACTTTTGTGCTTTTTATTTTATGGCCACTTTTAATTCGGTGTTTTATTCCAATTTTTCTTCTGAATTATGTCGCTTTTAATAACTAGACGCAGTGCAGTTCCTCACAACCATTTTATTCATCAGGTGCTTTTTGAGCACGTTTTCTTTGTTATGTTATTATTTAAAAATCTTAAGTATTTCAGCGATTTTCATAGATAGAAAATGATTCTCCTATCTTTTCTCGTTTTTGGAAAAAAATATGTTGCAAGAATAGATCATTTCATTATGATAGAAAAATGATCATGTAGTGTGGCAATTTTTGGTTTTTGTGTGTTGCAAACATAATTTATTTTTGTGAAGGAAAGTGTTTTTTGTCAATTTTTGGTGAAGGGAATATTTGTTTTCATCATACTGAGGGGTAAAGGTTTGCATTACGTCATTTTCCCGATGTGGGGATATTCATTTCCACTATTATCACGATTAGGATAGGTCAGAACATGGTCCAGTCGTGACTTTAAATTGATAGGATTTCACGAAGTTCGGAGCACTCTAAAATCCATCATTAATGTAGTGCACAATTGTTGCTTTTGAAAAAGAAAAAATTGAAAATGCAGCGAATCCTGACGTATTATAATTTAAGATTAAAGTGACTGAAAAGCTGATCTTCTCACGAAGGATTCATTGCACATTGCTTCTAGTTGTTTAAAATGAAATTTTTTATTTTTCTCTGTTTCGAAAGTGAAAGTGTGTCAGATCCTTGAATTGCAAAAACAAAAATTATAAATCTTTTGCAGAACATTTGATCAACCACAACCATCAGTACTACCACAAAAATCGTCAGGTCCTTTCGGCCTTGATCCTGATATTGTAGCTGAAATCGAAAAGGATTGGGTAAAATCCGATCAAATGAAGCAAATCGAAAGATCAGCAGTAGATTTAACGTTTCTGTATGAGCCCATTAAAATAGTCCTCACTAAGGATGGCATCGGCTATCCTCAAGAGAAGTTTGATCGGTTAATAGCACATTCAGTCGATTCAGTTGGCGCACTACCTGGAGCTTATATCAATTATACAATGAGTCCCCCACAAGCTGTCCCCAGCACGGTGGCGTATAGCACGAAAATGACGCCACCCGCAAATATACAACCATCACCCAAGTATGATGTGTTCTTCTTTAAATGTTTTTTTTTTTCTAGCAAGGATGTTATTTGATCGTATCTTTCTCATTTCTTACAGTTTAGCGGATACTTTACCTAAGTTGGATCCTAATCTGGTGAAAATCGTTCGATCTGTCGCGAGTACGAACTCTTTAACAGCAAGAGCAGCGATGAACGAACTCACAGACATTATTGAGTCACCTGAAAAGCAAGCAGTTTTGCGCGACTATGAAGAAATCTTCATTCAGAGTATTTTAGCCCAATTTAAGGTACGGTAAATGTAATGATCCTTTGAACAGTTTTTTCTATCGCCGAAATTGGACACCTTTAGCTAACCACTCTTTCATTTTTCAAGAAGAATTTTGAATTTGAATTAAATTAAGATAATTTTAGAAAAAATTAAAATATCACCCAAATGTGTTGTTTTAAACATTCTTTCATATCTTATGTTCAGTTTCGGTGATATTAATTTTAGAAGGTTTTAATGTATGAAGCTGATTTTTGGTCTATCGGTATTTTTAGAATCTCTCACAACAACCCGTAACGGAGTCCCTTATCATGTATCAGCCCCTACTCTCAATAATTTATTCATTTTTCAACTCAAAAACCCTCGGCAAAACCCTGAGCATTCCATCCCTGAAAAATATCATGTCAGTCCTCTTGGGTCTAATGGCTGATCAAAAATTGTCACAAGGTGATGATGGACAGTATACGAAAGTAGTCAACGGAATCTGTCTAAAGATTCTCGATAAGACGAATTTTACAAATTTGAATTGGTAAGTGATTTATTAATAAAAATTTCAGTTTAGTATCGCTAAAAGATTATTTTCTAGCGCTCTTATACGTCTACTAAAGGAGACATGTCCGAGCGCAGGATTACCAAAATTCTCAGATCTGTTAATGAAATGCCTTTGGAGGAATGTTAAAATGATGCCGGAGCGCTCTAACGAGCTGGACTATGATGCCGTCTTATATGAAGTTCATGAATTTATGCTAGCCTTACCCAGTGCCTGGTGGCAACAACGTCCGTCGGACACTCCACTTCGAACAGTGAAAACTATAATTCATAATATGGCGAAAATTAAAGGGAACTCAATCCTGCAGCATTTAAATAAAATTCCTACACATTCAGAACTGCACGCATATCTTATACGAATCCTGAAGGTTAGGATCATTCTAGTTTTGTTGATTATTAGCATTAGTTCGCTTTATTCGAATTTTCAACATACATTTTGTGTTTTTAATAGAATCTGCAGCGAGATGCCAATGGTCCCGGACTATCACCACAAAGATCAAACTCGTCTAAAGATCAAACTAAGCGACTATCAAATCAAACAGAGATAATGTCACAAATTTTTAAGCTGATATCCGACAAAGAAACCAGCAGACAGGGTCTTCTTAAATTGTATGAGTTCAAAGTGAGTATGCGAGTTTTATTTAGACCTTCGTCAACTTGTTAACAATTTCTTTTAAATAATTTTACTGTTAGGTTCCAGTGGACGCATTTGAACTTAGATATATCAATATTCTTAAGTACTTGGTTGACGAATTTAAGGTGCTTGTTTTAAATAGCTTGTTCCTTGCAAACATTTCGTTCATGTCGCTTTCAATTTTCTTGTGGTGTTTTTAAAAATTGTTCATCACTTTGTTAGTTTTGTGTTGAACACAACATCTTACACGAAACTCAGTAAAATAATTTGGAGATACATTAGAAACACCTTTTACAATTTTACATCTGGTACAGGTACTATTTTTATATGAACAGTTAAATTCTTAAAAATAAATAACATTTTTGGTGAGAAAGTTCACAAGCGCACAAGTTACTAGCTAATTAAAATATACATGGAGACTGGAAATTTTTATATCTTTTTCAAAATACGAAAGACTTTCGTAAACTAAGAAGTATAATTTGAGGTCTTTATAAAAATTGAAGTAAAAGATATCGAGATCCACCTGAAACTCTAAATAGATTTTCGTTTGAGAAATTTACAAATGTGGATCATTCTTTTTAAGCATTCATTAATTTGATGCTGCGATTTGTTTTTAAGCTTTTTGGTTAGAATTATTTAGTAGCATATGGTTTTATACCAAAATCCGATCTCTTCGAAAGCAATTCACTTATATCGAATTTATAGTCATACTAAAAAATTACTTATATTAAAAAAAGATTTATTTTTTTAACTCGATAGGACACAAACAGAAACCAATATGATTGCAATTTAAAACCAAAATCATTTAATTTTACAAACTCTTGTTTTTTTTTATCACATTAGTTTCAAACTTGACTCTAGCGAGTTTAGCGACTACAACCCTTTTCCTGATTATGATTTGTGGCCATATGCACCAAGTGGACAAAATGCGGAGTACTGACTATTGACTGAAATTTTAAGAATACCTCGAGTTTGGTCATCTCGATCCTCACGATTACCATCTGTACAAAGCAATGTTGATTCTTTCCTATAATAAAGCTATATCTGGCGATTATAGTAATTTACAAAATAATATGATATTTTTCGTACTAAATTGACTTTTCCTTGAAACTTGCTTGGTGCATACGGCCCTTAGCTCCTGGAAGTAACAAAGTTTTAAAAATCAATCATTGTCTGAAATTGTATTTATAATGCTAGTTAGAGCTTGTCAGACGAGCAGATTTTTAAAAAAAATCCAAATTCATTAGGATTCTTTTTTCTTCTAGGAAAAAAATCCTGAGGTTGATGTTGTACCGTTCCTAAAAGGTGCCAGCCCCAGCTTCCAAAAGTACATTGAAGATGGTTTAGCAGAGATCGATAGACAACGGCAGCAGGACACTGTGATGAATGCTGAAAATAAATTGGGTATATCCTCTTAAATTAAAAATGAACCATCCCCTAGAAATCCTGCCCTTTGATTTTTTACTAATTTGCAAACAGATTCAAATCTGGTTTCAATGCACGCATCCCGGCCGGAAAATAAGCTCGATCCGGAGTATTGGATGGAGAAATTGCACGGACTACGAGCGAAGGCTAATCTGGCGCCAATAAGGAATCCAGAGATTGGACATATGGTTGATAATAAAGTCGCTGATGAGAATCTTAATTTGAATCAGATCTCGCAGAAAGTGTCTTCAGTCCGGAAAGATGTGAGCATTTCGAAGTTTTATTTTCTAAAATGATTTTTAATACGAGGATACTTCCATAGAAGCCTGAACTATCACCCCATCGCCTCGAGCATCTTCAGCAGAAGCTGGCGCAACTCAAGCAACAGAAGCAAACCTAAAATTGAACCATTTCCTTTCTCACATTTTTTTTACTACTCTGTATCGTCATTATTTATGTTGTTGTAATAGAAGAGTTCTAAATCGTGTTTAATGCAGCAACCGTGAATAATTACTAAATAAGCGGCGCGAGGGTGTGGCCTGCTGCTGTTTACTATTTTAAGCAGGTACACACCACCCTGGCCCGGAATTGCACGTACCGACTTATTCAATGAATCCGAGGGCAGTGAAAGGTGACTAACCATCACGCGGGCTATTCGGCCTTATCACTTTTCATTGTTCTCAATCATTTGCATGCGCCTCCTATTCCATTCTTTTTGTACGTTTACATTATTTATTTAGTAGCGAGCGACCCTTGACATATTCTCATCCAGTGTTTTGACGTTACGTTAGCTTGTACACTTTTATACTATCTTTTATATAAAAAAAAGGCATTTTATTTTGAAGAGGCGTTTCTAATTTTTGTTACTCATCCTATTTTTTTTTTGTCGCTGTCGGAAGAGTTCTTTGGGTTTTATATGAATGCACCCCCCCTCCAGGCGATAATGGTTAAGATTTTACTTTGTATCAATTTTTTCAACTACACAGCTGCGACTATTCAACGGCTTTATCGAAATAAAATAGCTTGTTAAAGCTCCCGCTACTCGGATAAAATGAAAATTTCTGCTTACAATTATACACTAAACTAATCCAGAGGACACACAAAACAATTTATATTTGCACATAAAAACAATATTACACTTAAGAGGTAAACTCGTAAACTGAGGCTTTTCTTAAAATTTTTTGTTTTCATACTATAGGACTCGTGATTTTTAAGCGGAAAACTCTTCTGAAAATTGTATAAAGTTTAGACTCTGCCCTTGTTCCTCTGAATTTGACCTCTGTATAAAATTAAAAATGGCAAATGGTACTCATATATTGTAACAAAAACTAATAAACAAAAAAAGAAAAAAAACAACATTTGACAAATAATTAGAACTGCAACTACAGGTAATTACTAGAAATTTTATATTTTAGACAGTAGGCTACTGGTTAAGTAAAAAATGCAAGCGATTCGTACTGGACAACTATGAGGAATAAAATCATAGCGCAAAGGAATAAATTCGGATGTTTTTCTATCTCCTCACTCATCCTTCCTTTGCTCTATGCCTGTATTGTGGATAATTTTGTTGTGAATGGAGACGGATTCAGTTGAGATCTTTTTCGAATATATCAAGTTAATATTACTATGAAAAATACTAAAGAATATGTGTTAGAATACAAACAATTTATTCATAAGTTGTAATATAAAAACAAAAATGGAAAGAATTCGTAAATTTTGTGACATTCTGGCAAAAAATGATCTTTTAGTTTTAACATTTCAAAAGTATCCATTCGCCGACTTCTTCGCGCGTTTCTCAACATCTCTTTAAGGCCGTTTAAATCTTAAGAATATCGCTAACAGCTTGAATGATGTGTCGGGAGGAAATTCCGAACATGTCAATAAGAACACTTGGTGGTCCTGATCTGGGAACTGTTGGAACACCAAGGTGTTTCACGACAATGTTCCTCTGTTCAGCAACAGCCGACATTACTGCTTCACCTAATCCACCCTCTCTGCAAAAAAAGAAATATTTTATTAAAAATAAAAGGTATTAATACAATTAGAAAATAAATATTCATACTTGTAATGATCTTCAACGACCACAATGCGTCCACCGCAGGCAGTTGCATGCTGGATGATCAGCTGACGATCAAGGGGTTTAATAGTGAATGGGTCCAGAACTCGAATGTTGATTCCGCTCTTTTCAAGCTCGCCAGCAGCTTTGAGAGCTTCATAGAGGGTGATTCCAGCACCGATAACCAGAACCTGATCGGCCTGGGATTGCTTCACGATTTTACCTTTACCGATCTCGAATTTTTCATCATTTGCATAGATTACAGCGGTGGCTGGCCGTGATGTCCTAATAAAGCAGATTCCCTTCTTATTAGCGGCCAATTCTACCGATCGTTCGCAGCTTACAGCATCCGATGGATAGAAAATAGTCGACCCTGGAACAGCTCGGAACATGGCAATATCTTCCAGACCCATTTGACTGGGCCCATCCTCTCCAATGCTGACGCCGCAATGGGATCCAACGAAGTTTACGTTTGTCTGTGAGATAGCCCCCATTCGGATCTGGTCGAAGGCTCTCGTAAAGAATGTCGCAAACGTCGAAGCGAACACAATTGTTCGATCGCGGCAAGCAGCCCCAATTGCAACACCGGCTAAATTTTGTTCAGCAATGAAACACTCAACGTAGCGGTCAGGGAAGGCCTTCTTAAGTTTTTCAGAATAAGTAGAATTCTTGGTATCTCCATCCATAGCAATTACTCGTGGATTGCTGACTGCAATCTTAGCAAGAGCGGTACCATAGGCCAACCTTGTGGCAACCGATTCACCTTTTTTATAAGAAGGTGGTGAGGCTAGCGTAACATTTGAAATATTAACGGCTGGTGCAGTATCTTTTGGTGGTGGTTGTGGAGCTAAACTTAGAGCGCCATTGTTGTGTATTAATCCCTGCAAGTGCTTGATTACCTTATCGGCGTGGTCACCTAAAGGTTTACCGTGCCAGTTCTCGAGATCTTCAATTTCTGGGAAGAATTTTCCTTTGTACGTCTTTGCAATGATTGCAGTGGGTCTATCTTTTGTATGGGAAGCCTCATAGAACGCCTTACACAATTCATCGACATCATGTCCATCAACGACGATCGCGTTGAATCCAAAAGCGTCAAGACGTTTACGATAGACTTCCATCTGGTGCTGTAGAGACGTTGGCTCAGACTGTCCCAACCTGTTAACGTCGAAGATAACGCACATGTTGTCTAATTTGTAATGTCCAGCAAAGTGGAGCGATTCCCAGATTGAACCTTCGGCTGACTCACCATCTCCAACAACAACGTAAGTTCTAAAAGGTATTTTTTTTAAAAATCCCATAGTAGTGATAGAGTAAATTTTTAAAAATTTATTTAACTAAATATGGTGATATTTAGCATTTAAGCAAATTTATTTTAATAAGGCCAAACTAATTTTATTATTACTATAAGAAAATAAAAATGCCTTGTATTTTAAAACCTACCTGTAGTCAGCTTTGTCGAAGTACTTTCCAACATAGGACATACCGGCTGCAACGGCTACTCCTTGACCAAGAGAGCCTGTTCCGACATCGATGAAGTTCAACCTAGGCGTTGGATGTCCTTCCAGGTCAGAATCAATTTTTCTAAGGTTTTGAAGATCAGAAATAGGGAAAAGCCCTGCCTCGGCCCAGGCTGCGTACAAAATAGGAGCAGCATGGCCCTTCGATAGAACGAATCGATCGTTGGATGGATCTTTCGGGGCGCTCACTTTGTACTTCATCGTATGGAAAAAGAGCACCGACATGATTTCAGCGATCGAGGCACATGATGTCGGGTGTCTAGAAATAGTAAGAATATGAACATTTTCTTTAATTAGCCCCTTGGCGGTAGGTGGGTGAATGACTCTCGATTTGAAAGCGTTTGAAAGCGAAAGTAAATCGACTTGACCTTGTTTTGTTGCGACAAAGGTATGGATCTGGTGCAATTGCATTAGATAATCGGTCAGTGTCGTTTAAATGTACGCGGATTTGAATCTTTAGAGCCTTCTAGGTTTTGTATATATTTTTCAAAGAATAATGACAGAATAAACGTAACTAAAACTGTTAAAGAACGAATATTTTATTTAAACAAAATTGATACAAATTGCGATACATAAAACCCTAATTTTTAAAATAAAAACATGAATTTTATCTTTTCCAGTTTGCGTAAATATGCAAGTAATTTTTCCCAGTGTCAATATTGAGGAAATTAATTATTTTAAAGGGAATATAAGCTTTATTTTTCCCGAATTTTAGACTTTTCCGTTAAGCTATTTCGCTTAAGAAAAGCAATCGCTGAATTAAACAGTCGAATTCTCGAATGCAGGGATCCCTTTATTCCTCTTTATATGCATGTTGGGATATAGATGCTGAAAGACTCCTCCATTCAGATTCATATTCAGAAATAGGTTTGAAAAGTTAATAAAATAATCCGTGTGCTCGCTCTCTTCAACTCATAGATAAAATATTTTTTGTTTACGTCCCCTGAATTGGGTTCAGAAGCTACATAGGACACATCTGCGACTATACCGAAACCAGTTTCTCAATTGAATTTAAATTATTCATTCTCAGCCCGAAAAAGCGCGACTAGTGAAACCTGAATTAATAGAAGCCGGCTTTTGGGGTGGACAAATATTCAGCGGTTTGTGATCGCAAAGAACGCAACTAAGCGCCCAGGGCCGCAATAAACGAAAGGTGTCCCCTTGCTATCGCACTAGAGTCTAACCTTGCGTAATTTAATAACTTAAGTAAGCTTTTGGAGGTGTCTCATGATTATGGTCATGCCGGCAACTTAGAATTCTTCGTGATTGAAATAAAAATAAAAACAATTACCGATAAGATGCGATCACGCTAGTTGACTTTATTTTGTACTCCAAGATGGAGCCTCCAGCAATAGAACGCGTGGAACTTTGTGATCCCATCGGACGAAAAATCGACTATCTAAGCGGGCATGAGGAGCCCAAAGGTCGAGAAAAGGTCACACAGTTATCAAACCACTGAATAGCATAAAATAGCATAGATTGTGATTGTTTTTATCGGTAAAACCGCTGATTAGAACCGAAAATCATATGGCGGTAACCTTCTTAAGCCGGGTGCCGGGCTCAAGCTCTAAAAATATGAGTGGCATGGCATTGGGCCTGGGAAGTGTGATTTTGCCTTAGGCACTTTCTAGCGATGAATATTAAAATTTAATAGCTTACCCCGATTTGGAGGCCTGGGTCGAGGTAATCGAGTGGATCCTTAGGCGGTGGGCGATATCCCTCAGCTCCTCGACAGCTTTGCGTTCAGGCTTGTGATAGTTCGGCATCTTTACAAAGGGTATTTTGGGCTACTCACAACTTTAGTTAAATAGATGAAATGAAACCAAGAAGGTTCGCGTGCTACGGTCGAGAAAGAGGTTGAACCTACACGACGGACCAAAGCAGACTGCTGGAATCTACAGATTATGAGCGAAAAGCTTCACAAAGCTACCCGGCGTTGAGTGGAGAATTTCTACTATTTTGGGTAATGCCTCCGACTGGAGGTTGGAAGAACGGAGGCCACGGAATTGAATTCTCTGCTGGAATTTTGAGGCGACAAAAGACAGAACTAGTTGTGAGGCGGTCGATTTAAAAGGAATTGCCGGAAATTGTGACCAAATGTAGAGTGCCGGCTTTAGGGAAATGGTTTCTTATTGAATGAATTTTCGAGTTATATCTTTTCCCTTTGCTATAAAACAATATATGCATATTTCGTTAAATATACTCAAGATTTGCAATAACACTACTTAGAAATAGGGTTTTAAGGTAGAAAATACAAAGAAAAATAAAATTAAATACAAGAAACTGAATCTATTAAAGATTTCAATTAAGTCTTATTTTCTTTGATGCATAGTTAGGCCCGCCATAAGTTGGCGTGCTAGGTATGCACCGCACCCGGGGCAGCAAATCAAGTAATCGATCACGTAATATTTAAAGTCATTGTCATAATACCCATAATAATGACATAATTATTGTATTGAATTGGAGGGTTGAGTTGGGCAAGCTTAAGGGAGGTTTTGGTAAGATGGAAATTGAAGGCGGTAGAGTTGCTGACCATACGCAGCATTCTGGTAAAGCGTTCTAAATGACCAAAGTTAGTACGCTGACTTCCAAGGCAAAAGGTAAGGAAATATCTAACGTTACGGAGGTTAGTGCTAAGGGATATGCTGATGAAACCGGCTAGGACTTGGTAAACGAAAGCAATATCGGCGACATGAGGGACTGGAGGTTGATTAGTTTTAGGCGGTTTTCATAAGGGGGATTTAACGAAGCCCAAAACGGTATTTCCCTTGCTAATTGAATGATCTTTGTGGGAACGGAAGTTGAGCTCACTATCGCATATGGAGTCGAGATCACGAAAGGAAGTGACCGAAGGAATGGGTTCGCTAAAGTGGACATAGGATCTAGGAGAAGAGGAGGTGCTCTTACGGGAAAAGGTGATCGTTTAGCATTTAGAAGGATTGAGGTCAAAAAAGTTTTTCGTACACCAAGTGTAAAAGCTGTTTAGGTCGGATTGAAAGAGAGACGAGTCAGATGCATTGGAGATTTGTTTGAAGATTTTCATATCATCAGCATAAATTGGAATCTCAGAGTTTTCAACATCGTTGATGGACAATATGGAAATTAAAGGACCTCGGTGACTGCCTTGGGAGACACCGGAATGGGATGTGATGATGTGGGGTTAGTAAACGAAAGTAATTAAGTAAAGTAAGTAAACGAAAGTAAGTAAGTAAAGTATTTCTTTTCTTTTTTCACACTCTTATAAGACTAAACAGGCTTTTTGGCAATCTCAGCGAAGGTAGGCGTAGTTAAATAGGAGGCGACATAATTAGTATTGCATACGGAACAGCTAGCGGCGAGGATAGTCTAGGTTAAAAAAAAAAATAAGGGGACAGTATGAAGTCATAGGACATAAGTAAAAATTTTAAAATGATAATACAAATTTAAAGTGAAGTTTAAAGTAACACTACAATATTCAAAAAAGTCGTTTTCGATAGACATGATTTAAAACCGAAGATGTACGAGTACATACAGTTGTTGTAGGGTATACCAGGGTGTTATTAATGCATTATAATTTTTTTTTGATTAAGTCTTTAGAGAAAATGGATTACTTTACGGAATGTTTGTTCTGTTATATTTTTATTGTACTCTATGGTGTCTTCCTGGGAACTAGTTTAGATCATAAAAAGTTAATATTTCCTAACGAGTCGTTCCAAACAGTAAGCAAAAATTTTAGATCGAATAAAAAGTGACTGACGTGATTGTTTCGATATTTTTAATATTTTTCCTTAAAAGTAGAACATATTCAAACTTTTCAAATAGGCTAATTTCTGTTCGGATAAATATTGGGCTCTGAATTGCCTTCTGATTTCTATCACATCCAAAGATTTCTATGAAAATTGCTACTTAATTTAATTATTTCTTACATTGTAAATTTTTAAATTTGTACAAATAGAATCGATAGTGCTTTATACGTACGTTTTTATTTGCTAAACTTAAGAAATTAATCGAAAGGATGAATTTGTTAGGAAATCGAAGTGGCGGTAGTTTGGTTCTTAAAAACAGATGAATAATTCACAATAGAAAGTCGTTAAAAAGTATCACATCATAAAACTCTCCACTACCATCAGCGCCGCCTGGATGAAAATAAGCCTACCACCCATAACCTCTCAGAAGTGACAATTCCGTTGGCGTGCCGTTTTCTCCTCTAGTGAAAAGATTTCTGAAAATAGTGCGACGAATAATTGATCCCTGTAGCGTCAACGTACTACAGAATGTCCCAGAAAATGGCACATGGATTTCAGAATGCAGAATCAATTAAAGAGGCACTTTTTGCCGAACTCCAGAACATTTTGAGCTCTGACACAGCGGTACGGACATCAGCGGAAATGCACATGAAGCAGTTGGAGTTCACCGAAGGTTTGGGACGCTAATTTAATTTCCCCCAGCCTTCTAATGTTTCTTCTTTCAGGATATGGAGTGTATTTATCTGAGATTATAATGAATCAGGCATACGAGCTGGCTATGAGGCAGCTGGCCTGCATAATGCTCACTAGATATGTCGAGGAGCACTGGAGTGAGACTGAACCAGCTAAGCCGGCAATAGCACCCGAGCAGGCAAAGAGGACGATAAGAAATATTCTGCCGAATGGGCTCTACGATCCAAATAGTAAGATACGCTCAGCGGTTGCCCATACAATTTCTACAATTGCAGCATCTGACTGGCCGGGGGAGTGGTCCGAGTTGTTCGACATAATCACAAAGTGCTTAGGTGGCAATGAGGATTCAATTCATGGGGCTATTCAAGTCCTTCTGGAACTGTCCCACGATGAAAAGTCAATTAAAGAACTGGGACCGATCATTATATCTGAGATTTACAGGATTTTTGAAGCTGAGCAGTTGTACAGCGTCAAGACGAGAGCTGGGGCTATTAAGATATTGAAACCCTTATTTATGTCGATCAGCTGCTGCATCAGTAATAAGGCTGAACAGACCGCTATGATGAACTCTGTCCTCTCGACATTCATGGGGAAGTTGATTCACAACATTTCAATTGGCAGTGGATCACATTCGAATTTTTATCTGAAAATCGAAATTATTAAGAGTAAGATATCCTTCCTATTTGCTTGTATTTTTATTAATAACGGATTTTTTTACAGTATTAAGTTTTCTGGTAACTGATCTCTCATCTTACATCCAGCCCTTCATGGACCAGATACTCCAGCCTATTTGGCAACTGCTCACTCAGACGGCAGATATTTTCGTTAAAGTGAACGTTAATGAGACACAGAGCAATCCCTTCGGCTCAAAGGGTGATGATGGTAAGATCTCTTATTTTTTTGAAATTTTATTAGAAATCATTTGGTAGTATAAAATTATTCAGTTAAAATGTTGTACACATTTCCGAATGTTTTTTTAAAAACGTTCTAATCTTTATTTTGTTTTTTCTGTAATAATCACCCATCGTTATCTATAGAAAAAGTCTCAAAATTATAGAATGAGAAGGTGTTAAGAACGCGTGATCTAAATTACATTTTTAATATTTTCATTTGTTTCCTGCAGACGAGGAGAATGCTTCGTTTGCAACGATGATAATTCAAATCCTCGAGTTTATCCAGTGTGTGATTGGAACTGTAAAGCTTCGTTCTATAATAAAAAATGTAATGACTGACCTCGTCTACATAACGATAGTTTACATTCAAGTTTGCGAGGAGCAAATCGAAGGATGGAATGACGATATCGAAAAATTTGTTGACGATGACGACGACTGGGGTGTTGAACTGACTGTTAGACATTCAGCACATGATGTTTTAATTGTAAGGCTTAATTTTCAATTATTAAATTATTATTTTAAGTAAACTCTCTTCTTTAGGCTATAGAAGATTATTTTGGTGTTAAAGCGCTTCCTGCCCTCTCCGAGGCGTTGCATCGTCACTTGAATGTAGCTGAGGCTGAAAAGACTGCTGGAAATCCGTTTTTCTGGAAAATTCACGAAGCATCTATGGTGGCTGTGAACACTTTTGCTGATGTTATCCTGGATAACGAGGATAAATTTGATTTATCGAATTATTTGAATCTTGTACGAAATTTAATGAATTATCAAGCATCACCGTACTTTTTGGGGAAATGTCTTTGTACACTAAGTCTCTATTCAAGGTCAAAGCTATTTAATCCTCAGATGCTTGAAGAGATTTTGGAGGTGACTCTTAACAGCTTGTCAAGAGATAAACCAACTTTACTCAAAATCTCAGCTGTGAGGTAATTTTTCGAAATTTTTGTTTTGGAAGATTAATTTTGATGATTAATTTTATTTATTTTCAGAGCTATAAGTAGGTATACAGAAAACCTACAGACATCAGACGAAACACGAAGACATTTAATTTTATCGAAGCTTTCAGGGTTTGTTGAAGGTATGGTCGATCTTTTCCCACCGTCCAAAAATTCTGTGCTTGCGCTTTTGATGGAGACTCTGACGAAAATCGTATCGGTAAGCAATTTAAATTGACTATAGTAAGATATAGTTTTTATTTATTTAATAGTTTATTTTTTTTTCTTTATGGTTTTTTATTAAAATTTTATTATAGTTAACCAGATCTCTGAATAATTTTTTAACTATTTTAGTTCGACAACAATTTCGCGGCAACAGTGCATACGAAAGTGATTCCTCTGACCATTGCAATATTTCTAAAATACTCAGGAGACCCATATATTCTAGAACTAGTACAGGACATGCTTAAGGTTCTTTCGCAAAATCCACTTTGCTTGCAACCCCTGCAAGAAAAAATTATTCCTACTTTGGTTAGTATAAATATAAAGGGAGTATGCATTTTAAATTCTATAATTCGTTACCTTTAGGTAAGCATTTTAAATTTGCAAGGAGAAAATCAGAACCCTTCAGAGAAGGATATTGCATTGGATGTCCTTACGACGATAGTAAAATACTCTCAGCCTCCTCTTAGTGAGGGTCTAATTGAAAACGCATTTCCAGCAGCCGTTCACTGCGTTTTGAGGAGTGATGACCATTCGGTTTTACTTAGTGGAGGCGAGTGCCTCCGAGCATTTATTTCAGTCTCTCCAGAACAAGTTTGCGCTTATAAAAATGGGGAAGGATTGAATTACATTATGCAGGTTACCACGATGCTGTTAAACCCAATGAATAGCGAGAACACTGCTAGCCAAATTGGGCGACTTGTGATCACGATAATTACAAAACTGGGAAATTTGCTAGGCGATAATATTGATTTACTCCTGAAAGCTGTTATAAGCAAAATGCAGCTTGTACATTCTTTAAGAGTCAGCATGAGCCTTGTCATAATATTTGCATATTTATTCCTCACGCAAATGGAGGCTGTGCTGAATTTTTTGAATACGGTTCCAGGACCGACAGGTGAGCCCGCTATGCAGTTCGTGTTTTCCAATTGGCTTCCTCGTCAGAATCTTTTCTACGGTGTCTATGAGCGAAAGGTTGCTACTATGGCTTTGTGCAGAATTTTTGAGTACGGCGTAACCGTACAGGATAATCGACTCACGGCACTAACAATTAAAGAGGCACAGACGATGTCCACCGATAAAGTTTTAACACGATCACAGAGCGCTGCAGCACAAAATTGGGTTACAGTTCCTGTTCTCGTAAAAATATTTAAAATTCTTATTAACGAGTTAGAGAATCTTAGGGAGCTGAAACAGGCGGAAGAAGATGATAACAGTTGGAGTGATGATGATGATGATGAGGAAGTGGATAAGGATAAAAATGTCGCTTCTGGAGATGGTACTGAAAAGTTTTCACCAAAATCACGTTTTGTTTCTGATTTACTTTTAACTGATGAAGAAGACGAAGATGCTTCTGACGATCAGTTAATGCAGGAACTTATGAAGGATCCTATTTTCCAGGCGAACATTGATGAAACACTTATAAAATTTTTGGGAAATTTTAGTACCAATGAACACTTTAATACATTTGTTAGCCAATTGACTGATAGCGAGAAGAGGATTCTGAGAAGTATTCAGATTGAAGTGGCATAAGTGTCGGGTTATATGTAGTTACAATTTCAACTACATTTTGGCTTGTGTTAAATATTGCAATTTTTTAGCATGTTGCAAAATTTAAGGGCGAAAGTCCTAATATAAAGTTATTTTTTTACCAAACATTCTCTTTTATTACATTTTATTTATATTAGAAAACTGTTTTCATTAAATTTTTAATGGTATCATTTTGGAAGATGATTTCTTAGTTTGAATTCTCCACCTTATATGTGATAATCTATTTTATAACAGATCCAAATTGGTCGTTAACTTCCATCACCTTGAATATCCAAAACTAAGAAATTTCAAATTACAGAAAACTATCATTTCAGAAGCTCTACCACTAAAAACGTTCCAATCGAAGGATCTTACGAAAGCCCTTTTTTGATAAAAATTCCTTAATAAAGTTCCTAAAATTATCATAAATTCAATTTAGTAATGTTTGATTCAATTAATTTTTGCGTTCAAAATCCTAAAGTAATTCGATTAGAAAAATCCAATTCTGATGTTATGTGTGAAAAAATTAAAGTCATAAAGTTATTGAGTTGAATTTTTGAAAAGGAATTTTTATCCAAAATGAGTTTTTGTAAGCTACTTTCGATTCGATTGGAACGTTTTCAATGATTGGGCCTAGATTTGTTTTTTTAGAATTGTGGCTTAAACAAGATGTTGAGAAAATTTGTAAAAAGAACACTAATCATAATTTAATTAAAAATCAACTTAGCTGAGGATGGGCAAAAGACGAATTGATTGAAATATGAAAAAGTAAGAAAAATTTAGCCACTCCTTCGAGCCGGATTTGAACCAGCGACCTATGGATTTCCGCAATTACAAACTTTCTACAGTCCACCGCTCTACCAACTGAGCTATCGAAGGTGATGAAGTTCTGGATTCTTATTATTTATATATAATAACAGATATTGAGGTGTTCTAGCTCAGAATAAGTTATGGATTGAATTCCTCCTGTATTTTAGTAAGTATAACTTCAATCTACTTATTTAGCAAATAAAAATAGTGTTAGGGTACAAAAATACATTCATACTCCTAGGTAGGTACATCCTATAAATTTATAATGATACAAAATTCTACATAAATTAAATATACTTGCTGAAATATCACTGCCCAGATTTGTGATTATAACACAAGCATTAGAAAAATAAAAACCTGTGACCTCATTAAAATTAGTGCTATTTTTAGGCTATTCGGCATTCTTTTCCATTTACACGAGCAGCATAATCGAGCAAACCATTTTATTACTTAATGGATTCGAATATCAATGAAATAATTTAAACATAGGTAGGTAAAGGTGCATCGTTATTGCTGGAAAGGTAATTGAATAAGCTTTAGTGGGAACACGAACTAAAATTTACCCAAAACGATATACGTTGTATAAAATGAATGATTTATTTAATTCGCAAAGAGCGTAATTACCCAACCAGTTTGTGGCAGCTTTAGATGTAATCACTCGAAACAGGATGCGCCCTCATTTTGCATTCATAGATTCGATGAAACAAAAACTGTTTTATGATTCGATAGTTAGGAATATAAAAGATATACAACGTGATTCGTAATGAAGTATTCCAGCATGTGCTAATCGATTCCTTACAGTGTTGTGATCAACGTTCATGATGAGCCATTTTTTGTAAAATCTCTCCTTCACCACTTTTTTAATGGTAAAATATTTTCGGGTGTGCAGGGAGGTGAGCACATATAAAACGTAATAACTTCTGTTCGAAACGCAGTAGGACGGCAAGTAAGGGTTTAATAAAAAGTATGCATTATGAGATTTTTAACAGTACCTTACATGTCTCGATTCGTTGAAAAATGTGGCAGGTATGAATGTTAAAATTTAAAATTTTTAAAAATTTTGGTTAAAAATGTACCTTTTTATTCTCCGTGCTTAAATGTCTCCTTAATAAGGATATGGAAAAAATTCACCCTTAAGATATCTTTCAAATAAAAAAAGAACTATGTCAATATCTTTAGTCCGTCAAAAGTTATTAACATTTTACCGGAGCCACTAGAATACTCAATTGGGGTAAAATTTCAGCCCTTAAACTTAAGCGAACAACCTTTTACGAGATTTCTTGTGATTCAAAGTTGAGACGTTAGCTCAGATGGTCGTTTACAATTTTACTTGTCCTACTCGAAGGAGTTATCACGTTTTATATGAGCTTACCTCTCTCTCTGCACACCCGAAAATATTTCAGCCGTTAAAAAAGGAGGGATTTTACGAACGCTGATTACAACACTGTAAGGAATCGATTGGCACATGTTGGAATATTTCTTTATTAAAATTAGTAAAATTATATGAAAAAACGAAAAATAAATGTAATAAGGTCACAAATTTGAAGAATATCGTTTTCGTTCCACAATGTAAAGAAACACAACCCATAAATCGTTTTTTAAGTTGTAGTAAATGAGGCTGAAGAGGGAGAAGAGCTTTTTAAATTTTTAGTTTTATTGATCGGAAGAAATTGATTTTATTGGCGGAGTTAGCGAAGTTTCCCCGATTTATTTAAACTACTACTAAATTTTCAAACTAAATAACTTTTGTATTTTGATCAAAAATTGGAATTGCCTTGGAGAAGCCGTCTGGCATTTTAGTTCAGTTCAGGTTTTGATTTTGGGAATTATTAAAAGAACTTCTGCCTATAACAGAATATGGGATTATTACTAAAAATTTATAATTTTGTTAGGGACGAGAATCACTAGTGAGTAAACATTTTAGAAAGATTGGTACAATTTTTATTTTGTTTATATTAAGAATAGGTGAAATAAGCCGTTTTGAAATAAACACGTTTAAAGTTTCAAAATGACTCAATTCTAACTATCTGTAGAGTGCAAAATTATTTGGTATTTATGAAAAACATTTTAAAAGTATCGAGTTTAAGAAAAATTTACTTTTGAAAATTTCAAAGTAACAACTCCCTTTAGAAGTCGAAAGTGGAACGTACTATTGATTTTACATTAAAATCGAGTGTGATTCCAAATAACCAATAATTTATCATCACTGTGGTAATAAAAGGTCACTCGATGTTTAATTATTCAGTGAAATTTTAGCAAGCATCCGAGTGTCACCGGACCTTATCAGTAATTAACAAGTAAAAAGTGAATTAAAATAAAAAAAAAAAAACGCAATAACGAGCAATGTCAGCCGGATAGATCCCCTGAGATTTATTCAGTCAATGATGACAGAAAACCGCCCTATTTTTGTTGTCCCCAAAAAGCCACCCATATATGCGAATTCCCAAGGTGTTAATTTTACAGTTGCATTCGGCCGCATGAAGTTTCAATTCATTAAGCACAAAAATGAAATACACTGCAGGTATATTTTGGGTCCTCGAATTTCCCATTTCGCAGAGGGTACCCCACATCTAGAGTGCAGTTGATGCCGATGTGTCGCGGTGGATTTCAACTCCCATTGCTGTAACCATATCAGGCAGCTCCATATCGGGGGATTCCCCCGAAGCGGGGATGCTAACGAAATTAAAAGAACATTCCGTCCGAAATGATGAACAAATTGTCCGCGGTCCCGTGGAAAAAGGGCATAAACGAAAAATGAGAGGGTTCTGGGTAGGGGAATGTTGGGAAAAAAGGCAAAAAACAAAAAACCAAAAAAAAATATGTATATATTGGACAGGTTCCGAAAAATTGCCAGGAGGACTGCAGCTTGTGTCCCAGAGCCACGAATCGAAATGGGCCGCACAACATCATTCATCAATCCATCCCCAAAATAGGGTTAAAAACTTAGCGATCAATTTGATAACAGGACGAGGAGGCGGCCGCCAGAATACACGGGGGACCAGCCGGATGAAAGGCCATAAAAGAGGTAGAATACTAACCTCAAAATAAATTTTACCTTGTCCGAGGGTTTCGGCCGTTATCTATACATTTTATAGATATATTTTTGGGGATATATGCGCCTATGGGGCCACCATCGTGCTCCCGCATAGTCTTGGGAATAAAAGCTTCGAATTTTTCCAATTTTCATTGAAGCTTTTTAATTTCATGTCGCTCCAATTTAATTGGCAACGTGTGAAGCTGAAAAATCGAAGACCCATTTAGTCAATTAAGTAATGAATTTCGGCAGACTGGGTTAATGTGTTGGAAAAAGTACAGGGCACACAAAAACATAGTGGTCGGACAGGAGCAGGGGATTCCCCTATTTTGGGAGATATCAGAATATTTATGCCCTGCACTTGGTTTTGAATACGTGCAGTGATTGAGTGCATTTTGTAGAGAATTAAATTGTTTTGTTCTTGTATGAGTAGACATGCATTTTTTTGTTATTCCAATGCCTATCTTTCTGCAAAACGTATCCTAATCACAAAATTACAAAAAAAACCATGCTATTTTAATTATCACAAGAAATAATTCCCTGGACCATAGTGTGACTCTTCGGTTAACGTGAAAATTAATCCAAACGAGCTGGCAAGACGTACCTATGCACTTTCGGTGCAATTCAGGTGCTCCGCCGATTAGGGCACATTGCAATTTTATGCAAACTAGCAATTATTTTGCTCAATTACTCTTCACATGCAATCCTTCCTTTTCAGGGTCTACCGGCCTTCTTTAGCGGTTTTATCGCAACGTTAAGCCATTAGACAAGGGTCTGGAAGCCGATAAGGGGGTAGCGCATCATTAGCGAGTTTTCATTTTAAACGGGGGCGGTGGCGACACGCTCCCAAAGCTGCTCACGTTTATCCGTGCATAATTGTAATTTTTTGAGAAAAAAAAATAGAGTCATATCGATGCACTAGGGCTGTGGGGGAAAAAACCAACAAACAAATTTATAAAATAAACAAGGAAAATGGCATTCCCTAAAGTCAAAATAACGACTACTTTCTAAATTGAAGGATTTCGTGCCCATCTAAATCATTGATAAGCAAACCTTTTCAGAGTGGACTATAATTTACAAATTAGGAAATTATGCACGTCTGAATAAGCTAAGTATTCGTTTAAATTACATTATAAAATATTTATAAAACATCTTATTTTAAAGCTTTCTTTGAATGTAAAACTTAAATGGAAAATAAACTTTATAGTAAATTACAAATTAGACTACCTACTACGCATCTTAAATATTTTTGTTTACCATAAATTTGTAATTCTATTTTAATTTCCATGTATTCTAATTGTAGTTACAATTTTTCAACAATAAGTTACCATAGCATCTGTTTTTAAACGTATTATTGCTTTTAATTCTACAAAAAAGTATTATTTTGGTACATAACTCATTAAAATTTGAAAAAGACATTTGAAAAATAATTGTTGAATTTTTTTTAGATATTTTAAAGTATTCTAAGTAGGCTAAAGCATAACAGGAAATGAAATACTCCATTTAGTAGTCGGCGTACACAGAAATTCATGTAGTAGGTGGTGGGTTAAATAAAAAAAATTGTTATTTTGAATTAAATTGTAATTTTATACAATTTCTTCCTTTTCCATACTATTCATATGATTTATCTGGAAATATTAAGTACAAGACTTAATCAATTCGTAAATATTGAAAAGTTCCATCAGCTGAGAAAATGTACTTTTCAGAAAAATCTGTTTAACGCTAGTTTTGACTCGAAATATATTTCAATTTTTCATCGTGTTCTATCATTAAAAAGTAATTCTTCATAAATTTATGTATGTATGTTAAAAACAGTGTTTCTGTTCGTCAATATTAAAAATTTACAATTAATTATTCTCAATACTTCTTGATTTTATGTCTAGTCTTTTTTGAAGCTACTAACCATAAAATCCTTTCGGACATTTTACCATAGGTTTACACGCATTAATTTTTATATAGAATGAAGAGGGTTGCGATACAGTGACTTCAGCGGGTCACAAGTAAAAATCTGAAAGGTCCATTGGGTGCTAGGTTACCCGATACTGTTTTTTTTTTTAAATAATTTAAAAAGCCATTTAGCAGGTTTTTTCATTGCCCGTCCATCGCATTCAAATCTGAATTTTCCCAGTGATTTTCCAGGTATTTGCCATAATGACACCATCACCTTGTCGAACACTTTATAACAATTTGCGATGTATTAATAGCCCTACAGCAGCCCTATAGAGTCCTGTAGAATATCCTTCGCTTGAAAAGCTGTCGTTTGCAGCTGCTCCGGCTCTTTCAGACCCAATCAGAGCTGTACGGAAGCCATTGACGGGTCTCGTCGCAATCTAATGTAATTGCAAACAATTTCGAGTCCCTGAAATCTACGATGATGATGACGACAACGACGACAACGAGGGCAACGACGACAACAGGACTGATATGGGGTCCAGGTCCGGGATGGTAGGCCACGCCAGATTACCGGCTGTCCTCCACCCAAGCTCAGGATAAGTTTATTGAAGGATTACTAGGTGCCGAAGCCCAGAATTTTCCCGGATTTCATAGGCTCTGAGCCTGAGGGGGCTGGGTGGGGGACCTGAGGGATTCAGTTCAAAATTTTCAATTATTCCTGCAAACAAAATTTTCCCACATACAAATAAAAGGGCGGTAGGAATATGGTGGCACAGAGGCCCGGATACCGTCGAGCAATAAATTTCGTGGATTTGATTGGACAGATGAATATGAGATCAGTCCTTCGACAAATATCCATCTCTTTGGTTCGGGAATTGCAAAACGTTTGCCAATAGAAAAGGAATGGGAAATGGGCCATGGGATCCTATTTGTAGCAGTAGACTCAAAATACTTGAAAAGTTTCATCAACTTTTCGAGATCCTTCAGTGCCATGTTCTGACCTGCTGGCACCTATTTGCGCGTATGAATCATGCTTCTTTTTGTTTTCATGTGGACAAGGCTACTACTTGAGAAGCTCGAAAAGTTGAAGTAGGCATGGCACGTCAGGTGGAAAATCAAGGACGAAAATTTCTGGCCGAAAGGTTTAATTAGAGAGACATTGATTGACTACCTTTATGCCGTGGATGATGGACAGCCGTCGAGCGCTTTATTGGAGTTGCTGTCACGTTAAGGGTGGTTAAAGTTGTTGTCCCAAACTATTCAAACATACTTTTCAGTTCTAGAAGATGTAGTGTTACGAGTTACCTAAATACCTAAGTATAGATAGACTTTGAGTAACATGCCTAGGAGGAGAATTGGTTGTGGTTTTATAAATATAAAAACAAAATTTATTCATAAAGTTGGCATGCCAAACCGAACTATTTTGGTTTAGATTTTTTGGGAAAGTAAATGTGTTGTATGAAATATGTTGGTAGATTTGAAATTTATAAAATTATAGCAAGTTAAAACAATCGAGACGGAGGCGTATTTATTTATTTTTGCTATTCGACCCAATTTTAGATAAAGCTAATTTTTTTTCCGAGTACTCTTGCCAAAATGCAATACTCTGAAAGTATCCGGTTTAAATTATCTGGGTAAGATAAAAAGTTCAATTATTTAAAATAATGGGATTGGATATTTAAACTCTTGTTAAACAAAATTTCCAATTTGGCGCATAGTGGAGAGTGTTTGCTAGAGATGCCTTTTCCAATACGTCGACAGTTCGAGATTTATCGACAGAAATATTTCCCATTAATTTGTTCCGGAAAAATAAAGCAGTAGATGACCACTTTAAAAAAACATTTACATCACCGAGAGGACCTCGACCTGCCCCAGGTCCGGACAAATTCAGCCCAATGTAACACTTTCCGGAGGCAAACATGCCCCACCCTTTGAACTTTCCAATAAATTTACCGATTTGTACTTTTTCAGTTCAATTTTTGTCAGTTTTGCGATTCTTTTTATTTTTATTATCTTTAGCGCAATTCTCGCTTCCATTAAAGCACCACTTTCGCAGGGATAGAAAATGCATCCGCTTCCGGTTCCGTTTGGACACCGGGCCATGTAAATAAAATAGAACTAACTCGGGTGGACGCATAAAAAGCCTGTTAATGTTATTTACGCTGTCGATTTTAGTAAGTGCAATTTGTAAGCGCGCATTTCCACTCGACGTACAACTGCTATAATTTACGACATCGACATTATTGTTTTATGTTAAAGCTGTCGTAATTCATTAAGTACAAATGGCGCAAATTAATGTGAGCCGTGTTCGAATCTAGGGCCTTTCCGAAAGCCAGTTAAAAATGCCGGACGTACAGTGGAACGCATTCCGTATAAAAAGATCGCACAAAACAGTACGCGAAATACGCAAATAAATAAAGGAGCAGGCGGAGATGGGGTGGTAGAGCAGATTGCAAATTGCTGCTCCTATACGTCCAATTTGGAGGAATTTTAAAATATAAATCAGATAATTGTATTGACAGACATCGAACGTTTCCAGGCATAAATTAAAAAGAAAAAATAACGAGCACACCCAACCCATCGGAGGATGTGGCCCGGCTGGCGGACACTATACGACTTTTGTCCACTTTACATTTGATCCTGGAGATCGGCATCCGCCATCTAGAGTCCTGCGGGACCTGGAAATTTCTAGAGGACTATGTTGATTTTGTAGGAGTAATATCTCTTTTAATTGCGCCCCAATCAGGATCAGGAGGGTCAACAAAGGTATTGTGAATGTTTTCCCTTTTGTCGTAAATTTTCCGTACCAGATTAATAAAAATCTCACCAAGCTTTTTATATATGTACAACAAAATAATTAATTGCACTTTGCTCCAATTAAGAATTATGAGTAGGATCTATAATTTCGTTTTACCTTGAGGTCATTTTAAAAAGGATAACCTCTTTGTGAGCAATGAGATGATACCCTGTAATTTCTGGTTTTCTAATTAATTAAATCTTTAATGTCCTTAAAAAGCCACAGAATCAATCGCAAAGAAGGAATTATATTTTGTTAGTATGTATATATGTGATATGATTCCTAAAATATCATTAATAGCAAGTTGTAAGTTTGCTTTCTATAGGTACATTTATTTTTATTTTTGGACTTATAACCATTTCATATTACAATTATCGGATTCATTAAAAAAATACGTAATTAAACGACATAAAACTTTGTCGAGAAAATCTTGAATTATTGAGCTAACATATATAAAGATTTTGTTTCATATTCATAGTCAAAATTAGATTAGAAGGATATAACAAGCTCGAACAGAATTTCCCTATAGATTTAGCGAACTTGGCTAGTTCGTTCTACTTCTGTTACTCTTACAGGAAAGTAAGAGTGTCACAAATTGAGCCCTGTTCGATAGTATTGACCGATAATTTGCCACAACCGCAAGAAATATTTCTGAGACTTTCGCTGGGGCGCACCTGCTTCCTTTCCGCAGCAATTATCCTGGAATTCCTCCAATTTCTGGAGTCGTTCCTTGGCCCAGATTCCTTTTAGGAGGCCGTTCCGCCAAACAACAAATTGCCAAATAGTTAATAACGTTGCCTTTCGGTCGGAACTCTTCTCCCTCCCTTATTGCTTGGGGGGGGGGGATTTTTTGGGTGTTGTCACCCTTCCCGTCCCTATGCCCCGCATTCATCTACTACCATCATACCGGAGGATTGAAGGAACCACCCTTATGGCGGGGAAAATCAGTTTTCGGGATGGGAAAGTTGCGGAAAAGTTCCCGACGAAGGGAATCAGTTCTTTAGTTCTTTGAAATTTCATTTCGGAGACATGAAAATGAAATTAAGTGGTTTAGATGTAATTGCTTCCACTTCTGCTTTGCGGCACTGAACTTCGGTTGGTTTGGCTTTTCATCTACATGTGGAGGATGGTTAAGAGCAGCTCCGTTTTGCGGGCAGTGGGATGGGTATCCAATCCGTTTGCTTTCTGTTTAAACCCCTTACTACATTAGAGCAAAGGTGTACTGCTCAAGTGGAAACGAAGTTGACTGGAAAAGCGATTTCTAAGATCCTCATTTTCTTCGAGGGGTATGTAATTCATCAAAGAGCAGTGTCTGTTGCAGAGAGAGTGCATCAATGATGTTCTGGAGCTAAACGAATTCTGTTGAAGTGCACCCATCAGCCACACGTGCAATTTGCGGATTTAATTAGAAAGAGGCGAGAGCTCCTTAAAACGAGATTTCCTTCCGGAATTTCTGTACGAAAAAAAAAGTAAAGTGGGGTTCCAGAGAGTGGGTTCTTTGAATAGCCATTACATATGAAAAGGGGTTGTGCCCGGGACCCATTCCTTAAGCAAAATATTTTCGCTTTGTATGTATTACACCACCGTAAAAATAACCACCGACAGGGCAGAAATGCATGCCCCTGGTGAACTACCGTGTAAAAGGGTAGGTCGTCTCCAAAACTCTGCAGGAGCCACCGCAGCCACAGAGGAGCACACCGGCGGCGCCCCACCGCCAAAAACGCCTGCATATGTCATTTTCTGGATTTAGGGGTTGGTCGGGATAAATCTTCTCCAGCATCCAACAAGAGAATGCCACCGAGAAGAATTTTCACAAAAGACATATAACCAGCTCTAAATCGGACGGGGGGAACATCCCCCTTACCGAAAAATGTTTACGGTGGATAGGAGGGGAATGCAGCGAACATTTTCAAAAAACATTTTCCGGGTTCGGTCTAGCCACAAAACGTGTTCTTCGGTGGTTCTCGGATTTGTTCCTTTAAGCCATCGCATTAATACTTCAGCTCCGCTGGGACAGTTCCTGTTTTGGTAGTAATTTCTTTGATATATGAGATACGCTCCCGGCCACTTTCCTCGGCTGCTTACTGGCGCACAAAACAGGAGTTTATGAATTTTTTAGTTAGCTCCCCTTTTACACAATGGATGACGGGGTTTTGCTAGAATCCATTTCATCAATGAAGGCGTTACTACTGGGGAATATTTTGTACATCGTTATTTAAAACAGCGGTGAATTTAATTATCAGAAACATACGAAAATCGGCTATACCAACAATGGAGTTTTTAGAGAGAAACAATTCACTTTTGCAAATGCATTTACGAAAAATTCATTCATTTATTTAATCATTTAGACACTTCCTTGTATAAAGAAGTGCTTAGTTATCTAATAAATTGGGACTATTCGGCTTAAATTGGCTTTTCACTTATACGATTGATGAAGTTTTGTCTTTTCGAGGTACATTGTCTTAACCTATCCATAATACTCCAGCTGTTCCACAAGAAAATCATTCAGGTTTATTTATTAACGATGTAAGTTATGTTCTCTTGCACTCGAAAATTCTTATTTTTAAAATCATTATAAACTCAAACGATTGCTCTCTACTTAATGATGATTTAAATAAATTTTATGAGTGGTGCTCTTTAAATTGTTTGCCATTGAATGCAAGTAAGGTGCACTTTCATATCATTCTCATAGTCCCATTATATTTCCTTATTTAATGGATGGAAGTGAATTTTTGATGTTGTTGTTGATTTAGTAAAAGGCTTCATCAAGAGATGGTTTAAAGATTTCAATGATTCGTATATTACTAAACTTTTGTGCGTCATGTTTGTTTTACCTGTGTTAAAATATGCAGTCTTTTTTGGTCACTTTCTTATACATTCAACTCTGATCGACTTAAGTCTGTTCTGTGTAAGCGATTTTCGCCCTTCAAGCTCTTCCTTGAATCAACCCCATATACCTACCATCATATACGAATCGCCTAAAACCTAAACCCAAGATATCCTTAGCCTAGGATAGGCGCACTGTATCCATAATTGTCTTTGGTTTTAAGATTTTATCTGATGACTATGACCGTTGAAGATTGTTATGCTTATTAAGTTTATCTGTACGACGTCTTGTCCTCAGATCTTGTAATTATGAAGTACCTTAACACCGAACCAACTATGTCTTGCATGAACTAACTACGCTCATCTCGAGACTGTTTAATTTGCATCGTGATATCATTGATTTTAATTTGTCTGCTCCTCACCTGAAGAATTGGCTTACGAATTTAATAATTACCTATAACTATTTTATTTGCAAATCTTATATTTGTTGTTGATTTATTTTTTAATAGGCATTGTATGTCTCATTGCGATAAGTAAATTAAAAATCAATAAAAAATGTATTTAGTGTCCAAAATATCCTTTACTGATTTTTAAAATGTATTCCGAATTAAACAAAAATTAAATATTCGTTTTGATTTTGGCGGCAATTTGAGTCCTATTTGGTTGTGGTCTTATTGACCATATGAAGCAATTGCAGCACAGGTCATCTGTTTTGCGTATTTATTCCATAGGGAAAAAGGATGTGTTTGTCCAACATCGTCAACCGCATCCCTTTACGTGAAGGTCATTAAATCGGGCAGCTGCTCCATTAGGGCTTACACTAGTCCGCTCGAATCACAATTGTGCAAACAATTTAGCTTACTTAATACCGGACCCTCTGCGGTCCCTTAATGGGGGCGCATATAAAATTTCGTATTGCTCCATTCAATAGCCGTTCAGCCGAGCGATCGTTCGATGTAAAACCACTTTAATCAGCGACATCCTCTCGTAATGAAATAGGACATGCACCCGAAGGTGGCGGGGCATCAGCCACCGGAGCGCCACCGATGCCGCCACCGGGTGCAATCTATGAGCACGTCTCATCAATCCCCAGCGATAAAAATGTAAATTTAAGTGGATTCGAAGGCCATGAAAATGGGACAAAAATGCGGACCAAATTGGCTCCGCCACCCTTAAATAGTTTCAATTTGAAAAGTTCTATAGTTGGCGCGGCGACGGTCGCCTCCCCTAGGCATCCTCTCACATCTTTTATGCGAGTTTTAAATGAGTTTCGGATTGCTGGGAGCATGAATCGCGCTAAGATAAATACCTAAATAGGAGCAGAGATATGCACACAATCGGGCGAATTAGAGTCATCCGGTGTTGTAAAGCATGAGTTCTTGGAACGATTTTAGAGCAAATCAGACCATGGGGAATCAGTCGCCTCGGCTGGATCGTGTGGGGGGCTCTGCTCCCGGGGCTGTCGGAGGCTGCAATCGGTTTATAAATCAACTCCGATAGACGGCGATTTATTGCATTCGCCCTACCTCCCTATCTCCTCCCTCCCTTTCGTCTTCAGCAAATTTCTTCCCAATGAGAATTTTGTGCAGAGATTTTCTCCCTTTTACTTTCACAGAGATAAGCGATGCTTTTCTGCATGAAGTGAATTCGAAAGTTGAAGCTCGTTACTTTGGTTGCTTCCCTTGCCAGTTTCCAGATCGGAAAATCTCTGCTCCAATAAAATCGTTAAACTTCGGATGACTGCATAATGCATGGGATGAAGCCAAAAAGTTTGCTCTCTGATGACTCCCTTTGAAGGGCTTTAGAGTTTTTACTTTTTAATGAATGTAATCTGACTCTCGACTGAATTTCAACATTCCCAAAAAGATTTTTTTTATATCAATATGGGATATGTTGCGAATTCGAATTAAAGTAAATTTTGATTATTTCACGCTGAAGTAATTAATAGGAAATATGAAAAAACGTAATTTACATGTGTACGAGTATGCTATATAAGGAACACAAAAATAAATTTCTACCGTATTACTATTAATTGGAGGTACTATAAATGTTTGCTGGCTAGTTAGTCAATTCGTGAATGAAATAGTTACATAAATGTCGAACGGTTTGGCTTTAGGCGATCGAACTCAAAGGCTTAACATTGTAAATAGGAAGTTAGGCCCAAACAAATGACCGAATCCGCGTATAATTTTTGCCCGTCCCCCTCCACTTAATTTGAATTAAAATATTTTATTTATTTTAAAAGTGGCTTATGTCGGAAATATCATAGTGTCTAATTTTCAAAGTAAACAGTTGAAATATTGAAATATATTTTTCATTTTTCAAAATACATATACATTTAAAATTAAAATCTCATTGATTACAAACTTAAGCGTTTTCGGATGTTGTTAAAATTTTTTATTCAATAAAAACCTCATGGAAAGTTTGTCTATAAAGCTAAGAGGAGATTACTTTCAGTTTTAGTTACGAAAAGGGTTTGTCATTTTAACAACCTTCGTTAAAACATTTCTATACCTTCCAAATACGAGAGTAAATCAAATAAAAAATGAATGATGGTCAGCTTGAAGGTTCTTGTTGTTCCTTATTAATTTTCAAATACTAAACACGTGATGGAAAGGCACGCATGTTACCCTTGTACACGTGTATTTAATCAAATTGGCCTAGGCGCACGAATCTAAACTTAATGCGTATTTAAAGATGAACTATGTACACGTGTGCTTCGTCTTTTGAATAAGCCTCTGCATGCGTCGAATGTTAAAGTTTCGTGGAGTTTTCCCCTAGTAAATTAGTTTTAAAGTTACCAAAGATGTGCCAACAAATTTAAATTAATTTGCTTTTACTTTACATTTAAACAATTTTTATATTGATTTTTTGAAGTCTACTCAAACTGCCATACTATGTGAAAACAGAACTAATTACTTAGGTGTATTTATTATAATAAAATTCAAAATAACCCCAGTATAGGTCATGTTGCTCGTTTGTTTAACAACATGCTTAATTTTACTTGGAATCGTGTTTGGTATCAATATTCTTTTATGCTAAACGGCGTTGAATTGCTTTAAATTATAAACTGTAAAACCAATTTATGGAGAAACGTGTTTCTTACAACAGCATGAACTACCTAAAAATGCTATATAATATAGGTATAGAGCAGGCAGAATAGTTCTAAAGGGTATTTTACATAGTACTCGCAATTAAACTTTAATTCCACAGATTATACCACGTCTTCCACAATTTTGAAAGTGGGTATGGTTTTCACACCTCTGGCAAAATTATTATTAAAAACATTACTTTATATGTTGTATAAGACTATTACAATACTTAGAATGAGAACGTTTATTAGAAACATTACTAAATTCGATTGTCTTTTGAATTTTAAAATCTTGGGCATATTACTTTCTTTTTAATTATTACTTGTCGAAAATTTGAAAATCTAAGACTATCTTCTATAATCAAAATGTACATCCTTACTTTTGGGCTATTTATTAAAAATTATAAAAGAAATTATTGTTAAGGCTATTCTCTTTTTTTTTTATCCTAATTGGGGTTTAAATAATTGAAAATTAATTTTGTGTGTGGCTTAACTGCTAATCTTTCAGCTAAATATACCGTCATTAGTAAGCAAATCTTTGTACACCTGTTGGATTGGTTGTGCCTTGAGTCAAAAATGCATCAAAATGCACTTTGCCAGTGTACAAACAATAACTGTTAAAAATATCAAAACCGTAGTGCATCCCGTGTTCGGGTACTGCTAAGATCGGAAAACTTTTAGCCTTCTGTCGGGGAGGGGGTGGCGAAATGCAAATTTTTGGCATTAATTAAAGACCGTTGCGAGAAACACGCGTGTTCCGAATGGGCTCGTTAACACCGGAACAGGATAACAAATCTATTTTGGAATTAAGGCTGCCTCGAAATCGGTCTGAGCAACTTATAACTACTTTTCAGGGGCAGCCGCGTGGGGGATTAGCAGCTGCATCCACCCACCTCTGGCGAAATATGTGCTTAAGCTAATTAAAATTCGCTCAAGAGGCAAAGGTATTAGTAGTTGGGGCGGCTAGGCACGGTGATAATTGTTGCATTCACCTGGGTGAAAACCGTATTAAAATTGCATGGTAGAGGGGTAGAGTGGTAGGGGGGGGGGGGGGAGTATGAAAATGTTGAAAGTAGCAGAAGGCACTGTAGAAGATTACAAAACTGTTCCCCCTTAAGGAGGAACTTCCTGAAGGAGGTGCATCAAGGAAATTCATTAGCCGGGAACATAGGACGCCTTCCGAAAACAATAACAACTTCCGGAAAGGTAGAGTTTTACATGCCCCCAAAATTCAACTGGCACCATTTGGTCCTTCTCTTGGGAATTGTTTGGCTCTAAGCCACTGCCATCCATAAAATTTTTCTTAATTCTTTTCTCAACATTTAAACTTTAGGACACATTTTTCGGGAATGTGTAAAATGTACAAATTACAAGGAATCTTCTGCAACGAGTGTGTGCGTAAGAATGTGAATTTGAATTCTCTCTCGAGACTAAAGCAGTAATTCTTCCCACAAAAACCCCAAAAACTTTACCCATCAACACTTTGAACCTTTGAGCTGAGGATTCGTCAAGATGTTGCGTTTAGAGAATCAAACAAGATGCCACCAGGGCACAAAGATGTGCTAGTTAAGTTAACTTCCTAAAATCAATTTCTGCCCAAAATTTCTAGGGTTTTGAATTTCACACACAAAAGCAATCATATTTTGTGGTTTACATGCCATCAGAATATGCTGAGAGTGCATCATGTACGTCAATCCCCTCCGGAAAATTTTCAATGTTATTGCTTAAGTTATTTTCTGAGTGCACGACTAATTAATAAGTTTTCCATCGGATACCACCCAGAGAATTTCTGTACGATGTAATTCTCTCGGGGGTTCAATGTAAATATTTTTTCAAATGAGGGGTATCCAGTTGCTTAAATTTTGATTGAGTTTTGATGGTTTATTTGCTCCTTTCATATTTCTCTTAGATAAAATTACTTTTTATGAATTATGCCAACGAAAAGAACTTTTATAAGATATACCTTCATTATGTGTGGTATCAAATTGCCTTGTCAAACTTATGAAAGGAGGTAGTATCTTAGTCCAATGGTTTAGTTTTTAGCTAGTAGTAGCAGGAGTATTTTAGCAAAATTTCATACACTGCTCTGATAGGTAAGAAAACATCTTCGAAGGTATTCTTTTTAACTCTATCTCTAATATTTATAAAATAAAATCATCATTCGTTTACATAAATCGATGATCGTAGCTTGTTGTACCAAAATATAAAATGATTTTCGCGTTTTGCTTTGAGGATTTAAAGTTATCTACATCATAATAACACCTCTAGGTGGAGGATTTAATTTATTTATAAATTGAATCAAAACATATTCAAGTCTGTTTTCATTATGTCCATAGAATGCTTATGTGCAGTTCTGTTTTTATTTCCTCATTTTTATTTAATAAAAAAAATACAACATGGAACACTTATGGATTACCTTCTAATCCCGAAGTATTTCATGTTAAAAAATATGAAATTGTTATAACTACAACAATAGAGATTTGTTTTTTTTAAATAAAACATTTTATTATGAATTCGAAAATAAAAAACCTATCAAAAGCATATACAATTACAAAAAAAAATCCTATCCGATTGTTTGTAGCAACTGGCTGGAACTGAAAATCCACTCTACAGAACGTATCGTGTAAAAACAAAAAAAATCTATTTGAAATTCGCATATGTCGTACGAAATTGATAAAATGTTGAAATCGATTTTATTCCAAGGTCGTGACTGAACTCTGTTTCTACACATTCACAATTTAGCATTCGGCCGATAAACGACAAAAATCCATTCTACTCTATAAAAAACAAAAAAATGGAATAGGGAAAACTCTTTGTAAAACATGAAAAATTGGAAGAGTAGAGAAAAACTAGACAAAAATCGAAATAGGAAAATTTCAATGTAATTTCATTGATATGGGGAAAAATTCTTGCGGTCCCAACATGAAAACAGCATAAGTCCATGTTTGGCCGGTTCGTTCGGTGACATCCATGAATCTATCGGTGTGGCAACTAAACCACAATTGTTTACAACCTGTCGATCTGGAAGATTTGTTTGTGGGTTTGTTCCACATAAGACTTTTTTTTCTTGACTGCTTTAAGGGTATTCGATATAAAAGAAAAAAAAAGAAAAAAAAAAATCGAATAGACGAGGAGAAATACTAAAATGGATCAGTGGGAATCGGTGGGAAAAATTGCAATAATAAATAATGTCGCATGGCAGCGTTGGTGCCAGCAGTGGGGTATGCTGCCTGCTGCGAAGGAAATGCGCCAGATTAAAAGTGGTAACTCTGGGCCAGAAATGATGATGCTGAACGCGAATATCTCGTTCCTGGTGGTGGTATCCGCTCCGCAGCTATGTACGCACCCTGTCGCGACCGGGGGATTCCCATTTGAAATAGAGACCGGGATAACAAAGCACCAATTTCGGGACTTCCCCCGTCCTGTCCTTGCGGAGTTTGTCCTCTTTCTCACTCTCTCGCTTTATGCACCTGAAATTCACCGCCACAGATTTATGGTTGCAAAATGCGAAACTTGACCGTATATACTCCCTATAGGAAAATTCGGGAAACGTGCGGTGAATAAAAACAATGGTTTTGCATTTCGGATTATTTATTTGTATTTTATTTACAAGTATCCTGTCCCCATGCCCTCCATTTTTTCTATTTGTTTTTAAAATTTTTGATGTTTACGGCTTTTTACAGAACATTTTTGATTTGTTTTATACTCGTTCGAACTGGTTTGGTTCGAGTTTCCGACTTTTTGGAACCTTCAATTTAGTTTATTTTGGTTTTCTTTTTTACAAATACATGTTTTCTTTTTTTCGTTTATTATTGTTTATCTCTGAAGTGATAGTAAAATTTTTTTATTCTTACTTTTTAACATACCTTTATACAATTTTTTTTTTTGTTTTCTTGTTTTATTATTCGCTAGAGATATTTACTTACATAAACCAACCGATTTTAGGGGATTTTCATTTGTTTTAGGTATAAAAAAAATATAAAAACAAAATTACATACGTATCAAAGTGAAGTTTCTTTTTCTAGGATATTAAAAATTAAATTATATTTAAGGTAACCTTCGTTTTGATTGAAAATTGTTACATTTATTTAGTTTATCATTTTTCTAAAAAGTTATCTTTTACTGGTTCTGGTTTCTGGTTTAACTAATAAAATTGAGCAACACTTTTCAGACAAATATGCATTTTTTTATATCAAACCTACTAAAATTCAGTTGTTTACGTTTGCATTAAAATTACGATTTAAAAACTGGTAGTATCCATCTACTATGATTTTTCCTAGATTTTTTCTTAAAATAAGAGCAGCCAAAACTTCTTAAAGATCCCCTAAAATTCGGTAATAAAATCAAAGAAACAGTTTTGCCAATTCAGACATAATATAGTAAAATTGTCTAAAGTAATTTACCATTATAGTTTTCAGTCTTTTAAAAAATCATTAAATGACATTATTTATTTTATTTTTTCTTGTTGGACAATATTCAAAGTATTTTCTTTTGCTTCCTTAAGTAAAATGTACAATTAAATGTTCGTATCTCTTATAGATTAACATCCTTTGGTAGCTCTATTTAAATTTAAAATTCCAACAAAGATTATAAAATTAATATAAAATTTTAAATTATAAAGAAATTGTTCTCACTTCTCGCTTAACACAACTTTGTTTTTATTTATTCCTAAATTTTAGATCTACTCTCAAAAATGACGGCGACATTTATTTTTAATTTTTATTTATTTATTTTTTTTTGTTGTGTAATTTTTTTGATTTAGTCGGTTGTTTTTTTATTTTCTTTTTAATCATCATTTTATTTATTTTTATTTTTTTTGTTGCAGCTCTCTTTAGCATTTTTCTAGGTATGGTTTATGTACAAAATGCACAATTAGTAAAATTACATAACTTATGTCCTAAACTAGTCTACATACATGTCATGTTTTATATACTAAAATTGCCGAGAACAGAATGCCCAGAAGACTTGTGTACGCTGTATGAGATGCTGATGATGTTACAGCGGATGCTGACGACTCACCTGTAATAGGTAAATAAAATATAATTAAAATTTAGAAAAATTTATGCAAATTATACAGTCTGTTTGGTAAGAGCGTATTGACGATTTCTCAGAAATAAAGAGAAAGAGACAGAAATATATGAAGTGGAGGGGATGAATATTACCTTTATATATGCGCGTCATGCTTAAAGTCTTATTTTACTTTGAACTTTCTACTGTTAAGATCGATTTTTAACATGAGCGCTTTATTTTATAAACGTTTTGAAGCTGTGCTTCTCTACCTTCATCTGAAAGGACCTAAATGGACAATCAAACTAGTTATCCAAAAAGCACATCGAAATGGGCTAATGAAAATTTTAACCGCGATTAGACAAATGCCGTGTTCACTGACGAATCATCATTTTGGGCATATCAAGGACCTAAACGAGTATGGTTAAAAAAATGACAATTAAAGTTCATGTGTGGGGATGCTTCTTTTCGATTTTGAAAATTGATTGCTTTTACTGGAAATATGAATGCAGAAAGGATGCTTCAAATTTACAAAAAGCGGGTTATTAAAGTCTACAGATTCTTGGTTTGGAACAGGAAACTGATTGTGGGTATTGCAAGAAGACAACGATTCAAAACACAGAACTCATCTTTGTACCGAATGGAAAGATCAAGAGCATATTAATGTCATGGAGTGATCCTCACATAGTCCTGATGCTAATCCAATTGAAAATGCATGGGCCCTTATGAAGGCAAAGCTTTGCACTTTGCGACAACTTAAATCATCGGTAAAGAAAGCCTGGAGGGATCTACGACTAGAATATGCTGAAAAACTAGTTGAAATTATAAAAAATATATGTATAGCTATAATAGAAAATAATGGTGACTTCATCAAATATTAAATAATATTTACATTATTTAAAAGGAAGAAATAATATTTTATTAATTTGTTATCGCATTATTGAATTCTGAGCGATACGTCTTACCAAACAGACTGCAAGTCCATTAGCAAAGGTTAGCAAAATATCGAATTTCATAGAATTTTTGATCTGTTTTTTAATATAGTGATGCTAAGAATATAATCAGGTTTTCAGTTTGAATGATTTTACATTCCAAAGAATATACGAGTACAAAATTTCAATATGTTGAAAGGGTTATCTTCAAAGAAAATTATGTTTACGTAGGTTGAAACAAATTTTAATTAATTTCTAGTCTAGTCTCGAAGTATTATAGTAATTTCGCTATTCACTATTTTCTTGCAGAAGTTTAATTTTAATTCAATATCTCTGCAAATTTTTAATATTTTTAAATAAAAAGTTACAGAAGTAATATATGTGAAATACACCTTTGGCATTTTTTTTTGCACTAAATAATTTCAAGGACTCCTTAATATAATAATTAAATATCAGGACTATGAAGGATTAATCCGAGCAGAGCTAGGACATTCTGGATGTTTTCGTAATAATTTTCTTTATACTAATGTCAATCATAATTGGTGGATTTGGAAACTGACTAGTACCCTTAAGTAAGGTTAAATTGCGATGTTATTAGATCAAAAGTAGCTGTTTAAAAATTTGCTGTTTTATCACTTCAATCAAAGATATATTGATAAATACCTTTTGCTCAATAAGTCAGATCACCTTAAGTGCTTTTGATTATTTTTAATATGGATAAAATTGTTGAACAACGAGGTGTTAAAAAAACAAATGATTTTTGGGCATGAAAACGACTCTACATTCATGAAACGTATCATCATTACTGATGACGATACATGGGTTTATGAGTATGACGTTGAAACTAGTCAACAAGCGCCCGAGAGGCATTTCGAATACGAAACTGCGTAAAAGTAGCTCAAAAAATCGCACAAAAGTTGGTCAAAAATTAAAGTTGTGCTGACTGTTTTCTTTGATTATCTCGGTGTTATCCACAACGAATTCTTGCCAGAGGGTCAGACAATCAATATTACTTAGGTGTAATGCGGCGTTTGCGTGAGTTTATCCATAAGAAGATGCCAGATTTATGAAAGGTCAACAATAGGATTTACCACCACGAAAATGCACCATCGCACACTGCTCTTATACGTGATTTTTTTACTAAACATAGAACATCTGTTATTCCTCAGGCACCGCATGCGCCAGATTAGGCCATATATGACTCTTTTTTTGGTCCCCAAATTCAAATTACCACTTTGTGAAAAGCGTTTTGTCGTCGGTGAAACCGGTAACACATAATTCGCTGAAGCAGTTGTACAGACCTACAAAAAGTGTAAGGACGATTGGGATAAGCGCTAGCATAAGCGTATCGTTTCAGAAGGAGCTTACTTTGAATAATTTTGATTAGAAATTAAAAACATATGTTTTATTGCTAAAATCCGGTTACTTATTGAGCAGAATGTAATACATGATGTGAGCGATAAATTGCAATTAGTTCGAAAAATGATAATGTTCACTTTTTATGTTTGAGCTATGTAACCATTTGATTAAAGAGGGGACTGGCCCGGGAGTTTGTCGGCAATAAGTCCGGATGGTCGTGTGGACGAACTTTTTAAATTATTGCGTCCATCAAAGGCAGCAAATGCAGGAGATATTATCTCCTGAAGGAATCCCTGTTCCTTTGAGCGGTCCACTGGAGGAAATTTGCATGAAGCGAGAATTACTTTAAACTTCATCCGGCTCGGTTTTTAGGGATATACCGCTCAACCGGAGGACAGGAGTTTTCGGGACGGCCAGGAATATTTAGATTGGTCGGCAGAGGAGTACGACCAACTTTGAGATCTGATTTAAAATTTATTAGAGGAAGTATTCGCGCCACGCCGTACCAACCAGCCGGGATAATCATGCGTATATACGTATATATTTTTTTTTCTTTTTAATAAGAACAACTAAATTTGTTTAAATTTAATATTTTCCCAGGAAAATTTCTCCTTTTTTACTGCATCCCTCATGCCTAAAACCCTGATAAAGTACGCAATTTAATAACTTTAATAGAAAACTTTGACTGCAATGCACTTCCAGAGCATGTGGTACGGTGCAGGACGGTCGTCAGCTTCAATATTTTCGCGGTTTATTCGAGTTAATTTGGGACAAAGCGATTTGCAATTATTTTAATGCCGGAGGTGTGCCAGCCTTCATTTCGTATTAGGCCCCATAAATTACTCGGCTAATGTGCTCTGCGCTCTCTGTGGCAATTATATTAGCGCTGCATAAATGAAATTTTTAATTACTTGCGGCATACATATTTCTATGAATTTTCCCTTTTTTTTCTTTTTTTTTTTTTATATAATTGCTGTGTTGTTTTCAACTATTTTGAATAGAATAGAGTCCAGCCCTAGTTTGCATTATGACAACAAATTTTGCCCAGGCTCGGCTAATTACTGTGGCATGCCCCCTATTCATGTTTACCAATTCGTTCGTTGCAACAATGCGCATTTTTCCGGATGTTGAATGTTGTTGGTGTTTCTCGAAATATTGGCCAATGATGAATATTTCAAATAATTTCGTAGATTCACTAATGCCGCAATCCATCTGGTGGAATAGTAAAATGAAATTGACCGAATCAAGCAGTTTTAAAGTTAATAATTATAAACCTTTGTAAATGAAGTCCTAAAATTAATCGATATAACCGATTTAGGACTTTAAGCTTTAAATAAAAATACTCCTTAGATTCAATAGTGAGCTTTAAATTAAAAACACTCCTTTCAAACCTTTAGAGAACAAATAAATTAGCTTAATGAAAGAATAACTTTCAAGGTATTAATTATTGATAATTGGTTATTCCTGGATATTATTATTTTGGAAACGTTCTTGTATTAATATTTCAGTAATTTATTACCAATTACGAGCAAAATTCTTCGGATAATTAAAATATCTCCAGTTGAAATTTGCCTCAAATAAAATCTCTTTTATCTTTTAGTTAAAATGTTTGATGCTTCGGTTTATTTTATCTCAATTATTTATATCAGTTGAAATTAAAAAGACTTAATAAAGAGTTGTAATAATCCAGTGATTAAATGTTAGTGACGGTACAATGGCTTAAGTGCAAAAATTGCAGTATTTTCGCATCATCATCATTGGCATGAAAATCATCTTGACGGAAGCGGTGCAGTGGCAAATTGCACTGTATCATATAAGCTTAAGATTCGATAATACAAGCGTTTCGGCCGAAAGGGGTGTGATAATGCCACACCAAATAAGCTTAACAGCAATCGGTAATAGAAGCGCTTTGGCCGAAATCGTGAGAAAAGTCCTCCGAAAGCATGACTTACACGGCCGGATAAAGGTAAGAAAATTCTTTTTAAGAAAACGTTATAGTTAAACATGGTTAAATTTGGAAAACACTCAAAAGTCATTTAGTTCAAAATTAACCGAATTGTCCTTAATGGGTAGTAATGGACTTCAAAAGAAAGCAAATAGGTCTCTTCAAGATCGTCATATTAAGTAGACGGTAAAATATGAAGGAGGCAACATTATGTTTTAAAGGTTTATGATAAGTCAAAGAGTTGGACAATGCTAACAAATCATAGGCAGGATGACTGCTGTTGACTATGATAGCGTTCCTAAATTTGGGTTCCTCTGCAATTAACAACAGTAGGGAAAGGATGTGCTTGACATCATTTTTCAACAAGATTATAATACGAAACACACAGCTCGATTGACTGTAGAGTGGTTATTAAATCAGGGATTAAATATTTTAGACTAGCCGCGGAGTTTCTTGATCTCAACTCTATCGAATATTTAGGCGGTTGAAGTCAAGAGATCTATTGTTTTAACGGCGGAAGAAATTGTGTCCTTAAACGTACTTTGGAGCCGTACACTGGACGTTATAAAAGACAAAAGAGGCCACACAAAATATTAAATTGTAATGAAGGTTTCTTTTAGTAAAATAGAATCAAATAATTGATTAAATGCTCTTTTTTGTCTTTTCGAAAAAAATCAAGGTTTTAAATGAACTTTTTAAATAAACAATTTTTCTTTCTTTTCTTTCTTGCAATTACTCAATTATTTCACTTCTTTTCTATTTTCTTACTTAGTAAGGAAGTAAATAGAGCTAAATATTAATTTCGTAATTAATAAGTTGATTTACTGTATCCCTAAATCACTACAAATTATAAAACAATGTCTGTCTGTTTGCGATTTTCTCTATAATTACTGAACGGATTTTGTTTCGGTTTTGATGAAGCTGAATTAATTCTTTTAAAGTTTTCTACCATATTTAAGATATCCATTTACATTTAAGCGAAATTCGTAAAAAAACTACAACGGCTACGATAAGTAATAATCATAGTAATATTTATTAAAAATAAATAAAATACTTAAAATTTTATCAGAGGTATAGATCTGAATATCCTAACCTTTTTTTTCAAGCCATAATATACCATATACCTAAAAGAGCTTATTTTATCTTGGTGCTTTCGCGGTATTCAAAGGTGTCATAAGCAATAAAATCCATTTGAAGACATTCTTCGGAACGGGTACCACCATTGTACCAGAAGAAGGGTCCTAATACCCACCGAGTCCGCGCCGATATTAATTTAGATTGTGAGCCGAGGCAAAGTCACTCGCTAGAAAGAGTTCATCCATCATTTTGAATAATTAGCCTTTGAATGTTCATGAACGTAAAAATCGATGAAATATACAAAGAAAAACTAGAGGAGATAAAGTTATAAGGTAGACCGTCATTTAAAAGGGGCCCGCGGAAAAATCTATAGATGAACTGGAGCGAAATTTAAACGTGATATAGTCCGATATAATCCTAATTATGTAGATGATGAGGGGGTGGATATGTGTCTAATTTTGCAGATTTTAATTTATTTAATTATCTTATCTTACCGTTTATGACGTTCAGTGTGACTGTTATGCTGGGGCTGTTTGAAGGGCTGCATGTGTAATTGCCGGTGTCCCGCTTTTTAGCCGACTCAATGATTAATGAGCCGATCTGAAATGGAAGCAAATTAATTTTTATTACTGTCGAAATTGAGTATAATCTTTTTAATTTCGCAAAATCAATGAGAAACGAAAAATCTTATATTTAACACTAGGTTTATGGAATGCATCATTTTGAAGCATATTCAGCTTCGCAAAGAAAAATACAGATAAGGTTTACATTTTTCTTCTACGATTACTCACCAAAGGACTTATAAAATACCATACCTTTTTTATATGTAGATATTTTAGATATCAAAATATTTCTGTTAACATATAAGATAAATCTAGTAAATCTAGTGTTAAAAAGTATTAAATACAAGAAATAATATTGAGCAAAAGTTTCAATTTTAATGACAAACATTTCGAAAATGTTAATGGTTCTTGTTAGGGTAGTCAATAGTACAGATAAAATGATAACAGCATGTGAGGTTGATATTTCGTGGCTAAACATTTAGAAAGGGATAACGGAATAAATGTTTATATTTAGTATTATGTAGTTAAAATAGAGTACTTTCTGTGTAACACATGGTTCTCTGCTTGGCCAACTTTCTCGATTTACAATAATTAATAAAGTCACATTATAATGTTAATACCCAGTCCCTTAGTTAGTTATTTTAAATCTTCCACCATAAGTACGATATAAAGTTTCACCTCTTTTGCCAAATATTCCTGCAGAAGTGAGGGATAAGCTAGTTACCTTTTTTTATATAGTCTGAAATTTTAGTACCTAACGACAATCCTTCATTTTCATAAGTATGTAAATAAAATAAATTAACCATTTCTCGTGTATTTTATGTTCCTAATATAAATTTCCTTAAATTCCCTGTGTACAAAAAGAAAACTAGGATTCTTGAAATTTCATAGTATGAGATATGAAATAAGTAGCCAAATTGAAATTTAGCGTCACCATAAGCTCTTAAGTTTTATATATGAAAATTTTATGGGGAGAAAAAAAAAATATTAGCATAAATATCGAAAATGCTTTACACAATTTTAGATATTTAATAGTCGTTATATATTCCGATTTGAGAGAAAATTCAAAAGTTAATTTAAATAGAGCTCGTTTCAATTAGTAAGGATTTTTAAATACATACCGTACTCTGGATTTCTCCTTCCACTTCAGGGAGACCCTTATCGATTTGCATCCGGAGTCCCACAGTGTCATCAGTCAGCTGCTGTGCCCCATGGTACCAGATAATGTACGATGGTGGCTCGAGGGCACCACGGACTATACATCGGAGGACGACCGTACTTCCAGCCTTAACATACCGGTCGGTGTCTCCGACTAGCTCTGTCCTGGGAACTGTTTGGGGGATAAAGAAGAAAACCGTCGTCGTTTTACAATTAAAGATATGAGACAGACTGCCGGAGGCCAGATAGGTACAGGTTGTCAAAAGATTGGTAGAGTAGGTAGTCCTCTATCTGGGACTCCAACAGCATATGGTCTGTTCTACAGATTTTGTGGAGAGATCCATGTATGGGGTCCCCATTCAGAGAGATTCTCATGAATAAGCAAACAGAAGTAATGTGCTAAAGACAAACTTTCTTGGTACACATTAGGCCTTTGGGCTAAAAGTACATGGGTCGCCTGTCCTGCGGTGGCTTTTTAATAAATTCCGGTCGGAGGTGTGGCCCTCCCCCCCTTTTTGCCGGTGTATACAATTCCACAGATAACAAGGGCAGGAAAGGCAGCCCTTCCCCCATTAAAGTCCTTGTGTACGAGTATAACCCGATGGGACTGGATAGGCCAGGGCAACACCTTCGGGAACTGGGGCCCTATACATGGATTTAATAGTCGGATGAGGCCACGACTTGGATGGGGTGTAGGGGACATTGAAACTTACCAACCACTTGAAGATGTACTCGTGCGCTAACTTTCGGCTCTGTTGACACTTGGCACTCGTAGATCCCGGCATCCCGAGCTTGTACATATTTTATCTGCAGTGTCCAAAATTTATCTGGCTGCTTTAGTGCCTGGAATCTCTGGTCGGCTATGAAAACCGCCCTGAAATTAAGACAAAATCATGTTTGGTTCAGTTAGTACATATTGTTGAGTCTCGAGCCTGATAACTTTCTGCATTAAGCATGAAAACGCTAAGAGCGAGAGCTGGGCAACTTGGTTTCTGTGAAATTAGTTCGGGATCGTTCTTTAACTTTCTTGGGAGCATGAAAATTTTAGTAGCACACTCTTCAACCCCAAAAACTATATACAGAATCGTGGCGGGGATCACCTACATAATAGAGGTTGGTGCTGGCTATGGTCCCAGTCCTGCGACAAGGAAAAAGGGAGAATCCAGCACAGCGGGTGCTCCACCACCGGTTTTGTACTTGTGAGGGAACCCCCATAATAATTTCCTGGCTGGTCGGCAAAGTTCTCTGTCGAGGATTTGTATGAACTGCACGGGAACTCCTCAACTCTATATATGTAAGTATATAACGTATAGTACATGTCCCTGGGACTAGGCAGGACCGGGAGTTGTGCGGCTCAGACACAAAATCGATGAGCTAACATCACTCATCCTCGAAGGCGATGTAAACTATTGACTCTTGCTGTGGCGCACTAGGGCAAGAAGTGCATGTCCGAAACATGCTGAATTATGGGACTATTCCACCCACCAACCACCCTCGGGTTATTGAGAAGAGGTGTAATTCCTGTGGGCTGCTTCCGAAGTTTCAAATAGGAAGCCGGTGAATTTTTCATCGTTTCTTTACACAATGACGTCCTCTTTACCGTCACAACCGAACGACGTCTTTTGCTTTATGATACATTCTATGGGTGGGAAAAATTTTTCGTATAATTGGATACAGGAAGTGCCCCTTTTCTTGGAGATATTTCATGAGAGACGGGTTGTAGGACTTCCTGTTTACTTTGGAAATTGCAATATTATAGAACCAGATGGGATATCAGTAAATAGAAAACGGGTGAAGTGCCTTTTTATCCAAAAGGTTTTTTTAAAGCTATTGTATGTATGTTTACACTAAGCTATCACTTAAACGGCCAAATAGATTCCGACAAAATGGGTGTAAACAAATTATATTTTATTATAAGTAACTATTGGTTGATGCAGCTTTATAATTTCGTTGATATTTTATAAACTGTAGGTACATTTAATTTAAAAACGCTTCTAAAAAGATCTAGTGCCTTAGTTTAAATGCGCACTATGAAGAAGTCTTCCTTAATTTTTTAAAAAGAATGTGATATTCGTATAAGATGTGATAATGTGACTGAAATAAGCTCTTTAACCTTGACTCAAGCATGGGGCTAGTATTAGAACCAGTCGAAAAATTCAAAGTACTTCAAAGACGATTAAATATACGAGTACATTCTAGGCAAAATATTTTTTCTATCCCTTCTTATTTTTTAAATTATCGTTGTTGATTACGACGTTGTTTTTTACAGCAAGTGAAATTTTGAAAATTGGTTAAAGCTGTGAGGACTCAAATGAGATAAAGTACGGAGGGAGAGGATGGAAATCGAAAGCGGCAGAGTTGTTGACTATCCATAGCATTCTGGTAAAGAGTTCGAAGTGATCATAGTAAGTACGATGACTTTTCTTTACGGGGATTAGTGCTAAGGGATATGCTGCAAAGGAGGTCAGGGCAATCAATGGAACCGGCAAGGACTTTGCGGACGAAAACAATATCGGCGACATCTCAACGTAGGGCTAGAGACTGGAGGTGGATTAGTTTTAGGCAGTTTTTATAAGGGGGAAGATTAAGGTGGTTTGCCTAAGGGAGGTTGCGTAGGGCATAGCTGATGCATCTGCGATGGACAGATTCAATCCTGTTAATGAGTGTGGATTGCGAGGGTGACCAGACCTGACAAGCATACTCAAGAAGTGGTCTAACAAAGAAGATGAAGAGTTACTTGGTGTTAAAAAGGTTAGAGAATTTTTTAGACCAACGTTTAACGAACTCCAAAGCAGAATATGCCTTGCTAATTGATTGATCTATGTGGGAACGGAAATTGAGCTCACTATCGCATATGACACCGAGATTGCGAAGGCAAGAGACAGAAGGAATGGGTTCGCCAGAGAGGACATAAGATCTAGGAGAAGAGGAGGCATCATAACGATACTAAAACATAAAAATATTAATGTTCAAATGTTATCTTCATTAATTTTGATTTAATTAACTGTTTTCTGCAAAATAAATACCACCTAAACTTTGTTTCGTGTTAAAACAACATAAGTTAAAAACAGTTTTTCTGTTTATTTTTAAATTATTAACACTAAATTCAGTCAAGAAAAATCTTTGAAAATTCATTTATTTGTAATTAACACAGTTTTTATTAATTTATATGACTTATGTGGTTTTTGAGAATAACCGATTTAATTGTTTCTGCTTACAAAATATTTTTCATATCAAAGTTCCTGACTTATATCCGAACATAGTTTTTAAATTCATATTTCTTTTTGTCTTACTGGGTTTAAAAACGCAACTACTTTAAGCATGAATAAAGTTTGAAATTGAATACTTCTTCTAGAAAATTCACCACCGTTAAAGGAATATCAAAATTCAGTTTTCACAGACTTCATGCAAACAGAAAATAAATTCAGAGAATATCTGTTTTACAAAGAAAGTGTATTATTTTCAAGAAATACTCAAATATTGTAGTTATTTCTTTGATAATAAAATAGTAGAAAATAAATTTTCACTACTGTTGAAGCTTGTAGAAGTCATTAAAGAAATTTTCAAAGATTTTCGTATTTCCGGTAAGTAGAGGTAACCCCATTACCGATCTCATTTTAGAAAGATAGAAAAGCCCGGAAAATCTCTTGGCTGGTAAATTGTATGGAAATCCTGAGCGAATTGCAACAGCTCCTTCTGTGAGAAATTTTAAACTCGATTACAAGGACTAGTGTTTAATCTGCGAGTCACAGAGCAGCCCAGTTTGTGATGAGAGGGGCGGTAGGGCGTGGATAGCCTACAAAGCCAGATCTTTCCCTTTGTAAAATTTGCATTAAATTCAAGAGAAATTTGCATTGAGTGAGGTCAAGGGAGGGGGTACTTCTACAAACGCTATCTTTCCGCATTCTGTAGATATAGAGACAAATGGATTTCCTACAAGTTTTCACCTTTTCGAATGTTGGTTTAGTCTCAGGAGCCGATTTAACTTAAGCAGGGACCCCAAAATCGACCCCCTCAGAGTCCATCTTCTATCACATATATCGCCATATCGCTTTGCCATTATTTCTCGATTTTCGATAACTTTTCTAATTATCTACTCGAAGGACTTAAGGAAAAGTTAACACAAAACTCCTGGCTTTTGGGTAAAACTCTGGGACTATTGTGGAAGATAAGTCGTGAACGTTTTTGGAAATTCTTAATCCCAATACGACGGAGGAGTGGGTAGTAGTGGAAGAAGCGATGGCGACTCCTGCCGTAACACCGAAGTACAGAGGGGGTAGGGGGGTTGGAATGGTGGCAAGATGCGAGAATTATTGTAAGTTCCTGGCTCAGAGAGAAGCTGAGTGAAGTGAAATTTGATTAAATCCGAGAAAGCCAAGAACTTTTTCAATTAAAAGAAAAAATTAAAGGCACCCCCTGGACATTGTAGTTTTACACGTTCGTGGCATCAGCCATAGCACCCTCCTCCTCCTTCTTCTCCTCGTCATCCTTTATACTTTTATAGAACGGAAATGATCGCGTACGTGCGAAGACCCAGTGCCACGTTCTGCTTTATGTAAAGACTGGTAGTGGCTCATGGAGCACCCTGTGCCCGGTGTACAGGGTACTCGTCACCATGCGGTAACGAAATCTTGAAATTGTGGATGACCTGCGGTAATCGATACAATATATCGGGATTTATCCAGAGCTAGAGGAATGTTGACTACTTTTGAATGGGTTGAACTCGTTTCTGGGGAATGGGAAAGGGTACAATACGCGCGAAATCAATTTTACCACTTCGAAAATCGTGCACTAAAGAATTGGAGAGAATGAATGGAAAAAAAAAATAAATTATCGATTCTCTGTCAATGGCTGCTTCAGGAACTTCCAGGACTTAATTCTTGGCTGAATGCCCACCTGGCCAATGGGCACTAACAGGGAAAGTATGTAACTGCCGGATAATTCTTCTCGTCGATCGTGGGCCGGGCTATTTTTCAGGAAATGCCCAATTTTGTCTGGGTAATGGGCTGCTAGCCGGACAAGTGGTCGCTCCTGTTCGAGCTGATAGGAAAGTACTTAATTGATGTCTTCCAGCATTTCAGAGGATTCCCTTTTGCAAAGTTTACCTTTGAAGTCAGGTGAACTGAGAATAGGGGGAAACAAATTGGAAAATGTTCGGTATGCCTTCGAAAATTTTAAGTAATAATTTTAATTTTAAATTCCTTTGATACAAACAGTACTGTATCTTAAGATTTTTATATATTTAAACTTATATTAAATTAGATTTTTATATTAACTTATATTAAATTAGCACCAAAATCAAATTTGAACGCGCGAGTTATTTATTTTCGCTAATTTCGAATGATATATTTTTTTATGCTATGCTTAATAAAAGTATTTAAGAAATATTACAATAAATTAGAAATTTATAAGACTTCTTCAACAGGTTGTACTAGAAGATTATATGACAAAGGCGACTGAATGTTTTAAATCAAAAGAAAGGTATACCTGCTATTTATATATTGAGTTCTTCGGAAAGTAATTTCGTTTTTTGATGCAAATGAAAGACGATATTTTTATAGTGTGTAAAGATTTTATTGAGTATTAGTCCAATATCTTTTGCCCTTTTTCCGATCCAAGTAATCTTTGACGTTCTCATTTGAAGTAGAGATTTTGTCGAAAGATTGAAAGAAGGAATAATCCGAAGGTGCTAGATCTAGAGAATATGGAGGGTGTTGCAGTACATCCCATCCATGCTGTAAAAGTTTTTGGCGAGCCTACCAAACTTGTATGAGGTCTCGCATTATCTTGGTGGAACACTACACTTTTTCTGTTGATCAATTCTAGCCTTTTATGTTTGAGCGAATCATTCAATTTATCTAGTTGATGACAATACACTTCAGAATTGATCGTAGTATTGTCTGGTGAAAGCTAAAAAAACGATTTCTTTTAAAATCCCACTAAACACACGACATCACCTTTTTTTAATGAATATCGGGTTTTGAAGTGCTTAGAGCCGGTTCACCTCTTTTACTCCATGATCTCTTGCGTTTAACATTATTGTAGATAATCCATTTCTCGTCCTCAGTGATCATTCACTTTAAAATTGGATCATTTCATTGACGTTTGAGAAGCAAATCACAGACGTTAATTAGATGGATTAAATTTGTTTCATCATATGTCGAGTTTTGAAATTAAATCAAGGCGTTTCATATGATCATGAACTATCGAATTTGATAAATTTAATCTCTCAGCGGTCTCACAAGTTGTTATTCGGCGGTTTGCATTAATCAATGCTTTTATTGCATTTTAATATGGTGCATCTTTAACATTAAAATTGCTGAAATGAAATTTTATAAACCAATCGTTCTGCCAGTATATCTTCTCCATATACATCTAATAATTTTTTTTTGCTTCAACAGCATTTTTTACCTTTTCGATAGTAAAAAAGTAAAATATGCCGAAAATGCCGCTTTCGACTTTCCATATTTAGTAGGTCGCTAAGCAGAAATTATTGCGCAGAATTAAACAAACGTTTTCATAAACAAGCCTTGCTATTTCAGCTATCAAAATATATAGGGACTGCGGCGTAAGTATGAAATTGGCTGCGAAAGAATACAATTAAATTCTCTATTGGGGAAAAATGAAAATACTTTCCGAATAACCCAATATACTCGTACTAGGTGAAAAAAATATTTCTTTAAGGAGGCTACTCCTGCTGCAGAATAATTTGAGTAAAGTTTAATATGATTTTATTAACGCTATATTGATTTGTAGGGATTTCTCTTGAGAGGGAAGAATTATAGAAGCAAAATGTATTGTCGTCAAATTGAAGAGTTCCATAAATTTAGAGTTGAAATTCTTTCTAATCATTTCGAAATTCCATTGACAATCTGCTATACGTAATTTAGCTTTTTTAGCTAAATAATGCCCAAAGAACGCAATATTCGCGCAATCTGTACACAGACTTGTCGATTTGTGAGCCTCCAAAAGGCTCTAGGGATAAACGTGATTGTGTTTGCTGGTGATTTTGATGTGTCCACTGGTCCATTGGGCGGCAACTGCTTTGTTCCCTCCGGAAGTGAGTACAGGAATCTCCGGACCAGCATCCCTGATTCCCTGGATAAGTATTTCCCAAATACTACCGTATTGATGGGCCTTACCCGTAAACAATTAAGGTCCAAAATAGGACACAAAACGGACATGTTTCAGGTTTTTTGGGGGGGGGGGGGGAATGTAGGCGGGATGGAGGCAATTTTGTGTCCTACAATTTCGATTACTTTTATGCATGCCCAACAAGACTTGTGGATTATTTGGAACCTTTTCGTTTTTTTTTCGTAAATGGCTTTTATTTTCGGTTATATTGATTCCAAGTAATTTTAGATTAGGATTTAAGAAGTGGAAATGGCTATTAATTGAAGGTAAAGACTATCAATTAAAGGATAAATCAACTATTGGGCTCAAGTCAAAGTTGAGGCTGGCTTAGTTTGTTTTGAACTAAGCTTAGTGCGTAAAATTGTATATCTGAATAAATAAATAAATAAATTTACAAGCACTAATTACTAAAGTATTTGGGCATTTGTCTTTGATATTTGAATTCTAAAAATAATTCTTTTTAAGCAAAGATGAAGTCGAATTCAAAAAGGTTGGATAATTTCAAAATTATAAAATTGTATTTGTTTTCATATATTTTTAAGACAACAATATTTCCATGAAGTTCTGTATCACCATTTTAGGTATCTAATTTGAAAATTCCCTCAGGAAACTTTTAAGAATTCTCGTAATAAGTTTGAATTATTTTCAAGAAATTGAAATTATTACAGCTACAGATCCTAAGATCAAAATTCTATCCATCTTAAGAATCTGCCAGATAATAGTGAAATGATCATACTTTTCCAGAGAGTACTTCACTTCTGAATTTTTCTTCGAGCGATTTCCCTTTTAAGAAGTAATAAAATCCATTTTATCTGCATTATGTCTTAGCAATATTTCATAAATTGCAATCCCATCTTACATTTCATTCCTTCGGGAGAAATTCTTGTCGAGCCACCTTTCCGGGTGATTCTTAAGACGGTTGTAAAGGTTCCCCTCTAGGAAAAATATGTTTGACTTGTCCGCAGAGGCACTTGTTATGAAATTTTTTTTTTTTAATAAAAGGCCCATGACCCCTTTCAGGAAAATGGAACCAGATGTGGAGTAGCTAGATAGTGGGATAGGAATTTTGCAGAGACCTGAATCGGGACGGTCAAAGGGTGCGTTTAGCTCATTTAATTTTGCTGGAATAATGTTTAATTAAGGCATAAATCATATTACAATGGTTAGGGGCTAGGATCCCTGTTAGAATAGGGAGGAGCTACCGGGGAAATGTAGTGCCAACCACCAGAGATGAGCCGGCGGGTTGCACCCTTCCTCAATCCGGCGCAATTGTCTGGTGGAACTATAAATTTTAATATTTTTCCTGGGAAGAAGAAGTAAAATAATAAAACGGGGAACTGCATCTGAATGCAGCGGATATCCTCCTTTCCAGCAAGACATCAGGAAAACTCATTTCCAACAATGGTTCCTGCACCGTGCGCATATTCTGGGGAGGGAAGGAAGGGTTGATGCTATATGGTGGCGTTGGGAGTTTTTGGGGTATGGGTTCAGAGTTTTGGGTTGGGGATAGTAGTAGATAGGGTATATTTTGTTACTGGATCTCTGCTGCTTGAAATTAGGACTTGTATTGTACTATATTTTGTAGCAGAATTGTACGGAATATCCCGGCCTTCCAAACCGCACCCGGCGGAATACAGGGACTAGTGAGAGAACAGGAGCTTTCGCAAAAGATAAAAGCTTTTTAAGAAATTCCTTTTAATATTGTACGATTCTTAAGTTTTCAGAGCTCTTACGCAATCCATTTTTTTTTTGTTTATGTCCTGACAAGCACCCTCGCATCTCAGGAGCTTAACAGGCACAGGGTGTCCTCCCCAGGAGCTGTTCTGCTGCTACTGTCGTCGGTATAGGTGTCGCTTGCCAGGCTCGTTTCCGACTGTGGAGGATTTTCTTTTTTCGCCCGTTTGTCTGTGCGAGGTAGAGGGCCATAAATGCTTTTCAGCTCTAAAATATAAAACAATATTATAAAAGAAGTGGTGCTCGAGTTATTCATAAACAAGTGGAACTGCTCGCAATTATGTCGGACGTCAATGGCCATTCGAGTATTTCGTAATCTATTTTATAGAGGGAAGGTTGAAACGAGGGGGAAAACAGTCCCACTACACTTCCGCTTAGTATCCAAGTAATTGGCGCAGTCGACAGTGTGCATAGTGCTTAATAACTTGACTAACAAACAGACGGTTCACTTCACACTGACGATGACGACTATGACGACTACGACAACATCAACGTTGAAAACGACGTTCACTTTTATCCCCAATTCGTTAGCGAAAAGATCTGGGATACCTCTGGAGAGTGGCTCACTTCTGATTTTTATTTCCGGTGAAAATATTTGAGGGTACCCAAAAAGAATGGACGTGGATTTTTTCTCCTTTTTAATTATTTCAATTTAACCTCTGAAGTTTTTATTTCTTTTTCTTGTCCCGAAGTTGGGACTGATTTTGCTGTTGAAGACGTGTTGCGGGGTTTGTTTTAATTTCATTTTTTTCTTTTTTTTCTTTGTATATATAAATTATTTTTTCGTTGGGGGGCGCGCGCCCCAAATGGTCTGTCTTAATCACACTCCCCGGGGAATCTTTTGTATTTCAATTTCTAAAGAGCTGGGGGATTTTCGGATTTGTTGGACACGATTAGGTAGGTGCCCGTTCGCCTGGTTTTGTATCTTAAAAAAAAAAGAGAAAATATTCTTTTCCCTCAGGTTTGTCTTCTTTGCAATTCTTCTTTTATCTTTAAAGACCGATATCTCATCTTTTGAAAATGAAATTAAGTTTTAATCAAACATTAATGAATAGGGGCATTTTAGGGCTATTGTTCCAGGTTTATAGAAGGTTCATCAAAATTTAGGGGATTACTAATTTTATTTACTTTATTTTTTTTTTAACTTTCTTAATAAATACAGTGAAGAGAAAAATAGATATAATGATAAAATTCTGCTTTACATTTCATAAATTCAAGGGTTTATTAAAATGCTTTCGGTGGAGCAAATTTAAAAAATAATACTTAATTTTATAACAGATTTCATATTTTATGAAAAATGGAATATTATACTTAGGATATAATGTGATAAATAAGTTCTTATTTAGTAAATTTATATATTTTTCAAAACGTTTACGCATTTACCCTTATCTCTTTTGAGTGCATACTCATTGTCCTCCTTGAAGAGGAGTTCATTCCTCCGGTAATTGATGTAGTAGAGTCTTAGGACTACATCAGTCCCTTCTCTCGGGTCCCTAAGGACTTTATGCTTCCTTAATGAAGACATTATCATTTTCTCATTGCTAAGGAAACCTTCTGTTGCGGTTCTCCCTGAAAATTAGTGCTTCCATGGCACTGTTTCATCTACTCGAGTTCAGCTTGCAGGATGCAATCGTTCATTGTTAAGATTTGTGATTCTCCCTGACCTGAAACACCTCAATCAGGTAAGAATCAAGTTAACCTGGAGCAAAAGCAATCTTTGGATCAATTCACATTTTGGCATTGTAGGATTGCTTTATGGTAAGAAGATTAAGTGGAGTACACAAGGTAGTTACATTCAGCCGCATTCGTATCCCCCCGCCTCCCCCCTTCGGGAGCAGGGTATCTAAGTAAAACTACTTTACATTATTTCCTTGCAGGGGAGATAAGAAATACTTAGAATTGAGCAGTAATTGCTTGGTTAGGTAACTTGCATACTGCAAGATAAGAGGGTTAAGTCCTGAGCCTGATTGCGAACCTCGCATATGCGATAAGTTGAATATCACTCGGATGGGAAATGCTTGAGAATTAGAAATTCACTTGTCACTGGAGGGGAGTAGGGTGGTGGCACATTTCAGTTTATCATCATTGAATTAAGGCAAGTGTTTGGGGCTATCTGTTCCGCTCGAAATTTGTACCCATAAACAGTGTTCAGTATGTTTGCACACTGCCTCTAAATTCTGTTGCCAACCTCTTCCCATAGTCCTATATACCATAAAGGTGTGGTGAGAATGGCCGGAGCACAGGTGGGCAATTTCATCGTTCATCTCTAAGATTTACATTATTCTTAAGTGTTTGGCCACTTGATTTATCATTTAATTGCAAATAAGACACGTGTTCGTGGCAACTCAGTAAATAAAGTGTAGAACTGCCGACAGTCTTCAGTCTGGGAAATTGTTTTAGGGAGGGGAAAGTAATTAATAGTAATGTGCTGTGGCACCAAGTTCCTAATTACCTGTCAACAGTCAGTATGTGACCGTCCCGAACACGAACCCAGGATACTGATTTATTTCCCAGCTGCTTTACCTGCAAAGAGATATTACAAATATTATTTTAATTAAATGTTTAATAGCACTTACCACACTTTTGTGGATTATTCAAATTAGAAATTCTAATGCTAATTCCTAATGAAAACGATGGGTGCCACGTATATCTCACGTATACCTTACTCGTAATCTTTAGTTATATTTCTCAGAAATAACTCAATTTCAGATAATTATACAAGAGAAAATTGTGGTCACCGCAAATCATCTTTTTCGAGGACCTGCGGTTTTAAAAATAAACATTTGATGGCTTAGAAAAAAAATTCCTGGAAAAACCTCATTTTCTCATTTCGAATATACATGACCCCTTAAGGGGGGACTTACTTTATTTGGTCAACAATTTTGAGTTTTTGTTTAAATCGAAAGTATTTAATTAACAGTTTAGAACAAACATTTTTTGGTGAAACCTTTTGTTTTCCGAATTTGTGTAAATAAATGAATCGCATAAATCGATCGATTGAATACAAACTCAACTTCTACATATGTTTGGGCAGATTGTTTTATGTATATGAAAAGTTGCATTAGACAAACGAACTTTTTGGTTGGGTTTTGGTAACTAAAAAACCTTTTAACTTGGTAGATGTTAAAAGAACAAATAATTTTAATATCGGACAACCTTTTACAGAGCTTATTATTTAAATTTATATTTATTTTAATAGAGGAATAATCTTTTTCTGGTATTCTTAATTGTTCCGAATCATGGGAAATATGAACTAGCTGTTAGAATAATGGATGGATCCATTACCGTTTCTGGTTCCGCTCATATTCTATTAGGGATTAGGGCCTGGAGTGTTCTACCCAACCACATTAATTACACGGATCCAACAGTGGCCCCATCAAAGTAAAATTAAATTTTCAAAGCGAGAAACTTTTGGCCACTTTGGAATGGGCGCGATATCGCCGGAAATGGCCGTTTCAGCAATTAGTTGCGTAATACTAACCTACTCGTCGCGGAAAACCTCGCGGCCCTTCGCGCTTGGGTAAGGGACTAGCCTGTGTCGTCCTAAGCTGCTGCCATCGTCTTTCTTTATCCTGGGGCCTGACTTCGGACATTATTCAAAATTTTATTCATCCGACAAATTCGATGTGACTGGGCCTGGTGTAATATTACACGACCATCAAAAGAAAATGAACTAATTTGGTAACCAAAATAATTTTATGACGGGGCCGCGAGGGGCCGTCCGTACAGAGGAAGTAAGCTACATAGCTATTGGTGGGGAGGGGGGGGGGGGGGTGGGGAGTGGTCCCCGAGACACCACAGTTTCGAACGAAAACGGAGCCCCCGGAGTTGGCAACGTAAAAGCTTCTCCAATTTACAGTAAAACAATTTCTGGCCTTTTTCAATTAAGCCCTTGTGACCAAGTTAATGAATATTTAACGCGACGATGACTGGGGCGAAGGTATGAAAATCTCGCGATTCGGCGAAAGAGTCTACCATCCCCGTACTCCTCCGAGAAGGAAGGGGAGGTAAAGACAACGGCGGCTGTGGTGGCTGCAAAAAAAAATCTTCAGCGCGAATTTCGTTTTATTTTATTTTATATATTTTTTTTTATGAAAAGGGGAGAGCCGCATTTCCATCTTAAATTATAGAGAACAACCGAGGCAAAATTTCCATTTTAATTTTGAGCCTGGTCCCCCTGTTCCCGGAGCTAATCGGGCGTTCAGCCCGGTATTCTGTATGGCTCTGCTCTGATCCGGGAATCTCACCGGCTCGCCACTTGGCGCCGAAAGGTTTGCTATTTGCGAGCCTTCATTTACACCAAAAACCCTCCCAATCCCCGAAAGAAAAACTTCCCTTGGGCGCACCAATAAAAAGTTTTTCGAATTGAAATTAAGTCCGAGGTCGTGCTGACTGGAGCCGGGCTGGTGAAGGCGGACAGAATTTGTAACGAGAAGTGAATGGGGGTGGCTGGGTAGATATCTTAAGGATCCCATTCCCATAACCGAAGGGCTCTACCGTACTCCGATCCCCGGGCCACTTACCTTGCAGGGCAGATAGGCGTGTGTCCCAATTTGTGTTGTAACATTTGTCGTCCCTTGTCCTTCTAAGTACGGTTCTGTGTAATACGATGATCCTGTATGCTGCTTGGCTACATCCAGCGTCGAGAGGATGTCGGCACCTGCAGTGTCTGAAATTTCAAAGGACATCAAATAGTATTGAGCGAGCTATTAAATGGGACCAGATTGTTCTTGGGACAGGTGTAGTTCATATACGGAAAAGAGATGCTTATCGGTCCAGCTAGGCCAGTTATTTTGGGATCTAATTAAGTTGAGGGTGAGATATTGGGGTGGTGGCAGCATTCGGGTGCCTTTGATTAAATCATTCTCAGGGAATGGGTATGAAACGCCTTCCGGAGAATAATTTAATGTCAACACAATATCCCTCGTTACACTTTGTATTATGTAAGGCCATATTTTGCTTCGTGTTCAAAGATATACGCATATTTTTGTATATGGTGTATACGTAAGTAAGCCCGACTAAAGTTGAAACCCTTTTTGAAGTGAGGTACTTAGGTCGTGTTATATGTTTCTAGAAATGCGTGTAACTCAACGTGAGTATTTTTCGAAGTATCAAGGTTAAAACACAAATATCTGTAAAAAGATGGGATCCGATATGGAAATGAACGATTACTACAAAGTACTCTAGTCGTATCTACGATTAATTTGTATTTTTTCATAAAAATAATACTGATAATAAAAATGGGGATATTTTAGGAGTAATGACTCGTTAAATTGCATATTGTTTACGTCTATGTAAATGCATATTGAATTTCTATGAAAAGACGACAATTGTCGATTGTAATAAGAGTACCTACTGGCTCCAAAACAGGTAAAGGTTGTTTTTTTCTGCTGGAAAAGTGATAGTGAGTGTTTTCTGGGATAGTCATGTAGTTATCTAAATTAATTATCTTCAAAAATGAAAAATTATTATTATAGGAGCATACTACGCATCATTACTTGAGAAGGTGAAGACAGAAATTGCAGAAAAAACGGCCACATTAGCAGAAAAAAATGTTTTGTTTTACCAAGACAATGCGTAGTCTCACACCTCAGCGATTTCAATGGCGAAAATCTACGAATTACAGTTTGAATTGCTTGATTACCCTCCTTATACAGCAGATCTAGGGTGAAGAGACCCTTTTCTGTTCCCTAAGCTAAAAGCTGCGCTCAGAGGACAGAGATTTGTGTCGAATGATGAGGCTATCACCTTCGTAAACAACTATTTTGAGGAGACAGACCCCGAGTACTTATTTGGACGGGTGGAAGAAATGGGAGAATCGCTGGGTGAAGTGATATAGACTTACAAGGAGACTATTTAGAAAAAATACAAATAAATTTCAAGAAAAAACGTCCTGTATCTTTGTTAGGTCGAAAATTTTTCAGACAATCCTCGTAGTACAGTGATAAAGTATTGGTAAGATATAAAGAGATAAATATAAAATAAATTTAATGATAGAACACCTTGAACATATTTACGAGTAATTAGTTACATATGCGAATAAATTTATTGAATAGCCTTCGGGAAAATTAAAGTGTTCCTTAAGTTGTCGTAAAATACGAACATAAGCAAAAATAGCACCACCTACGATTTTTTCATTGTCAAAAAATAAAATTCTCGGATCACTTCCATCACAATTCGAATTGGCAGGTGTTGTCCTTCCCAAAATGTGAATTGCCCCTGTAATGCCAGTCAATAAGAATTAAATCGACAGCCGTGAAGAAAATCGACAGACCGTTTATAAAATTTCTCCATTAACCGGACGGGGCAGCTGGCAACAATTTTTTACCTATTCAACAGCAGTAGGGCACATTTAATTCAAATTGCGTCCTAACCATAGCGTAAAATTTCCAGAAAAGCGTTTGTAACGCGTGCTAAAAATTTAGCAATTTTATAAAATCTAAACGCGTTCTATTCGGAGTTTAGAGAGCGGTTATAAAACACTGGGAAAATGGGATAGGGGGCTCTTGGAGGACTGACTGTGTTCTGGTTATTAAAATGGGCACGGTGCCGCAATGGGACTCCCTCGGTAGGTTTATCTCGGTCGTAATTTCAGTAGGCGATAACGCATCAACCGAGTCCTCATCTCCTAACAAATGCTCCCTGCTGGACAGAGTTGGTCCAGAGGCGGTTTAGAATTTTATTTTCATTAGAAATGATTTTGTCTCTCGTGGACAATTTAAATCTCTTCCGGGCATTTAAAATATAAAAAAAAGAGGCGATAAAAGGATTTACTCGGCAAATTGCCGTTCTGCAGGTGGAAATTAATTCGCTGATTTAACCGCTTGCTCGGGGGCACCTAAATTAATTCCCATTTTTACGTCACACAACCTTGATTTGAATGTTAATTAAAATTGCCCTCATTCGCATTTGTGTGCGCCAATTTAATTGCAAGCTAATCGAATTTCCCGGTCCTCTACCATGCAAGAGGTCACCTACATATCGAGGTAAATGTTTCCTCCTGTACCCCTGCTGATTGAAGGGCATTTAAAGTTTCCTCCCTTTCCTTGAAGTCCTTCAGGATCCCTTCTCAGCATGATTGGCAAAGTGATACTGACGAAGTAATTATGCAGCACACTCCTTTTGACACCTCATCTCGAGGTGATTTTTTTTTTCTTCTACATAGCCACGTTATGGAAGTCTTGAAAGGACTTTGAAAATATGAGCTAACCTTCCTCTCGGACCCCTTTCTACCCTCCTGGGGAGCTCTATTCCCCCCGACATCGAAGATGGAATGTTGAGCCGGATATTAAATTTCTGGAGAGTCCTTTCAGCAGATTGCGTGCAGCATTTAAAACAAACTAGAGGACGCCAGAGGTAGGATAAAAAGGGTAATCCCCAGTTAAAAACTGCCTTCCTCCATCCTCCATCCTCGAAAGTGCTGAGCCAGTTGGACGGATGCTGGGAAACGAATTTTCTTGTTCTTTTTTTTTCCAGGACGCAAGCACACTTAATCCTGTCCACTTGCAATGCGAAAAATCAGGACAACCGGAGAAGAGTTCTAACCTGATGAAGGGACTTTTCTATCAACCCTCGATTAATCTCCTACCCTTGTTGCATGTGGAGTGGCACTCTATTGAATTGCTCCCGATAAGAAATTTACTAACTATCCCTGCACATGTCAGGCACTTTTGGGGGAGTAAAAACGTGGAAAGTGGATCCTGTTTGGGCGTTTTTTGGGACGCCTTTCGATTATATGAAATTTTCATGTTCGTGCTAAGTTTCAATCTTCATATTTTAACAGTTTTTTAACAGGCACTTTATGCCTCCCGTGTAGAGGAACTTACTTTCGTGCGCTTTTTGAGTTATGAACCCCTGACGGTTGAGAGAATGGGGTTTTTTACCCTCTAGCAATTTCAATGGATATAATCTGAAATTTCTTTATCACCCTATTTTTTTTGTCGTTCTGCTGAAAGGGCGTTCTTTGTAATAATTCCTTAACCCGAAAGGAAATTTCTTTTTATTGATGTGTGACAATATGTTTCCCTTTTTTAAATGAATTTCTTTAAGTAAAGCTGCCTGATCATATCCCATTTTTGACCCTAAATTCCTGTTTTTGTTTTTTAAAGAATTCTTAAATTTAGACACTTTAAAACATGCCTATCGGCTCAATGTTTAAATCTTTAAAATGTTAAAACCAAAAAAAAATGACTTTTCAAATTCATACTTTCATTATTTTAGAGAAAGAATTTTAAAAGTTATTCTTTATGCATTTTATTCACTGAGAGAAATGTCATTGTAAATTTTATATTAAATATAATAGAGTCATAGAGAATTTTCGTATAGCAGCATTTTATAAGCTGTAGTTTTAAATAGAAATCTATATAAAAATAAAAAGAAATAATGTTAATTTATATAAAGACCTCTTTACAAATCCAATACCAAAAAATTATGAAACAATAAAAGGAAATGTTGAAACAAAGGCATGTCTAAATGATTTTATTATCAAAGCTGGATGGATTTTATATGGCGAAAAAAATAAAATTATATAGAGCCATGTACTTTTAAACATTTTTAATAATAAATTCTAGCAGATATCAGAAACCTAGACCTAGACGAACTCAGACCTACATATATACAAAGACTAATAAGTATTACAGTTTTGTGATGTATGTACAGAATATCTCCGAATAAATAGCCTATAGTGTATGATTTTATATCACACAAAGTACCACAAACCATTTGTTCAGTTGAGACCCTCCAATCGATAGTATGGATCACAAAATTGTAGTATTAATCTATGTTGCATCATAATGTTAATTTTCACGTAAAACTTTATATTTGTGGTAATTAGAATTAAATATTAAAAGACTAATGTTTAAATTTAAGTTACTGAATATCATAAATTGTTAATTGATATCAGTCGTATTCAATGTCCCTGCTAGAGATCTTTTTGCTGCTGGTAGCCCACAACTAATTTTCTCTGTTTGGCGGCGTGGACCACTGGTGGTTCACATATGACAATGTAAACTAGTACTACTAGAAGAATAAAACAACTTACCATTTCGTTCTTGCCCATCATATAGACGTTGATAAAGTGCGCCGGGTTGAATGTGTTAAAGTGTAAATCTTATAAATAAACATTTCGCACTGTAAGAAATCGAATGTTTTAATTTATATTGATTTCATCATATCAATATATTATCATATATTACAATTGCCATTTTTCTCAGAGTGTACAACAAACAAATTTTTATTTATATACCTCTTTAAATACAAGATAGACATTCGTGATAGTACAACTTGTGTAAAATGTTAGGTAATTATTTTTGTAATGTCTTTTTTTTTAATAACCTTTAAATATTAATAAAATATTTTTCAAAAATTGCTAAATTAAATTGCATTGAAAAAATCAATATTGTAGTGAAAATAATTATAAAATGGGGTACAATTTAATAAAGCGGTTAGTGGTATAGCAATAATTGGATTTTATACATTGCTATATCATATTTGGGCTATATTTGATAACATTTTAAATTATCTACAGTATCCGATTTAAAAACCAAATGAAATTATTTAATAAAGAAGAAAATCAATTATTATATGAAACTGAACATACATACGGAACATACAACCAAAAACTTTTGCCACCACTTTGTTAGTAAATATTACAAAATTATAAAAATTGTCTAAAGTTCTTTACGTTATATGTTTGCTTCTGCTAAATGTATAATATTAGTAAATTTCATAAATTGTTGTTTTGATAAACTTTTATCGAACATAAACTTTAAACATTTTCCTTTTGCCAGCAACTTTATACCGGAAAAAGTTATTTAATTTTCAATATAAAATATAAATTGTGGCGATAAACCACCACAGCGATAAACTTCTGAAATTGCCTTTGAATGCACTTTATCAGGAATCTCGTTTAGTGTGCATCCAACGATAATGTTTAAAAACAGGTAACTAAATATTTTTTTTGTGTTTTCAACAAAAAAAATTTCCATTGACACTGTGACACGTTTGCAAGCGTTTCAGAAATTTTTCTATCATTAATTTTAATCAAAACTTTTGGCGAGACTTTTAGTTGACTTGAGCGATAAACCTCTCGGTCAATCGACAGAAGTTCGAAAAGCTCATCAATCTTTTTTCATTTATGGGGATAGTCGTTAATTTTACCTATCCCCTCTTAATTCTCATTTTTTTTGTTAATATTCGATTCATGGAATTTTATTAACAATTTATTGTTTTTAAATCAATAAATTGTTAATAACGTTTCATGAATTCGATTTTTTATTTGAGATCTACGTGATGGAATGAAAGAGTTTAATTTAACCCACTAGTGATGCAGATTTATTGTTTTTGTGTGCACTATCTGGATTCGGAAAATGACATACCCTCTGGATGGCATAATGGAAGCGAATAATTCTTTATTAGTTCCCGGAAGTTTCAATTAATTTTTCAGTCTCCCGGTCTCTGGTGGGAAAGGATAGAAATATGAATGCACCTTCTGGCATTTGCCTATTCCACCGAATGAATTTGATTGCAATTATTCCAGTCTTCCTGAGGCTATTTGTTTCGACAAATCAAAAGCCCACTAACAAACTCAGCAAATCTGAGTATTTCTGCTCAGCGGAGTTGCAATAAAAAAAAAATGTTTCAGAACCCCCATCTCTGGGCACCCCTTCTGCCGGTTCAGAGCTGGGGAGCATCTTCATAAAAGGCCTCATAATAGTCAATCTAAAAAAAAAAAAAAGAAATATACTTGAATGGGAAAGTTCGTTTTCAGTTTGTTTTGAGTTCTGCCCCGAGTTCAAGACCTTCCCCAAGCATTCGTTTTATGTAAGCAGACCCGTGTAAGCACGGCTTTGGCAATTCGCCTGCGCTTTCAAGTTAACTGGAGTGTGAGCAATTGATATTCTTTGGAACTTTAAACACAATGGGCCCTAGATGGTTGCCCGGTGGTTTTCCGATCAGAGGTGTGGTTTTAATGCTTCTGTAATAACGAGAGAGGGATTAATAAGGTAAGCAAATGTTTGGAAAGTTTTCTTCCGGGATTTGGGCAAACAGAAATTTACGAAGGAAGCAGAGTAATGCGGTAGTTTGGTAAAATATTGATTTAAATTTACTTAAGTATTACTTAAATTGCAGAGGAAGTGCATTTTGGAGTAATTTATGGGTATGCACATAGTGTGATGTATTGAAAGTTCTAATTGTTTAAGTTTAGAACTTGTTGTTTGAAGTACTTGTTGTTTTCTAATTCTTTTATATTTATTTTTTGTATATCAAACAAAGGATGTGTGTCTAATAAGATTTTAATTGTGAACAAATATTGTGGGTATTTCTATAACATTACACCAGTTCTACAAATCAATGATTCAGGCGTACATAAAATTTGTATGGTTCCTTCTATTTCCTAACATTGAAAGGCGTAATTTAGTATTGAGGGTTTTTTGAGTTACTGCTTTCAATTCAGTGTTGGAATATTAAAATTTGGATTAACTAATTCCCTGAAAAATAAGCATCATTTACAAAGAAATAAAATTTATTAAATTGTTTTGGATTATTGAAAAACTGCTTCCAGTTTTATTGTAAAAATGCGGATTATTAATTTTTAAAACCAACATATATCTAGAAATCAGAGGAAAAACAACAAATAATGCTTATACCTGAAAAATTGATCTATTTTCAGCTTTAATTATCAAATGACAGTGAATGAGTAATTAGATGTAGTAGATTAATTATCTTTTAATATAAATTTTATGATTCTTTCCATCTTATTACATCCCCTGATTATGGGGAAACATACTTAAGAAATGGGTATCTCTGACGGATTCAAGAGAATAATTTATGGTTTGTACATCAATCAAGAGTAGTCAGTTCCAGCTTTAATAAATAGGAAAGAGTGCGGGCCCGTTATCTTGTGGAAAAATCGAATATGTTGGACCCAAAGTGGGTGCTCCAAAAGATAGGTGAAAGCAATTTTTCCCCCGTAAGGCACCGAATTCTTCTCCTAGACAATTTCCCACTGTTCCCTATCACAAAGGAATCTGATACCCAAGAAGAAAAAAAAAATTTATTGTATAAAGGACAATTGCCTTGGCCTCTGTTGCTTGGTCCATTTGGGAAGTAGTTCGTTTATCGGTCATATCTCGAATGGAAGACATAGAAGAAATCTTCAGAAGCCTGCTTCCGGTAAGGAGCTTCGTTGGACAGAGCTTCTTTTCTGGGCGCTTCATAAATAATTTTATCTTTATTTTCGCAATTTATAATGAAAAGTAGGGAATTCTAGGGTGTTGGTGTGAGATGTTGACAGCCTTAAAAAAAAAAAAAAGAAAAAATTGGGCGACACATATTTGATAGGAGGGATCTAGAGACAAGATGAGGTGGAGGCGTTTTCATCGTCTTCGTCTTTGTCACAGTCACATAGCGTGGCGGTGTATTGTTTCATCCCCCCCAGAACTTTATTACAGAAATTGCCTTCTTTTAGCTGAACAACTTCTTTATATTCGTACCCATCCTTCGGTCGGTGATAACGCCAGCCGAGGTGGCATTAATCTTTGTGATTGATTGTTGAGTCAATAATGCCGAAATAAATCACTTTTCCTGGGTACCGGCATACAAGGACAATTTGAGATCGACACAAAGAGGCGCAAATAAAAAATTACCAAGGAAACGACATTAACGAAAGGCGAAAGTGGATGGGCGGGGGCTAAAAAAAAAATGGGATGAAAGCGTCTCACATCAAAGCGAAGAATCGCTAATATTTGATGAGTTTTTTTTTTTGTCCTTTTATTTTATTTTGATGGTACGCAGGATGTAGGATGGGGTGGTACTGCACCCCAGTTGAGCATATTCGGAGTATAAAGCACTTCAAGTAACATAAATACCCCCCGAGATGCTTTCTACTGACGACGATGTCTTAAGGTACCCATTATTTTTCGAACTTACAGCAGCTGCTGGCAATTCGGGGAATCCCCGTGCGATGTACATCTCCTCATTTAAATGGTCCTACGAGGACAGTGGAATTGCATGTGCAGCATAAGCATAGTGTTCCTAGTACAATTTGTTGAGACGTTTCAAGTGGTTGTCACTTTTGCAAGTAAGGAAGTTATTATAATCTGAATGGGCCCCTTAATAGATCGCTATGTTCCCTGAGACACCAGGCGGTATGGTACCGCTGCCACTGATGCACGGCCATTTAGAGGCGGGAGTGTGTACATAATGCCAGCGCATATATTCTGAGCAAACAGACTATCCTTACTGCAGCCGGAGGAATGGAGCAAAGGATCCGGGAGGTATAGTGGAGCTCCTTTCACCAGACAAGCTCCATATTCCTCAATTTGCTTGCATCTTTCCCCGGCATGAATGAAAAGAGTAAAATTATTATTATTTTCCTGATTTCGGGAATATTTTCCATATCTCTGGAAGAAATGTGAACTGTTCCTGGGCTCTTATTCACGAAAAAAAAAATAATAATAATTCAAGTCAAGTGATTTCCCAAGAGTTTTCTGATGCCTGTTAGAAGCTCAAACGAAATAAATGAATTTTTTTCTGTGAAAAGAAAAGCGTAAAAAGTGGTTCGTGGATGTTGTAAAGGTAAAAAACGTAAGAGTTGGAAGGCAGGAAAAATCACCTCTTTCAAACGATGGCACTATGAATGGGTTTCATTCCCAATATTTTTTTGAAGGTAACCATATGTGGGTTTTTATCAAACAGAAAAATGAAAACGAAATCTAGCACAGATAGAGATAGTGCACAGAGTAAATACTTTAGTTTTATTACTTCGCTTTAAATGAAGAAATCAGATAAAATTTTAAAGCGAATAAATGAAACTGTTTCTGAAAATGTAGATATCTACTTTACAATTTTGATAAAAATTATATTTTTTTCAAATATACCTCTGGTAGTTCAGTTGTTAAAGTACTGGACTACCGTCCGAGAGGCTGTGGCTTCAAATCCTACGCGTAACCATGGTCATCTGGGCTACGTGGTAACACAATGGGCAAAAATTGGCTTAAGTGTGCCTTTCTAGACAGCCACACCAACCTAACCTAACCTATAACTGGAATACCTTCCTCCCAGAAAACGACTGAAACAATGTCGGTATAATTGAAACGTTTTGGTTGTATTTTTTAAGATAAAGTTTAAATCTTAAATATGTGTTTAATACACCCGATACATTACTAAAATTTAGATTAACGATTAGATAGTAGATAAAGTACATATCCCGAAATACCAATTATATTCGAGTATTTGAGTAGAAGTACAAAAGTATTTTGGAGTTTACCACGAGTAATTTTACTTATACCCTAACGGAAGTCTATTCTAGTAAGCTCTTTGGAGCTGAGCACTACTAAACAAGTTTGTACAACTTACTCTCTCTACGTATAGTCCTTTTTTCCTAAAGTGGACCTATGTATTTAGTTTTTATCGTATATCGTATATCCTTTTTATCGTGTATCCTCTCCTGTAGTCTATCACAACTCAATAGGTATGCATGTGCTGCTTCGTCCCAAAGAAATTATGGATCTGGTGGTATTACTTGATAGTAAAGTGGGTATCATTTTTTATGTAAGGAACCTGTGAGTAATAAGGCCTATCGGCTTAATAAGGCTTAAGTAATGAAAATCATATTTAAAATGAGCACTTTTGCTCAAGGCTACATTCATAAATTTCTAACCCATGAACATATCACTGCCAGTCGAATGAATCGTAAGTATTTTTTTGTAATTTTACATTTATCTAGTGAAATTTGCTACTAGTTTTCGCTTGTATTATATTTCATATTTGAATAACGTATTCTCGTATAATTTTTAATTAATTAGGATTTTAGGTTATTAAGGCCTATATAATTTTACTATAGGCCTTCTATATCTTGGATCAAAGTGTAGTTGTTTTATAATAAATTCTGAAATAAATTAAATAATTTAACAAACTATCCTAAATGTTACGAATATAAATAAATATGTATGATATACACTAATTTACTATAGTGCCTATGGTCACGATACCTACCAAACGAGTATTGTGGTCAGAAGATGACCTGGTCTTAGCTGTTCGAACAGTACAAAGAGGAATGTTAAGCACAAATTATAAGGCTACAGAGAGATATAAGGTTCTATTAGAACTATTAGAAATCTTCTCTAGTGTGGAAGTTAAAATGAAAAAAACTCTGGGTCGAAAATCCTTGTTGTGGGGTGACAAAGAAATAGGATTAGAATAGATAGGTAGGACTACCTGTAACACTATGAATACTTCGTTGGTTGGTCTACAAAATTTTGCGAGTTTAATAACATCAAGCACAATTTTAATGAAAACACCAAAATCGCTGGTAAAGACTGGTTCAAGGCTTTCGTGAAAAGGCATCTTGAAATTAATTAATTCATAAACTTGGCTAGAGCCCAAAAACTAAAAAAAAATTTATTGTTGATGATCACTTTGTAAGATTAAATGAAGTCTATGAGAAACTAGGTCTAAAGTGTTACACTGAAAGTAAGTGGAAGATACTGATGACTTAGAGTGTCCAGATGGATTTTAGGTGAGACAATTTATTATTTATGTATGCTAAAGCCTTTTTATCCTACCATAGTAAAATAAGGCCTACTGAGGTTTTTAAAAAAGTTAAATTTTTCTTTTGTTTATGGCAGAAGTCGCAATTTTTCATAATTGAACGTTACGACTTACGTTACTAATAAAATTTGTTGGTTCGCCTGCATTTCTTTCATTTTATTTCAAGTCACCCTTAGGTAGACTTTATTACCCGCAGGTAATTTAGTTAATATTTTGATAGTGTTCATGCTGTAAAATTTGTTAGGTATATTAAAAATGCTCGTTACATGAAATTGTATTTAACGTAAAACATAGGCTATATATATAGAAAATCCTGTTTTGAAAACCCGTAGTTGTAAGATATCTTAAAATGTTTTTTAAAGTAACCTTTTTAGCCTTTTTAAGAATTATGTTAAGGAAAAATGATGTTGTTGTATGTAAAAAGTCCTTAAAAGATTTGCCTCATAATAGGGCGCCAGCGTATTCAGTCCTTATTAAAGCTCAGGGACTGACTACAGTTGATGGATGTGCATATCATAAATTATCTTCACGAATCCCTGGCACATATTTCGCTCCAATCGGGCAAAGTAATAGGGTGGAAGAAAGTTCGTTAGCTCGCACTTGTGCAGAAAGCGTATCTTTTGGCGATGTCCTTGCGTCTCATCTCGATGGGTTCTCCTCCCATTCGGTGGGACGTGTTAAACAATAAAAGCCATTAAAAGTGCGACTGCATGGGTCGAAGCAAAGGGCCTTTTTGCGTGCTATTGACGGGGTCCCCATCCAGGCATATTACAGCAGCGATGGGTGTTATGCACTAGAAGGATATATTCCACCATTTATAGGTGCGGGCCTGAGCGAAAACGGTTGCAACTCATCCGGAATAAGTTAAAACGCAAACTATTTTGCCAAGATGCACTTTTGAACATTTGCCAGATGCAGTGCTTTTCTGCACGGAAGTCTTCAAAAAATATAGAGGAAAAAAAAAATGCGAAAAAATAAAACGTACATACATTTTTTTTTCTAGCCCACTTCCAGGCTCCTTTTCAGAAGTACGTATAACTTGCAATTCTAGGACCGGGATGCAGGAGAGAAGCGGGACACGGGATAAATAGTCGCTTTTGCTGTGTTTTCCTGTTTTCCTTCCCTAATGGCAATTGACTGAGTACGTTCTCATATTTGCCCTAAAAATATAATTCAAAGTTTTGAATGTGTACGGCGCACCCCTGGCACTCTGGGGCTGAGTTTGCTCGCCCGTCAGGGCCAGGTGCAGTTGGGTCCCATTTAACCCACCTTTCGGATTTTAGCAGGATGTTTATTTAGCCGCAGAGCCCTCTACGGGGCTCCGGGACCCTGGAACGTATACCATCAAATGTGTATTTCATTTGACAAGAATGCAAGTAAATGCGCAAATTTTTCTGATGCTTCAGCTAAGCTGTGTTAGGTCGTGGGGTTTTTTCCGGATTAAAAGGAGAAAAAAAAATTACCGGGAAAACCTCTGGAAAAGGAGGACAAAATGAAAGTAGGAAGGAAAAAAAATAAAATGAAACACAAGGGAAAATGGTGAAAATTTATGTTGGCCAGGCACAATAGCGCACCAGCACGCGGTAATTTCGTAATTAACTCCCCCAAAAGGACTTGTTGAGCGGAGAGAATTAAATTAATTGGTAAATAAATCGCACGCCGCCGTGAAGTTTTCGTCGATTATAAAACCCGCCTTTTCATCCTACTCCGGCTTAGGAGGGATTTTATTGCCCCATGTCCTCATCGGGGCTGTTGTAAGCCGATTTTGTTCCCTTTAAAAGAATTTTTTTTTTCTAAGGCCTAATTATTGCCACATTTGCAGGCAGAGTACCCCATCCAATTTCAATTGCTCCATAAAAAATTTGAATTTTTCGGCTGCCTGTGTTTTTGTTTTTTTTTTTGGTTTTTTTTCTTATTTTGGCCTCGTAGAACCACTCAGTTTTAGAGGAAGGGATTTACGAGGTCCTGCTCACGCGAATGCTCCCTTTTATCTTCATAAAGCTTTTGGAGGATGAGGTAAGAAAATGTTCCTCTAAAATGAACATCCAAAAAAGGAACTTGGAAGATAACCACTTCTTTCTGCATTTCTACTTGTTCAGTTTGTTTTTAGGGAAAAGAAATTGCCCCAATTAGGGGATTTTCACCTTGTAGTTAATAAATTGCTTTTAGTCCTTATAATCTTAAAAAAAAATAAAACTCTTTTACGATATTTTCTAAGGTTTATCAAAGCAATGCAGATAAAACTTTTAGAAAATTTCGCCAAAAATAAGAAAATAAATATGCATACTATGGCAAATAAAATATAAAGTGGAAAACATCTTTTAGTCTTATATTACAAAGTTATACTTTAATTAGGTTTCATATTTCAATACCGCAATATACGGCTAGACCACCTTTTTCTGTCTTAAGGGTTTACATGGGTTTTGAAACCTTAAAAAATCGATTTTTGTGATAATTTTTATATATATTGGAATTTTACACTATTGGAAGAATATTTCCTGAAATTTTCAAGTTAATTCGAGTTAAATGTAGGAGTGAAAGGCTTTAGAAAACTCTCCTATGGGTCTTGGCAGAGTAAAATCGTAAAACTTTATGTATTTTTCTCAATTCAAAATTTTTACAGTAGTATATTTCAAAAACGAATACATCGTTCATTCTGAGCTTTTGCATACTACTTTTAAATTGTATTGACTCATAATTGAATAAAGGGTTTTTATTTCGTTGACCGCAAGTCATTTTACAAGCCGATACGTGGCCAAATTTTTGACAAAACTTGAAATTCTTACATGAAAATCTGCTAAAAATTTAAAATATTCTTGTTTTTTAAAGTGCTTAGTTCAATTACAAGATATTATTGCCTACTAACAGAAAACGTTTGGGTTTTTGGTTCAGATAAGTTTTTCACCAGTTATCCTGTCTATCGCGAGGGTACTTTTTTTTCGAAAGCACTTCCGCAGATCAACTATAATCGTGTAATTTTTCAATATAGTTAACTGAAAAATTTATAAAATATTGTTAAAATATTACTCTTTTGAATGACATAAGTTAAAATAACATTTATTTATTTTAATATGCTTTTTTTTGGCCTTCAAAACTCATGTATGTAACTCCTTAAAGATTTTAAATTTCGTACAGTAAAGGAGTTATTCAACGCGATCTACTGTATAAATTTAAAAAAAAATAGATTTGGTTAATTTTCTATTAAGGTATAAATATTTTAGAGTCCCCACAGCGTTAAATTTAATTTCCATATACACAAAATGAAATTATTGAATGGTAAGTCGTCTCTCAATTTAAATTGAATCCAATTCATATTTAAATTGAACAATTATTTTTGAAATAATTCGATGAAAATTATTTGTGCAGTTTTTATATGTTTTCCCATCTGATGCATATTTCAATTTTAACATATTTTTAATTAATATATTCGGTAATATTTAAATACAATTAAAAAAAAAATCAATGAACAATTCCCAATCCGAATTTATATCACCTTTAAGATACAATTAATTATTGTTAATTTTTTGTATAAATAACTTTTGTTGCAGGTGTGAAAACAATATAAATATGAAATTAATCGAAAGTTGTGGTAATAAAAATACGTATGAGAAGAAACTCTAACAAGACAATGCGCTATGTCACACATCTTTATAATAGGAATGAAATGTAAATAGTATAAGAAATTAATTAATTGAATTCCACGGAATTGTGTTGTCAGATTGACGCGATGTATACCCATTTTTCAAAAGCTTTTCCCAAATTTAATATCCATATTCTTTTAAACAAACTCTATCTAGTAGACTTCCATTCTATGTTGCTATAATGGATTTCATCTTATCTATCTAATAGAAAAGAAATTGTTGCGATCAATGACATACACTCCATTGTTATTGCTGAATTGGGTTCTTTGATAGTAAGCTGTTTTTTTAGTAATCACACAGATCACGTCATATTCATAGTGTACATATAAATCTTTTGGCTTTATTAAAAGACATGCTAAATAATTTTCAAATATTTTCTCTATAAAATGTTTGTACGTGTTTTTTGTGAGATCGGTAATTGAGTATACGTCAATTATATAGAGTCGCATTCATACTGTTTATGTTAAAACGTTCCCTTCTAGAATTTTTAACAAAACTTTTATGAGAGACTTACATGTAAAAATATATTTGGTAACAGAGAACTTTCAATTGTGTACCATTTTCGGTACACGTGGAAGGGAACGTGTTAATAGAATTGAATCGGTGCAAAGATCGTTTACTAGATATTTACATATATTCTAAATTAGGCTGGCGGAATTCCACTTCCTATGACGACGGAATTCCACTTCCTATGACGACAAGACGTTTTTTATTTGGTTTATCATATCTTTACTATAGGCGTAATTGCTCTTTGGCTATATTCATTAGGGATCTGTTATGTAGTGAAAATTACTTTGATTAATTAATGTTTATGCTTCAAGCAGAAAAATCCGCTATAGAGCTTTATTATTTGCTCCTTTACATAAAACTAACTATGGATTTTATGGCCAGATGCGTTCACAATTTTAATTTATTTAATTACTTCATAGATTTTAATCGAACTAAAGTTAAATTTAAAAACAAATTCATAATTTTTGTAAAATACATACATAGGTAATTGTAGTCTGTAAGATTAAAATGCAATCGGTAGACTGAATAAATAAATAAAAAATAGAAAATACTCAGCTTGTGTCAAACTTCGATGAGAATAATAAGTATAGGATTTTATTTGTTTAAATCCAAATTAGTAAGACTTTACTTATGTAGCTAGGGCTCATTATATAAATATATGTAGTACCTATCTAACCATACGCATATATAAAATATGAAATGGTTGTCTTACTTTTGAAAGCTCCTTACATCACATTAATCTCCTTCGCGGATCCCTCAAAGTGATGATGATAAACGCGGGCGTAATCTGTTAGAATCTGAAGGACGTACATCGTCACTTCCTGGAAATTGACTTGTTTCCAGAAGTGTACTTACCGCAAGCCAACCTCCATCCGAAGCACAAGCTTCGCTGATTGTTTATGAAATTTTTACATCCTCATCCCAAACTCTTCCCATGGGCTTTTTAGCGATAATGTGTGCTGGGTTGGTTCAGTTGTGGCCCGGTATATAGTACCAGTTGACAAAATATACTTTTTGCAACGTTGCCGTAATTAAAAGAGTTAAGAAAATAATCTTTAAGATAATTTAACCGCTGAAAGGTAGTTGCTGTAATGCCTTTAAATACTCGTAACACGACCGTCTTGAATGTTTAAGGAATAGCATTTCAATGCGGTTGTACGATGAAGATGAAGAAGAAGCCTTCTTCGGAGTTTGAAAATAATCCCAGCTGGAGCATAATACCCGGCAGAAAATGCTGACACTCCACCGGAAAATTAAGCTACCATCAGCAAGACTTCTTGGCTGCCTTTGTATATATAGTACACTATACGAATTGGATCTCGGCCGTTTCTGTCTTGTCTTTAGTATGTCACAAATCCATCGAGAGAAGGGGGAGGGGGAGGAGGCTTGTAGGGGAAGAGAGTTAGTCTAGAACCGGGCCTATCCCGGCTAAGAATATGTACCGGCCGGGCGGAATGGGTGGTAGTAGGCGCTTCATTCATTTTCATGAAGTTGGCAAACAAACAAAATGCTATGCAAGCTTCCATCACTTTATATTAAGCCTCATTAAGTTCCATTCAGACCTAAGTCTCACCGCAGCCAGTATCCCTACATTTTCAGGGGATAATCGGGAAGGCGAAAGAAGGCGGGGGGGGGGGAGGGTAAGGGGGCAGGATAGGGCCCTGGGCCTGAAGCTTTCCGTCGCCATTGTGATCTGCTCTACTTACGATGTATCCTGGAGCGGAAGAGGCGCTCCGTTTAAATAAAATTTCGCCATAAATCATTTCTACTGAAAGCGGAACTGTTAAGTTGGATAATATGTCAGAGTTCAGTTTAGTTTCCAGGATCCAAGACCCGGGACTCAGGATCTAGTATCCTGGTCTTTCCGCCTCTATATGAGATACATAATTCTGGCCCTCTGCCCTTCGCATATAACCACCCTTAATACCATCACCACTACCACCACCACCACCACCACCACCACAATTTCCAGTTGGGTATGTGGGGAAGGGTTAAATTAAATAAAAGTTGAAAGTGAAAAATCTCGTCAGATAAATTAAGCTTACCCGTGTTAAAGTAGAAAACTGCAGCAAGAAGAAAATGTACCAAGTGGCAGTCCTGTAAATTCATGATGCAATTTCCCATATCTCTGGTCCTGGAACTGGTCCTGGTGATGCTGGTGGATTTGTGTTCGTTTCTCGGTGCCGTTCCCTGCCCGTCTCCAGCTTAAGTGGAACGCTTTATCGCTATTTAGGGATAAAAATCTTCGGGCTGTTCCTTGCGTATTTTCTACTGCTCCTCTCCCTATACCAGGGCAACCGTTGCTCTTCTCCTGATGACGAGCCCCCTTAGCTCTGATGGTTTCACTGCACCCCACTGGATCACTGCAAGGAAATAAGGATGAAGAAGGAGTTGAGAAATTTTTGTCGGGCATTTCATTGGTTACATAGTGAAATAGAAAAAAATCACATTATCCTGCGGGAAGGGAAAACGTAAAAAAAAATAAAAATAAAACTCCCTTATTTTTTTTTCGTTCTAGCTTAATGAGTGCTTCGGGGATGCACGGATGCGGGCTGTTTTGGGAGAAGCGATTTAGGTCACTGTCCTCAAAAGATTAGGTGGTGAGGAAATTAACAGTTGTGTACAGTGAAATTCTAGTTTTAGAGGATTTTCTGTATATTTCGACGATTTACAAAACTCTTCTAGATTTACTTTTTAACATTTCCTTGTCTTAATGAAACAACAATTCCAAGTAATCGTTATAAATTTTACAAAACAATTAAGAGATAGTCAAAACAATTTTTAAAATTTAAGTAACTTTAAGTAATATAGGAAATTAACTGATTTAGATTTGATAAAAGGAGGTAATTAAACTTAATATTTCTATAAGAATATTTTTAGTAGGTTATTTAAGCTGATATAAAGGGTTGTTTAAGTAAAGGGTCCTTAAAATAGCTGAGTTTTAAAGAGGTCTTTAAAATCTAGTGAATGTCTTTACTTTCCCCATTTCAAATCATAAATAAAACATAGTGTACCATCAAGTGATGGTATACTTTAAAGTACCCCAGTAGTAAACATAAAAAGGATTCAGCTCCTTTCTGAAGATATCCCAGGGATTGCATTACAAAGCTTCAAAAACAATTGTTTTCCTCAACAAAATAAGCAATGTACCCAGAGATGCCCAAAAGTTCCGGCACTTCTAGAAGGATCTAGAACAGCTTTCCGCACCATTTCCCATCAAAGGGACAGGCAGTGTCGCTCAAAAGTAACGAACTGGGCGTTCGTTTTGACTTCAATATATTACAATAGCACCAGAATTAGTTCAACATGAAAATGACGTAAAATCAGGAAAGTTTCACGTCCCGTACAGTGGCATCTTCCAGGAGAAGGAGTACCATTAATTCGAAGTAAACGCCTTGTTCTGGGTCCAACCGCCTTGTGGCTGGTGGCAGTGACTTTATTCAGTTATCATCTATAGAAGTAGGTAGTAAAACTTCAAATAAGAGAGGTTCTGACCCAGTTCCTCGACAATAATAAATTTTTATTATTTTATTAAATTGTCCAAGTTTGTGGCTCTACTCCAACTGGGTCTCTGGCACCCATTCCCCGGACAGTACTGATGGGTGCTTCCTTCCATTTCGTCGTTATTGTCACACACCGCCGCCTTCATCGAGGGGGCCTCCCCAAAAAGCCCTAACAACTACAGAAATGACGACGGCTAGTCCCCCCCTCCTCCCCCTCATTTTCCCATCGAACAGCAGGAAAAGCAAGGATATTTTCTGTTTACTAGCCGACATCCTTTTTCTCTGGTGCTTTTCATAGAAGTTTTCTTTGTAATCCAAATTGTCGTTGGCCTCTGCTGTTTTCCATCTCTGCGTAAGTAGTTCGCTTGATTGCTGACATTCTCTCTGGGAATTTTGCAACAGTTTCGAAAACTGCCAAAGGAGGAGATGGTTCAGAATCAGAAGAAGTGTTGGCTCCCGGGACTCTGGTATTTGAATTGCCGAAAAGAAGAGCGCTCTAGCGAAAACCCAAAGAGCCACAAAATAATTTTGATAATTTATTGGTTAAGTAGACACTAAAAGTGTACTATATAATTAATAAAACAATAACAATTGTTTCGATATTTACAATATTTAAATATTTAAGTACTAACAAAAAAATACAAATCAATTTCTTTAATCTTAGCTACGACCGTAAGAAGATTAAGGGGCAATATTACTCTAGACATTTCCAAAAACGCATGTTTCCTTTTTGGCTTAAACAATATTTTTAGGATGTTAGAAATAAGGTACAAGAAGTTTTATAAATGAATATTTGATATTTTTTAATAATAACTACTTAAAATTTCCTTTTATTTGAGTCGGTAAAGTGCGGTAATGCCACAAAAAATTAATTATTTTTAAATGTTACACTTACTACGCTTTTAGAAGATTTCCCAATTTTACTACATGTTAGATGTAGTTAGAAATTTTGAAAAAGTATTATTTTCAGTTATATACAAAAAGAAGAATTTTATTTGTTACTAGCATTAGGGTACGAATAAATTTAGAAGTAAAAATTTTGAATGTCGCCTTTTCGTTAGAATTTGTGTGGAGCAAATTCACAAAACTATTGAATCAAGAAGTTTTACTTCGACAAGATCAAATTCAGTTTCCTTAAATTGTAGTGGCGATTGCCCTCGGTACCCGCACTTGACCTTTCATTGATGTAGTACTCCTTAAAGGTGTTAACTCTCGGGTTTATTATGTTTCAGAGCAGGGGATCCCAAAAAATTTTATTTTATAATTTTACAACATGAATAACCCCGCAGTTTCGATACCTCAGACTATTTTTAGAGATGTTCGCCATATACGACGGATTAATTTTGAGAAAAGCGTACGTATCTGTCTAATTAAGTGATAGTGCCCGTTTTTGGCGAGGCAAAAAATTTTCACCTGGCTTCCTAGCTAAAATCCATGTATGTTGCGCTGCGGTCAAACTTTTTAATTCAATTAGTTAACCCGAATTTCAGGTGAATATCAGATTTATCATTTTAGCAGCCTTCCTGTCTCGCATGGGAAAACCGAAAAGTTTTCGTAAAATTTTGTGGGGCTCATTTAGATAGGCAAGTATTATTTGTGATGAACCGGGTAAGTTGCTGACTGAGGTATGATTAATTTTTTCAATTATCCCCCTGTGTTTCTCCTCCAATTAATTTATGTGAAATGAGGAGCAGAGAAGTTTTAGCCCGCCTTGCATGAAATTGTGTTATGTCATGTTTGTTTTTTTTCTTTTCTTTTTTAATTAGTGCTTCATTAAAAACTTTGATTTAATTCCAAATTTCATATCGTTAGTAGGGAACATTTTGTACTATTTGGGTAATTAGAGCAGCAAATGCGTTTGGTAATTAGAGCAGCAAATTTAGATTTAATTTTTGATATAACCTTATATTTTAGCTAGATACTATAGAATATTTAAAGTAACTTACAAGAAAAATTCTTTACTAATCAATTTTGAAGTAAATTTTGATAACAGACTAACAATAAAACCCCCAACATTGAACAAAGTGCAAGAGGAAATTATTCTGCTGTAATGGTGCAATGAAACTGAATTTATATTGATGATTGGATTATAGGAGAATATGAGATAATTGAAAATGGAAATACCTTCTGCCTTATAAATTTAATTAGTATAAAATTTAATCGTCATTTCACTCTTGTTAGTTTCAACTGAACTGTCGAGGGTAAAATCGTGTTTTACACTTGGGCAAATTTCCAAACGTGGTTACCCAATCTTGTGCTTCTGAAACATAAACAGATCTCAAGGCAAATTGGCCAATAAGTGCCTTTGCTTTTCCAATTAATCAATCAGCTCATGGTAACCGCATGGTGGGGGTAATATCACTTCTAGTGGGCAATTATCAGGTGCAATCAAGCGAATTACTTATGTATGCCATCTACTCCTCTAATTGCTTGAATGATTCGTGCTGGCTCATTAGAGTGCAAAGTTAATTAAAATTTGACACACCTTAAAGTGTGTAGCTGAATAAAAATGAAATATTGAAGAAATATCTTTCGTTTATATTCCGGAAGTGTAATCACAGCATCCCTCGGGGTTAACACTTCAGCTTCCAGTAAGTAACTGGAGCAACCTATTGACCCAATCGGAAAGTTTTGCAAATATAATTGCCACCCGCACATACTTTCGTCTGTTATCGAATCAGCCGACCCTATCAGGCGAGAGTTTATCCTTGAAAAGCGGACTGCTTTAAGTCCCTTGGGTTACCCCATGAAGGTTTGATGCTCGAACTTTTCAATTTAATTTTTCCTCTATTTTTTTTTTTGTCGAGTGTTATATAAGCTGAGTCTAATGGTTACTAGCGAAAAACCCTAGGAGCCGTAGGAAACTTTAAAAGCATGATTTATCCGTTTTGCATAGAGAGATAGTGTCAAAAAGGGAAACTTTGCGCCTATTCGCAGTTTTGTAGTGGCGGTTGCGGTAGGAGGAAAACCCAAAAATAGATGGTGGGAGGGAAGGCATCAACTCCAAAAATATTTGTTGGAAGGGCGTGTTGTGTAAGTTTTCAGTGGTGTAGAGTAAATAGCGTTGAGTATCCTCCTTCCACCTTCCTGTCGTACTCGCATTCATTTCGGTTATAAGGAAGAAAGTATGAATTTTGTGCCCCCTAGGATCATGCAGAAACTATAAAAAGCCCAAGTGAGTAGAGGCGGATGGGGCGCTCTCTTGAATAAATTCTTTTGTCATTAAGAAAAACTTGCGCCATTTATCTTATGGTTTATGACGAAACTTTTGCCCTCGTCCTACCACTCAAGAGAAAAAAAGAAGAAGTAGTGGATCCTGGAGAGTATGCTCAGGCAGCCCCACCACTTGCAGGTATCCTGTTTCCGTCATGTTAGCAATTTTGCCGGAAGGCAGAATTGCCAGGCATGAGCAAGATAAAAAAGAAAACGTATTTACGACTTGGCTGCAATTATTTTCTATTCATGACGGCGCCCCAGACCAGTGTGCATAATGGGCGTCCTTCAGGAGTCCCACTCTTATGCCAGGCGGAGTAGACGACGACGATGGTGCTAAGGTCTATTGGGGGTGTGAGAGGGGATGGAAAGAAGTTTTTGTTTTAGACAACTGCTAGTAATCAAGGAACATTACAAACTTGCCTGGTCCTCCCAATGACCAACCCTTCCTATTTTATCCTATACCACCTACGCCTCTAGAAGGCGAACTCATTAGGAACTCCGTGTTCCTCGCTGATTTCGCGAGTTTTTTTTTTTTTTTTGTATTTTCCAACCCAACCCTCCCCTCGCAGATTTGTACTCAACGACTGCTAATTGCTCGACACTTAATTACAGAAGGGACAAACCACGGCATAATGGGGTCTCTTTAATTATTTACGAAAAGACAGAGAGAGAGAAAAAAAAATACTACCACTACCCTAAAACTCTTCCTCTCTCTACTTGAGATGATCTTAATTAAATATTACAACACTTTTAGCCCGCCTAGATTCCTCAAAGTGAAACTGGTTCATTGGGACTATTCGTGCGGATCATTTCAAAAGAGCCGACCGCCATCCTCTAGGGCCCGGACAGTTGCAACCCCGACGCGCCCCAAGGACCTTTCCGTGCTAATTAGGAAGTAGCGTGTAATTAACCGAATTTTTTTATTTTATTTATTTTTTTTCTACTACTATGGCTTCTTGGTGTGCTTACTGCTGCGTTTCCTAGACTAGAAACTTAGTTTTCGAAATAAAATTAATTAATTAGACCGAACCAGCTGTCGGTTTAAATAATTTTGAACTTTACGGGGGGGTGGTGGTGGACGACAATCCGACTATAACAGTTTTTGTATGCTCCTTTCTCTTTTAGAAATTTTCACAAAAAGCTTAAACCGGGGGAGACTCAAGGGATGCGGCCCTAACAGACCGAAAAAAAAAGCGCCAGCTTATCCCATTAGCCGACGTAAGTGGTTTACGAGCCACTTTTTTAAAGGGCGCTAAATGGAAAAGGTTTCCCAATGGTCGTCGACCTCCATGTGGGAAATGCAGCAGACAGTCAGTTTTGAACTCATTTCATTTTCATGTTACTACAGTCTACGTTATGTAAAACTTTACTACATTCGCTTTTTAATATCATTGTGAAGTAATGAACCTTTTGTTGGTCGTGCCGAATTACAAATTAGGGGAAGGTGGGTCATAAAAGGGGTACTTAAGGTTTTATAGTTAATAGAATTTTATTGTTTAGTATATAGGAAACGAACACATTATTGATCAAACCTATGATTATCAGTCTTCTTATTAACTGGTGTAATAGGAACACATCAACTTATGTTGTCTTACCCAAGGGGTGAAATTGATTAGGTCTAAGGGTAAGGTGCAGTTTAGCATTGTAATTTTATAAACACAATTTCTCACCAATATAAAACCGAAAGAAATATAAAATATAATAAGAATTAAATTTTCATGTAGAATCATCTGTAAGGGTAAGATAGGGTAAGACTTGTCTTTATTTATCTCATCTTTCCCCTTCGGGTGATTCTACACGTTCTACAAGTTCATATACCGAAAAAATTGTTTATGAATATTACAAAAATTAATTCTTATTTGTATAGTCTAGGAAAATAATGTGGAACAAAAACTCTTTAATTTTATAAAGTAATCACGTTGCTAAATTAATATCAAATTAAATTAGATCAGATCAGATTAGATCTCTCGAACCCTTCCCACTTTGATGCCATTCACAACATTGATAGGGGAGGATTGGCTACTTATAACAAATGGTATTATCGATCTCGTAATTCCTTTGGTTTAGGAAATTTTTGTGGTACCCCATCCTATCCAAATGTCCCTTACAGCATTTTTTTCAGAATTTTAAACCTACCTTGTCCTGACTTGTTTAACTCAAAATTACGGATTTACTCAGGACATGATGTAATCTGATGAAGAGCGTATAATGAAAATTAAATTCACTTATTACAAATTATTGAAAATATCTTCTTTTCTAAACTCTTTTTCTCAAAGTTACAAAAAATAATTTTATGTATTTAAAATATCCATCCAAAAAATTTAGACTAATATTTTCTGTGGGAATAAAAATAAATAGTATCATTGCCTATTTCAATTTGTATTCGCAATGCCAGTATAAATTGAAAATTTTGCTAGTTGAGTAAATTTTGAAAAGTTTAAATATTTTAATGCCATCGAATATTCCGTAAATTTTGTCAATACCTTGGAAAACTTCAAGCAGAACTTTCTGAGTATTTTATTGCAATTCATGTTCATGTGCTTCAGATACCGATGACTACAAAATTTTTTTCGAATTACTTCAATGTAGTGATCGAAATATTGAAAATTGAGCTGACATGTGTAAATATTTAAATGAAATAGAGGAAAAGCAAAGTAAAATCTTCTTTTACTGAAAGAAAAATTGCGTTGACTTTAGTTTCTCTTCTTTAGAAGGAGGAGGAGGGTGAGGAAAGAAATCGGATGGTGCTCAATGTAAGATGCCTGGCATCAGGGGGTCTGGGTGAGTCTTAAGGGTGAGCAAAAGAAACCCTTTGGAAATGTCAGAGACACTCACTGGGTTTACATAAAAGGGAATGTGAAAGAAAACATATTCAGGATAAGACAAAAGTTCCACCCTGGGGGATTAGACCCAATCGATTCCCTTTTGACCTAAAGCGACCTTCCTCGAGAACAATGCATCTGCCTGAGACAGATGTCTTTAAACAAATGATTTGGTGGGATACTCCCCCTCTCTACGGCCTGCCGCCTCTGTGGCCTCTTTAATCAAAACAGATTTTAACAAATTCCCTTAGATAATGGATTTATGTCATGTACAATCAGAGGAGGAAAACGGTGCGCGATTATGCCCAATTCGTGATCGCATTCGTTAACCTTTATGTAATTTTCTGTTGTGGTCCTGATACAATTATCTTCCTCCCGGGGGAGGGGTAGATCGCGAGGATGGGGTACGCTCAACGCTCCTTGGGATTAGGGGACTCCAGCCCGGGGGATTTATTTATTTGCACATGATGGCAGGGATTGTTTCTCTTTCTTCATAAGAGCATGAGGACTATAAATTATTTCCCCGAATGTTATCTACCCGTGATATATGTTGGTTCTCAAGAAATGTAAACAATTTGGCTATTCTGCCAATTTAGAAGGAGCTTTCTTTGCCTTTTTAAAGGCCTACAATTTCGGAAAGGATTTATTTTAATGATTGTAGTTGATAACTAAACCTTTTTTCTGTGGTACAGTAATACATTTTTATATCCTAACAAAACAGATTTTTGAGAATAACTAGAAGACTCTGGCTAGAAAGGCATTTATTTAGCATATTCAACACATTTATTATAAAAAGAAATTTCAATCTATACTCGCTAAATCGCTAATTTGGTTCCGTTTTAAACTTTCTAAACTAAAGAAGAAAACAACATTTTTGAAAGTTCTAAGATTCAGTTTTGAAATTGCTCTGTATCGATTATAGAACAAAATTTAGAATATCGGCGCGCGTACTCAATTTTTAATTTATTCTATCATATTCGAATATTTTAAGAAATAATGTAATAATAGTATAATAGGCATTATGTTCTTTTATAATATAGTTAAAAAAAATTTAACTTTGTTTGGAAACTATGCTTTTATTTAAGAAGGAAAGAAATAAGCAATAAAATATTCAAATTCCGTAATATTTTGAATTTATGAGCTGAACTATAAATATCTACGCAAGCATATCCTGGAGGACTGTCCCCTGACACAGGATAGCGCACGATAGACCCTTGCCTCTTCTCCCTACTCTCCTTAATCCTTCTTCCCCTGGTGCCCTAAATTTTATTTTTTTATTAGTTGACTCGACCAGACGTTGTTCTGTCCAAATTTCAATTTGTCGTTCCTATCGTCAGTTTTAATCGAATTTTTCGACTTTCTTTTACAATTTTCTGGAATTTTTTTCTTGAAAACTTTTCCAGGATCATTGTTCGAATCGTTAGTTATGATGATATTGAGGTTATACAAAAATACCATAGAAAGTAGCACTTTCGTTTTTCTAAAATTTTCCAATTAAAAAATTTGCCAAATCAGGACAATCATTCTCAAGTGATGTACTTACCAACGTACAGCATTTAATTTTTATTTAGATATATAGACTAGGGGTATAATATCCAAACCTGATGATGATGAAGTCATTTTAGGCATTCTATTCTCGGTTATTTCTTTAACTTTGGCAAGAGTGCGATAATAGGGCAACTAAACTGATAAACGATCTTTACGGCAAAGTCCTAACATCAAACAAAATCGAAATTTGTAGGATGCACCTAGGTCGGGAAGATCTTCGAATTTTGATAATGAATATGCTAACAGTACTAATTGAATCGGATCTACGTCAAACTATTGCTGAATTATCGCAGAAAAGAATTCCACGAACCACAATACAAAACTATTTAATTCTATTATTATGGGGTATTTGGAGACCCCATTTGTATATAAAAAAAATGGTTTACTTTTCGACCGATCTAATATATGAAATGTTTATGTATCTTTTGAGAAAGATCGATTAATGTTCGCTAGTATCTTGTGTTTTGTTTTATTTCATTATAACATTCGAATATTTTTACTTTAAACCTTTTTCTAAATATTATTATTTTGAAATCTTACTTGGGTTGGTTACTAAAATGTCTGGTTCGGTAATTGTGATTACTGAAAGTTTGGCTAGATAAGTTAAGGTATGGTACGGCTGGATTTATTGTACGTGCTCGTTCGCCTTAATTTCGTGATTGCACAAAATTTTCACAAAGGCCCCCCCTGGAGGACGTTTTGTCCGGGTAAAAAGGAGCCCCATCGATTGTCTGTGCCGTACACACACACAGAGCCAGGCGTTTCATGCGCAGCAAACATTTTTTAATGATAAATGAACATCAAAGAACACTTAACCCTTTTGGGGAATAACGTTGAGCTGGGGGGGATGAGAGTCTGGCTGGATGATGTGCTCTTAACAGGATCAGTACAGAGAGGATAGTATGGACCTTGCCAGACGGGGGCCCCATAAAGCTCCGAACAAGCTTAATTCCGAGAAAATGAAGCTGGCCCGAATTTTGTGAAACACAAAAAAAAAAAAAAAATTGTCTGAGAAGAAACCTCCACTTGAGGGCCACTTAACAGATCCCGTCTAATTAAGACACCCAATCTTGGCACGCGTCCATTCGAATAAATTCAGAGGAGAGAATTATTCGCCGGCGGGTTTTTTCACCACCCCCCGTTCGCGCGGATGAGTCCATCCAGCCTGGCTAGTTGAGATAATCCGATAATCGCGCTGAAGCCGTGGTGTTAATTAAACACAAGAGTACCATCAGGCGATGGCCATGCTATCTCGGATTTGATTGCATTGGGAATTGGGATAAGTGGCGGATGATGCACCACCACACGGACAGCGGTTATCCCGAAAGAAACAGCCCTCCGTTCCCTCCGTCCTCAACTTCCCAGCCCTAAGGATGGGCGGGAGAACATGTGAAAAGGTTGTTCTGAGCGATGGTGGGGGAGGCTGCTGTGTGTCATTTAATTAGTTGTGCTCTTCAAGGAGGCAGACCGGCCGACTTTTATTAAATCAAAAGACGCAGGTAATCCGCATGTAAATTTACCTCTTCTGAAGGAGCCATCGCATAATTAATAATTCGTGCTGGAGCAATACTAAAGTTTTAATGAGAATCTTTTTGTGGAGGTGGAGGAGCTCAGAGGACCCTACACGAAAGTGGTACGGGGAGTCGAGACTTAGAAGTCACCTCATCCAGGGTCGGAGGTTTCTCTTTTCATATGTCTAATTCCCGCAGGAAATTCCTTTGATCTTGATCATGTCACATAATTATTTACTACGTGCGCAAAGGATGGTGGGAGTAACGCCTTCATGTTTAGGTCAGTCACATGTAACATGTGACTCCTGCCGAAATGATGATAACATCACCCACTCACCCCCGGCGTGAATTAATTCTTTTTTCGTGCGGCTGAATGTGATATGCGTGACAAATCACGGAATATGATAAATCTGGACGAAGTTTCACGTTGCGATGCCGTGTGTCGGTCGTCGGCCGTCTCGACGTTGCTCGTTTTACTTTCAGATTTTTGGTAGAATTGAATCATTTTTCTTGTCGCTGTCGTCGTTAACGTGTGACCTTTTTTGAATGTTCGTAACTGGGAAGGCTTCTTGCTGTGTGCGATATCATTTCACATTTGATGAAAAATTAAGGTGAACTCTAATAAATTGAACATTTCATGAAAATTTATGGTAGGGGTATTTTGTCTAGCCAGCCAGTTTTCTTTTTTTTTATATCTATTTTAAAGGTGGAGGAATATACCACGAATTTTTTGGTTTAACGAAGTTATTTAATTTGAAACATTCAAAATTCTATTTAAAACCAAATCAAAAGACTTTTTTATGTACTTATTGACTTGGATTTGATTTGAAAATGTTCATTTGTATTTTTCTGAGAAATAAAATTTTTAAATCTTATGAGGACAGCTTTAAAAATAGCTGAGATAATCAGCGGTAACATAGAAATGAATAGATAGATATTTCTTTTAAATTTATTGATGTATTGAATGAATTCTAAGAGAATTAATTAAAAATTACAATTTTTAAGCGAATTTAAAAGATGGCAGAATAAAGGAACTTGATTTAATTCTTCTTTTAAACCCTAAGTTACGAATTAACATCTTCTAAAATAGTTTAAACTACTCTAAATCGTTCAATATTTCCTTGTATTGATGTTGAGAATGTTTCAACTATAGTGAGTGAAATTTCAATAGGCGTACCTCATACTGCTCAAGTATTTGATAAGAAAGATATTCTTATAAGCGCATAAGATATAAAGATCAGTACTACTTCGATTCGTCATTAAATTTACTATCTTGTTTCAAAAGATCAATTTCTAGGCTATTCGAACATTGTTTTATTTCATTTTACAGAGCCCTAATATTAGGGAATTGGTGACCGTTCTGGGTTTTTTATTTTTAAGGTCACGACCATAGGCTGGCCGCTATATTATAAAAGTGTTCTTGCTATAAAACCATTCTCCAGAATAACGAGAGACATGAATCACGTCGCATTATCTTGTTGGAATGTTAAATACTGTTTTTCTTATATCAGTTCAGTCGATTTCCAGTACTGGAATACAGGAATTTGTATTTAGTTTAGTATTTCGTCTTCTGGATGCATATTTTCCAGTTATTACCTAACTTTAAAAAATATTACAGATTATGCATTCCGAACGAAAAAATTTCCCTAGATATAGCTATCTTAGCTGCTTTTATGCATTATTTTGATCTTGATATTTTTTTAGTCGCTCTCGGCAATTTGAAATTTAGTTACTACATGCAGAAGTAATAAATTTAATTTATTAACGAAAATACAAAGAAGTTTACTCCTAATTCTATTTACCTGAGAAACACATATAAGAATTTCGCAACTGCAGAGTGAACCCAAATGGAATAATTGTTTTACCTTTGAATGACTACGACGCAGGTGAGAAAATAGGAGTGCAATTTTCCTATCAAATGATTTATGATTTACTGAACGCAGTACAGGGTGCACTTTCTGAGCAATATTTCATTTTATGATTAATTGCAAAGCGCTTATGAGAATTTCGCTCACTGTATGCAGATAATTTTCCCTACACCTTAAAAATCGCTTACAAATATCAAAAAAATGTCTCAGTACTTTTCAAACTAAAATTTTTGATAGTGTGGCTATTTATTACAATAATTAAGAACTAAATTATAATTAGATTTCCGAAACACACTAGTTCAATTGTACATCATAAATTAAACTTTAAATTATCAAGTCATTGGAAGAAAAGTGTCTGCACAATAACCACAAATAATTTAAAACTTTTTCGTAATATTGACGTCCAAATTCTCAACAACAGTTCTTCAAGTGCTCATGCAGGTGATTTAATTGAATCATGTACCAGGTAAGGAATGAGCATATAATCCTGCGACTAGATTGTGTTCATATTTCACGATATTGATGATGGAAGTATGATAGTACAAAAAGACGTGGACTATCTGCTCTGCTCATCGTTAAGTACACTTTCAAACTCTGATCCTAATCGCTTCAGGGCACATCAGAAAATTACCTTTAACCTTTCACTTGATTGTTGAAGAACTTGGCTCCTGATGGATTAGTGCAAATTTTGTGCTCGCCTCACAATTAGTTAAAGTAAGACTTATGCGTTGTTACGTAGAAGTTGCCCTCTATGTTGCAAGTTGATTTGCTTAATTAATATTAAACCTGGATTCAATTACGTGATATTTACTTAGTCAGAAGTATTTCACAACTTCTCTTGGTGGTAAAAGCTTCAATATAAATCTATTTCCCACCTCTGCTGTAAATTTACGCAATTTGTATATTCAGACTCAATTAACACAATTTCAAATTTATTTAAAGGTCAAGATATCTTTAGAATTATCAAAAAAGGAACACATCCAAAATTTCAATGAGATGTTTCTAATTATTGAAAGTAGGTTACCTTTGGAGTTCCTTTGGAAATCCTACACATTCTAACTAAATTTTATTGAAAGACTGGCTATTAAGAGTTTAAGTGTTACTGAGGGAGATAAGCCAAAGATTAAAGCTATTTAATTAAATTAAATTAATCAATTATTGTAAATTAATTGATAACCGCTTTAATTTAAGCCAATCAACCTTAGATACCGTCACTTTTAATTTAAAATGAAACTAATTTGAAATAATTGGATTCCTACAAGATCAAATAAAATCATAAAGGTAAAATGTTATAAAAATTTTATTTGATTTTTAATTGGAAATATTTTTTAGTCCAGGTTAGTTATATAATAGTTTTGAAGCATTTGTGATAAAATGATTTTATATATTGGCTCCAGACTGATTATGGTATTTTCTCAAATTGGATAAGGTGGATAGTACGATAGTACTTAAACCATACAGAGGAATTAATTTCTCAAAATTATTCGAATTGTAATTTTAAAAGAAAGTCCTAGCAAAAAAACTTATATAAGTTGGAAATTCATCCAAAAGTAGTCAGGATTGAAGCGAAAAAAGAAAGTTTCTGCCTCAAGGACAAAAAGATAGTCCAATTGGTGAGAAATGGACCAATCTGGCCACCCTGATCGCGTCGTGCCTGGCGAGATAATGAAGGGAATCATCTGGAAATCAATGAGAGCACGAGATGGGAATGCCGGCAGTTGAGGAGCTAGTTCAGCAAAATCGATTATGTCCCGATGTATCCGCTCCGCTATAACTCCATAAAATCTTATGGCTATAATGAAACTTTCCAGCGGATATGGGGGTGCTATCGAGCGTTTTTACAGCTAAGACCTTCCTGGGGCTTCCCGTTGTGGTTTCGAGTTCTACCAGAAGATTTATTTCGCATTATACCGCCTTACTCCTGGGTCCCTTAAAAATGTGGGACACATCATGGACGGGAGGAGGGCACTTTAAAGGTGTTCGGCCAGTTTTCTCGTCATTTCGTTTTTCCAAATGATCCCTCGATACCACCCGTTCTAGCTTCAGGGTGGCATGGGCAACGAGCAGTGACCCACCAAACCTCAGAAGTAACCGCGACCACTCTCGATAAGAATCGGATGACTGGCGCTAATGATTCTAGGTCTGAGGCAATGGATCTCATTAAGGCCAATTCGGGGATGGGGGGGTGATTTGCAATAAGCTTAAGTGGATGGAAAGTTGTGTGTTGGACATGGCTAGCATAAAATTTTCCGTAATCCAACGAAAAATAAGATTTTTTTTTCCGGTTTTGAGAAAGTTCGAAGGTACTGAGTGTAACGAAGGGAAGAACACAGAACCGCATTGCTCCTCCTGGGATCGGGGAGACCTTTGTACACACGGCCAGGAATCCGTAAGCTTCCTGACAAAACGTAGGACTCTCTAGAGGACGACGAATTATCTTAATATGCTTAACACTGCTAATCCCTCAAATTCCCCGAAGATAAACAAAAGGTCGAACAAAGTTCTTAAGTGCTCTGCATGTTGCTGTCCCCCGCACAAAGGGGGCACTCCGGCATTAATAAGTTCATTTCATAATCAAAAATAGGCTAGGACGTTGTCCTGTTCTATCCTCCTCTCTATCCAGTGGGGATGTTGGCGAAAAGTTAACTTTCGGAAATTTTCTGAATTTATTGAATTAAAATTTTGTGAAATTCATTACCGTTGTTGGGCTCTTTCCAGGGCCCTCCTAGTCGTCTTTTTAGGGTCAACCGCAATGGGTCCTCAGAGGAAGGAAGAAGGCCGGAATCTTTGAATATATCTTCCAAGTTTCGAGAGTGTCTTAAGAGGAAATTGTATTCTTTATTAATTAGCAATTTTTAGTACTTTGTTTTACTCATAAATTAGTCTGATGATAACTTTTAAATTGATGTTGCTCTTTTATTAATACTTTATTAACTATGCCGATTTAAGTATTACTTCAACTCAGTGTTTTTGGTCATGTTTGTTATTCAGAAAAAATCATTACGAATAGATGACACAACGTTTGAAAGCATTAGGAATTATTTAGAAGCAAGGACATTGGGGGCCATATGAGTTTAAGCCGAGAGTCGTCGAACGGCGTTTTCTCACAAACTCACAAATGCTGATTTAACAGCAGAAAAGGAAAGTCGTGACTAGCAATGAAAAGTGATAACCCTAAGCGAAAAGATCGTGCTCAGTTATGCATCAACATCGTTTGCAAAGGCAAATGTCCATGGTTCGAAGCTTCTCTTCTACGTTTGGTGAGATCAACAGGGTGTAGTTTATTATGAGCTGCTCAAAACGAACGAAACTATTACGGGATATCGCTATAGACTGCAATTTAAGCCGAGTGCTAAAGTAAAAACGGCCGCTATACGAGCAAAGATCCGACAAGGTAATCTTATTACATGACAACACTTGGCTACATGTTGCAAAACCTGCGAAAATCTACTTAGAAACGTTTAAATGGAAAATCCTGTCCCACCCATCGCTATTCATCGGATATATCCCTTTCCGATTATGACTTATTCCTTTCGATAGCATATTGTCTGGCATCGATTTTTGGATGTGTCCTTTTTCCGGCGTGGAATTCATACTCTGCCAGAAAAATGAAAGAAAGTAGTAGCTAGTGATGGGAAATATTTTGAAAGACATACTTTTTCCAAGTTATTTTAAATAAAGCATTAATTTTTACAAAAAAAGCAGTGAAAAACTTATTCAAGGTCCTAATAGTAAAATATTTATTTTTAATATTAACTACCTAACTTTAGTAATACAACATAATTTTATTAGTATTAAAAATCGCATATATTTAAGTACTTCTTCAGTTTAACGATAGTTTCTTAAGATAAAAGTGATGTTCAGAATACGATTTTTGTACAAATTTTTATTGATCGTTAGAAATTTATTTTTCTTAAAAATTTTAATCAAAAATTCAACGATAAATTAATGATGATCTTAATTAATACTGTTGTTGTACGAAGCTTTTAACCCTAAAAGTTTAATATTTTTAAAAAATAACTTCATAATTTCTTTATAACTCTTGTAGTAACATTCATGGTATAAATTTTTATATGAGAGTAAAGGATATACAAAGTTTGAGCCCTTTAAATAAAAATTTTAAGAGAAAAATATTTTCTTTTTAGATTTAATACGCTTATTCTACCCTCAAAATATTTGTCCCACTTCTACTGAAAACTATTTTTGAAATGCTTAAGGTTTATTGGCTTCCTGCGTTTACGAATGCGGCCTAAAAACCCTAAGGTATTTCTGGAATCCACTGAAAATTCACATCCGAACTGCCACATTATCGAAATTGGGCCAAAAATGGAGAATCCCCTTCAATGGTATTCAGTGGAAAGGATTAAAGCAATTACCAAATTGCATCAGTTAATTAAATTGCATTACGCTCCTGGTGCCTGGTCGCATCACCTGGAAGTGATTTTGATTTCGCATTCGATTTTTACGAATCATTGGGGAGACGACTTTCATTGTGGGAACTGGTTCCATACCCAACGGCTGCTACAGTTTCAAATTCAAGTGATCAGCTGCACTTCATTTCAGTTAAATGAAATATTCTCGAAATGGACATCATGTGTCCATTGCAGATGTGGATTGGATTTAAGAAAATGCTCCAACGGCACTTTTGCTCGGTTGGAAATTTAATACATTTTTAATAAAAGTCTGGATGATGGGGGAATATATGAAAATTGTTTGCGCTTACCTCACTACTGTCCGTGTAGTCTATTTTTGGGAGGTAGGGCACTTATTAATGAAAACCACAATTAAATCGCGATTGGCCGATTGAACAGTTTCGACCACAGATTGCGCGACAAAATATTCACCAAATTTATATCACTGGAATAAATCCTCTGCCAGATTAATAGCATACAGCAAACATCCGAAAATTGGGAACGTATGTTGGGTCCTGGACGTTAACACTTGGGATATGGGGGACCATACGTACAGGTGTATGTTCGTTTGTATGTTTGTATGTTTGTATGCTTGCGCCCGGATTACAGCATCTGGCTCTTCTCTGACTAAATTTCACACCATTTACTTTTGCAAAATGAACACCTTCAAAACATTAATTTCACACTCAAATCCGCACTTAATCCCTTAATTGAAGTTTACACTCATTTCCTGCCGTATACGTTAAATTAAGTCACACATTTGTACCCCGCGGATGGGTGCCGGCAATATGACGGCTACAGGACTCCCCCTGGGCTCCAACTGGATGCTGTTCTGCTTCTGTTGGATGATGAGCCAACGATGGGTCCCACCAACTGTTAAATAGTTGGGGACATTTTAAAGTGGCAGAAGGCGTCAGGTTATTTTGATGAGGATCCCCCCTGACACTATCCCTCTGCCACAGTGTCACGTCACGGGATGCGGTTGAATATAATAAACGTTGTGTTTCGGCTCGCTTCGTTCTAAATATGAAAAATAAAAACAGAGGAATATATATATATATATATAATTATATATATATATTAAATATAAAAAAGATTCCCGCAAGCGATGCGCTTAATTTAATTTGCAATTATCAAATGGAGAAAAATTGTTGAAATGTCGCAATTTGGAGTCGTGCCCAAGTGCCTGAAAATTGCACGATTTCCAGTTGTGTGGGAGTGGATGATCGCAGGAAATGGGAATAGAGCCTACTTCCCTCTGGAAGGGAGGTCACAAGTAAGCTAACAAGGGTGACGCTTTTAATTTCCTAAATTGAATTTTCAAATTCAAGTCAAAAGGGTCCTTTCCTTGAGCACAAGTTAGAGATTTAAATAAGGGGAATGTATTCATACTAACAAAAATATTCACTTTAAAGTGAAGAAAACCGTAGAAATATTCCTTAGTAAGAAAAATAATAGTAAAATTGAAACTCGCTAACATATTTTGAGTTTATAGCTCTGCATAAATTGGTACGTCCGATTTGGCACTTTTATACTCAGTGGGAAAGTTATTCATGTTTTCCATGTTCGGATAGAATTCAGGATTATTATTAATGAATAAAGAAAAAAATAAGCACCTGAAAAAGTTTCTATATAAATTTTATAAACGTGTTCAATGTTATTTTGTAAAAATGTCGATTTATTATTTATTTTGAATCATGTGAAATTTTATTATTTTATGGTGAACAATAAAAAAAAAAACAATATCAGCTCATGCAGAGAAAATTTTTATATGATTAAAAGAAATATTTGGATTTTTTTAAAAACAATACGCATACAACATAAACAACATAATTAAATACGGAACAATTACGGACGGTACATAAAATATAAAATTTTTTAATACTCCTTCCTATACAAAAAATTTAAATGGAAATCTCTTTTCAGTATCCAAATTATAAAATTTTTAAATCGTTCAAAATATAAAATAAAATTCGTATATTTTCAAGTAAATTTTCAAAGTGCATATACCAGAAATAATAAAAATTCGAATATAAACGAGAAATGAATAAGTAAATGTGTATATTTGATATGAGAAAAACTTGAACGATTTTATGATACAAGAAGAAAAATATTCAACTTTAATAATTCACTGCATTTAGTTCAATTTTCATGGAATATTGTTTGTGATATTAAATTTTTTTTTGTTTCCTGCGAACGCGATGTGTCTACGCATACAAAATATTCGGTAATAATAACTCAGATATTTCACAAAGCAATCACATTTACCCTCTTTTATTTCATATTTCATCTGAATTTGTCTATATTTAAATAAGTTTATCCATTCTTGTATTGCAGTTTTAGTATTATATATTTTTTTTGATTCTACAAAATATAAATAGTATGAAAATTGGAAATCAGAGGAAAAAATTGTATCGATTTTATTGTACCAAAGTTTGATTGAGAAGTTTAACCCCGTTCTATCTCGATTTGTTGAATTTAAAAACAAAGCTGTTAATTAATTAACAGGAAAATGTATATATAAAGATATTTCATAATGTATATATAAAGATATTTCATATTGACTTTATTTAGAATTAAATATAAAATTACAAATCGATTTTAGAAATTTATAAAACCCCAAAAACCATATATACTTTTGGGGGATTATATTTGAATTTTTCTTCGAGTGTTTATTCCTGGGATTAAAATGTTAATGGTCTTCGCTATTTGTGTAACTTTAAACATGATAATGTGATTGATATTAACACATTACGTACCAGTCTTGTTTTCAAAAAAATAAAAATAATAATACCGCGTGAAATTAGATGAAATGAAAATAAACTGATATTTTGTCATCTTTATCTTAGGCATGAAATTTGGTACTTTAACCCTTTGCTGTGATTATATTCCATAGAGAACCATTTCATATTTCACTAAGTTTCAGATGTATGAGTACAATTTACTCCGATAACAAAGGGTTAAATTATACATTTAAGAAATACACAAAATTAGTGCACATGGGATTTGTGTAAAATTCAACGAAGAGCACAAATTTCCGCATATGGGAAGTAATGTGTTAAGTTAAATTAATTAATTAAAATACGTGAATTTTTCAGATAAACACAAACGTGAAAATGTTTACTTCTACAGTTTATCATTAGTAAACTACTTTGGGTTTTGCTACTATTGAAATTTTATGAAAACCGGTTATTAAGTAATAAAACTTAACCCTTAACTGTCCCGTGTTTAAATGAGAGAATTTTCGCTGATATTCGGTATTTGTTTGAATTGCCTCTTTCAATATTACTAACTGATAAGTTGTCTGCATTGATTGCCCTGCCTTCCTTCGTAGTATATCCCTTAACACTAAACCTCCGCAATATTAGATCTTTCCCTATTTTTCGCCTAGAAAGTCATCGTACTAACTATGGTCACTTCGAATCCTTTACCTGAATGATGCTGCGGATGGTCAATAACTCTGCCGCCTTAGATTTGTGTCTTACCAAAAACTCTTTTAGGCATGCAATCTACTTGACTAACCCAACCTTCCATTCTGTCTACATTCTCCCATGATCTAAGTTAAGGTTAAATAAATAAATAAATAGATATTTTCATCTAAGTTAGACATTTAGGATAAATATCAGATTTATTTAAAACATATTTTCCTTATACACAACAGAGTGACTTCAAAATTTGAGAATACACTAGGCAAACAACCTGAATGCACTGGTTGAATTTAACTCAATGAGTTTAGGCTTAAAAAGATTTATTATTGCAGGCATTTTGTTTCGTTTACCGCAGTGACAAATTTACACAATTCCCAGGTATAGGCCCTTACCTCTACAATTATCTGTTCATAGATTACAACATATTTGAATGAAATTGAAATTGCACAAGAAAGAGTTTTTGGGTATGTTTCTTAGCTAGAGCTAATCAAAGCTCAATCATGTACCACTAATAAAGCCGGGTATTGCATGCTATTAAATTATGCTATCAAATAATTTTTATCTCGCATATAAATAGTAAAAAAATAATAAATTCAATTAAGTTATGAAAGTTTTTTTACAATACCTTTTTACGCGATTTTTTCTTTGCAAAATCTACGATGATACTATCGTAAGTAATTTTGTTAATTAATTCCGACGCTATACACAAAAGAACTAAAGCGTTTAATTATGTTTTTTTTTACTTAAGATTATCTTAGATAATTGTTTACCCTTTTTAGACAAGAAAAAGCTTCTATTACCCGAACAATTTGTCTCTGGAGTACATAATGCCATACGAAAAGCTATGTCCTAAGCTAAGTTAAGATAAATATTCTGCAACACTGTTTTCGTAGAAACGAAGATAGATTTTCTAATGATCCAGATTTTGTTTTTATCAAAATTCTTTCTGAAGAAAGGGATTTTTTCGTAAGGCTTGATGAAAGAGGAAAAAGTCATCGGAAAGATGCTTTGTAGACATCTTTCTGGAAGATATCAGAAAACCGTGTTACAGAAATCTTTTTGATTTCTAGTAAGACGTCTAAAAAATTCACCCCTAAAATGTGCCACCACAGGTTTAAGTCTACTCATCTTACTGGTAAATCCGCCACTAATTTACCATAATTTCAATGAGAGAAATCCTTGACCATTGAATAAGGGGATAGTTGATAAAAATTTATATGATCAATATACATTTTTTCTAGGAAAATAACAATTAAGGGAAAATAAAATGTTCGCAAATTTATGTGGCATGTCTCGAGTATTGTAACAAATAATTAGTATATGATTAGTAACACAGAAATAGTTTTAATCTACAACAAAATCTAAACGGGTATTTTTACCCAACCGGATGGTTAAGTGTTAAAAGTACAAGTTTAGTTTTTATAGCTTATAAAATGTAGAAGATTTTAAAGCATTTATTAAAATGTAAAACCATTTATAAGTCATACATTGATAAAGGGAATAGTTTTTAAAATCTATTTAAATACCTTTGAGGAAATTGATTATGCTTTTTAATGCACGTAGCAAAAGATTTGTGATAGTTGAACAGATATATTTTCTAGGATTAAACATTAAGAATAAAATAGTCATGCACGAAAGGTACTGAAATCTAAAAATCTCATTATATTCAGCATGATATTGCTCCATACCATACAGGAAAGTGGATCAAGAAGATATCTGAATAAAATGTTTTGAGGTTATCAAAAGTTAAAATGCTCTTCTGCAGCATTCCGGAAATTCGGAGTAATATAAAGAAAGCAATTAAAAGATTGAATGAGAACGTTTTGACCTTCTAAAAGCATAAAATAAATGAGAAAACTCCCTTTTTTCCCGCTTCCCACCGATCCCGGCTAACCCACTTAGCATCATTTCTGGCCACAGCTTGAGAGAAGCAGGTCCATTAGCCACAATAACACACTCCCCCACTACCGTTCCCCACTCTCAACCCATCACACCGTGGGTCATTTTAAAACAGAAAGGAAAATTCTCTTCTTACCGATGGTCGGGACGGGCAGGTGAAAGAGCAGGTGGAAATGAATTAAAAAGGCATTTCGGGAAGGGCAGAGCTGGACGAGCGGAAGTGAATTGGATGGCAAACAGAAGGGCCGCCTACGCAACAAAATAAACCGGGCGAAAGCGGCTGGGGAGGGTCTTGCACTTACCGGAGCCCTTGACTGCAGCGTGCGGCTGACGCTGAGCGTGTCCTGTAAGCTGGGGTGGCCTGGGAGGGGATTACATCACGGATTCAGTTCACACACCGCGAGTACACAAAATCTCGTGTTGTATTTATTTTATTGATTCCACTCCTCCTCCGAACTGGCACAGGATACCTCTTTTTGGGGGGTTGTTGTTTTCGGTTGAGCCAAATTAATTTAAATAAATTTTATTTATTTAAACAAAAACGAACAAAAAAAAAACTTCCCAACCTTTTTGACCGCACTACACTCAGCAGAACTCCCCAGAAAGAGTAGCGCAATTTTTTTTATTTTTGGTTTTTCTTCTCCCTGATGTCCTTTAATTATTTTAATTAAGGAGTCTGCAGAGCATTCGAATAATGCGGGAGGATTTCATCCCGCCCGATAGAATCACTTTCGTTTCCACAGTATGAAATTAGCGGAGAATTTTCATAAAATTTATAAAACGCACCGGAAAAAAATCGCACTATCGCACTATTCGCACTATCGCAATACCGCACTATCGGCACTATGGCACTATGGAACAGTGGGTAACCGTTTCTGAATTTGTAAAACTTTTGGGGCACGAAGGGCTCAAATTAGACGCGACCGAGACGCATTCTCCTTCGACTATCGCAATCGGTACACGGCACACGGGTAGACGACGACACGCGGGGCTGGCACCCGTGAAAGAAGACGACGCAAAAAACGTAACAGAAAGTCAGCACCTTGCGAACACCACCTTGGGCGACATCACTAACTCATCTGGAAGCCTCGAAACTTTTGCCCTCCTTCCGCATGTAAAGCTACATGTGATTGCTTCCTCCGGGAGGCGCATCCGGCTCTCGATTGATCCTCACGCTGGAAGTCATGTAACCGAACTGTGGGGCTCCGGCTGGCGCGGGGCGTACGCAACTCTTCCAGGGGACTCTTCCAGTTGAACCCTGCAAAAGCGATAGCGGAGGAAGGGTACTCCGGTGACGGTATCTCGGCACACCGGGAGCTTTTCGGGGGAATACCCGTCTGCTTGTGGCTTGTGGCAGTGTTGCCGTTACATTGAGGGATAAATTATTAAATGTGACCCAGAAAATTAGTAGACCACAATATTTTGGGGGGGAAAAAAAGTAATATTTTTACTTTTAAAATATAGGAGTTTTTTATTTTCAATTACTGATTAAAAATCTGAAAAATTGAGAATCTTTACGAAAATTAGTATAATGGGACTTTTTGGGTCACTGATTACGCATTCGTTGGTTTCAAAAATTCAAAGCGGTTAATCGAATTTGATGGACGAAATTTCTAAATTGTTCTGTTTTTAATATTTTAATTTTCAGAATTATAATACCGAATTTTTGTTCATCTATTATAAAATATAAAATAATGAGATTTTGGTGTTAATTTCCTATAAATTTCTTATTAAAATGTAGAAATTAAAAATATTTAATTTAATATTAATAATAAAAAATGTAGAGCACATTAACAATTAAAACGGGGTTGAATTACACACAATGCATATATTGAAATTTTCAGATTCATTGATTTTAAGTCTACAAAAAGCCTCTTAAGGGATAGTTAGAAATTAAGTTTTGAAATCGGTTTTTGTGATATAATAGAGCATTACGTAAGGAATATTTCCTGAAAGTTTCAAAATTGTAGGAGTGAGAGACTTTTGAAACTCGTCCTATGCGGTTCGATCGAGTTAAATCGTAAAAGTTTAAACGCGTTTTTATCAATTCAACAACAATCTACAGAGGGGCCTAGAGGTTCTTCACAACTATGTATTTTTATAAGTAGAAGATTAAAATTAATTTAGACAAAACCCAAGCAATGTTCTTTACTTGAAGAATAGACCCTCAAACCCACGTTTTTTACATAAGAGCAATATCAATTTAAACGGATGTGATATATTTCTTGAACAGATTCTGCAAAATACTTATGTTAGGTATCATTTTTGATAAAACTCTCACTTTTACGAAGTATATAAATTCAGTCATTAATAAAGCTAAAATTTAATCTCATAAATACGAGATTAGCCCTTGTCTTGGAAAGTAAGCTTGTTATTAATAAAGTTGTACTCCATACCTTTGTGCTGTATGGTGCAACAATATGGTTCTAATGTGCACAATGTCATATTAAAAAGTTGAAAACTAAGCAAAATGGAACTTTTAAGATGATTCTTAATTTACCAGGACACTTCCCTACCTCGGAATTGCACAATATAGCGGAAGTAGAACCTGTCGCTGGAAAGATTAATAAGATGGCTAATAAATTTTTTTTAAAAATTTTAATTTTCTGAAAATTCATTGATTTTAGAACTGTGTTCGATTTGATTCTAAGGCAGTGATAGTTTTACGTAAATGTAAGTTTTAATCGTTAAGTAGTTTAAATGCTTTATTGGGTTTTAATTCACAAATTTAATTTTCTCCTAAATTTCAAATCAAAAAATAAATTTACATAGTTATGTTTAAAATACAGTGCTGCCGGTAATTTTAAAATCAAACGTTGTTTTTGTTAAAAGTATGTATATGAATTAAAACAAAATTTTATAACATAATTAAGGACAGATAAAGATTTCATGTACGCTCCTTGTTACCATCCCTCTTCTATTTATCAAAAAGTGGTGGGCTAGGGCATAGAATATATGTCCAAAATCGACCTTTGGTCCTAAAATTTCCGGAATCACTATGTTATAGATTAATGAACTTAGATTCTAACTCTAATTATAAAATTCCGATAGACAAGATATTTAAAAATCTAATCAATCGGTCATTCGGAAAATTTGTACACTACTTATAAATTGTATTGACTTGTGGTTGAATGAAGGATTTTTATTTTCGTTAACCGTAACTCATTTTACTAGCCAATATGTGATCATATTTTGGTTAAAACTCGATTTAATCTGTCAAATTTTATTGTTCTTCAAAATATTTCGTTCAATGACGAGCTGTTATTATCTACTAATGAAAAACGATCAGGGTTTTGTTTCAAAAAAATCCTTCACGAATTATCCTGCCGTATCCATGTATCTAAAATAATTTTTTGAGAATTTTATAGAGAAATTATTATTCAAAAATAGCTTGTTTGAAGCTCTTTTCGAGTCGATTCGTGGGGATTGCAGAACAGGAGCTTAAATGTTTTGAATTGTTTTCTTATATTCTGAATAGATCTTTATATAAAAGCAGTGAATCTGAAACTGAAAATTAGAAACCATTTGATCCATCTTTAAAAATTTCATTCCCGAAGAGGTGAAACAAATTCTAAATTTATAGACATTTCTTTGAGTGTCGAATATTTCAAATTTGAAATTATGATAAAATTTGCTAAAAATAGGGAATTTATTTGAACTGGGTTTAATTTATGTCTATGTGCTAAACAAGAATTTGTTTTAGGTTTTTCTCTGTAGTACCTACTTCTGGAAATTCATAGGTTTCGTTTTTTTAATTCCTTAGTCCTTGCTTGCTTACTTAATTAATAATTTTTATTTGACCTTCTGCTTTTTGACGCAATTCATTAATATATCTTTTTTTTTACCTTGTACAAGTAAAGAAGCATCCTCATAAAAAGTTCCTTAAAATTTTCGACATTCAATCGGTCTGGACCAGAATCTCCCCTTAAAAGATCCATAGAAACGGTAACAGTGCTCCTTTTCTGGCTGTGGATGATGATGTCGTGCGCATGGGAGCATCCCAGCATTGTGGCGACGGAGGGTGTGCGCCGCCCCGCGTTAATCGGTGCAGGGTGGCCCCGTATCAGATGATGTGAACATCCAGAGCACGACTAGATCAAGATGAGAACTTTTATGTGCGCCCCATCAGTTTATGACTGATGATGACATGACAGATTTGGTACATTCGGATGCTGCCTGAGATATGAAGGACCTAAACAGCTCTGATTTGTGCTCAGCGGCACGGCGTCGTGTCGCTAATTATACGAGAAAAGTGCCGAGCCGGTCGCTATCTGCGCCATCCAATTAATCCGATTTTTTCTCATTTTTTTTTGCTTTTTTTTTTTAGAAGATGATACCTTCTAAAAGGGGGAATCTGGGATCTGGGGTTTGGGATTCCTTTCCTGGGGCCCCGGTGCCGAGGTTTGCGGCACGGTTCGATTGCAATAAATTACCGGCCCCATTCGGGATGGAATGTTTTGTTTTATTGCATCGTTTAGGAGGAGGTTTCGTGCAGTGGCACTGCTTTCTGGGCAGGAAATTGAGCATTTCCGGATGCGGTACTCACAACAACGCTCTGTTCAACCATCAAAGTACTATGAAATTCCCTTAATTTCCTGTCAAAAATTAATAGCTGAAAATTTCGTTTACCATATGTAAATTTATTGGATTCCTCCTCCTGTGAGAATTTGAATTTTCATCGATTCAAGAGCGGATGTTTTCTATTAAACCGCATTTTATTTCTGTGGTACAAAACTACTGATTTCATAATTTTCATTTATTTAGTTTTATTTACAACAAATTTATTAATTATTTACTTTTCGATATTTTTAAATATTGAATTAATTTTTTAGTGTAGGGTTTGTCCACCTAGAGGAAATGGTAGTTCCGAAATGGTCCGAGATGGTCGGTCCCTGGGATCAGCCACAAGGCTACAACTCTAATGGAGCAGCTAGGTTAGCTTTAAATCCAAGTTAGAATTAGTTCAAAGGCAGAGTAGCTAAAACAGCACAACTTAGTCCATTCAAAGGTTTAATTTCAGAGTCATTCTCGCTCAGAGTAAAAGCTAACCTAGCTACTCCATTGGAGTTATAGCCTTGTGGCCTGCTCCCAGGAACATTTCAAGGCTGACCTCTTGTACCATTTCGGAACTCTCATTTCTCCACGATGGACTAAACAATTACAACAGCTAATTATCTCTTTGCGAAAATTTTTAGATAGATCAGTTGTTAGCGCATTGGTCTACCGTCCCTGAGGCTGTGGGTTCGAATCTCACGGATAACCATGGTCTTCTACTGATCTTTTACTATTACCTCAATTGTGTTCGTAGAACAATGGGTCAATGAGTGGAATGGATAACGTTTGAGGGCTCGAGGGTACATGTCTCGTCCACCCCAATAATAATAAATAAGTACCAAACTTAATAAGCTCCTAGATACATAGATTTTGGTTTATAAAGTTTTGCTATTTCATAAATTTTAAAGTAACTGAAGATATATACGAAATATTATAGTATTCCATTTAAATTACATTGATAGATGATAGATGGCCTTGGAAGGAAAAGACTGTTAGCCCCCTAAAATGCCACTCCCTATTCAATAACTCAAAATATTGCTACTCGATATAAAGTGATAATATTTGCTCTAGGGCCCATATTTTTTACGCAATAATTTATCATAGAGTGCTATCGATGATATTATATTTCCGGAAGTGGCAATCCCCCATCTAATGTCATCGATCGAAATAGAAAGAAAACGTATTGTTCAAATAATTCCCATCCCCCTTTTTCTTTTACTAAGGGCTCCCCAAGGCATCCAAAAGTTCATTTACCGACACCCGGCGGCGGCCAGTTCCATTAAAAACGTAATTAACTTCCGCAAATGAGATCTATTCCTGACAATCAATTCCATCTGGCGTAATATTTTAGCTTGGCACATAAAAATAATTCCCGGGACAAGAAAAAAAAAAGGATCTCATCCGGGACCGTAGCCGACATTAATAACTAAGATTTGTGCCCGGGTGAAAAACGATACCTTGTCAAATCGAAACGGAAAATAAATAACGTCAGGTGGTGGGTAGAGGTTTGGGGGAGGGGGATGTGCGGGAGAGGTTCTCGGTACTCACCCGGAACAGTCATTTTCTTATCATCTGAATAATTTTCTTATTTTTTTTTTTTGCTGCTTACTGTTTGAGGAGTTGTTCTTCCTGAAATACTCCGCCAACCAGCCAAGATACTGTGGGGATGGGGAAAATGTAAAACTTCAAAAAAAGAACGACGTAACAAAACTGGGTAAATCAAGAGAGTAAAAAGGCAAACTGCCGGAACACAAAAACGTGCTGATATATTTTTAGCGTGGGTGTGGCACAGGGTGGGGGGGGGGGGGGGAAGCACATCCCTCCCAGGAAAAAAAATACTAACAAGATAGGAGCCTAAATTTTTCATCAAATAAAATGTTTCGTCATTACTTTTGTGTTTTTTTTTTTTTTGTGTTGGCCTATTCGAGCAGTGTCTGGCTCCAGGACTATCCCCCGGCAGGAGCCGGAGAAGGTGTCAGTCTTAAAGTCCTCGAATTTTTCTCCCAGATCTTGACGGGACTGGTCTACCTGAAGAAGTATGAAAAAAGAAGATACTTTCACCTGAAAATTGGTATATAAATGTAAGCAGTGAGTAGAGGGATGCATAAGTGGTGTCATCACTGCCACAAGAACATTAAACACAATATAATATTTTTTTTTATAGCAGAAAATTGAATATCTCTGTTATATTTGGATTTATTTTATTTAACTATTGACTGTTGTCTATACCCGCAATTACTGACGTGACCCTCATTATTCCGAATACCAGAAGAAATTGTGTTAGGCATAGGAGAAACAAGCATTCTTAAAGTGTTTGCTCTTATTTCTTCCCAGGATTTTTTCTGGCAAGCTACCGTATCTTATTGGCGACTATTTGCATAAAACTGTCTTGCCATAATACCCTATAGATTTTCGATGGGTTTTATTATTATTTCATTTATAATTTAGAATTTAATTCTTAAATTGTTTTCTTATTTTCTCGGGAACTAAGCCCATATGGCATAACCACAACCTCGGAATGGCACACTTTGTACATCACAGCAATATGGGGTTTATGTCAGGACTACGTTCTGGCCATTCTAACAAAAGTATATTTCTTGCCGAAAATCACTCTATAGAACTGTGTGATACATGAATTGCAACATTATCTTGCTGGAAACTGAATTCATGAGATGATGAATCCAATATTTCCGTGTTCATTTCCGAATTTAATTTTTGAAGCTATGAAACATAACTCTAGCTTTTCATCGGAAAATATAACCCATTCCCATTCTTCAGTCCAGTCTATGTGATTTCATGCAAATGTTTGTCTTGCCGTTTTATGTTCATGTTTAAGTAGTGGCTTTCTTGCTAGTTTCTTGTAAACTATGTTTAGAGTAGCTTTCAAAATTTGTTGAAAATGTCGATTACCTACCCATCGGTAAGTTTAATGTTTTTTACAATTTGTAAAGCACAAAACCGATTATTAGTAGCTTCTGTAACAAGTAACAATTTTATTTTTTTTCCGCCTTGGGTGAAACGTATCTCCTATATTTTTTTATGTAGATTTAGGAAATTCCTTACTACTCTGTTTGATCGTCCAATCTCCTTGGCAATATACCGCTTTACAACCCTAGCAACTGCCAACGTTTTAATTTTTATTTTTTCAGTTTCGTTCAAGAATTTAACTTTAGCCAATTATAAAATGAAACACAGTCAAAACAGTGAAAATACACAGCTAGCTAAGATACTACTTAGACTTAAGGAAGTGAAATACAAAAACGTGTGCTTTAGCAACTTCGTTTAAAGAAATTGCGCCTAAAATTAAACCGACACCAATGGTTAGCTTGCTTAAAATGTAGCTAAAAGTGATTTGCTATCCAAATGAGTAAAATCCAGGAAAGGTATCAACGAGAGTAGATCAGGTAAAATTATTTTAAAATTTTCTATCTAAATCTTCATATTTTTAATACATGACCTTTGTTTTTGAATCAGGGTTTTGACCTTCCTGCTTAATATTTTATTTAGCATAGTTGGCTTTTAGTTTTTAAACTTTTATTTTATAGACATGATTTTTTCGATGAAGGTTTAGTAAACAACCTAGCGGAAGGTTTAGTAAACAATAGTAGCGAATTGTACTATAAATTCTGGGAATTTGTTATCTTATACAAATAAATAATGAGTATAGGATAATAAACTATTATTAAATAATAACTTAATATCTTTCTTTCATTTTTTTCAGCTACTTAATCTTTCTTCGAATTTTTTGTTTGGAAGGATATAAGTCGAATTATGAGTACTTCATCGAGAACATGCAGGTTCCTATTTCTGTTTCCCACCTCCTTCTTCCACAAGGAAAAATTGTTAATATGTCTTCTTTTTTCACAAAGTCCCCCTAAGGGAAAAAGGATCCTGTGAGGGATGATTGGGTTTAAGCAGAGGGCTAACCTCCAGCCACATGTTGAAGGAATTGGAATTCAAGACAAAAGTCATATACCCGTAAGCAGATAGGGTTTCCAGTTCCTTGCGCTGGAAGTAAAAACATTAAAAAAGAAAAAAAAAAAATTTTTTTTCTGCCAAGGACATAGCAAAGGAAGAGGTTTCTGGGTGTATGGTGCGGCAGGAACGGCTTGTCTGAGATTGTGACAATGTCGAAAGTTTTATTGCTGCCTATGAAATATTCAGCATTATTTTTTACGAGTTATTTATCTGGAAATTCACCAGGGGCACCTTGGCCGGGTGCTAGGAGGAGAGAAGGACGAGGCCTGTGTACATACAGAGTAATTTATCAGAGCTCACTGAACAAGAGAATGATATTTGAATGGATTTTCCCATATCAAGGGAAATTTCATATAAAACTGAAATATGCCATTGATGAGCAAAAGGCGAAATCGTAAAAGTAAAAATAATTGATGAAAATAAAAGGGAATCTCCGATTAAATGTGGAAGGAAGATTTTAAGTGAGCGGTAAAATAAACTTTTGATAATTTGTACAAATTTTAAGCGATATCTGGGAATTTTAGGGGAAAGAATAAAGTTTCTCTAGGGAATAAATTGAATGATCGTAGAAAATTATATTTAATGTTAAGCAATATTAAGAAAAGGCTACATGTACAGGTGGACATAGAATTAAGATACCATTTATTTATAGCAAGAAATACAAAGCCACTTATTTTTGTGTAAACAACATTTATTTTCTGAATAGCTTAGAAGGTAAATACATTTAATAATGGGTATGCTGCCCCCTATTGTCTATACACTCTAATAATCTTCTACCGAAACTATTCTTGGTTCAGGGTATCTCTATTTTTGAGCTTAGGATTCTTAAAAACAGCATGTTGAAGTCTTGTCCAGACGTGTTCATTCGGATTGAGGTCTGGTAAATTTCCAGGCCAATCCGTCCAAACTATGGGACGGTTTGGTTTCAGTAATGGTGGGTTTAGATGTGTGAGACCTGGCTCCATCCTGCATTAATATGGGCAAAATACCTCCGATTAATATTGGCAAAATACCTCCGACTAAAATTATCTTCAGGCTTTGTTTCGGTCTTTGTTCTGATTGTATTGATGAAGGACCTGAAGTTCTTACTCTGCTATTTTGCTTATTAGGTTTACAATACAATTTCATTACCATTTCGACTGTAAAAGGAATTCTGGATCTTTGCTTCATGCTCTTCGGCTCTAAATCCTTAATTAATTTTGGGTAGAAATTGATCCTATTACTAATGTTTTAATTGGTCAATAAAGGTTTTATTGGCCTAACGTATGTATGCTTTTTCAAGCTATGCTTCTTATGTAGTCCTTTACCGTGGTTCTACTGATTTTTTTTAATCTGTTTCCTGGTAGTCTGGAGAAAGGTTTAAAATTTTTGTAACAGTTCTTGTTCCTACTCAGGGTTTATCCAGGTAACGAATCTTTCTTTCTAGTTTGAGGTGAAAGCTTTGAGAGTCTGTCTGTGTCTTTCTTTTATTTTTCTTGCAGTAGTTTCTCTTTTTTGCCCATAATCTTACCATTTTCCTACATTTAGTTTCCGGCTAATTTCGGATATATTACAACTAGCTATCCATAATTTTTGGATTTATCTCCGCAGCTCAACTCTTCCAACCATGTCTTAAAAGACCCCGTTAAAAAAAATTGGTACCTTAATTTCCATCCACCCTGTTTTTTTAAATAAGGATAATATCAATGCTTTATTTTTATATACAAAATTTTCTCTATAGATGTATAGATTGTATTGATTAAGGCATCAATTATTTAAAGACAAACATTAAACCGATTCTATTTGAAATTATATTACTTACTGCCTTATTTTGAGAATTCTCAGCTATCCATAATAAGTTATAATTGAATCACAAGAGTATGGTGAGTAATGCTCAACTTGTGACTTGTAATAGATCATAACGTTCAAAATAGAGGTGTCAGTTTGATAACAAAAATATATAGAGCTTAATGTGACGGTTTACTGAGATTTCGTCTATCTTTATATTTCGAAGTTATTATTATATTATATTGTTTAGGGAAACCGTCATAATCAAAAGAGTCCAAAAGACTTAAAACTCACCATCAGCAATTACCATATTTTATTTCATTGTACCAAAAACAAATAAATAAATATTTAATTATATTTAAAAAATTCATATATACGAGTATTCGACAGAATAATTTGTTTTAATTGTTGTTGAAATGTAGTTTGTGTCATATTAGATAGTATCATGGTTTGTAAATTTATTCACTTTACTAAAGAGAATTTTAATTTACCATAACGATCAATAAATTCACTGTAATATGGTAAATTTTCATATATTTTTTCCATATTTCAAAACGGTCAACAGATAGTATCAACATACAGCAACACAGCTCAAAAACGAAGAGCCATTGACGTTTTCAAGTGCAATCAATTTAAAAGGGCTTACATCGCACTTCTGGATATATGTCCTGACCATCGTCAGCGGGGTCTCTCGGGGCCTTCCTGGAGGAGACATACAATTAGTGTCACTTATATCAGTTGGCAGAGGCACCTTACCTTTTGCCGAGTTGCCAGTAACAATGCAAGTGTACCTCCTGTCCATTACGTTCGAGCGCCTTTTGGCCGGGAATGGTAGTTCTCTTGGACACATATGTCCATATCTACATATATCATTCCCATGTAACAATGTTCCAGGATCGAAAAATGTTTTGCTGATGTGAAGCCCTCACGAGAACTCCGAAGAGCCGCTGTGATGGACTCAGCCAGACCAGCAATTAAGTCCTTGGATGGAATGCTTACGTGGCAGGGTGGTCACTGAGACTCAGGCTTATAATTGCTTCGCAAAAATTCCCTAGGGAATAACGTCCTCATATTTTTGTATTTTTATTTTTTTTTTTTTGCGTTTTATTTTCTTTCGATTTCGAGTTAAATGGGTCGTTTACTCTACAAGTACAAGGTTTGAAAAGCGTTTCTTTCCTTCATATTGCAATTATTTAATAAGAACGAGTCTACTGGAAAAAAATACGATTTTGTGATTCGGGACTTTCGTCATCTAGCCATCTAGTCTAGAAGACTTAGATCCCTCGGTAACTTTAATACACACACAAATAATAATGACTGCAAATATTATGCAAACTTCATGTAATTCAGCTTTATATTTCTCTTTGATTTCTTGCGGTTTATTTATTTAAATATTTATAAGGGTCATATACAACATATTTCAATGTTTCCCATAATTCTCATCAAAATCTAAATGTTAAATAGAATTTCTCTACTATCGCATGGTATATAACACGCAATAAATTCAATATATTTGAATTAACTAATTACAATTGTAATTTCACAAATATATGTACCAAAGCAGAAAATCGTAAACAACCATGTACTATTACATAAAAACTTCATCATTATTTAAATTGTACATCAATTAGTGTATTAACTTTAGTACATTCAAATATTATACAAAATAATATATAATTTAGGTCACCTTTGGGATTCTGTTTAATTCAAATTGCCATAGTTTTATCAGTCCGATAGTAGGACGATGGTAGTTTTCAATTAAACGTATTAATTAATACGAATTTTCTATCATTACGTTCTATCAAATTATTAATTTTGTAAGCTCAGTTTGGCGTAAATTCCAGATTTTAGAATTATATATTATTTCTACTAAAATATAATTCTGTCCATCCGCATGTCATGCTACTCCAAATTTTGCAGTCCCTAAGTACAGAGGGAAAATATTCATTAATTTGCCGCAGGAATAAAAGGGGTTAGTCAGCGAAATGAAAATGAGGGTAAAACGCGAAGTATCGTTACGTGTGATTTGATGAATTTCAAATTCACTGGATGGCATTACTATTTATGAAATGCTTTGATTTTTGAATTTAACAAAACAAAAAAAAAAAAAAAACAAAATTAATTAAAGGGATAGAATTGGTCCATGTTGCGTTTAAGGGATTGGTTAAGGGATACGGGTTACGGCTGGAAAGGGCGGATAATGTTTATGGGAATTTCGTCTCAATCTCCTCCGCCAATTAGACCTTTTACGTGAGTCAACCTAACAAACCCCATTCAGTTTAGAGAATGTGATTCCTACCAAATTCCTGGAGGATTTTTGTTTTTCCTGGACCCCCTTCACGCACAGTCTCAAATCAATGTAAATCCGCTGTAAAATTAATTGCTCCAGCCTAGGGGTATAGTAAAATAAAGTGCACGTGCCAAGACAGATACGAACGGTTGACGGAACATAGGATACACCTGGGGTATGGGTGTGTCCTTTAATTCCGTAAATCGCACATAAATCTCGAGGCGACCTTCGTCAGGGTACACGACATTAAATCCTGAATGAAGTCGGCATTTACCCTCGTATGGATCTTATATCAAACCAAACCTCGCATTAGTGTCAACCCGAGGATTTACACCTCCTTGGCAGCGGTATACCTTTGGGAAGAGGTTGAGTCCTGCGAGCAGCCCAGGACTAAATCTAATTTATGCGACATTCCTTGGAAAGATGTTAAAATTTTCTGGCCACACCGGTGTATATATCCTGGACATGTTCTCTGGGACGACTATAATATTTTAACCGTTCTGTCTGGATTGCCTTTGTTGGGGGCAATCTATCGATGTGTCATGATAGCTGATTGATTGCATCAACCCTATTAAGGGGCGCCCGAGTGATACGTGCTTAGGGGGCGCGATGTGTGCCGATGACAAGGAGATAAACGCTCCAACACCCTTGTTTACTGCCCTCTAGGGCTCCGGACTCGGTCAATCTGGGCAATGACCGGGATCCATTAAAATAGTTTTTCCCCCTTTCACAATCCATGAGACTAATTTCGAGGAAATACTGGGGAGTTAAGAAATTTCCGTAGAATTCTTTCACAAAAGGCAGTCTCTTATTGAAAAGAGAGTTAACGTTTTACGTTTTTTGAATTTTTTTAAACAGATAATTTGAAAATAACTTTTAGATTTTATAAAATTATTATATTTAGGATTTTGTACCCAAATTTGTAATAATCAGTTTATTATTTCAGTTATTAAACATAGCAAAATTACATATAGCATCAGAATTGGAAATACCACATAAGTAACTCATACCTTTAGAATATTTTTCCAAAACTCTTGTAATATGAATTGCCATTGTGTAGATCGATAATACCACCTTTTGATTAAATTTCCTGCTAATTTGTATATTGATTCTGATTTAATTCATAAATTTTATCATTCCGATCATTAAAAACTTCAGTCATTGGCAGATAATTAAGTGTATTATAATTGCAGTCCATTAGTTAACACTTCAATAGTAAGCATGTCATATTTAAAATAATTGACCGTCTGTTCCTTAATATAGGCTGTTTTAATTAGTTAATATAAAACTCATTCATCAACTGAAATGAAGTAGGACATGGTCCGAGCAAGTAATTACTTGTTTTGGTTAAGTTTTTGATAGTAGGTCATCTCAATGATTATTATGAAATTTACTACATGTTTCAAAAGAATTTTTTTATCAGTTATTTAGATAATGTAAGTATTAATTCAGTTGTTATTTATGATAATGAAATGACCTATTCGATATTGTTTTTGGGAATATTTTTACCGATTTGTAAAGATTGCTATTTTGGTTTCTACATATACCCCTCATTTATCAATTTGCGTTAGTTAAGTACTAAATCTCTTTACAAGATCAAGGTTAATTGTGTGTTTGAGGAGTGGAATGGTATACATGCAATACAGGATTAAAAATTCACTAGTAGTATCGTTTGGAAATTTTAATCAATAAAATATAATAATGCATTAAGTCCTTATTGGATAAAAACAAAACAATTTGAAAATTGAATGTGCAGCACTAAAGTTGGAGAGATAGGATAAAAAGTGTCTGCCCTTTTGAACACTTTCTGCATTATTTGACATACTGAAGACGTATTTATTGAATATTCCCGGAGTAGCAAAAGCTCAAAACAATTGGGAAAATGCAAAAAACTTGGGATTTGTTAATAAATAAAGTTCGACTGTGAATCGATGTTCTCGAATGCTCGTACCTCTCAGATTCTTTTCCAAATTATACCCATAAAGGAATTGAAAACGCATCAACAAATCCGGTAGAGCTTTTCACAGTGTTTCCCTATCCTCCAGGTGAACTGTTGTCTCGTCTCCCACTTGCCCCAAAAGGGAGCAACCAAACAAAAACATCGAGATCCCAATTCAGATACCCTCCTCAGGGGAGGATTGAGTGAAAAATGTGCACCGAACGGATCGCGAGAAACTCCTTTAACTCACCCTTTTGTCGTTCTTCATCGCAAAGATGCAAGAACTCCTTAACCTACCTTTCGATTCGTCGTCTTAAGATTCTGTCGAAGGGTGCGAATTATTATCGATGCGAATAAACTTCATCGTTATGATTTTCGTTTCGAATTAATTTATTTGTCCGTGAACAGGCAGCCGGAGCAAGTACAAGTACTTTTCCTGTTTAAGGTCCCGCAGGATACGTCTCATCTGTCAGGAGTTTGCTTTTTGTCGGGGGCCATTGATTGGGAAATCAAATTAAATCCGACTGACAAGCGAAGAATTTCTTCGCCCAGAAAGACATGAAATTTAATTTGGAGCAGCCGCTCGTCTCATCATTCGCTCATTTCTAATTAAAATTCAATTAAATTGGAATTTTTTGAATGCCCGCACTCCGACACCCGTCTTTAGCACCCTGCAGGGATGTCTGGATCCTACTTTTGGCCCCTCCTTTCTCCCCCTCTCTTAAAGCAATGGTTTCCCTCCCGGTCCATCTCGGATGCTGTACTGTTCCAGATCTTGTTACCATCGATGCCGTTGTATCGCCCAAAGCGGAGGCAGCTGTTGGGAATGGGAAACATTATTCGATTCTGGGTCTGAGGTTTGGTCGTCCTACGCTCCTCCTTTAGAGTCTAGAGGATAAATTTCAGGAGATATTATTACAATTGCCCTTTGAGAGAGAGCACCTCGATGATGCTGCGGCTTCTGTCGCCGTTCGCGCGAATGCACAAACAGAAAAGCACTCTGATGAAACAATCGAATGAATCTGGGCGATGTTATTTGCGGCACGGTGACTTTTGTGCTTTGATTCACTTCGTAAATTAGAAGACGACAAAGTTTCCCAGCCTACTTCATTGATTTCTATCTAACAAAGGCAAGCTAGCTTTGATTTTCTAAAGGAATGAGGTGTAGAGTGTTTGGCTAAAGACTTTGATTTTTGTTTTTTCGTAGTACTTGGATTCTTTAAAATGTTCTATTATAGGTCCTTCCGTTTGCTTCAGTCATGACCTTTTCAGTTGAGGTGTTAGAGAACCAGAAGATCTATTGGAGTTTAAAAAAATTGTTTGTATCCAACATTTTATAAGATATTAAAAAAAGCAATATTAGTAACAATTATTTCGAGAGAAAAATGAGCCAATTTTACGGTCTTTGCAGACTTTTGAACCGTTTTTAAAGATCCTTTTCTCGAAATGGTTGCTTTTCCCCTACTGGAAAAAATCTATTAGATTGAGATGAAATTCTACACTTAGTACTAGCTAACTTACACGTAAAGGTCAATAATTGGGTCTAGCTAGTATTAAGTCATTAGACAAACAGACAAACAACAATTTTTAAAAATAGTTTTTTTGTGTTCTGTTAGCATTTCTATATTACCCCAAACAGTTTTTGGTGAATATTTTTATATTTACGGTGTGTACGGTGTTTCGACAGTTTTATTATTATATAAATTCGAAATCAATGGCCGCTTAAATAAATTGCGCTATGCCTGCGACTCCGTTCACGTGAACTTCAGGTAATGGCATATCCTAGGAACTAAATTATGTGCTTTTCCTTTATTTAGCTCAATATTTTAGCCGCTTTTATGGATTGTGAAATATTTGACCGTTTTCTAGGCATTGTTAAACCTAAAAATATAAAGTAGTTGAAATAAAAAATAAATTAAAATACTAATCACAAATCAAACTCAAGAATCATATGTGGTTAAACTTATTGAAAAAAGCAAGCATAATGACCATTCGTCCAATAGTTTCGGAGATTAGCGTGAACAAACAGACAAACAGATACACAAAATTTTTAAAAATGGACTTTTTGTATTCTGTTAGCCTTTTTATGTACATTACCCCCAATCAATTTTTGGTAAATATTTTCTTTGTACAAATACAGTCTTTCTACAGTTTTATTATTATAGATTTTCATAATTCCGAATCTTTAACAAAGTTAGAAGTCAAAAACCAAAATTTTAGGGAACAATTAAAAAGGCTAGACGCTAAGTCTAATTCAAATAAATTTGTTTAGATTATGGTGTTGTATGTTGTATAGTAAGTATAATAACTGAAAAATATGAAGGTAATTTTTTAAAATTATAATTTATTCCAAATTCTTAGAATGTTTTTAATTTTTAATGCATGTGTTCAAGTAGAAGAAAAAGTTTTTCTTTGCGAATTTACTAATTCTTCCCATATGTGATTTTAATTAACTATGTAATTCACAAAGATGGTCACAAAAGTAGAAAAAGTTTAAATCTTGCTGTTTTTGCTTTTAATATTACCGAAATACATTAAAAGAAATTACCAAACAAGAAGTTTTCTGTTCAGATAAGCTCAGAAGAGTTAGAACTGCACTCAGTTACGATATTACTTAATTTACTGTGTGAAATAGTCATTCTCACAAACCTTTGTATTAATAATCAATCTAATTCGATAAAAAAGGTTCATACCCACTCTGCACAGCTCATCAATAAATTAAACTGTTCACTGATGAAGATCAAAAAACGGAAAACTTTCCCAATCGAAATAGATCGGTCTTTATTTATTGGCGATAGAAAGGAAAAAACGATGGGGCATTAAAATCTGTAGAATTTCTACTTTCCTCCTGAGATTTTTAGAAAAGCGAATTTTGTGATTTTCCCGTTCTACCATTGGATCCTGGGTATTTTGCTTTCCTCGGGAGTACAAAAACATTTCAAATAAATTTTTCCTCATTCCCAAAAATCTTCTTGAGGTAAAGTACGTGCATATATCTTATGAGGGTGGGATGTTAGAGGATGCTACTTGGCCTGCAGGGTCTGGATGGAACGTTTCTGAGAAGGAGTTTCAGGTTTCGTGTAGGAACTACCTGTGCCACACGTGAGCCCGTAGGAGGAGGCGTGTTGCATAGGGAAGGTAAGCTAGAGCCCTTAACAAGGTCCTTATTTGTAGCTCCCCACAGCTCTTAGGCAGAGACTTAGCAAGATGGGGCTCACTAAGCATCGGATCCCTGCAGCCACCACCTTTCCCGATGTAAGAAACTTTGCGGTAGGGATGAGAGAATTAACTGCTCCCAAATGAATTAATATCAGAAATGGCAAAATTGCCGGGTTCCGGTTTAGAAGGGGAACATTTCTTAAGTCTTTTGTAAGCCCAAATCACTCCCAATGAACCCGACTGTGTTGCGGGCAAGTAGGGACTCATAAAAATGCCATTTTAGTTCCCGAAAATCGTGTCAGGACTCAGGCTGTTATTTGTGCTCTGTCTATTTGCGTTCGAATTTTATGGGGGTTTTTTTAGTGCTCCAGGCACTCGGCTTTCCCATTATCTGTAAAGCGTTCGTAAAAAAAGGAAACTCTCTTAAGTATGGTGGGAGGAAATATGAAGTCGAATCTCATCCTCCTTCTCTTTTTGGTGGTAAAAGTCTAGACTGGTTCCCATAAATAAGGCTTTATTCTAGCGAAACGATTTTGAATCCGTAAACTTAAGCGATTTGAAGGTCTTCGAATTAATAAAATCGCCACCAAAAAGGAGCCAAAAACTTTAGCTTAAGAATCCACGCATTCACCCATATACATATGATGGGTGAATGTTAGGAAGGGGAAGTGCGGAAGCACTTAAGGTTGATTGAGCGGAGATTAAGTGGGATCCAAGTTGCGAAACTCTTTTCATCACATTCAAGGAGAGTAGCATAATTTCATTCTACCGGGATCTTCTGGCGATATGGCGAAAATCTTGAGAGGAATCTCTGCTGACATAACTCCTTAAGACCTCTCGAAAGACAACCATAAGAAATAGCTTTTAATTGTGTTTTCTTCTGCCAGCAGCTGAGATAACTTTGAATTAATTTTATGTTCGGCATAATAGAGGCTGAAAGGCCCGTCCCTCTGTGCAGGGTTCTATAGATAACAGGCCCAGGCAGGGCTCAAGGCACCACATATCTTTAGCTTCTCTCGGTCCTTGCAACAATACCCGGCAGCGGATCCTTTTTGCCGGAACCTCCGGGAACCGGAGCCGTACTCCACTCTCACACTTTTTCCTTTATATTAACGAGAGTTTATTACGCAGATCTAATTAAGGACTAAGGAGATTGTCTCTAATGGCACTCGAAGAAGAATCATGGGCACAACAGGAATCAAACGTTAATGAAAATTTCCTAGAGCCGAATATTTCGCGAGATCGAGGGTTTGAGTTTTGTAGGGTAGGGTTCGTTTGTCCTTCTTCTGTTCTTCTATTACAACAAAAAAAAAAAAAAATCTTAGATGATGTTGAACAATAATTCGCACAACACGACGACTACTTATGGATGGGCTCTGTGCTTTCTTTTCTTATATCTTTTTATACCATCGCATCTTTAGCCAACGACGACGAGGTCGTCAACGAAGACGGCAGAGCAAATTCAAATTTTATTCGAGGAAATGCGACCTACTCAAGAAATTTCACCGATCTTAATGGGAACGAGTTAAACTTTTACTTCTGCCGGGTTAGGAGCATATTTCAATTACAGCGACGGCGGCTCCCTTACAATGCGCTTCGCATAGCATTCAACTACCCATCCCCCTGCCCCCCCTGTCGCCAACCCTTCGCTATTTTACCGTCGTCTTTGGTGCTTCAGTTCGCGACAAGGAAGTAATTATAATATAAAATATAGTACATAATCGCATTGAAACTCGAATAGACGACAAGAGATGAAATAGGGTCAAAGTGGTGAATATAATAAATAAAATATTTCTTTGGCGAAAAACGGCTCAAGAGTTAGCTGGGCATATAGCTTTAATAATGAAAAAAATGTTTATGGGAAAGTTCTCTACGGGTCTAGGGTTTGGTTGATATTTTTCAATTGTTATATATTATGCAATTTCGAATTAAACAGCTTAGACAGCTGGGCATTGGTAGAAGATCAGTTTGAACATATAGCTCTTGTGAATTTGTTTAGATCTCTTATCCTTTTTATGTAGTTATATAGTTTTTATATAAATATAACTTGTATTGTTGATGAGTGTTGTATGGTTCTTTTCCGTTCTTGCTTTGTCCATTCTTATAAATGCTCTCTCTATCAGGTTATAGTTGTGCACCCCATTTTTTCTTGTAAGCTCAAATATTGTTTTTATCTTTCTGTTTATTTCCTTCTACATGTACTTTCCTCTTTGTATATAAATTACTTCCTTCAAGCTAAAATAATTCGTGATACTATAGACATTCTTTATTGGTATGTCCCACAGAAGGCGACATAATATTTCATTAACCTCTGTAAAGTTTTGGGATTATATTGTCGCGTTTGTGAGCAGATGTTTACCAATAAGTTGTTCAATAAGTTTTGTCGTTCGATAAGAAAAACATGATTTTATTATTCAGTTAATTGTTTTATATAATCTCCTGTTCCAGTGAACTTTTAATTTATGGATTCTATCCCTATAGTGAGAATCTGGAAGACTGTCGAAATACACTTCCACTATTGTTCATACTGCCTAATGATTAATGATATACCTAGGGCTTCTACTAAATCTCTCTCGGTTAATCGGTGATCTTCCATAATGGTCCTGTATTTTTGCTATGTTTTCTGGTGTTGATGCACTTTGTGGACGTCCTCCACGTGGATAGTCTTCAAGACTTGTATAACCACTTTTAAATGCAGCAAACCATCTTTCTACTATTCGAATTGAAGGTAAAGAGTCTTTATACACTTTAATGTATCATGACATTTTAAATAGTTTTTTTCATAATTTTGTGTAAGAAAAGATAACATAATTCAATAGATATCGTTGAAAATATACGTGAAGTAGAAGAAAAGTATAAACATTTTTCATTAAAATTATTTTGAATCACAACAAAATCATTTGTAATGAAATAAGATGAAGTTTTGGGGGGTTACATCAATGTTGATAAAATATAAATATAAAGAAAAACTATTTCAGCAGGACAATGCACCAGTTCACATGTATAAAATTCTCAAGATTATTTTTCAATCAATTTTATTAATGCTTTTAACATTCCATGACCTTACCAAATAATAAACACTTGAACCACTTTGAGTATATGCAAGCTCATGGTCATATATCGTATCGTACCTAAAAGATTGTAGTTTAAGATGTAAGACTTTTAAAAAATTGTAAAATAGAAAAAGAAAAGAAAAAACAAGGCCTCTTCAAACATAGCTTATTGCTAATCGCTAGCATATTCAGCCTTTGTAAAGCGCAAGAAGACAAACATTTGAGGAAGAACGAAAAGCTGTCCTCGCCAGTTTCGGCGATATTAAGATTTTGAGCAGGCGAGGGCTCCTTCTTTAAGTATGCAACGGAGGTGCAGGCAAAATGCAGCGCTCGTTATGCAGAATCACGTATTAAAGTTAATAAAGCAAAAGTGCAAATAGCGCTCTCTTTTCGTTCTTCCCCTTGTAAAACTCTTTAAAATTTTTCCACGAGCACCAATTGAAATTGTTTGCATTTTTTTGTTATTTTTTTTTTTTTTTTGTGTCAGAAAAATTCACGTCATGCAGGGAATTCCCGCTCTTCATATATTCGCAGTCACGTCATCGCCTTAATGAGTCCTGTAGGAAGGGCTCTCTGGGAAAATATTGATTAATAAAGTTCCCTGGAATTTTAGCATGCACTCGCTAACAATTTCTTATTAGTAAATTTGCTTAGAGCAGAGCTGTAGGGGAGGGGAGAGGATTTCCGAAATATTTGCTGGTTTTGCTGCAAATTAATTTCTTGTGCGTGCTTGAAGCGTTCCGAGATTTTCGACGAGCGTGGCTCGTTTCTTTGCAAAACCCTTGTCGGGGTTCCGATGTTTTCTTATTTTTTTTATTTTTTTTTTGTACGGCAAGTAAATTACTGGGTATGATTTTCAAAGCCTCTATTTATTACGTACTAATCGCTTTCCGTCTGACCTTTGTAGAAACTTTCGATGCCTCTCTTTAGCTTGGATGACTGAAGCTAAAAGTACTACTACAAGAAAAAAAAATTATTTCGAAAATTCGCCATATTCTCTATTAGCTGTGTCGATTTCAGCTGCTCTCCTGATGGCTCCAACTCCACCCACTTAAGGGTAAACTTTCCTAGGGCAAAAACTGCGGGGAGCCTCCATCAAAATAAGTTCTTTAGGAATTGAAGGAATTCAAAAGTTAAACAGCCCTCTGAATTCATGCTGCACCAAAATGTGAACAGAAAACAAATATTATATATACATATATATATTATATATATATTGCAATATATAAGGGAGAAACCCTCCTGTCCCGAGAACCTTTTTGTTAGCGAGTTTGGTTTCTGACACTTCATAATTAAAAGTTTTTTTCCTTCTGGTTCAAGATCTGAGTGCTGTTCTTTAATTTTTCCAACATAAAAGTTTTTCAAATAAGTTCGACCAATGCCAAGCTATTTTATACATATATAAGGGAACATTTTTCCCTCCCTCCCTATTTAATAATTGTAAGTTATCCTATATTCTATTCTAGGGCCATGTTTGGGATAATATAAAAACAAATTTTGACGGTAAGAAAGAAACAATTCTTTCTAATTTAATCTCTATAATAAATTTTTTTATATGGTAATATAAAAGTAAAGTGGATATACAGCTCTCAAAAAATAGTTTTCTATAAATTTTATTATTAGTACAAACAACAAGCAAAATTGTCTATAATCCTAGAAAGTTAACCTTATTGTGATATGCGAGCTCACTCCGAGACACATGATTGACCTCATCCCCATTTTTTCAAGTTTCCAGAAAAAATAATTATTTCTGAGAAGTCTGACTATAATACTTAATTAATGTCGGAAATTCTTAATTACTTTATGCAACAATTCTCCGTATCCGATGCGTTGTCCATTTTTAACGAGATTTGACACCGTTAGACTTTTCTTCGTAGTTGTAGATTTTTTGAAAAAAAACTCTAATTTTCGATTTCCATCAGATCTGTGCGATCAAGGGCTCTAATTAAAGGGCTAGCCCTCAGAAGTTCAAAACTGCTGTTAAATTGGAGTTAAATTCACCGAGTTATGAATTTTTAACTCATTAGGGTGCGATTTTACTTGCTTAATGCTTCCCTGGACCTAAACATTATTTTTAATTGCTGCTAATTCGCCCAGACTATGAAAATATGCTAAGCTTTTCAGGAAAAATAAAAACAGGACACGTCCCGAAGAAATATTTTAAGTACCGAGGTCCACAACCTGAGATATAAAAAAAAACTGACGATTTTCCATTGATTTCTATTCGGTTTTTAGGTTTCTGAGTGTCATAGCGCTGAAAGGGCTACATTTATGGAAAACCCATTAATTCTACTATTAAATTCCGTCAAAATACTCTTAAACTGGAGCTAAATTCACCGAGTTATGAATTTTTTACTCATTAGGGCGCGATTTTACTTAGGAAAAGAGGGCCCTTTTCAAGGAAAAATGCTGCCCTGGCCCTAAACATTGTTTATAATTGCTGAAAATTCGCCCAGACTATGATTGTTCTATGCGAATAATCAAGAAACCAGAGCGGCCCTCAAAGCCAACATAACCTTTGCCATCGGTCAAATTCAGCCTGATTTATGCGCCAGAATCATTGGAAAATTGGACATTTCGTATTCGCGCCACCCAGAGAAGCCGCGGTGGACATTTGAACTATGTAATATTCCGTACCTAATGGCATCGATAGGCCTTTCAAACAAATAAAAAATTTCGATAATATCTCACACACACTTTGTTTTATTTAAATTTGAATATAGGAAGTGCTTAATGAGAAACCCTTTATATTAAATTGATTAAAATCTGTTAAATTATACCCACTTTTATACACTTTTTAAAACCTTTCGTTACACGCTTTTAAAATGGGCTAAACTAACTTTCATATGTTCAGAGATGGAGACATTTAACCTAAATTCTGGATATATAAAGCGTTTAGAACACTATGAAATTGTTGCGTGAATATCGGAATCAGTTAAAGTTAAACTTTTTCAAGGTTTTCTGCTAATTAGTTAGTTAAACAATTTTGTTTAATCTTCAGATAGAATGCTTTCAATAATATTTTTTTTCCAGGATATGTGATCTCGTTGTCTGTGACTCTGTTAAAAGTTACGTAAGAGGGGTGTGAGTTGCGAAATTTGAGCTCGTCTGTTAAAAAAAAAAAAATAAAATAAAACCCATAAAGTGTTCTGTTTGCGCCCCAAATAAGGCGGAATAAAACAGAAAGTCGTTCATGGCCATAAATCATCGCAAGAACAGGCTGAAAGAGTCGCAGATGGGATCGGAGGTGTAGAGGGAGTCAGCGGGGCGGCATCCTTTGCTGTGCACTAAACTCGCATGTGTTGGGGCTGCTGCGGTGGTGCTATTTAAATAAAATTACCCCAAAAACCGGGTAAAAGTCGGCTCCGTGAGCCGCACAAGAAGACTTTACCAGGGACTTCGGGCTCAAATCGCCCTGAAAATTATTATCCTTGCGGTGAGCATTCCGCTCAAATCAGAAATACATTGGCAATAACCAGCGACTGACTGCCTTCTGCTTCCGTTCCGCCTAATCGCCCGTGCCCGTCGTCGTTGTTGTTGTTGTTGTCGACGACAACAGCACCCAGGGATCCAACAGGATCCAGTAGGATCCAACAGGAGCATGAGTTCTAACAGGGAGGGGTGGGGAATCATGTCATAAATATGTTTCTGAATTGTTTCATTATTTCGCAGGCACATGTCACGTCTGCCACATTAGCATGGCCAAATCATGTCACGTAAGGCGAAACGAAAAGAAAATTAAGAAGAAAGGTTTTTGCTTCGGTTATACACATAAATATGGGCCATCGGGGAAATTAGATTTGCTGGATTACGTCGAATTAGGGGGGTAATTTTTGCCTTTAGGGTTTTGACCCATTAGTAACATTTGATGTCATATCCAGACATTCGAAGGTCTTATAAATGTGAAGAGCATCCGAAAATTTCTCAGTTTGGGTATTGGATGTGATTGACCTTTTCAAATCTATGTATTATCGGGTGATTTTCTGTTAGAGATTTATAGAAAAATCTCAAAATTATTATACCAAAAAATAGATAGTAGATATAGAGGAGATGTGGGTATAGAACTTCGCTGCGGTCAAAGAACGATGTGTTTAGATTTCGGTCAATAAGAAGTATGGTGATAGCTCCTGCTAATTCAGGTAGGGATAGAAGTAATAATACAAATGTAATTATCACTAATCAAACAAATAGGGGTATCCGATCAAGAGAAATTCCAGGGGGTAATAAAGCTCTCAAAACAGAGGATACTCCTGCTAGATGAAGTGAAAAGATAGTTAGAACTGCTCCTCCGTGGGCCATTCCTGCTGATAAATTTCATTTCTACTATTCTATAGATTTAAAAGAAATTATAGAAATTGTAAGATTGTGGTATAATTGTCTACAATATCCCCCCAGAAAACCATCCAAATGGCATAATTTTAATTTGTGTTTGTAATTTGAATATATGGTAAATATGAGAAAAACGGCATAATTTTGTTAAGGTTTGTATACTCCTCTAAAAGAAATTGAATGACTTCAATTAAGGAAAACCTTTATAACTTCGAAAGGATATAAAAAATTTTCTATATCTTTAGTAATAAAATCTCATTCGAAAGTATGACAGTAATATTGGAATTTTCTACCTTTCGGTTACTACCAAAAACCGCACTCGATGTTCTTAATACTGCAAAATTGCAGAACCTTAAAATGCGAGTGCGGATCCCTACGCTGAATGAATTTATATTGCCTGATCGTAGACGTGTCAGCAGCACTGCTGCACGCGTTCCCTGAGATTTAATAAAATTGCACTTTATTTTACATTGGAGCACCTCCAGTCACAGACTGGCGAGAGTCTGTGCAGTGAAAAGGGGTTCAGGGGTTTGTCACCATAGCGGGGGGTATACTCGTAAATTGGGAAAACAAAGGGAAATCTGTATCCAAACATAATGTAATCACTTTTCGAACACTGTGGAAAACATTCGTTCGGGTTACCTGCATAATGTGCACATAACTTGTCGCTCCACATGCCCCATCCCCTGTACCATTCAGTCTGAGGTAGCGAGTTTTGCTTACTTCGGGGAGTGTCTCGTAATCGATAAAAAGTTGAACCCAACTTTAGGAACGGCACACATTTTCGATTCGTCTGCTCTCCCGCAGGAGTTGTCTGAAACGATTCCGTCTTTTGTGATACGACAGCGGTAACAGTCGTAAAGGTGCTTACGTATGAAATTTTCTTAAGCATTTCTAGATGCTGGATCGGCGCCTAGGGCTAGAGGAAATCGAAGGAGCCAGCTTGGAGCCATATTGGGGCTGCGGTAGTACGGGCAAATATCTTCTCGTTAGACGCACTTTTATACGTATTCCAGGAAAACGTCAGGAGCTATTTTAAAGGTAGAACGCTTTTAAACTGAACCAAAACGAACAATCGATGACACTCCTGGCAATATTTTCACATATGTATGTATTTCGTCTAAGTGGAAGTGATTTGCGATTTTCTCTAATGTACACCTCCTGACATGGAATAACTTTTTGTATATACAAACATCGGTTGATAGTCTGATTTTGATTTAAAATGAATTTTGAAAAAAAAAAAAATTTTAAATCCAATATTTCTAATATGTTTTTCGAATTAAATAACTTTAGGATGATTGTTCTAGTAACTAAACTACGTCCTATTCCTATTAAATATTTTGTAAGGGTATTTAAGACCGGCTATCACAAATATAAATATAAAAATTAATCGATATTTTAAAATTTTTTACTTTACTTACTTTAGTTATGTACTGTTCTTGGTTATTTATTTAATTTATCTTTGTATTCTGGTGTGTTTCTTATATCATAGAAACTTTCGGAAATTATATACTTGTATAAAAGTGGCAGTAGATTCCATATTTTTGCAATTAAAGTCCTATTGCTAAGTTAAGTTTTACGGCTAAGCTATAGTCTGTGAGATTATCCATTTTCATTGTAAACCTTTCTTACTACCCTTTCAACATGGGTTTATGAAAGGATAATTAGCCACAACGAACCTATTAGAGTTTTCAAATTACTGTTTATCAGCTATCAAATCTGCCAAACAGATTGGCTGTATATTTAGTGACTTTAGCAAAGCTTTTGACCAGATTAATCATTGTATTCTTGTCCACAATTTGTCTATTCTGGGATTTCCTGCTAGTTTTGTTGACTGGATTACATCTTATTTATCTGACCGTACTCAGTGTGTTTATGTTCGCGGTACACTTTCTCAACCAATACGCAAAATATTTTAGTTATTAATGACTTAAGAATGACAAGAATTCTTTCCTATACTAATGATACGAAAATATTTCGCATAATTTCTGACGATGGTAATTGTGATTCATTAAACTCTGACTTAGATGCCTTTCATAAATGGTGTTTTGTTAATTGTGTTCCGCTTAATGTAACTAAGCGTACATGGATGGCCTTTACCTCCAAAAGGATTCCATTGCCTTTCGACGACTCAATTAATTGACACTCCCTTTCCAAGCTAGCTAAGAGGAAAGTTTGAGTGCTGTACTTAAATCATCGATCATATCGAATTCATTGCTATCAAAGTTAGTACCATCTTAGGATTCATCAAAAAGTTGTCTAAAAAATTCAATGATCCCTATATCTCCTGTCTTCTGTAGTGTACTTTTGTTAGATCAGTTTTAGAATATGCCAGTTCGATTTAGTGTCCGTTCTATTAGTGCCATATTAACCGTATTGAGGCCGTTCAGCGCAGATTCTAGACTAATTTTGTTTTACCTCCCTATTTTGATAGACTTAAGCTAATATTTCTTGACACGTTAAAAAATAGACGTAATATCTCTGGTGCTGTTTTGGCTTTCGGTCGTTTGTAGGGTGGTATTAATTCTTTTGAATTACTGCCCCTTTTCAATATCTCAGTTCGCGCCTTATGAAAGGCGAAATAATGACTTCCTTTATCTTCCATACCATCGTACTAACTATTTTATTTAATTATTTGGAAAAATTAATAAATATTAATAGGACTAGAAATAATGATTTCTTTGATTACACATTTTAGCAGAAGGTGTTGTAATTAAAGTAAACATTTGGCGGTGTTAAATATGCAAATAATTGAAATTATGTTTCTAAATCCTGAATGAATTATAAAAAAAAGAAAAAAACAAAAGTTTCAGGAATTCCCTAACGATACCAGTTTTATTGCCCGACAGAAATATTTGGTGAAAGTTCTTTTAAGTCATGAATACAAGTCAAACTTTTTTTACACTGGCAGAAATGGTTTTCATCGTATTTCCATTTTTTCGCATTTTTAAATTTCTCAAACCCACTTTCTCAACAGGTCGTGCTGAATTAGATTTTCTAGCGCGGTTTTTCACGCATTTATTATTTATGTGGTGTGCACCGTTAAGGGAGAGGTAGATTCAGGGCAGGACTTAGACATTAACGCTCAACTTCTGTTGTACCTTTGCCAATTTCCCTTTATAAGTATGGTACCTTGACGTGCGGTTTTTAAGAGTACAAACTTCCTCCTCTTTTTGGATGAAAAAATAAACAGAGAAAAAGTTTTTGGCACACGCAACCGTACTACATCAACACGCGATTTCTACCCATCCCACGCCGGAGAGACACATTTAAGTGAATTATTTACAGATTTCGAGTTTTTACAGCCGCAAAATGGAAAATCATGCTCTAGTGTCTGATGATGACAAATGAATAATTTCTTCTTGAAGTGCCCTAAAATCGCAGAATGACTGTCGCGTTGGGGCGCCCCTCTAGCAACAGTAATGTCCTTGTTTCCGCAGGGAGCTTCAAGTTTATGTAAAAAAATAGGAATTGTAGAAAAAAAAAAAATACTCCGTCCTGGTACTGCTTGTTATCCAGCAGCCGTCATGTTCCCCGTAAAAAGTCGCATTTTATTTGAAAAGTTATTTTCCTGGCGCACAGCTAAACAAATTGTCTCTAGGACAAATCTACTTTGGCGAGTGGTGTGCTGCTGAGCCCATAAATGTTCTATTCGAGACAACAGTGGACATTGGCCGTAAAAAGGGAGAAAACTCAAAAAAAAAAAAAATAAAAATAAATAAACTGGAGTGCTGGAGCATGTTACTAGCTTAAAAAGGACGTCTTCCCCCGGGAAGTGCATTTATGTTTCTGATAGCTGAAATCGCGAATGAATTGCATATTTTTATTTCAGGGACACCGAAGAAAATTGTCCTACTGAAGAGAATTTTTCCTTATACAGACGATATACACGAACTTTTTAAACAGAGAAGTGTAAAACGTAAAAAATTTATAAAATTTAACGATAAATTCATTACAATTCACACTTACTAGCAAAACGAAAATTCGATCTCAGTAATTCTAAAATCTTGGTTTTAGTTAAAATCTCTTAAAATTAAGAATTTTGCATTTTTAAAATTCAGATTTGTAATAAAATTTTGTTTCTTTAGATTCTTTCCAATTGATTCATTGGTACCATTTTACATTGTCAACTTTTTTCGACTAGAACGCAGTAAAACACAACTAGAGTTTAGTAGATTGAAATTATTGTACCTATATTCCTTTGTAAAAAGTACCCAGTTATTTCATTAAACTGAATGTTTTTAAAAGTTAGATATCTTAACAAATTTAATTGATTTTCATTTAAATAACTAGCCTTTCTATTATGGGCGTTATGTGCGATAACAAACTCAATTTTCGATCTCACATCGACCATATCGTGAACAAAGCCAACTCAGCTCTAGGCTTTACTTCCATTTTTTCTGATTGGATTTATCTCGCATGTCTGGTCAGCCTCCCAGCTAACGCTCATTAATGCGAATGAAGCTGTTCAGTGTATGTTCCTTTGCTTCGAGTTGCGCGGCCTTCCTTGGGTTGATAACTTTAATCTTCCTCCTTATGAAGATCGATTGAAATAGATTAACCTCTAGCCGCTAGCATTGCGTCGTGACATCGTCGAAATAGTCTTCGTTCACCAAGCCTTAACTGGCTCCATTGATTGCCCCAAATTTTTATATAGCATCTCCCTCGCAAAATGAGATCCTTTCCACTCTTTGGCCTAGACACTCACTTTGTCATTTTGAAGTCTTTAGGAGAATGCTACGTAAAGTTAACAATACTGCCTCTTTCGATTCTGCTCCGTCTGCTCCAATTCATGTCTTTATTTATCTTGTTCTGTGTAGTTCTAGTCTTAGTTTTAGTTACTCTTGTTATGTTTAAGTCGATTTTTGTTTATTATTTATAGCTTATTTAAATTTGACTATTCGACTTACAGAAGAATAAAAAGTTTACGTATTATTTCATACATCTCTAGCGGAATATTCTATAATTCCTGCAAATTTTTTAGGTGTTTCTTAGAAGTTAGTAAAATATTATAATAGAACATTTTATGTCTAAGTTTTACAAATCTAACCAAAATCATAAATCGTAGGAACTTACCCCAGGACCCTTCTACCTTTGATTTCTCCTACCAACAACCTTATTTGAAATTAGTGTAATTCAATTTGCTTCAATTATTTTAAGGTATATTTGAGGTAATTTCAACTTTCTAGCATGATATTCCGTCGATTATTGGTATAATCAGTAAATTCAAAACTGCTAGTCTCTTCCCAGTTCAGCGAGTAAACCGCAAGTCTAGCCTAAGTAAAAAATTCGCGGTATTTTGTTGGGTATTGGAAACATCTCGTTATTAACAGAGAGTACGGCTACGTTTGGGCCTCCTTTCCTGTCGACCGTACCAAGCCAATTACCGAACAATGCGTGCCCAAACATTTCCTTTTAATTATGAAACACCGGTCGGTATCGAAGTAGAACTTCCACTTGCAGAAGGTAAGAACCCTGTGATCCGCATGAATTCTGTGCATTTTCAATAAACAGCCAGGCCAGTGGTCTGCGGCGTAGTAATGGTCATTTATTAGGCTCTTAATTAATTGCGATACCGGACCGCGGAGATTAATTCAAATTCGACCATGTGTTCGGCAGGTTGTTTGCGCGGGGATTACGACGAGTGTTTACGAAGGATCATGCCTCTTCTGGCGTAATAATAACTTTGTGGGGATCGTTCGGGCACCAATTTAACTGAACGAGATTACTTTTGGCAGCTTTTGTGTTTGCACAACGAAGTGATTCCCTTTGCGGTAGAACCGCACTAGAGCCGCACTAGAGCTCCCACCTGAACTCCACTAGAGTTCAACTGGTGCTCTATTCTACAGTAGTAGAAGCTATTGCGGTCGAAAAGCGATTTTAGAAAAAAGAAAACATTCATAACATCTGGAAAAAATAACTGCTCTAAATGCTCCATTCGAATAAAAAATTAGCTCTGTTAAGAAATTAACCATCATTAGTTTCCTGTAATTTAACTTAAAATTTTAAATTTAGACCAGACCTTATAATACATCAATTTTATTTATTTAAAAGTAAGCCTCTTAAAATTTCCAATTTACGTATATTTTCAGATTTATTTTACGAGACTAATAGCAATTAATTCTATATTTAGAAATTTTAAAATTTTAGGTGGGTTATTATCATAAATTTAATGTGTAATTGGAGATAAATTTCCATCAGTTTTGGATAGCCAGCTATAAATTAATACTACCTTTATATATTGCACCATAGTTAAAAATTGATCCAATAATAATCAAAATATTTTAATTAATTAAATTTGATGCTTGTAAATTAGAAAATCGTTCGTTTACATTGTTTAGTTAATTATTTATTTGAAATTACTTAATTTGATGAACTGGAGGGAGTAGCATTTAAAAATTTATTTGTATAAAATTTTGAATTTTTTTTAAAGAAGGTCGTATTTACGGAAAATCTTTTTTATACAAAATTTAACGTATCATTTTAAGGAAATATTTTAATAGAATTTTTATTTAAAAAAAAATGAATATTTCATCTCAATTTTATTCTTGTTTTGTAAGGATGGGAGGCGGAAATTTTTTGTATTTTTCGGATAATGACAACGCATTCCGACCGCTTTAGACGCCAATCAGTTTTAAGTATAATTTTGAATAGATCGAAGAGTTCAACATTGTCGTCTTCTCTTTTCTGGAGGCGAACCCCTCATAGGGGGTGCTCCTGTGATGCCATTAATCGGGGACCAATTTGTACCGATTTTAGGGCGCCGTGCTGGGATCTTCCGCTGACAGGGGGATGTCTAACAATCGAATAAATCACCGCGCCGACAATAATTCATTGTCCTTGACGGTGGCGGCGACCCTTTCGCCTGTTTATAGAGCAAAAGAAACCCCCCTCCGAGCCTACTCTAAAAACCTCTAGATGAAATATTATCCGCCAGGCTAAGCTGCTTTTCCCTTCAGCTTTTGCTGTTTCGGCTGGTTTTTGCGGGGTAGCTCGTTTGGGGAAGCGCCGGAATGATTGACGCAAAGCAGATACAGCCGATATATCGACTATTTGTTATCGCGAAAAGTGAGACAAACCCCTCTCGCTTTTCGCGTGAACCGTGGCCAGACCATTTCGCCTGAAAAACCCTTATGACATCTGATGACGACATCTGCTAGATGCTGGAGCACCAGAGCATCGAATATTGATGGCCATCAAGGCAAGTCAAATATTTCAGTTTTGGGGAATGATGCCCTTGTGTGGGGGCGGGCCGAGTCGCTTCATTGGTGACTTGCGAACAGAATTTCAATGTCGGGAGCCTTTCGCCAAACATCCTGGAAACGGATATGTCCGTAGCATCGTCGTTAGAAATTCACATATTTTATATATAGCACGTTTAGCTCCCACCCTCCGGATTTTCACACGCTAGGCTAGCTAGTGCCTGTGAGTGCGCCAGGAGTTCCGATCAAGATCGGTACTCCCCCCAAAAAGCCAGGACCAGGCAAATCAGTCCCGTCCTCCCTCCAGGGGTTTTATATAAATTCAATGAACGGGGGTCAGATCGGCATCGACATCGACACCGGGCGGGCGGTAATTTGCATACATGATATGGTAATCTGGCTTTGACAGGAATTTCAATTATTTTCTGATAAGGAAGCCATCCTTCAGCGCGTTCTCCTTGTCACGGTAGCTCAAATCTCATTAAAACTTGATCGCAGATAACTACAACAGGGCTTCTTGGGTGAGACTACGACTGGGCGAATCTTCCACAGTAAATAAATAATTGACAGGTGGAATTGTGAAAATTCCTTAACTGGATTGACTGTACCGGGCAGGTATGTGGGACCGATGAGAATAAGGGGAGACACTTGGCCCAGTTCGTTCAATGAGAATTCGAATTGAAAACGTTTCTTTTGCATTAGGGTTTCGGGTTCAGGAGATTACCCTTTATTGGCAGGGCATTCAGGTGAATAGGTACATACAAAGGAATAATTAGTAAAAGGACACATGTTAACGATTTATACCTTCACAGAAAAAGGCTACATATAGTAAAGGAGCTCTTAGTTTAGCCTTGAAACCTGATATAGGAAATTTATGTATGTATCTAGGACTAGCCGTTTAAAATGAGAATATAGAAGACAAGGCTAGAAAGTTTTGAGGTAAGCTATATTTTTTGTCTACTTTGGACATTATCCTGATTCCTTAATTTCCTACAGATAACTTAATTTACCTTAATTAACTTGTAATTAAGCTTCTTTATGATTATTCTGTTGATTCAAAATCTATTCAAACAGAATTTTGTCTAGTTTGCAGACACGTATTAAAATATTTTGTTATCACTATGGTAAATTTCGTAAAAACTTTATATTAGGCTCGAAAATCAAAATAGTCTTTTCATTTTTAAACGAAAAAGTATTATAAGAAAGAGGGATATAATAATGAACTAAAAATTTTTTGTATAACGAATATTTTTATGAAACAAACTATTTCTAGTTAAAAATTAAGTTGCTAACATGGTACTTATTTTTACAGTTAATATAAGAATTAATAAAATTCGAATATGGTTGATATGGAATGAAAAATGTCTAAAGGCAGGTGATTTTTTTTATAATAGTGTAAATAACATCGTTTTTCATCTATAATGAATGCCAACACAATATATACATACATATATTACATTAAAATAGATGTAAAATAAAAAGAGAATAGTTGTAAATTTTATAAGTTTCTTGAGAGTCCAGTGCTGTATTTAGGTTATATCTAATCACAATGTGACAACAGGAAGTACCCCAAATATACAGTCAAAGACAAACATATATTTCACTTGCTATGCTTGCACAACTCTCAGTCAAAAGTCCACTTTGAATTGTTAACTCAATGTAAAAATTCAGTTTCATTTAAAAAAATCAAAAGGATTCTTAAGTATTATTAATTTTAAATAGTAACATCTGTTTTTCACGGATAGACTTAGATATTATTGAATTAAAATTATAATATTAGTTTTCAATATTAAATTAAGAAGTATGCCTTTTAGAAAAAAAAGTAACCTCTACCATTACTCAAAATCTTTTAAAAGGATGAAAATATCTGGGTCCTCTCAAACATCAAAAGAGCATAGTACTTGGTTAGTTGCTGATAGAAGATGTAATACCCGAGCTCGAGTTACGATGAATTTGCAATTTGAGTTGCAGACAAATTCCTCACAAGTTCACTTGAATACCATTTAAGAGCTACCATGGTTACACAAATATAAAAGTGGGTTTAACTATGTTCTATATATTAAATACATAGATTATGGACATATTGGCGCAATGACAGAGGTATGTTTATACTGTCCTGCTAGGAAGTGGAAAGGTGGACTAAAAGGCATGTGCTGTGCTTCAGGTAAGGTACATTTGCTTCCTATTAATAAATCACTTGAACTACTTCGAGCGCTCTTAAATAGAGATCATCCAAAATCTAAAATTATTCTTAATAAAATAAGATCATACAACAGTGCTTTTCAAATGAAATCAAATAATTGAAAGAGCATTTATGCCCTTTTTCAAAATATAGAGGCAAATTTATGACTTTATTGGCTCCCTGTTACTGACTAATTTTAAATTTTTACCTGTATATTTTATAGATGATTACACAGAATAAGCTGACGTTAGAGGAAAACATATTCTAAACTTGAACTCTAATATATAATTAGGGAATTACAGAGAATGTTGGCATGATATTAATCCATATGTTCAAAGTTAAAAATTTCTCTGAATTTTGTGCATGAAAGTGTGCGTGACTATTAACAAATCTCAGGGAAAAATGCTGAAAATCGATGATGTGGACCTAATAATCAACTGCTTCTTACACAGTCAACTGTACGTCTCTTGCCGAGACGAGATCTATACATTTTAGAAACAGAAGGAAAAGCCACCAACATTGCACTTGTATACAAAGAAATTTTATGAATATAATTTTTTACTTTGAACTTTCTATAAATAAAGAATATTATTAATTTAATATTGTGCCGCCTAGCTGAAGTAGTATGAAATAACTAAGAGAATAATATTTTTATTCTTCTACATTTCATATAACTGGCTTAGAAAAGAAGTGGGATTAAGACTGAAATTCTCTAAATTTTCTAATTTAGCTATTATAAGTTGTTTCGATATTTTATTCGTTAGATGGTAATTGAACGCAAAAACATGAGAGATCCACTTTAATGGGTAATGCATCTATTCGTCGACTGGTACAATTTAGATAATTTTCTTCCGAATAACTTGACGGTGAATTTCTTCAAGACTAATTGAAATGATTTCCACGGCTATCAATATGCAGATGAAAACAATTTACAAGTAGGTTCGCAATGTTATCTTTCTCCTACCCGCTTAAAAGCGTCAAAATGCGTTCCTGCTGTGCGATTTTGTTTAAGAATCGCTTCGGGGTGGCGGCACAAAGTATGAGAAGGCGCAGAAATCTTTATTCAAATCTCTATGCAAATTTTTCAATTAAAGCGAGTAAATTTAACTGCACAATTACAGCAATTTTTCCCACCATTATTTTCACTACACAACATTGTAAAGCGATTCAAGCAAGATAAGGTCGCCCCAGATAACTTTCTTCCATTCATAGCTGTTATTTAGTGTAACGACGAGAGTTGGCGGATGGGGGTAGTAGGTGGTGGATGGTGCGTGCTCACATAACCATCGGCCGGGCGGAGCACCCCATGCTCTCACTCTCAGTCAGTTTTGGCGGGACAAAAGGGGAGTTTTCTTTGTAAGAAAATACTCCTTAAAGGGGCTATTTACGCCGTTTTGAAGTACCTAGGCCACTTATTCTTCGGCTGTAAGATTTCTGGAAAATTTTCAAATAATCCCGCTGTTTTGCTTTGATGCAGCTTTTCAAGAAATTTGAACTTTTTGAAGAAATGGCTTGAATTTTAGAAAAATTCAACATTTGCATCAGGAATAGATAAAATTTCTTCTAAAAACCTCTGGTGGAACCGAAGTAATCTTAATTTGATTTCAGTTTTGTAACTGGGTTTTTATATTTTATAAATAAATATAAACTACTATTTATTGGAAAACAGCGGAAAAGATGGTTTTTAATCTACTAACGAGGACTACTCTACAAAATAGTCGAATTATTTTGAGAATAAATAGTTCGACATACTCGAAGATGAAAAATTTTTTAAAAGTGTCAAGAGCCGAAAAAGTTTCGAGTTCTAATTATAGGAGAAACTTTCAACATAATTTTCAATTCCAAAAGAACGTTTTATGATATTAATTTTTCTTAGAATATCATTTTTCTCAGAGTATATGGGTAAAATTTACATGGGGGTATAGTGAAATTTCGTCTTGGAAATCAGTTTCTTCTCGAATATTTTTCTAAATTATAAAGAGGTGTGATTTAAAGAGAATTCGTACATAAATACCATAAATATACCAAGCACTACCATTCAGGATATGAATGATGAATATCACCACAATAAAATTCAGTTGACAAAATGTTCGCGAACTATATGTGCAGCATGTGACAAGGACGCGATCCTCATAATGGGACCAAATAAAAGACTTATAGCCCATTAAAATGATGACCAAATAATTTACGTCGGATCTCGTATTCGTCATGCATTAATTTTAGGTTATCGCTTTTTATTATCACCGATGGCTCACTGAATTTTTATGCGATGTACCTGCATCCGAGAGTGGCATGAGGGCGGAAAAAAGGACAGTCCGTCCTGTAACACACAGTATGGTTGCTCAATAGCATTACGAAATTTTATACCCCATAAAAATATTCCCGGTATAATGTTCTTTGATTTGTCATTACTCGGTGACCATTGTGTTCACAATGCGATTATTATTTACGTCTCCTTTAGAGCATTTGTTATCGACTTAAAAATGGAATTTTATATGAATTGTGTTAAGGGTTTCAAGCCCCCTTTAAATTTTGATATTATCACCGTAAGTCAATCTCTACTTTATCGCCAATAATACAAGTAATACAAAATGTTAAATTCAAATTGTAATAAAAAGAACAAATTTCCTCGCGTACAAAAGAAATCAATATTCAATAAAAATGGTAATCGAAAAGTATAACATGTAGTTAGAATTTATTATTTTATTCATTTTCTGAGTCGTGGTTTGAAAATAAAATCAGTAATTGTATATGGACCCTTAAATTTGTAATTTTGTTTAAAGGTGTCTGTTTATCTGTTATTTTCTGAACTCCTCTATTATATGCTTACTGGTGAAATTAAAAAATTTTAATAAATTCATTTTTCAGTAAACCATGCCAAAATGTCAATAGCATTAGTATAGGATTTTTATTTCACTAAATTCACAAGTAATACAATAGATTTGAATTATTTATTATACTCGTATTTATAATTTCCGAAATGGCTTTTGTTATGTCAACGTTAAAATATCTGTCCTTAATAATAAATTTACTCTTTTTAGTGTTCAGCTCAATAATTATTGTTATGGGTATCATTTCAATTAATCAAGCTAAATTATTTTCCGATTTTATGGACACTGCAGAAGTTATAACAGTGCCAATGGCTATTATAATTGTTGGCTGTCTTATTTGTATAGTTGCCGCCTTTGGATGGTGTGGTACTCTCGAAGAATCATATTGGATTACTTTACTCTATTCAATGTTCCTTTTTATTTTGATGTTGCTGCAAATTGTAATTGTGATGGAACTTTTTATGAAAAAATTAAAAATTATCAACGAAACAAGGATAGCAGTTCAAACAATGTTCGAGAATGATACAAATTTAAAGAAGTTAATAGAACAAAATTTTTCATGCTGTGGTTTTAATACACCAGAAGAATACTATTTATCTGGACAAATTCCAGAAAGTTGTAGTCCAAACAGGATACGTAACGACATTAATTATTACAGAGAAGGATGCTTTTTTGCTGTTGGGAAAACTATGAGAAATTTGATAAATTGTCTTAGCTGGTTTTGTGTTGCAGTTTTATTAGTTGAGTTCATTGGTGTAGTTTTTGGCTGTGTTATGGCAAACCATTACAAAAAATTAGGAAATTCCAATATTATCGTTTAATCTCAATAAATTGTATCTATTAACCTTAATAATAATCAATATGCATCCTTATTATTATAACTAAATAGTCAACTTTAAAAAGCTAGAATTATGCTCTTTTTATGTCATTCATACCTATTAAGAATTTTAGAAAATATAACAATCATCAGTTATAAACTAATTTTATTATAATTATGAGAAGGGTTTCTTTGGAATGAACCATAAAACAATGGGATCTTAAACTCTTTCTATAAGTTGTTATTATTTCTTCAGCTTTCTGCCGGCCTTAACTCTCATTATAAAGGGAATATCACAAATTTTTAAGATTTATACAAGAGAAAATGTAATCTTTTTATAGAGTGAATTTTCATATGGCACTACATATAATGCTAAATATGCTCAGTAAGTACCCCGATTTTTGTTTTTTGTGTTTTTAGTCGACTGAATCGGTAAAAAAAATTCTCTGAAGGAATTAAAGGTCATAAGGCGATAAAATAAATTTGGAAAGATTGATATTGATCTCCGGGTTCTTATTGATCAGAAGGTATTTTATGTTCCTAAAAATGATTCTTGATAAAAGAAAATTTTTATCAAAAAAGGATTTTGTAAGCTCCTTTTGATTCGATTGGAACGTTTTCAATGATAGGACTCTAAAATTTTTACATTTTAAAACAAATTTTAGGTCCAAAGAACGCACGGGTATGATAAGTTCAAATGAAATATTTTTATTACTATTGTTTTTATAAAGTTGTTATATATTATTTTATTTACAATATATACATTTTCTAAAAGTGAACTAAAAAATTAAACTATTTATGAAATTTCGCTTCTCCCATTAATTAATAATAAAATATATACCAAAATGTTAGTGATTGCTTCAAAAAGTAAGGATATAGTGCATATAATGGCAAGTGTACTGAACGTTTCATGTACCCTTTCTCTGACAGCATTTCTACATCCTTTGGTATACTCGTTAGAGTTTTTGCACTCATTGTTTGGACAGCAACTGGCTGGAATTTTGTTAGATAAAAAGATTTTATATTCTTCAAGTTCACAGCATTTGTAAATTTGTTGGATTGAATCAATATTTTTAGTATCAATATAATTTTGTTTGAAGATGATTACAACAGTTTCTTCAAGTTTTTTGTCAACATATTCTTTTACTAAGTACATCCAGAGCATAACTAAAATTTGTAGCAATCCCAAAATAAACAAACAAACGATGTAGATATGTATAAAATTGTTTGAATTTATAATCCCTTCGTATCCAACATAGAAAATTATCAATGTAATGCAACCGATGAATATGAAAGTGATTGGTAAAGAAAACAAATTTTCTTCATCTTGTTCATCACGTATTGGTTGCGTGATCATATATAAATAACTTCCGAAACCGACAAGACATATGCCGAGCAACGTTACTATTGAAACACATATGAATAAAATTATTTTAAACCATATATTGATACGCATTTTGACATTAATAATAATAATTGCAAATGTAAAAATAACTTTAAATTGACAAGTAATTCAAATCACTTATGATTTAGCATGGTTTGCTACTGCACTATACAAAACTATTTTGAATTCACGCTACATCAGGCTGTACTTCAGGTTTAAACGCGAATTCTGACAAGAATACAATATATAAAATATATATATTTATTATTATTATTACATAGTTTGAATATATAGTATGATTTAAATGAAATTATGTACATAGAGTTTCCTAGTGGTTGATTAGTTAAAAAATAGGATACATATTATTCGGTTTAGGCTACGCTTACGTTAGTTTGAGGTAAACTAAGTACGACTTAGTCTAGCTCGGGTTTAATTAGAGTTACACTGATCACGATATTTCTACAGAATGGTTTTAGTACATATCAATAAAACGTAATTATGCGTAATACTTTTTCAAATATTTAAAAGGAATTAGATATTTTCATAGGTCATCACGTAATGCTTTCCAATAGCATTGAAGATGATGTCTTTTATTTGATTTCATTATGTAGTTTTAATGTTATTATTGTTAAGTTATTATATAAAGGTTATTCCGATTACAGAATTCGAGATATGTAAGGAAATTATGTATGTGTATATGTGCTTCATTTTGAAGTTTTGAATTTTTTTCTAAAATCCATCAATAAAAAGCACACACTATACAAAAACTACTAAGTAGTATTCTAATCTGTCTATAGTACCTCTACAATTTTTGTTATAGTATCCAAAAATAATGCATTGTTTAGTTGGACAGCAACTATCTGGCAAAATATTTAAATGTAAGAAGAATTCACAGCACTAGAAGATTTATTGGATTATGAAAATGAATTCTTCTTCTGTTCTTTTCTTATTGAGAATGTTTTCTCAACTTTGTCTATAACTGATTTATTAACGTTTTGTTTGAGTACAAAAATCAATATTATAACTAAATTTTGTATTGTTAACGAAGCAAGGAGTTACAAGATTTAATAACACCGCAGCAAATTCATAACTATCCCAGCGGTGATTATTGCAAATAATTGGTAGATGAATTATTTTTGAATTGCTCGCCTCAACTTGATAGAGGCAAACACTTCCAAAAAATATCAACAGTACGCTGAAAAATACGTTAATTTGATTGAATACAAAGATATACCAAATAACCATTTTGAAACAGAAATTTATTTTATTATAAAATTTAAAACAGACAGAGCATTTTATTTACCCATGATTTAGCATGGTTTACTAATAAATTCGTGGGGAGTATAGGTTTTGATTAAATTGCAATGTTATTACATGAATTTCGAGAATAAATCTTAATTTGGTATAGTTGTAAGGCCCAAATTGCCCTTTGTCTGATAGGTTGATGGGCTGATACACTTTGGTGGTTCCATTGGAACCCGGCTAGTTGTATCGAAGGCGGAGCCCCACGATCCAGTAGTCTTTTATAAAGGTCTCAATCTAGATAGGGAGTAGATTAATTAGGGTTCGCACAGAAGTTCTTTTCGGTCGTGCTGCTTACGAGGGGATCATCTCGAGCCCTCACGACCCACTATAATAATAACAATAAATAATAATAAGGCTCAAATTAAAAATATATGTTAAAGTAAATTGAAATATAGCGTTTAAAATTCAACACTATAAGCTTGTAATTGATTGAAATTAATCTGATTTGGTTAAAAAGCCATAACATCTTAAAAAATTCTATTAATACAGATAAGGTAAATTCATTTTTGTAACCTCACCTCGGTAGGGAATGATCCAATTATTTTGTTTGTTTGCCAAATATGACTAAAATTTAGTGGTTTGTGCACGGTTTGACTTCTTAATTTTTTCTTTACAAAATTCTGAGTTGAGTGAATATATTTTTTTTTTTGTATATTTGTCGTAAATCGAATAACTTTTCTCTCTCTCCCGAGGGGGAGAGTCGTAACCTTTTGCTTTTAACAAAATTCAACCTTAGAACGGACTGTGTAAGTAAATATTTACACGTCGACGAGTTGAAGTTATGACTTCCCATATCCCGGGAGCGTGGAATTCTGTACCCCATGTAATCCCAGGCCGTCCCGATCCTAATCCTAATTTAAAGTTCTCGCGTAAGTAAACATTTCATCGCTTCTTAACTCCTGGGAAATCTTTTCAGCCGCAAGTCGAAATCTGATTACCCTCATTTAATTAATTAATTGCGAAAGGGTTCGGGAATGGTGGGCGGCAGCAACGACCGCTTCTCTAAAGTAAGCTAACCGCTTCGTACCGATCCGCAGCCTACATACCCATCTACCATTGCCAGTCCTAATTTCAGAGAATATTAACTTATCCGGCCCAAATCTCTGTCCTAGAGGTTTCTGTTATTAAAAATTAATTAGTGCCGTTTAGATGAAAGACCACAAAGGTTTGGGGCAATTTTTAAATAGAAGAAAAAAAAAATAATAATAATAATAAATAAATAACTAAGTGAGGAGCCCCCAAAAGTGTGGCACTCGAAAGTAGGGCGCATTGAGAAATTAGAACGGCTATAAAACAGGTTGGGGTGGGTCTAGTGGTTGGGGAACAAGGTTTAATCCCGGGATAGAGCTAGTGTTTGGAGAACAGGATTTAGTTTCGGAGTGGGGGCTTATTATCTCTTGCACAAAAACATTTCCCGCAATTACTGAAGACCCAGTTTGAGTATCCGTAGAGTCTGTAAGCGGAAAGTAATGGCGAACTGAGCTCTGATTGATTGAAGGATTCGAACCGAATAAATCTCAAAAAATGAGGATGGGTCGTCGTCCTTCGAAGCTGTGAGTAATGAGAGGCGCACCGTCAGCCAACTCGGTGCGGGGTAGGTCGGAAGGACTACGGTGACAAAAGGTCGTCCTGAGTCCCACTTTTATTTGCTGGAACTGTAAATAAGGATTACATGCGAATTTAGATAAAGATAAAAGTTCACTAAGTGTGACCAGAAAATAGAGTGTCTGCTGGATATTTGGATGCGGGCAGGGGTTGGATGCTAATGGTAGGAATGGGGGGAGGGGGGGGACTTACGAGAGAAAATTTATTCTCTCCGAATTTGTGGCGAATTGAGCACCAGCTGGACTCAGAAATGCTTCTATTTTACTTTTTCAGCTTAATTCGAGGCTTAAATTGGAATTAATTAATAATTGGATTTAACGAGTCCTTCTTTCATATTAGACATATATCAAGAAGAAATAAAATTACTTACTATAAAAAGTCTAGGTCTGTTCGATAAAATCTCTTAAGTTTTCAAAATATCACGAAAGAGAGTTTCGAGATTTTAAAGATTATAGAGCTATGATTTGTTTTATTTTTTAATTAGCAGGAGTACTTCTGATTTATTCTAGAGATAAATTCTTGAGAATTATAATGGATGCTACGGGCCGCGATAAATATTATTGATCTGAACTTCGATCTCTAAATTTTCTATAGTTTTTACAAAGTAATAATTTTCTGACTATGGTTTATACACTTGAAACAGAAGTTCAAGAAAATAAAAACCGTCTCATTTCTTATAAATCACGATGTACAGTAGATTTAATGGTAATAAAGTAGAAAAATTTCTTTAATATGACCTTGAATTGGACATTTCAAAACCCTGGTCTAGAGCTCTTTTGTAGTTCTATCATCTGAGACGTACAAGTGTGATGGAATCAGATCAATTTGAGTTGCATAGCAATCTGTTGCCCGATCTTAGCCTTTAGGCGAGGTCCTTGAGAGATTGCTTTATGCTTTCAGTATGACAAGATTGGCGACTATTTCAAGGTCCTGCAGGAGCCCCCTAGCAGTGCCGGCTGCTGTCTTATGAATTATTAGTCAATGTCCTTTAAGCATTGGCTACACCAGGCACAATCAGCCATGAGCGAAGCGAATGAGTCAGTCTGAGGCAGAGTGGAGCAATCACACCTCAACAGAAATTATCTTCCCCCAGATGGTGCTCAGCCCGCGTTCCTTCTGCACCGGGGGTGGGTGTCTCTTCTGAACAAAGGCGGGCAAATTGAAAGCCCAAGATTAATAGCCAAGACGCTATCTAAATCAGCCGGGGGAACAAAAAGCTGCTCCATCCGTTGTCCCGTCCTCGTCCCTGGCCCCGTCACTGTAGTGCGTAAGGATCTCTGCACTCGAGAGATTTAAGACTTTTACTTATCACGTGCAATTAAGACGGGGCTTGGGGCCCAAGAAGCCTCCGACTGATGGTGCTGGTTTGAGGAGGGAGGAGAGAGTGGGTATACCCGGCAAGCGCGTTCTTGTTCCACTCATAATTTATGTACATATTGCCGGCATATCTCTGTTTGGCCGTGATTAATATGTTTACTTCAGCAGCATAAGCCAGTGAAAAGTTTCCCGCACGAGAAAAATTTATTTTGCCCGTAACAGCTGCGGCTACGCAAAACCACTCATTTAAATGATTTATCTGAAGCACTGGGGCCGCCGAAGCGCTAAGCGGTGATAGACCTTAAGAAAGGATTCGGCAAGCAGACTACGAACTGCCTAAGCACTCCCGCCGGATTCGGAAATAATTTTGTAGGGCCTCATCGCACTCTTTCTGACTGAATAGCACCACTTCTGAATCTCGGTCATTTATCCAGGATGGTGGGCCTCCCCCCCCATCCCCCAAATTCAATATCATGCCCTGACCGACCCTCAAACCACCCATTTTACAAAGTGTGGATATAAATTTTGATCCAACGGTCATGTTTAAGTAATGAACTCCAAAAAGGAGTGGAAACAATGAAAAATTCACTGTGCGCCTCCTTCAGAAGGTCAACGGTTTTTATTGTAATGGACACTTGCGTTCCTTTGGCGAAAGGGGTCTAACTGCTCGCCGTCTAAATTTTTTATTAAAGGCCGACGTAAAGATGAAGGATGGTGCTGGGACTGGGCCCCCATAGCACCATCTAAGGCATGAATTTTTATCAGACTAAAGGGAAAAAGGGTTATACCGTCTTAAATTCCCTAAAGGCTTCGCGGACGGGACCATTTTTCGACTTTTCTAAATTGTGATTACCCTAAAACGCCTCGGGGAGTCCGCAAATCGGAGCCTAGGGGAGCCGAGTTCTATACATTTAATTACTTCGGCACTCTTGAGAGAAGACCGATTTTAGGGCATCTACATTCAGGGGGTAAGCTAAAAATTTGCATATTGGAAATATCAGTTTAATCCAAACTTTAAAAGATTATCAACATAAATATGCTGCATATGAATACTTATCCTCTATAAATTCTAACAAAATAAATTGGATTAGTTAAAAACCCGTAGTTCTGAATAAAATTTGATAACATTTTTACTATAGTTATTATAATTTTTGTATGTAAAATCATTTCAATGAAATAAACAATTCGATTCGAGGTTAATTAACTGATTAATTTAAAAATAATTATGAGAATTAGATATGCAGACTTTATCGAAAGCTAATGAAATAAGTGAAATATTTAAAGATATTAACAAATATTACACTAAAATTTTATACTGATGGGATCAGTATTAATTCTAAACTAAAAAAATAACTACATATAAAGTGTCGATTTTATTAGAATTAGTTACTTTAAAATGATAAAGTTTTTGAAAGATTCAAGAATCTGTGAGAATTTACATATTTTTTAAGGTCGAGGAATAAAAAAAAGAATATAAAATTTCGAAATTCAGTGGCAATGGAAATTATTTTCTTGTTTGTTTTAATTTGGGTTCATGCTAAAATCTCGAATATAAGCTCCCTTTGTTTCTAGCGGTGGGTCTCATGAAAAGGCCCAGCAAAAATGCTATACTTTGTACGAACTTATTCTGTTTGAATTTCCCTCGATAAAAGGACACTGTTCATTCAGTGGCACAAAGCCGACCATTTTAATAATTTTAATCATCCCTTTTAATCTGTGTTGCGCCTGCTTTATAGAGTGAGAGCGCTTGAATGGGACTTTAAAGCAGAAAATCTCGTGCAGGCTGGCACAAGTCGGTATTCATCTTTGAAACCCATTTACGCACGAATCGAAAGCCCTGCAAATCCCTTTGCCGCCCAGGCGAAATGCACTTGTTTTTCAGAAACATCCATAAAAGAGTCCCAACCGCTTATACCTACACGTACCCCTTAGCCCAGGCCGTACCCGGAATCCGCTTCTCTTGCTTCATACGCGTTCCATCCCTTTGAAACTTTTTAGGGACTGGTGCAAATCCTCCTGAAAAACGATAGGCTGCGGGAACCAGGAGCGGCATACTATTGAAAATTTCTGGAGAGTCGAAAATGGGGTTCAATGGAGGCTCTAAATGGATAAAGCCGGTAATTTATCTACAAATGCTACAAGTTTTTTGTCGTCTTCCTCCGGTGATAGATGCCTTTTCTAGAGTCCGCTCGAAACTTCCTAGGGGGAGCATGTGACGAGCGGCGGGATGAAAAACTTACGACAGTAAACTTTTAGGTTCGCCCTGATGGCCTTTGTGCCGGATGAGGGGAGGGGAGTTCGGGCTCCCGCAACCCGCTCAGGGACACGAAAGAAGATCTGTTCTTGATGTTTGTCAAATTAATGCGATGTAGATCTTGAGAATCCTCCCAAAGTGCTGCTCGTTCTTATTCCCGCTCAGAGTATCATCTCGGGGACTTTTAAGAACATTTTTTCCCTGAAAAGCGAAAAAAAGGGAGCAGAAATTTGCTACGGAACCCTTTAAAGATTCAAAGTAAGCTCTAACGGACGGAAAGTACTATCGAAGTTGTGAGTGCGCGAAAAAGGGCATAATTTTTCACATAGGCCGGGAAAGGGTAAGAGTAACACACCTAACGTGAATGCTAATTTTTTGGGTCTCTTCTGAGCTTTACGGCTTACAAGCTCAAAAGGCGCCTAAATTGCCTCCTCAAGGACGGTTTGCTTCTGTTTCTTGCTCCTCTTACAGTTCGGTTGAGATGACAACAATTTGAAAATCTGAGATGAGACTCTCGTTTGGCTTATTATAATGCAATTATTACTCTCTTCAGATTTTATCCTTCTAATAGATTTTAGTAATATAGCTTTAAAAATTTGATATCTCGTAAAAAATTGACTTGAAATCTTCTTTAAAAATGTGAGATTTACTGCTAATTACCTCTAGTCGTTAACTTTTGCTTTTATACCTATATTAATTTTTTTTTTGTACGAAATTTCTTATGGCACTTCAGACACTTGGTAAATGAGATCTAAACCGAAAAAAGTGTAAAATCCGACTGCTATGACACTTTTCCTATAGTCTGTTAATTTTGTGCGTTTACAAGCGCATGCCTATTTAAACTCAAATAAAATAAATTCGCAAACGTATGTGTCCTAGTTTAGTTACCACAAATCATTACTAAGCGCCCTCTAGCGCCAAGTGCCCATCCCGGCCCGGAACCGTTGATCACATTACTTTAGGTGGGACGCACGTAGAGTCCTCCCCGTGTTTCAGACGGAGAACATTTTCCACATAGGATTCTACTAGCCTAGGGGAAAATTAAGGAATCGATTGCATCGGTAACACATATTTTCATGCATATTTAAGAGGAAATGAAAACTCATTACCAAAAAAGAATTGGTAAGATGAAATGGAAGGGATTAGGAACGAAAATTTTCCAGAAGAGCAGTAAGCAACATGCGACTGCGTATTGCGTCATTTAAGATTCATCTTTTCTTTTTTCCTTTCCATTTTTTAGGTTTGGTTGGAGCAACACGCGTGTTTTAAATTATAAAATGTTTTATTTTTGCACTTAGCCTGTTTTTGAAAACGATTTGTTCTATCTAAACTGGTGAAAAGTATGTACAGTACCAGCTCGAAAATTTGAATTCGCACAAATTAGAATTTCTTGGAAATTAGAACACGAATTACTTTTATACGCACAGCTTGGAAATTAGAAAAATGAATTCTAATTTTCAAGCCGTGAAGTTAAATCAAGTCGTAAAATTGGTTTTTTTTTTATTAAAAGTATTAAAGAAAGTAACAGTCCGGGAGGCTATCCTTTTTTTGAAAGGGGCTTGGAATAAACTTTCGGCAGAAGTTCTCCAGGAATGTTGGAAAAAAATATTTAAGATTAACAAAAATCCTGACAATGTTGAGAGTGACTTCGATGAAGAAGACACATTACCGCTAGCTCGACTAGCTGCCTTAATCCGAAGTAACCCAATGAATCAGGTAGTTCAGGAAACTATTCAATGTTTCGACATTTTGGAGAGGTAAATTTTTTAATCTGTCATGGGTATCTGTATGTATAAGAAGTAGGAAATTTTACGGAATTATAGGATATAACGGCAGAAGATATTGAAATCTGGAATGCAGATGAAATTGTTTGCAATAGCCAAAATGATTCAAACTCTTGCACTGGATTTGAGTCGGAGGATGAAGGTCCGCAAAAAACCATTTCACATACAGATGCAATCACTTTCGCCAATGGCCTGTTGATTTGGGCGCAAGAAAATCGTTTGACATCTTCAGAAGTAATAACGATCCAAACTATTCGTGAAAAAGCAGTTGGACTGTTAGCACAGACAACTTGGCAGAAGAGGCAGACTACATTAGACGAGTTTTTTACATAGTTACATAGTTAGGTACATAAATTATGTTGAATATGTACTAATATGCTTAAAGTTTTCATTGCGTGGTATGTTATTTCTTGGATTTTCCGCATTGAAATAAAAAACTTGGAAATTGGAAAATCTCGAAAATTGTAATTTACCGAAACTTTTTTTTTCTAATTATCGAGCTGCACCTGTATAAGGTATGAGTTCAGTTTTTGAAAAATTGGCTATCTACGACGATAACATTTAACCGAAGAAGTTGTTGAAACTATATGACAAAAAATCGTCTTATACTATTTTCAAAAACAAGGAAGATTACCTTTCAGTCATGGTATCATGAAACTCTCATCGATTACTTTTCAGTGATGCTATCTTGCATTGAACTACTTGGATTCTATCATCGATTATACGGGTAATGCAAAAGGTACCTGTTATTACTTACCGCCAATGACATCGGAATATAAAAGTCATCGATGTTGTATTCCAAAAAAAGATCTGTATGCATCGATTACGTATACCATTTATTTATTTAATTGTGTTTGTTTTAATACATCTTATATAGCAAAAGGAACTTCGCTCTAGCTGGGTGACCCAAGGCAGTCAGACCTTTTTAAATAGATAAACTCTGAGTTCTAAATTTGTCTTAATTCATTTTTGAATCAACTACATACTTCTAAAAATATCACTTTCCTACGATTTTGTGTCAAATCAAAGTCTTATTTTAGAATTGTTAGAAATTCTTACAAATCGCAAACAATCATTAACAATTATTTAGATTTTTGTTTTAGTAAAAAATGAAATTCGTCAGCAGAATACAAAACATCCAATTGGTTAGAAAAGACCTTATGAATGGGACTTTAAAAAGGTCACAATTTATTCCTTGAAGGGTAATCTAGCCAATTTATTTTCGTTCTATGTAAATGAAATAGACTTTCTTAATAAAGACGCATTTAGTTCTTTACGTCGTCTACCATAATAGAACGCACCGGTTCCAGTCATTCTTCGTAACTCAACCGTTTTAATTTCTCAAAATCAGCAAAACACCCTCGCACCACTCCCTCTGGTTTTGTGCACACCATCCATAAAAGTAATTTAAGGTGTCCTCCTGGAAATCACGACAAAGGACTATTTCTGTACAAAATCCCATTCAACCCCGTTCAACGTTCCTCTACTCTACACGATTCCCATCCTCTTGTAACCCTGTGCCGTCGCCCGCAACATTAGTTCCAGCAGCTAGATGAATTATGAAGTCTCCTTGGAAGTGCTTGGGGCAACAATCCGTCCTGGGATAAAAACTAATATCATAATTTCCGTTCAGTTCCTTTCATTGGTTTATTATAATTTACCCTGCAGCAGCCTTAGACCGCTACACTGATATACGTTTTAGAGGGGGTGTGGAGCACAATAATGCGACACAACGACGTTTGTCGTTGACGATGGCAGAGTTCGATGAGAAAAAAATTAGGTAACCGCGAACACAGAACATTTGGGGGTGAAAACCGAGTCTGACTGTGCATAGCTCACCTAGCCGTATTTAGGGGATTAGACGAAGTGACAGGAAATCATTCGAATAATATCGTTTCTATGAATTTAAATGATCGAAACCTATTAAGAGGGGGTGTGGAGAACCGCCACTGCCGAAACTGTGCCCCACGAATGATTCATTGCCACATTCATTGCCTATTTGCTGTAGTTGCTCAAAGTTCCCCCTTCTGACTCAGCATGGAATGTCGCGTGCGCCCGGGAATTCCTAATCGGCTAAATATAACGACCGGGAACAACCACTTTCCAGAGAGAGCTCCCGGAGCGATAACGACGACGACGACGATGAAGACGGAGACGTACACAAGACGTATTTGCGCACTTTGGCAGCTATCAAGGAATTACGGCGACCTAGGACAAGTCGGCTTCACCCCCTCTTCTAAGTCGGGTACAAGGCGACATTAGTGTTCATTTACATTTTTTATTATGTTTTCCCTGCTCATTTTGTTTCCTTACATAATTCTTACGTGTTCGCACTTTTTCTGAAAGTTCAAGGAAGGAGCAATTGGTAGAAATTGGCTTTTATATACTTTTTCTAGGGCAAATGGATAGCATGTTGGTATTTTTGGGGCAGATTTTATTATATTACTTAAGGGCATAATAATATTTAGAATCTAGCTTTTATTTGGTTATCAAAGACAATAGAGCTCTGCTTATATTCTATTACCTCAGATTCAGGGGATACAATACCGAAAATGAGGACCTATGATTACTACCCCACTATAAATTGATAGTGCGCTGTACTATCGTTCCTGAGGCTGTGGGTTCGAATCCCTCGCATAACTATGGTTTTCTGAACTACGAACATAATAGGTCAATAGTTCGTATGTTAAAAAAATGAGCAAAAGCTCCGCCTCAATTTTTATATGGAAAAACCGAATTCGATCTCAATTTGAAACTCTGTTTTCGTTCTTTTTTTTAGAATATGAGCCAATGAGTGCAATTAACAACGTCTGAGCGCTCGAGGCTATGCGTCTCGCCCACAACAATAATAAAGACAAAAAATACCTAACACATCAAAAATATTAGAAGTTTTGTTAATAACTCATTAAATTAGTCCATTAGCTATTACTACATGTAAAAATAAAATATCAAAGATTTATGAACTGAATGAAATAAAACTGCTTCCCACTAGTTTGTTTTATAAATATATGAAGTGTCGCGCCAAAGGTAACTTAAGAGTTCTAGGGAATAATAGTTTTGTCATGCCAGAGGTGACTTCATAGTGCAAAGGGTTAAAGCATGTATTCAAAAACAGCGTAACGTCCAACATAAGATGGATAAACTCGTTTTAAACTAAAATAGAAAAGAACATGATATTTGTAAGACTGTTTTGTAACGAAAATAATCTCAAAATTATAATATTTTTTAAAAATAAAATTAAAAACTTTTATCGTTAATGAAATGTCACAGACTTGTCTCTACTAACAACGTACCATTTTCTTCCTTAATTTTATGTACTGACAAAATTGTAATTTAATTTTGATTCAACGTCAAAGAGTAGAATTTAATATGTTTATTTAATACTAAAAAATTGATATATGCCAGATATAACCTAATGAAATAAACTAATCCCCTGTAGCATATAAAGATTCTCTTCTCCCTTTAGCAGGAACCGTAATCCTCTTTAATTTAATTTTTCCGCCTAATCCCTCCGTTCGTGCCTCGATCCCTTGCCTGGCATACATTTAAGCAAAAAAAAAAAAATTGCATAAAAAATCTTTATACGACTGAATCCACTTAAATGTTTCTCCGTCTCTTATCCGAACGCTCCCCTTTGGCGGGTGGTCGTATTTCATTAGGGCACATTTCTCTGTGATATCTCCCAAGCAGCTCGCCTGGCACGACCCCGCACAATCCGGGCCTACCCACGTATCTGGAAGCCAAAAACTCGGCCCATCCGCCCTTCTTGTTCAACGTTAACCCTTAAACCGTGTAATTTGAAATAACTGACAAGCAACATACGAACTGGCCCCAAAAAATGGAGTAGGATCAGAAAGGTACAAAACGTTAGCAGTCTGCCAGCAAAACACTCACTCTCCCGGATAGTACTAATCTCGTTCTCTACGTTAGCTGGCTTGCTATTCATTTTCCAGGAATCCAGATTAATGAGGGATTAGCTGTGTGGGTCAAAGGAAGGGGGGGGGGGGGGGGACGCGGTGCAAGATGTTACTCTCTTCGTTTGGATGACGGGATGACGGGATGATGGTCCACTCAAATACACCCGAAAGATGTTCTGCAGTTAAAGTGATTGCTTGCCATAGCAGAATTCTTTGCTATCACATAGCACTGAAGCAACATTTTTTGGTTTAAAACCCGAAAAGTGGGGGGAATTTATTGGGAATCATGTGATTTACCATCACACCACATCGCCACCATACCCACGACTCAATGAGACTTTTATGGACTATCATCATACCGAGATATTTTCTTGCATCTACGAGGATCCAACCAATCCGATTAGAGAGGATTTGTTTTAATAATTGAGAATTTTTTGGGGGTATTTCGGTTTGATAAATTTCTGGGCAAATTGATTCCATCTTTAGCAGTTGGTTCCACCCTTCATTGATTCTTCTCCTGATGGTTGCGATATTTCTCGCATAAGAAACTATGCTACGATTTTATGCTCAAAATTTAATGTTGAATTGAGAAAGAGGTTCTAAGCTGCACAACTACTGCAGATGTGGATCTGGTTGAAGACAATTTATCCAATAACTCTAAAGATTTTAATTTTGATTAGTACTTAAAATTGTAATGACTGTGTAATAGATAAGCAATTTAATGTACTTCCAAATACTACCAAGTAGGTCTACCTGCCTACCTACCTGAAAAGAAGTCTAATGATTTTGGTACATAGAAAAGAAGTTTTGATTCAAAAACTATTAAACAAACAATAAGTAGATCTAGTTGACTATAAGTAGATCTAGTTAGACGTTATAATCTGTCGTGAGTAGAGCTCAGTCGCCAAGGTACTATAGAGTCAAACTTCATTATAACGTATTCGGAGGAACCAAGAAAAATTATTATTCGTTATGTCCGAGATCATTATAACTTAAACAAAAACTTTTCTAACCAGGATAAAATTTTCTGTTTTGAATGATTTTACCAAATGCTGATAGATAAAAACGTTACTATGTGGTATGATTTAATGATAAACTTTGTTAAACTGTCTTTATGTATACAGGGCATTTTGTTAAGGTCTGTAGAGGGGTATGCCCTTAAAATTGGTCCTTCACCCCTAAAATCGCAATTGGAAATTTGGAATGGATTAACATAGAAAATGTTTTATAAATTCTTTCAGAGATATCGCAGGATATTGGTTGATAACATTCAGCATCTACTCCTTAGTGCTGAACCACTCGAAGACGAATAACTTCGGAACGCGCTTTAAGATTTGAATGCGGTTTTTTTCGTGAGAAAGGAAACATGACAGGGAAGCCTTTTCTCAGAAAATGTTGATCTTGTTATACAAAAACCCGGCAGAACGAAAGGCCAAAGTCAAATTTTGGGCTTTAAAATTGCCATTTTCGAAGTTTGGACGATCTCTCTCGCTTGTTTGTTGATGAATCAGGTCATGAGTAGTATCGTTAGAAAAATTGAAGACTCAGCTTTCTAATACATTACCAATTCTATGATGTCTGTGAAAGAATTTATAAAGCATTTTCTCGGTTGACCCCCTATAAATTTTCAATTCCGATTTTAGGGGGAAAGGTCTCTGAATAAACGTTGATCAGGAGACCAAGTAGAATCGAATGACATACCCCTGTTTAGATCTTGGTAAAACACCCTGTATATAAATTATATGAATTTAAAAGTCTATCCAAAGCAGATTTATTTCTTGTTTTCTTTCTTAGTGGCAGATAATATGAATTTAATAAAAGCTCATATATTTTTCATGGATATTTAAATAAAAACAAATAAAAGGTGTTATTAAATCAAATTTAATCGATACCACTAAAATCTTATACTGAATTTTGTTATATTTTTAATAACATAAAATATAAAACATAAAAACAAAAAATCCTTTGATGTTTGTAGCCCGTTCAAGCATAATTACTCCTTCGATCTATGGTTTTAAAAGCAAATAGAAAATTTTAATTAAACCCATCAAAAAAATTAATAAATCTTTAGTGAGATGGAATGCATCGAACTGGTGGGAAAATCTCGTTTTACATTGAAAATTCATTAAAAGCATTTTTATGGGAAAAAATCCAACCATGCGGCCCGAGAATGATTATTTTTTACGGGAGCGGAGGTGGTCCGTGGAAATCTCAAAATTTCGAGTTTATAAGAGAAAAATAAAAAAAAAATGCGGAGCATTTAACTGGGAATCATGGTCTTTCGCGCACCCCCACCAGCCGCTGGCATTATTCGAAGCGAAAAGTTATTTTAAACTTCGGAGGTTTTAGGGAGCTTATTAGGGGGCGACATATGCTCCGAATTGCACGGATCGCTTTAAATTTGAGCGCCTGGTGGACTCCTATAGCGCGGGAGCTGGCTGGGTGGCAATATCCAACCGTTGGAGATTATTACATAAACTTTTGCCGGGAGCATAACAAATGGCAATGTTCGGAAAATTTATGTTTATACGCACAGTTGAGGTTTTAATGGGTGCTGGCTTTTGGTATTAAAACACGTGTTGTGCCCAAGCCGAGCGCTATGCTCCTTGAAATATGGAAAATTTTATATTTATTATCTCCGATGGATCCGGCACTGCTACTTATCACAGCGAATTGTGCACACAGTGCCGCCTTAGGTTTATGGCGATTTTATTCGAAGCGACGAACGCGATTCGAATTAGGAGTTTTGTCGGAGCCACAATTTATATCATCACTACCACCCTAACTCCACAAAACTCTTCTCTTCAGTTAACAGAGCAGATTTTTGTTGAAATTCTTCACTAAACGGATATTAAATCTGAACATTTTGGCGGTCTAGGGTGCGGATGTGGATCGTGGTTGTGGGAATAATCGAAAAATTTTCCAGTAAATTGAGCACGTATCAAGCACCGCATTCGGAGTTTTCAGCAAAATTGGCAAGCGGTTAGTGGAATATTTTGAATGAATGTCCAATGTCCATAATACGGTTACGCAAAATGGACGAGATTTTTGGCGTCAGACAGAAAATTGTCACAATGAATCCACTTTACGATATCACATTTATGACGTAAATAGATTTCAACTTTATGAAAATTCAGTTCACGTATTTCTAATTTATAATTCAGTTAAAACGATTACAAGAAAGTTGACACTGAAAGTTGTAAATTAAACCACTTTATATATATATAAAATTTCATAAATTCTATCAGATACCTCTCTGATTACGAGATTATGGATTTTGAGAAAAATACTAGGGCTGTTTGATAAATCAGTGACTTTTTGAATATCCCGCGTAGTAATTTTAAATGCAACAGTGCTCTCGTCAGCTGCCATCTATTAATAGACTACTGTTAAATTTCAAGTAAGCTGCATCATTTAGCTAGTAGGGATAACCATTGAAATCAGACAATTTCGTGAATTTCGTGTACAGATTAAGAACTATGTTATATTTATAAATTGGGCAACGAATTGTTACTCAATCAAGGATATTCTCAAGATTTGGTCCTCTGCGATTATTTACTGTTTCCAAAAATAAAGAAAACGCTGAACTAAATGTATAGAGCTGAAAGGAGACTATATTAACAAATAAAATGCTTATTTGCTGAAAGAAATACCACTGACTTATAAAATTACCCTCATATTTAATGAAACCTCGAAGAAACTGTTCGATATTGAAATTTTAAATTATCAATTATATCGCGTATTGTTAGGAAAAACATTGACAACTAATTTAATTGATTATGGCAATAAGAAAACCATTTAATTACAATAGGTATGTGATTGCCATTGTGAAAACGTTAATTAACCATTAATAGAACCAGTTCCGCTTTTCCTTTTATTATTAATAATGAGAGATATGAGGTACCATACACCTGTGAAATAACTTTTCAAATTAGATCCTGGACTATTGTCGGTTTAAGCTTATTAGGGTGGTTTTTTCTATGGTTTTTGTTTCAAATAAATTAAAATCGGTTCATTTATAGGATCAAAATATATTCGATTTTATTAAGCTAATCGTATTAAATAAAACATACTTTAAAGTTAAAGTTATAATAATATTAATAAATTAGATGACGTATATATAATTTTTTTAGAAGGTTTGTTATTATCATAATAACTACTAATAAATACTTTCAGAAACAAGAATTAAGCCTAAGAATCTGCTAAGAAAATTGCCAACAGAAAATTCTATGAAAAGGTACTTATAGTCAAAAAATTTTATAACAAAAATCGATTCAATTGATCCAATGCAGTACAATTTGGTTAAATGAAGATGAAGGACAAACCGTCTCCTCCCCTGAATAATTCCGCAACATTTCCTATTCAACTATTTCGCTTGAAAATTCGTCTTAATAAATTTCGCGATATTGAAACAAGGAAATGCGCGAAAATTCCCAAACAAGACAAAGTGATATAGTCAGATACCCTCGCGATAGAGGAAAGAACTGCCAGTGGTTGGGGGTACTTTTTGGGTCGCTCTTACGTTCCTGGCAAATAGCTTCCCATAACATGAAATAACGAGGCGAATGGAGGCAACTTGATTTTGCCCGAACACAGGCGTTCACAAAGGCAAGGAAACAAACATTTTCCAACTTGCGAAATTTTCCGGCTGGGAGTGATTGGACCATTCTGTAGAGCAATCTTTTTATAATTTAACTTTTCTATGCGCCGTTCGTAGGGCCGGCCCTCATTACATCCACGAGGTACAGACTTCGAAGCAGCCAGCCCTTTTCGCCTTATTCCATCGTCTCAAACTCCTCCAGCGAGATAGTGTAAAATGCAATCTCCGCGAAGGAGCAGTAACAGCAGACGGGGACGAGTGCTATTTCTATCCTTAAAGGGACTTCGCTTGTGTCCCTTCTGCTGCCGCTAAATTATCAAAATTAAGTTTTTGAAGCATTGCACCCAGCCTTTAATTAGACCTTGGTGGGAATAAGACTTATTCGGCGAAACATTTAAATTTGAGGACGTGAAGAACGGATTTGGTGCAGTCAGAGGCGACGAATTCCACTTTTAATTACCGCAGGCAAATTACTAATGAGGAAACACTTTTCGAGAATATTCTCACTCTTCTACCGGTGCATCCTGACCTGAATGAAGCAAGTAATCCCCCAAAGCTTGAACCTTCCAAAAATCAACCCCGCTCCAAATCCCCTCTTATTCAGCAGAATCAGTTAGCGATGCTCCTCAGACAAGATAATGAGCAATATAGCTGCTGTTTGCGATTTTAAACTTTTAATTGTTGTTTCATTTCTTATAAACTCATTAAGGTAAATGGAGTAGACGGTGATTGTTTGCGCCCCTACCAAAGAGGCTTCCCTCTGGTCGAATAATTGGCACCCACTGGAATCTTGTCGCTAAAATGGAATAATATTTTGCCGTAGAAGAGGCTCGGGTGCCTGTTGACACTCGCAAATTAAAAGTTGCCAACAGAAATTCAGTTGTCGGGTGTTGCGACAAATAGACGCTAAATGCTTCTTTAGAAATTTCAAAATTATCATTTAACAAGAAATTTAATAATTACTTAAATTTTGTAGTAAAGTTTAAATAACTTTACATTTTGATATACATTTATGAAAAAAATTCATAAAAATGTTTAATCGTTAGTTAATCGAAAAGAAGTACCTTTTTTATCTTTCAGATGATCACAACCATAAGTGGGGTAGAATTTGTTGCTAAAAAACCTTATTCTTGCAATAAACATTTTAATACTTAATGTCTCCAAATGCCAATTCATCACTTACTCCCGTATACGCCCCTCTTCTTCCGACAGAGTTTATCGGCTATCTGATGAACCTATCCCCTTCGTATCCTCTCTTCGCGATCTAGGTGTCATTTGTGATATCGAACTTAACTTTTGTGAACACACTGACAGCGTGATTGCTAGAGACAAATCCGTGCTTGCCTTTGTGAACCGTTGGTCCAAGGAGTTCCTTGATCCCTACGTAGTCAAATTCCTCTTTGTTACCTTTGTCAGGCCTCTCCTTGAATATGCTTGCCTAGTGTGGTTACCATTTCAATCCAATCGAATCAATAGGATTGAGGTTTAATTATGGTTTAAAAACACTTGAAAATTATACACTAACTCAATAGAAAATATCGAAAATGTTCGGTGGAAAACAAAAAAGGTACATGGTAAAAGTCAAGCTCCACATAATTATAGGTACATCATTTTTTTTTCATATTTTCTCGTTCAAACCATTGCTGAGAGCTGTTCCTGACATTGTCGCATTATCTTGCTGAAAGACAAGGGAAATTCGTCGAAACTTTCTTAAATATGGCTTAAGGTTAAGCTGAAGGATCTCCTAGTACCCCCCCCCACTATTTATGCTGGAAGAAGTAAAGGATCAAGCTTTCCATGTGCACTAAATGTTCCCCATACGAAACAACTTCCCCCAGGAAAATTTCTTTTCAAAAAATAATTTGGTTCTTTGCGCAAATCTTTCCAATAGGCCATCAAGGCCATCAGGACCATCAAGGAAGAATTTTTTTTCGTTGCTAAACACGAATTATATACAGTACATATATGAAAAACACCAATATTATTATAATTTGAATATTACACTATTCCATTTTCGATCCATGTTGATACGCGCAAATTCCAATCTTTTGACTCGGCAGAGGTTTAAGATAAGGAGCATGTTTTAGTTTTTTTCTTAAAATGTATGGGGTGCTCTTGAGGACCTTCTTCACTGTCTTTGGGGAAGTATTTAGCCCACACTCTCTATGTATTTCAGTAGTTGATCGCATTTAATTTGAAGCCATCAACGCAATTCTCATTTTGTCGCTTTCGGAAAGCTTTGGGGGTCATCCTGGGCGTTTCTTTTTTCCGTAACTATCCATACTTATTAAAAAATTACGTACCATGTTATGGGAAATAAAAAGATTTCCCTTACTATATATATGGACCTATATTTGTAAGGACTTTGGACTTTGTAATGGACTTTTAATTATGTGGACCAGTGTATTTTTAATTCTAAACTTAAGTATAAAATCGGTTTAACATACAAAAAAATAACCAAGGACCAATGTCGTTATAATGCATATTTAGTTAAAGATGGAGATGTTCAAAATACCGTCCTATTCCCACCGTAGGCTTTATGCAAATAGATGGTGTGCATTAAGGCAAATTTTGGAAAAAAAAAATATGTATTAAAACTGGCGGCAAACTTCTCGAAGAATAGTTGGTATAAAAATGTGCATATATCTGAAGATGAAAATGCGAAAAGTTTTCCTTCATCTGTGATATCTAAAAAAAATTATCACTTCGGCGAAGCTTACCGCTCAGCTTTTGAGTTTGGGATGGAGCAGCGAATAATAAAAATTCATCTCATACTTGGTGCGGGGCAAGGACGAGGTCCGGCCGGGCACTTTTCGAGGACGACGACAACGAGAACGGAGTTTGTAGACACCAAAAGCGCCTTATAAAACTCGACCGAACTGTGGCCAGTCTGCTAAAACTTGATAATATAAGTTCTAAGTAAGGGAAATATTTATTTAAATTAAAATGCAAATTTTTTCAATAATGAGCGAGAGTTTGCATTCGGGCACTTTTCCACCTGGATATTTTTGCCCGGACCCCACTCAGCACTGCTCTATTTCATAGGAAATACCTTGTCCGAGTGTTAATATTCATTAGTTCGCTGGAAATTATATAAATGATAATTGAAGCGGAACGAGAAGGTTAATTTTTTTTCTTTTTATACTATCCATCCAACACTGGATGATGGACTATTAAACTATTTTTCAATGTTTGCAGAGTAATTATGTGGAATTATTTAATAAAATAGTTTTGTACATTGCTCCGGGACAGAGATGAAAAGGTCAGGACATCGTTATATATTGCAATCAATCCCCTTTTACAAAGAGTTGAAATGAATTAAAACTAGTGGTCATTAGCAGTTTAATTATGGAATATTAGAAATGATGTTCTGTAGCCCTAACATTATAGTAAACATATAAGTTTTTGTAATTTCAAAAACCCATTAAACCTTATAGTTTCGTACGAATTGGCTTAATTAATTTTCGCCAGAACATACTCTCCAACAGGAAACTTGGTGTGCGTGGGAACTCGATTCAATCAAAGTGTAACAACAACAGAGGCACCCTATACTATTCTGTCCGCGGAATGGAACATCAGAACATCAGCAGACGAAGTAATTGAATATTACAAGATTGTGCTCTTCAACTGGTGCTTGATGGGTGTTGTTTAACGCATTAGAGAGCAGTGCCCGTGAAGGGCATATTTCATTAAGGGAAAAACACCCATTCCTTTCCACCGCAATCCTTTCCAGAAATATGTGCAATTGTTCCCAACTACCCCGGGGAAGTTATAATTGGGAGCGAAATGTCTGGAAGCTAAAACCGGGTGGACTCTTAATATAACGACCGGGAACGAGCATTTCCTTGGCTCTCTGCAGATGCCTTTTCTTCGTGCTCCATTTCTAGATAAATATGGAAACTGCTAAGATTTCAATTTTCATGCTCTAAAAAATTCTCATACTTTTTTTTTGTTTTTTTAACTATATTTATTTATTTATTTATTTTTTGGATAAATAATGACCAGCAAAGCTCACGATATTGCCTTGGCCCAATTTCAATGTTTGCGATGTGATTGCGCCATTGTTTTAGGGGTAAAATTCTTAATGCTGCTGTTTTTAATGAGGGAAATTAATTCAAGTTCAGGTTAAAAATACGGATGGGAAACATCTATGGGAAAATATAAAGGGTATTGTTACAAACAAGTAAGAGAATGATTTACAATTACAATTAGATTAGAATTAAAAGTAGATATAATTCATACTTATAATTTCCGCGGCAGATACGGGTATGTAAAAATGATAAATTGGAACAAATGGTGAAAGTATAACATGTAAATAAAATGACAATAAGAGGGGTTTTAACATTGGTTATTTAGCTAGCGTATAGTTCTAAAATTATAAAGGTATATAACGATTTTGATAAAAAATTAGCTAGACCGAAAGTTAAAAGGTAAGAAATGAACATTTGGATTTGGAAGAGAGAGACTTATTTTCGAAGATGAGGGGGTACTACGATAGCTAGAAAAATTTGTGCTTGGAGACAGAATGGATTTTAGGGGGATTTTTGTCTCCGAAGACACAGTCGATTTTAAGGCGATGTTAGGTTTAGGTTTCAATTATGAGGAGGTACTACGATAGTAGTTTACATCAAGCTAAATTTATGACTGTATGTCTTCACGGAACCTATGCAGGGCAAGATAGTCTTCCAAATCCTAAAAAAATTTTAATAAAAATGTCACTATTTTTATATATAAATAACCGGTATTTTCTACATATATCCAGTATGTACTTAGCATTTGCTGGCTTTCGTTCACATGGCCCTATATTTAAAGTTTTTAATTGCAATATTACTAAATAAGTCTTAAAATATGCTTAAGGTTTTGTTTAATTTACACTCGTAATACGTCGTCATAAATCTTGTAGTACGATCCATTACAAAAATTTTGTAATGTAGTTGAACTATGATGATTGGTGAACAAGGTAGCATATTTCGCAAGAGTACTATACTCGTAACATCGTAACATCGTCTCAGGGCTTAAATCAATTATTGAATCTTATGCGTGTTGTGTAACGCATTTAACATTTGCAGTGCAATCTTAGTAATATGACTATTGTGAAAAGCATCCTATTTTGTAGATATGAAGAATAATACTTCATCTCATGTTTTCAAATACCAACTGAGCATGATGTTCAGTGTAATTTTTTCTAGACAAGCTATAAATAATGTCATCTTCTTACACATTTATCTTAAGAGATAGTGTTTTCACCTGAGCATATGTTTTCCTGTCCATTTGAAAATTGTGCGGAGTGGTGCAATTCCCACCGTCATTAAGCGATTAGTCTTACCCTCTACTGGTAGTAACGTGTGAAAGTTTTCCGTGTGCATTATCGCAAAGAGAACACTATGATACCATCCTTCGACCTCTACTCTATCCCCCGCTCGCAATATAACCAGAAGAGCAGCTTAGTTTTATGACACGGTGGGAACGTAGTTCTGTAAATTTACGATATTCCCTTCCTGCATCCCCCCTTATATTTTTATGCTGCCCCAAGTTGGCCCTCCGCCCCCCCGCAAGTGCTTGTCATTATCATCGTAATGATGGAACCCATAACTCTTGGCGGGGCCTTTTCTGTATTTCCACCTCGTAAATATGCACTTGACGGCACTCGTGATTAACTTTTTATGAGAATCTCAATAAACTTTTTGCATAGCATCATTTACGGAACAGGGGGATGGATGCCAATGGAGGCAGAGGTTTTCTGTTCTACATGGTGGGGTATAAAGCATCCACCACTTGCGTAGAAACGAACTTTGCGCTCCTATTATGGGCCACGGTTAAGTTACGTGTGTTTAAGCAGCTTTAGATCCTGCGGGGTTGTTCCTGCTAAGCGGAGATGCATGCAGGAAATATAAACTTTCTTTCAGTATAAAAATTAATTTTATGGAAAATGAATATTTTTAACGAGATGTCCGGATTATGAACAGGATTTATTCATAAGAGCATTACCGACCTACTGTGCTTAGTGCGAACACGTTCAACGAAGTTGTTCACAGTCTTCCGTTGTATAAATACTTTCAACTTTTGAAGAACAAAAATTATCTTTTGTTGAATGCGATCATGTTACACTTGATAAAAGCTGGGTAAATTCACCCTTCCTGTCGAATTAGTTACATAAATCAGGTGAAAACATTTTTAATTAAAATAAATTTTCACCAAAACATTGTGTAAACATGGAGAAAATCGTGACGGAAAACTATCAGTTTTCAAAATTTTAAAGTTAAATTTCTCAGAAATTACAAACGATAGATAAATTTCGTTTTGGTTGGAATATCCGCCGCAAATGAATGTTTCTATAAAGTTTTATCAAAATTCGTTAGAATAATTTAATTTATGCCGGGTAAAAAAAATTGAAAGTGGAAATTCGTTTAACCCTTATCATTCTAACTGGCAGTATCACTGCCAACAATTCGGAAGCTTACTAGAAACCTGACTATATTGTACATCATGCCTTTCCTTTTTGTACTCTTATTTTTTATTTATCCTAATTTTAAGAATGAATATGCAATTTTGAAAAGGGCACATACCTGAAAATCGAAAATGTTCAGGAATGAAAAGAAAAAACTAATTATTTTCTAAAGTAGAGTGAAATTCATAAAATTTAGTTATATTTTGTGGGCCTCTGGTAGTTCAGTTTTGTTAGCGCGCTGGTCTACTATCCCAGAGGCTGTGGGTTCGAATTCCACGCATAACCATTCGCTACCTGGTAACACAATGAGACCAAAAATGTCCTAAGTGCATTTTTCTAGGCAACCGCACCAACCTAACCTAACCTAAATTTTTGGGTCAATTAGCAATGAAAAATTACAGAATGTTGGAAATGTTCTTTTATATTTTTTTAAAGATATTTTTTGTTTATGAGATATGTCCTTTTCGAAATTGCCTGTACTATGCAACTACCATCTTTAAACAGACTTTTCTTTAATACATGCTTACCGACATGAACATCAAAGAAATCAACATTCTTGCTAACATTTAACTTCATCCGATTAATGGGCTGAAAAAAGCTAATTATTTTTCTACCACCCTAAGACTGCGATCATTCGCTCTGAAAGTAAATTCGGTTGTAAGAGACGATGAGTCTATCTTACTAATTATAATTAATGAACAAATACAATGTCAACAATCTTCCGACGTTTATGCAGAGGGTGCATTTCAAGGAGCCTTAGCCTATTACCAGAAGAACTGGATTGTTCCATTCTAGAATTGGTCTAACAAAAGAAAAGTAAATCTGTTTAAAGACAGATTGATTGGAATATTCAAGGGACCATCTCTTGATCAATTCCAACAGTTGGCCCTAGTCACCACCCAAATGATATGCTCAATGAAGTATAGTTTGCAATCCAAGATCCAACTACCAAATCCCGAACAGAAAGGTCACGTCGTAGAGCATAATTTGATTGCGGACCAGATATTTTATTGCTAACCGTACCCAGTGGCCAGGTATTTCTTTGCGTCACGTTACGAGTATTTTTAAATTAGTTATAATTTGTTAGTAGTTAAAAGTCATTGTCACGGGAAATATATATTTAGTAAAACATGCAACTAAGTGAAATGTAACTCCACAAATGTTGCAAACGTAGTGAATGATATTTCATGAATGGTGCTTAACGAAGCAAGACGAAAGACGATATATCTCGTCTTGTAAATAAAAATTTCGTTATTATAATTAAGCAGCATATTTTCTTAACACTTTTAAAATTATTCCCTAATGTTCTTGGAGTGATAAGGGTTGAAAATTATCAGTTTAAGCAGATATTTTTAATATTAATTTGCTAATCTCTTTTATTTTATAATTTTAGATTTTCTAAATTATAATTTTCTAAGAATGTCTTTGGCTTTGTATTTACGAGTACCTTATAAGTATTATCCAAAGTAAAGATGTTTAGTTTAGTGTTCGAAAGTAATCTCAGTATTTCTTTTGAATAGATACTATCGAATTAGTATGGAAATTGATTTTGCAAACGTTTTTACAATTTACAAAATTCTTTTTTCTATAAAAGCTGTTTATTTATGCTTCGAACGCATGACCTGATTTAAATGTAGGTCGTATAAAATTGTACATGATTATCATCAGTAAGAAAAATAAAGAGAATTTGAAATATCGATTAACCCTGTTTTTGAATATATACAGGTTAGTGTTGGGGTATTTACAAGTAGCAAAAAACAAGTGGCGATGTTGGTTCTCATTCCCGAATTGAAGAATGGAGGTGGCATAAATTCATTAAACGGTCGACAGACCCTCGGGGGCTAACCACTAAACTTTCATTAAATTTTCCTTGTAAAACAAAATTCTACAAATCAGGCTACATTGAGCTTTCAAGCCCCCCTTCGGTTTTTCGGGCGGGAAAGCAAAGCGACGTTCCATGAAAATCGTGTGACCCATCAGGGGAATGAATAAATTCATTGGGACTGAACGCGACAGCGACATTGGATTTTAGGACGTAAATCATTAAGCAGTTTCGAAAGTCTGAGGCCAACATTTCAGATTCTCATAACAGAGGATATTCGAGATGAAATGTTTGGCCATAAACTCTGGTCTAAATACGAGCGGGACCGACGTAATGGGTAAATAAATATCGCATCTTAAAATTTTCTCCCCCTATAATAATGTCGAATACTTTCATTACCTATTCATGCAATACACCCGTCTCTACCCCCGTATATGTGACGCGACATCATCCCTAGCCTAATAATGTATTTAAGCGGAGCTAACGTCCGTCCACATATCTTAATTTTGGCGGGGGATGTCTCGCATAACCCGACATAACTGCCTTTTTTGGCAATAATTCATAATTTTTGTAGGCTGTTCTGGTGTATTTTTTTCTAAAAAAAAAAAAAATAGATCTTTTTTTTCTTTTTCCTTCTCGAAAATTGGCAAATAATTTATGATAACGTTTGGCCCTCTCACGACATCCGCAGCATTCGTCCTTTTCTGTATTTGCAAATCGTACATTTATATTGGCAATTCGGGGGCAATATACATTTTAGCACATATCTGAGAAGGTATACTCTGCCCCACCATAACCCTCTTCGTTACCGTCTTCCCAAACCGGATCCGGGACGGGAGGCCGGACGGGAACTCTTCGGGAGGTCGTGCAAGTAGTTGGCTCGCTCCTGCAGGAACGCTCTAAGTAAAAACCGACGAACTTTTATCCATGTTCGGTTGCGTTTATCATTTTTATGGGCCCCTATAAATACCGGGATTTCATAAATAAATTATTGATTATCTGCTGGCAACCGTAGGACCGTAGTAGGCCCTCTTCGGTTTCATATCGATTGAAGATTAACGGTGTCCTTAGAGCGCTTAAGATATCTGTCCGACGATCTGTTTGTGTGGGAAATAAAAAAAAAAAATAAATAAAGGAAAATCTCAATTCCGAAAAATTTCCCCAAAAAAAAATCATAGCCATTGTATGCGTGCAAAATTGGCGAAATTTCTCTTTTCTACCTATATATAGCATATATACATACATATATATTTTTTTATATTTTGTTTTCGCATCTATTGCTGCGGAAGAACAGCACTTCGAACAGACCCGATATCAATCCCTTGGTCGAGGGTGAACAAAAATAATAAAAATCACAAAAACAAAAGGCGATTCTCTTCACTGATTTCGCCTATAAAAAAAGCTAAAAGTTCTCTTCCAAACTTCATAGATTCGCTATCTTTATGTACTAATCCGCCCTCGCAACCCAGCATCCGAGAGGCCGTGGCCGTAGGAGCACAGGGCCAAATTAAATTTAAATCAGATTACATCTGAAATTTTATTAGATCACACAGCCAGAATCTTCGTGCCCCCGCGGGCGGCCTCGAGATAAATTAATTTCGCAGATTTTTTTCCGTAATTGAAACATCCATGGAAAAATGGATTTCGCATAGAGCCAGATTGGCGGAGGGGGGTATTCACCCTCATTTTTGGCTCATACAAAAATGTCGGCATGTCGAACAAGCGAAATCAATAATCCGGGCGATTTCTTTGATTACTTTAATTTGTCTACTTCTTTGAAGAATTTCAGATATCGCTGGGGACGCAGTAAAATCAAAAACTTTAAGGCTAAAGAACTCGGATTAATGAAGACTAAATCATTTTCTTGCTTTAATTTTTTTGGTTATTTTATATTTATCTTAAGATAAATTTTAAATTTTGGGCTTATTCAAGGTAAAATACAAACTATTTGGGTTTGTCGGATATCATAAAGTTCTATTAAACCAATTTTCTATCAAACGTTTACAAAAAATTAATATTTGTCTATTTACTTTTTTTTTTAATATACAAGGTGTTTAAATTTTGCATAGAAAACGCTCTTTCAGGCGTCCTGAGCTAATTTTTTTTTAAATCCACTCTAAAATCAATCCTTCCCCCTAAAAATTGACATCAAAGCTATGTAGGAGGTGTAGCTACTTACAATTTTTATAAAACATAGCAGGATACGGAATTTATTTAAAAGTGAATAAAAGTACCTTTTCAACGATACCTCATTGATTAGGTTCCTTTTTTAAATGTAAAAGTTAAGGTGGTTCAAAGTCGCAAATCAAATTTATCGAAAGTTTTTCATTGGAAAATGGTGATTTTCGTTAAGAATTTTGTATGGAAATTATTACTTTTTTTTGAATTTAAAGACCTATAACTCTTACGTTTGAAAACACATCTTAACAAGAGAGATGTTGTTATAAAAGTACTGCACTTTTATCCGTTTTGATAAGGATTTATAAGAACTTAAGTGTGACCACCTCCTAAAAAACGTTGACATCAATTTTGAAGGGGAAGGACATAAGGTTATTCGGTCAAGAATACAAGTTTGCTTAGGACATCCCAAGGAATCGATTTCGCTACACTCATTCAGACATAATAATAAAAGTAACTCTGTTCTATGTTTCATTAGACGCTGATCTAAGGATTTACGCAAACCCTATGTTCTGAAGTCTTCCCGAGTAAAAATAATTTGTCTGGTATCTTTACGCCCAAACTAAGTACAAACATTTAAATTTTTTAAATTATACATGCGCCCGAAACTAGCAGGCATAGCGAACAAATGAGCCCAGTACTATCATGATACTCTCCCGCTACAGGTACGAAAATAAAAAAATCCACCCGCTACAGAGTTATACTCGCTTCCGCTACAGGCCCAAAAATTTAAAAATATGCCAGCCACACGGGTATGCACGCTCCCGCTACAGGCACAAAAATCTACAAATTTGTTTAGTTTCTACAAATTGAATTAGACGACAGATAAAAACAACAATAATATATTACACATATATTATATATTACACATATATGAGTAGAATACATTATTTATTTTATGAGACGTCACAGACCTTAATCTACGAAAATAATTTTATTGCATTTATTTTCAATTTTTAACCTGGAAAAAGGTAAGCGTACCATGCTACGTTTGTACTATTTCGTGCGTCTTTTAACAATACGTGCCTGCAGCGGGCCGCATTTGAAAAAATAAGGTTTTCGATCAGACGTACGGTGCCGCGTTTGGGAGCCATACAGGCGTTTTGATGCCGTGCGTGCCTGTTTCGGGCTAAAAATGGGCGAGCCTTAGTTTTTACTCGGGTTGCTACTTTGGATTAGTTAGATCTATTCTAGAATATGCTAAGTGCGTCCCTATGTGTGTTACATTTCTCGAATCGAAGTACTACAAAAGCACTTCCTTACAAAGTCTGCCGTAGGATAACTGCCCGGAACTTCTATCCTACTTGAGTAGACTCAAATTTTTGAATTTGGTGGTATTAATGCACCGACTTGCAACTTCCAACACCCTTTTTATCCATAAATTGTTTAATGGTAAAATTGATTGTCCTGAGCTACTTTTTTCGCTTCATGTTATCACTAAACCTTACAATCTTCGAAGTATCGGGCATTTTACACAATTTGACTCATCGAACCAACTATCGTAAGTCTATGAACTCATTAATAATTCTGCACAACAGGAATTATTGTGCGGTACATTTCAATGTAAATATAAAATAAATTAAAAGTAGGCTTAAGAATCATTAGTTATTTGGTATAGAAAAATAATCAAAAATTAAAACTTATTTCCGTAATAACTTAATTAAAGGACCAACATACGAGTATAGCTTGGTTTTGCTTGAGAAATCCGTAAATCGCTTCTTCCTTTCATTTTCTAAATTTGCTACTCGGTAGGAAGCATTATAAGAATGACGAAAAGTCGTCTGCTAAAATACAAAAGGGACTATGTCTGCAGAAAATACAAAACAGATTTTATTTTAGAAACAAAGTACAAGAAGATGTATGTTTTTGAGGTCCCTGAGACTTGTAAGGGCACTCTGATGTCTAAAAATGTTGAACCAAAACTTGAATTTTGCATGGACTATCAAGAAAATAAATTTAGGTAAGTTGATGTTTATGTCTTATAATTTTTAAATAATGAGATAATTTACAGAATATGAACCTGAATGTGTTTATTGAATTAATTTTTAAGAAAATATTTTCTACTGCTACACTATCTAGGAATTATTTATAGGCAAAAACGTTCCAGCATCTTTACTAATCATCTTAGATAATGATTTGGTGAACATTTTCCAGCCAGGAGAATGTGTAACTATTTGGTGCAATAATTCTCATACAATTAAATTAAATTAAATTTGTTTCAGCGTAACTATAGAACGATGTTGCACCCATTTTCAGCAGGAAAACGATCCGAAGTTAGCGTACATATCTATGTGAGTGTATGGTCTCTGTAACGAGGAACAAAAGGTAAATTTCAGCAAAGATTATTCCGAGCAAGTGCTATGCATCTGTGCACTTTTTCTCTACATTTTTAATTTTATTATTTTCTGGTTCTGGTTTAGTCTTCCGTTCGAAACACAGTAGGACGAAAAGTAAAATAGAGGTCACTTTGAGAAATTTCTACATTAATTCTGAGCTAACGTCTGAGCTTTGAAACATAAGAAATCTCGTGAGGTTGATTGCTTAAGTTTACTGGTAGACATTTTTTTTCCAATTGAGTATTCTAGTGACTCAATACAAATGTTAATAACTTTCGACGGACTAAAGATTTTAACATTGTCCTTTTTTATTTGAAATGTATCTTAAAAATGCAATGTTTTCTGGTTTTTAAACCATAACCTTATTAGGAAAATTTTTAAGGACGGAGGATAAAAATGTACATTTTTAACCAAAATTTTATAAAATTTTAAATTTTAACGTTCATACCTGGCACATTAGCCAACGGATCGAGACCTTACAGGTACTCATAATGCCTACTTTTTACCAAAACCTTACTTGTCGCCTTACTGTATTTCAAGCAGAAGTTATTACGTTTTATATGAGCTAACTTTCCTGCACACACAAAAATATTTTAGCCGTTAATGAATGAATTTTAAGGAATCGATTGGCACATATTGGAATACTTCTTTACGAATCACCCTGTACACTTTTGTATAGTTAGGGCGGATGTCGGATTTTTTCCGCGTGAAATCAATGTTAATTAAACATTTAAAATCACTTTAAAAGTTAATAAACTATACGACGTTTTTCATAATAGCACTAAATAAAAAACAACTATCTTTACGACTTTTGAACTAATCCAGAATTAAATACGTTTTTTTACGAACTGTGTTTATGGTCCCAAAAGCTCTATAATTCTCACCATACCCACTGTTTATTACTCTTTTTACTACCCTTCAATTCTGTTTCGTTAAATTAGAAAGTATTTCTGAAAGAATTCTTAAAGAAATCATAGATAAAAGACAACTTTAAAAAAGAACTTAAGTAAAACTATAAAACAGTTGATGTTTTTAAAAAGCAACAAATTTTTTTTTTATAGTACATAAAGTTTTGAAATATTAAAGCATTTTTCGTAATAAAATGAAACAACTTTCATTTTATTTCTAAAAGATAATGCTGTGAGTTTTAACATTCATTACCTATTAATTTTGTTCTTTTATCTTGCAAACTATAAAAGAAAATATTCTCATAAAAATTGCAATTTTTGGAGTATACTTGCAAGTATATTGCATATTTTGTTTTTGAACCTATAATGTTAGTAATTATTTAAATTGCTTTTATGATTTAAACAAAATATGTAAAAAGGTACAAAAACGTTAAAAGAATGGAATAGAAAATTGATCAAATTAATACAAAATTGTTTCCATTACGACTAATATGGCTTGATTTTATCATATCCGATTATTTACGGCCTCACAATTCATATCATATCTACCATTATTACATGTAATGTACTAAAAATCATAATCATGATAGCATAGGACAAATTAGATAATTAAAAACACAAATGGGGGGGATCAATAACAGATAACAGGGTGCCATCAAAATCAATAATGGTTTTTAAAGGTCATATAAAAAAGGGAGTTTTTTGTATGTTATAAAAACCTGTGTCAGATTCTTATAAATTTTTCAATTATGTAGTAGGGTACTAGAGGTTTTTTTTTTTATTTTTTAATTACTTAACACAATTGAGCAATTCTCTCACACCCAAATGACTTCTCCCTTGCGAAAGAGATTTCAATCGTGGGACATTGTGCAAAACAAAATTCAGCTTGAACGATTCCGTGAGGGGGAAAAAAAAAGTAATACTTATTATCAAAAAATGGAAAAATGCACCCGTGTCGCTAGCCACAAAAGTAGCACGTGACTTGAACATTACGAGTGGAAAACCTTTATGGAGGATTATCACGTGGGAGCGGTTTTAATACTTCACGTCTGATTAATTAAAATTTTCGTCTCTGTCCATAAATTTAGGATAATAGGGCATTGATTTTTATCTCATTACCCGAAATTTCTGGCCAAAGGACATTTCGACTTGGCAATTGTTGTCGTTTTGGGTTTTTTTTTTTTTTTTTGGGGGGGGGGTACGCAGAGATATTTCACTGTGTTGGACCGCCAAAAAATGCGGAAAAGTGATCAAGGATCCCGCAAATATTGAGGGCACACACTTGTGCTATTAAAAATGTCCCATGCGGCTGACACCTCTGGTGTTTATGTGATGATTATTTGACAAAAAATATACACATATATAAATAAAAATTATGTATAGATGGAAAGTAAAAATGTATGGTGTGTAAGGTGAGCCAATGCGTGAAACAGAAATCGGGTCGTCGCCGCACCGGATGTTGGCCCCCAAAATTCGAGCTTAACCCGGCCGAGGTAATCTGATTCGCATTTTGCTGCACCCCATTTGAGAGTAATGACCACTTCATCCAAGTTGGCGCAAAAGTTTTGGCAGGAACATGGCACCCTTTGGTGTCTGCAGCAGTCACACCTATCGACGCCGTATATACAAACATAACATACATATGTACATATGTATGTACATACAGATTATATAGTATAGTTCCCCCGATCCTCGTACTTGGGGACTTGCTTTGGGAAGGATTATGTTATGCTAGTGCCTGCAATCGTGGACAGCACCAGTGGTTAAATGCAATTAAGTGTAATTTTATGAAGTTGTGGCTTCTACAGGAATTAGTCCTTTGCGCCAGATGTTGACCATGTGCGAGGACAGGGTAAAAGAGCTCCGGCTCTGTCCATAAATGATTATGGTTGGGGTGTCGTGAAACAGCAATATAAACGGTGGCCTCAAGGTTGCCCAGATTTTCGGAAGTATCTTTTTCTCCGCCCCACTCACCCCTCAATTTCTTGTATGGTCGAGAACCGAATTTTGATTCTGTTGAACATTTTGCGAATGAATTTGCTGAGATTTAAGCCGAAGGTGCTATCATGGGTCGTATACATTTTCCCTGTTATCATCACCGAAAATGTTTGCACAATTTCGTCCGGTAATTTGGTTCAGTATATCGACAAATCGCCTTCAAGCATTTAAGTAACATCCTTACATAGGGCAGAACCAGATTTAGGTTTCAAACAGCTCTAAGCTTAAATGCTTGCAGCGTTCTCTGAATCCAACGTATTTTTTAGTATGATATGTTTTACCTATTTAAATCTAGAAATAATTCGTTTTTTGGAAAAAACCTTTTCTATAAATCATTTGTTGTTAAAATTTTCCAAATAAATTGTGCGTTCTAACCTTTTAAAAAATGTCTAATTTTCTTTTTAGGAAAGCATCAGTTTGAAAAATGAAATCAAATTAAAATTGTAGCCGTGTTCTAGACATTGCATAGACCCTAGGCAAATTAAGCCCAGCCCTCACCTTCCACCATTCAGTAACATTTCGCCTGAGCGAGAAAAATAACAGTTAAATTTAATATACAACCAAAATCCTTTCAGAATGGGTATCCCTCCTCTTCTAGATGTTCTCCTCGGGAAACATCCTCAAAATGGGATTCTTTCAAAATAACTCCCCGGACAGTACTCCGGCTGGGGGTGCAATTCTATTTTGCTAGTTTGAAGGTAATTCAGTTGCCCATCGACATGCTAAACAGCCTAGGAGTTCTAAAAGTGTTCTGTTGATGGTTGCTTTCTTCCCCCGTCACCATTCTCGAATAAATATAAAAATTCCCTAGTCTTTCCGACTTCCGTGCCCCTATCCAATTCGGAGTTAGTACCATTTTCAAAAATCTTAAATTGGAGCCAAATAAAATCTTTTTACGGCCGGGATGGAACTTTGTGTTGCATTTAAATGCGATGCGAACCGGGGTGAACCAGAGCCGCCGTCCCATAAATTCCCGGAAATTGTTACAAAGGTAGACAAAGTGTTGACAACCCGGATTCCATCGATATCGCCGAGCCATGCCATTTTGTTACGAGGGTTGTTATTTGGTGACAGGAAATCTGTCCCTGATTTCGGCGTCCGATACGAGGTACTTCTTGTTCCCTCTCCCCTCTCCCATTCGCTGTTTTCCGGGCGTAATAAACCCTGAGGGTGGATGGGGGTCTCTATCCAACCTCGGCTCAATTCGCCAGATGGTTGAATATGAGAAATATTTTTCATATGCACGGCGACGACCGCGCTTCTACGGTGATGTGGCGCATGAACATTTTTAGATTTATGTTTTATTGCCGAATTGCCGAACGAAAGTGTGCTTGGCTTTGGTCGTTGCGCCTCCTCCCTTAGGAGTGGGCTAAGACACGACAAGTGAATAAATTGCCCGGCTTTATGTTGTTTTATTCAATTGAACTGAGCCAGTTATCGCCTTCCAGGAGCATGAAGGAGAGCCTGAAGGACTTTTATTGGCACTTTCGGGAATTTATTTGATTTCCCCCAGACCAGTGTCCGATTAGGCAATTCACCTGATGCTTGAGAATTATTTACCTTTATTCTATTTGAAGATGAAAGAGGATTTCTTTCGGTATTTTGAGGTCTTAACTTTTCTATTTGGGTGATCTTTTAAGAATTTCGGTTTTTCTAGTTTATTACGCTCAAGATGGCTTATCCGTTTGACTTAAGACTTTAACGCACTTTAAAATAATAAAACCTAAAATCTGTGTGCATTAATTAGTCGTATTATTTAAAAACGACAATCCTTACTTATAAAAATTATAACATAAAATTTTTAATATTCAAGAAGGTTTTATTAAAATTAATATTTCCTTTTAGTATGATAATTTTCAAAATATTTTCCAATATATAACGAAATGCTGCACGAAGAATACATGAATGATGTTGAGCTTCTTTTCTTGGCAACAGAGCATACTCTGCGGGGATTTTATTTATAAACACACTGAAATTGGGTTCAACAAATGATAGTGCGGATATTTTTCGAGAAAAACCGATAATAACAAATATCACACATTTAATTAAGCAAAATTACATCATTCAGACTCACAATCCGCAACAAATTGAAGTCGCGTAAATGTGACTCCGGCTGTTAAAGTGTTAAGTCAAACTACTGCTTTCAAATATGCGTTTATTCAGTTTTTTTATATCAAAAATTATTAATTATATTATTACCATATATGTACCATTCCGGTTTTTCAAAAATAAAAAATTCTAAACCTTATAACTTTCATTTATAGATATGAAACTAAAATAGACTACTTTTTATTAGCATTTAATTGACAGAAGCGATGCTAACGCTTGAAACGCTAGAAACATTGAATGGTTAAAAAAATATTTCGATATTCATAAGTCTATGGCTTGAACTATGTATGTATGACCTTGACATTGGGATGATCTTATGTTAAATATTTGATATATGTTTGTTCTGAAAAAAAATAATTTGATTACGTGATCGTCTGGTTCTTCAAACAAAATTAATAAATTGGATCTCAATAAGCTCTCAAGTAAAACTAACCAATAATGTGCATACGTCATAACAACGAATTTAATAAAACAGAATCTATAAAGGTCTATAAATCGTCTCGGTTTTGCTGATTGTAGATGAATTACGCTTCTAAACTATAAATTAAAAACTTACTTTTAACTTAACTACACCCTTAGCATGAATCGATGGAATTTACATAGAAAATAATAAAAATAGATTTTCAAAAAGAAAACACATACGTTGAATGTCGTAACGAAAACAATACGGTCAATATGCAATCGCTTAGTGTTGCTAATATTGAAATTGAAAAAATTATACTTTGAGAAATGAGTGCTAGTCCAATTTAGTTGCCGGTCGAATACAATCGTACCATATTTTCTCTTATTACTTGAATGTTGTAAATGTTTTGTTTTTGGTTATGTTATTTTGAAGATTCTCTAAATCTGGACTTCTTTTTTATTATATATATATAAATATATATATAATAAGTAATAATTAATAATATAATAAATATATATATATATATATAATAATAAAACGCATTCAAACCAAACATTTGTGTTGGCTGAATGCCAAAAAGCATTCCGCTCAAAATGATATTTAGTGGCCCATGTCCGCGAAAGGGTGGAGTGCATCAGCTACCAACACAGTTGCAGAGTTAGCCTCACACTGATCCTTCAAATTGCAAATTTATAACGCAATTAAGTTACAGAAAAGGATGGGGTATCGGGAGCGAACGTAATGTTACAGCATAGCGCACAATGCTGCGTTGTCTCTGCGCTTTGTGCGGTGATTTTCACATTGTTAAGCGAAACTTGCCACAATTAAATTTAAATTAGGTAAGCACTACCCCCTCGATAAGTGGAGCAAAAGAACGGATGCTTATTTCCCAGCTAACCCGTCACTGGGTGGTTTCTACTAACAGAACCGGCAGCATCCCAATTCTGGTTCTTCCAATTTTAATCGAAACTACTCTCCCACGAAACTTTTCAGTTTATTTCTTCGGTTTGGCTTCGGGATTTCAATTAAATTACATTTAAAGGGAATTCGGGATTGTGGCGACCGCAGACGTTTAAGTTTGGCAGAGCCCTTTTACGTCCTTATTTGCCATAGTAATTAGGAAATAATTGGAACTTGGGGATGATGGAGCAAATATGCGAGGCACTCGTTTGAGCTCCAATTTTGGGCGACCGACCGGCATGCTTATTTCGGAAAGTGGACCTTCCGTCGGCTTTTAAAGGGTCTGCTCGATTCCGTTCACTGGCGGGGGAGGTAACTAAATTTCAATTTGAAAATTCCTAACGGGGACATAATGCAGGAAAATTGCTATTTTATTGTACTTTGACTTAACTTCGCTGGCCGGGGTCCCATTGTGCACGGTAGGTAACAAATTAAATGCGGACGGGACACCCCGTAATATTCTGTCGCTTTGGTGTCACGAAAAATGCTCCTTCGGACAAAGCATATGTTGCTGGGGGGAGCATTCGGGCAACATTCCGGATGGGGGCGGCAAAAAAGCGCGTCCCGAAATGCCCAACAAAAGAGGATACGTCCAAGAAGGAATTATGGGAAGTTTATGTCTGCCCCAGAGCGGAGAATTTATGTTGGCATTTGTTCTTGCCCAACTCCCCCCCTCACCCAAACCCCTTCCCAAGTACCCCGTACCTTGGCGCTCTTTTATACGACGCTGGTCTTTTCAGCGTGCAGGGGCGGTATAGTGGTCAATGCTGGGTGTCTCGAAATTTGTGTGGTTTTGCCACACTTAACAACTATTTTGTTGTGCACAAAATACAACCGATCCTGCCCCCCCGGGAACGATTCGAGGACGGATGTGTAATCCCCGGGACAGGAAGTCGGTAAATTGACATCGGAAAGGTGCGGGACCCTCCCGCATGTGTAAACTTGCCCGTTTTTCTCGAACGAAAAACTTTTGGAATTTCTTGCCAATCGGTTGAGATAGCCCGGACGGCGGCATTCGGGGGTGACACACTATTAGTTGGGGTCACCCATCCGCCAAAAGTTCATGATCCCGATTAAACTGTAAATATTTCACCCGGTCGCAATCGCTAAGCGATATAATGGATAATCAACAATGGTCGAGGGCCATAAATTTTGGGATATGTTTGGGGGCCCGGAAGTCCAGGGCCTCTTCGGGCTACAAATTCCGTTCCTGGCTTCCGTCCTTCAGGACTAAGTGTGCCCAACGGTGGCGGTGCAGCGCGCATCGCAAGCAGGACCAGGGAAAACATTCACGGGATGAAATAGCAAAGGACGGGTAAGCGGAGGACATAAGGACACTTTATGCTCCCCGAGTGCATTTGTTGCAGCTCTTTCCGTCGGTTTATATGGCCGTTCGAGGACAAAGACAGATAAAACTTGAGAAGTGCTGTAAATTCCGCAGTTGCATAAATTTCTTGCGAAGAAAGCGTATTTATCGTAGGCAAGATTTATTCTGTCGAGAGTGTGGGGGGGATAAGCCGAGAAGAGGAGGACGCGAAATAGCCTCTCCCCGACTGCACCGCCACTGCTACTGAGCCAAAATTTCAATATGATCATCGAAATAGGTCCTATGTTGTATCGAAAAGACGACCAGATCGTGCACCACTGGGGGAATATATGCAAATTTACGAAAATGAAGGCGATAAGGACATTGGCAGTGGCGGGACAGTTCAAAACTTAAATGTCCTTCGAAATTTCTGACAGCCGATATCCGGGGCACTTACGAAAATGTACTTTACCGCTCTGTGCCCGCCCTTGGGTCCCACGTCTGGGTATATGGGCAATCGAAGTGAAATTTTCTGAGAAGGGACTCCGAGTAAATAGGGCAATCCCTGTGGGGAATGGCAATGCAATGTCAAAATATTTTATCTTTTCAATAATTCGAAGAGAGATATCGAGATTTTGCAGACAGTCACAGTTGGGAAAGGTGCCTTTTCTGCTTACTGCCAAGGATCAGAGTCTTTTACGTGCAGAAGAGACGTCACATTGCAGTGGGGATTTTCGGTAAAAAAAATATTCAGTGGAATTTTCTTCGTTTCATGATTTTATTTATTTAATATGAAGAAAAAAATTAAGCTAGGATTTAACACATTTTTATCCACTGTCCCTGGGATTTGTTTTTCCCATAAAATTTGTTATCGATATCCCAACTGTTTCCATTGAGAAAATTAAATTTGTTTTATCTAATCAGTTGATTTTGGGCTTTCTATTCTATTCGCTAACTCATCACTTGTTGATAAAGAGAAGAGGAATGGAGACAATGAGTTGGCTATCCTTAATTATTTTATAATATTTTGTTGTTTGGTTCTAACATTTCCGATAGCACTGTATTCAAGTTGAAGAAAATTATCCAAATTAGACTTAAAGATTGAAAATAAGGGCAACATTAAGAATAAATTCCATATAGAGTTGCTATTAAAACGATTAAAACAATCAGTTTTAAGGCTTAGTTATAAAAATTTTAATTAGTGATTCTGAAAACTCTAAATAAGAAACACGATACACTCATTTGAAATTAGTGTCCATTTAAACTTTCGAATGTTTGTTTCGGATTAAATAAAACCAATTTTCAAACTTTGAAATAGCGCTATATGTGTTCCCGAAAGCGCTAGACTTCTGTAAGTAGGGGTTCAATTGTATTGTTCTTCTATTTTTCTAAATAAATAATATTATAAATAATAAATAATAACCTCAGAAAAATAAATAACAAATTGTTTTATATTTTTAGTTTTGAAATAATTCCTCGAAGGCTATATGTAACATAACTCCTGGGGAGCAGATTAAAACAAGCCTTGACTACAGATCGGATTAAGTTACGGAGCAGCTACAAGAGCGTTAACTCCAAGTAAAACCTAGCGTTGTCAAGTTCTTAATCTTTGTTTTATTTCAGTTACTTAACCGATTTATATAAATTTTGCTTACAAGGATACATATTCAGTAATTTAGACTAACACGATATTGACATTCTTGCCCTTAGCTGACGCAATTGATCTCAAATGTATTGCACTTAATTATGTTGGACAGGCGCTTACTTTGAAAATGTCTGCTTGCAATTTATGTGTTGTGAATGAATTTGGAAATGCTTACTTTGTTTAAAATATGGGTTAACGTATCGTGCTATCTGTTGGGTATAACTGACCTAGAATTACATTATTTTTTTGAAGTTTACATAGTTTATCACAATATTCATGTAAACTTTATCTGAGCTACTAGTGAATAACGTTGACGATCTGTTGCAATGTGGGATATGCCATACCATTTCCATTACATAATTGGAGTAGTCACTTCGGTTTAATTGTTGAACACTTTGGACAATTGCACTGATAATATTGTGTTCAGTGGTAGTATCACTTAATATTGAACCGGTGGGAAATTTTATTTTAGAAAAAGCTTTCTCAATAGGATTTAGCATTGGCAAGTAAGATGGCAACATTTTTAAACTACATTTACTGCTTGTAAATGTCTATTGAAATTCTAGCGTTTTATGAATAGGGGCATTGTCCATAACGATTCAAAAATTTCTTTTCATCATTAAATAAGCCAAAACCATTTAGCTACTCTGATAACGTAATTGAAATGACCAATAATCAGTATTAGAAAGCGGTGTTTTATTTAAATTTAGAAAACTCGCGCTATATGGGCTTCGACTTACCCCCCCAGAACGCCTGAATTTGTTAATAGCTTAGGTAATTTATTACTATTATAAATAAATAAATAAAGTTTGCAAACGCAGTACCTAGCTTTAAAGAAAAGGTATTTAATTTTTATTCGTTGAGATTTCATTTTATTTGAAAGTAGTTTCATTTCATTTCAAAATAATTTCATTTATTTTGAAAATGAGTTCTTTTAATTTGAATGGTTTCATTTACATTGAAAATATTTTCATTTTATCTGAAAATAGCTTCATTTAATCTGAAAATGCTACATTTATATGCTTATTTAAGAATATTTTTCAATGCATTCTTTGGTTAAAGTGGCTATCCGATTTATTCAGAGTGTGTCCAATTAGCGCTTAGGCGCGCAGTTTTGTAACCATAAAATTCCATAAACCAGTTGTAATTGAACGTTGTAGAGAGAAGATCCACTCTGTGGAATTCAGAAAGAGAATGTATCCGAACCTGGATAGTACCCTAACATCATTAGAAAAATGTGTACCCAGTGTCCTGTATCTAGCAATGTATTAAAAAGAAATAACTCAACTCTCTATGGCGTATTTCATTAAAAAGATATTGTCATTTCCTATATTTCAACGACAGACCTTGCCTTAATTCTATCGTAATGAAAAATTAATATCTTATATTACTTTGCTGATTTGAAGTAGGAAATTTGATCAGTGTTGTTCTCGTTTAAATGGGAAAAGAGCTCTACGAATCCTCGTCTTTTCAAAATTTCTTTATCCCTAAATTTTTACGATTGGCTTAATATGATTGGATCTTTTCCTCCATGAAACCCATTTTTCCTAACTTTTCCGTATACGTGAGAAAGGCAAATACCAGTTGATCCCGAATAATTATATTTATATTTCTGGAGCACCTGTACCCATCAGAAATGGTGGGAGGAGGAGAAGAACGACGACGACCGAGACTGTGCGCATAGAACCCATTTAAACTTTTCTTCCAGAAAACTGTGTGTAACTCCCCCGAACGTTCGATGGCCCGTAATTAACGCGATTAATTAGGCGTGTAACTTGTGCTTTACCTTAATTTCCGATGGACTTTAGCCTTCTTTCTTTAAGACTAAGTTTTCTTTTGTGTTTGGTGGCCAGGGCATTTGCCCTTTATTTAAGTCTATAAGTTTTTCAGGTTGTATGGGTATAATACTACCATTTTCATCCCAGACAGATCATTTCCAGGCAGGATGGGGAAAAAAAGGGGTAATATTTACGCTTGTTCCCAGCCATGTAAAGTTTTCTGTGCACGTTCCATACCTGATTTATGGTCGAGTTAAAGTCTCCCGCTTCAGAAAAGGAAAAGTTTTTATTAAGGTGCGCCCGCATAATTTCCACAGAACAAACAGATTTCCCCATAAAGCCCCCACCGTTTATGTTACGTTATATATATAAGATGGGCAGTCGAGTGTAAAAGCTAAACCGACAAGGGACATGGCGATAAGAATTTATTATCTTTAGTCCTAGATACGAGCGAATCCTTAAATACCACTGGTCGGGAAGGGATTTCGAAGCAATTTTATAAATTTAATCAAAGGGAGTGACATGGATACCACAGTTGGACCCCTTTCCTTGTCGTCTGTATTCAGCTCGATGAATAATTACAACGAAAACTTGGGGACTGGTGTGACTATAATTTTGAGTGAACGAATAGGAATAGCTGTGGGGGAAAGCCGGGAATTTTAGTAGCTACAGTTCGATGAATTTGATTTTCGTTTTAATTACCTCTGGGAGTTAGAGGGAAAAGGGGTTTTATGAGGAGCTCTTTTACGATCCAACCGTTTACAGCGCACCCGAGTGGCAAACGCACCAAAATTTGGTTCAAAAATTTATATATGAATACAAAAGGCGAAGGTCCCTAAAGTTAAATTCACACATCCAGTCCTACGCACCGTGCGTAGGGGATTAAAGGGAGCTTCATTCCATCAAGGACGAATTAGCGTTCTCCCAAAATCTTTGCTGTGGTAATCAGCAAGCGCCGCACATCAGCTCTGATGGGCGTAATTGCCAGCTATTGTGCCGTTTGGCTCGATTTATACGAAACCAAATTTACATTAAATGTATCAGGCCAAAGGTCGCTCCCGTTCTCTCTACCGCGGGATCAAATTTCGAAATTAGCGAGTAATTATCCCCCACTGTGTGTTCCTATCTAAAACCTTCTGTCGTTATATAGAACACAAGTATGCCGCCAACTCCATAGATATACCAGTGGTAGTGGATGGTCTGGCCCTTTGTGATACCGCCCCCATTCCCCGCCCTCCTGCAACCCGGCCTGTAATTTATGATATTTAGCAGAGGAAACAAGTTGACCGCGTCGCACAATGGGACACCTACGTGCAATTAGCTTTGAAGTCCTCGGCCAACATTCATCCTGAATGCACCAGAAATCTTTTCATGTTCGATCAGTCGTGAAAGCGACTTTCAAAGGGCTCATTGAGTCGTGCAGTATTCGCGCAAAGCTAGCAGTCCACCCTTGCAACGAACTAGACCCGCGATTCATCTGTGCGAATGAAATAACTGCCGATTTTAACTGAATTTCACGCATATTTTAGCTCATCATTTTGGCAGGGGAATTTTGTGAACGGTGGATTTATAAAGTTTGATATCTTTCATTTTTCCATTTAGCTGAATAACAAAGATAAGTATGAATAATTTTTTCTCATTTTTTCCCATTTTTGTTTTCTTCTGTTGGGTGCAGTATGCTTGGTAGTAAATCAGGCCTTAAGCAGAAATGGGCAATTTTCGAACAACTTTGAAGTTGATTTCACTTTGATGAAAAGTTTCTATTTGAAGTTTGAAACCCTTTTGACTCTCAAAACAATTTATATTTTTATATTATTTTCGAAATAGTACAACTTTGAATATAAAATGTTTGTTTTTTAATCACATTAAAGACGATTTGATTTTAAAGTTTAGTTATTTTTGTGGAAAGCAAGGCTTTTCTGTGACTACCGACAAAAGTTATTTACGAGTATACCTATATAAGATCAGGTCAGGTTAGGGTTCACCTTCATAAAATAGGTCTGTCAGTCGAGACGGAATGTGGACTATGTCTAGAAGACGAGGAAATAACAGCTCACATTCTGTGTGATTGTCCGGCTTTGACACGGATTAGAAGTTTTTATAGAGATATACCATATATACATAGGTACATTTTGGAACGACAAATCGACAAGTTATAGCTCGTATTAAATTTATTGAAGATGAAAGAAAAGTAGACTTTGAAACGGCATTGAAAGGCTGTTGATTCTACACCTGAAACAGATATTTATTTATAATTTATACATAAAATGTTTGTGCTTATTGTTAGGGGTTGCTGAGCAATACTAATTCGATATTAGGATTTGAACTTTTGTTTTGTGTCTCATCAAATTTAAGATTTCTTATTGCCTTTCTCTTTAAAATTTTACCAAATGTTGAAATCTATATAAATAAAATCGTAACTCCCTTCGTGTTTGCGCACATCACGCAAAAATTACTAGATATATCAAGATGTGGTTGTTTTTTAATTTCTTGATAGGAGTCCAGTGCTGTCTTTGGGCTATTTCTAATTACAATATGGCCACAGGAAATCGCCCTAAATATACAGTGAAAGAAAAACATATTTCACTTGCTATACTACGCATAACTCTGAGCCAAAAGCCAATTATGTAAAAAATATGTTAAATTTATAAAAATCAAAGGGATTTCGAGGTTAGGTTAGGTTGCTGTGGCTGCCTAGAAAGGTCAATTTTGACCCATTGGTCCCATGTAGCGCAGGAGACCATGGTTATTCATCCGATTTGAACTCACAGCCTTATGTACGGTAGGATAGCGCGCCAACAACTGAACTACCAGAGACCCCAAAAGGAATTCAAAATATTATTCATTTTAAATAGTAATATCTGTTTTTAAAATTACTATATTGGTTTTCAATATTAAAATAATAAAATTTCCAAAAGTAGTTGCCTTTTTGAAAAAGAAGTAACATCTACCATTAATCAAAATCTTCTAAAGGATGTGAATATCTCAGTCCTCTGAAATAGCAGAAGAGTGTGGTACTCGGTGAACTACTAATAGAGGTCGTCATATCTTAGCTTGGACTACGATAAATTTGCAACTCGAGTCGTAGTCATGGGCATATTAACGCAATGGCATAACTATGTTTATACTGTCATGGTCGGAAGTGGAAAGATGAACCAAAAGGCATGTGTTTATGCATCAGGAAAGGTACGTTTGCCTCCTACTAATAAATTAGAAAGAGCGGATATCAGCTATTGTATTTTATAAAATAATTTGACAATAATATATATGAACTATAGCTAGTCAATTATTTTTTGATATTATCCAGGTGTCTTTCAAAATTGATCATAATCTTTAAATAAAAACGCAGCTTTTCGTATTCTATAATTATTTTTTTTTTTCAAAATAAATTTTACTTTATAGGAGCACTTAATTGATTATATGCAAATGATCTATTAAGAGTTTTTTACTCTTCATGTAAAGGACTAGAGTTATGCAGTCTCTACAAGCCACAATTGCAAATTTGCATGCAATTTCCTTGAACTTGCAGTACCAATTAAATCAGAGTATGCGACAGGGTCGCATGCTTTTAATTTGCTATTCAAGAGGGCGGTGGTAGTTTGAGTAAATTTAACTTTTTTTTTTTTCTCAGAAACAACCCCTTTGCAAGTTTAATTCCATCATAAAGTTTATAACTGCGAAAATGTGTCAATACCGCGAGCTGGTTTTTCATTAAAACCAATTTCCCGGCGAGTTGCAGTGGAAGTTGCTGAGAATGCGACGCAATGATATGCAAAGAGGAGCGTGATTCTGTGCGAACAGAACTATCAGAATGAACCCAGAAGGGAGAGTTTGGCCCGTTCTCCGGGACCCGGGGGATGTTTCATGCTCCTGCACTAGGGCATCGGGGGCAATAAAACTTTCTAACGAAAATTCCCAGCAAGTTGCTTGTGTAAAAAATGCATGAGGTAAATATCAGGGTGTACCCAAGTTGGAAATTAGCTGTCAGAGCAATCCCCGCCTTTCGCGGGTCTTACAGAATAATTTTACCTGATGAAAATAAGTTTCACGTGGTTATTTAACGCTTGATTGGCCATGGAACGCTTCCAGTTTTTTTATCTTGTCTGAATCGACGACGATGGGTGCTCCGCTTCATGAACTGTAAGAGAACCAATTTAGGAAACAGAGTTTTCGTAAAACTAAAAGCGTTTCCTTAATTTAAATTGACTAAGGAGCAGAAGATCACAGGGAGATCGGTTTTATCGTAAGATAATTAAATTTTGTGCTTGTTTCTAACTTTTGCATGAATTTTATCACAACATTCTGTTTGAATATGTATCAGTCTGTTTTTTTTTTCTTAGAGATAATTACAAAATAAAATTTTGTACCCTTATAATTCCTTAACACAATGCATTTTAAATTATGTAAAAATAAGGGTATATAAGGTGCATTATAATAAATTAATAAATACACTATAGAAGAAAATATAAGTAAAAGTATTTCTAGCGCATCTGATTCTATATCCCTTCAAGATGACTTACTCAGCTTTTCCACCTGGCGTGCTCGATAAACTTACCTCAACATCTTTAAGTGCCATTCGACCAGCCTCGATCCCTTGGTCATATTTTGGTGAACCCATTCAATCTGTTAGTTCCTTACGTGATATGGGCATTATCTGCGATAGCGAACTCAATTCTCGTTTTCATCATATCGTGAATAAACCTTTGTAAAAGATGGTCTAAGGAATTCTTTAACCTCTTTGTCACTAAAACTTTTACTTCTGTTTTTTTTTTCAGATCTTATTTGAATATGCCTCCCACGTCTTTCAGTCAACACTCATTAATAGGATTGAAGCTGTTCAACGTAGGTTCCTTCGCTTTGCGCAAACGGCCTGCCTTGGGTTGATAACTTTAATTTTTTTCCTTATGAGAATCGATTGAAATTGATTTACCTCCAGTCTCTAATAATGCGTGGTGACCTGCATAGTCTTCGTCCACCAACTCCTAACACTCTCCATTGACCGCAATAAATTTCTCCGTAGTATTTCCCTCAATACCAACTCCTGCAATGTGAGATCCTTTCCACTCTTCTGCCTAGACATTCACCGTAACAACTATGATCACTCTGAACCCTTTTACAAGAATGCTACGCAAAGTTAACATTACCACCCCTTTCGATTTCTACACTGATAAAAGTACCCTTAAACATTTACTTTACTATCCAGTCCCACCATCTTAATTAGGAGTAGCCACTTCAGGTTTGTATTGCTGCCCCTTATTCTATGTAGTTCTAGCCTTTGTTTTAGATAAATAAATAAATTTAATAAGCAAAACGCGAATTAGCAAACTTTTTACAATATTATGGATTTCTAAACGATTTATTATTTTTATTAGTTCATGGATATTTTAAATAGTAAATATATGACTATAGATTATTTAAAACCCATATACCACTATTATACCAACATCAAAATTTCAATTAGATGAAGTTCACGATATTTAGAAGTTTTGGATAAAACGAAATTTTCACTCATACATTTTGTAACTACTTGGAAAGTTTCTAAAGACTCTTTCCGAAAATGGAACTAGTAAGGCTTTAATTGTAATTATTATAAATTTTGAATGAAGTCGGAAGTAAATTGAGAAAGTAGAATGCAATGTCCTTATGAGATTTTTTTTAATGTACCTCACTATCTCTATCATTGAGGGTGGTACCTTCAGGTGGCCTACATAGTCTTTATCATCTTGACGTAAAACATCTTCCATTTTCCAAGTTCACTTTAACGTTTGCTGCAGCAATACGGCGATTTGGCCTCATTCAGCTCACGGTGAAGCGTTCATTTCCTGAAAAGTGATTATATGAAATTTAATGCGTCTTGGGAACGAGAATAGAACTCTATAAGAACGCGCCCACCACATACATATAATAAATATATAGACACATACCCGCCACCTTCTCTAGTCCTGATGATTCCTTCATTTCGTAGCAGGAAATTAATCACTTTCCATTACGTGATCAACGCCCCGGAAAAGAAGCTCCATCGTTGAGAGGACGGCAAAAACCCGGGTAATGTGTCAAAGAAGTGTGTTTAACGTTTTTTCTAAGAACATGGGCTGGCCTCTGTGGAACTCTCACAAGTTTCCGGTAGCGGAACTGGCCATTGTTTTCCCAGCTATGCTGGCTATAGTGCCAGCGGTTTTCCTTGAGCTTTCAATTACTCGAAGGTATCACATGTTTTCCTAATTCCCTAGCAATAATTGCCTTCGAGCCACGACACCGGCGAGTAATTGCTTTTCAATTATGTAGCATTCCATTAATATCTCATTTCGGGCTATCGAAGTGACAACTAAAGCGAAAATATTCGTACCTGGACAGATCGATTGCCCTATCGGAGTATTCGAGGGATTCGACAGGTTGTGGGTTTTTGTTTTGGGCCCACCAGATAGAGCCCTAGCGCACCTTAATTAGCACTATTTCGCACCTAATGAGCTTCTCGATTACAGTGCGCTCCAATATACGAGTCATTATGATGAGGAATCGATTACCACCGACTCATGCTATAGTTTTCCCAAGGAAAAGACGCGAAACGGGTGGGTCCAGACTTGCTTTGTCCTAGACACACGTTCTATTTATAATGTAACCAATTTGACCCTTGTCTTTCTTCGTTATGCTCGGGTTGCGCCGGATCTGTCCTGGCCCTGAATCAATTCTTCGAGAAGGGAACAAAAAGCAAACCTAATCTATGTGGGTTTCGATGGGGATGCGGGTTACAGTATCCCGTGGGGAGTTCTTAACCTTAGTTAGATGAAAGGTGAGCTGCCAATTTTTGATTTTGTTTTTTTCTTTCTTTTCAAAATTGAAAGGGTATTATCCTCCACCATTCACCTGAAGTCCAGACTTTAGTTTTTAGAATCTCTAAGGACTCTAACAAATTTATTAGCGCGTAACTTGCATGCGGGTGGATAATAAAATTACCCATTTTGTAAGGGGGTGCAACCCCAGCACACTTGCTCCAGCTTTAGAAAGTTTCAAATTTACCAACCTACTTACGATTGCTTGAGTAGTTCCGTAAGGGCTCTCTTGATACCGTGATAAAGTGGCTGCAATTCATTGGTTTGCGCTCAAGTACACACTAAAAATGGAGCACAATTTTTCTCTTTATTTATTGTTTGTTGACACTGGGAAAAATAGTTTCGAGATATTTTAGACCAGATATAAATTTCACCACCTAGCCTAGCCACAGACGACACTCGGTGGGGTGTTGGCGTCGGCGGTATTGGTGATATCGCAAGCATCGGGGGTTGGAGGGTTGAGCGTTAAACAAATGTTGAATGATGCTCAACTCTACTCTGGAGAGGTAGGGGGCTTTTGTTTTTATGTGCCACTCCGGCTATTTTTCATGTTTCGCATTTTATTTGTATTTTACCGATCGAATTTCACACATTCCACCCCAGCCCCATTGATATAGGGGTTGAGAATGAGCAACAGGAATATTTTGGTGAAGAAAGAACATATTTTCGTTTAGGGTTGCGACCTATAAGGGAAGGAAAAAAGTTGTGTTAGCGGTCAAAGGTGACACCGTAATACATTTGATGTATTGGCTAAAGCGATTGCTATAACTCAATAGAATTGTATATACAAAATAAGAAAAACTTTACGAGCACTTCGAATGTATGTTTGAATCGAAATTTTATAATGGTTGGTAAAGCGGAATGTTGTTGTTCTACAGGGTGTTTCATAACTTAGAATACTTTAATGTAATCTATTCGATTACTAGAAGTATGGTATCAATAATTCAATGAATAAACCCTTTAAACATCATCAAAGTCTCAATTGAAAAAGGTACGGATACATCTCTTCTTGAAGCCACGCTCACAAAAATCTTTATAATGGATCAAGGACATCGCCAAATATAAAAGTGGTTTAGAAAATTAACTCTGTGTTTTCCATAGGTATACATCAATTGTTCTTAACTCGTAAAAGGTGAATTTTTGTATTAACTATTCTTATAAATCTATCCATCCACTGTTAGCCTTAAAGCCATGGATATATTTAAAAATAACTATTTTGGGTGGGATGCAAAGACACACGTTTTTAATTTTCTATGGTCGGAGGATTGGATATACGAAAAAAAAAAACAATTATTTTAACGTTTTTTCCAACAACGACTCTATGACCTTCCATACATAAAAAAGCGAGCTATTTAGGAATTTCAAAGAATTTTGTTTCAAAGTCACTTTTTCAACATAAAAACAAGTCGAACAAAATTCATGGAAAAGAGAATAAAATTTCTCTTTTACGAAAAAATTCGGATCGTGTAACAAAGCAGCAGCTCGCAATGGCATGCTTTGTGCACCACCGATGAATTCTATTTTCATCTTGTGCTGATGGCGGTGGCAGGTATGGTGGTCTTGGAAAGGATATGGGAAACAAAATTTTGTCCATAGTAGGAACAAGGATTTTTTTTTTTTTTGGAGGTTCGTTACTAGCAAAAATTAAAGAGAAATACAAGTGATTATTTTCGGTAACGCCATAGTGTTGATTAAATTGTCAGAATACTTACATATTTATATTTTTGGTTGGACGTTTTCTAAAAGAATTGGAAGTATTGTAGTAGAGATAAAAAGTTATGCCCAAGACGATGTGATGCTCATATCTCTTCTTATACTCGTATAGCAGTACAGCTTTTGAAACCAGAAAATTTCAGTAGCAATATTTTAGAATAGTATAATGCTAGATTGATTACACATTATAAACTCTCACTAGAATATAATGAATCTGAATTAGGGTATGGTTAGCTAGATATGCAGTGTAAAATCTGATGAAAATCGAATCACTAGAATTCTATTCCACTTATTTTCTGGACTTCTAGGTTAGTACAGTGGCTTTCTAGGGAGTGCAATCAGAAAAACAGAAAGCTTTTGCCTGTTTTTTTCCAGTAAAATTGTTCAGAATGTACGAAAATGTACTGAAGTATCGACTTTTAAATTCTTGCTTGTTTTTGCTAGAAATTTAGTAAATTTCACCAGAAATGCATTATATCGCACAACTGATACCGCAATAAAGCTTATCTGAAACCAGAAAATTTTACTTAACTACTCGTATCTAGTGTTAAATTCTGGTTGATTTTACTATAAATTGAGTAAATTTCGCAAAAAATCTGCAAGTGATATTGCAGAAGATTTTAATTGAATTATGATAATTTAATAAAACAATGACAATATTGAGAAATGCTACTTATGAACGTATATTCGTAAAGTATAGCAAACTAAATATGATAGGGTCTCCCTTTTATACTTAATTGTTCCATTCATTGCACACATATCATCGCCGTTTTATTTAAAAAGACCACTTACATATTCATTAAAATAATGCCAAGATAAACCTTAGAAATTAAAAGATTAAGGGAGGAAACCTTGAAATTAAATACGAGTATACAGTTTTATGGTTAATACAAAAACAACATTCATATTTCTAAAGGTGAACGCAAGGAAACCACAGATCTCATCTTTATCACTAGAATTTCAGTTAAGTTATAGTGAATATTTGGAACTATTAAATAAAACTTACGAATTATCCAGTGAATTTCACTAAAACTGCAGTTAGAAACATACTAAAATACGACGGCAATTTGATAAGTCAGTGACTTTTTGAATTTCTTGCAACCTTTCGAATTTTCATGAAAATGGTAAAAAAGTGAATTTCGCATTATGTGTAGTCATCATAGCAAAAATCCATAAATTGGGCCACGAACTGCTACCTCGACCAGTATATTCTCTAGATTTAGCTCCTTAACGACTATTTCCTGTTTCCAAACCTGAAGAAATAGCTGGGTGGTAAGAGATTTGGGTCGAATGAAGTGGTTATCACAAACACCTATTTTGAGGATCTCAGGAAAACCTATTATTTGAAAGAAATAAAAAAATGGGAAAAGCAATAGACTAAATGTATAGACTAAAACGCTTATTTGACAAAAAAATATATATATTTTTTATTCAAACAGTCATTGACTAATCAAATTGTCCTTGTATTAAATGTGCTATATGTGCTGTAATTTTTAGGTATTTTTAACTGAAATTACTAAAAAATAATTAAAGCAATTTAGTAGAAAAATTGCTTAGTTATGCATTGAAATTGCAGAGTAATTGGAAAGTAATTATTCAGGAATCGATAATTGATTTTAATTTGTTTTAAATACATATCATAAAAGAATTTTAAAACCTAGTTTAGGGAATGTACATTAATTTATTATATAATAATATTTATTGATTATTTAATACTAATTTAGAAATGTCTAATTATAACGAAAGGAATTGTAGTGGGAATATTGAATGAAGTTTATAACATTGGTTTGAACTTTTCAGAATATATTGCGGACTTATCCTACATCTATAGAATATCTGTGTCATGTCTCACAAACTATTTTCCAAGTATGAATATTAATATAACTTAGGATTCGCGTACTACCACTCACTTTTGGCAAAAGAGAAGTGCAGAAATCATCATCAAATTTTAGCCTTCATACTGGTTGCATGCCTGGAAGTGCACTATAAATCAATATACCCCTGGGGATGATTGCATCCAGGCGGGTGGTAACCCTAACTCCAGGACTATGTCTGTCCGGAATAATCTTATTACTTGAACTGATATGCATGATTTGTTCAGCTGAATCTGTGTTTGCTATCTTTATCTTCGGCATTGACACTCGAGCAGCTCCTGGATAAATAAATTCGCCTGATTGGAGTATCAAACCGAGTGCACCTAGAGAGCGATTAATATCTGGGGTTCGGGCAAATATTTGCCACAATATAGGGTATCACACCCGATTTAAGACCGGCAACTATTAAACCCTTGAAGGAAATCATCTACTTGAATTGATTTTCGATTTGTATACCATTCGCTTCAGCCGGTTACCGCAAAATGTCGCATAAGTCAAACTGGATGTTCCTATAATCCTTGAGATAAACGAGTGGAATGAGGAGAGTTCCTTGTAAACAAACTCTTCATAGTGGGGTGGGGGTACTTCGAAGAATTCAATTTATTTAAGATTCTCTCAAAAATTGAAAATGGGCATCAATGAACGCTATACGACATTGGAAACTAACCCCCTTCCGGAAAACCTGAAACGTTGTTGTGTATGGTGAACTTCGTCAGGTGAATTGTATCCACTTACTTCCAGGTCAGGCGATTTTCGTCATCCCAGAAGCGCAGATACTCCACCGTATGAGGACTCGGGGGCTCCATGCAGAGCGGAGTCGCAACGGGGCATAGTGCGGTACTGGCGCGCAAAGAAACTGACTCGACGAAATATATGCAATTGAATTCCGCTACGGTGTTTCTGACTTTTATTGAGGAGGTTAGGAAACAATTGGATAAATGGTAGAATGCACTTAAGACCATACGTCGGGCTAAATCAACTGATGCTTCCCGGCAGATAAGGTGCTCGCCAGGATGCGCGAACAGCGAATGGATGTGAAAAATTTTTAGTTTTTTGTTTTATTTAAACGAGCTTAGGTGCATATGGAGATCAGATGGGATTTTCAAGAATGGGGGATTTCCCTCGACTTGAGGTATAACATAATTTTAGATTTTGAGGAAGAGATGTGGACAGGGGCAAGCAGAGTAATTGTGGGGTTGAGCAATGGGGATTTATGTTCAGTTCAGTATATTGTTTTGGCGTTTTGTTCTATTGAATTCGATTTCTGCGAAGTCCACTTTTTCTATGATAATATCGATCGTCGTAATGCTGAAAAGAGGGGTAGAAAGAGGGTGCAAAACAAAACCTGTTTTAGGGTCATGGTCAGTTGGGTTGAAAAGATCATTTTGTAGTTTTTTACACTTTCGTATTATTGGAATAATTTTATTTATAAAATTATATAAGTATGAATACAGAATAAAACAACAAAATATTAAATTGGAAACGTATGTAACGACACCCAGTACTCATATAAAACAGAACCCAAAGTCAAAATTTTATTTAATAAATGGTCTTTCATTAAGCACTTCCTATTTTTAAATTTAAATAAAACAAAGTGTGTGTATTAGTGCATTAAATGCAACAATACGAAAGGAAGGTATCAAGTTATCTGTAGCTACAGTGCGAAGAAGACAAGAAAGTGATTGGGATAAGGTAAATTAAAAAAAAAATTTTATATCATACTAACAGAATGTTTGATATTTGAATTTTTTGTATTAAAATTTTTTAAAATGTGCACAGGTTATCTTTAGTGAAGAGTTTTGTTTAGAGGCGTTGACGCAATTAGCACAACATGATTGCAAGGGAGATACCATGAAGCTTACGTGGTAGTAAGGGTGAAATATCTTTCATCAGCCATGATATGGGGCTGTATAACATCCAAGGGACCAGAATTCTTGCGTTTTGTAGAAAGAAATCTACATCGAGATCAGTACAAAAACATTTTACGGGATGAGCTTATACCATTTATGGATTTCTTACCCATCGGAAGATCGGAATACACATTTATGCAAGACGGGACATCTTGCCATATACCGGTATCCATAAGAAATTTCTTTGACGAGCAGAAAATCGTGGTTTTACCTTGGCCCGGCAATTCATCGGATATGAATCCCATAGAAAATTGTTGGGAGCATCTGCAAACCTTAGTGTATCAACGGCAGAATACTTATATTAATATTTTAAAAGACGACATTCAGGATGATTCCATACATCCTGAATGTTGTCTTTTAAGAACTTTGTGAGAACAAATATGAATAGTATGGCAAATATAAATAAAGAACTTTTGAAAACCAAAGGAAGCTTTACTAACTTTTAGCATAGAATGTTTCTTATGGTAAATTTACTAAAGTAAGAATAAATTTATTAGTTTCAATTCACAATAAATGTTTGTTTGTTTTTTTTGTGAGTTTTCGAAATAATTGAAGTCGAAATCGTGAAAAATTTCAAATGTAATTCGTTGATCACCCACTGTATGTTTTAAACAGGTAAATTAAGTTTAATTGAATCCCGAATTCAGGTGATTTATTTCTTTATTTTTTGTATAAGTATAATTCTTTTATATATCTACTAAAATGTTCGTATAGTATTAATTTTTAATTTGTGCAAATGCCCTCGAGGCTTTTAATTAAATTTTGTGAAAACATTGTTGTCTCAATGGGAAAACATTGTATCCAACCTGATTATGGGAGATATTCTCATGATATGGTTTGGAAATTTTCACACGACACTGGTTCTCTATTCTTCCGTGCATTCGACTTTGTTCGGGCAGCCGGAAGGGTTAAGAAATCATCTAGGTTTCAATCATGTAATTAATTACTCGAAACCAAATGCCACACAACATCCAAACACCTGATACCTTTGTTGTTCAATGTACCAAATAACTGGAAGCTTGTGGGCCCCTAGGTAATTAATTGAGGATACCATCATACGTTGATGGGGACCAAAGACTTTCTGTAAATGCCATCTAACTTGGTGTGCTGTATTGTTATTGCTGAATGCTCTTTGGCTTAATTACTGAAAGTGCTCAATGTCGTTCCCCATTAGGACATCACTCATAGACACACAATTTTAGGCTTACTCTCGTGGATAAATGAAAGTTCCCATGCAGGTAAGCATCTGATAATTATCTCAAGTCACCCTTAATTTAGCTTATTATAAATCACTGCGTACGCGACATTTTCAAGCAGATAATTCACTATTATTACTGGCCATGTTGAGATATTTCGAACATTTTAAGAAACGAGGTAGGATAGTAGTCACATTGTAGAAGTAAAAATGTTTTACTTCTTAGAATAATTTTAGTAGACCTGAGAAAATACATCAGTTGTTGAAACATATTTAAATAGTCTTTATCGACCTTCATTAACATTACTTTTTTTCCAAAAGGGTAAGTTCTTTACTACTACGATGTCTAGTTATTTTCATCATTCTGATTGTTTGTCAAAAGTATTTTGTAGAATTGATACATTTTATTTTAATACCAGCATAGTTCGATGGATGATAAGTGTGCCTTTATTTGCGACTATTAAAAATAAAATATCTTAAGAGTTCTGATTGCTATAAGTTAAAGTGTTCATTATTAAAAATTATTGAATTGATCAATAACTGCCATAACATTTAACTCTTTTGCACAACTCTTTGATTGAAAGTAACTGAATGCATAATAATTTAAAAAGTTCTGTCGACCTTTATAGATGGCTTTTGATATTTTAACATTATAAATAGCAGATAATTATCAGAAACAGTCTTTTGTTAAATATCAATGGACGTTTCATGATTTTAAACCCTTTAAAAAGGTCATCGACAACTGAAGCGAAAAAATCTGTTACTGATAAGTAGGTATTAGGGCGGTTTGGCCCGACGTCTGTGACGTCACCAGACATCGTCTGTCTCTCTCTTTTTTATCTGTCTATCTCTTTCTCTCTTTTTTATCTGTCTATCTCTTTCTCTCTCTGTCTCTTTCTCTCTTTTTTATCTGTCTATCTCTTTCTCTCTTTTTTATCTGTCTATCTCTTTCTTTCTCTCTGTCTGTCTCTTTCTATCTTTTTTATCTGTCTATCTCTTTCTATCTTTTTTTATCTGTCTATCTCTTTCTTTCTCTTTTTTATCTGTCTATCTCTTTTTTCTCTTTCTCACTACAGGGCCAGACATCCCCGTCTCTCTCTTTCACTACAGGGCCAGACATCTCTCTCTGTCTGTCTCGTGTTAGATAGCAGCTGAAGCCGATATCAATACCCGAAGCCGATCTCAATACCCGAAACCGATCTCAATACCCGAAACCGATCTCAATACCCGAAGCCGATATCAATACCCGAAGCCGATCTCAATACCCGAAGCCGATATCAATACCCGAAGTCGATCTCAATACCCGAGGTTGATTTGGTCGGCTGGCCAGACATCTCTCTCTCTGTCTCATGTTAATAGCGCCATCTGTCGCGAGAATTGGATAACGCTGGAAATTTAATGAATTAAAAAGCAGGTTGGGTGGTTCTGCGATTTGAACCGGGGGATTTGTAGCTTCAGAGGCCAGTATGTTAGCCACTGGACTATTGGGGTTTCTTGTCGTTGTCGTTTAATTTGTGTATATAAGGTGTTTTGGACGATCGAGCGAAGTAAAAATAGAATTTAAGTTTTCTTTCGACCGGGGTGTGAATAAATATGTGTGTGAATGAATTGAAAAATATTTATTTGCCCCTGGTGAAGATGGATGATGGAATATGATGGCTATGATTTGGATTGATTGATAAGAACTTGGTTGACCTGCATTATTCTTACACCAGGATCGAGCGAAGTAAAAATAGAATTTTTTTTTTCGATATCGATACCCGAAGCCGATTTGGTTAATTAGTCAGACATTCCTCTCTCTCTCTCTATCTGTCATGAGAATTCCGTAACGATGGAAATTTAAAAATGAATTAAAAGCAGGTTGTATGGGTTCGGGATTTTGAACCGAGGGAGAAATTTAAAAAAAATGAATTAAAAAGTAGGTTGTACGGGTCCGGGATTTGAACCGAGGGATTTGTAGATTCTTGTTGCTGTTATTTAATTTAAGTTTTTCTTTCGATCACCCCGATAAATATTTGCTTCGGGGCCTGGTCGGGATCTGGCCACATAACATGTATGAAATCCACGGTTCTATTTTCTAAAAACTCTGTGGAGATATTATTACGAAAACGGGGGAATTTCAAAAGAAAAAAGGTAACGGTTGGGGGCTCTATTAAAAAAATTGATCGTATCGAGTTTTATAACATATTTAGATGTAAATAACTTGTATGTTTGGGCAATATCTCAATCACAACCCCATTCTAAATTTGCATGGGCTGAAGATATTAATATCACTACACGCGGGTCAAATTGATAAGCGACTGCCTTTTACGAGTGAGGTTGTTGACCGTGTTGATAAGTTTTTTAAAAGCTTGGCGCTTGTTCATGAGATAAAAATTGGATATCAATGTCAAGGTTGGGCGAGTGAAGATAATAGAGTTGTTTTTAGTAAGACTTTTTAAGAGTGTTTTAATTGTGAGAAAATTATGTTTGAGAAATATTTTTTTTTTCAAGTAGGGAAGGTATATCTCTATGCTGCGGTGAGTATTTCGATTAAAAAATTTTGGAAGTTTTTCCTTGCGGTGAGTATTTCGGTTAAAATGTGGAAATTGAGGGTTTAGGCGAATACTCAATAATGCTGAAAATGATAAAGGTGGTGTAAAATAGATATCAATTTCGTATAAAACCCCCAGTCAATAACCTCGCTCGTAAAAAAAAAAAAAAAAAAGAACAGACCCGCCAAGTCAATCGCTTATCACAGCAAAATACCCATTCACTTTACTCGAAAAAGGCCTAGCACATTTTTTGTTTGTTTGTTTTAAATAACAATGTAATTTAGAATAAGTTAAGTACTCTGAAAGATCTACAAAAAAAAAAAAAAAATGCATGGGTCATTATAAGATATGTAATAATCTAGGTATAGAGTTTTAATAAAACATTTTTTTTAATTTAAACAATTTGTTTATTTTGGCTAGAACCATTGTTACATTTCAGAAACTTCTCCATCAAAAACACATTCTCTTGTGCACAGATTCCTTGGTGGATTAAGCAATGATATGTATTAGGATTTTCATATTTGAGAAAAGAAAGTTTTGGGCATTGTAGATCTTCCTCCATGTTGATTACATCTAAAGTTTGTCCAAATAATTGTTTTATCCAATATTGTTTTTCACACCCTTTAACATATATTGTTTTATTGTTTAACAGAGGAGTTATCAACGCTTTTAAATGATGATAGGGAATGTATCCATCTCTCCAGGAAAAACCGTGATGATGATTTTGCATCCATTTAGCCTCTCGAATTTTTGATGGGGGTAGCTCTTGAAGTCCGTATGGTGGTAGAAATACAAAGTGTTGTATTCGGTTTTCATTTGTTAATATAGCCATTTCTTTCACAATCAGTTTGTTATTTTCATTTTTGAATCCTTGGATATCGACGATTGCACATATTTTACTTAAATTATTGCCCATTTTACCTAAATAATTTTTTGAACTTCACTGGTCAACGGACTGTATTCAACTACCCGATCGTGAAGCAGTAAACAATAGGCTGATGTATGTGGCGGAATATTTTGATTACTTTTCAAGTGAATCCGAATGTCAACCGGCCCCGATTTTATTAATTCGTTTTGATGTGAGCAGTCTATAACCACAATTGGAGCCTCATCCTTGAATTTTTCTCTAGTTAGAAGAGGTTGATTTTGGCGAGAATAGTATGATTGTTGGAATTTTACATACATATCATATAGTATGGCATAGCGGTTTCGATCAAATTTAATGTTCATATCTTCATATGGAAACGTTTCAGAATTAAGATGTACCTTAACATCTGATGTATCGCAATGATTAAATTTGCTGGCATCTTCAGATTTATTGTTTTTACGATTTGTTTGCAAAGCAACTACAACAAATCGTGGTTTTTCTAGTTGTGAAGATGTTTTTACAGACCATGTATGTTCTGTAGCCTGTGGTAAAACTGGATATTCATAGATATCCCAACTACGAAAACTCATTTGGATCCGATGTCCAGAATCAATTGTTTTTAAGAGAGCTAATTTTTCTCCGTCAGCTACAGTTATATGAGGTACACGCCATTGAAGTTTAAATATATCAATTTTTACGTCATCATGTGTTGCAATAAAAGCATTCTCATCGCTTCTACTTCGAATCAATATTAATTCATGTTTGGAATTCACAATAATTTTTCTATAGTCTTCAGCAAACCCTAAAAGCATTTTTAGGGGGATGCAAAAATTGAAAAATCCTTTTTCTAGTGATATTGCTTCATTTGGTGACCAGCCAGCATTTAGAAGTGTACTACTTTCATTCTGATTCAAAGATATATAATTTTTTAGTGTTGTAGCGAATCCAAGATTCCTCGTTCTGTCGATTTCTACACCATTTAATTCATAACGAACTTCTTCAAAAAGATATGCAATAGAATTATTGGAAAGATTTGATGTTATTGAGGTAGTCCCATCTGTTTTCGTTAGAGCCCCCTCGATATAAATAAAACTTTCACAGGGTAAAATGTATAAATCCTGATGTTGTATAGAAATTCGAATTTCATCACTGTTTTTATAAGAGGACTGATATGGGGAATAACTATGATATTCAATTTTTGTAATTGAATTATCATAAGTAATTCCTTGTGAAATATCTAAAGTCTCACTCATTTTTGTTTTTCTTTTTTAATATAAATCCTAAGGATTTTAAAACTCTTTCGTTTGCTATTGTTAAACTCCTTCTAGTCTGTAACGTTGTTGAGAGCTGACTACTAGGTAATGTACTTTTATAGCCGCTTTTATTGAGCGTGTTATGTATTAACATTTCGCGGTTTTAGATGTAGTCTTATCGTTATAGTTTCACCTCTAAAGTTTATTAAATCTCCGTTTTGATCTATTAATCTGAGCGCAACCGACTTAATTCTCTGCACATTCACTGGTAAATAAATTACATTCTTCGGAACTTCAATTATTTTATACCCTGGACCTACTTTGGGTGAAAACTCATGCAGTGTATGCACCTGTGTGTTATTTATATATGAGCCTGATATAATATTGCACTCAATTCGAATTACATTCACTTTTATTATATTTACTGGTAAATCGGATTCGTTTAAAATTTTAGGTTCAAGGATCCGTTTACTGAACCCCAACAAGGAACCAATCGATTTTTCTGTATTAAAAAATACTTTTTCTGAACTTTTAACTTCACTTTTGAGAGTATTATTATTTGCCTTAATAGTAATAACTTCTTCACTACCTATTTTTTTTAATTCTCTATTAACAGTTTCGGAAATGTCACTAATTTCGTAAGAACCTTCAGGAATTTTAATAGTTATGTTTCCAATACGAAGTAAATTATTCTTGCTATCAACATTAGGGATTGAGTTGTACGTTTGAAAGTCAATTAAACCACAAACATAATCAGTTTTCAGCTCCAAAGATGGAAAATACTCAGCTGTTAGTACAGATGAACTACCACTTAAAGTTAATGTTAATGACATGGTTGTTTGGAATAAAATGAGACTTTTGATTAAAAAAAATGTAGCTTTATTTATGACTTACAGCGATTAAACAAAAATTCTAAGCATAAATGACCACAGTTAATTGTTTTATAATTTTGATATGTATCATAATTGTATACTAAATTATTATTATTATTTAAATATTTAATAACTTCCTTAGGTGGTTGCAGATTTCCAAAGCTATCAAAATATTCGCTTTTCGTTCCATTTTTATAATATGCTACCCAATGAGTTCCTGGTCCAGAAATAGAGTCTAAATTTATAATGCCACATTCATTCTTTCTTGCTTTTTTAGGAAGACTGTCGCGCATGAAAACTCCTCTAAAGTTTGGTAAATTCTTAGCAGCCTGTTGTAGATCGAATTGATTAAGTGGTCTTTTGGGTAGCAGTTTTAATAGTTTTTTGATGGTGGATTTAAATAAAGTCCTAAGCCCTTTCTATAGGGCTTGAGGTACAACCCACTACCGGTTTTACCTAGAGCAATTGCCTCCATTGCTTCATTATGCCTATTGGATTCTTTAAGTTGTTTTCGTGCATCAACAGCATCACGAACTACTTTGGCTATTCCAGCCGCCCCTCCTGTTAATGCTCCTAAAGCAGAAAGCCCAGCAAATATTGGAATCAATGGTAGAATTCCTCCAATTTTTGGTATAGGAATAATACGAGGTGTTTTTATTTTTGATTTTTTATAACCGCGAAACATGGGTTTTGTAGCACCTAAAGCAAGATTTATTGCATCATTTATTGAAGTAGGTTTCTGTGATTTTAGAATATTTTTCGCTTCACGAATTCCTTTTTGAAGTGATATCCTCGATTTTGTTATCTTCTTCTTCTTCTTCATCCTCTTCTTATCTAGACCCATTCCAAATTTCACCTTTGTTTTCATCGCATTTGTAATGAGCCAAGAATTTAAACGTTCTCCAACTGAAGCGTCGCTAGATTTAAACCTTTGCCAGGCCTTTCCTAATAGAATTTTATCTGCTATATGTCGATTTTCTGTATCTTTATGCTTAGAGTAAGCAATATCGTGTTCTTTACAGGCGGCGTCAAGTGGATTTATACCCGAATCGCTACGTTCTAATCTTTTTTGTAGTTTTGTTCCGGGTCCACAGTATTGATAACCGGGGAGATGAAGTTCAAATGGTAAATTGTTTATTACTGTATTCAGTAATCCTTTTCCAGCTCGTCTCTTACATTTATTGTATTCCAGCATTCATAACAATATTACTTTTTTAATGTATCTCAAACCAAGGTTGTATTAACGCAGGTATAAGAAGCGTATTTAGTATAAAATATATATTAGTTGCAATAAATCCTTAAAGGTTTCGACTTCAAAACGTGAAAAGCAGTAGCTTCTCTTTAAAGTAGCGTTTACTTTGAACTGAGGTAATACCTTTCTATGTTAAGAATATATATATACCTACATAATGAAATTTGTAAAACAACAATCAGAATTACCGATATCAAATATTGATTTTAAAAGCGGAAATAGCCTAAGAAAAAAGCATGGAACGCTTTTACCCAACAGTATACGAGCTATAATTGTGGGTCCATCAAATTGTGGTAAAACAAATCTTATGCTTGGTCTTATAGAACACCCAAATGGGTTAAGATTCGAGAATATTTATATATATTCAAAATCATTACATCAACCTAAGTACAAGTATTTAGAAGATTTAATGAAACCAATAGAAGGGATGGGTTATTACACATTCTCCGATAACACTGCTGTTATAACACCAGAAAAAGCTAAACGAAATTCAATTTTCATTTTCGATGATGTTGCTTGCGATAAGCAAAATAATATTCGCGCATACTTCTGTATGGGTCGACATAATGAAGTGGACAGCTTTTATCTTTGTCAAACATACACACGTATACCGAAACATTTAATACGTGATAATGCCAATTTCATTATTCTTTTTAAGCAAGATGAAATGAATCTTAAACATGCTTATGAAGATCATGTCAATACGGATATGCCCTTCAATATTTTTAAGCAGGCTTGCGCAGAGAGTTGGAAAGATAAATATGGCTTTGTAGTGATAGATAAAGACAGTCCTATTAATAAAGGTCGTTACCGAAAAGGGTTTCATACATTCATCCATATATAAATACGCTTTAAGCAGTTCAGAGAGCAGTTAAAGCAGTTCAGATATCTGTTAAAAGCAGTTCAGAGAGCGGTTAAAGCAGTTCAGAGAGCAGTTAAAGTAGTTCAGATATCTGTTAAAAGCAGTTCGGAGAGCAGTTAAAGCAGTTCATAAAATGAAGCATAAGACAAAAGGAGACAAAGAATATCAAGAAGATACTATTAGGAATATAGTAAAAATAAGAAATTCTTTGAGGAAGAAGTTTCAAATGTTAAAATCAGGAAAAATTCATACGGAGTCTCAACTGGAAGAAACATTCAAACCTATAACAAAACCACTTCATAAACTTGTTACAAAAGTTGAGGAAAACTATAAGATTGATGTAAAAAATGAGCCAAAGAGTGAAAATGATGAACCAACAACAAGTCAGTTGAATCAAACAACTAAAGCTATTTTCCCAGAAATAGAACACACCAGTACACCATTAATAAAAAGAAATCGACTCGCCACATTCGATAATGACTCTTTTATGATGACATCACCACCATCACAAAAATTACCTGAAAAAGAATTAAGTTTTAAAGAAATGATAGTAGATAAATATATGAAATTATATTCTGAAAATAGTCCTGCTATTGATACTACATATGGTGTATATTTTGATGGCAGTCAGTGGAAGATAGGAAATACAGTCTTTGAAATCAAGAATGACAATTTTATAATTGGCGGGGAAGAATATAAGATAACACTTGGTTTATGTGAATTGCTATTTATGAAAAGACCTGCAGCAAGTTTTTATACCGAGGAAGACTTAGCAAATTATACAAATATTATTATTAGCAGTAGCGCACATAAACGAAATTATGATCCTAGTAGTCAAATAAGCGGAAATAGGGGATTTAAATTTACAAATATTATAAGCAAATTCAATTTACGTGAAGGAAAAGGTTTAATGCAGCTACCTAAAAACAATATTGATTATATATATTGGAATGATCCCAATGAATTGGTAGAAAGGCTACAACTTTTAATAGCATCACAACAAGCTGGTCATAATAACCATCATAATGAGATCGTAGCCATAGTAGAAGAATTAAGAGAAGCTGCCATCATTGAATAAATAGGATAGTCACTTTTCTTCTATGCTTATAATAATAATGAGTGTTGACAAGTTTGGGCGTTCGAGTACGAAATTTTTAAAACACGGTTTGTCAGGTCCGCGTGGTGAAAGGGGTCCGACAGGAGCTGATGGTAAAAGAGGTCCACCAGGTTCACCAGGACCACCAGGAAAGCCAGGAATAGGATTCTTATTAACAAAAAATGGGGATTATGATATGCAATTGAAAACACTTAAATACCTCGCGCAACCTATAGATGATGAAGATGCCACAAATAAAAGCTATGTTGATATTATCAGTAGATACCTTAAATCCGAAATTGAGAAAATTGAAAAAGCAAATGATAATCTAAATGATAAATTAGATACAGCAAAAGAAGAATTGAGAGATTTCATAGGAAAAGCTATTGAGGATACAATGAAATACATTGATATGAAGATTAGTAATATTAATTTAGTTTTAGAAAAGTTTGTAAATGTAGAATCAATTACAATTAATACTCCCAAGAGTGAACATAAGAATAATGAGTAAAAAAATTGTTGTCAATGAGTTGCACAAGTCTGCTAGGAGGAATTTTAAAAGACGTCGCGTAGTTATTAAAGGTTTGGATGATCTATGGCAAGCTGATTTGGTAGAAATGGGATCATATGCCTCTCAGAATAATGGATACAACTTTCTATTAACTGTTATTGACACATTCTCTAAATATGCTTGGGCTATACCTGTTAAAAGAAAAACTGGAGCTGAAGTTACTCAGGCTATGAGAACAATATTAAAAGATGGAAGACATCCTAAAAATTTGCAAACCGATGATGGGAAGGAATTTTTTAATAAAAATTTCGCAGAGCTTATGAAAAACTACAAAATCAATCATTATTCTACATATAGTTCTCTTAAGGCGTCAATAGCTGAACGATTTAATAGAACCTTAAAGTCTATGATGTGGAAAGAATTTAGCATGAGGGGATCATATCGATGGATTGATATTATAAAACAATTAATTTTAGCATACAATATGAAGAAACATCGTACTATAAAAATGCGTCCCTTTGAGGTTAACGATCGCAATGAACAACAGCTTATTTCAACAACATATAATCATATAAAAGTAGCCCCAAAAGCTCGATATCAAATTGGAGACTTTGTTCGAATTAGTAAATACAAACACGTGTTTGAAAAGGGCTATACACCAAATTGGACAACTGAAATTTTTAAAATCAGAAAAATTCAGCTAACAAATCCAGTTACATATCTCTTGGAAGATTATAAAGGTAATCCGATACAAGGTGGATTCTATGAACTCGAACTTCAGAAAAGCAAAAATCCTACTTTATTCTTAGTTGAAAAAATTGTAAAACAAAAAGATGATAGGGTTTTTGTAAAGTGGTTAGGATTTTCATCAAAACACAATTCTTGGATTAATAAAAATGATGTATTATAAAATCAAAACAACAACAACAACAGCAACAAAAGAAATTGAAGAGCTTGGGGAAAAGCAGAATAAACATAAATGTTTTAAAAAATTTGTTAGTTTTTTATTTTTTATTATTATTAAATCTAGTATTATATATTTGTTTCCGATGATATTCGTTCCATATTGGCTCTAGAATTTTATTCAGCTCGTTGATCCTTTGTTGGAAGCGATGTCTTTCAATAGCATGCAAATGCCATTCTCCCTTACGAGCAGCTCTATAAGCAAAGCCCCATGTAATCATGTAATGTATCTCTGGTGGTGTTGTTGTAAAATGCACTTTTTTGGGTGTCATTGCTGTTACTTGTTTCTCTCTCTCCTATTTTAACCAGCTTCCACAACAGGATAGACAGCCTCTTTTCTTTAAGTTTTTGTAGAAATTAATCAAGTATAACACTCTCTTTAAATGCATATCCACACTATGACATTCACATGTATCGGGACCTTCTGTTGCATCATCTTTAGACCATGGACAGCTTGTGTAGTGCTCACCATATTTCGATTTCACCTTGTCTACATTTACAAATAATTTCAAAAAATCTAAATGTTCCTTTATTTCCTCTTTATGTTCATCACACATTATTTCAAAGCATTCACTTAAAAATTGTTCAATATTCATCTTTCTATGACGGTAGACGAATAATAACTAAGCTCACTTTTTTATTTAAGATATATTCATTTGATATGTCTGTCTCATTTTACGTAGATCTAGTAAGTCTACATCAGTTTTATAGTTAGGATCATGTTGTTTTATCAACTCAACCTCGCCATTACTTAAAATTCTCTCCGTCTCATATTCATGATACTCATAACAATTTATTTTCAATGAGCGAGCTTCATAATTGCTATCATATGTACACCGAACTCTTATTGAAATATCATCATCAAATTCAAGCATAAAATGTCTATAAAAAATGTTATTGCTTTCAATATATCCAGCAATATACAACTCCTTTTTAATTAATTCTTGCCTAAATCCCTCGATAGCTTCCTCAACAGATACAAATTTCTTCTTAGACTTCTCAGTTTCAGAATCCTCTGATGATGATGATGTTGTTGTTCGCATTGATGTTGGTGGTGATGATGTTGTATTATTATTAGTATATGTTAGCAGTCGAAAAGTTAAACCAACTTGTACTTGATCATTATTTGGAAGATTTAATTTAAAATCTATGTTGCTCACACCATCATTCATAAGGTTTATATCTAGCGGTACTGGTTGTGCATTCGCATAGAATACAAAGAGTGTTAAAAATAAAATAATGTTTGGATGCATTTTGATTTATTAACTTGCAGCGTGTGAATAGTCTGCACTCTTTAAAGAAACTAATTGATGTGTTCAGTTTCCATAGAATTTATACTCAGGCTTTGTTTTAGCTGTTTCTCGAGCTTGAGTTTCATGGGGTGGTTCCATTTCCAATCATCTTCATCGGCAAAGACGCAATTAGCTGGAAAATGATTTGCTGACTTGTATCTTATTGAACCGTCTGGAGATTCCCCAATTAATACGATCGTCCCTCCTAATAATACGAATAATGCATCTTTTAATTTTCTCATTCTTTTTTAAAAAAAGTTTTATTAATTACCACGAACTTCTATTTTAACATGTTGCGATGGTGTAAATTTGAAAATATAATGAAGCTCATCTGGAATAGGTTCTCCACTTCTCATACGTAGTATTAGGCATCTATTACCATCTTCAGGTGTCATATATAGTTCGAAGATATTATGTGAATCTACGGTTACATTAACAATTCTGAAGTTTTTCCAGGCTCCCTCACAAACGCAAAACTTGTTTCCAGGTCTTATAGTCTCACACCAAAACATGTTTATTATGGAAAAACTTTAATTATACTAATGGGTTTATAATAAATCATGATCCTTTTATTATATTACAACATTATGAATAAAATGATTCAAACCTTATTCGATAATATTGTGAAATTCAACATGATTCAAAATTTCGCAACATTGTCAAACTAAAATAGTGAAAAATCAAAAAATTATATCCCCATCACATTAAAGTCTATGTGCCCAAATTTTAATAAAAATGAACAACCAGAGAAATCGAATGTTTCCTATCAATCTCTTCAGAATGAGAAAAGTGGTGAACAAAATCCTGTTTTTAGAAAATAATTGTAAAGTGAAGTGGAAAGGTAAAGTGGAAAAACAAAACAACATTATTTACTTAGATTAAACTTTATTTCTGAGATAATCTATAAATTTGTATAAAAAACAGGGTTAGAAGTAGATTTAGAAAAATTTAAATTATATGTGTCCCCGGATGTTCCATGATAACTGACAAAGTATCCACCTTCGTTGAGTCTTTCTATTGTTTTGTTGGATATATTACGGAATCGTTCCGGTAAAAACATCTGATGATCCTCTAGCTCCAACACAATTCGATCTCCATATTTCGTTGAAACCTTCCCACAGCCTAGAATAGCATAGGTTTTGAAGGGATCCATCTCCCGCGCTTTTAAAAGAGGTTTATAATTGCAGCCATTCAACTCCTTCAGGGTTATAAATTCCTGGTTTAAATTTGTTGAATCCATTGTTAAAAAAAAGAATTATAGCACCGATGTCTATAACTTGTTCGTCGAAGACGTTGGAAATGATACTTAGCCTCAGAAAATATATTTTCCGCTTATAAAGACCTTTAATATCAGCAAAAAACCGCAATATCCTTCCTGAATCTCCATAATATCCGGGGTTTAATCGAAATACTCGCCGCAAGGAAAAACTTCCAAAATTTTTTAATCGAAATACTCACCGCAGCATAGAGATATACCTTCCCTACTTGAAAAAAAAAATATTTCTCAAACATAATTTTCTCACAATTAAAACACTCTTAAAAAGTCTTACTAAAAACAACTCTATTATCTTCACTCGCCCAACCTTGACATTGATATCCAATTTTTATCTCATGAACAAGCGCCAAGCTTTTAAAAAACTTATCAACACGGTCAACAACCTCACTCGTAAAAGGCAGTCGCTTATCAATTTGACCCGCGTGTAGTGATATTAATATCTTCAGCCCATGCAAATTTAGAATGGGGTTGTGATTGAGATATTGCCCAAACATACAAGTTATTTACATCTAAATATGTTATAAAACTCGATACGATCAATTTTTTTAATAGAGCCCCCAACCGTTACCTTTTTTCTTTTGAAATTCCCCCGTTTTCGTAATAATATCTCCACAGAGTTTTTAGAAAATAGAACCGTGGATTTCATACATGTTATGTGGCCAGATCCCGACCAGGCCCCGAAGCAAATATTTATCGGGGTGATCGAAAGAAAAACTTAAATTAAATAACAGCAACAAGAATCTACAAATCCCTCGGTTCAAATCCCGGACCCGTACAACCTACTTTTTAATTCATTTTTTTTAAATTTCTCCCTCGGTTCAAAATCCCGAACCCATACAACCTGCTTTTAATTCATTTTTAAATTTCCATCGTTACGGAATTCTCATGACAGATAGAGAGAGAGAGAGGAATGTCTGACTAATTAACCAAATCGGCTTCGGGTATCGATATCGAAAAAAAAAAATTCTATTTTTACTTCGCTCGATCCTGGTGTAAGAATAATGCAGGTCAACCAAGTTCTTATCAATCAATCCAAATCATAGCCATCATATTCCATCATCCATCTTCACCAGGGGCAAATAAATATTTTTCAATTCATTCACACACATATTTATTCACACCCCGGTCGAAAGAAAACTTAAATTCTATTTTTACTTCGCTCGATCGTCCAAAACACCTTATATACACAAATTAAACGACAACGACAAGAAACCCCAATAGTCCAGTGGCTAACATACTGGCCTCTGAAGCTACAAATCCCCCGGTTCAAATCGCAGAACCACCCAACCTGCTTTTTAATTCATTAAATTTCCAGCGTTATCCAATTCTCGCGACAGATGGCGCTATTAACATGAGACAGAGAGAGAGATGTCTGGCCAGCCGACCAAATCAACCTCGGGTATTGAGATCGACTTCGGGTATTGATATCGGCTTCGGGTATTGAGATCGGCTTCGGGTATTGATATCGGCTTCGGGTATTGAGATCGGTTTCGGGTATTGAGATCGGTTTCGGGTATTGAGATCGGCTTCGGGTATTGATATCGGCTTCAGCTGCTATCTAACACGAGACAGACAGAGAGAGATGTCTGGCCCTGTAGTGAAAGAGAGAGACGGGGATGTCTGGCCCTGTAGTGAGAAAGAGAAAAAAGAGATAGACAGATAAAAAAGAGAAAGAAAGAGATAGACAGATAAAAAAAGATAGAAAGAGATAGACAGATAAAAAAGATAGAAAGAGACAGACAGAGAGAAAGAAAGAGATAGACAGATAAAAAAGAGAGAAAGAGATAGACAGATAAAAAAGAGAGAAAGAGACAGAGAGAGAAAGAGATAGACAGATAAAAAAGAGAGAAAGAGATAGACAGATAAAAAAGAGAGAGACAGACGATGTCTGGTGACGTCACAGACGTCGGGCCAAACCGCCCTAATACCTACTCTGATAATTACGCCTTTAAATCCTTTAAAACCACTTTAAAATTGATAGTATGAGAGGGTTCATTATTTTCAATTAATTTCGAGTATACCGCCCATTGCTTCATCGACGTCTTTTCGATAATAAGGGCTCTCATTTTGGGACGAACCTATGAATCAGAAAAATTAACTCTGTTGCGTGGGGAAAGCTATCCGTCGGTCGAAATTGTCGAGATAATTACGATAATTGGCTTTTCGATTTTCAGGATTTAAAGGGATTTTGTTTTTTTGTTTTTTAAAGACTGGTTGCAGTTTGTATATACATATTTCAAAAAATGTTGTGTTCATTACATTTTATCCATAATAACCCATATTTAAAATATTCAGAGATATGATTCTTTCATTGTTGAGTTGGTTTTAGTTGTTTTCCTATTACATAGAGGGGATGGTGGATGGTATTTTCTACTACATATTTCTCAGAAAGTATAAATATTGAGGGGAATTTAAATTTGTCTTAACCATTTTGGAAAAGGTGCAATCTCTGTACGGAAAGTCCAGACATCTTAAACGTCAAGCTACATAAAAGATAAATTGGGTAACAATTCAAACTCAGAAATCCACCGTCTAGCGAGGGAGGAAATTTGCTAATCGGCAGTTAAGCGCTTCTCGGTGGCAATAAAAATTATTTTGGTGCTTTTATCCGCATCCCAGGAAAGAAGATGGTTTATGGGTCCACTCCTTCGGCGAGTGCAATTTATTGTGGCTGGTAAATGTACTTTATAGTCTGGCAGGTTTCGAGTTCTCTATTGCGGGCGGACAGCGAACACATCCGCTGTTATTTGCGACTACTACCCTAGACCATTGTTAATTTTCCATTTGAATTGTCTTATGGTGCGATGCTACAGCTAGACTCTGCCCGGCTCTACAGAGTTAACAGACGTAGGAAATGCCGTTTCAACATTCCCAGCTCATTTTATTCCCCGCCACCCATACCGAGTGGACACCGAGGACTAATCTTCCTGCGGACAGGAGATAATGAATTAAATTCATTCTAGAAAGTCTTTCCCTCTGTCTAGGAGTCAGACTGTATTTTTATTGACGTCGTAGGCGATGTAGTTGCAATTTATCTAACTATTTATCTGTCGCCTCTACAGAAGGACTTTTTAAACTAAATGCGATTAAAGGAAAACGCTTAAATAAAACTAAGAAAAAGTGGAAGAGGAAGGGTAAATTTTAAAATATTGTGCAAACTATGAAATTAATAGTTCTATCGAAATCGATAATCCGCACGAAAAAGAAATATATTTAAAGGTTAGGTATAGGAGTTAATAGATATGTACCTATTATTTTTCTAAATTCTCCAAAAATACTAATCTAACATTAAATTCCGAGCTATGTACGTATAGTGAAATCTATAAGAACTTAATTAATGCACTTAGTCAGTATTTCTTGGCAGCCGTATTTAGTTTTATAAGAAGGAGCAATTAATAAATTCCTAGAAGATATAGGTCTTTCTAAAGCTTATGTAACCTAAGTTAAGCAGTTCAAGACAATTAATATCATTACGCAGTATATTTTTCACAAATTCAGCGCAACCACAATTACGTCTATAATGAAGGGTTGATAAGCCAAAAAAACCAACGTCAGACCTCATAACTATGTATAGATAGTCTCCATTAATTCCATTAAGGAATTTGAATGATTTAATATGATAAACATGTATAGAAGAAGTTTCTTATCTATCTAGAAAAATAAAAAGAAAGTTTCCTATCGAAAATTATACCTACGTTTGTGACTTCTTTAATGCATTCTAACACAACTTACCATTTATAGAATAGCTAAATGTAATGTTGATATATAAAATGATATGGTGCGACATTTAGATATATTAAGATGCAGACTATTCATTATACACCAACTGGATAATTTATGTAAGTTTTGTAAATTTGAGCAGTTTTAAATCATCTGCATAAATAAGACAATTAACATAAGATAAACATTTCATATCATTAATAAAAAGGATAAATAAAAAAGGACTACAGTGACTACCTTGCAGTACTCCTGAAACAACAGATTTTACTCTGGAGTTGAAATTATCAATGGTAACAATATGTTTTATGTTCGATAAGGAAAAAAATATTTATTGAAGGAAATTAAAATGAAAACCCATTTGATGAGGCTTGATAATAAAATAGTTATGTTGATTTTAAGCTTTAAAAAGGTCTGTGTAAATAGCATCAACCTGATGATAACTCTTTTCACGGTATTCCAAAAAATATTTTGTTAATAATGCTAGATTAATTACTACTTTATATATTTTCAACTAGTTTTAACAAAATCATGTTGTTGTGCGCAAATAATTTCTTTGAATAAAAAGGAAAGCTTTTTTGCAATGATACAAGAAGTTAGGGGATTGTCTTCATTAACACGTTTCTTGCTAGAATTTTCAACAAACCTTTTGTGATAGACTTACATGTAAAATTGCATTTGGTAAGAGTGAGCTTTCATTTGTGTACCGGTTTCGGTACACGTGCTAGGTAACATGTTAAGAAAACCGCTCTATAGTTTTTAATTATGTGTTTGGTATCACATTTATAAATAGGCTGAATTATTGAGATTTTCCAAGAGTCTAGGATATGACCTTCACTGAGTGTTAGAGTAAAGAAAGCTGTTAAAGGTTCTGCGAAGAAAAATATATTAGCCTTGAGTAAAGAGGAAGAAATATTGTCAGAATCCATTCTGTCGTTCCAACCCACCATATTCGCAGCATCATTAATATCCTGTTCAGTTAATTATATATTTTTAGTACTAAACTTTGAAATACTTTTACAGCTTACATTTTTAAGCATTATTATTCTATTGATAATTTTTGATAGTAGAAAGATATGCTATCTCATATTTCTAATTATTATTTATCTTCTATTTGCTGTACTACCATTTGTTCTTCATTTTCATTGTTGGTTTTTAGTTTTTTAACATCATCTTATGTATCTTTTAAATTCTTGTAGTTATTTAAATTCCCTGTTGCCTCTTACTCTGCAATTATTAAATTACACTAAAACAAACCGAGCTAAAAGAGGAGTCCGCATATTTGAATGTAAATCTGCATCCTGGGCAAAATGGAATTTTGCAACTATCATTCCTAAAGGAGTTTCAGTAAATTCAGCACGTTCACAACTTTAGTGCGAGTATCCCCACCATCCCACTCCCCTGCTGTTGCAAAGAATGAATTCTGGTGCATTTACATTTGCGTAAGACGAGACGGAATTAGACGTAGTAAAACATCACATATTTTCTTGGCAACAACTTTCTCGGCATCTTCGGCTGGGACCTAGGAATGTTAGCTGTCGGAGTGGCTCTGGATAAAACTTTAACACTTCCAGAGGGGTAGTTTTTTTTTATTCTTTCTTCCTGCCCGAAGAGTTTGTACGAAGTAATCACACTTTGGTTTTAATTATTTTCGCAAAGTTGAAAAGTTTCGCGAACAAGTCCAAAAACAGGAGATAAATGATAAAAACTTTCCGATTTCTATCCAGGAGGAGGGGATGGGTTAAGGAGTGGAGGATGGAAAATATGGGCCGAAAACTCAAAAGGTATGTGTCTTATGGGGGTGGCCACAGAAGTGCGCCCGGGTGTTTTTTTTTTTTATAGTCCCAGGAATTGCACGACCACCGGGTCCAGTTCGGGTAGGTTCACCCGTTCGCCACCGGGACGCATGTAGCGTAGCAGATGCGGGAAGAGCGCGCGTGGCGGTTATAATTACCAAATGAAAAAGGCGAAATGGCCGCAAAAAGTGGAGCGTAATTGGGTACTCTCGTGCATATGGTGCGCCGTACCTTTTCAACTTTATTACAGGAGAAAGCTGAATGGCTCTGTAATTTTGCAACCGCCATAATATGGGTTGGGGATGAGAAAAAGAGCCCGTTTTGAGCCCAGGACAAAAAAGAAAATCTTCGCTATATCCTGGAATTGGCTTCATAAAATTTTATCGTCTAAGTATTATGTCAGCTCCTATCCTTTTACATTAAGCAGAAGGTAGGACAGTTATACAGTCTTAATTCTAAAATAATGCGAGATGGGCTCAGCATCCCGCGGAGTTCTCGCTGTACTGGGATAATTTCCGTCTACAGTGCAGTTGATGACACTGAAAGAGGGCTAATGGGATTAAGCTGTTAGGGCTTTATAATTAAGTCGACACCCGCTCAAAACCCTCTGGCCTAGTGGCCCGGACGCAAATGGCCACAATGGTCCAGTGTTTTAGAATCCTTTAAATCTATTAATTACCTAGAGGAACCGTTCGGCGCGATTGGATGCTTTTAACTCAATTAATTTGTTCACAACCCTTAAACTGGCGTTTATTAATCGTAATCTGGCCTTATGGCCTAATTGAATTACAATAGAGGCCTCGCATCCGGTCTGTAAAAGATTTCACTTCAACTTCAGACCTCTCTAGCATAGCTTTCGATTTATAAATCGAGTGTGGCGGCATTGGCCCCGCCTGAGAAATTACTGGTAAGGGGCAAACGCTCAATAATTACCAATAATGTCGGCATTTGGTCCTAATGAAATTAATGAGCGTCTGGTTTTGCTCCGGCGATAAAATGATAAATTGATGCTAAGCACGGCACCACTTGTTCGTTGCTTCGCACCGATAGAGGCCGCCTCTGATCGGTACTTCTACATCTCCGTTGAAGATTGGGAATTAGCTGAGAGGAAAATCCTCCTTACTTTTGCCCCGGGAACATCTTAGAAGATATCCGTGGCCTTCGGCAAATCTGCCAGGTTACTTGGGATATTAATTTCCGGGCAAACGAGTATTATTGATGGCGTCCGGTTTGTCTCGATTGACACGTGTTTAATGGGCCACTGAGATGAGGACGAAACGATTTTTCACACTAATGCCAGCGATTTGTTAAAATGAAGTCAAAAAATGGTTAATTTGTTTAAGACTCGAGAAGGACGTTATTTTTCATTATTAAGAAAGTACGGGAGGAACGGAAAAGCGATTGATGTCCCGATTTTGTTACTAAGCAATTACCTCTTTTGAACTTGAATTTAGCCAAGTCAACTGAAAAAGGTTTGGTACATAAAAGAGTTTTGATAAATTTATGTTATTTAAAAGCAAAAGAATATACTAAAAGTTTTTAATTTAGGTGTAGTAGGATTACATTTGATAACCGCTTATGTAGCTTTAAAGTACGGTCATTTATATCTGTTACAATTTGAATTTAAATGGTTCAATGAATAGATACTTTGAAAACAATAATGCCAAAATCGAGAATGTAGGATATTGCAATGCCAGACAATAGGGCAAATCTGGTTCAAATTACGTCGTGAATTTGGGGTACATGTAAACAAATTTGAAAACTTGAGATTTACCGCATGGAAACGGGGCAAATAGAACAAATCAAAATAGCAAATTTATGAGCTTGCATAGTGCGACAAGAGACGGCCCCAGGCTCATTATTAATTTCCATTATTGTCAAAATTAGACAAATTTACTCTGCGGTTTATCATGAATAATTCATTTCGAATGCAAATACAACAAACTCGATTGCGGCAGTCCCGGGGCGCACATGTGTGTGCATTTTGTCTAGGACCACATTTGTAATAATTTTACCAAATTTAAACAAATGCGTTCATTTAAGGGCGAGCGTGTGTGTTTTATAGTCGCTGCAATGTCCGAAATAAACCAAACAGTGGGTACTCAAAAGTAACCGGTTTTTTTTTTAGATCAAAATAATTGCAACCACTATATGAATTTCTTTTCTGAGATTAGCTCCTCCGCAGAAAATCGTAATTCGTCTGAAAGTGTTCTTGGCTTGGACCCTACCACGATAAAAGAGGATCCAATTTACTTGCCAGCATTTGCTGCATCCCCAGAGATGAATGGGGGCGAACAGTATTCAGCAATTCGGGACGTCCAGCTGCCGATATCTAATGCCACATTTTTCGGGAGTGGCCACAGTGCGCGCATTTTTAAAACGATGGACCACCATAATCTAACCCCCGCGGTCCATTGTAGCCTTCTGGTCCATTCTATGAGCGCGAGGCGGTAGAGTTTTATCCAATTTGCAAAGTTATAAATTTACGCTGCCATTTCCCACCTCCGTTTCGAATTTGAGGTTTAGCACCGGATGTAAACTCCAATTTCAGACATCATCACGATAGTCCGGGAACGGTGCGGAAAACTTCACCGGAGCCCAGCCCCAGCCAATCCGTTTATTCCATTTGCATTGGTCAGAACGAACGATTTGGCCCGATATGGAGATTTTCATGGAAAGTTTTGAATTTCATCACGACGGCAACTTTTAAAGGATATTTTATCTTGGACCATTCATTTCCGATTTCTGTCCGTGTTCGGGTTGTATTAAATTTTACAAAATAGTTTCCTAAGCGTTAGCCCACCCCTCGTGCATGATAAATGGCATGATGGGTCTGGGCCGAAGCTCAATTGAATTTTAGAACCTTCCACCATCCCTCCCTTCTCAGGTTTTTCGCTTTTCGTAAATTCGGTTATTTTTTTGTTTTCATAAAAATTTAAATTGCCTGCTGCTCTAGCTCAAATGCAGATAAAAGCCGCTACTGTCGAGTTATTCTGAAAAAAGTGGAGCATATAAGCATCCTAAAAACTATTCAGAAGCAGACGGGCTATTTGTATACCTTTATAAATTTGAAATTATCAAAAGGCATAGATAGACTGCATTAAATTTGCACTATATCATAAAATATAAAAATAATTTGGTCTAATTCTTTTGCACTATATACCTTTTATTTTTGTATATTAAATACGGCAGTAATTTAAGGTTTTAATCATAAAATTTGGAAGGAGAACATACAGATAGACTTATAATTTGTGTTTTCTTCAATATCACTTGACCATAACTAATAACACTATCTCCGGAAGACTAGTCTATTTTTCTTCAGTTTAAGAATTGGTAACTTAAGACTACTTCAACATTTAATTTAATCATGAAGTTTAGAATTAGAAACTTAGGGGATGGGGGGTAATGAAGTAAGATAAGCTAACACTAAAATTTCCTAAAATAAAAGAATTGTATTATAAGCAGCCAATCTGTTCTTATGAATGTTGTGAATGATTTCAAAGTAGATGGTCTCGTAGATCAGTGAGTTAGAAATCATTTTCTGCTCTGATCTCATTTCATTTAATGTAAAAGTAAATGCACCTATGCATCGAATATCCACTCTAGCGCTGTTAAATTTCCTAAATGTTTGTTACTACTTTACATTTTCCTGGATTTTGTTACTAGTAAAATTAGTAGTAAAGTTAACTAGAGGAAGTATCAAAGGCGATCCCCCGTAGCCTTCTATAAAGAGCTTAATGTGAGCGGGGATTACTAAGAAGGGGAAGTACAAAAGACCATCTCTTGTCGCAGTACTAGAGAGGGGCTGAAAAGTCCTACGACCCCCCTTACAAATTACAATTACAAATTAAGTAGTAGTGAACATTTCAAATAATAATAAGTATGAAATGTGACAATAAATAATTTTTCCTACTAAGGGCTATAAAGCTAATTTCTAAATTAAAAATATGAAAGATGAAGGTAGTTCAATTAGAATAGAATTTTTACAATATTGAAAATGTGCTCTGAATATTACGAACCAAAAATCGATTTCATCAAGCCAAATATGCAACTGAAACCCAAAGCATATGTGTCTGATTTTCTAAGGGGGTAGAATAGACCAGTGATATGGGTACTCAGCACCGCCCGTGCATTAAATAAGAAATAAAGGAAAATCGGATAGCAAATGGGATGCGTAGACGCAGTAGCAGCTATATGAAATTAAGCCAAACTCCTCCAGTAGGGGGGGAGTATCTTGCCTTACAAATAATCAATAAATTGATTGCACGTTTCGGATATTTATTGCCTCGATAAAAATGATATAGAGGCGAAACGGACCAGCATTTCAAAGGAGCTGCTTGAGCCAACCGTGTGTGTGTATGTGAGACTCTTGCATGATGTTTGCTTTGGCCATCCCGAGATCCAAAACCAAAGAGAGAGGCATATAACCTAATTTCGGGTGAAACGTAATGCGATCAAGTGCTACCACCGAAACGTGTGTAAGGATGCGGCATCCGTAAATTACGCAAACGCTTTCCCGCGTGTTAAGAGCGTACAAATTGTACTTTATCCTCGGATGCTTGTGATTTTCGATGCTATCGGGATGATGGGAATGGCGAGAAGTGCTTTTAGGCCCTCGGCCCCACCTCTACAATTCCAGGGTGAAATATTGCACGCCCAATGAGCATAAAAAGGAGAGGAGCCCAAGAGTTGTGGCGCCAACGCCCGTACCTTAAAGGAATTACAGAAATTTGCCCGGTTGAAGAAAGTTTTATAGCACGTCCGGGGGTATAAAGATCCTTCGGGGAAGGATGGTAAAGTACCGTCGTCGCCGCGTCGATAATAAATTTTATAATTTGCAATGTAATTGACGGAAGTAATAGCAACAATCTTTTGCGGAGGGGGCAAACTCCAATCCGTGAAATCGCCCAAGTGATGGATGACTCTTTCGAGCCTCCAAGCAAACGAATCTCCGGTCTAATTATGTTCGCTTTTCATAGGGAAAATGGGGTGTGCTAAGAATGTAAAACGGCTCCAGGACTTAGGTTGTAATAACAGTAATAATAATCAAAATAATAATTTACCTCATTTTTCATAATACAAAAAGCAACAGTCTATGCAATTTTCGTTTTATAAGATGATGTCACAAAATAGAATTTAAAATTGAATTTTTTAAGCAGTCATTTTATTTCAAAATACCTTGACTGTATTCAATTTCATATCTTTCCATTAACGATAGTATCATACAATAATACTCTTCTTAAAGTTTAAGAAATCAAAAAAACATAAATGTTTTAATAAAAACAAAACAATTTAAAACTTAACTCAATTTTAATAAAATTTAGTTAGTATGTAGCGTTTTCATATAACCAAATTTAAAGTATGATGCTGAAGTCGCTAAGTCCCTGATAGGTGAAAAGGAAAGAAAATGTGTTTGATAATACAAAATATTTTTAAATTGAAGCATATCATCGTTTTTATAAATTTGAACAGATTTGCAGCAAACATTGAGGATCTCCCCCTTTCAACTGTATCATTTGGTTAGGGAGTAATTCAAATAACTTCAAATTCATTGAAGCCGTTTTCCTCCCAACCAAAAGAGAAAAGCGTATAGAACTCATCTTGGGTGCGATAAAATTCAACTTTAAGCGATTCTCGCTATAATTTACTATGCATGTGCTATTCGAGCCGTTATTATGGTGTATAATTCACCGAACATCCCGCAATAATCGCACATTGTCACTTTATGTTCTCCTCTAGTAGCCCTTAATATTTCGCTGGGAGCACCAAAGAAGGCCAAGAAGAACTACATCTTTCATATAATCTCTTTATGTCCACAGGCGTTCCGGTTGGAAGAGACGGACGCATATCTTAAATATTCTTGCCCTATCTGTTGGGTTTACAAAACGGGATAAATTACACGAGCCCCGCAGCCGTTTTATACATTTGCAACAAATTTTAGGACACCGGAATTTATGGGTTTGTTTATCAACCTGAATAGGCATTAATGTGACATACACCTATTACCCATTCTACCGATATCATCTTCTGGAGGAGAATGAGTGAATTCGAAATGTGGAAAATATTTTATCTGAAGTAGCTTTTCCATATTCAGTCTTTTTTGTGAAAGGGGTTTCCACCGAAAAGAACAAATCTTTGAAAACGCCTTTTCAGAATCTTTTTTATGTTACGTACAAAGTAATTACGTAAGTCCACCAAATAGAGCAAATTCACCCTTTACTCGTTAATTGATTTTTCCGGATGTATGTCACTGAGTGTAATTACTCTGGAGCATTTGGAGCTATAAAATTAATTGAACTCTTTCCGATTTCATAGGACGAAAACACTGTAAGAAGGACTAAGGGGAAAAAAATGTTCGCAATCTGACTGTGAAGGACACTTAATTTGATGCCTCGTTGAAGAACCTCTTTTCTAATTCCTGGACATTTCAGTTCTGCGGGGGAGGGGGGGGGGGGGGGGGTTTGAAGGGGTGAGTTTCCCGGGGAAAGTTGTGCTCAACAAGTAGTCAAGTGATAGTAACTATGACTGGTAATGAACATGCTGATTCTGGTTAGCAATGATACCGTCCTCAGTCGATTCATTATCCAGCTGGAATGAGTTCTCAGTGCATTTTAATTGAGTCCGTCAACAGGTTGCGATGGCGTGCTTCAGGCGAATGAATCTTTCCCTGAGACCCGAATGCCATGCACAAAAAGGGCAACGGCTAAACTCTTTTACTTAATTGATACGCTCCTACCGTTCCCATTTCCTTTTCATAAAGGGTACTAAATTCCGCAATGCTAAAGCATCGACGAAGGACACCCACGGCTCAGACCCGTTGGATACGTCGCCCGTTCAGTGATGGGGTACGGTAGCAATCGCGCCAGAAGGGTATTTGGAGGTCCCCTTTGAGCCTGTTTATACATATCCCGTTCGGCCAAAACGTATTTGACTAGGCACTGTAATCCCAAATGACGTCGTGTTAGCGAGCATAAATCCCAGGAGCCCTTTGAGTTCCATTGCAGGCTTTCGAGTGATTATGTGACAATGGTTTCGTTGCATGTCCCCGTTTTAACCGAAAATCTCCTCTTAATCTCATAATACCGGCAGGAATATGGAACCAGCAGTTAATAGGGAAATAAAATGCTCCCACCCATTTTCTCTTTAGCTAACTTTATCCCCACTCTGTATTCCCTTGCATTCTTGCGAATTGAGCTGCTGGACAGTTTTTTTATTTTGTTTTTTTTTTTTACAGACAGAAAGAGGAGTTTTCCATGAATCCTGCAATTTTCTTTACCCATTTTGTTGAAACTGACGGCCCGTCTTAATGAACTTCATTTGTACTGACTTTTGTTCTCGGATTTCCCAGATAAAAAACAAAAAATAATTCCACGGTCTTTAGTTACAGTCCGGGAAATGATGTCGTTTTATTTACAAGAAAAGTAAGAGAAATCTTGTTTTACACTTGGGAAGAACTTTTGAAATGACGAGATATTTTACAAAATTAACTTAATCGTTTCAGATCAAAACACCAGAAATGAGTGTTGATATGAACAATGCAAAATAACTTTTATTAATGCAATTTTAATACAATTTTAGTGTAGTTTTAGATTTAATACTTTCTATTCTGTCCTTCTTAAAAAAATTGATTAAAGTGACCTGGTACGGAAATATCTTGCGTGCTTTATTAACCCTTTTAGTACCGGAGGCCGATATATCGGTTCTTGCTGTACTTGCGAGAAGTCCCAGAGCCGATATATCGGACCGTATTTTGTGGCGCTTCACTATTGGCATTGCGAAAAAACTCTATCTCAAAATAAATTTATAATACGTTATTATTATAACACGATTAGGAAATCGACGTCGAAATGCACACTACGCTCACTACCGACTGATTATTAGTCAAAAAAATGGACACAATTATTCCACGCTCTTGCGGTGTATAGCGCTCCATTGCTTATCTAATCTAACAAAAATACCGATTGGCGGCGAGCTCGTATGTGCAATGTTCTCTATTTCGCCCTTAATACACTGCTTTTTGAATTATGTAAATATTATTTTTTGTTTGGTTTTTATGAGCCTTTTCCCAAACCCTAGTAAAATTGTGAAATTAGGCCGGTTATTCTCGCATAGGCAGCACTTTTTCGCCCGGTCCTAAAAGGGTTAATTTCCATTTAGCTTTAATATTTTTGTAAGCTATCCTGCAGGGTAATAATCGATTAATACATTCAATAATATTTTCATGAAATGTATGTAATTTTTAAAAAAACTTTGCTATATTTTTACATAATAATGCCTCTCATTTAGGATCAATTTCCAAAATTTTAAATTTTTAAGAGAGAAGGTTACTTAGAATCAATTTCAAAGTTACCTATGCTTATCTAAATTAATAAAAAAATATTACTAACTAAACTTAAATTATTACAAATTTACACAAAGCAAATGCAATAACTCTGTACAAAATGGGAATGTGGTAAATTAATATGATAATTACTCGAAATGTCCTAATAATTTCATAAGAGTCTGGATTATCTCGTTAATACCAAAATGGTATAGACTGCATCCCTTTATGCTTCGATTAAAATTACGAAATCATTTAAAACCGTCAAATGGTCATTGATTGTGTTCCTGGAAATCATAGCAAACCAGACATATTTATTCAATGGAATTGATTGGAAAACGATGACAAATAGGAGTAGAGCCAACGAATGAACGTATTTGACTTCAATATTAATGAAAATATACGAAAATAATCAGATTATTGTGGTTCCATTGTACAGTTTTGTAATTTTATTTGTAGAATCTCGAATATTAAAAGTTTTATAGCCTTTGTATTTTACATTGAATTTTATGATTTTATTCTTGGAAAATCATGTAATAATGACGCCTATTCTTGAATCCGTCCAAATTGAATTCAAAAGAGCTTATAAAAGCTTTATTTAAATCTATATAAATAGAAATGTAAATGTTCGTTTTTTAAAAATCGTAAATCTCGAAAGTCCGATTTGAATAAGCGGGTGTTTATGTATAGCTATTTTTTTTCTGAAAACAGTGTAATCGGTTGGATGTAAAAACAACTCACGCTATACTAAATATCGTTTTGTTAAATCGATCAAATACATTTGTAATTAAGTGAATAAAGGCAGTAACCTGGCAGTTTTTGGCGTACAACCAGAAAGTAGTGATGAAGTAATGAAATCGCATAGTATGAGAAGCATTCCAATAAGGTAACGCTTCAGTAAAAAGACATTTAGGATAAAATAATGCAAACTATCAATAGTGGGGTTGGAGAAATCTTTTTTCTAGATGCGCCAGGAGGAACTGGTAAAACGTTTCGATCCCAAAATGATATAGCCTTAATTCTGCAAAACGATCGACCACTTGAGATATACCCTCACAGCAATTGCTGGAAATTGGGAACAGAAAGGTGCCGGTTGATTTACTCGTAATCTCTTCATTGCCTCAATAAATTCTGCAATTTAGTGACACCAAAAGAAGAATTAATTGAAAAAGTAATTCCCCAATATTCAAACCAATTATAAAAATTACGATTAACTGAGTGAGTGAGCTATTCTTGCCGCTCAGATCGAAAACGTCTACGAACTTTAACAATATTTCTTCAGTCTAACATTCAAAGGGAGGTTAGTCTACATACAGAGATGAGAAAAATGTTTCATACAATCCTTTTAAATATAAAAATTGAACTTTTTATGTAACTGGTCATTTTCTAATATTATCTATTTATTAAATATGTAATTTAATGAAAAAAATAACTGGTAACATAAAAATTATCACAAATAGAGAATTATCTATAAAAAATGAACATAAGAATTATATAAACATTTTGAAAATAATTTTAATATAATCTGTTGACAAAGGCAAATTTGGCAAAAGTTAGTAGATACCAGCGCGATTTACAGAAATAATTAAATATAAATGAAGACATACGAAGTAATAGAAAAATGAATTAAATTTGCATTATGCTCTTTAACATTTAATTTATGAAGTTATTGACTTTGTTCTGTTTAATTTAGTCATAAAGCAAAAAATAGAATACTTTTCCATTCAAGCATTTCCTTTAAATTCATCTTTTTATGAAAAATTATTCTTGTTACTCTACAAGTCCGTCGACACTGTTGTGGAAGTACATGAAGCGGTTAATTATCCAACAGAATTTTTTAATTCACTCTATATGCCAGGGATGCCACTGCATGTACTGCAATTGAAAATCGGTGTGCCAATTATTGTTATTATTAATATCAACCAGACAAAGTTTCGCAATGGTACGCGGCTTGCAGTTAAACATTGACAATTTTGACAGGATGTTCTTGTTCATCGTATTCTTATGATTCCGGCAGATATGGCATTTTTATTTAAGAGATTGTAATTCTCAATACGATTGGAGTTTTCAATCACCATCAACAAAGCTCAGGGGTAATCTTTAAAATTGTACGGTTAAAATTTAAACATGGATTTCTTCTAACATGGACAATTATATGTTGTGTGTTCTAGAGTCTGCTAACCGGACAATCTCTATATATTCATTGATAATGCAACAACTAAATAGCATTGTAAAATTATACATATTAGAAACGTTTCCTTCTTTCCTTTCCACTTAAACAGACTGAGTCACAGTAAGTTAGTTTCATAATAAAATTCATAAATTTGTAACAAATTCATTTCAATTACCTTTGATTTCAATTAATTTTCTCGTTTAAAGTAGAAAAACTAATTAAAGCTAAAGGTAACTAAAATGAATTTGAGAAATTTTTAATTAAAGGAGTTTATTTATTTAAAAAAAAAAAAGGTTTTTGCAAGTTCGTTTCGATTCGATCTGAACAGATTCAAGAAAGGGATCTAAATAACATTTAAGCAAATAGAAAATGCGCTAAATTCTGAAATGGATAAAAAGTTTGACTATATAAACAAGTAACAAGTTAAGTTTATTTAGAGACGCAATACCATTCTATTTAATTATTTATACCTTGTTCAGTAGATGTTTGCAGACATTTTCTATCGTATTAAATTTCTAAGAAAGTTTTGCTTTGTGCGCACATGATTAAATAATACCAAAGCGATGCGGAAGTTGGAATTCAGGTTAGCAAATTTTTAATTTCCTCTTTTAGGTACTTCACCTTAAAATATTTCCCCATTAAAACATTTTGCACTTCTTCTGTTTTAAACTATTAATTAAAACTCTTCTAAGGAGCAGAGAAGCATAAAGAAAAGAAAAAAAAAAACAAAACAAAAATTCAAGTTCTAGGAATTGCCCTTAGCAAGATAATGTTCGGAGGAGGAGGTATACGGTGATAAATTAACACAAAAAAAAAAAAATTTCAAATAAATTCTCACGCCCTGAAGCGGTTGTCGTAAAAACCTGTTTCTGCAGTCAAAAAGTGTTTTATTTAATTCATTTTTATGGTATACTCTCCGCTCTTAAATGAAATTAATGACTGGTCCGGTGTGGGTGGATGGGACCTCTATTTAAGCACCTGTCACAATCAAAAAACAATTCGCTGCCTTGTAGGCAAAAGCTTGGTCTGGGCAGTGCTTAAATTCTAAATAATTTACTTTTTATGAATTTTAAAAGTCGAAATGTTCCTGTCTATAAATAATCCTGAAATTTAGGGAAACACTCCTTAAATTTTAGGGGGTAGGGAAACCGGCGATTTTAGCCTGTAATGAGGGTGATTTAAGAGTGACTACAGAATAATGCATCGTTTTGCTGGCATAACCCTTTCTTTTTTAGTCAGATGGGGGATGCGTTATTCTAAGAATTATTACTCTTTAATTTTTTTTTCTTTTACCGAGACGTGAAAGTAAATGGACGTCTGGAGAAGTAATGAAATCTGAAAATAAAGCATCAGGACGCTTTATATTTGGTGCTTATGGCTTATTGCTGCTATGGTTTACAGACGGCTCGGTGGCAAACGGTCTAACCTGCGTCAAAGTGTACAGACTACAGAAGAGTTGCGCATTTCCATATCCACAGGAAGATTTATGACGATATTTCAGGAAGAGATATACTAGGAATTATTACAATGGGCGGGAGAAGAACATATGCATGCTTCTTAGATAGTCAGGTCGCGCTTAAAGTTGTTGACTCCGAATGTCGTAACCTCAAGTATCGTTATCGAATGTAAAAGTTCACTAAATCAAATCGCGGCTGCAAATAGCGATCATATGGGTCCCTGGTCACAGCAATATCTTTGAAAACAATACTGCAGACCTTCTGGCTAGCTAAAGAGGGGTCAAGCAAACCCATGATATGCCCGAGCCGCACGTGGGACTAGCATTTTCTTTTATATAACAAACTTTCGAAAAATGGGCTCTCAACGAGCAAAATAAACGATGTGTTGCAAGACAGGATTGCAAACAGTAGGTATAATATTCTTTTAAAAGCAATAAAGGTTTGAGTAAATGGCTAATGCAATGTAATATGAGCTGCATCAGCTTTGCACTTATAGCGTCATCACGGGACACTGTAGGCTGAACAAGCACTTCTAAAACATGTGCATTACTCAGTCGCCTTTATGCATTTGCGAACGTGAAGAATCAATCACGCATCTTCTTTATAATTGTCGCCTCTACTTTTTCTACTGAGGTACGTAAAATGGACCATGTGATCTAAGTGCTGGTCCACAATGCCCGCCTCTTGTAATCGACGTCTACATCTCTATATTTTTGGTGCTGGATTCTTTCGTCTAATGTTTGAAAGAGCAAAGTTTTGTTCTGTAATAAATCACTTGAGTTGAAAAGATACACGCACAGTAATTTTAATTATCGTCTATCCCGTCCCTTAATCGTGCTCGAAGAGCACTCGATAGGGCACCTTATTAAAACTTGCTCCAATAACTTTTGGCAATATCTGATTTATGGGCCGCAAACTGTTTATTATCCATGAACTGATTTTTCATGAAATTCCCGCATTCGCTGCGCTGGGTCCTTTTTACCCTCGGTATTGGGATACCGAACCGAGATAGTCGGGTACAACAAAAATTAGAAAAAAGAAAAAAAAAAGAGAAAATGAAGAAAATCGGGGAAAGTCCACCAGCCGTGTGGCTCCCAAGAAAGAATGAAACTTTGTCTAGTGGAATGAACTAATCTGTAAATCAAACTTATCCATGTGGTAAAACTAAATTGCACGTAAGTTTCGAGTATTGCGAAACTTTTCCCGGCAGTCCGAGGCGCATAGGGAAGTGTTTTTTTTTTAAGAATCCCTTTCTCGACTCCGTCTTTGGTGGCATCTTCGATGGACATGTTAAACGCTATAAGGAGTTTCACCTACCTTCCTTCTGGCAAGAGTGCCGAAGTTTCTTGCAAGAAAAATGCCCAAACGACAGACTTGCTGGAGAAACTCTTGCGATCCAGAGTCTCTAGGTGAACAAGGTAATAGGGGATCACACTTGGTCGATTTTTAAGGAGCTCCTCCACTGTGTCAAGCGGTGCTAATGGCGATTATGCTTTCAAGATGTCCTTCAAGGGATTATGACTGGTGAGAGGTGAAACCCTACTTTTGAGGGTATTCGTTCGTGGGCATTATCGTGGAAAAGGGCCATTTTTTCGATATATGTACGAATATGAGATATGATTTTAGGGAATTTCATGAGTATGAAATAAGCGTTTGCTTGAATTTAATATTTTAAAAAAGAATATTAACTCTTAATAGCCAATTGGAGTATTTTTTACTACTTTACAAATTTAAGTTTTAGCTCGTTCAACTCGGTGTGTACCACCGATGGTCCACAAGCATTGCTTTCATTCGGCGATGTGAACAGCTATGTTCTTCGTCTGGCGGCGTGGATCACCATTAGTAGCACATTTGTTTATTTAAATTGGATAATTAAAATACACTGTTAATTAAAGTTATCATAATTTTAGGGATTCATTTTCTGTAATAAAATAAACGTAAGGGTCTAATAACGTAAACAAGCAGCAAATCAAACAAGTATCGCCAGAAGAATAAACAACTTATGATAATCGTTCTATCCAATCATATAGACGTTGAAAAAGTATGCCGGGTTGAACGTGTTAAAAACTTTACATTAAAAATTAGACTTACTGCGTTGTGAAGTGATTGACTAATATTAAAATTACAGGCATTACTTTAAATTTATTAGGAATGTTTTACGGTTTTTATATAGCTTCTTTAACACTAAGTTTACGGAACGCACCATGCGTCAAACAGTTAGAATTGATAAGGTTTACATTGTCTAAAATTGATGTATGTCCATAGAGATATGTAGGTATAAAGAAATTTCAGCAAACCTAGTGGTGATAATCTTCCTTTACTAATATATCAATAATTATAACACTCATTTTGAATTTTAGGACTATGTAGGGTACATATAAATTTCTTTAAAATAACAGCGTTTCAAAAGTCTCATATTCTGTTCTTACTAAGTAGTGTAAAAGTAGTGAAGAATTTTATTTTAGGTCTCTGAGTGTCACAGCGCTGAAAGGGTTACATTTATGGAATATCCTTCAATTCTACTATTAAATTTCGTCAAAGAACTCTTAAACTGGAGCTAAATTCACCGAGTTATGAATTTTTTACTCATTAATGAGTAAAAACTTCATGGGCTCTTTTCAAACAAATAAATAATTTCGATGATATCTCACACAAACTTTGTTTTATTTAAATTTAAAGATAGGAAGTGCTTAATGAAATACCCTTTATTTAAATAACATAAAACCTTAATTTATATATTTCATCAGCAGTACTTTGTAAATGGATAATTAAAGCTTACAAAACTTAGTGACCTAATTTTAATATGAATGCAATAGTTAAATTTTGTTTGCGGTCTATAAAATTTTATATCTGAAATTAAAGTACAGTATTTGCGGTATAGTGGATATTAAAAAATAATATATGAATTTGCATTTAAAAATAGAATGATATGTGATATAAAACCATGAAAAACATGATTGGGAATAAAGTTCATTCAAAATGAGCAAAATTGTCACTCACACAGATTATGTTTGTCACCTTGGTTTTTTTTGGATATTATGTAAAATGTACATACATATCTATTTCGTTTATTCATGGATTCATGGGATCATGATCCTAGTACACAGATTTATCTCATTTGCAGAAATCAGCTTGCTGGTTCTGTTTTACTTTGACTGGCAGACTTTATAGTCATGAGACTAAAAAACGGAATGTGTCTGCTAAAAATTGACCACATGTAGGGTCCAAAAGGTGAATTTTGTCACTGAAAGAGCGAAAAAAAATGTTCACCACTCTGAAGCGCAAGCAATATTAATATTTCGGTCGAAATCCCTTTTTATTCCCAGCATGACATCGAACATACAGCAAACAAATCTGGTTCTGTATGGTGCTACCGTTTCTGGAGCAGCCGAATGCCAAAATGTTAAAATTCAGCAAAGTTTTAATGTCACATCGTCCCCAAAAACTTACCTGCACCCTACGGAAAGGGTCCACCGCCCGCAAAAAAAAAAAGGCTGTGTGGTTCCCGGGTTCGGTAAACGCTAGAATATACGAAAAAAAAACTTTTTTTGTTGACGACCAGAAAAGCATTTGCGTGTGCCCTGCGAGGGAGGTACGTTCATCAAGTATTACAGGCAAAGCCTATTCCCCGATGCGATAGGATTTGTAAATTTACCTTAGCAAATCCAACAGTCTCAGCACTTCACGCTATTTGCGGGGGAGTGCGGGTGCACCGTCCCAGGTATACGCTATTGGGGGTGGCCCCTTGGGGTCGAGCTGGATACCGTGAATAAAGCAGTTTTTTTTTTATTGGCGGGCTACAGAGAGGCGGGAGACGGCGGCTCACTGGGACACGGCACTGTATTGCATTTAAATGTGGGATTTGTACCTTCACGCAATAAATTTTGAAAATTGCCACCGAAGGCTTGCAACACATCCTGAAAGAAGAGCTTAAAGGATTTAGGATGTCGCCGACAATGCCATTCCGACACTCAGTCGGGGATAAAGTGAAATTTCGAAAATTAGTTTTAAGGCGGCCTACAAAGGGAAGGATTTCTTCAGTAAAAATTGTTGTTCATTGCGCTCGCCCTTTTATTTGATTTTTATTCAAGTTAAGCGGAAGGTTTTTTAGAGAGTTTTGGGAGAAGAGTAGCTAATATTTCAAAAATATTTCTTAGGATCAATTACTAAGAAATCTTATAAAGGGTATTTCAAATTGCGCGGCTTTTTTTTAAGAATAAATAAAACACATAATTTGCATTCATTTTCAAAAACTTTTTATTGCTAATTGAAGTATCAGTTATGACATTTATATATGCGAAAAATAATATCTCCCAAATGGCCTTCTCTTGCAGCTGCACAGACGTCCACTCTTGTTAAAATTTTCAATGACATTTTGACATAATTGAGGCTCTATCTCACCAATGACACGAATAATTTCATTTTCCAAAGCAGAAATCGATTGTGGATTGTTCTTATAAACCTAACTTTTCACATAACCCCAAAGAAAATAGTCTAACGGTGTCAAATCACATGATCTTGGTGGCCAATTAACATTACCGTTTCTTGAATTTACGCGTCCAGGAAATTTTTCACTCAATAAATCAATTGTTTCTTGTGCAAAGTGAGGTGTAATTGATTTATTGATTTATTGATTTATTGATTTATTGATTTATTGATTTATTGATTTATTGATTTATTGATTTATTGATTTATTGATTTATTGATTTATTGATTTATTGATTTATTGATTTATTGATTTATTGATTTATTGATTTATTGATTTATTGATTTATTGATTTATTGATTTATCGATTTATTGATTTATTGATTTATTAATTTATTGATTTATTGATTTATTGATTTATTGATTTATTGATTTATTGATTTATTGATTTATCGATTTATTGATTTATTGATTTATTGATTTATTGATTTATTGATTTATTGATTTATTGATTTATTGATTTATTGATTTATTGATTTATTGATTTATTGATTTATTGATTTATTGATTTATTGATTTATTGATTTATTGATTTATTGATTTATCGATTTATTGATTTATTGATTTATTGATTTATTGATTTATTGATTTATTGATTTATTGATTTATTGATTTATTGATTTATTGATTTATTGATTTATTGATTTATTGATTTATTGATTTATTAATTTATTGATTTATTGATTTATTGATTTATTGATTTATTGATTTATTGATTTATTGATTTATTGATTTATTGATTTATTGATTTATTGATTTATTGATTTATTGATTTATTGATTTATTGATTTATTGATTTATTGATTTATTGATTTATTGATTTATTGATTTATTGATTTATTGATTTATTGATTTATTGATTTATTGATTTATTGATTTATTGATTTATTGATTTATTGATTTATTGATTTATTGATTTATTGATTTATTGATTTATTGATTTATTGATTTATTGATTTATTGATTTATTGATTTATTGATTTATTGATTTATTGATTTATTGATTTATTGATTTATTGATTTATTGATTTATTGATTTATTGATTTATTGATTCATTGATTTATTGATTTATTGATTTATTGATTTATTGATTTATTGATTTATTGATTTATTGATTTATTGATTTATTGATTTATTGATTTATTGATTTATTGATTTATTGACGAAGTCCCAAATGTGCACAGATCTCTTAGAAGACGTTTTGATCAGTCATCTGGATAGTTGCGACGATCGTCGTAGTTTTCCTTAAAAGCAGCCATTCGTACATGCTGGTTTGAAATTGGTTTGGATTATCTAAAAAAATCGAATAAATTTGATGCCCAACAGAATTTTTAGTGTTATTCAAATTAAAGAGACCAGACTAAGTACATATTAAATTAAAAATTTGCCAATAATATGAACTAATTTATTTGGTTTTCTTTAAAATTAAAGTGCATTTATACGAATGCCTAACTATAAATTAGAGTTTTATTCTTTAAATTGGATAATATCTCAAAAAATTATAATGCGATCATACGAATGTCTATCCTGTATATATAATTTTCCAAAAATATAATTAATTTTTGTGTTTCAGAGAAATGAAATATCCTTTTTTGTCGGTGCTTCATAAGGTACCGACTTTAGGGCACATAATCCGAAAATGTGCGAGGAATAAAAACCCTAAATGCGATACAGTCACATGCCAGGGGAGCATACGAGGCATATGAGCCCGGCCTACTGGTGTTCGACTTGCGACGAAGCTCCCACCCTCTAATCGCCCGTACAAGGGACTTTACAAAAAACAAAAACAAAAAACAACAAAAAATTGTGTTTTTCCACAAATAAATTTTCCAGCTTTGATGTTTTTCCCTGTTTTCACTTTTAATGCTTTTGACGGAATCACCCTGCTAAAAAGCTTGTTAGTAGCTTGGATCCGGAGCTGAGAGCCCACCCCCGGCCGCATGAATTAATTTTATGCAAATAAGTGTACTTTACCGGGTGACTTTACTCCGGTGTAGAGCAAGCCCGGTGCATGTTGAAATTGTAGGTTGCAGGGGGTTACTGGCGGGGGTGTCTGTAGAACGAAAGTCCGGATACAAGCCCGCTTTTCTGGCTGCTAAATTAAGCCGGAATGTCAAAATTCAGAAGGTGTGAAAGCGGAAGGAATTTTTTGATAAAGCTGCACTTTACGTTCTTTTTCATAATTTCATATTTTGCTAGCAGTTGATTTTATGCCCCTAGGACTGTTCAAGCATCCGGCTGCCCTATGGGCCCGTAATTAAACACTACGCCCGGCTTTTGTTTTTGTACCCAAGGACACGCTGCAACAGGACAATGCCAGGAGCTAGCGCCTGCAAAAAATACCTGGCGCGCACACCTAACCGAGCAGAAAATTGCAAGAGGACGTCAGTCGACAGCACATCTTAACGTTTGTCGTCGTTCTTGCTGTAACGGAGCAGCCGTGGTGTGTCATGTGTTAATAATTTTGTCATCTTGGCGATGCTTTGATGGAGCATTAAGGGCAAGCTGCCGGTACGATTTTAGCATCTTCTGCCCCTTAGGACGAGAGACTAGTTGTGCCCGATAGACTCCTGCCACCGGTATCTATCACCGGGTGTCATGTGTGGGGTTTTTGGGGCGACAAACCTACTCCCAAGAAAAGCTCTTATCTGGCTCCATTAGGAGCTGTAGCTGTTTTGGCCCGATTTTTTTCTTCTTATTTATTTATTTATATATTTATTTATTTTTTTTTTTGCGTCCTCCTTTATTACCATCGGACCATAAAAATGATACAAGCATTTATCTTTGGCTTGGCTCGGCTGACAATTGGCCATTAGAGCGTCTGGTGTGCAATTAAACGTGGTCGACCCATAAAATGGCCCCTTTAATTACTCGCAGATTTATTTTACTGCATCCAGTAAAAAATATAGCATCCTCCCTTAGACCGATTCGGAGCTGTCTACACTCAGTATTTTCACGGATTAATGGGCCCTTAACTGGAGATAACATTAACTAACAAGGCGGGAAGTAAGAGCGAATCTTATTTATAATCTCTTCCTTAGACACCGTTGAATTACCTTCAGGCACCATTGAAATGGGCTTTTCCAAGAGTATGTTAAATGCCATTTCTTAACCATTAATATCTATCAGATTTTTGATACAAACCCATATATGCATTAGATATAGTAATAGTAGCTAAAATGTGAAGATAAGGATAATAATTCACACTGGATTGAGTTTTGGAACAAATGGAAGAGGTTAAATCTTCAAATAATAGGAGGATAATGTTTTAATGCAACTTTGTGACTGTTTTTAGTAATTTTAATTATTTTAATTCACAAGAGGCAGTTAAATACGTGTGATAGTCTTAATATTGTAATTTTACATTTGAATTTTATCCATATTACTCGCAATATTGCTGCACCGGTTAAAAATTATTTGGAAAATAGTCTTTGGGAAGTTTTGCCTCACTCGCCATATTCACTATACCTTACCCCATTGGACTAACACTTGTTTCAATCGATGCCTTACTGCAATAAGTTTCTTATAATTTGAAGATATCAAAAATAGGCTTGATTTGTTCCTAGTTTCAAAATTGAGCAGTTTTTTTGGGAAGGTATCAATAAATTGCCCGAAAAGTAGGGAAATATCATAGCTTCTGATCGACAATACTTTGAATAATTTATCAATTTATTTAAATATTGAAATAAAATTATATTTTTGCAAAAAATCCCTCATTTTCAAGTTATACACCCAATATAATAATAATAATAATAATTTACTAAAAAAAGCGATGTATAAAGTCGATTTGTAATTTTTAAGCACTACTCTAATTTTTAATCACCCATTAATACATTAACCAAAATTTTTACATTTTTCGCAAGTTATTTATGATTTATTGAAGCAGATCCCAGGCTTTGTATCTACTGATCATAAAAAATGATAAAGTTCCTTAAAAATCGAAATATTGACCCCAACCAGCGTTTAGGAGAATTTTAATGGGCTTATGGGGTATCTTACGATCCACGGGAGGACACGCACAAAATACCCCCCGAGAAGAATTTTCTGTTTCGAACCGTTCAAACGCAATATGAAAATAATTGAAGTAAAAAGCAATATCGACAAAAGAGGTATATTGGTATTCGGTGAAAGAAAGCGTGGGGAATCGCGGGTATGGGATATACTCGTACATTACAAAGAATTTTCCCAAGGTCTCCGAACAAAACGGAGAGCCTGGCATGCGGAGGAGAAAAAAAAAATGAGATGAGTGGGCACCGGCAGAAGCAAAACATGTCCTATATTTGCCTTTTCCGACTGAATTTACATTTAAGAATGGAAAAAGAATTGTTTCGAAGTTTTTTCCTTGACGATTCCTTCCACCTGAACACATGTTTTCTCTGGCATCGACGTTCCGGCGCATGCAAATTTTAGCGGTGATATAAGATGAACGAATTGATGGAGTGCGGCACCGGGAACATCCCAGAAATTGCTGTATGTCATTTTGAGTAAATGCTACAGTACGCAAATTTGAAGCGTTCTGACCCACTTCCCGATCCAGTCAGGTCGCGTCCTGTCCCTTTAATGGGAAGAAGGGGAAATGGGGAGACTACGATCCACAAGGGTAAGTGAAATGGAACCAGTTCAACTGCAAGAATATACTCAAGGAATTCCTCTTTAATCCTTGAGGATTAAATTGAAATTTCTCAACCTTGAGGGGGGTTCGGTAGTGCTTATATTGAAGGGATACACGGGATACACGAGATACACGGGATCCACGAATATCCCAACCACCAGTCTCGGACGTTCCCATAAGGAAGCATTAATAAATTTTTATCGTCATGTCCTTAGTTAACGCTTGACTTCACTGCGAATAAACTTCGAAAGCCACTGGAGGAGATATTTGCCAACATTACAGATATCGTCCACAAAATAAAGTGAGGCGAATCTATAGGATCACGATGTCGTACCCGTTCGCAATGGGAAATAAATGGGACCGTCTTTGCTCAGTCTTTGGGCTTAACATGGTTCCTCTTGTATGAGAAATGATTCCGGAAACGTTCCAGAGGTGGAGCTCGGGTCGAAGGGAGGGGGTATATTAAGCAAATTTGCTTTTCAGGGTATCGGACCCAGACCCAGACCCGTACCGATGAAAAATCTTTTGGTTTTTCGAGGTGACGTTAAAGGGATCCATTGATGTGAAAAGATCCTATGAAGGTATCTTCACTGGACCGCCTGTGAAATGATTGCCTTCTAGGCGAATGGTTGTTTTGTAAATGGGTATAGCCTAGGACAAAACAGGGTTTAATGAATTTTCATATATGAGGGTTTCGGACGTTGTGTTTTATGATATACTCGTATATTTCCTTCGAGACATTTTTCAAATGATTTACTCATTTGATTACTTCTGTAGATTAAAATTTTTACTTTATGAACATCTTTTACAAAATTTTTCATATTCTGTTCTGTTCTGAAATCAGGAGCGTATACATGGTGAGGGAGATTATGCGGTTATAGCTCCTTTCCAAGAATTAAAAACATACACTAGATATTATGAGGAAATTTGTAATTTAGTTATTTAGATTAATCAGATGAAAATTGGCTCAGCTAAAATCACAATTTATTTCAAATACAAAATTATTTGACTAAACATTTTCGATTGCTATCATTAATAAGAGTTTTTGTAAAGCTCATTTTATTTAGGATTTATTAAAAGCCGCATTTTTATCCAAATAGTAGAATTTGTCATACTACATTGAGCCTATCTGTTTTTTAATTAATTCTAGCCGGTTTCAGCCTATCTAAAATAATTAAGACTTTTCAAAGTTTAAAAAGTGTTACTAAAATCGATAGATGTGGTATAGAAAAAAAAAGTAATCAAATTTTGCGATTCTAATTTTACTTTCAAAAATTTCCTGAAGATAAATATGTATATTACCCTAAAATCATGTTTTTAAATCGAGTTTATATAGTTGCTCCTAATACCGATATGTAAATATTGAGATAAACGTTCTAAATTACAGTGCTATTGACCATTGTATGTTTTTGTTCTTCACCATCAATTTTAGAGAATTTTAATTTATTAATTTTATTGTATAAAATTGGTGTAGTAATGACTCACACTCGTATACAATCATATTTTTGAACTTTATAAAATGTAAAACATTTAATATTGTCTATAATTATTTTCGTATAAGGTCGTATTGCATCTATACTTTTTCAATAATTGCGTATATCTTTCCAACGAACGAAAGAATTTTTCTATAGGTTGAATTTAGGGGGCGACCAAGACGGATAGGCGTACATTCTAACTTCAATTTTGTTACATCGATGACTGTCGTAAAACACAACATATCGTTGTGTTCCCATTTGCATACAACTTGAGGGTGGGTGTCTCATGTTTTGGTGCTCATCTTATCACTTTCAATTTTACAGATCTATTGGTACAGGAGCAGGTGCCGTTCGGCTAATTATTCCAGTAGGAGGTATCGTCTATGTGTTACTTTACTACTATAAAAACGCACAAAGGAAGTGGAACGTATCGAAGCGTTAATAAAACATGATTCCTGGGGGAGGAGGGTGGACCAAAAAAAAAAAAAAAACAGATACAAGGAAAAACTGAAATAAACAGAAAAGCAGTCGTTCGACGAACGCTTCATTCTTGTGCGGAATATATAGGGCTAACATCCCTGAATTCTGGGTATTCGTACAGTTCGACTCTCGCCTGTGATGCGAGTTGGGAAGAAAAACTCAATTTCATGAATGTTTCATGGACTGGAATATATTTGCATGGACACATCTAACGACGACGGGAGTGGAGAAGCTTTCGGTTCGTACGAGCATAAAAAATCTCCGTTCTAAGCAAATAACTTTATGACTGTGGAGGAGCAATCCATATATAGAATCGAATGTGATCCTGTTCAAGGGATGGGGGATGAATGGAGTGGGAGGTTTATGGGTGGGGGGTAGGGGGTGTGGGGGGTCATACAGACTATCCTTCGAATCACATTACTTGGAAGGAGAAACAAAAAGATATGCTGCCACGAACGATTGGAACCTTGTCGGCCTTGTCTTTTGTATGTGGACCACCCATTCTATCAGAAATCCGCCCCCGCAGGCCAATGTATTGTATAAAATCAGCTCATCTTTGGCTCCGGGTCTTGATTGACCTTCGGATAAATCAATATATGACCTGATTGAACAGGGAACGATATTATACCTATTTGCCCCCAGAAGTGATTAGAGATAATGTTAATAAGATTCAACCCATCAACTGATGGCTCCGCGCTGATTATCTAACGAAACCAGTCGGTCTGTCTTCTCCGAGCATAAATTAAAGGGAACTAAGATTATCTCTTCTTTAAGATTTGAGTTTTTCTTCCCAATTTTCTTTCTTTTTTTCAGAATATATTCTAACGTAGAATGTACATAACTTAACAATTTTTATCGACGAAAGACATCTTAAAATAAAATCTCTAAGCTAGAAGTTTGGAACTAGTCAACTGTAGATCTTTGTATTTTGGTTCCTGCATTTCCTTCTTGCAAGCTTCTTTTGTGCAAAAATTGGATGAGATAGTTTCAAATCTGAGTCCAACATTTATGTATCTTTGAAACATGATTTTCTTAAATGGTCTCAATCTCAACTTTGAGTCATATTTTAATCCTATTATAAGTACTCTGTTCTAAAATTGTTCGATCGCTATGCAGCTTATGCTATTTATTTATTAAAACATATCTAAACTTTTCACTCGATTTAAAATTAATATTTTACTTTTATTTTAAGACACTTTATTATTTAAATTTAAGCATAGCACTCACCCATATTTTAGCCAAAGTATAATATATATAAAATTAAAATATTTATTTTACATATTTTCTTAAATTACCAACATTTAGGACTTTTTAAAAATATCAGCATAGATAGAAAAAGCTGTCCTGCATTTGGGAATATTTTTAATCAATATAAATTAAGGTTTCAATTGGAAAAAAAATAATTGGGATTGTTAAAACTTTAAATTGCTCTACTTGAGAACTTTTTACGATTTTCTGTTTTATCTGACTACCTATAATGGAAAAGTTTTTATTGATTTTGCCAATTTTTATTATTTTTGAAAGTTCTAATATTAGCTATGAACCTTGTCTTTTCTAAAAAAAAAAGACTATTTGTAGAGTACAGGTACAAGCGACCAGAAACCAGAGTTTGAGCCACTTCTGAAATAAAGTGCCACTTGAAAAGAATAGAATTTTCTGATCGTACCTTAAAAATGGAATTTCCTAAATTAAAGAGTACTACTTTATTTTATAAAAGAGGATCTTATGGGAATTATAGTACCGAACCTTTTTCTCGTAAAACTAATAAAATAGATAAACACTTTCTCTAGCTCCTAGCGGTACCAATATACGGGCCGAGACCGTTCAATGTCCAGAGAAGGGAACGTTTTTGGGATGACTCTAGAGTACAATCATCTCTGGCTTTTGGTGCTATTCACCCATTGTTGACACTTTTCGGACCTCCGTTCACCCTACTGCCTCGGGACCATTCATTACGATACCTGAAAGCTTCCTACCTTCAATTCCAATTGTTTGCTTGACAAAAAAAAAAAAAAAAGAAAGAAGCCCCAAGGATTCTCCTTTTCTCTCTATTCCTTGTTCCTGTGATTTTACCAACTGGCTGGCAAAAGTATAGTGCTCCCGGGTAGATGCGGGGAGATTTTTCAGCAACCACCTGAATAGGACAAATTTATTCCTGTCATACTTAAAGATAATTGCAAATCGAACGTTGTCGTCTTGGTGGAAAAGGCGAATAGTAGGGGATAGTTGGTTTAAGGACTATTGGGGACAGTCCATGTGTCCAGAATAGTACCAGGTAGTTGTTTATTCAGCTAAACTCATCTGCCAACTAGTTCTGGATGCTGGCGTAACAGCCACTCCAGTTCCATTTAGCATATTGTGTTAGGGTTCTGAGTTTGTTATCGATTAGGACCCTTCCTGATACTTTGCAACTTACCAGTAAGGTTTATTTAGTTCGAAGTTGCTTACTCAATCGTCGTCTCCTTTGATTTCTTGAGACTTAAGCAAAGTTCAAACGGAAGTTTTGTTTTGCTCAGGTTCCTCAGAGGGAGATCTGATAATGATGACGAAGTCAATGGAAAAGCTGTTCCTTTAAATAAATTGTATCAGTCATCTCCGGGAAGGTGCAATTTGAGAAAATTTCCTTCTATTTCTATCGATAGACGTCTTCTGGAGCAGTAAGTTTCGGGCAAGTCGAAATGCTTCGAATCTCCAATGGCCAACTCCAAAGAAATGTAATAGCCAAGACTTGCGGTATGATACCTACCGAGAGGGATCAGATTTTGGAATTTCCTTGGATCCATTTCCTTGCTTTGTTTACTGGACCACTAAATGAAATCATTACAAAATAACCCTGAAAATTTCTCACTTCGTTTATCAGCTGTCGCCCATCGGGTCGTTCAAAGAGTCCAGCACCCATAGGGACCCCAATAATTTTGTTGTCAATTTTCACAACTCAAACAAAATTGTGAAAGATTTGGCCCCAAAGATATTGGGTCTGAATGGATCCGTTCGTATGGACTCTGGAGCATAGAGCATCCCCATTTTATTTTTATTTTATTTTATTTATTTTTTTTTTTATTTTATAAACTCTGTTCGCAGAGCTTAGGTTACGGGGACTCATCTTATCTCCGGGGGCCCGGGTAGTGCCAGCAACAGTCTAAGGTTCGACCATACGTGCCCCTTTAACACATCACTGAATTTTCTTCGTGTATGCGATAAACCTTCATCGGCGGTGTACTCGCCCGTATGCTACAAGTTTTCTTTTGGCTGGACCCCTGTAGCCCTTCACCCGGCCTTTAAAATACCATGGTCTGACCACTGGCGACCTTTTTATTGACCAATTTCAATGAATTTGAAAATCTCCTCGGCTTAGGCTTTGGTTAAGGATCAGAACGAAGATTCAAAGAGTAAATCACCGGGAAGCTTCAGAAAATTTTATGCAAAACACACAGAGGCAGAAAATAGAAAATGCGATAAACAGAATAATCCGCCTGGGCTGTAGATCCTTACCTTTTGTGCACCTTTAAAGGCATTATGGACCCGTACAATGCGGAGCGAAACTATGTGAGACTATGGCAACTATTTACATTAAGACGAAAGTTGGAATTTTTCAATTAATCTCGGCATCTTGGTGCCCCGCATTGCACCTTATTAGCATCATAGCACCAATGTCTGCGTAACACGTAGCATTGCACTGTTAAAGTCACGAAATCCGCGAAAATCGCTGAACTCGTTGGCGGATAGTGGTTACTATGCTGCGTGCATTCAGGCATTGTTTCACCATCGCTACATTTTCATGAATAATGGATGTCTCAATTTACGGTCTCTGCTGTAGGACATGTTACCGCTGCTGTCGCAGCTCTGTTTTAAAACTATTCAGGTATAATTACGAGCGGCGATTTAAGGGAGATTTCTACTTCCCGTGGACAGATATAGGAGTTAAGATAAGGCGGGTCCCATTTCGTTGTGTCGTTTCTCCTCTTGTTCGCGAATAAATTCGCGTCTTAATTACATTTGTCGGAAAGTCCGAGCGCACCGATGCACGCTCCACTTAAGACAATGGCCCAGCTTTCTATATAGTTTGCGAAAGATAAATTTTCGGGGTCTCAAGTTTTACCCGGAAGGAGCTTGAAGACAGCACCAGGGCCCTGCTATTATTGGCTCAGATAGCAAACGAAGGCAGAATCCCATTTTCTGAGGGAATTATGCTGAAATCTCCTTGGGGCCTCTTTTGCATTCTGCAATAGACCTCATCTTAGCTGCTGGCGGCATCGGCGTAACTAGAATTTCTTTTTCTAAGTTAAAGGGTCGTCTATCCTTCGTCTAGAGGCATTAGCTCAACATGCTTCTCTTGTAACATTAATGCATGCAAACAATGCCTCTGCTTTCAGTTACTTGAGCGAAGTTATTTTCATTAAAAGAAAACTTCTTTGAACTTCCTTTTTCAAAGAAAATTTTAATACTAATAGATTTTAGGATAAAGGTAAAAGTAGAAAAATATCATTCGACTTTCTGTTACAGTATGCTTTCTTTTAGACTTTTCGGTATAGGGAATTAAACAATGTACACTTCTAGTTAGGAATAGAATAAAAATTCAGAATATCAATTTTAAGGAAAAATGATTAAACGAGATTACGATATTTTAAAATTTAGGAAATGTTTATTGGAATTAAGGGGTCATGCCTAGTTGGAAATGTTGAAAAAACCCCTTTTTGGATTTTTACATTTTCCGAAAGTGTAGTGTTTAGTGTAACTTTCCTGAAAATTTCAAAATGATCACACTAAAATTGACGAAGTTACAGACATTTGGAGAGACATTCTTTATTTTGTGAAATGGTTGAGCTAATCTTTAAACATGTTGTTCTCGAAACTATGTTTTTCAAATTCATCTTACATATACATAAAAAAATGTCTTTTCTATAAGTTAAATTTTGAAATATTGAGAAATATTGTTTTGTTAACTGAAAGGATTGTGCCGAAGTGAGGCAAATTAAATAGAGTTAAAATATCCGAAAAAAGACCTTTTTAAAGTTCACACCAAATTGTGGGGGTTTAAGTTTTAAACTTCATTAAAATCACAACTAAAGTTTTTTTCATTGAGAGACACCTTGAATTTTCTGTTAATATAAAATTTAAAAATGAGTTTTTGATTTCATCAAAGTTTGCCTATTTAAAAAATGCCACAGTTTTCTCAAGTGCACCATCTGAAAAGAAAAGGGTAAAAATGAAGAAAGATCTTCTGTTCGGCAATTGTATTAAATGGAAGACATCTGTCACTTCCTGAAGAAGAAAAAAAATGGGTAAGGAAATGAGGCACCTTTTTGCAGTAGAGGGTAAAAAAATTAATTTTAATTAAACTGCCGGAGCATCTGCAGACCTGCAAAAACAAGGTCTGAACAAATTGAAAAAAATATTTAAACCAGGAGTGTTTAAAAAATGTTGAGTACTGGCGTTACCGCACCACAGTAGAAATACAAGAAGTAATTGTAGCGTGGTCCTTAGACAACACACTTTTAGGGTGGGTGGGACTGATTTTAGTTCATAATTTTCAGTTTCAGAAATATGAGAAATAAATTATGAATTTATTTGTCGACAGCACGCGACTCTCGTAGAAATATTCACTTTATTAATGCATAAAGTAAATTAATCGCGAGCAAAAAAATATCCGGGAAAGGTTTTCTGCTTTTGAGGGGTTTAATTACCGGGTACAGGGCGTCTTCAAGTGTAACACGTCACGAGGCACTCAGGCACCAAAAAGCGTCCCGACCCGATCCGGATATGTTTGAGAAATTCATGCAGACGATGGGTATGCTCCAACTTTTGTGGGGGTTGTTCTATAGCGAAGATTTTCAAATTGAAAAGTCATTTCCGCTCCTCCGCCAAGGGACGGAAATTACTTTTGTATAAATTTAACACCTTTCACAGAGGCAGACGTGCGCTCCACCAGCCGAAATTAATAACTTAAGCAAAATGCTCACTCGGGATAGACCCGAACAAAATTGTGGGTTAGGGGAGTGGGTGTGAAATATTTTGAGTGGTGCTGCGCCACCTGTTGTAAGCACTGAATCTCTAAATCCAGAGTACTTTTCTTTCATCGGAAGAGTTTCATTCATTCCGATGGAATGCGCTCCACGAGGGTACCAAAATAGAATAAAAAAAAAATGATGAGGGCTTTTTCTTGACTTTATTCTAAATAAAAAGGTTCCTTGAAAAACTCACACCAAAAACGAGTGGGCGAACAACAGTCCTAGAATTAGAGGGGTTTCTTGCCAAAAGCCCTTTTTCAGATGGAGTGGCCCTGGCTAATGAAATTCATCGTGGCCACCTAATGAACCAGGTCCCTCGGATATCGGGTCTGGGCCAAAATAAGGCTAAAATTCAAATTCCCGAGGGGGCCTCCGAATGGAACTTTTGCAGGTTGCTATTTTCAAACATGAGCGAAAAATATACAAGGGATAGATACAGCCGGGATATTCCCGGACGAGGCGCGCCCATCTACTTCTCGAGGGAGTGGGAGAGATAGAGATCCCATGCAAAATGAAAAGATCTGTGCTGGCTTATGCTGTGCTCACATGCTTATGCGGCGGTATTACTTATGCGATAAAGTATAAAAAAGCTTTCAAAAGGATTACCGTGAATAAACCAGAAATTCAAAAGATTCATCCGGAGACGGATTTGTATTGTATTTGCATGAATCCCCCCGGATCGAGTGTGCCCGGACTTGGACTAGTCCTTCGCAGCCTTGTGCTTTGGCGCTCTATTCGAACACTTCCCTGGGGATAAGTGATGGGAATTGAATTTCAAACATACACGGACATAAACATTAAAGCTCCTCACTCTAAGAATGGATGATTGTGCGACCATAAAGAGCCCTAAGACCGATTGAATCAATTATAGCACGAATAAAAATGTCTGATGCTCGTATTATAATTATATCTACCTCAATTGAGATCTTGTTGCTATGGCAAATCTTCTAAAAAAGTAATTACTGCCGTAAAAGGAGGGAATTTTCGAAACTGACTTAAGTTTCCCGAAGTTCGAATGTCCTGAGATCCTTTCATATCTTAAATTTTCGAGAAAGAAGACTAGGATTTCTACGATTCTAGATTTCCTTTTAAATATCATTAATTTTTGTTCCCCTTTTCATTTAAATATTGCCTTTTTGTAATGACTCCGGAACAAACAAAATTATACTATTTAATCATATTAACTTAATACTTTTAAGGAGCTTGTTTAATTAGTTTTGAATTAAAAACAAATAGAGTTTTTTCCACTAACGAACACGGTTTGAAAAGTATATAAGGTAAAAATTATCTTTAAATTTAAATATTCCTCTGATATTATTGATTACGATTTAAGTTCTTAGAAATTTTCATCGTAATTAATGAGATGTTTTGATCTTTGTATTATTTTTATGCTTTCTACGGAATGCTACTATCATAGCGATTTTGGCCAGATAATGTTTAAATAATAATTAAAGTAGGAAATTTATTCTTTCTTTAAATTTTGATATTTGAGACATATTAAGAAATATTTCATAACGATGGTTGAAATTAAATAATCTTAAGAAATCCGATTACCTATAATAAATTCCAATTTTATCAAAAAAAAACGTAATTTTGAGAAACCTTATTTATGTAGCCTTGTTTATTTATTTTTAAAACGTGTGTATATCTTATATATATCTTCATCAATTTCATCAATTTTCTCTAAAAGCATAAAAATTCATCATAGTAAATGAATAATTTTTTTTTTGAATGAGCCGTCTGCTTGTGATAAATTATAAAATTGCTGGCATAACGAATAGAAATGGGAAGCGTATAAAGCCTTTTACATCAAGAAAATGTAAAAGATTCTAATTTTTAACCAACAAAAATTTTCTAAGCTTCAATATACTCGTAATGTTGTTCTTGGAAAAAAAAACCTCCATACCTTTCTGATGGAATTTGAACAAGGTGAACGAACGATTCCCTTCATATCGAAAAAATGCCGGAAGGAAAAGATTTTCGGTAGATTTACTTCATGATTCTGGTCTGACCTTTATAGGTTTAGGTTGAGAAAAATATATTTAGAAATACGATTGCCCTTGCTATGGAATAATTTTTAAAGTATTCGTTTTTTCCATTAACATATTAACCAAAAATGTTAGTCCCAATTTTAAAATGGGTCAACCCTTTTGGGGAGAAAATGTTTGTAAACTACACCAATGGTGGGCATAACTAAGTGGTTAGAAATTCAGGGTAGCAACCATTTCATGGTCAGCATCGTAAGATACAGTTTGAGGTCATAGTAAATTAGTTAATCGGAACAGGTAGATGTGTCTGATCCCATCTCGGGTCTCTTTCAGAGACCTGTACATCAAGCTCCTGAGGTTGTTCCTTGAATAGGAAAACTATTCGGTCGTATAAAATGTAAACAAAAAAAAAACATATGGGGGTAAATGGTACTCACCTGTTGGTCAATGTTTTCTAACATATTTCAGGTAAATGAAAAAAAATCTTGAGAATTTTAAAAGCACATATCCTCATTACGAAATTATCAAGGTACCACTCCTTTTTCCATTGCTGTAAACTGTGCCAGAACGTTGTGTAACTGACGTCATCTAGGGGTATATCATAATGGAAAAATTTATGGTTGCGCATGTCCTTCCAATCAGAAATGTATTTTATTCCCCATCTGGAAATGATATTACGTTCCACACGTCCAGAGATTGCGCCAAAATAAGCTTTCCCTGGGGTAGATACCACTCCTTCCTGTACAGAGTTCTGTATATGGAATCCTGGACAGAATATTTGGATATCTTCCAAAATGATGAGTATCCACCGAATCGTTGCCCTAGTTAGCTTTCTACCGTAATAGAGATGGCTTAAATTTCAGCCATGATGACATCCTGGCATTTGGTCTTGACCTCAAGTTTCATGATATGCTTTGTTGGGTTTCAAGGTTGACATGATCCTGTTTACTGGTTTGAGAAATTTCCGGTTCAGGTACCCCACAATAGGCATACACATCTGCCTATTTTCCTGTATGGGGCCTCAGAGAGACGCAAAATTTCTTATTTATTAAGTTTTTTTTCTCATTTCCTTTAGCTTTCCGCGAATATGAGCTCTAGGGTTGGGGGAATATGTGTTATAATTATAAGAAATATGAGCTCAATGCCTTTTAACTAAGATACGATCGGGAATGCTGGAATAGAGTTTAATAACCATTCATTCTTTAAATAGATTCGAGCATTCATATAAAAAGTAGGCTTTCTTTAGTGCCTAAGCGTGTCCAGGCAAAAGGATAATGTGCTCTATTTTTAGAAAGAAACTTTAAAGACTTAAAATAACCACTTTTAGAACGAACAGGGCATTTATCCAAAATATTATTCAATTGTTTCTCTCGATTGTTAAATCTGAGTGATTTTTTTTTTATTGGTTTATAGAATTCCTTTCAAAAGTGTTTTATGTTTTCTATCATTATCATAACGATTTCAACTTCAATGGACTATAACCGAATATAAATTTTTTTAAAGTATGAATTAACTGAAGCTTTTGGTAATAATAAAAAACATGATTATGATTGTGATTTTATTATAAATTTTTTGATTTTCTAGAAACCTATAAAATAAATTTATGATTGCTTAGTTCTAGTTTTTGGATAAATATGCTTATGAGGTAGTTATAGACATTTAGAGATTATTTAATTCGTTATTTTTGCCCAATCAGAAAATATATACCAAAATTATATCAAATCTTTGAGTGTACCTATCTCCATTGATCGTCTGAATGATTGCGGTTTTGGTATTACAAAATATTTTCGCAATATCTACTCTGGTTTTCTTTGGTAGTTATAATACATCTTCTATGCGCTGGGCACCTACGATGTTTCGTCTCATAAATTTTTATTTTGATGATATGACTTTGGATGTAATTCGTCTCGCAACAATAATCCCCTGAAGTTTGTTCTTAGCGTGATTTGTCGAGGTCAGCACGACCGCCGGCTCAGAGATTTTATCAAATCACCAGAAAAGTTGTAAAAACAGACATAAACCGAACTTTTGAAGCACCATAATTCCGGATATCACCGAGAAATGGACCTAATCAAGTTGCTGGATGAGCAAACGTAAATACCATAAAAATTAAAGACATATTTCGACCTCGGGATATGTAAGCAGCGAAACATCCCCGCTTAGGGAGCTATCGCACAGAGCTTCTTTAAGCGGCTAAAAAACGCCAATCGGGATCATTTCTGATTATCGCAGCTTCTTATTAGGAGCTCAGTATGCCCCCTTCCTTCCACCTTAACTACTTATTCTTAGCATCATTAGAAATTCGTCTCACAGTCTGTTTACCGTGGTCATCTTCTTGGGATGCTGTCGTGCACTTAAGTTTTGTACACTTTGACGGCTTCTGCAACGTCCCAAATTTAAGAAGTTTTCAACCTCTCTCCGGGAAAGATGGTCCCTACAATGTGGCCCTCGATGGGGCGGAGGCAGCAGAAATAGTAACAGCTTTGAGCCCCAGTAGCTGCCACTGCCAGCCTCTTTCTATGTGCACACAAAATCTTGCAGAGAAAATTTATTTGGCAGGAATTTCTTCTTTTGCGCCCAGTTTGGCCAAAGAAGCGAGGATTCCCTAAACAAACTTTCGTGCAGGATTCTCTCTGTTTTATATGATAAAAAGTTGCAAAAGACCCTCCAGAAAACTGGCCCGGATCCCTAACTTCAATGTCCGTGTGCATGAATTTTTCCTCGAATGGACTCTGACTTTTGAATGCCGGAGACAAATCAAGTTTGTGAACTTTTCGCTGGGCGCAACTTTTCCGATTTTAATGAAAATTTGTCGTCTTCGCAGGAAAATTTCTGAATAGAAATCGGAAAATTATGTGTTACTTTACGCTGATTTTCCTCTGAAAGTTTCGATTGTCCGGGACTGATCCCCGGGGGGAATATCGCGGCATTCGGAGTTTTAGTAGTTGATAGCCTCTCCCGGGATCTGGAACTGATTGAACTTCTAATACTGTCCGCCAGTATGAACGTTGCTTTTGTTAGAAAATAGACCTAATTTCCGGTGAAGGAGTAGAAATTCAGAAATGCTATTTGGGGCTGGGATCATACATTTAGCGGTGTGATTTCTATTCAGAAATAAATCGAATTTCAAGTTGAGAGTTTTTCGCTTTGAATAAATTTTAAATGGATTTCTCAGCAACTATTAAAATTTTAGGGAAACATTTTATTTCCGATTTTATATACTCGTATTATATATCAGCCAACTGATATATGCTTTGCTGTACCTAAACAAAATGTATTTTTTTTAAATTTTTATTTTGTGCGATTTCTTTTAATAACGATGAGTTTCAAATCCATCACTGTTTTCCTCTATGCTTGTACGATCTGTACGAACAGAATACTGGTTAGGGGGAATCTTAATAGGTTCGGGTTTAGTATATCGTGACAATACTGAACATTTTTAACGCTTAAGGAATTTTTATAAAAGGGGACACTCCGGGATTGTTGGAGTTGTTGATCTTAAATTTCCGTTTGAATTTTTTATATCTAAAGTGGCGAATTTTTTAACTTCAAGGAATTAAATATGTTAAAAATGATCTTGTCATGCGCCATATCATGTGCAATGTCATGTGCCATGTCATGTGTCGTTAGTCATTAGACATATCATGTGCCATGTCATGTGCCAATATTCACTTAACAAAATTCACTGATTGCGTAATTAGTTACAGTGAATAGCAAAAATATTGATTGCGTTTGACGCGCCCTATATTGGAAATTTTTCAAACCTTTCATTAAACCCAAACTTTCTCGTACTCGAAACATATATACTAAAATTTGAGCTTAATTGGCCCAGTAGTTTCAGAGTCTATACAATTCAGACAAATAACAAATGCAATGGTAAGATCAAAAATCAAATCCTGATTGTATGCATTGGATGAACTGTTTTAGTAAATCTTCAATGAAAATAGTTCAACCACAATCCTAATATTCCATGTATCTCAATTTGAATGAATTAGCCTACAAAAAGCCATTTCTATATTGATGTTTCGAAATGTTTGCTTCAGTAATCTCAACATTTTCAGAACAATTAGCTCTAACAGAAATTCATGTGTCCAATTTGAAACTAAAATGCCAAGTACGAAGTAGAGAAAAAAAATATATCGAATCGGGCTAAAACACGACGTTTAATGTATTCCTCTTCATTTGCATACTTTTGCCCATTGATATGGGTCTCTCAACGAATCTGCCTGAATCATTAAGGACAAATCTGAGAAATCTCTGCTCCATTGGTGCTGATTGCAGTGGATCTTAATTGAAGTACGATTGGGTTCTGCTCCATCAGCAAAAGTACGATGGAGCCCTAGAGCAGCATCATCCAGTACCAGGATCAGGAGCTGGAGAAGCACCATAAAATGGTCCAGTTCATCTCCTTTTGGTCCTGTTGTTTTCCCTTTTAGCCGAGAGATCGCCTCATAAACCGCTCATAAATCACGTCGCCGAACGGACAAAAGAGCTGAGACTCCTCATGTGGAAGAATAAAGACAAATTACCCGCTGGATGACAAAGGATGGTTAAAATTTATAACGTTCGGGTTATAATAAATTAAGCTCGAGTACCGCGTTCTAGTGGAACGATGTAAGGGCACAGACGAACGTCTCGGTGCCCTTCTTTATCCTTACGGACCAGCTGACGGAGTGCGAATTAATTAGATTCGCTTCGAAGGCAAATATAGAACATGTGTGGGGTAGGGGATGCGTGTCTGGGGAGCATTTTAAGGTGGCGATTTTGAGCCGCCCGACACGTAACACAAGGTACGCTAAACAGGTAATGAAGGCACTGAAATTGATGGGCCCATTACTCGCTAGTTACGCAGATCCGGTGTGAGAAATTGACGGTATCTGGGATCATCCTTGAGAGCCGATTCGTTACAGGCTTGTGTTGAAATCAGTGCACCACCGACGAGTCCGTTCAGGTGCCCAAGGTATGAGCGGGCAGGTGTCCAACCGGACGTCGAGGGCATAAATTTCAAGTGATTCTGCCATGAGTCCGGGTATTGTAGCCAATACATCAACTACAACATCCCTTCGGAGCCTTATGCATCCCGGACGTCGTATTCAAGTCGCTTTGATTGACACAACCTGGACCTTAGTCTGGCCGGTTGCATGACAACACCGGGCCTCACATTATTTGCAAACACCGCAGTCTAATGGTCGCCTAAATTAACAGGAAGTCTCCTCACCTAGGGTCAGTCTCGGCGGGAATCAACCAAACCCACGGGAGCCTCCTCCCAGTAGGATGCGGATGTGGCCAGAACTAATTAATTGTGGATGTCGTTTCTAACTTGTGGCCTTGTTCGGATAATTAACGAAATTATCTTACTGTGCCATCTAGCCTAGCCAGTTTCGAGCCTAATTCGACAACAGTTTTCAATCTTTATAAAGAAAGAAAAAATAGGTAGAATCAATAATACCTTTAATTCTTTAATGGGTTATTCTGGTTTGGAAGACGAAAAAAATAGGCATTATTTCAGATTGTAGTTGTTTTAGAAAATAATCGACTCATGCATGATACTATAGCCCAGCTCTTTCAAACGATTTTCCCTTAAATATCCTTAACCTTGTGAAATTGTACAAAAAAAATTTTGAATAAATAAATTTGGCTCTTATTTAGTTCTTTTCCCCTATGTTTAAGTAATTTGCTTACCTATTGTTAGAATTTATAGTTGGTAAAATTTGTTTATCCAAAATGTTGGTGTTTGAAGTTATTGAATAAAAATTCATAATTAGTTTGTTATTCGCATTTAGTAAAGTCTTAAAGTCTTCAAACTTATAAATTAAATGTTAATGTGAAATTGAAACAAAAAGCTTTACTCTACCAAAAATTAAATGTTAGGATTTACTTATCTTTGATAAGATACACTGATTGTTTTTATTTTAAAGAACACCCAAAACTTCTTTCGTTTATACGAATTTTTTTTTAAAAAGGAGACACTTCCATTTCAGCTCCAGCAAAAGATTTGTTAGTTACTTAAACTCTCTCTCTCTAAGCAAATATAAGAAATAGGGTGTTTTTTTTTTGGTTGTGGGTAGTCTCCAAAATTAATTCGAATATTTCACCAAGTCCTGTTTACAGACAAAAAAATGATAATTAGGGCCCTGTTTAAAAGCCGAGAAAGCCGAGAATGACAAGAAATTTTCCGCTAATCTTTCCTGAAGTTGTTTATCATTCTGCGCATCTAAATTAGCTAGAATTTTTGGGCTCGAGCAGGCTCTAGGTGAAGGCAACGGAGAAAATCAATTACTCAGGGTGGCCTTCACCCAGAGCTTTTTTACCCGAATAATTAAAACCTCCCTTAGCTGCCGCACATCCCTGACCGAAAAAAAAAATCTATAGGGCCCAGTGCTCTCGAGAGGCCACCATCAACTAGCTTCAGTTCCTGGAGCTGGAGCCAGCCGGGTGAATGCCAAAACCTCGACCGCGGGGGATATCCTCCGCAACATACCCATCACAGCGGTCCCCAAATATTTAGATAGCTGCTCATCGCTTGATTTTTATTCCGCTAAATTGGTTATCTTTAAATATTGATTCGGTCCGGGTTTTCCCCGGCAACATGACCCTAGTTGTCCATCCAGTCGGGGGTTGGGAGGGGTATGCTCCCTGAGGAAAATATTCCCAGATCATTATTACGTGAGTGAGTGCAGTGCACGTGTCGAACGCGGGGGATTTATGGTCCGACAAGTGCGTCCCGGAACCGTGTCACAGTGATGGGGGGCCCCAAACATAAACCGTGCCAAGATAATACAGGATATGAACGATACCGTGCTGGAATGGCTTTTACGGTCATTTTTGGCCAGTTATCCTGCTTAATTACAGCGAAATTTATTTTACTGTTTAATAGCCCATTATGGTGCATTGTCGCCCTCTGTCGAGGATACGCGGGATAGCGTCAGGCCGCGGTAATTATTTAACGAGATTCTGTCTAGGCACTAAATCCTCCCCAAAAATAACGACCAAGGGTCCCATCTTAATTCGGTTTTTGTGTCTTCGCTGACGTGTGCGAGTCGTTTTCGCCCGTATTACGATTTATGTAGAACAAGAAGATTGTCTCTATTCTGGCAATCGGCTCTCTTTTACTGCCTGTTAAATGCCAGGGAATTTTTGGGTCCATTCCCTTAAGGTGGGGGATGGACATACTACTCGGGTATTATGGAGTTTGTACATTTCTTAAAACGTTAAGTATATTTCTCTTCATAGCCAAAAAATTGACCCAGGGATACTATAGACTACACAAATTTCATATCCGATCAAATTCCAACTCCTAATTTTGGATTAAAATATTAAATAGATTATTTGATGGTCTGACTTAAGCACTTTCTTTACGGTCCATTTATTTTCAAGGCTAAATATGTTGTTTGTTATGATCAGAAATAGCCTAAAGGCAAAATGATATGCTTTAAAACATTTGTGGGTATTTAAATGATAGCATTTATGGATTTATACTAGTAAAGATTAAATACGAGTATAAAAAATTGAAGAGAAGGATACGACGTCAAAATATGACTTTAAATAAATAAATAAATAACTAGACATGGTCAGAAGACGTATATACAGGGGTATAAAGCTGTAAGTGGTACGGAAGTTTGAAAAATATTTTCTTGCCACCATGCCACCAAGATTGCAGTATATTTTTTAAGCCTGGTAAATATTTTTATGTTCGGGCTAATATCAGAAACTACTGTAGGAATTTTAATAAGGTTTTCACCAATAGAAAGAGGGATTTTCTAGAAAGGTTATAGGCTGTAATTTATGAACATTTTACGAAAATTAGCTACCGATATGATATAATCTCTTCTGAGAGCTTCCGTGGCGTGCGCTGCGTAAATAGTTAAAGTTACACGGAAATAATGTATGGTAGAATAGATCCTCTTAAAAAGTTCTTAAAAAACGTCCGTGATATAATATGTCTATCTTTTTATTAATCCTGATTTAAATAAATGTGTTAGTCATATTAAGTATTTAATTTATATGATTATCTTAGGAAATATTACAGAATTAAAATAACTCGTGAGAGACCCCTCTTCTGTTTTACTATTTCTCATAATTCCTTTTAGTTCCTCAGATTACCGCGTTTAAATATACTCTAATTATTATACATAGTAGAAAGATGACCTTTAACTCAATCTTATAGCGCACGAAATAAAGATTAATATCTCGGTGCTAATGTAAAGCCTGATGTGCTGCCTACCGTACCTATAGATAGTGGTCGCTAGTAAAAGAACAAAGCGATTTATAAAATTTTAATGATTTAAACGTTTCTGACTCTAATATTTAGTCATCCAAAACTAAAAGTTAAGTAACATCTTACAAAATCTTTTTGATGTCCTTAAAAAAAAAATAATCTCAAATTAGGAAATGCCCACAATATACCCAAAATGTGTAAATAATTTACATCAAACTTGAAACTAATGCCAAACTGTATTTGACTTATGCTTAAGGATGAGGTCCTCCCGTGGGGAGGGAGGTCGGCGAAATTCTTGTATGCATGGAATGAGGCTGAAAAACGTTTAGGAACACTATCGTCATGGAACTCAGTCAACCTTAGTGAAAATGAATGAATCGCTTTATTTCCTCGGAGATGTTTCTCTATGTTATTTGTATTAAATTTTGCCATCATCACTGTCTGCCGGGAGGTGAAGTATAGGGCACCTGGGAAATGGTAGCTGTGTTTGAAATAAACAAGATTTCCTTGCGGCTCCTCCTGAGACGAATTTGTGGATTTTAGCAGAATTCCGCAATGTAAACACTTCTGAGAATAGTTTCGGATTAAGTTGGTTGAAGATGGGAGGGATTGCGGAGGTGATGGCATATTATAGAGGTAAATTTTGTTGATTTTTATATGGCTTTTAGCAAATTAAGCAAAATTAATGTAATTCGCTCTATTCGTTATATGCAAAATTACAGTTAATTTTATACGCTTGTGGTACAATGTTTAATATTAAAACTTCAGCAAACAGTTGAAGCTAGCTGACGAAGGGAAAAGCTAGAGCTTATTTACTCTTGCGGCATAAAAGTCATAATGTTGCAATTATGGTTCTCACCGTAAAGTGGTTGGTGAGTGCATTTCTATGAATTTGGTTGGCTTGGAGGTAATTCGAGTGGATAACAAGATATTCTTTCCCATAAAAAGTTCCCTAATATTTTACTTAACACTCGTTCCCTTTCTGAAAACGGTTTGACCCTATACTTTCTACCAGACAAAGTTTCTACGTTATCCTGCAGTGTCCTCGTCCCTACCCGTTGCAGTCGACCTGAATTATTTTCATCATCAGTCGTTAGGACGAGTGTACAAACAGTGCGATGGGTCACTAACTGATATACAAAGTGAAATACCAGTTAGACCAACACTCGACGGACAGAGCTGCTCGTTACCCTAAGGATACTTTATGAGCGACGGGAAGTTTTTATTGCCAGATTTATTAAGTAAAATGCACAAGAATTCCTTTATCCTCCCGTAATAAACCAAAATTATATTTCATTTCGTTTCTAGCTACTGCTCCTATATAATTCCTCTGCCACCTCATCTTCCATGCTTAACAATTGCACCATACCCAGACCCCAAACTCCTCTTTTCCAGTCATCAAAACCTATCCCATTCCTCTGACACGTTTTGCTTTCTTACAACTTGAATTTATGCAAAAAAATAATAAGAGCAATAATTTTGCCATAAAACCCACATTTAAGGAGGGAGCTACAGTCATTTCTCGACGCTTGGTCGGCCCGCAGTTTTAAGAGACCCCCTCATCCCTCTTTCCATAAGCAATTTTGAGGTAGAAGCAATTGTGCTGCGCACTCTGGTGTCCCACCCGAGGATTACTTTTAAGGGTTGGTTAGCAAGGAAGTTTGATGATTATGGCCTGAAATGATGTACGTCCCGGACATATTGCTGGGCATGTTAATCCGTTAATCATTGGACTGTAAAACATCATGAAGATTTTACAGAGAACATGGACATACCAAAGGAAAGTATATTTTTATTACGTCCCAGAATCGTGGACATTTCGTTTCTGTCTTGGGAATTGTATACAAAATTAAAGATTTATGTCTATTTTCGGTACTCAAAGGACAGTTTAGTAGATGACATCTGTTGGCGGAAGTTGTATTTGTAAACGTATTTATAATATAACTTTTGAAAGTATATTTTTGTATACATAATACGTGATATGTAGGATACTCTGATAATTCATTATAATATCACTACACTCGAATGTTACTATCACTTAAATATCAAGTGATAGTGCAATGTAAACTCACTATCACTTAATTATTAAATGAGGGATTAGTGTTAATTCACTATAATTAATTGTAGAATGTAGTAAAATTTTAAAGTTACTACTGGAAGTACTTTGATATTTTATTAGTGTTGATATTTTTAAAGTATTGTAGAAAATTCATATCTTAATAGTTTATTGATTTTATAATGAAGGTAATTTAAAATTTATATACCTAAAATTACTATTATGATATATTAAATATTTTTAAACTTTATTTTGTTTTACCGGTATTATTCAAATTAGAAAATTCGCAAAAGATTACGTTCAGTTTGGGAATAATTTCATATTTCGAAAATGTAGTCGTCAAAAATCTAAAAGAGAAGTGATAAAATTTATTGCAATCTTACGATTTTCGGTCTAATGCCAAAATTGTAATTGAAACCAAAAGGACCCCCGCAGATATAACAAAAATTCTCTGGGCTTGTTTCCCTCTACGTCGAGAATGTTGGCAGGATACTTTGAAAACATTCTAAAATTTACTTTACGACTTTAGTGCAACATGCTTCGCGAACAGCATTATCTTAAAAGGAGCACAAATCCCTCCAAGTTAGTTTTACTGGCTGACTGCCTTCATCCCATTTTTAGGAAGGGCCCAGGCGAAAAAGTGGTGTCGGGAAAGGTCAGGAATAAAAGCAACAGTAACAACAATTTTCTAGACTTTCGTCATTCTCCCGGAGAGCTGGTGTACCGGCTAGAGGCGGAATGGCATTGCTGGCGGAGCCCTAAGAAGGGAAGTGGTATCTTGTTAGAATCCTTCATTCTATTTACTAGCACCAGGACTACTACCTTTGGGTGCTTTTTATATTTCTTTAAATAGATTCGGTCGACTCAGGATCACGTCCTCGCTGTTATAGCTTGATTATGTGCGTGAGCTGATAAAAATTATTGCGAGCGAAAACGAAGCATCCGTGCGGAGCCGAGTAGTTTCTAAAGGGCCAGAGGATCCAAAGATCCCCTTCTGGAAATATATTTGCGCCCTCTAGAAGTATTTTATCGATAATTTATGGACACGGGACGGCGGATTCATTGAGTGAAAGCCAAGCGATTCAGGAGGTGTATGCAGTAAACAATTTTTTATTTACTAGAGGGCAGCGACTTAGGGCGTGTTCCAATTTTATGTCGGGCCAAGGGTAGTAATGGGCTCTTCCAATGAATGTTTTAAAGGGCTGCTGCCTGGAGAATGGAATTTCCTTGATTATATTACTTATTTTTTGAGGTAACCACTAAATAAACCAAAAATTCAGTCATTTTCTAAGTCACTTTATTCTAACTTTAAAATTAAAACCATAACGCATTTGCAGCAGATGATGGTTAAGATGAAATATTTTCTATGCACAAATACGGCGTTTCTACAGTTTTATTGTGTTAGTTAAAAATCAATAAAAATAACAAAATATGCTCCTTTTTAGGAATGTTCTGGACGAATGCACATAATTCTTTAATTTGCTTTATTGGTTTAAATTATATAGGAGTATGGTATGTGTGATATTGAAAGACATTTTGGAATTCAATAGGAAATCATCTAATTTATACACATTGTAAGGATGGTTAATAAGCATGTATCTGGTGAAGGCTAAATTTTCTATTATTGTGCGAACAATGCCATGAATAGAAAGCAAAAGACAGGTACGAAGAAAGCAATTTACTAGAAAAAAACGCCCACCTGTGGACGGAAAATCTGCAAAAATCAAACACAATTTTCCTAAATACCCCCAATGCAAAATTTTCCCTTAGTCACCCAATTCATCTAGAGATATTCCATTGGAACGAAATCATTTGCTTCTGGTTCGCACAACAGGACTAACCCCTATCATTGGGGCAGGCCATCCTGGACTGAACAAGAGGCCTCCAATCACAAGGATCTTAGCCCGGTTCTGGTTCTCCTGTCGAATTTATAGTTCTCCATTAATCTCCGTCACCAGGCCCAGTACCTATCTACTCCTTACACATTTTGGGAAAATCTTCTTCTGGAGCCTAGACGGGCTGGATCCGAGGCTATTTTCGCCCGGCAAACGTTAGCGGCCAAGGAGTTTGAGGCATTCTTACTTAAGTTCCTGAGGAGCCACAGAAATGCCGAGCACCACCAGCTCTTATACATTTTTCATGAGCTGCAAAGACATTTTTATTATTTCCAGTACTAAAAGGCACCAAAGAGCCCGGTGGCCGGTCGGGGCGGTATAGGGGTGGGTCGGCCCATACATTATTCATGCCAGCACCCAAAATTCAGTAGCAAATTGTTTTATGTGTGAGTTTTGTGTGTCACCGGATGTAATCCAGGCGTGTATCCTGATCAAATAGTATCCTGGGGAAGAAGGTTGAGGACGATGTTGCTCAAAGGATAGAAAATAGTTAACGGAATTATGGGAAGCATGCAATGCATGAGTTCTGTTGACTCATTCCAGCTTTTCTTAACCCTATTCCCTTTCTGCTCCTTCCGGGTGCCTTCCCCAGCGAATAAGTAACATCAGTTGTCGAATTTGCGGAGATAACGTCACTCAGGCGTAACGTACTATTTTGGTTGAGTGTCTGCTCGACTGCCTCTAGCGCCTAATGGATACAGCCGCAGGGATTTGGGGACTAGCCAATTTGAGCCATATTTTCACTGTTCCCACGATATGTTTTTATTCTGTAAGGGTTTGCAAATATTCTGGGTTTTGTCTCCAGTAATATAAATCAGGAAGGTGATACCTACTTCGATGGCCGAAGAGGGTAAAAAGGTTTAAGTTTACGAAAATCAGCTATGTAATGTAACGAGGTGCATTAACTCTTAATAATTAATAATTAATTTTTGAGATACCTGAGATATTTTTGATAATGTTTATCTTAAAAAATCAGGTACATATAGAAGCTTACATATACACATTCCCGACCTGCATCCACCTGGGCTACATTCGCTTTTTAAAGCTCTGTATATGAAAAATGAAAAGACTTCTTTTAGTGAGATTTAACTTTAGTTTTTACTAGATCAAGTAGTGCATCATATTAAAAAATCAACACTAGTAAACTGAGAATCTACCACAAGTAAACATTTTAAATTGTTTATTAGAAAATGATTGATTTAATTAAAGCATTCCATTGTTATAGAATAAATGAAAATATATGAATTGCTCGTTTTCTTTCAAGGTGGTGGTCAAACGAAACTACCTTCAATCTGGAAAATCTCTATAGTATTTTCGAATTGTAGTGCCAAAATTGAAGTATGGTAAGTTTCCTTAAAAAGAATTTTTATTTATAGTACTATTACACAAATATTTTGAGTAACCAGACATACTGATTTTCCACGAATTGCCGTCTCCATGAGTATGACTAGTGCATAATTTGACGACCCTTAATTTGGTCACAGATCTAAACGGCAAATTATGAACAGTTTATGAAACCGAGACCCTATTTATCCACTTAAAGTAAATTCCCCCAATTGATGGATCGTGAAAAATGGCCCCAAAATAGAATTGGTTTCAGTGGTATGGCCTTTATGTAATTTTCAGGAGTCTTGGCCCGACAGCGGCCACAATTACTGGGCTCTTATTGATGATATGTTCCCCCCCTAGGACTGTAAAACACTTTCGATGTTTCTCGGAACCTTTGTCCCCCACATTTGTTGGGTTACACTTTGAAAGTGGCGGGTTTAAGGCGAAATCGCGTGCCTAGAGCTGGCTAGCCCCTGTTCATGTTAACCCCATTAACTCCACCCGGGCAAGGGCCCCACGATGTTTGACTAATTTGGTTACGAATTGCCAGCCGCTGTTGACTTATGACTACTGCCAGGAGCCACAGCTGCTAATTACTAGCACGCAAGCTGTGCCCGACTGTGGAGCATCGAAAAAGTGGCTAATCGGCTTAGGGACTCCCCTGGACCTCTGAATCGATCGGTCGGCTCCAACTAATTTCAATTTCAACCACTGGACCAGCCGTTCGGACGGTACCAGAGCGGCATGGGGGTGAATCGAATTAATTTGAACAGTCGACGATTCGGACTTGGGATGTCCATTCTGACGACAAATTTATTGGCTCCTTTCTTTCATTATACTCAAAATTACCCCCTTGTAATGGGGAAGTCTCAAACGACTCACAGTCGACGGCTCTTTATCATTCATGGGGACCTCCTTGAAAGAAGCAATTTCCTTGCCACTTATTCCTGGGCCATATGCCTCTTTGTGACATAAATCGAATACGTTTACCCTCAACAAGGAGGTCTGCAGCACCCCGGCCTGGTTGGGATGGATTGAATTTTGGACCGATACCGCCCGCTGTCGCTGTCGCCGCTTTTGTAGAACAGCCCCATACCGACGATAGTACCCACCGCTGCTGATTCTCGTCAAGACAAATTGAATTATTTATCATTTTCGCACGAGAGGTTTATTGAATCATTTGAGAGCACCAGCAGGAGCAGTAGCAGCAGCAGCAGCAGCAGCATTTCTGCTACCGAGGCCGCATTTTCTATTACCCTGCTGCTCATCCTAGATGCTATTCGTAGAATCAGAGGGTCCCTCAGAATCCCTTATAGCGAATAATCCATCATTTGCCTCTGCCAGCCTTCCTGGGAATCGTGAATTCTGGATCCTGGATTCTGGATTCCGGGCAGAACCCCTGTTGATACTTCATAATCCAATTTGCGTTATTACGCAGAAAATTGCCTTTCGCAGATTTTTCTCTATGCTCGCGCACATCTCTTCCATTTACCACAAAACAGTATTGTTTTCAACCACCACGCCCTGTCCTATTTTCTTGAGCCCTTTTCAATTTTGAGGTCTCTCACGATTTGAAAACTAAAACATAATATGATTTTGGAGATTATACACTCCTACCCTTGTAAATTTAGAAGATGTACATTAGTTTACCTTTAAATTAGGATGTGTTAGACATAGGTATATGAGAACCATTCAAAATTTCATGTACGTACATTGCATTAAGAGCATAAAAGCTTTTCTCAAAGGGAAGTGGGTAGGAGGACACTTACTTCTCATTGAGAAGAGGTCAAATTAACTAGATAAGGGAATATATCTTAAGTACCTCATCTACCTAATTTCTGTAGTAAAACATAAATAAGAGATGGAACATTCGAGTAGAATTGAACACTTTCAATATCTAAATATGAAATATCACCTAAGATGAAGCAAGATTTAATTGGGGTTTAGAAACTGTAGTATCGTCTAATTAGCTTAAATTTAAATAGAGGTTGAGGATCTCTGCCATAATAAGATATAAAAACGTTCTTTTATTGAAAACTCCCTTATAACTCCCTTAACTTATAGAAAGATTAACAATATTTGGTTTATTAGCTTTTATATATATAATTGCATGAAGGTAAATTTGTATTCAATTAAGTTACCCAAAATCAATTTATTAGTGATTGAGCATTACGCAATCGTGTCTCAAGAGCACAATTTGCACGCAATCGGGGTTTGGATATTTAAAGTGCGTAAAATCAAGTTGCACGCAATCGAGTTGCTCTGCATGAATTAAATTGCCCGCAATGGTCGCACTGGAGCATAGCGCACGTCATTGCGTTGAAAATAATTGAATTGTATAAAATTGAGTTTAACACATTCAAATGTTGCAAACTGAAATTGTATATGAAATTTTCGGTGGAGATAAATGCAATCCACACAGTTTAATGTCCTCGAGGTGAAGTGTTGCATTGGTACATTGAAAATTCCATTTGTTTCCATCCTCAATTGAAACTTATTTTCACGCCTTCGTCATATGCCATTCAGTCAAGTCAATTTTTATTCTGTCTCCGGCCCTGGAGTTAAGGACTTTCTTTAGACTATTCCATTGTGAGTGAGAAACTGGCTTGAATGGAACTCTTTTCAGTTTTTCACAATTTCATCTGCCTGGTGCCCTGAAAATCTTTCTAAAACTCGAATGGAGGGATTTTATTGTGGCTAGGGCAGAAAACCAGCCCATTTTGTCTATCCACGTGCCCCACGCCCTTCGCATTCATCCATATCTTAGCTAGACAAGGTTCTACGACTCGTCACTCAGAGGATGATTCGTCCATACCGAGAGTGATTTGTTCGTGGACAATGGGCTTTTTTTTTTCTTCATTTTATCCCTTTTAAAGAGTGCATGAAGTTTGCATGAAAACAATCTGGAGGAGGTGGGTGGTGCGCGTATAGGCCTCAGTACTCCCCCATCTTGAGACTCCATTCAACAGTCAAAGTGTATCAATCTTTATATAAAACGATTTGCACGGCCGACGGAGACTAATGGTTGATATCCGAGCCCGTAAAAGACATTTGGATTCATTGCAGAAATGATTAATTATATTTTTCTGCTTGGGGCACTGGTTAAAAACCAGTCCAAATAGAAAACGAACCGTCCTGAGAGATTCCAGCCTCTATGTCTGTCCGGAATCCGGGTCTCATTGTCTTCTTTAATGGATTTTTACTTTTTGCCCAAGACGCCCAGTTGGGGACAATGATTCTGTCATTTTGAGACAGATGAGCTGAAGGGCTGGTAAGGAGGGCTCCTGAGATAAGAAGCCCCCGACCCGAAGGGCATACACAGGCACCGGTGTTCCAAGAAAAGCGGTCCCATCAATGTTACCCAGGGAAAGGTAATTTCTGCTAAGTCAACCGTGCTAATGTTTGTTTCAGGTAATAAAGGATTTCATCAACTGTAATCGATTGTTCAAGAGGAACAGTCTGCAGCTGTAAATAAAAACGAGGCCAAGATAGGAAAGGGTCACTTTAAGCAATCCAGCCTTAGGTGAATGGATGACTCCTGTTTGCTCCTGGCGATTGAGTGTCTCGGAGGAAGGTCGTGTGCATAGGAGATAACCAGTCCCGTCCTGGCTAGGAGGACTATGCCCGCAGTCTTGGGGAAAAATGGTGTGAATCCACCAGGATCTGGGGGTAATCACCATTGCCCCAATAAATAAATTCTCGGCCTCCACTTAAGTGTGGCATCGAGTGTGCTTGACCTGCACCCAAGTAGATCTTAAAGATGTTGCGGCTAAGAATATAAGGGATAAAAGAAAACAGTTGAGAGGGGGCGGGCGACTTTGTGTCAAAATTTTTAAGACCGCGCCTGCTCGTTGTCCATCTAAGAAAAGGGTTGGAGTCGACAAAGATGTCGATTTCGACAACGACACTTCAGTGCTACATTATCATTGTCGTGAACTTTTAATGTGGCTGCGGGCAGACCAACGTTTTGTAAAATGCACTACCCTCCGCTAAAGTTATCGAACTTGATAAATCCTACGAATAAGTTTCTCGTCAACGACTGCCGGTGGCTTCTTGAGCAGTTCAAGTCAAACGCTGGATAATTCACTTAGAGTCGAGCGAGAAAAAAAAACAAGGAATTAGCTTTGGTTAGTTATTTTTTGGTTAATTAGTTTTGTCGTTTCCATCACTTGCAGTAAAGTTTTAAGCGTTCAGAACAACTTTAGAACAGGGCAAAAGAGAACTCCTTTAAAAACTTTCGGACACCAGTCAATCGAAACCGATGAAACCTTGAAACTAGATAAAAAGTCAGTAAAAAATTTGTTTAATAGCAATTCTAGCTAGGGGGGACGATCGTAAAGTAAGGTTCCCATATTTTTTAAAAATAAACAGAATCGTGTATTTCCTTAACATTATGCATCCTTTTAAAGCTTATAACCGAACCTAATTTTTTACATAATCGCCAACTGTTCCAGCTTTTATATCCCCGTGTCGTAAAATGCCGCCACCAAGCCTTTAAGAAATCGAGTAATTTCTTTTTTGACTTAATCTTCGATCTATAAGCGAAAGCCACTCAAGTGCTTCTTTAATTTTGGGCACAAGTTGTAATCACTTGGTCGGGAGGTGAGGCATACCAATCCAGCTAAATTCTGTTAGCAGTTCTTGGGTTTGACGGGTAACATGGGGCCGAGTATTGTCGTGAAGAAGCCATTTTCGCACTTGATGGTAGCGACGATCGGGAGCTCAATTTCAAACCGTTGCTTGGCCAACAACAAGAGACATAACGAGGTGGGAGTGATGGGAATAGAAAGTAGGCATACGCCAGGGTTTTCAAATTTTATTTAACACGTCTCATTGCTACTCTATGACTTTGGGAACTTTATTTTACGATCGCCCTTTATTAAAAAACTTTAAGAAATGATCAACTCCGTCTTACATTACATAGACAGAAAAACGTATTTTGAAGATAACATTGCGATTAGTAAAGATTAAGAATTTTTTTACATGGGGATTGAAATGGTGAAAATTCGTATAGTTAATTTTTCATTCAAATTTTACGAATAAAATTCCTGTTTTTAGTTTTGGACTCGATTACTCATTTGATAAAATTTAAAAAGTGTACTTTATTTTTTAATTAATATCAAATAGCCTTTGTATTAAAAATTTTAAAAAATTAATTAAGAATTAAATTAAATTTAACTTATACAAAAGAATTTTCTCTCTATTATTTATTCTTGATTCATTAGATCTTTCAAGAAAGACTCGTACTAGAATTAAACTCTGTAGAAAACGGAGTATAAATCTATGAAAGTTAGTCGTTCTCCATCTGCAAATTAGTAACCAATTTAGCACGACAGAGCGGACAGAAATAAATTCCTTTTTACGGAGCGGAAACGACTGTAGAGGATGGGAATAGAAAGTTTACAACAGCCAGAATATTTAATGTTCCTTCCTCGGTGGCGCCTATCAGTTCCTTCCTTGTGCAGTCCACCAGACTAAAGGATCGACACGAGCCTGCGGGCGTCCTTTGATGTTCCCTCAGGAACATATACAAGGACTCATGCCGCCACTATGCCTATATTAGAGCGCGTTTCCTGAAGAACCCCACCCCGTTTGTATTTTCCCTGTTCCCGCGGTAGTGCCCCAATACAAAATGGATGTATGCAAAATGAGAAATTTGTTTACGTCGTCATTAAATATTGACTAACGTGGAGAGACCAACATTAATTTCAGTAATTGTGTTATTATGCAAATGATTCTGCCCTACTAGCTGTGGTACTTCCACCACTAACTATTACGGGGTATTAGGAAATTTGCATAGGGCTGATTTGAGCCGCAAGAAGTCAAATGAGCAAAAACAGCTGAGTGCACGGAGTTCCTTCTACCACTTCTAACTTCTTATTCTTACGTAATTTGTTTTTTTTTTTTTGGGCTTTTACCGGAATAATATTAATGTGTTTTTTTTCGACAGGTAAAAACTGGGAAGTTCTGATTTATTCACCTACAAAAAATGAGAATTGCAAATTTTAAGTTCCTATTTTTGTTTTTAAAGTTGTTACGAATTTTGTGTTACTTTGTAAGTAGGTAGTAACTACCTCTCCTATTATACAATTTTCAGATATAAATAATTTTTTTTGGAAAAGTTAAACCTCTGTAGGGACTTTTAGGCATTAGAATTATGGAGATTCCGAAATTTTGTCAATAAAACTTTAAACAGCTTTTAGAGATTAAAGATGAATATGTATATTTAAAATATTTTTGCTTTATACTCTATACAGTGGAATAGGTCCAAATATCGAATATAACAAAGCTCCCATGGATTCATATGCTATATCCATTGCAACTTTTATTGACTCTTGTCTTATTTAATTTAATTTAGTGTACGAAATTATACTCGTCATATAAATTACTTCCTTAAAAAATAGTCATTTTCTTCCTTATATAATACGTCTTGGATATTTGATGAACCCTTTTGAAAATGTTGAAAACACAAAAAGCGAAATTTTAGTGAACATCATAAAATTTATATTACTTTTAGTGGCGGCATATGAACCTTACTGAGTGTGGAGTATGTGACTGAATTTTTACGGCACAATTAATTGCATTCAGTCGTTGTAACCACCGTCTAATGGGTTCTCCTTGAGATTCATCAAATAGCTGCCATATCGGAGTTACGGAATCATAAAGAAAAAAATATATATATATATTCCTTTTAGTTAGGGGCCTTGAGCTATATCCGGATCTGTACCATACTACGCCATTCTGAAAGTCAAAAACATCGGGGAAGAAAAGTGGACCTATCACAACCATATGCTAAGACCCGAGTTATTTCCAAACACTTCCTTTTATTATAAACAAGAATTTAATGGGATACATACCAGATGCCACAAGATATATTGCCTCCTTCAGTGCCATTGAAAATCCATCAAAACGTGATACCAAATATCTGATAGACGTGCAAAAACTTTTTTATGGAAATTTCTCATTTTTTTTTTTCGTATGTCCCTCGATCATTCCACCTACTCCCTATCCATGCGTCCGTGCACAGGGTGACGAGGGTTAGTGGTCTTTTGCTTTTTGTGACATCGACACGTACTGTGCCGTTTCGTTGGCTTAAAGCATTTTTCTGCCATTGACACTGGGTATACGAATTAAAATTTCATAAAATTCAATTGGTACACGTAAACTTCGGTGTCGGATTTGAATTTTACTCTGTTCTAGAGGTGACCCGCACCAATTTTTACAAATGAGTAATGCGAAAGTGTTGCATAACGTACTCTGGTTCTAGTAAAAAATATATTTTCACTATGGACACAATTTTGGTCAAAGGCTTCCAATTAATGGTACACGTTGCCCGAAAAATTGGGAACATCACATAAAGAGGATTAAGATAGTTCAATCTGGTAAGATTAATTTATAAAACTAAAAACTTATTTAATGAATATACGTGACTGTACACGGAATGTAAAATTTCCAAGTATACTACTAACATCTATTATATTCTGGTATATTCTAAGTGGTCTTTCATTAAGCGCTTCTTATTTTTAAATGTAAATAAAACAAAGTGTGTGAGATATTATCGAAATTTTTTATCTGTTTGAAAGGCCTATCGATGCCATTAGGTACGGAATATTTCATCGTTTGAATGTCCGCCGCAGCTTCTCTGGGTGGCGCGAATCCAAAATGTTCAATTTTCCATGATTCTGACGCATAAATCAGGCTGAATTTGACCGATGGCACGAGATATGTTGGCTTTTAGGGCGGCTCTGGTTTCTGGCTTATTCGGATAGACCTGCGACTTAAGAAAACCGCACAAGAAAAAGTCTAACGGGGTCAAATCGCACGATCTCGGTGGCCAGTTCACATCACCTTCACGTGAGATGACCATGCCGTCAAATCGCTCGTGCAGAATGTCCAATATGGCATGAGCTGTATGGCACGTAGCGCAGTTCTCTTGAAACCACATGTTATTGGTATACATATCATCCAATTCAGGCCAAAAAAAGTTGGTAATCATTGACCTATAGCGATGGCCTGGACGAAGAACGCGGAACATTACCTGAACAGAAACACATATTTTGATAAAACAATTTTATCATTTATACGTGTTCTTGAACGCTATATTCGCCCATGATGATTTGGCAAAACAGACTGAATAAATGGCAGCCAATTTGACCGATATAGCTTCAACAATATGGCCGCTATCAATTGTCAAAGTTCGAAAGTCCCTATTGGAAGACCGACCCTTTATAAGTAATAAATGTAAATAAATTGTGTTGGTAAAGACATACTAAACTTAATTGATAAACATTAAAATAGCAATGGGTATGAGGCGATGCTTTTTATACAAAATTTTATACCTCTGTTGTGGACTTACTCACAATAATTTGAATAACAGATTTTAAATAACTGACGTTATTCGAACATAGATTAAAACTTATATAAATTAAGTAGGAAATCTCTTGAAATCAGCAATTTATAAATGTATTAAATTGGATTCGTTCACTATTTACACCTACTTATTTGATTCGTAAAATTGTTCCAGCTTATGCCAATCGATTCCTTACAGTGTATGGTGAGCAATATTTTCGCAACATACCTCCATCACCCCTTTTCTAATAGCTGAAATATTTTCGCGTGTGCAAGGACGTGAGTTCATATAAAACGTAATAACTTCTATTCATGCAGGCAGAAATTTTAATAACTTTTGATGAACTAAAGATATTGACATGGTTCATTTTTTATTTATTTATTTTTAAACCATATCCTTATTAAGGAAATTTTTAAGGACGGAGCATAATGTTAGGCACTATTAAAGGTCATAATACTTAATTTTTATCAAAACCTTACTTGTCGCCCTGGTGTGTTTTGAACAGAAGTTATTACGTTTTAAATGAGCTTACCTCCCTGCACACGTAAAAGTAATTCAACCGTTGAAAAAGGGGTGAAGGAGGGATTTTACGAAAATATTTCGCAATGTGAACGATGATCATAACACTTTAAGGAATCGATTGGCTTATGTTAGAACAAATCTCTACGAATCAGCCTGCATATTCTTACGAAAATTATTTTATTAAGTATGATAGCCTAAGTTATTTTTAGACTATTTTATGAATTAATGAAATCAGAATGAAATTATATTTTTTTTTACTTATGTGCATTGAAGCAAAATGGCAATTTCTTCGAATCTCTTTCAAATCATATTTTATGTTACAAACATTCTAAATGTGAAAGGCATTTATACATGTGCTTTTGTTTATTTATTTCCTTATTTTGTTGTTGAAGTTTTAGAACATGTTTTGTCGACTAAAATGATTTTAAAAATTTTCTAAAGAAGTACAACATTTCCTAAATTAAGGGCTTCAAATTCAAGAGAAACTCAAATTGCTTCCCTGTTTTGCCCATTTTATAAGGTGTAATCCCCCCATTGCTCTTTCAGTGTTTTTCCACTAAACAACTCCCTGGATTACGGCTGATGGAAGAAGTACAAATTCCAAAGAAGACAAGTTCCTTAAGGCCCAGCCAAGGTTGAAAATTTAAATTCTTCGAAGACATTTCGAGCGATTCAAATGAGATTTATCGGAAGACGCGACGGTATACAGGAAGGTGGGAAAGGAAAAGAAGGCACAGGATCCAATAAACAGTAACGGCAGGTAAATCCTTGCAAATAGCTGTTAAAAGTCATTTATCTAAATTACCAATGCCCACCTGTTGGAAGTTATCCTTTTTCGATTGGGGCCGCATGGAGTTTACCAGAGGATATCTTTTCCTGGATATACATAGTACCACCCTCGCGTGTCATTGTAGTTTGTGCCAAGAGAGGACTCAATTCTCTGTACCTCGATGTACCTGGGCTCGAATTTAGCAGGATTGAATTTATTCAATCCGCCTGCAACTGGCCTGTAATTTAATTACTCCTGTACATTCATTCGCTATATTAAGGACTTTAACTCAATTACGATTAATGACTTAAGACTGAGGGTGTCGCCAAGGAGTCGTGAAATGGCAGACCTAGATGCACTTCCAAGGGAAGAAATTTATTAGCGGTTTACATTACTTTTAAAAGGTTTATACCGGATGACACGCTACAAAGACCAGAAATTCCTGTGTGATTAATTTTCGTAAGGAAAACTTCTCAGAATTTCTGTCCTGTGTCGCATTAAAATTTCAGGGATGGCTAGCAGGATACCAATTCTGGTGGTGAAAGGCCATGCTTTAGGAGGAGACTATAATGAAGCTCCTTCCACGTCTCATCCATAATGCACACGTATGAGAAATGAATACATCTGTCGACCACATTAACTTAATTATCTAGACCTGCTGTAATTTTTATCCTGGCTGTCCTAGGTTAACCCCCAACTAGGTCCAGGTCCCTTGTAGCTCGTGCTGGTTTTATCTTGAAGGGCTCCAGGGCCAAAGATGCTCGCCCAGCATCCGTCGCCTTCGAGACACACTGCCGGATACTAAAGAAGAAGGTGTTGCGAACGTGACCTAATCTTCTGAGAATATCTGGCTCTTCTAACGAAATTACCCTCCCCTAATGTGAAAATATATGCCAGGTCACGGATAATAGCAAAAAAACCTCTGAGCAAATTGGCATCCCTAGACTCTGTCTTCGGGACTGGAAGAGAGACATCTTTTCCCATCCTAGATACCTATGATACGGGACAGTACTGGAAAATAGCTTCTAAGTAATTAAGGCGAATGTAAATCGGTGGATAATTGAATTGGCGCGAATATAGAACCAACCCCCTATTGCAGGTGTCAAGCATTTGGGAAACTATTATAAGCGGTTTTTTGGTTGAATCCAGAATGTATTTCATCCTCAAAGGTGAAATATTTAATCAGCGAATGGTCCCTATGGACGCAGCGGTCTGGGAATAAAATTTCATCCAATGAATAGGGACCGTCACGCAGCAAACGAGCTGCCTAATCGGGAAACAGAAGTGAGGCCCTTATTTTCCGGAAGCGCACAAAATAGCCCTCATCCTCCTCATGCTGCACCCCATTTTATCCACTTTTGGCCACTAGAGCATTAAGTGCGGTTCCATTAAACTTTTCCGCAGCATCCCGCACATAGCTATGGCGCAAATCTATCCCATCGAATGCGCGGAGGTGGATGGGCGGACAGGCGCCCATTGTGCGGCTCAAAGCGAATCGCTTCATTAATTACTCGTAAAATCCACATCAATTGGCAGGAGTGTTCGCATACAAAAAAAAAAAAAAAAAAGAAAAAACAAGGAAAGCGGCAGAAAAATTTCATTTTTTCGTAAATTGATCGATGAAAACGTCGATTGGATGTCGAAATGCCTCTGAATAGCATGTTCTCGGTAGCCATCCCCTTACCACCTCCATGGAGGGAAAATGTCGACAAAAATGCAACAAATAACGACAATAATTGCCATTGAGCGAACGTTCGAAGTTTTTCGCTAAACGAAATCCAATTCTGGACATTTGCCACCCCGTCGAGCTCTAGGTCCATGGCTGGGTCCTTTGCATTTAACCATTTGGCATGAATGCCATCTGGGGCTTTTGTTTTGCTCCTGGCTGGATCTCCTTTTTTCCGACCAATCCCATTTTTTTATTCTCGTTCCCATCTCAATTGTTTTGCAGCAATATGTTCGTTTCTGCTGCTTCCCACAATAGTCCTTCCTATCATCCAACCACCCCCACACCACATCTACTCCGGTGCATTTTGAGAATTCTCAGGCAGACTTTATGTATGATGGGGGGCCAAAGATTATTGCCGCGATCTTTCATTATTATTTCCGAAGAAGCCGTTCGATCTGCCTCTGAATATTTTATCAGTATGCTGGCAAAAGCATGAAAAGGTAAACAGAATAATAGAAGTGCCCCAGTTGGATTTTGTCTTTTCCGACCCACTCACTACCCGGTTTCAGATTAAATTTTCGGCTATTTGTATCCCCTAAAAATTTTGTGGATCATCAGATAAAAATTATTCATGGTTTTTCGCTGTGGAGAGGGCTACACTCTAACGTGGTTGGCCTTAACCGAAGGTCTATTTTCAAACCCAAAATATAAAATAAAATCTATATCAAATCTTTAAATTAGGATAATTTAAGTCGTAGTAAAAAATTAGTGGATTCCGATAAAATTCGGCAATGTTTAAAAAATTTAGAGGGCAATTTAGCCAGAAGGATATTGTTTTGCATTCGTAGATAGTCAAAACAGTAATTTATTTTTAGAAATTCACAGATTTGTATTTTCGTCAACTTAAAACTGGAAAATATGCTATTTATGATTACCAATTTTTAATTTAATACACGCAAAATTCGTTTTCGTTCAGTAATTCAACTAATTTGATTTTGTGATCTCTGTAGTCTGAGACATTTCATTAGACGTTATTTTAGTTTTATGAATCAAATAATTATCGATTAAGAATAAAAATTGCATTTTAAAATAACATTAACGCTAGTCTATTTTAGAGGTATGCACATAAAGCCTTAACATACGTCTCAGAGGTGTGCATATATAAATGACAGCCTATAGGCTAAAATACTTATGTCCTATTTTTCAAAGGAAATTTAAGTTTGGGGTATAAACTAAAAATAAAAAAAACAGTTTTATCAATGAATTAATTTATTACAATAAAACAAAAACTAAAAAACCAACGATTACGTCTATGCCTCATAAGCCTAGATAAGGCTTTTAGAGTTAAAAGCGATACAATAGTAAATTTATCAAAATTTTAAATAATACCTTAATTTGATATTACAAGTGGGCAAGATAAATTTCAAAAATTTATAATATTGAAATTTGTGAACAAATATTCTAATTAACTAACTTAGGTGCTAGAAAAAGACTTGCTTACATAATTCCTTTATAGAAATTCAAATTGCATCGTAATGAAGACTTCTCGGTCTGGATTGAGAGTCTCAATTCCGTTCGTAAAAGTGTTTATGGAAATGGTTTGAGTCGATTGACTCGAATCGGCTTAAAAGAGGCGGTAAATGAGGTAACAAATTATACAAACATATAAAGGTAAACAATGCAGACAAATTTGATCTTTCAAATGTTTGCATGTGTTTTGTTTAATTTTCTGCTTTTAGATAAGATTTTCGGGTATTTATATTTCAAACATTTTCAGAAAATTACAGCTCAAAAATAATTCATGATTTTTGGTGAAGAAGGCGGACGCGCACATCCTGGCATACATACACATGATATGAAAATAAACCCCCGCAGGACTAGAATCTGCTTTTGTCCTTAATTCAAACCTAAAATATTACACAAAGTCAACAAAGTCTTGTCCCTCCCATCGTTTAATTAAGAGAATTGCAAGAGCAGTAAATTTGCAATTAATTATCCGCATCTAGGCTCCAAGCTTCTCGTGCCCATTTCGCCAACCCTTTAACAGCCCCCCCCCCCCCCTCCATCCCACCCTGGGGATGTCGCAATGCTCGAGGAGGAATGGGAGGCGGTACAGTACCATCCAGATATATCCAGTTCCAGAAATAGGGAACAGGATCTGGCTGGGAGACAACATTTGTGCAATATGTGCGAGCACCCCAATTTTAATTATTTAAAGCAAACGACTTAAGTGAATAAATATAGAATTCAATTCCCGTAGATATCAAATGGAACATGATTCCCTGACGACGTCTAATAAATTATATCACTTCAGAATATTTACTATTTGCCCTTACCCTCGTCTCTATTCCGGAGCATCAGACATCCTTAAGCACATCCATGGGATGTTGCTCTTGTCTCTCACAGTCTTTTTTGCGGGGGGGTAGGGGATGAAGTAATCTGGAATTTGGCGACAGCTACAACTCTCTAGAAATCCTTTCGTCGCAGACAAGACACAAAAGCCTCTTCGTTTGTCGCTATGTTTTGTCACCTCGACTCCTGCGCGCCTTAATAAGATTTTCTGCTATGACGAAGTGATAGCGAATTATTTATGCCGCTCTGATTGCACCTTTGTGTTATCTTCCACGATCCGTGTGCAAGGTGCCACCAGCCTTCAGACCATTTTGCTCAGATTCTAACATGACATGTGCTGGCAGAGTTGAAGGACCCTCAAGGATTTCTGTCGCATCGAAAAGATGCATTCAGGAGATTCCGCGTCTCGTTTTAAACAAATTTCGAGTATCGAAGTGAAGTGACGACGATACTCACGAATTATTTTTTATTTTTTTAAGAGGTAAAATCCTTCAGGAGGTGGTCGAATATATTTGTTCTGGGATTATTCGTATCTCTGTATTTTTGAAATATTTACGAGGGTGCATTAATAATGTGGCGCGGCACGAAATATTAAAGTACCATTCGCATTCAAAGCATTCGAAGCATAGAGATGCACTGTACAGAATTAAAGATGTGTTCTGGTTTTATAGCCTTAATATTGATCTAAAATAAATTCAAAATTAAACCAATAAATACACTGTAAAACATTAGCTTCATTTTATTATAACAATTCCTACAAAATAACTTGGAAAACGAAATAACACTTACATTTCGTATTTAAATATACTTAAAAGTACTATTTATATTCATCATTTCCTTCAAAAAACGTTTCTTTTTCTGTATTAAATCAAGTTTTACGACGTAATGTGCAAAAAATTAAATTATTGAGCTCTTGATTTCAAGCTAAGCTCTATTCTGATCTCAAAGGCGGCAGAGTTGTTGACCATCAATAGCATTCTGGTAAAGGGTGCGAACTGACCTGATAGTTAGTACGATGACTTTCAAAGCGAAAGGTAGAGATTAATCTTACAGGGGTTAATGTTAAGGGAAATGCTGCGAAGGGAATTGGTGGACGAAGACAATATCGGCACTATCTCGACGTAGAGCAAGGGAGTGTTTGATTAGTTTTAGGCGGTTTTCGTTAAGGGTGGTCCCTTCAATGAAGATCACGCAGGGCAAAGCGGATGAATTTACACTGGATAGATTCAATCTTGTTAATGAGAGTGCATTGCAAGGGTAATTAGAGCTGGCACGCATTTCCATATATAAAGAGATAAAATAAATTTTGACGAAAAACAGTATAAAATCGTTGGTTTGATATTTTTATTTATGACAAACCTTAGTAATGATAGCTTTTAAAAAACCAACCGGTAGTTGAAATTCGTAAGACTTTTAATGAGCGAAATTGTTTTTAAAAAATTTTATTTTTTCCTATACTATATAGAATAGGAATATGCGAATGAAAGAATTAAAAAATTATGACTATTCGAGATATCGGAAATTTGAGAAAATTGATAAGTTTTTGAGCATTTTTATCGAGTACAGGGTTTCTAAGGTTAAATAAGAATTTTACAACAGAAAATGTATTTTACGGGTTAATCGAATCTAATTAAAATTTTATATGTACTAAACGTATTAGTTTTAAAGTTTAATATTACTAAATATTTTAACATATTTCTCAGTATTCTGTTGACGAGTAACAATAATGCGCTTAAATTCAGACAATAAATATATAGGGCAAATGCTTTCTGTTTTTGTAGGGTGGTTCGGGCGTGACCTAAAGAGAAGACCTAGTTTGGGGGGCTAGTTAGTGTGTCGTGTCTCGCCATGAAATCGGCTCAAAGTGTCCTCCGGCAGAGGAGTCTCCATAAGGCGAAGGAGGCGCTCGTTTCGCCCTAAAGCGGAGTTCATTCGTTATTCAGACAACGCCCGCGGTAGATCTGTTAAATTTTAGACGTGTCGAGGCAACCACCTACCTGTTGTCCCTCCCGCAGACGTTCGTCTTCAGCGGCACCGTGAGAGAAACTGCTTAAGTTGTATTAGCCGACAAAATGGGATGAAACAAAGTGAAAATGTCATCCCCGAGGCAGAGCCGAGCCCCAAAATAAAATAAAAAAAAAAAAAACAAAAAACAAGAAACAAAAAAGGAGCAGTCTCGGCACTCTCATCACCGACGCTTGTCGTCGACGTCGAGAGTAGTCGTCAAAGTCTGCAAAAGGCTCGACGAGCGCGTCTCGAAAATGAAATTTGAATACAAAACATGTTTGCCAGGTTCACGTGGAGTATGACGTGGGGCCACTAAGGTATTTAGGGAATGAGCCCGCGTATCGTTGTCAAAGTACACACAAAAAATCTGCATGACTAATAGCATTATGCAAAGGAGCCGGGGCTTACGTGACTTGCTCCATCATTAAATTTTGGGACAAAGACATAATGGTACAGTCAACAAACACCCCGAGGGTGCTCTTCTTCCGGAAAGCCGGCCCGCCCTGCTCCTTAAGGCGAACATTCTTCAACGTGCACCTGCTTACCACCTTATTCCTTTACTTTTATTTTTTTCCACGCGGAGGGCGTGCGCATTTTTTATTTATTTATTTATTTATTTTTTTTTTTTTTTACCTTCCTCTCCACGAAGTTGTTCAGGCGAAATTGATTAAATTTTCTTTTTATCGGCTTTAAATAAAGTTTTTCTTGTTCTGGGACAGGTGCAATACGCGGAAAAAAGTCAGTGAATTGAGGGGGTCACTTAATATTCTCGACGACTAGAAATCTGAGAAATTAATTGACTTTACTTACATCTAAATTTGTCAGATACGATCTGCTAGCCTCTTTTAGATTCTACCATATTCGAAAACTTAATATTTTGAAATAAAGTTGCTCAAAAGTAGCAACATAATCAGCTCAAAAGTAACAAATATGCAGATTTCAGTAATACCTGTTAACTAGGTTGTTTTATTAAGACCTATCCAACAATAAAACCAAACTATTTTTAGATTTTTATTTTTAACTACAAAAATTCAAAGTTTGAGTTTTCCATCCATCCGTCCATACCTTCTGTTGAAAAGATTTTCCAAGGTAACGTATATTTGGTTTGAGCTTAAAGATAACATTTGTCCACTGATGTACAAGTATGACAAAAGGGGCTCAAAAGTTTATATGATCTTGAAAAAATATTTCATTTGTGATAAAATTAATATGGTTAGAAATAGGCAAATAATATTTAGGGAACACCATCATACTATTTAAAATATTAAAAATTGTAGGTAATCTTGCTGATTTGGGCGAAACAAATTGTTTAAGTTATTAAGGACGTAAAGGCAACTTGTGTTAATTAGTACGCTTAAGTTACGTAGAAATTATTTAACTTCTACAACTTTAAACCACACCCTGGCAAATTTAGCTACAATTTACAACCATATTCATCAATAAAATCAGGCAAAAGTGAGGAACAATCACCCACCAGCGCGCGGGTGTAATTGAAAGATTTTTTAATCATCATTTCCTCGGTCCTCCAGTGTGGGTCCTGTAAAAACGAAATTAAATAATAATCGACAACCTGCCGGCAGATTGAATAATTGCATGAAAAAACTCAATGTCGCTCGCGAGACAAAAGGGCCACAAAATTGCCGCAGGTGGTGGACCTACCGATCCCTAGGGAACTGTACTATACAGAGGGCTGGAATAACTTGGCCCAGGATCGGGTCGTTCGTATCCTTTTCGCTTTTTGTTTACAAGGGCCCGGATCCTTTCCGGAATTCCTCGATACGATTTCGTGTGGACATTAAAGGGCTTGTAAATCCTTAACGAGTAGAGGAGCATTGCACAAACAGCCCCCATAAGCAAATACCTCTTACTCGACGTAAATTATATTGCTTCTGAGGGGGAGGTCCGAATGGGGTCCTGGTGGTTGGGCGGATAGTAGGCATGGGCGTTTAACTTTGTCCCAGTAAGCAAACAAAGTAACCCCCTCCAGAGTACCTATTCTTGGTGGACATAAATGATATAAATGGGGACAATTTCCCGGTCTGCACTACATTCTTTGCTTAAACATTGTTCACACCTCACCGCCACAGCCTCCGCTAGGACCAAAATAATACCCATCCAGTACTGCCCCGCCACACCTGGACGAACCATCTCCTCGGTGTTTTCGTACTTTTTTTCTTTTTATTTTTATCTCAGCCAAGGTGAAACACACCAGTTCTGATGAGAACGATGACGACGACGTCGACGTCGACAACGAAGACGATGGTGGACGGGAAATTGTGCATTGTAGTTATCTACATGCTCGCAGTGGGGAAAAAAAAATAAATAAGCGAAGTAAACGACAATGCGATGGCTACAAAGGAGCAATTAAAACTTTAGAGCTATGCCCCATTTGGCAAAATGCCATGAGAAAAACGCCCGGCAATTGAGGCGCGTTATGCTCACAACATTTCTTTCATCTTCGTCTTTGAGGTGTGCTGCTGCTGGGACCGACCGTCAACCGTGTCCTTGTCCGAGATATTTTCTCAGTGGCCTTCCCTTGCCGGATGGTTTGAGGGGGGTTTGCAACCGATTAAAAGCCAAGTAAAAAGGTGTGGAGTGTTGCTTTTTTTTTACGGGTCGAAAAGATTATCCTTTTACAAAACGGCACTTGCACTCTAAAGCCACTCTGAGTCGATTTTTGGAAGGGGAAGGGGTGGGGGAGGGTTTAAAAGATTAATAGAAATTGGTTAGTTCTGATCGCTATCAGCCATGACCTGTAAATTTGTATCAATTTGTTAGAAATTTGTATACCATCCAGACTCGAAGCTGCGATCTACAAATTTGTTCTCTAATGCCACTAGCCGCTAAGAAAATTTGGCTATTTATCGATGATTTCGAGAAATTTTGATTGAGCTAGTAAAATCGCTAGGATTATTATTATTAAATAACTCAATTTTATACACAAGTCAAAAATCACAAATAGTTTTATTTTTTTAATATTTTTGGAATCAAATTTTGTATCATTTGTGATCGGTTTTTAAATTTTGTGTAGGTAATTAATATCGATTTTTAAATGTATACTTTCAAATCAAATAATTGGCACTATTTGCGAATCGGTTCGGATCGGATCAACAAAAAACTTGGAAAAATTCTTCTTCGACAAAAAAGTTCCTAAAATTTTCATAAACTTATTACTTGAAGTCAAAGATTACTGAAATGAATTTATGAAAATTTTAGCAAAGTTTATTAAGGAATTTTTGTACAAGAGGCCTTTTGAGCTCTTTTTGATTTGATTCGAATGGAATACGGGGAGAGTATATGGTATTCAAATATCTTTGCCTATCTCAAAAAAAAACAACTTTGCATAGATACTAAATCCAAAAACTATTATATAATATCTCTTGCAGAAAATTCTTAATAAGTATTTTAATTTTAAAACCTCTAACTAGAATTTGTTCTCGAAAAGAATGGGCATTGTTCTCTGACTTTTCAAGGAAATGACGCGAAAAATTTGTAATTTTACAAGAACGACTATTGAAGGTGGCGTAGAGGGGAAGAATTTCAGGAGAACAGTTGCTAAATAAGGTTTTTGTTTTGGGTTTGTTTTGGAATTAAACAGCTAGAAAGCGAGAAAATTTAGCAATTTTCATAAAATGGGAATTTTCTTCGAAAATTCTCCACGGTATGGTAAAAAATCAGACATTTTTCGAGAATTCCACTTTAGCAAGACTTAAGCTTCTAAAATTCTGGACTTGTTCATTCAAAAAAATTCTTAAAAGGGAGTACCACTGGACCGGCAGCATCCCAACGAAGAATAAATCTACAACTCGTAATTAAAATCTCTTCAAATTGCTTGTGTAATTATTGCTTGGCAGAAGGAAGTGGTTTGGGTGGGTAGTGTCATAGAGAATTGCACACTGGAGTAAGTACGGAAAGAGGGAAAAATGTTGAATGTTAGTAACAAAGACAGTGGTTGAGAATCCCTTTTTAAAAGGGTTCTTCTGTCCCAATTTGGCAGGCAAGTCATACGTGAAATTTCTTTGTTTCGAAACGAAGTCTCGACTCGAGAAGAATGATGAGCTGGGACACTATGCTTCATCCGAAACAAATTTGTTGACCCATCAACATAGTTTTGCAAGTTTTCGTTCATTATTTTACCCTAGCCCCACCAATTCCCTGCTTGCTGTGTCGTCGTTCTGCACACTCAGCAGTTATTTACTAGGGGCAAAATACAAACCTTCCACACCGCCCCCGTGACGTCACGAGACAGGCGATGCATTTGTTCCGCTTTCCAACGCAACTGAATTCGAGCCACCGTATGCATCGGGCAAACTGAATAGTTGCCTGGAAGCAATTCAAATAAACTTGAGGATGATGTTTTTTTTGTTTTTGTTTTTAAGTTGAAAACAAAGCCGAATGAATCGAAACAAGAAAAAAGAAGTAAATTATTCGAAAATGTCGTAATTACTTCCCTGCCAGGACTAATTACTGCGGCAGGCAACTAATTTTGCTCGCGTTTCTGATAAAAAAAAAAACTTGCAACAAAAGTCGAATTCCTTAGAAAGCAGTAGTTTTGGTTATTTAAAAACTCGCGGCTGATTCAGCAGAGAGCTTACTGAAGAACGAAATGAATTATTAGAAACTAGGATAGGGGTAAAATTGAAGTCTCCCCATATGGGTGGAATGGAGCTCTGGCTAAAAATATTAATCCTAGACCACCCTACATATAGGATGTCCTACATCTCAAACAATGTACTTTACAACTATGCACTGATTACAACCCAAGCCGAGGAATGGGATTTGTATCCCTAATGGGGCATAACTTTAAATCCTATGTTGGCCTCGTATTGTACAAAAAAAAAAAAAAACTAAATTTTTGGGGAAAATAGAACTAGAGCAATGGGGCTGTTGAAAGCATACCAGATATATGCTGAATTATAATACAACAAAAAACAAGACAACATTTAAAAACACGAATGAACTGATATTAAACTAAGCAATTTTTGTCCAATCTTACTGAATAGAATTTTTCATTTTATTACGTAAGACATCTAATAATTCTTCCTTTAACTTTAGTCCACTTCTCTATGGCTGGTGTTTCGTTTAAAAGAAGTTCCCTAGACTATCGACCTACGTATGGCACCAACGTGGTGCCACGGGCAAGTAATTATCCGTTCAGATATAGCACACATAGCATATATTCTATTTATATAAAACTTTGAATAAAAACTATTTTAGTAGAAGTTAAAGTTCACCTGTTATCGTATCATAAAATACCATTATTAAAAGTTTCCTTACTTTCTTCTACAACTCTCATTATTTTATATTTTCATGATATTATGCATAAGACCTTCTATATGAAACCTTTAAAATTTATGTTGAAAATCTTCATTTTGTAACAAACTTCATGTCTTATAGTGACGATCATTCAGATTTGAAGTGTCTAATTTTCCGTTAAACTAACATGTTTTCAAGATATTTTAGACACTTTTGCAAGAATTTAATGAAAAACTCAACCTTCTATAAGTCTGACTCTCTACACCTCAGAGGTTTTAAGTTAGTGTACATAAACCTAACCTCAAAAGTTCGAAAATCCCACGTGCTAGTAAACATGTTGCCTCACTTTCTGCAAACATTTTCCAGTTTTAGACACTTTTAATAGTTTACTCTGGGGAAAATCGATTGTCCATCAAGGAAAATGTCGAAATGTGTTGCTGTAGGTCACACCGGCCGAACGTTTGGAGAACCTTTCTATGAGGAGGGGGAGGGGGGGGGGGGGGTGGATCACGTTCTATGTGGACTTGTTTAGTTTTCAATATGTGATGTCTTGTCAATTTTTCTTTCCAAGATATTTACGTTTCTCAATACGTGGAAATCTGCCTTTGGTATGGTCAATATTGCGTCTTTCAGATGGTTCCACATGGGTGGAATATAAAAACATGTAAAGTGCTTTTAAATTAAATTTTATTCGGTTTATAAAATATCAAAAAATTTAACAATTCCTGCATTCCGAGGAGTATAACTAAACATTCAAACACCAGAATGCTATTTTAAATGTTGTCACTATTTTTACTCTATGGCATATTGCCATAGAGACGATGTAGCAGAGTTCATATTTTTAGGATAAATTTGTGTTCTTTACATTTTGCTATACAATTTGAACCTTTAGAATTCCTAAATCCATATATAGTATATAAAAAGTAATTGTTGTTTGTTTGAATTGTATAAACTCTAAAACTACTGGGCCGATTGAGCTCAAATTTTGCCAGTGTATGTATATTTTTCGAGTACGAGATAGTTTAGGGTTAATAAAAGGTTTCAAAAATTTCCGGTAGAGGGCGCATCAAACACAATAATTATTTTTGATTTTCACTGTAACTAAGTACGCAATTTGTGTGTTTTGTTAAGTGAATATTGACGCATGGACATGATAACAACAACAATAACAACAACATTTTATTTATTACACCAACAAACACTAATCGTGGTGTTTAAATTTAAATTTGAAAAAAAAAGCATTTAAATTCTATCTAAATATTTAAATTTAAATTTGAAAAAACACATTTTGTTTCGATGCAGCAGAGCGTACTGGGGCATTGGCTAGTTTTAAATAAAAATATAATTTAATAGAGAAAGCATTGATCTATATAAGAATTCTATAAAATATTTTCTCTATAAATTTATTTATTTCGTTTAATGCAAGCTACAAGAAAAGAAAACAAGGTTAAATTAAGTTAACAAATGTAAATTAAAAACTAACACTAAAGACTATCACTAAAACTAATAAATAAGGAATAGGGAATACAATAAGAAAAATGGTTGTAATGGTAAGTAAAAAGTTGAAGAAAAAACAGCCTTCTTGGGGTTTTTTAGTCTAAAACTTTAAATCACGAATATTTCGAAAGCAGGCGTTAAGTTTCAAAAATGGCCAGCTCCATTGAATTCAGCATATTTAAATTAGGTTTACCAGGTATCTGCACTGTATGTTGACATTTTTGACTAGGACATTGATCAGTACTTTTTTAAAATAGACTTTTATATAATATCTTCAAGAAATATATTTACGAATCTATAAGATTAGTGTAAAATTAATTAAAATGTACCCTTATATATTTCATTTATTTTGTAAGGAAAACACTTTCGGGGGAAATTTTTCAAAAACTTTGAACGTAGTCGAAACAATAGCCCTATTTTGGTTCACCAAGGGACAAAACATAATTTCGCCACTAAAAGTACCTCTTGAGTGATTTTCGACAATTCCCTGATCAAGATTAAAGGAGCATTGGAGAACGGGAGGTGAGACCAAAAAAAAAAAGAAGGCGTCTTCGTCAGCGAGACACAAATATTTATGCCCCACCAATGGCAGCAGCATCTCGAAATCTCAGAGGACCACCCGGCCATAATCGCCGACTTCTTGTTTGGTTTCATCAATCGAAGACGCTTTAAATCCATTACAGGAGATTGCAATTAAGATAATGCTCTGTGCTATCGCGATAAAAATTAATGACATAGTGGAGTGGGGGCCGCCCTAATGCAGTAGGCTGGATTTTCTACTGTTCAGTCTTTAGGCACCCAAGAGCCCTCCGCACCCGACACCAGAGCAGTGACGATTATTATCGATAATGGTACTGTAGATTAACTCCAGTCTCAAGGCGCTGCCGGCTGAGCGATGACAAGGAAGCGCCCTCCAGAGAACCGAGACCTTTTGTTTGCACATCTACGGAGTAAAAAATTAAAAGGGATTTCCGCTGTAATCCAGCCGGAGATTATAAGGGCTATGATAGCGTAACAAGGGTGTAATTAGTTGCGATTAATGTTAAACACCGCTTGTCCCACTGAAATATTCAATTTGTTAAATATCTCTCACCGACCCCCGCACCTGTGCACCCTTTTTACCTGTTCACTTCACCCCAATTTTATACCGCGACCTGCATTTTCTGTATTTTTTAAAAATTCACTCGTTTCACTTTCATGTCACTCTCATTGGAATAATTAATGCACACGTTGGGGATGGGGGTGTGTGTGAGAGTTTGCTTTTTATTTTTTTTTATCTAGGACCAGGGTTAGTAAAGAACCCTTCTAGCGATAGTGCACTCGGGGTAAACAGGACTTCTCGGGAAGTTACTTAGCGGGAGTGGAGAACAACAGCAAGGAGGATGTAATTTACATTATCCAACTCCCGACGTTGAGTATTAAGCATTACTGCAATTATGCTTATTCCTTTGCCCGCTGTACTACGATATGCTGCAATGGGATTCGTCATACTGCTACGAGAATGACTATAATGCTCTGTTCCCTTGATTGCTTACATAGCTAATTTTCTTTACGACTCTCCTGCAGGGCGGATTACTTCAAGGGAATTCGCGAGACATTGACTCGGTTCTTAAAGCCCCCTCGAATCAGAACGGAGTTCTTGTATCTTTACAAATTAGAAATGTAAATCATACCCTCGGAGTATTCGTTTTGCATGGATGACTGTTGCATTTTACCTTTGTGCGTACGCAAGCATTTTCTTGCCGAGCATAATCAAGTCTCAGTCAAAATTGAGTGATTTAGAGATTTGTAACTTATCCACTATTTCAATCTGTACATGAAATGTAGGAAAGGGAATAATACTTGAATCGTTTAAATATATAAGATATGTAATTTTGGATTTATTCAAAAAGAAAATTCTAATTGCGATTTATTAAAATCTGAATGATTACGTTACATTTGGAGGGAAGGTAGTTAAATTCATAGAGAAATAAAGGGTATATTTGTTCAGAGGTATACAAATTTAAATTTAAATAAAATACATAAAAATAATGTTAATGGAAAGGGTGTTGGCTTTATTTAAAAGATATATTTATGCCATTATTGCTTAAATATGACTTCGAGCATATGAATGTCACGGCTGGCTCGAATGAAGCGTAATTAGGAAGTTTAATTTTGAACCACTTTATCGAGCAACGAGGGTCGTATATCGGTAATATCCTGACGAATGTTGGCTTCTAAGTAGTCCAACGTCTTTGATTTATCAGCCTAGACAAGTGATTTCATATATTCCCAAAGAAAGTAATCCATAAGTGTGAGATCACACTATCGGTGAGGCGACAGACATCGGATTACTTGAAAGTCGACATTCGCCGCGTTAATTCCGATATACGGCTCCAGTTGTTCGATAAAGTGGTCGAAAATTGATCTTTCCGATTACGCTTCATTTAAGCTAACCGTAACACTAATGATAAACATTTATTTTAAATAAAGCCAATACCAATTTATTGAGCCCAACAATTTTTATATATTTAAATCGACCATAGCAACGTCTAAAGAAATTCGCATAAATATTCGTTTATTCGAGCGTCTAAAGTCGACTAATCCCTTAATCCGAATTTTATATTATAACTTAATATTGACCTAGTTTTCTTTATTTGTTTAACTTGATGACAACTGCAAACTCATATTAAGAATACATTCTTACTAAGTAAATTTTCAAAAGTTTCATGTGTGCAATATTTCGAAGCCTGTCCTTATCTCTCTGGAAAATTGCTAAACCTTAGGAATACATTTCTGCAAGTTTTGTATAAACTATGCACTAAGTTTGTTCGATTAAAACTTTAATTAGTCTGTAACGTGAACAATTATACGATTTGTGAGTTCCTTGCTGCATTTTCAAATATCAAAACTCATCCAACGGCCGCTTTTGCTTTAGCTTCAGCCGCAGCTCTGTCTAGATGCTAACAAATTTAAAGTTGCCATGCAAGTGCCACTTAATCGCAGTATATCACCGCCACAATTACATTACATGCATAGTTGAGTTTGAAGTAGAGTAATGAGGTTCTACCCCTTCCATTTAAGAAATCCAACAAGATGCATGAATCTTTTGTGGAAAAGGAGCCGAGGGCAAAAAGTTATCTGTTGTCAGTATGTTTCCCTTTTTCCACAATTCTCATCCATCGGATGGAGTTTACGAACGGAAGAATGGGGGATACCTCTTGGATGCAGTGGTAAAGATGAAAATGTAACGCCTACCTTACGCCCTTTCCCGTTATTTTCTGAGAGATCATTAAGTCCCTGAATCTTTGGCGGAGTCAAAAGACAGTGTATGTTGTAACCCTTTGCGGCCGTAAGTTTCTGCGAATTATAATTCCTGGGTTTAATAGCGTGAAGGAAAATTTTACACTCGACTGCTCGCCATACCATCACCAATGTGCCCTTCTGTGCGGGTGGCACCTTTACCCTCTAGGGCAATAATTTCCCACCCTTTGCATCGATTGGGCCCTTGTGGCCTACATTAACCGACCTCTTCTCCTTCCCTTTGCCAGATAACCAGGGCAAAACCAGCATTACCCGTGGGATGGGGATAGGAGTGATGGTGGATATTGTGTACACAAAATTCAGCCTTATCGTAATTAGAGGGCGCCCGAAATGGGCAAATCTCTGCAGTTTAAGGGCTCCCAAGCTTTTGTCTTATGCTCCATTACATTTTGGATATCCGCAGAGATGACATGCGAAACCGAAAATCCATTCAGTCGACTATGACGTCGACGACGACGACGACGACAACGACAACGTTGACTAAAACGACGACGACGACGACGACGACGACGACGACGACGGTAGTGCTTCGAGGCAGCAATTCCTTGCATATTCCCGATAAGGGTTGATAAATGCACCATTCTGCCTGACCAGGTGGGCGGGGGCGGAAGGGCGAATCGGGTAATTGCATCGGAATGCCTCTGTTTGATGTATGGACGCTGCTGCTCCTGTTTGCCTTTAATTAATCATTCCCCGGATGTTTGGCGAACTTCGTATATGTCCACAGATGCCCTTCGCTCCCGTAATCCCTTCATTTCCAATATGCTGCTGACAAAAGACATTTTTTGGATTATGTTTAAGATTCTAACTTTAAAAAATTTGTAAACAAATAGAACTGGTATTATAATAACATTTACTTTACTTTAATTTTCTCTAGCTTAATCATCGAGAAACAAAAATTTCTTAACTAGTAATAAACCATGTTCGAGTTTATTAATACTAGGTATACTAAATACATAATAATAATTTGGTTATCTCTAATTTTGTAACCCCATCAACTAGTCATTGGATGAAAGTGGTTTTGGAATCCTTAAATTAGACTTTTCGATGGATTTCCCATATAAACAACTAAAAAGGTCAGTACCAACCTAACAAGCATTTCCAATATTTTCAAATTTATACTTTATATGTTGAAAATTGTATTTATAAATTTAAAAAATGCGGACTAGTATTATATTTAAAACCCATTTTTAAATTTTATATATTTTGATATTTCTATTTCTTAGACATATTAGGTTAGGTTATGTGGTGTGGTTGCCTAGAAAGGCACACTTAGGCTATTTTTGGCCTATTGTGTTACTACGTAGCGCTCGAGATTATGGTTATAAGTGGGATATGAATGCACAGGCTTTGGGACGGTAGACCAGCGCTGTAAGAACCGACCTACCAGAAGCTTAAGACATACAACGAAATATTTTGGCGGGAAATCAATTTTTAGTATATTTTAATTAAAATAAAATAAGAAGGACAGGTTATAAATAAAACATACGGTAGGCTTATTTTTAATGAAATTTATTTAATAAAATTCTCTCATCGAAGGCACAAAAATTTATCAAAATATTCCGTTCTCTTTCGAAAATTCCTAGTGTTTATCAATTTTACCTAACATCAATTATTAAAAATTTTTTTTGTTTTTTTTTTAAATATTGAATCTACCCTGAAAAGGGAAGAGGCCACGACAATTTTATTCAAAGGAAAATTGCGAGCATTTTCTTTTATATTATTTTTACTTCATTATTTGATTATAAATGTTTTGTTTTTTTGTTGTTGTTTTATTCACACATCGGTCAAGTATTCGCTAAGTTTTAGGTATTTAATTTTATTTAGCTTTATGCCGGTTAATAGTTAAAAATGTTTTATTTCATCTTTTGGTTTTATAAATTTTAAACTTAACGAACCACTAACAATGATTCCGATTTTATTTATATACAATTAAATCCGCTGTAGGAGCGGATGATCATCCATAGCGCGGATATCCGGCAAGGAAGGATGAATTTATTCTTATATTTTGTTATTTACAAATTACAACCATTTGTAGCATTTAAGAGACACCAGTCACGAGAGTCCCATTGATACAATCAGTAGCATTATAAGGGTTGTCATTGTGTGACGGCAGGTAACTCCAGCGGACATAATTGCGGACGCTGAATATTCACCTATTTAAGAAGCGTTTATGTATTAAATTATTATTTAAAATATTTTGAGTTGGGTACATTAAGCGAAAGAAAGGTAGAATTAATTCTAAATAAATTGTTTACTATAGAAATTTTATATGGTACCATATGATGTCATGGTACGAGATTTGAGGAATACCATAATTAGTTTTAAAGCAGTTCCTTTTCTGATAATTATTTTAAATAAACTTACCATTTAGGACATGTAAATCAACAGTAACAGAAGCACTGTTCGAAGGGCTACACGTATAATTTCCTGAATCACGTTTGGTGACGGAAGGAATTATTAAAGAACCAATCTGAAAAAAATTAGAATGAAAATTAAAATTTGTAAAGTAACTCTAAGAATAGATGAGATTCAATTAAAAACTATTTCTTCTGATAAAACATATAGACTTACAGCATTTTGTTGATCACTTGCATTTCCAAAGATTTCTCTGTCAATTTGCATGTACCATCCCTGTTTATTTCCCTGTACGATTTGTTCATTACCGCGAAACCAGATAATATAAGTTGGTGGTTCAATAAAACCGCGGACAATACAATGCAAAGCAACTTTGCTACCTGCTTTAACAAACCGATTGTGATCTCCAATCAGTTCTGTTTTTGGAACTAGAAAAATAAATTAATTTAAATACCAAAATATTTTAGATTGTAAAACAAAAAAAAAAATTTATATTTAATATATTTAGAACCTTACCAACAACTTTAAGATATACTCTGGCACTCATTTTTGGTTCTGTTGATACTTGGCACTCGTACAATCCTTGATCGTGATTTTGGACATATTTGATTTGTAGAGACCATAGTTCTTCTTCACCTGCGTATACTGATTGAAATCTTTGATCGGCTATAAATGTGGTTTGATCAACTGTTAAGATATGGCCATCTCGAACACGAACCCATGATACGGGCTTTCCGAATAGGCGGCGAACCTGAAAATGTAAATCAAAAATTTCATTACTTATAATTTAAACTGATAAATACAAATACAGGGTGATTCGTAAAGAAGTGTTCCAATATTTTTCAATCGGATTCCTTACAGTGTTTTGAATTGAAAGGCAGCAAACGTTCGGTGCCACATTAACTGAATGTACAGGCAAATGGAAAATTAAAAAAACTATTTGTAAAATGCTGTTTCAACAGTACGAAAGGGAGTAATTCTTGCATCGGATCGTGACGGGTGATGAAAAATAGATTTATTTCGAAAATCCAAACCGTGTCGTCTGGCCAAGCTGGCCCATCGATTATAAGGCCCAATCGCTTTGGAAAGAAGGCAATACTCTGTGCTTGGTGGGACTAGGGTGGTGTGGTGTTTTATGAACTTCTGAAACATGGTGAAACAGTTAATACTGATCGCTACAAACAACAAATAATAAATTTAAACTATACATTGATGGAAAAATGTTTAGAATGGACCCGAAGACACGGTAAAGCGATTTTGTTTCATGACAATGCACCGCCACACATAGTAAAACCAGTGAAAGACGCATTGAAATCGTAATCGAATTAGAAATTATGTGTCCTTTTCATTAAAAAAACCGGTAAAGATTTTCCGGTAGGAATTCTCGAAAAGATACAAGCGAATATCAAACTCAACTCTTCGAATTGTATTGTACCAATGATTTCAAAATTTTTTCAAGCAGGGTATGCAGTCGACGAAAATAATCTCCAAAAATATACGTATGGTACTTAATAAAGTTATTATCGTTGTAATAAACACGATTATTGTATTATAAAGCCGTTTTGATACTCATTTCAGCATTTTTGGTTTTAAAATTCTACAAAAAAGAGTATTTCAGTTATAATTTTGTTTATGCGAGAGGACATAAAGTATTTTGAAAAGTAATGTGACGTATCGCCTAGAATTTTATGCATATGTACCCCTCGAGGCTCACGTATCTCATTTTGAAGATCTCTATTCTAAACAGCTTTCGAGTAATTCTAAGATCTGATGAGATATACGGCCTATTCTAGATACATTGAAAGTTTTATCAAGTTTTCCACAATTACCATAAATTAGTACTTATTAAAATTTTATTTGTCATTGGGACTACTAAAAACGTTAAAATGAAATAATAATCTTTAAAATAAAGACGTTGGGTTGAAAATTTCAAATTAAAAGATTTAAAATAAAAATAATAATATTAATAATAATAATTTCCTTGACCTGTATCGTAAAACGATTTAGGAATCACCAGGTCTTAGCGGAAGTAATTTGGCTGCCTTTGTGAAAAATTAATTTGAAACAGCTTGCGCTGGCAGAAAATCAACCGAGAAAACACGTGGGACTAAGGCGATTCATGAAAGCATGTAAAATGGGAAAAAATGTGAAAAACAATAAATAACACGGTGATGCTAGGGAGCATGAACCTCCTGCAGAGGACTTCCTATATAATAGAATTTTTATTTATTTATTTTCATTTTTTCCAGAGCCCCTGTTTGATCGTGACCTCCTTGAAGACGAAACCATTCCCTCCCCCTATACCTTGTACGAGCTTCCGGAAATTATTTCTGACAGCTTCCACTCGTAAATTGAAAGTACATTTGTTTCTAAAAAAAATATAGGGCGACAAAAATGTGGGTGTGGGTGAAAATTTTGTTTCTTTGCCAAGAAAATTTTATGATCTCGAGGAAGAGGTATGTCTCATAACAAAAAAATTTTAGCTGAAAATTTTTCGGAGAATATAAGGGAAGAAAAGTATAAAGGTTGGGTGTGGGGATCGAAATCCGAAGTGAGATAAACCCAGTTTAGCTGACATCTTTTGTGTGTCCAAGACTTGCCGGCTCCAACAATAAAATTTTTACCATGAATGGATTGATGTCAATTGACGGGTATCGATTTCGTCGACTTTGTTGGACTCCTCACGGTGAGGAGGAACACCTCGTCATCTTTTGGGGGTGTTCATCATCATTCCAACATCTTCGAGTTCTCATCAAGGAGGAATGAACTGGGAATGACATTGACGAAAGCGTTTCTACAAGGGATTCCCTTAGGGTTGTATAACCGAGATGGGGATGGATTGTAAGGGAAGTAAAAAAAAAAAAGCCACAAACCATAACCACTCACCCCCTAAACAAAGTTTTGTAACTTTTTGTGAAGAGATGACGACTAACTTACTTACATTGCATGGTAGGTAGGCATGACTCCCAATTTGCACAGTAACATTCGCATCTGATTTTGATGTATTCGACAAAAGCTGAAGCTGTGTCGAGGGGGGTGATAACGATGATAACATGGATGATCCGGATGCTGCCGGGAGCGTCATCGTTTGCAGAAATTCCGCATCGCTTATTGTTAGATCTGGAAGAAAGCACAAGAAAAAATATTGACTTTTTTTTTTCTCATTTATTTTTATTTTTTTTTTTATTTTTTTTTTTCGTTTTTACTAAAAATATAGGACAAATGACGTCAAACTCATATCCTTGCATATTTTTTATGTAATTACAAAACTTTCTTAGAAAGTTTATTTACTGTGGCTCCTTAAGCGCGAATTTTGAAAATTCTAAGTTAGTTCTCGAAATGTAAAGTCAATTTGAGGATGATTTCTTTTTACAAATTTAATTTAATATCCGTCATGTGGAAATTTTTAATAAGACGTCACTTACACTGATTAAAAGAAAACAGATGTGTTAAATATAAATTTAAAAAAATATTTCATTTCTTTATAATTAAACTGTCATAATATTTAATTTGAAGAATTTAATAAATTATTTTCGAAGAGATTGAGCCTGAAGTTCTTGTCACTTGCACTTTCCGAGATGTTTTACTTTAAAATTTCAAAAAGTTAAATTTTTTCCATCATGAACTTTTGTATATTCCCACAAAAATTCGTTACAAATTATCTAAATGCATTGAATTACAGAGGTTTACATCATCATTATACGAATTCAGAGTTTTTAAAAAATGTTTCGACTTTAAAAAGTTCATTTTCGTAATGTAGGGGAACGTGGGGTAAAATCGGGACGCTAAGGGAAATATTAAATAAAAAGAATGTTTTAAAAAATATAAATAAACTTTATTAGTCGTCGTTTAGTTTACTTTACTAATCACTGTTTTCATTATTCTAAGTAATAAGAAATAATAAATTTTTAAAAGTCAAGCTTTTACGATTTTGTCCCATGCCTGGTTCAATAGTACATAGTCGAAGTGTGCTACAACACAGTAGGTGTCATGTAATGTAATATCGATTGATTAAGCTAGGACAACTCCTGTCAGTCCTCCGACAGTGAATAGGAAAACAAACCTGAGGGCTTACAATGGAGCTGGGGAGTATGATAGTTGGGTCCCATGTAGGGTAGCTAGTAATCTGAAGATTTTAATTCCTGTAGGAATAATTATATACCCGCATGTTATACCCGAATTTGCTCCTTAATAAATTGGCAGCATTTGGAACTTATCAAGTTCTTCTAGTACCCAAGCAGTATAGCCTTCATAGGCCTATTTCTTACACTAAAGACATTGCAACTATGCTCACTTTTTCGGTCATTTCCATATATTTTTCTTTTTGGGATTTGCTAAGTCACCACTTAGTTTCGGAACTTTTTTCTTGTTCATTTTCTTCGGGTTATTTTCTTTGGGTTATTTTCTTCGAATTCTAATTTATAAGGTGATGAAATAATAATATCACTTTTGTCTCAAGGAGCATTTGAAGTTATTTTTCTTGTAACATGAGTCTTAAGTAAAATATCAGTTCCTGTTTGGTAATCCGTAATAATTGAGTTTCAAGATCTTTTATGTACTGACACATTAAATTTTCTTGCTCAGCTGTAAAAACTGTCTTAAAATCATCTAGACTTTTCTTAACTCTATATCTTTCAGAATTGATTGTGGGATTGAGAATTTCCGATATTCATTTTTACTACTACTCTATTACTTCTAAAATGACATTTTTCATACATTCTTTACTTCATGATTATTGGTTCGTTGTCTTTTTGTGATTTCGTGGTATTTTGTTGTGAAAAATAATCAGACCAAATAACATTTTATAGTTGTATGAAATTAGATACCACCTATACGGTTTTACCTCAAAACGCACCTAAAAGAAGCAAAGAAACCAAATAATCTAAAAACACAATGCAATAAAGATTTAACTAATGTTCGTTTAAGCTTAATACATACTTAAAGTTTGCTAAAAAACAAATTCTACTTGCTTTGACATACAAAATTATGGTACACTAATGAAATCTATCGAATATTACATCGAACCTCCGTAGAAATTGTGTTTTTAATTATTTTCTATAGGCATGCACGAATGTCATTCAACTTTTGTTGACAAACTAGTCAAGATTGCTGACTACAGTGAACGAAGCGAGAATAAATTTGGATATCCCATATCCCGATTTTGTCCTCCCATAAATATATTTAAATATATACCCAGAAAATGTCATGCCAATAAATGCCATAAATCTGATTGACCATAATTAAAATATTTAAGTTTAAACAATAAACTTGGTGGGTATCAAATAGCCCACTTGTTCCGCCAGGAATAAAAAAACAATATTTTTTTCATCTTTCTTTTATCGAGATAAGTTATTCATTCATGAAATATTTAAAAGACTTTTGCTCAACAAAATTATTTGATAGAAAATTTAAAGTATTTAAATAACTTTGCTTACAACTGTATGATAATGATAACTTAACTAATAGAAGTTTATGTATAAAGTTAGTTAATTTGAAACAATTGTGAAAATTGAAGTGATTAATGCCCTAAAATACCAATTTCCAATAATTTTCAGATATAAACTTTCCTAGAACGATACTTAAACATAACATAAATGCTCAGGGGGTGTCATTATTCCTGAAACAGTAAAATTTTCATTGGTTTAAATCTGAACATAAATGAGGCATAGAAACATGGAAGTTATCAACATAATGCTACACCCCAAGGGTACCCACAAAATTAGCAAAAGCACATGCAAGATACAGCTCCAAATATTTCTCTTAGTTAGGTGTAAATTTATTTTACTTCCAGCTTGCAACATACCTCAAATAATAAAAGCAATTTAGCCAATGGTAATTGTGATGCCATAGTTGATGTTAATTTTGTTTCAATAAATTCCCTGAATTTCCCCAAAAACCGAGAGAGAGGTTAAATGTTATTTCCGAAATAACTTAAATTTTATACAAATGTTTTCTAATTAAATTGTTTAGGTAAATTTTGTATTTTCGGTATGCAACTGTATTTGTAAAAATTCGACATAGCAAATTGATCATGTGTACATTTTCCAAAACCTCTGATGACTTTTGTGGAATTTGCAGAACACTCTGGATCCACGTTAAAACACCTGCTGTACAAACTTTCGGGATTTATTGGAAGGTTCAATGACTCCACTTTATGACTCTCTTCTTTCTCTGATTACTAAACTAGCGCATGAAAATTGAACAAAATTTCAAACTTTGCTAACAATTTAAGCAGCTCTAATTAAGCATAATAATTTCAACAACGTTGAAATACGAACAAAAAACAATAATTCAGTTTTGCACTGAAACAGCTTAATTAGCAATCAAAATTATACCAGTTTTCGTAAATTCTTAAATCAAATCCGAATAGAAAAGGGCTTGTTTCTAGAATTCAAATGAGTAGAAATTCTCTTACTGATTATCCGCTCTACATAATCTCAACAGTTTCTGAATTATGTTCATTAGGACTATGCGGTTGAATATATTTTAGATGTACCCATACGAAATGAAAATGTATGCTTCTGAAGTTTTAAATAGGAAGTTTAATTTATAGAAATTTATTATTATTGTGATTTACTTAAAAACAAATTGAAAAAGAAAAAGAAAAACATAAAATACTTTCATTAGATTTTGGTAAGGAAACATTTACCATTAGTTTCAACCAAAAGTTTAAAGTTTTAAGTTCTTTTAGTATTTTTAGAAAGGCAGTTCATAATTCCTTTTGCGATAGTAAAACAAAATTTTAAAACTAATTAGTTGATTTTTAATTCGTAATCATTTCTATTCAAATTTATTGATATCTTATAGCTAACTAATAATTTATATTATTTAATAACTACGACAAAAAAGCAAATATATTTTTCCATATATATCATTTCAAAAAAAACCTTTCATATTCAGCACTTAGTGGTCAGAAACAGGATGCTAAATACCAAGTTTATAGGCTTAATAGCTCTGAATATTTTGTGCCGCACAAATTTTAGCACGTTTAGTAAGCAGAAACTAAATTCGATTGTACAAAGGTTATATAACTGGATTTTGAGGGTTCTTCTTATAATATAAAGAATCCCAACAATTTGTATCCTCAGAACTGTGAGAATTTGCGAAGTAATTTCCATTCATTACGTGACTCATTTTCTAGCTAGTCTAGATAGTCCCAGCTGGATGATTTTATTATACAACGAATGAAATTATTTCGATTAGATCTCTGGTCGAGAGTGTAAGGAGCGTGTTCAGATGTAGTTCTATTTTATATGGGATAGAAATGAACTCTCAAATGACAGAAAAAGGACTCTCGAGCTGTGTACATATGCAAATTGGGATTGTTTTCAAGGGTTTGACATTAGATATGTTTCATATGAAAGAACCTTTCTCCACTCATGTCACCCGGCTGACAGGAGTTCTAATACCTTTTTGTTTTGGTTCTGCATAATATTACATCTTTTTGTGTATTATACCAATTCTATACAGTTGAATCTGATAAGGGAGTATTTTGCAAGATATGCGAACGGTAAAGAAGGTGGAACCTATTTGTATGCGATTCTGTGACAGATGAAGGTACCTTAAGCTGGCGACAATGTTTTTGCCCCACCTAAAAATTCTTTAAATTGTAAAGAAAAGAATTCTTAAGAAAAATTCAAAGAAGCTTTGCTAATCAGATAGATGGAGAGGCAGAGCAGCACGTTTGATTTTCTTTTTTTTTCCCGAACATTGCACTCAACATATGCAGCAGAGGGATGGTATCAAAAATTTGCTTCTACAATTTTCTTCTTATAGTCTAGGGAACCCTGTAGGTACGGAGGACCTTAGAAATGCCGGTTGCATTTTATTTGACTGCAGTAGTAGTAAAATTGAAGCCAAATCAGAGTTGAATTCAAATCGATTTTTGCATAGAAAGTGAATGAACTTCTTAGCGAACATCTTGAGGTAAAGTTTGGAAATGGCATATAAAGGAGCTAGCGCAAAATTGAGTCTGAATTTTGGAGAGGTTGCAAATCAATACCCATATCTTTTGATAAATATATTTCGTATGTCGTCTTCAGATGGCTTTTAGATTATATTTAATTTTATCAAGAAAATTTAGAGGATACCACTTCAATTTTATGTTCGTAAATATAATTGTCCTTTGATGACTCATATATGGATTTTCAGAATGTCTTCAAAGAGAATATTAAACTCATAATATATAAAGGAAAATTAAACTTTTGATAAAGCTACTTCACTGTAACATTTGTGATCTTTAGAATATTATCATGAAGATTTTTCTTAGTTGAAATTAAATTCAACAGACCTGTCTTTATATTTGTTTAATCTTAAATTATAAAGCTGAGTTATGGGGGTATTTTGAATGCAATACCATTTTTGTTTATATTGTGAACTAAGACAGGAATGATTTATTGTAGAACGTACTAGAAATTTTATATCTATAAATGTTCTTCTCGAAATTTTTTTTTTCTTTATTCCTCTTACTATCTTACAATTTTTTATATACCAGCCAAGAATACTTCAGAAAATATGCAATTTTAAAGACATTTATTCAAAAAAAAAAAAAAAATACATATTTTTATAAATATATCCTACTATTGCATCGGTTAGAATTGTTTTGAAAATAAAAAACGATATCGGCTCAAGGCATTTCTTGCAATAATAGTAAAACCGATATATCGGCTCTAAGGTAGTAAGACAGACACACAGAAGTAACTCAATTTTAATACTTTCCTTTTTTCAAAAAGTGTACAAGTCTAAAAAAGATTCAGTAACATATGTAGTCACTGAAAAACAAGGCATTACTATTGATAACATATAAAGAATTGTTTTAGTAAAAATTGGTTCAAAATTCAAAAATTCTCCCATATCCAAGCTTGTTCCATAAAATCTTAAAACTGCATAACTTATGTAGCTGTGTCTTCAAAATAGTGGCGACCAAATCCCCGGGGCAAACAACCGAGAATCACTTCTCTAAGTCACAGTAAAGCCGCATATCCTCTGCAACATTTGTGTCAATAGGAGTCAATTTCGCTGAAATATTCTGACTCTGGTGCTTAACCTTGAACTCATTCTGCAGCCTGGAGCTGCACTTCTGGGTTATTACAAAGTAAAGGGGGGAGGAGGGGGGCGAGAAAAAATAGGGCGAACAAAATATGGAATGAGATCCCTGAAAAGTTGAATAGGTAATCCTTAATCCACGCATCTGTATATTGATGCAATTTCGATTGTAGGAAATATCTAGAGCGCGGGGCTAGATGACGGTTTACGGGACTCTAGAGCTCCATCACCGGATATACCGGACCTGAACGAATCGAAAGTGTATCGGGGTCCGGTCATCCGGAATTCAGCGAAAATAAAAGTTAATCTTTAAATCGAGAGAAATTTTCATGGAAAACAGCACATAATGGAAATTCAGAGGCTGCTCTCACAAAAGTAATTCGCCGGAGTGCATGTGGAGAAGGGGGGGGGGGGGGGGATGTGATAAACAAAATGGCTGGAAATACAAAAAAATAAAAAGCCCTTAGCATAGCCACTGCCCCGAATGAAATATGCTACGAGTGTAGGGTAGAGATAGGAGCAGCGAAATTCGCTGGTTTCTGATACGCGTACGCTTTGTATATATATATTTTTTTTAGCAAACGTTTTTTCCTTGTTTGACTTTCTTCTATATTATAAAATTGGGAGCGTTTTTTATTACTTGGATGCTTTGTTTGGTCTTTTGTTGATTCCGGTCCTCTTTCTGTTTGGTTCCTCTGTACAAATGGAGCCCTTTAAAAGACCAGGAGAAGGGGTTATTATCATTGGAGCCAGAAGGGTGGCATATTTGTATTTTGGATGCTGTAAAGTCATTTTGAAATTTTAATCCTCAGAAGCCAATGTATTTCTGAAGAGTTGAATACATAGACCCGTATTTAGTCGGATCTTATTTGATCCTATAATGACGGAAAATAAGCCAATTTTGATGGCATAGTCATGCCTTTACCGTACGTTTAACCCTTAAAAAGGGTAATATCCGGTATTTTACCTAAGCTTAACATTAATTACCCAATTAAGGTAGTAAGCAACATTTTATTACATCTGATTGGAAAGTCCCTTTGTTCCCCAACTAGTTTCTAGTTAGTAATTTATCCGCGAACATTAACTTTAACCATTAAACGTCGACCATTATAAAATTTCAATTTTTTTAAAAGCTTTTTACCATAAACTCGGAACCGCTGCAATTCTCCTGTTTGCCGGATAATGACTCATTTATTTTAATGGTAATTAAAAAAAATATATATAGGAGAGAAAAAAAAAAGCTTGAAATGTATATGCATATGCCGCGTGTGGAACTAATTCAGTGCTCTTGACGGCCTTCCTTCTGAATGGCGGTAATAGAAAATATCCCCAGCCTTCCTACCAAGCTGCATAGAGTGCACTTTTAAAACATTACTTCGACGGTAATAGGTCCGAAAAAAAAATTATATACATATATGAAAATCTTTGGAAGTGGTATTTTGGCGCGGAATTAATAAGCGTCCCTGCCTGCTAGTGGCCCTTTTAACTTCCGACTGCATTTAATTTTCATTAAAGGTGTGCAATGGCCTTGCAATAATGGGACTAAAAAGTATACATAATTAGAACTTGTGATTTTATCTCCGTATGATGTCGAAGAGTGCCGACATTAAAAGCGTTTTATGCTTCTCCAGTGAGAAAAATTAGTATTTATTATAACTTAGTAGATATTCTGTAAAATGTCGCATTTTTACTCTGACTTCAGCAAGGCGTTTGATAAAATCTCCCATAAATTAATTATTTTAAGTCTTATCTTGAACAACGCTAGTACAAGGTCTTTTCCTGTTCCTCTACCTCCAACTCTTTTGTGGCCAACTGAGGGGTCCCCCAGAGTAGCCATCTAGGTCCGTGGCTTTTATTCGTCCATTAAAGACGTCGAATGTGTTATTTAGCATTCAGACATTTCTATATACGCCGACGATATGAAAATCTCCAAACGGATATCCTCTACCTCGGACTCCTAACTGCTTCAGTACGTCCTCAACAATTTTAACATTTGGTACAAAAAACTCTCTTGAACTTCTCTTTCGGAAAAATTAGAAATTTTGTATATAATATTGTCTATAAGCTCTAACATTTTGATTACATTATACTCGTACTTGAGGCCTCTGGTAGGTCAGTTGTTAGCGGGTTGGCATACCGTGCCAGAAGCTGTGTGTTCGAATCCCACAGTAACCATGATTTTTTACGCTATGAACATAATGGGTCAATGAATGCAATGGACAACGTCAAAGCGTTCAAGGACATACGTCTCGACCACCCCAATAATAATAATAATAAGAAATACTCGTACTTGCTCGTTATTATACTAATTTTACATTTTGCATAGAACAAATTAATGGGCAGTCTCAAATTTAAAAAAAAAACCCATGATTATGATAACTTTTGATAAGAAATTAAAGCCTAGTTTAGGATTACTCGGGAAAATTGGTTTTTTCCCAACAGCATATAGCCAAGAGTCCTAGAAATAGCTTAGAAGTATTTAATTCTAGATATATTCCTTTAGTAAGGTAAATACATTTTTGGCCACTAAAGTCAAGATATTTTCTTTAATACTAAGTTTGGAATCTGCTCTAATAGGAATCTTATTTTAAATACTTTTAATTTACTATCATATCATTTATGATTTTTTAATAGATTAATAATAAATTTGACAAAAATAATTCATTCCTCAGTTATATAATTAAATCATTTTAATTATAAACCCTTGTTTAAGTATAAACCTGTTATACTCAGGTTTAAAATAAACATCATTCAAAGTGAAAACTCTATAATAAAATGACCTCTTTCTTGAAAACTCAAAGACCTTGGCATGGTGTAGGATAATGTTGAAAATTGTTTACGTTAAGTATATTTTTGAATTACAGGACCTCAATGGTTCAAAACTAAGCCACTACCTCCTTAGAAGGGGTCAATATAAATAAGGGTGCGCTGCCCGAGAAGCAATTCAGGCAGTTGATCCACTCGAAATAATTATTAAATCACCATGAAGGAGGATTCCGGCGTAATGAGTAAGCGCGTAGTATGTACTTCGTTAAAAAGTAGAACCCTTCAGTTCATTTAAGTTCACAAATTGCCTCTTACGGAAGGATGTTAATGAACTCACCTTACCCACTTATACCCATTCCTCTGGTCCACTTCCGACGGGTGGGTGTATTGTGTGGATATTCATCTTGAAATAATTACGGGCCTAGTGCTTCGCTGATAGAAATTAAAATGATGAGGGCATGAACTTGCTAATAAGAAATTAAGTCTGAATAACTTTGAATAAGTTCCGTTTTCATTTTGAAGGTTTTCGCATGATGGGATTCTTGGAAGACCTTAATGAAGCATTTCTGCCTGCGGATGGGCCACAGGTTTATTATTTTGTGGGTAATATGTTGCCTTGATGGTAAAGTGCTGTTTTTGAGCAAATCAAATTAATAGAGTGGAAGTAGTTTTGCTCCTCTACCAAAATATCCATTCAGTGCGTAGGTGAAGCTTATCCACCTGAATGATACGAATTATCGCCTCAAAAACCATCTAGATGAGTGAATTATGTTAAATTTCCGTCATTATAATTCATCTTTTATATCTTTGAAGAAAATATGCGCTTTAAGGGCTCTTTTACAAAAATAATTTCAGTATGATGTTTTTTGATTTCAAAGAAAAGGAGCGAATAAATATGAAATACTGACTAAAATTCATTAGCAATAAGCTCCCCGGATGTTTATGATTTAAATAAGCCCCTTATCACTCACAAAATATTTGTTTTCTTTAGAAAAATAGTTTTTTTTTCACAAAACGACAAAATTAAACTGTTTATCGAAAGGGGGAAGAAAAGAAAAATTACTTTTAACGCCGTACCGCCTAAAGAGGGTTTTTCTTAAAATGACTTCAATTCAATCAACGTAGGCCAACATACGCATCCCGGCCCCCCTATTATGAAAATAAGGCAAAACTCATAAAAAAAATGTAAAGGGGTTAGCTATTCGGGTGATGACCCTGCCCCTCGTCCTAGAAATAGGATTTCTGTCGAAAATTTAATGAAGGATTACTAAATAAAATATGCGCAAAATGAAGGCACAACCCTACCGAACCCTATAGGCTAATATTTTACTTTTCAAAATCTTCGCAATAATTTTATTTGTCATTTATGGCCGTAATCTCTTTCTAAATCCGTTTTTAATAATTTTTAAACCTTTCGAAGCTTTTATATCGATTAGTTGAAATATCCCTCTTCAGGGAGGTACATTTTAAAAATAAAAATTCGTTACGATTTATATTTTATAGAATATTTCATTTTCATTTGATGACTTTGTTGACTATATTTTTTAGATTATGAAATATCATAGGAAAAACGTTTCTGTTGCTTTTAATACTTTTAATATTTTGTTGTTTTAATATGTGACTCACGAACGTAACACAAAAATTGCTTTATTCCAAGTTCTGTGAGTTACTGCACCATATTCAGTTTTTATTAACATGAGTCATATTTAACTCATAAGCGTATTCTAAAAGACTTATACGAGGCATATATGACACATTGGATATTGAAGGTGTTAATATTTCTAATTTTTGATAAAAATTCATAAATTTTAAATAGGTATAGATTAGAAATAAATGTATATCTAAATTATATTATACGAGTAGTTTATTATTTTAACTTAAAGAAATATTGTATAGTTTTCAATTGTAATAAATAATAATAGATATACGAGTATATGTGGGAATTACTCGAAAAAAGATACGACTTTGACCAGGAGGCAAGGCTCGAACTTGCATCCTTCGAATATGCGCTCTCTAACCAATTGCGCTGCCCATGGCCGATACCTTTTCGAGCAATTTTTGTTGTGATCGACCGATCCCACACAACCCTTTGCCATCCTGAAACTGCATTTGTCCCCAAATGCACAGTACAACTTAACACAACAGCTTAGCGACTTAATTACAACGTAACTGCCGAGTTCGATCACCGGTCGCATCTTCTCATCCCACTTCTGACACCATATGTAGGAATTACTCAAAAAAATCTACGACTTTAACTAGGGAGCAGGGCTCGAACCTATATCCTTCGAATCTGCGCTTCGATGCTCTCTCTAACCAATTGAGCTACCCGTGGCCTCATTGCCGATGCCTTTTCTTACTTGCATTTAACTCATTGTAGTTGTTTAAGAAATTTTATCTATAGTAAAATTACGTTACGTTGATTCTTACAGATAAAAGTTCATATCAATTATAAATTTTTCCCATCTCTCCTCAACTTATTTGATAAAATCAAAAATCTGTTTGTAATATTTAAAAATAGACAAAAATATTTAATCTGTTGACTGATTACAAACATTCATCTCACACCCCCGCTAAAGTTTGTCCACTTGTCTGCACGCGCATGCCTCCAATTTGATAAATAAAAAAAAAACAAAAAACGGGCATTGGTTGCTAACACAACCGCTGTGTAGGGGGATAGTACCATAGGGTTTCGTTCGGATGGATGAGAGGTAACTGATCAAATTCAAGAAGTTCTAAAAACAATTTGTTTACGAATGGGAATTAAATTGAGGAGATGGGAAGTAAACAAAAAAGCACTTATCCAACAAAACTCGGGAACACACTCGAAGGTAACACGCAAATGATTCCCTACGCATCCCTATCAGAAGATTGGTGGATAGGGGCTTAAGGGGGAAGAATTTGTATGTATATATGACTGTGTGTTAGGGGTCTCTTGAGAGATTCTTTACGCAATTTTCTTGTCATCAATCAGAGCGAAATGGATAAGACGATGGGAAATGTTTAAAATTTTCGCTGAGATTTCTCGAAGGAATTTATATCCGGACGTAAACAAACCGATGAGGCGTGGAGCGGTCAGGTGCGTTCACAGAGTAGCACACATTCATCCTGGAAATGTTTCAGGAAGAATGACTGAGGATGAGTGTCTGATGTTTTTTTTTTTTTTTTGGGGGATGGTAGGGGGTATAACGAGTTTGGGACCTTTGTTAGGCGCCTTGAAACGTTTTTAATTATTCAAGGCAGCTTCATTCTACCTTTTCCGGACAGCTAATCCGGGATGAAGACCGTTCGGTCCACGAACAAGGAACCAACGACTGTTAGTCTGGAAAGCTGCGAAATACCCAGAAGTGGAACGCTTGAAGAATTCATAGGCAATCCTTTTTTTATTTTTTATTTGTGGGTACCGCAGGGATTAAGTCCCTTAAAAATGGAATGTAAACTCCTTCAGTTGTGGTCGTCAACAGAGGATGCCCGCCTGATGACCACAACAGATGAGGCATATTTTTATCCCCCAAGGGATCCCGATTTTATTCCCCGCATTTTATTTCGTTTTCTATTTTCTTTTTCAATTAAAACAAAACAAAAGAGGAATTCGCACTTACCCGCACCGATTAAGAGAGCCACCAGCATAGTGAGCCGGATGGTTGGAACCATTTCAAAAGATTCCCGTATGACAAAACTTGATTTTGTTGTTTTTATTTTTATTTTTATGTAAGACCGACTGAGAGGTGCCCTAAATTCTGGGGATGTGTGTCACCAAAAGGATGCTCCGCTGGGCGACAAAATCCAAGTCGAATAAACCCAGCAGCAGGTCGGGTGGTGGATTGAGACTTCCTCAGCGGGAGGGGGGGATGGCACTCCTCACAAACCGAGAAACACACCACACTAAGGGCTCACACCACGGCCTGGGTGGCGGAGCGCTACTTTCTCGTTTACAGCAAGTTGGCTAGCATTCACTGGGGGCTCAGCAGCACACCAAGGCTCCAGGCCATCGCAAGTTAGAACCGTCTGAAAAATTCACTGTAACACCTCAACCCGGCACCGGGAGCCGCCGTACGGGGCATTGCCCAGAAATATGTGTATATATAAAAAAAAAAAAATTTTTTTTTTATTTATTGTCCTTTTATATCCCTAGCACTGCACCAGACTGGAACCAGAACCTCTAGAGAGTTTTGTGTGTGCTTTACAGAAGACACCACGACGACGGAGTCCCACTTGAGGAGCTCCTCTGCTCGACCAGGTCGTTAGACAAGAACTAAAAGGCAGGATGGAGCTCTCCAGACGCTTTTCCGACGGTAGAGTCTCGAGCAGCCGTCCATGCGGCGATGTCAACCCGTGTGCTGGATCATGCTTCTCTCCGGTAGTAGGGCGCATGGCCATTGGCACGGATTCTTCGGGGGTCTCCCAGTTTGTTGTTGGTATAGACCAACCTCCATCCTGTCCCCGTCCACACGAATGTAAAGCAACAAATACAAAAATCCTTTTTTCGCTTCCACTTAGAAAACAGGAAAGGCAGAAAAAGTTCTTCCTTTTTCGAAAACTAGGACATCTGGCGATAGTGTGGTTCTGTTCAGGATAGAGAGAGAAAAATTGCACAGGGATGCTATACTTCCCGGAATGCATTCGTACTCTAGGTAGACCATTGGAAAATTTTGTCACGATTTATCAGGCCTATTTCGGCCGGTGATGCGGATCCCTCGATAGCCTCCGATTGCCACTCGACCTCGAGTCCTCTCAATGAATGTCAGGGCGGGAAAATTTATTTTGTCATCAAAATTTTACTTGCAATAGATCGAATAAATAAATAAATTTTTTTTTTAAATAACCATTAAATAGGAGTAATTCGAACTTGGGTCAGTGGTAAGTGCCCTAAATAGCACAAAAGTAGGTCGTAAGGTCGATTTCTACTTTGACCTTGATCATTACACTCAACTTTTCTTTCAGCAGAAAGTTTTATTTTTTACAAAAACTATCATAGACAGACTATCATACTTAATCTAGGTTAAAGTAGAAATACACTTAAGAGACCGATATTTTTATTAAGTAAGATCTTGACATTAATTTCTATTGAAATCTAAAATTACGTGCAATGTGTACATTTAAAATTTTATCTAATATCTATTTTAATTGATAGTAAGGAAATAAATTGAATCAGTTATTTCAAAAACCACATAAGTCAAGTTATTTATTGCAAACGTTTCCTAAAAATTAGACCCATATTCTGGGTAAGACCCAAGAAAGTCAAAACATTTCTTCCGCTTCCTTCCTTCGTTAAAAATTAGACTTGTTAAAAATAATCCAGATAAGAATAACAGGGAATATGAATTCGTACCCTTAATGATTCTAAAACAAGTGTTATCTTCATTAATTTTTATTAAAATGACTGGTTTGTTCAAAATACATAAACCGCATAAACCTTGTTTCTTGATAAAACAGCATAAGTTAAGAACAGTTTTTCTATTTATTCTTAAATTCCTATTCATTAATTATAAAAATTATTTGATATTTATAAACTTTTAAATCAAAACACTACGAGTATATTCAGTCCAAAAAAGTGTTTAAAAACGCGTTTACTTACAAGTAACACCGGTTTTATTGATTTATATGACTTGTGTGGTTTTTGAAATAACTGATACAATTATTATTTTGAAGGTGTGAATTAAAATATGTCACATACTGACATGGTTAATTTCAATGGCAGTTGGTTCTAGTTTCAATCAAATATGAAATGCTCTTACCTAATTGAGGATAACTCTGACTCTGACTTTTTGAATTTATTGCACAGTAATTTTAAATGCAACACTACTCCCCTCAGCTGCTATCTATTAATAGACTCGAATTTTGAGCAATCTGCGTAAAAAATACCTATTAAATGGAGATAAAATCGTGAATTTTAACAAAAATAAAATAAAAAGTGAATTTCGTATGCGGATTAAGCATTATGTGTAGTCACTATGGCAAAAATCCATAAATTGGGCTACGAATTGCTACCCCATCTAAGATATTCTCCAGATTTATCCCCCTGCGACTATCTTCAGTTTCTAAACCTGAAGAAATTGTCATCACTGAAATAAACGCCTATTTTGAGGACCCCGAGAAAAAGAAAACTTATGATTCGAAAAAAAATTAGGAATACACTAGGTCAAATGTATAGAGCTAAAAGGAGACTATGTTGGGAAATAAAATGTTTATTTGCAAAAAATAAATAATGAAAAAAATAGCTTTTATTTAAACAGTCACTCACTTATCAAACTGTCCTCGTATTTTTGATTTTCATTAGTTGAAAACAATTTCGTTTATTCTGGAGTTTCTAATTTTTTTGCAGTGTACATATGTCCTTCGAAAAAAGTTTCAGAATTAAAATTAATGCAAAAATTAGTATAGAATGAAATATGACAAAAACTAAAAAGAAAAAATACAAATCTAAATAGTAGAAATGTGAACAATGTTCTTGCAATGCATTTCGGAAGTAAATTAGTAAGTAAAGAATAAAAGGGTGTCGAAAGGGTAAATATTGTAACAAAATGTGGACCATTTCCATGACATTAATATTTACCAAAAAGTGCAAAACCTCCACTCGCTACGAAGAGGTTTTCATTTGAACCCAATTATTTCAATTTTAGTCAACGAAATGGTCAAATTGTGGAACAAATTTTGGTTGTTGTGGTCTCGGGTATTGTCTGCTAGCTTCAACAGTTTACCCAGTACGTTGTTCGTTGTCCCGACGATGCAAAATAAATTATAATTGCAAAATTTTAAAGTAAACAGTGAAACTAATCAAAACTAAAAAGACCGAGAAATGCCGCGAAAACCGCGAACGCAAAGTGCAAATGCAGTTTAAATCAAAGGGCATAACAAACGGTGGCAACAACTCGGCACCAGTTCTACTAAATCCCGGCTGTCCCACATCCGTAGAAATGTCCAATTACAATCCCATTTGTGGGTTATGGCATAAAACTAGACTAGAGGAGGGTTCATGAGCAGTTCATCAGGATACCCGCGGGGTGAGCAACGCTTATTATTTTTTTATTAGGGCTGCAAACAAAGGAGCGGGAGGATCTCATCTAAAACTAAATTACAATTCAAAATGCAATTCCAGGAGCTTATCTCCATCAGTGGGACTTAACAAGGACACTATCACCCGCAGCCCCTATATGAGACACATGAGTACGTAAATAAACCCACAAAGGCCCGATACCCACACATGAAGTCGACGAGGTGCCCGTGGCGGGCTTCGCATAGATGACAAAAGCTTCAAGCCATCCTGCTCCCAGCTCCCGTGCACCCGGAAAGTTCCCCACTTTATATATTATAAACATGTATGAACCACACGATGCGAGGACGAAGCTGCCGAGGGGCCAAGATGGAGAGCACCTTGAGGTAAAAAGAATTCTGGCAGATGCAGACATAAGTCAAAGATCCGATGCCTGAGTGATTTTGATGATTTTTTATCTATCTAGGCATCACTCTTTTTTGTAAATACATGGGTATGTGCTAGGGTGGTTCTCATTTTTGTAAATTTTGAATTTTTAATAGTTGTCAAATTGTAAACATTTCTGAGAAACAATAGTCAATTTTGCAAAACGTTTCCCATATAAGAGAAGGTATACTCGTATCACAATATTTAATATCTTTAATTAATTAATTCGAGCCCTATTTCCTTGATATTTCTCTGAACATAGAATGAATTTATTATTTAAATATTCACACAGTTCTATGACTATTCTGATAATGTATGGTGATGAATATATTTTAAGATAATGCTAAATTTTGAGAAATAGATAAGTCTGCAAAGTAGCGAATGAATAAGACCACTATCTATACATATAAGACTAATAATGTAACGTACAAATAGTGTAATTTCAAAATAATTCAGAATTTGGAAAGAAACTCTAACAAAATGAAAATCTTTAGATAATATTTCGATTGCTAGTACACTTGTTTGGAATTAAGTCATTAATGTTGAAACCTCCCAGATTTTAATGAAATTGTTATAGAAACATTCTTTTACACTTAAAACATAAAAAAACGTAAAAAATTCTTTACGGAAACCTCCACTTCCCGAGGTGTTCAACTTTAAACAATTTTATGTCGAACTTTTTCATCATTTCAGAAAATTTTTCGTGAGTTTCTATAAAATGTGGACGCGTTCTTGATTTGATAGCTTAATCACTATAGTTTAAACCTTTCACTCTACTTAAAACAATTTATCTCTCGAGTAAAAGCACTAGAAAATAGAACAATATATCGTTAGTTTTTAAGCTTACTTACCTGGATTCGCATCATAATGACAACTTGATGAAACTGTGGTAACTTTTGAAGTTTCCTCTCCAAACTTTTGGCACTGTTCAGTAAGCGCGAAAAAGTATTCCTTGACTTGTTCCCTTTTCTCAAAGTGTAGTTTTAGTAGAAAATTATAAAAATACAGAACAGGTAATAGGAAAATGAAATATACTCAAATAAATTTGATATAACGAGTAAAGCGTCATTTTCAAAGCATAGTGTCTGTAGTTAGTGAGTTACTTTGTAAGAAATAAGCATGATACCATAATTCTTTTAGGAAAATATATTTCTGAATGAAATTTATGCAATAAGTGGGAAGAAAAGTGTTATTTTCTAGGAGTTTTCCACAACCGATGGTGTCAAATGTTTCGGATTCGTCTTTTTGATTTGTCCGATTAAAATCAGGGTTTTCGACTTTTATAATACGTTACTCACAGGTGAATATCTGGGGAACAGGAGGTGGTACCCTTATCCATTTCCTGATTTTGCAAAGCAGAACAGTTTCCCATTAATAAGAATTAAGCCCCCCCATAGGTACGCTATGTTTTCGGAATGGCTGACAGTTCAATTTAGTCATATCCCAAAGGGATAAGGGAAAATGGAATGAAATTTTCGCAATAGTGCGTGTTTGCATGCGATTTTATCTAGGCCGCTCAGGAACAGAATCTAGTCGAATTGGGGCCTCAATGTGCCTTACCCCGTTGGACATAAAGGAGCATGGCAGTTTTCGTACTGATTCGACGATGCTTTCGAGTCATTCTGTGGGGGTGGACAGAACACACAAAAACTGACAGTGTGGTACCGTCGTAAGCGAAATTACGAAAACGGCTGCTGGATGAAAATAATTTTTTCATGAATTTGAATTTCCTTAAATTAGGTCGAGGTGTTTTCCTCGATTTCCCCTAATTTAAGCTACGGGTGGCCTATACAATATTGAAATGATGAGTCTTGGTCCCGAACCATAAATCCTGCTATCATCTGGGAGAAAGTACAAATTTCAATGAATCGACCCAGAGCTGTTTCAAAGGGTGGTGGTATTAATGAAATTATTGGCGGCCCTGTCAATTTTCCAATTTTGGTCTTCAATTAGGTAATTTTCCCTAGTTCAAAACAAAGATAGGTCTTAGACGTTGAAGGGAACCACCCAGTTGTCCTCGATTTCCAAGTGGTTAACCAAATACTTTTACTTTTTTATACTGTTTCCGACGTAGCCTAGTCAAAGCAATCTTTTACCTTTTCAAGTTTATTTTTTGGTAATTGTCTTCAGCTGGGTGGGTCTTTGTAGACATCCAAATGATTGACGACCACCCGCAGAAATCAAACAGTGAGAAAATCAAGAAATTTTAAAATAAATATTGTTTTATGCCATAAATTACAAGACTCGACTCAGGTTTCATTTTTTAAATTTATCTATGTATGTTTCTGTTCTACGCCTCTACTTTTAAAAGAACGATATAGGTATATAAGTTTATGTATAAAATAAATGCTTTTCCCCCATTTCACTTTTCTTGTAAAGAAATTTTCTCATCTACATTTTTATTGAAGTTCTGAAAAGCGCAAAATATCGACTAGTCTTAGTACACAACGACCGCAAACTGTATAACGATTTGCTTGAATGGCCTTTTGCGTTGGAAAAATTTATGAAAATATTATAAGAATTTAAATTTTCTACTCATTGTCACAGGAAAATTTTTTAGGATTGATATTAAAACTGTAATGATGTAAATCATTCTTAGCTTATTAGCGATCGTAGATAATTTTTTATTAGTTATATTATGGGAATGTCTTAAGATTCACTGTAGCTGTTAAGGATTTCAAAATTACGTTTGTACTATCCTAACAATCGATACGCTGAATTGTATATGAAAAAATACGTTAATAAAACTATCGCAAAATTATTATTACGAGTATTTAAGAAATTTAAAGAGAAGGCATAAGGAAATTTTAAGTCCACACTATCCAGAGATAGGTATTGGGTATACGGGGCTGGTGTGCACTCGTTGATCTTAAAAATTAAGGTTAATGCCTGCAACTAAAGTCAGTATCAATATCTGGTTTAGTGTATTCAATGTTATATTTATATACATAATACTGTCGATGTTGCCGTATCGTGGTTGCAACTCTTTTCCATTTCCTTTTCTAAGAAAAGTAACTTGGGAGAATTTCAAGAGACCTTTCACATCTAAGTACAAAACGCGTCTTTCAACTTGACTACCAATGAATACAATTTGCCTTTTGTTGGAGCATAAACATGAGTCGGCGACCGCAACATACTCAACATACCCTTGCCAAGGATATTTTCCACACTTGAGGTCTCTTCCTCCGCCATTTTCATTTACACTTTACAGAGCAAAGCTTTCCTTGGCGGCGACGGGACCAATTACGGGCCACCTAAGCACCACCCAGAGATCAAAAAGTGCACAGTATCTTGCTAGTTTATTCATGGGGCCCCGGCCCCAATATATCAATTTGTCCTGGGAACGAACGGTGTAAACTGCCTCGAGCCGCTGGTACTCCGCCAGCCCCGATGCCATCGGTATTAGCCAAATTACTAAATTAGATGTGTTACATGGAGAACAAACTCGCCGAACCTATAAATATAACAACAGGGCGAAATTGCTCTCATTACGGCGCTAAAGCTGGCATCGGAGGTCACCAGCCGCCGACAAGCCAACTCAGGGTAACCGGGGCAGGGGTCCCAGTCCTGGAAATTTTGCTTCTACTACTACCGCGGCCCGAGTATACCCGGCTATCCACTGGCAATATACACAAAGTACTCGCATAAATAACTTTTCGTAATTTGCATGAATTTATCATAAATTTGCTGCCGGTGTAGATACGGCTTGCCGACTATCACCGTTTGCATCACGGAATCAGGGAGTGACGCCATTAATATCCGATGAACGGGACCGTGGGACAGGACCCTAATTGGGCCTGGATATCAATTTTAGGACAATTGTGTGCGCACGGAGGCGGATGGATGCAATTGAAAAGTGAAACCCGAGTCGGGACCTATAATTTATGCCTGAAAACAATATTTATCTTAAAATTTATCGATTTTTCATTGTTTGATTTCTGCGAATCGTTAATCATCCGTACGTCGACCACAAAATCAACCCGGCCGACGAAAACAATTACCAAGAAATACATCGCAGTAAAAAAACAAATTGTCGTCAGACAGGAGTCGGGAAGATTGACTAAAAAAAACAAGAAATTCTTTTAGTCGGTAAATCAAAGATAATTAGATAGTAAAGCTTGGAATTTTTACTACTGTTAAATTTCTACTATCCCTAAACATATTAGTGAAAGTTAATTCCAAATTCTATGATACTCTTTATCCGCCACATGCCTCTAAGACAAGGCCTATTTTGTATTGGGAGAATTTTTACATATGTATCTAATTTTACTTTATATTTTATCATTTTTTCAGTCTACTACACTAACTTCTCGACGTATCTGTTTAAAGTATTTTTCAAATTATGTAAATACCTTAGATGAATAGTGTCTTTTATTTTCGAATTATCAATCGTTATTTTAAGGATTTTTCACCAAAACATTGTGGGAATATGATAAAAAGTCATAGTGGAAAACTACCACTTTCCGAAATTCTAAAGTTAAATATTTCAGAAAATACAAGCCCTAAAATTCTCTTTTGCTATCATTTCATGTTGCCTCCAAATAACATTAATTCACTGAGGAAACAAACTTAGAAAAGCTACCTATTTCAGTTGAAAAACGGAATAACCGTTTTCATTGAAAATCCACAAAAGTAAATTGATTATATTAATAAAATTATCAGCCATTTTGCATATTTGGTTTGTTTTTGAAAGACAAGGTTAGTCGTATTTTCTTGTGCTTGACGATTTTTTGCTATCGAAAAAATGGATCAAGAAATCTGTATAAAATTTTGTGTGAAAAATAAAATTAAGTGTTCCAACGCAACTTGAAATGTTGAATCACTTTAAGAGAAGTTGCTGAGGATGTTAGCATATCGGTTAGCTCATGCCATGCAATTTTTTCGGATGTTTAGGGCATGAAACGTTTATCAGAGAAGTTTCTAAATTTTAAGCGAAAGAACTGTCGCATGAGTATCGCTCTGGAGCTTTTGAACGATGTCAACGACGATCCAGATTTGCTCAAAAGAGTCATAAATGGCGACGAAACATGTGTACATGGATATGATGTCGAAACCAAAGACGCAGATTTGCCACTATTGAGGAGATAAAGACCACATTGTTAGAAGAGCTCAAGGCCATACCAAAAAGTGCAGATCAGAAGTGCTTCGAGGAAAAAGCGCTGGCACAAGTGCATTATATCTGAGGGAGATTACTTTGTAGGGGATAAAATAAATTGAACAAACCTCTTAAACTAAAAACGTATACCACCGAAAACTATTTACGATTTTTAATAGAATATTAGTTTAAAATGTCTGTGCTATTTTTGTTGTGAGTTCACTTTACTTCGTTGTGACTTTATTTATTTCAACGTCTCTCTTGCACATTAGTCAAATTTTTATCCTTTAAAAATGCTTGCAGACTTCGGAATAAATGAAAATCGGACGGGGCGATATCCGATGAATACGAAGGGTGCATCATTCTTTCCCAGCCAAATTACGTTATTTTTTCCAGAATACGATGAGAAGCATAAGGCCGAGCGTTATCCTGCTGAAACAGAATTACATTTCTGTTTATCAACCCTGACCGCTTATTCTAAAAATGCTGTTGTAAGCGCTCTAATTCTTGATAGTATAGTCTGTCGTTATTGTTTGGTTGACTGACAAACGTTCAAAGTGAATGACTCCTCGAATATCCCATCAAACAGAGAGAGAACACCTGCTGCGGATGCAGTCTAGGACGGGGTTAAAAAATTGAGGGCACGCGACGATCCACCCAACACCGTTTTCGATGAATATTGTTGTAAATGATCCACTTCTCATCTCCTATCACAATCCGGTCCAAAAATTCTTGCCTTTTGAGTAAATTGTAAGAATGTTCCACACGCACAAAAATGCTCTTTGGACGGTTTCATTTGTTTTGTTTTATATTTTCCTATTTTTATATAGACAATTCACTTAAATTCTATGGAGAATGTTCAGTTAAAATCACCTAATACTAGTAACAAATCACCGAAATGGTTTAACAGGCTGAAAATCATCTACAGAAAATTTCCTATATTCCTATTTTATTTAATTTTTTCTTTCAGTGTTCCAAAAATGTTTCATCAAAATCCTTCGGATAAACTCAAACTCAAGTTATGCTAACTATTCTTCTTGATGTTATTTTTTGATATAAAATATTATGCTTAGTAAATTATTTCAAGAAAACATCATCATCGAAAAGCTCCTAAAAATAAATCCATAGTATCTATGGTAACATCAAATACATCTAGACACATAACCTAGCCTAGAATAACAGGCTAATAACTACAACTCCCCTCACAGCTCCAATATTGGTGGATCAAATAGCCGAAAAAAAAAGAAATTCGTTGAACTATTGTTATCATATCATCTGTCGTTAGAGGGGGTTGAACTTACGATACTATAAACCGGCTACACAAGGAAAGGACGATGACATTAATTCTGATTAATCCCGACAAAAGGACGGTGCTGAAAGTTGTTAAGGTCAAGAGCACGAAACCTACGTCCTTTCCCTACATGGCGCCTCGCCCTAATTCCTCGATTTATCGCCTCAGTTGGGATAATAACAGGTAAACGATCCTGCGACAGCTCCAGGTATCTATAGAAGAATCTTCTGAGACAATGAAGGAACAACAAAACTTGGGAAATCTGTTAATCTTAAAGGTCCTCTAGCTAAATATCGGTGAATTTGTTAATAAATATTTTTACCCTAGTCCACTACTTATTAGAAGGGAAGACGTTGCTCATGATGGGATAAATCCCAAAGAAGTTCGTCTTGCCCTTCTATTGCGTGCTCCCCTAAGCTAACAAGTCAATAATTGAGATATGGAGCTGCGGAGTTTCGTAAATGGGATGAACTTTTTGAAAATACATTTAGAATTCTGGTGAAAGTTGATTCAACAAAAATATCACAATACGGGAGAGTGGTACGTGCAAACAGTTCCACACTGGATTTACCAGCTCGTTTCTTTATATATATGGTAACTAATAACCATATTTTTCGTTAAGACGTCATTATGCAGAACGGCCATTAACCGCTTACTTTCCATGCGGCCAGGGCAGTTCAAATAAATATTTTTGCCCCATCGTTTCCAAGACTCAAATGGCGGTACAAAGTTCAAGCCATCCTGTTGGTATAACACCGTTGAAAGAATTCATTGCAGAGCAGGGTGCAAGGGATGTTGTCGTCGTTATATTCATGCTAGCTAGATGCTAGCTTCCCTCTATCGAAACCGTCCTTTAGGAGGTGAAGGGGAAAAAGAAAATTTGTCCAAGTAATAAAATTTCCGGGATCACGTATACAAGGGAATTACTCAAGCGGATATAATGGCCTCATAAAATCTTTTCGGGTTTTCTCCTCTTTTGTATCTGATGTTATTCTATTCCTACCGGAGTCTAGCTCCCCCGGTGCTCAGAGGGCTAACCCAGGAGTATTAGTGGTGTGCAGATCCTTAGGAAACTAACTGCTAGTGCTCCTGCATCTACATACTTTGATTCCCGTTCAAGTAACGAGGAAACTTGGTAATTACATTAATATGCCCGGAAAGGGATGCTTTCCTGGAAATTCGTAAAGGCTATACACAGCATCTCGAAGATTTCTTTGCTCCTGGCTATTTCTTAGTATTCACTTTTATTGTTAAAATTTTTGGAAAGTTATAAAATTCAATGGTTTTCTTACCTTTTTGTAATAGACTTATACTACATACAATATAAAAATTCAGAGCATTTTCTATACATTTCTTTACATCATAAAATTTATTAAATTCATATACGAAACCTGAAATTGTACTATTCTCAAATAATGAAAAGTAAAATTCTGTAAGGCAAAGTTTTCTCTCCAAGGATTGAAATATTACATATACATATATAAAGTGCATGAGGAACATTTAAATGTATTGTGTATTTCTACATTCAGACGTACTAACTGGTTGAGTTTCCGAGTGTTGCAGTTACCACAAACTAATTTTATTAAATTAAGCTCTAAAACTCTTTAATCACATACCTTTTGTGCTTAAAACAACTAAACTGTTTTAAATTTGAACCTTTAAAAGGTATTATCCAAATAAATTACAAATTACGTTAAAGGTATCATGGGTGAAATTTCACCCCAATATATATGCCTTATATTTTTTAAGTATAATAATTGCCATTAAATGTAATTAAATACATTATTAGCATTATAAATGTTGGATTTCATGATAGTGTGATTTTTATTGTGACTTTACAAATGTATGCAGACAAAATTGTCGTTAAAAATCATGAGGTTTTTCTAAAATTTTAAAAGAGCTACTTTTCTGGGGTGAAATTCCATCCATGATACCCTTTAAGGGCAATTCGAGTCTACACACGTTGTCCAATCTTTCTTGCAATGTATAAATGCCATCAGAAAAAAAACAGTTTGTCCTTTAAGCCAAACCATTCATGGAGCCACTTTTCGACTTTTTCCCAATTTGCAAAGTACTGTTCACCCAGCACGTGTCGCATTGATACGAAAAGGTGATAATCGGACGGGGCCAAATCTAAAGAGTACGGCGTATGCGATAATACATCCCATTCAAGCGATTTTAATTCATCTTTCATCGGTTTTGTTGTGTGTGACGATGCTTTGTCATGCAACAAAATCACTTTGCCATTTCTTTGAGCCTATTCTGGACGTTTTTCCATCAACGCAGGATACCGATCAGTATTAAAACCGGTAAAGACTTTCCGGTACACCTGATAAATCTTGACTTCTTTCATCTTATTTGTAAATTTGAGAATTTTTTTCTATATTTCACTATTTTTAATATAATTCCAAACATTTAAATTAAGCTTTAACTTCTCATTTATTCCCATTATATATTAATCCATATAATACATAAAGAAAGCACTGAACAATCTTGTTTTAAGTTTTTCTAGTTCGGCGTTCTAAAACAATCTTATTTTTACCCAGGAAACAATGTAAGCTGAAAATCATATTTAATGTTGCTTAGTGCAAGCCCCGTTTTGTGCTTATAACTAGCATTTATTGAACCGTAAGTGTTATAATATATGATTTCAGAATTTATACAGTACTGAGTTTAAGTATGTGAGTGTCAGTGCTCACAGCTATGAGTCAAGAATAAATAAAAAAAATATATATTTATTACTAAACTTTATAATTCAACCAGCTTGCAGTCTGAACGTTATCTAGCAGAGCAATCCAGAGTCGAATAGTCTGGACAGTGTAAGAGTCTTCCATAACAGAAGTTTTGCGCTTCGGAATCCAAAACTTCTGACCTCTCAAAACACTAGTCTCGATCATATAGTTCAGATATGGCGATTGCGCATATGTAACCAGATTATAGAAAAACATAATGACTTTACATTTAAAATATTCCTTTAGAGTACATCCTAGCAAGGAAAATCTTAGGTGTTACACGTGATCAAACCTTCGTAATTCGTAAATGAATTGGATGCGTTGAAGGCGATATAATTAGAATCGAATTTAAAATTTCCAATTAGAAAATTCTTTGCATATGGAAGACGAAATTACATAGTGAACCTATGTTGGTACTTTTAATGTTTGAAGTTTAAAATATTTGAGACAAATGAGGTGAATGAAAAATACAATTTCAGATTTGATTATTATTTTGCTGACCTTTCATTGTCATATGATACCATGTAAAAATTCTCACTTGCTTCAAATTCATTAAAGGTATTTTTGTAAGGTGTTTGTAATATTAATTTAGTTTTAAATAGTCGCACATAGAACGGTATATTATAATTTAATTTATAAAGTAAAATTTATTAGTTCGGATATTTGAATAACTCCTAAATTTATCCCTAAAATATCTCAAATACAATGAGCAAAACTTAGGAACTAAACTAATTTGCAAAATTCATAATTTTTGCTCCTAACCAAAGGGTCTTTAGGGCAAAATCTATGTAGCGAGTCGAGTAACAATTCAAGGCGGCTACAGTGAGTAACATAAAAATTCAATCACAAACTTTATTGAATTTTTATACAATTTCAGATCGTCTCCGGGAATCTGGGTGCCGACAACGCCCAGCAACCCTGGGGGCACTGAGGTTTATAAACCTATTTATCTGCGAGTTCCAATAGACTCGCACTGTAATCCAATAATATTCCAACTTAGCCCCGTGTATTATTTAACCGAAAGTGGAAAAGTTTTTCGGTTGTGGCACTAGAGCGTACCGTGAGCCCCAATGAACTACACCACCATACCCCGAGCCCAGCCAGCACCCGCGCACCGCATCATTCGTAATATATTCAAAATTATTTATGAATTGTTTTCGTTCGCCGGGGAGCTGGGCACAACTGAATCAAAGTGAAATTGAATTGAGTTCGTACACATCTGGGAAATCTGAACAGAACAGTTCGCGTGATTTTCTCCCTAGTCTGTACCGTCTGAAGGTGACAATTTGCGGGAACAATGGTACCGTGCACGGGAGCGGTATAAGAGACTTTTCCGCAAAAGTTTTATTTCATTTCGACAACAAGTTTTCATCGTTGGCTGGGTTTGAGTCGATTTTCAAAAAAAAAAAAACAACAAAACGAAATTTTAAATCACAGAAGGCGAGAAAACTTCCCGCTGAACAATTTCAATTCAAATATGAATTTTATTGAAGTACCACCGCCCCCCGTTTCTATCCAGAGTCCACCTACTACCGAGTAGGTAAACAGCATTGAATAAAAATTTTTTTAATCCACCGGTCTACGCGGAAAAAAATTTTATATTGTATATATATAATTTTTCTTTTAAACAGCCAAACAAGCGCCTTTACCCGGGGATTAAGCTATTTCTGGTCCGGAATGGGAAGCATTAACGCGAACAATTGAAATATTTGCTTAACATTCCACTCGGAGTTCTATTCCCGGAGTTCCAGCCGGGTACTTGGGTACTTTTGGGTAGGAAATGGCTCTAGCTGATTCCAACTAAACCAAACTTTTCCGCTTGGAGCAAAGCGAACGGGCCGCATAAAATATTTAAATCAAATAACCCACTCTGGTGCAGCAGCTAGAAAAGTTGTTCGCAGTTTTGTTGCAATATTTGCAGTTTTTGGCAAGTGATCCGACACGAAATGTAACAAATCGCAAAGTCGAAAGTTTCCAACAAGTTTGTCGGGAAAATTTTACGTTTTACTATATATTCTGGTCCCAGGATCCATAGCTGAAGCTCAAAGCCTTCATATCAGCCATATATGGACGAGACGGAACAATTACGACTCAAAGTTTTTCCCTCTACTATATTTAGAGTGTCCTAAAATTTTTCAACAATTTATTTGTTTACTGTATGGAGCAGGTCTGGGGGGGGGGCCTTGTTATAGACTTCTCTACGTCGTTGTAAATATTCATGCTACTCCCAGACGAATTTATAGAGGCCCAAAATCTTTGGGCATGGAATGGGAATAGTCTTGGAACTAGGGCGAAATTATTTTACTTTCAAATTTGGATATATATTTGATTTCTTTTCCAGCATAGCATTTTATTTTTCTTATAAACCTCATATTTTGTATAAATATTCATTAGATAAGCACTATGTGGAAGAAAATGGTCCAAGCTTATCTATATAACTTTCGAATTTAACGGACTTTCCGAATTGCAATCATTTCGAATATGCATAGTATTTCGACCAACTTAACTGCTCAACTCAAAAACTGAATCCACTCAAATCAAATTCTAAAATGTTGCATGGTTTGATTGAAACTTTTTGAATAATAAACAAATCAAATAAAGATATAATTTTGATTGAATAGTTTTCAATTCTAGACTTAAGATCGGCCAATTGAGATTTGAATTTGGTAACTCAAAATTTGAATTGAATTTAGAGTCGAATAAAATTACGTTTATCTATAGCTTTCATTTCAAAATAAGGTTTTAATAATTTTACGAGTTTCCGTAATTAAAGTAAATAAATTTACTATACCTCTTTTAATTTAAATGGTAAGAATTTGAAAGATTTTGCTGTATCGGAACGTATACTAATTAATGTATACAAAATTATATAAATTTTAAGTAAATTGAGTGTAGTTGCCACATGAAGACTCTATCGATGATTTTCAGTTGAGCATTGACCACTCTAATGATGAGTCGAAATATTAATTTTAATAAAGATAGACGTTGTCTTGTCTCTTTTGTATTTATGTCTAATTACCAAAAATTTAATAACTACAAAAAGTCAACGTTTATTGAATTAGAAATCAATATTGATATATATCCTAATTATCATATCTGTGGCCTCTGATTCAATAAAATTTCAGTGTAATTTTCAATCTAAAATGCAAACTATAGCTAAGCTGGTTTGGCATCAAAAATAGCTTTGCAAAATTTATACTATAAAATTGACCAGAATGTTGTTTTGTTTTTGACTAGGTCATCAGCAGATTTTGGAAATACGATATTTTTAGTTCGTAAAGCAAATTAATGATAATAATTTTCATTTTCCCTTTATATTTACAAAGCGTTACGATTAAGCGATATATCCGGGATAGTGCGGGTGGCTTATTCATAATTATTTACCAAACATATTCTACAAGCGACAGCGATTAAAAATTACGGCCGACATTTAGTGAAATTTATTCGCTTTCACAATTCATAAAATTTTGTGAATAACAATAGATGCTGCGGTCGTGGATAAATTAGTCTACGTGATCAATATTAATTATTGATTATTTAGGGGGTTCGTTTGTCGACCTCATACAGAACTAATTACAGTAGAGCACAAATAACATAATACCCCAATTGGTGTATATTAAAAATTTTATAAGTCGCAGCAATGCAGGTATTGAGTTCGAGTTTTGTATGTCTCATTAGAAGTTTACTACACCCTGCCAAAAAAACCGCATACGACAGCTTTAATGTTATTTAATTTCACCCATTAAACCTTTCGTCGCGCATTAGTGCTCGTATAATAAAATTTCGCGTCCAATTAGCACTGGTAATCAATTAGCATGCAGTTCCCCCCCCAAAAAATATACCTGGACCTGTGGCACCAAAGCACGCCCCCAGAAATTCGGTTAAATACTAAAATATACCGAAATTCGGGTCGCGACTGGCGATAACTCGATTTAGCCGATGTGCTATAAGGTGGCCTGACAAATTGAATAGGGCGCATTGCCATCAGTGCGAAAAAAAAAAGATTACAGCTCATTTCCATAGCAAAATTTTCAATTAAACTGTTTTTGCGAATACTAAAATTGCCCCCGAACCCCGAAGGTCCTGTTCACGAGGAGGATTTCGTAAATAACCTGGATTTTAGGGATTCTCACTATTGGGCATTCGGTGATTTGGTAGCAGAGCTCCCCTTGTAATTTTCACTTGTTACCTGAATCGCAATAAATGCCCAAAGCTAGACAACTATTTTGCTTCTCTCTTTCATCGGTAGATCATTTCGAACTTTCTCTTACGATACTTTAAAGACGTTTTAAGGGGTTATATGGGTTTTGAGGGCAACAAAACAAAAACACCATATTTTCTATAACTTTTTTTGTTAACAAACTAAATTAATTATTTTATTTTAACTTATGGCATTCCATAGAGTACCATTTGCACAATATTTCATAAATTTTTCAATAAAAATATTGAAAAATAACGCGATGAGACCTGATTTATTGAAGCGTCTTCAAAAAAGTACCCTCCCTTTAAAGAGGATAACTCGTGAAGAAGTCCTCTGAAACAAAAGTCCTATTGTTTTCTGTTATTAAATAGTACTAGCTCATGACTGAATGAAATATTCTTAAAAATTAAATTAAAATTTTAATTTTTGGCAGATTTTCGTGAAAAAATTTCGATTTTTGGTAAAAATTTGGTCACGTATTAGCTTGTAAAATGAGTTCTGATCAATGAAAATAAATGTCCTTCGTTCAATCACGAGTTAATACAATTTAAAAGTAGTGTGCAAAATTTCAGAAAAATCGATTCATTTTTAAAATATCTTGTCCACCGTCTATGAAAATGCTGTAATGAGAAAAATGCGTTTAAAGTTCAAAGGAGGAGTTTCAAAAGTTTCTCGCGTCCGGATTTTTGCTCGAATTAACTTGAAACTTTCAGGAAATGGAACCTTTGATAGTGTACTATTATATAAAAAAAACTTATAATAAAATCCGATTTTTGGACGTTTCAAAATCCATTTAACCCCTTATCCCTTTGAGTGAAAATGACGAAACTCACCCGATAAGATGTTCTGTACTCATTTCTTCATTTCCGTCTTTGTTATCTGCCCTAGGTTGATTATGAAGATTGACTAAAACTTTTAGGTTTAAGAACTCTATTTAATCTTATAGGGAAATTACAGGTGTTACGTTCAAAGGCGATATAGTCACTGGCAATAATGACTCTTCTAAACTTTTAATATCAATTCACGCCTGTGCGTGACAGAAATTTCTTTAGTCTTTTCATCAGAGAACTAATAATGATGCTTGCTATATTAAAAATCTATTGTAAAATGATAAATTTTCCTCAGTTAATTTCTACCATAGTAAAGAATTAAAAACAACCCTTGAAACTTTTTTAAATTTGTTAAGTGTACAAATAGCATTTTATTTTGTTTTTCGGTTATATTTAAATTTCAATTTATTTCTGACACAACTGAACATTGATCTCTATCTAGTTACTTCAATTTTTAAGAAGTATATATACTTAAATTCCGACTTATTAGTTATTTTAATTTGTTGCATGTTAACAGAAACTTATTGTCAATATAACGTTGACAATTTTGTAGATTGAGAATTTCATAAATGGGGTAAAATTTAAGGGTTTCGAGTATCCAACCGTTTTGGGGATTTGATAACAGAGCTCCGCTTGTAATTGGCACCTGTTACCTAGAGTCGTAACAAGGGCCGAAACGAGACAACTCACAAGGCAACCTCCTATCTCTCACTCTGCGGACAAATCATTTCATTAAGACAGGCGGCTCGACGTAGACATGCCCTCGACGAGCAAACACATTAGGAGCAAGTAGCTAAACAGCTGAGCATTTATCAAATTTTATCCCAACCTCACGTCACCGGTGTCATTTACCATTTTCAGCTTGTTCACGGCCACTCCTTGGTGGAGTGCCCCCAGTCTGGGGTGCCTGCAGTTGGCCCCTGGGATGGGTAGTAGGCCCAGCGGTGTATTAGGGCCTATTGTGGGACCCCATCGAGTGACGTCCTGAATATGAGCTCGTTCATGGGCCACAATGAATGCATTAATTGAGATAAGGGCAAAACAGTTGTAAATGTCACTGACTAATGTTCCCTGTGACATCCCTTGTTCACTTCACCACTCCTGTGATTAATTAGTCCACGCCGAAGGTCGTGCTCGGGGCGGCCGTAACTCTCTCGCCGGGCGGGCCACGATACCCTCTGTATAGACCCGGGGAGAGGGCTTATTAAAAACAGAAATCCGTTTATTCCCGGCAGCGAAGATGCCACACTCCTTGTCACGGCGGGAAGATTGCTCTGGCCTTCGGCTAGATATAGATAAAAAGCTTCTCGTACTTCTCGTTGTCATAAGATCTTTACACACAATTAATATTTCTCAAGGACGCCAGTTGCGGGATTTGTTTGCAAGGGAACGTACCCTTTTCCGGATCCCTTTCTAGCAACCCCCAGCTGCGAAGATCGTAAAACGCAGTAAGAGGCTAACGCAGTTGCTTAAGAAAGTCACCTTCAGTACCTATGTAGTTGGTCGTACATAGATTTATTATCGCCCTCATCCTGCGATCTAATCATTCTTAAGAAAGACCATCTTAAAAACAATTATCTCCCTTCGCATTAAATATTAAGAATAAACAAATAATATTTTTGGTCTATACTTGTCTTTTTATATTTGAGTACAAGAATAGCAGTTTACCGAACCACATTTATTTTCTTTTAAATGTAAAAAATAATTAATTTTGCTTTTTGCTTTCATACGAAATTAATATTTAGCTTTATTTGAATCCTTTCTAAATAAGGAAATAGAAGAGGGGTAATTACATAATTAAATATAAAAGTTCTTTCTTTTTATATTTATTTGAAAAGTTCCTTTTGAAATACCACCTCCGTTACGACAGTATGCTTGCCAAAGATATTTTTAGATTGGTGAATAATTAAATTTTTGCAGACTTTGCGCACTGTGCCCTCACTAACATTTAATCGGCGAGTTTGCAGCCGTTTGATTTTTGCAAGTACTACTGTTACTATCGATAATCTTTATTTAAAAGATATTTGAAATATATACCAAAAAAAGGACAATAACAATGGAAATTTCAATTAATTTATAAATTTTCACATACTCACATTTTAAGTTCAGTTAAATAATTCGAAAGCAGTTAGATATGCTTTTTATTAAATAAAACACCTCTTAATTAAACTGAACTAAGTAATTAAGTGCTTAGAATTGAATGTCAGTATTTATTAACGGTTATTTATGTAGTTTCTACTAAGTCTAGACTTTCAGTACTATCAGAAAACGATATATTTTCTCCACTGAATCATATTTAGAACTTCATATCCAAAGAAAGACGAAATTTCTCATGGCTTTGATGATAAATAAGTTGAGTGTATTCTTACGTATTTCAAATTAAAAAATAAAATCAATTTTTACAAAATGTTTAATGGAAAATTAGCCTTAAGATATAGAAAACGTCATTTAATTTTAATAAAATTAAAATGCAAACAGATATCACACTTAACAATACGTTGAAGGGAACACTTTTCGATTTGGATTTAAAAAATTCGGCTGGATAGAGACATTACCTTGATCAAAAAGTTCCCGGAATAACCACAATGGGTTACTCTCAGTCACCCAATTATTTCGTAATTTCGTAGTTTCCCACACCTATCAGCAATATTCCCTCCAAATTTAAGCATCCTAGCTTGGTATTTACGAATGGAACGAAGAATACATCTGTTTTTTTGCTTTTTTCGATTTTTGCAATTCGTGAATTTTGCACCATGACAACGCACAGTCACACAATACTACCATTATCCACGAGTTTCTTAACCAAAAACGTAATGAATACCATTCCGCAGTTACCGAATTCACCTGATTTAGTTCACTAGGAATTTTTCCAGCTTGATCGACTCAAAAATCCATTACAGGTAACGCGTTTTAGCAGCCGAGAAGACATAATACAAAATTCGAAGACGGTTCTGATGGACATACCGAAAATTGGGTACCACAAATATTTTGAGAACTGGATTAAGCTCTGGCATAAGTGTGTTGCAGTCAATGGGGATTACTTCGAAAGGGTAATATCAATTTTGATGAATAACCTTTAAAAACTATGGTATAGTTTCAAAGAAAATATTTTTTTAATATTTTTTTCAGTAAACTAAGTAGAAATTCATGTTGGCATTTCTATCTTTGCTAGCAGTGTGTTTCTACTTTTTTAACACTAAAACTACCAAAGCCAGTCAATTTGACTAGTACTCAATGCTTTTTTTCATTTAATTGTATATTTTTATAATTCTCTTCTGATTTATGCCAAAGTTTAATAGAATGGAAATTACGACATATTCATAAACATTTTTCAATATTTATTCAAATTTGAAAGCGTATTAAATTAAAGGTGCAAAAGGTTGTTAAAATTACAGACTTGCTCGCGGTAATTTTAGTGTTAATGAATTTAATGAAAATAACGTGAAATATATCGATAAAATACGTATTAAAAGTTTTCAATGCTGATTTAAATGCGGTTTACATGAAATGCGGTCTACATGGAAGGCGGTCTGTGGTAGGACAATGTTTCCCCAGGCCCACTAGTCTGAAATAAAATTTATAATAAGTTTTTTAAAATATAATTATTCTTTTAGTAAAAAAATATAACTAAAAACAAACTATGCTTACTGGGACTGGTAAAATAATCTCTATTTATTTATTTAATCGGTTATATTTTCATTTGTCCAACTTATCTTTAATTTCGCTGTTAATTTTACTGTAGGGCTCACAAAATGTAATTCCACTCAGAGTTTTTCAGTTTATTGAAATCAGTAAAGATAAAATCAACACTAGCTACACAAAAAAATTGTATTTACTTTAATTAATCATGTGGTTGTTATAATCATTACCTTTACTTTTGTATAAATATTTAAGTTAGGTTTTTACACAATTATAAAAAGGTTATATTTCGCTATAAACCATGCAAAAAATGCACTGAATACGTTCTATGGTTTATTGGGTGTAGAAATTATTTTATATAATTAACTTTTAATTAATTTAAAAGCATAATTTACGTTTTCGTCCACTTGTTACCATTAAAGGAAAATATATATGTATATATAGGGGTATATTTTCTAAGCCACAACTACACGTTAATTAAAGTTTAGAATTTTGCTTAATTAACACATTCTGTTCTAAAACATTTTTGTCGTGAGAAAATATATTTTCTAACTTTCTGTAAAATATTTTCCGGAGCAATTTCTCTTAAATTCATATAACTTTTACAAAAATACAAAAACTATGTCCAGGTATAAAAGTAAAATTCAACACTCTACGTTATTAAATTAGCTAGGATCTGGTCAAAACTCCATTGGCCAAAGGAAACTGCTTTATTTTATACCTTGATTTAGGCGGGAAAATATTTGCGGCTATAAAATATTATAAATGTTAGTTTATATGGTATACGCAGCACCATTAAAGGGCAGAGTGCGAGAGATACCACATTACCACCTTTCGCACCTATGACCAAATATTAAAACCGGGCAGGTGCCCCCACGTATAGCGAGCATACCTCTGAAGGACTAATATTCCTTGAGAATTTTTCTTTTCGCATGCACACCACCTCCCCAAGGAATAACACCGTCTTTTGGCAATATTCAAGGAATTTATTCGAACGGCAAACGAAGGAGGGGCAACTTAGAATTTCTCTCACAATTCACGATTTTATGACATCATAAAAGATTTCGTCTGTTGTATTTGGCCATTCATTCAGGTGCTCAGCATATTTGTGTGATGCGGCACATAAAGCCGAATACAGGTGAAAAACGAAAAGAAAAAAAAAAAAAAACAGTAAATTTTTTCGGGTCCTATGCATCCCGCGACCATCCCTTTGCCCTTCTACATAGCGGGGTGAATTATGTTGCTGATGCGGGGGTGTGGTAAGAACTTTCTAAGCAAATACAAAAATCGTTTTGGAATGTGTTACGATGGGAAGTAGTGGTACCAGGTGGTTATGAGAGGAGCTAAGGGTGAGGAGTGGGACAAGCATTTCTATTGGGAAGGCACGTTTACCTGACGACACGAAATTTACTGAATAAAATGTAATTTTTGAAGATTTTTATCAATTTGGATATTTCAGAAAAGCAGTGCGCGCTCACGGAATGCCTAAATAGATGTTTTACATGGCAGCACCGGCATCTCTGAATAAACTGGCATTACTCTTCGAACTGGTTTTGAATGGGGCGACAAGGATTGCGCAGCATAAAGATATGAATTGGATGGAAACTCCGTTAAGGAGCCCCACTGGGACTGAATAAAGAAGGGAAGGTACCTGGCAAAAGTTCGAGTTCTTCAGGAACAAGTCTCTGAAAGCACATAAGAAGTTTTGCAAACGCATCTTTATGCCACGACCATTCGACGAATCTTAAGTAGGTGCAAAGTAAAGGGTTCATTCTAAGAGAGAGAGCATCAACCTTAACGGGCATGTTTAAGGTAAGGTTTTTTCTTGCTTTTTTTTTTCTTTTCAAAAACCATTTTGTTCTTGACTTAAGCCATTAAGGCAATTACGAATACAAAGTATGAAAACGGACCAATATTAGAAAATGTCCATTCTTATAAAAATTAGAAATCTTCAAAGTTAAGTCATATTCCAGTATGATATGGATCCAAAACACATGGTCAACAATGTTGAACAAGGACTTCGAACTGTGTTTGAAGAGCAGATTAATGTTTTGGATTAGACTGCACAAAGTCCGGGGTCATTCCAATCCAAAATCGTTGGGCTTATTTTAAATCTGCACTAAGAGAAGACTACGCTGTACTACCATTTTTGTTAGCCTTTATCTGGGAGAAAATTCAAGAACAGTGGTAAAAAATACCTCTAAACTTTTCCGAAAACCTCGCCGAAAGTCTATCAAACCAGGTAAAAGAAGTTAAGAAGTCTAAAGGGTTTTTGGACAAAATACTAAATGATTATTAATTTTAGATGAAGTTATTCATTTCTATTGTGCAAAACTCAACCATTGTAAAATTTAAATTAATTGTACTTATGGAATTTTTTTCCACTTTTGTTATTAATAATTTCAATCATTGAAGTGTACTTAAATAAAATGCAATTCCTCGGTGACTCTGAGTTCATTTTCGTTATTCTTAGAGCCGTATGATGCATAACTGGAGCTGAAAATAGGGGGCTTTAACACTAGATTTACGGAACTCGTCAAATTGACGAGTTTCATATATCGTGCTAAAATTTACAGTAGTTCTAGTAAAAATATATAGGCCTGCAACGAACTCGTATCACGACCAGAATTCAAAAAGCATCCGAATCAGGCTCGTAGTAATTTATATAGGAATTAGGATCATAGAAACGCCTACAACAAAATAAAAATAAATGTTCAACTGTTCAAATGTTATAAAGGAAATAGATGTAGACTCTATTTATTTTTATACCACAATTAATTTAATTTTTGATGTCAGATATATACTTAAAAGAAATCCATCTTTTGAATTAACGCCTTTATAGAATATTGCTTCGATTTTTTTCTATTAGATTATAATGATAATTGCAGGCGTATAGTTCACGAAAATATAGGGCTATTTCAGGCGCGTTTTATAAAAATTTCGACTTGTTGCGGGTGTGTTTTAGAAAGATTCGATCCTGCTCCGCGCATGATACGGGCGTGATGAAGGCGTGATTGTTCGATAACCGTGCCTGTTGCGGGCTTAAAAACTTAACAATATCTGGGCGAACTTCAGACACGTTATGGGCGCGCAAAAATGTTTTAAATATTTTAATTCAGGAGTCAAATACTCCTATATTAATTTTTATTAAAGAATGTTATTTTTAATTGTTACAATAATGCAAGAATGTGTCTTTTGTGAATTACAAAAATTTGGGGAGTAAAGTAAATTAATAACAACAACACTGGAATAAGCTAGATTTTTCTCGTAAAGAAAATAGACTAAAAACATATGTGCATATGTTATATATAAATAGACTATGTATGAAGTTAATTTTGCATTTCTTGTAAGTTTTTCGCTTACTTTTAGGTTTTGCTATACTTAAAATATCTAGAAATTAATACTATACTTAAATATACTATAGATAACTACTATATTTGTCGATATAAAGTGAATTTTGCGAACTCTAATACAGTTGTCGGTGGCGGTTAGTGCATTTTCAAAACTGAAATAATCTCCGCAGGAAATCACAATAAATCCGCCAATCTGAGTTGGTTGTTCATCAGCCAAAAAGAGGATAGGAGACGTACGGGAATAGAATAGGATGAGAAAAAATCAATTTTGATTGAAATCAAGTACGCTTTAGGGCTTCGGCTGGTTATCCATCTAAACTGAATCCTCTCGGCCGTAAGGGCACCCGTTAAAGTTTAATACAGCGAATAGGTAGATGGCGGGAGAGCAACTGCCGGGTGATTGCCTCGGCATTGTTAAGGCCCAGAGGCCCTCTCTTCCCAGTCCCGGGTCCTGCTCCTGGTAAACGCCAAATGGAATGGCAACCGTTCAGGCATAGGGCAGATTCCGAATAATGTCACGTACCGTCTGTCTAGTGTGCTGCATGCTAGGATCATGTGAAGCCCCCATAGGTCGTGGTGTATTATTAAAGCTAGTCACGCAGATCGGGCTCATGAAAATAATTCCAGAAAATAAGTAATTAGGTTTACTCCAGTATATTACGCGTCACACATGAGAGGGTGCCCTACCCCAACCCTTCTCGAAAGATATGCTGCCGCTTATTAAATTGAGCTGGCTATACTTATTAAAGCCACCATGGCGCGCAGCTCCTTACGGTCATGATTAATGATTAATTAATTATACAGCGGGATATAACTACTGTCGGTTACTGTTGCGAATTAGCTGCCGCCCGGGATGTCCCTGTTCTTTTCTCTAGTCGTCCCTTAATACCGAAAAAGATACCGCAACTTTCCGGATTGTTCAGCCATTAATCATTGGCGCGTATATGTGCGAATATTTGGGGATTGGTGTAGAGCCCCTGGAGCACAAGGACATCTCGGGAGGAAACGAAATTTGTTAGAGCTTCTTTCATTATGATGTGTCAATAGGCTTAACACGTTTGTATGAAGGTACCGCACCTAATTATAGATACGTTTTTGCTTTACGCTTCCGGGAATATGCCCAGATGTGAATGAAACGTCCTCGGGGAATGACTACTAATTATCGGAGACATTGAATCATACATAAAGCGAAAGACTTCTGCCTTTTTCCTTTTATTAGAGTTGAGGAAACGGATTATCTAGATTTCCCTTTTATATATAATTTAAACTTAAATGTTTAAAGCGTTGAAGGACAAATTTCGCAAAATTCGCTTCCTTTTTACTACATTTATTATATCAATATTATTTTTTAATTTTTTAATTTTATAGGATTATTTCATTTTGTATCCTACTTTAATTCTTTAGTTACTGAAAAGCCAAAAAGCCTTGCAAATTTCATTTTATTTGAATTATTTTGTAATTCGTAAATAAACTAAAGTAGTTTTTACTTTTAACGTTCATTGACTTAAAGGAAAGTTAACTAAGAGTTATAAAAAAGTGACTGTCTATTTTCTGTACCTATTCTCTCTTCGTAAAAAGAGCCCGAATTCAAAATATAAAATTTATAAAAAGTAGCTATTTTAATTTTAAACTTGTATATTTTGGCTTTAGTGTAAAATTATTTGATTTCCTTTCTGTCTGTCTATTCTAAAATCATAAAATAAAATTTCTTAAAACCTGATTTAAAATAACAAAAAAAAATAGAAACTCATAATTTCCTCTGTGATATTCTAAATTTCTCTCAGCTATTAAAACCCACTCAATTTCAAACCGGACTTGACGATTTAAGTCAAAAATTGAAATAAAATGCAAAGCCTATGCTCCAATAAATGTCGAAAAATCTGTTTCCATCCCGGGGGGGGGGGCTAACTCATACCCATTGGTCAAGAAATGGGAAAATTTTTCTAGTTCATCCCCTAAATTGCAAAGCGCCTGGACTATCGTTATTTGCAGTTGATGCAATAACTCAGATGGGAAGGGTCACAGATGGACGTACAATTCTGAGAGTTGTGTCCTCGTTGCTCAACATCGGGTTCAACATTATTTCGTGTATCCAAAATGGGGGCTATTGTATGTCCAGTTGATGAGGGAGCATTAGCTCCGAAAGTGTGGATTAGAACTAATGGTAATTATCGCCAAGAGGGTAAACATAGTCGATCCGTATGCCAAACAACTTTTCGAAATCCTGGGAAAATTATGTGGTCTTTTGAGGGTAGGGATTTTTGTTTTTAAATCCCTTAATGAGATAGTCGTAATTTGGTAAGTTTGTATTACCCAGAAAATTCTTCCTGGTCGAATAGTAAAGGAAAGATATCGAATTTTTCGCCATCGTTACCAATAATCCATATTTCCGCCATTATTCCGTTACATGGTATTTTTTCCAATTATAGCCGTTGTTATGTGAGGTCGGTATTGGCGTGTTTCATTTCACGTTTAATCAGTGTTACGGCAATAATTGGGCGGAAAGAATGAAACTGCACGGAGATTGTTTGAACGAACAAAATCTTCACATTCATGTGTATTGAATGTGGTGAAGCGGAGGGTAGAAATTTCCGAGAAATTCTCCAACCCGATGAGTAGAAACATTAATCATTTAATAGATTGCTGGAGCAACCCTATGCAGCCCTTTGATTGCTAAGGAAAATAACTTTTCGCCTCGTATTACCTAAGTTATTAAGCGACGTAATTCATAAGTCGACACGTGCTTTGCCGTGACAAGTGTTGAATTAATTTAGACACAGGTAATACGATCAGTTTAGTACATTCCTGATAGTTGGGAAGGGACATTTTGAATATTTAATAGTCATAAACTATGAGTTGAGTTACTGTATTAGGGGAAAATAGGGGAGTATACTACATCTATAAAATAGATAGAGTGGCTTATTCAACCATGATAAGATTATTTATTACCTTCCAAAACTTGCTAGACAAATTTATTTGGTATTTACTAAGTAAACCGGGGCCTCTGATAGTTCAGTTGTTAGCGCGCTGTCCTACCGTCCCAGAGGCTGTGGGTTCAAATCCCACGAATAACCATGGTCTTCTGCGCTACGTGGTAACACAATGGGCCAAAATTGGCCTAAGTGTGCCTTTATAGGCAGCCACAGCAATCTAACCTAACCTAACCTACTAAGTAAACCACCTTAAATCGACGAAAGTTTTACTTTCCATCGGAACTAAAATCAAAATATGGAATATGTGTATATTTTTACTCGATTTAAAAAAAGAAATCCGGTTTGGAAGCAAAAAATATAGAAAACTCTATTTTGGGTATTTTCAAAAAATCATTAAGGAACAAAAGTTCATCATAGAAGTTTGTAACGTAGTGTGGCTATTTCAACATCTTTTAAAACATTCAATTCAAAGCCTACATATATAAAAATTTTAAAAATTGTTTCTTGATTTATAAAAAATTCAAGGGGGGCTTCAACCTTTTTAAAAAATCAAGAAGGCGAAATTTTTATGAATTGAATGTTTTAAAAATTATCTAATCAAAAAGTCGTGTTTAAATTTTATTCATTTCTTCTTTTATAAAGTTTATTTCTTAATTATTTAAAATGTTAAATGTGTAGAAGTTAAAAGCGAATATAGGGGATCTTATTCTCTATAGTCCCCGAGTTCTCTAGTCTAGAAATACAACTTATCTCTATAGAACTTTATACAGACAAGTTTTTCATCTAATCGTTAGTTAGTTTATGGGGAAAAAGTAAAACTGATGGATTATTTCGAAATATTTTAATTTTTTTTTGTATTTTTGTATAACAACTTATGATTTTAACTATCAACAACAACAACATTTATAAGTTCTCGAATCAGTCCGGTAATTTTTAATAATTATTCAAAAATGTCTAAAATACGTCCTTCTGTATTTTTAAACTTTATTTTTCTCGAAGACGTGATATGATGGAGCATTTGTTATCTATGGAAAAAATCCTATAGAAATGATTTGGCAATTTAATTCAAAGGTGCTTTTGGCCATTATTATTAATTATTATTAATTCAGTTTCTTATCATCATCTTATAGTTAACGAAATTTAAATTTTCCATTATCTTACCCAAAAATTGAACTGTGCGCTTAATATTTAAACCGTATTTCCTATCACGAAGCCAACTACAACATAAAAATTGTTGTGGACATGGAGATTTTTCCCACAATTACTTTTAAAGAAATGAAGGAGAAACTCCATTGGACCGCAAAACAGGGGAATTTCTTCACGGATCCATCAATTTTCCGATCGCTTAACCCATTTGCGACAAGAAAAAAAAAGGAAAAACCTTCCACCTCCTCACTGTAATTTGTCGTTGCTGGGTGCGGAGCTGGAGCTGCTCCAGTTTTATGTTCCATAGGGTGTAGGGCGCCGTACTAACCCGCCAATGTCGCGTGATGGTACGAAGTATTGTGAAGGTGAGTTCCACTGTGACAATTGAAAACGGTCGGTTGTCCCCGCAGTGTCGTCAAAAACACTTTCGAACAGTCCCCAGGATCGGGGTGGAAAAACTAATTTGACATGACTGGGGACACTAATTCTAGAGTATCGTATCGCGGGTACGGCCCCTTTGCGTAGCCATACTGCCATAAAAACGCTGCGATTGAGATTGAGCGCCATTATCTGGCGAAATTGGATTGATCGGGTCAACTGAGGATGACGACAAAGATTAAATCGAAGGATATTTCTTCGATTCTATTGCATTTATTACAATAAATTGATTTGGGCCACTGCCGGTAGATTGGAGACGATAATTTGAATGTCGCCTCCCGGGTATTAAACGGGTTATGAGCCTCACCCAATTTGAATAGTGTCTCGCGGAGTAAAAGCACGGTTGGGTTGGGATATACTCGTATATATTTTTTTTATTGCTCCCCCTGTGCGAACGTGTGTCTTTGTGTTGTTCACTGGAGCAGGTCACGAGTTTATTGTTTATCACGAACGGAGAGTACACGTCCCGACTATCATTATTCAAATATTTGCTCTTTTGGATCGTTATCACGTAGCTTAATAATATCTCATTTCGGAGACCCTTCCCTAACCTCTGACCCCCCCCTCACCGAGTATCAGTAGTATCTGCTAGTGGCTGTGGCGCTTCGTCGACCTCCTTCGTAGATGTAATATATTTTGGGCTCAAATAGCTAGAAATGTTCTTCTTGGAATGGTTGTACATTTCCAGGGAAAAAGTTTCCTGAACGTGTGTGTGTATCGAAGGAGGAAGGACGCTGTTAGGATGCGCGAATTTAGTTCTAGCACAAAGTCGCTTCTTTCGAACTCTGAATGTTGTGCAGGGTCATGAACCAGAAAACTTCTTTTGTGCTCCTCCTAAGTGTTTTAGGTGACGTGAAAATGTTACTAAGATGCCATCACACTAAAGATATCGGAAGTCTTCGCATTTAATATGCTCCCATATGACCTTTGTTAGACTCTAACTTAGAGAAAACTTATAATTATTTCATTTTCCGCTGCTTAAACATTTTACCAGGTATACACGTATATAAAACTCTTATAAGATATTGAAGTGGTTTTCGAATAAAACCGATGAATTATCGCAATCATATTAATTCAACTTAAACTGAGTTTTGAGGTCTTTTTATTTATCCTTTTCTCGAAAATATGTATGAACCAATCCTAAAAACTAAATTATATTTCTTCTGTTTTCAAAAGGCAAAGTACATAGTTTAATGTTAATAACTTTAGAATAAAGTAGGTATGGGTTAAAGTTTCACTACCTTTCTTATATCAAATGCTGGCAATATGCAATATGTTTTTATTTATTTCAAATTGTTAAATATACTCCTAACAATTATAGCAAACTTATACCTATAGAGTTATAAGAATCATAATCATGGATGTAGAAAGGTTTTTAATAATTCATAAATTTAGGAATGAAAAATGAGTTTGATGTATTAAAAATTAAGCATATTTTTCTAATAGTTCTAAGTTTAGTTTAACTATTTGACTATTACTACAAGTCAGTTTAGAAGGTGAAAAAGAATTTCTTATTATTGAATTTTGAGTCATATTTGACCACTCTATGGTTTTTTTTCTTTTAACCAGGTACATACTTTTTCCTTACATAACAAATTTTTTGGATGATATTTTGCGTGAAATCCATTAAATCTCGTATGGTATTAAAAGTGCCGACAGGCTTATAAAATAGCAATAAAGAGCAACAATCCCATTTAATGAAATACGCCAGCCAGCATAGGGAGTTGCATGTGCTGGATCCCTTTTTAACAAATTGCCGCTGTGGTTTAACGGGGTTCATTTAATCAACCCTCAGAGTCTTGAAAGGATCAAAGTTTCCGCCCTATCTTTAGCGTGCCTTTAAAAACGCACGGCCCTCCAACATTTACGCAGATATTCGAGTCAAGTATATACGGAAAACCGTAGACCACACAAAATCCCCCCGCTTGAGCATTAAATCAAAGGAGATTGAGTATCTTAGGGTGCCGGCAGCAGCTCAATACGTGCTCGAGGTTAATTCATGCAAGAAACATAAAAACAATTTTCGCATCATCCTCCGCCCCAAACCATTGGTAGGGTGTAGAGGTATAGAGAACGCAAGTAAATCCGCCGACAAAATGCTTTTATTTATAGCGATTACCATCGCTGTTTGACGAATACCACCTCTTTCAAACATCTGGAAGATACCCTCAAAATAATATATGAGTAGCCTCGGCAGGTTATCATCAACCCCTAAAAGTTCGTCCCCTTTCGCGAATTCACTTTAACGGAAGTGAGAGTATGTCTTGTGAGCCTTTTCGAAAATTAGAAAAATTTATCTTATTCTCATGAAATATTCATTCACCTGGGTCTGTGCACATCCTTTTGTAAAAATGCAAACCCCATCCCTCTCCTCGATATGGACCTTTTTCTGTTTTTGGCGGGATCTTGCCTTTATTATGCTGCCGCTTCTACGTCATTAGTAAATCCTTTTACGATGCCGATAGAGATAGCCTTAATGAAAAAACCATTTACCCTTTTGTTGAGAAGCGGACTGGCAGCCGTCCGTTCGAGTTATGCCACTTCCTGTAATTCTCCAGGCTTTTACATTGACCAATTCATAATTCATAAGCTCCCGGACAGCACCCGGAGTCAAACCGTTTCAATCCGCTGTCTCAGATTAAAGTTGACAAGCTGACAAAAATTAGCTGAAAATTAAAGGCGACACTTGCACTTCAACGCTGGCCCGCATTATTATTATTATTATTTTTTTTTTCAGTAGCACCACCATCCGATGACCCCAAAAAGACCCTGGAATACCGAACAAAAGTCAACTAGGAAAAAGGGGAGAAAACTAGCCTATTTCAGAATTCAGGAAAACAACAAAAAAATGTATAGGGGTGGACTCATGAGCCTGAAAAACGGAGTAATTTCACACCAATGTAGCGGTCTAGACCGGACTCAGCTACTCTACCCTGTGAGTTATTGTTATTTAAAACGAGAAACACCTCTGGGCTCCCACAGCAAATTATACTTTTAATATCGCGCCGTCTAAGAGCGGCCAGCATATTTTATCCACCTCTCAGTTTTTTGCACTTCATTTCATAAGGGTGGTTGTTAAAAAAAAAAAGTAAAATAAACTCGGAAAAACACTGGATGGTGTGGAATTTAATTAATATAGCGCTCTACCACATTAATATTAAAAAGTAAAGACCATTGGTGGCACTGGCGGCTAGCTAATTGTTCGAAAATAGAACAAAATACGACAGAAAATTTAAAAAAAATATATATATAAAACTCTGAATAGACACACTTTTGAAAAAGGCAAAGAAAAGCTAACCCGTATGGGTTTACTTAAATTATTCATTCGTAGTTATATTTTTCTTTTGAAAAGTAACACAGCATATCTAGCAATCTAAAATTAAAAAAATGGTGGTGTTGGTAATATAGATGAAAAACTATTGATAGCATTATCTGAACATGCACTATACAAGTGGTAAATTGTATACATATTATTAATTTAAGTATAGAGAAAACCATTTAGGCTGATGCGTTCAAATCAAATGATGTTACGCCAATTTATATATAAGACAAATGATAGACATAATACAGCTAATTATAGACCAATATCATCAATAAGAATCGAAAACTGGTAATAGATTTCTTTAGAAAGAATAAACATTTTTCTAAAATGCAATTTGATTTTCTGAAAAATATTGCCACTAAAGATGCTTTAAACCTAATCTAAAAAGTAATCTATGAAAAACTTGACAAAAGTGAACCTATTGCTGCAACATTTCTTGACTTGACAGAATCTTTTGACACTATAAATCATGAAATATTATTATTATGGGTATGAAATTAAGGGTCCAGATATACAACAAGCAAACACCACTGTCCTCAACAAAGCGGATTCTAAGGCTGCCCCCATTACCGGGTCAGACTTTACCTTTATAAATTAGATCTATCAGTGGAGACGGAATGTCGCCTATGTCTAGAGGATGAGAAAACAACAGCTCACATTCCCTGTGATTGTTCGGCTTTGACACAGATTAGAAGTGGGACCTTCAGCATAGGGTTATTAAGATCAGCTGAGGTCCGTAATTTTTCTGTGGGTGACCTTCTGGCTTTTCTTCGGGGCTTTGGTAGAAAAGAACGTTTGGTTTCAGTGCCCACCATACGGCTATCAAAAGAAAAAAGTAAAGTCTAGGGTATTTTAAGAAAAAAATTAATTATTTCATCAAAAATAAAATATAAAATTACCTTTCTTAGTATTTTTTTGGGAAACAAAATAGATACAATTTTGGAAGACCTATGTTAATACTATCTAAAGAATTGAATATCACGTGTTTATTACTAAAAGCAAGAGACATAAAGCAAAGGATATGAAACAGACTTTGTGATAAAACTAGTTTGTTTCTGCTGATCTAACCTTGTTTCTGGAACAACTAAAGGTCTAATTTTTTTAAAGATGAGGCAATCCCAAGAGAGATTATTTTCAAGAATATGATGTCCTTCAGTCGTGCTGGCAGGAATCATACAAGGTCGGTACAAAAATTCACTCGGATGCTATGGTATTCATCCTATCCGATAGTGAGTGATTTAAGAATCTCATTTAAGCCATCATTCCCATTACCAGTTCCTTACTGCATTATTAATATGGTCGGAGATATTCAGCCGAGGAAGTGGCATAAATCATGTGCCACATGATCGCCTTCAAGACTAGTCGACGAGTGTGTCTGGAACATCCCGGCTGGATGAGGCCGAGTCATGTCCCGGCCAGGGCCAAAGGCTACTACAGATCTAATATTTTCTTTTGCATAATTTATTCTCTTATCGCTATGCTTGACTCTGTGTACCAAAAACAAAAAAAAAAGAAAAAAAAATACGAGAAAAAACAAAAAGAGCTTGACTGGCCTCGACGCTGTACTTAAACCGATTCAATGGGTGGCTTTGGTCGATCCACCTTAGGCGGAAAGTCCAGCTGAAGCAGGAGCACCGCACCGCGCACCGTACCATAGTGTCAGGAGCATCAGAGGAGCAGTTCCTTCGGGCTCATAAATATTTACAAGAGCATGGCACAGCATCCTTGCGAGCACCACACTTACTTTTAAATAAGCCGGACTTTGATGTGACTGAATAATGCATGAAGCCATCCATCGAAGGAGCCGCCGAGACCATTGGACGCTCGGTAGAAATTTTCACCGTATGTTATATTAATAGAGCTAATTTGGTTGAAATTTCACTTTTAAAAAGGTTCTTGTTAAACCATTTCGAGAGTTTCAGCAATGTGGATCCTCACATTGTTTGCCAACCATTTCCATCATCATCTACTCGAATTTTAAGATAATCGTTAATGTAAATTTATGTAGAAGACCCAATTTCTGGTTCACAAATTAAGAACTTTAGGTAACATATTGTAAAAGATACATAAATTGAGATTTACTTTCAATCCATGAATTGAATTTGATACAATTTAAATTTAATCTGTTGAAATTTACTATTGTAAATGGTGATTTTTTTGCTGTTTGGTTTTATTTTTTTGTTTATTTTTTACAGCTGACGCATGGCCATTTTAGCATGGAAAGACTTACACCCGAACAATGCTTACAAATTATTGAATTTTATTATCAAAATTCGCGCTAGCAAGCTATTCAAGCTATAGTGACCAAATTCTAGAAAACTCTACCTTATGATAGCGTAGTAGATTTATAATTAAAATAATACATAGTTAGTTGATATGAATTTAACTATTTTTCTCCAAGTATAACATGATCGTTCAAAGGTCTTTTGCTGGACTCGGCATATATGGAGTTTTGTAGTTTTCAAATTTACTTCCATATAAGTCGTCTTTACAATTTTAAAGTAAGTCATAAGTAGAATTGGCTGTGTCGGTCCTCTCGAGTGTATGTTGCAGGGATAACTAAGGTCGGATCGTTGTTGAAACACTGGGCTCAACCATTTTTTGAATCTTGCTTATTTTAAGCGAGCTCCATCCTTACAAATTATTTCTGCTTATTTAAGGAAGATACAAAACTGGAAAAACATTCTAAATCGTATTACTTTATTCGTAAAAGCTTGAGATGGCTCAAACTTTTGAATTAATGAATTAATTCTTTCAAAATGTTCAATTTCTAAGGCATTATCTTCATGCATAAATATAGGAAATTTTCAATTTTTCTGTATTAATCCGAACAATTTCGAAGTAAATAAGCAGGTAAACGAATTAATATGCCTGCTTTTCATTGGTGTTTCGTCAATATGGGGTTCAATTTGTTTTCTTTGTAAATTTTTAAATTCAAACAATATCTGTACTATCCTATCTAACGCAATATAGAATGGAAGCCTATTTAAAAGGATTACGAAAGTTTAAATTTTCCATTTTATGTTAATTCGCACTGCCCAATTAATACCAGGGTAATACATACGAAATTAATTCCCAATTAGGCCTGTCAGGTCTGGCACACGGCCGCTTTAACTACAGGGAAGTCACCAAATAATGTTATCGCGTCACGTTCATCCGATTCATTACCTTAATTAAAATTAATTTATTAAACGCGCGACATTATCGTCTGGGCCGCATGGAATCAAATTAATTTTTAAAATGACACGATTAACTGCATACGATCTATTTGAAAAATTAAAATAATTTCGGTACTCGGACATTGGCCCAGAATATACCCGGACTAAAGCCCAAAATCTGAATTCCCTCCCCTTGTATCCTACTGTCCGGCGTGTGTTCGGCATGAATAAACAATTTTTACTTTTTGCGATGCTTGTTGCCACCGCTGCCACACCTATAGGGAATAGGAAAATTCTGGTTAATGCGGAGAATTATGTTATCAACACTTCTCGCATGTTAGGGTGTAATATTCTCTTTTTAATTTTAATTGCGAATATTTATTTAAAACCATGTCACAACCACCGGGGATATGCAAATCTAAACCACTAATGGTCCTGGATGAGATGAAGATTTTTTTTTTTACTTTTTCGGGAAAAGATATTTCTCACACAACAACAAAAAAAAGGGTCTTCTGTTTTTCTTAAAGGTTGGCCAAGCTTAAGACAGCTAGCTGTTGAGGGAATGTTTTAATCTCTAAAAAAAGCAGAAGAGAGGAAAACGATTTCATTCGACTTTTTGGCAAAATCTAGAAAATCTTTACAGTCGCTTTCCGTTTATGGAACCTCAAATAAAATCACAGCCGAAAAAAGGAAAAGTCCCTCCTAATGGAAATGAGATGAGGACAGCATTAAAAGAACTCCTCCTCAGAAACGTTCAGAAGTATAATGGACGTATAATGGTCGTAAATGAAATTCTTCTCTGCCCACCACAAAACCAGAAAAATTTTAGCGTCTTAGGGGTATGCGTTCAGGTTTTAGGTATAGCACTTTGGCTCAAGGATGAAATAAGGCTTACCAAATTCCTTTCAACTGTAAGCTGGCCCAGCACAAACAGTCACTCCTTGCCCCCATACTTAAAAAGGAGATGGTATAGGGCCTAAAAGTAAAAACAGCAACAAAATTCTGAACAAAATTGTCATTTCTGGGTCCATCAAAGCAGTATCAGCACACAAAGTAAATACCATCGGGCTGTTGTAATAAAACGCCTTAGAAAACGGATAAAACCTCCTCCTGACGACAGTGGAATTATTCAAGCGGACTTAATTTCCTTATGACCTTTCTTTCAAAATCTTCACATTTTCTTTGGATCATTTCCCACCGGCCGCTACCGCTGCCTCGGTTACATTTCGAGTTCAATGGGTTGCCTTATCGGCGCTGATACCTTTCTCGGATGGGGCCAAACAATGGAAACATTGGCGACGGGACCCAAAATGATTTTCATGGGTATAAAATGATAAGTGCTGGTACCGAGCAATTATGGATGGCTATTTGTCTGTATGAGCCTGAATTAGGGCCAGCTTTCGTCATGCTGACTGGTTTTTACTTTCTATTATCATTAAAATTCCTTTAATAATTCCCATCCACCACTATATTGATGCAAACATTTAAATAAATTATGAGAATGCTTTAAGGACATACGAGCATATCAAAGGATAATAGCAGACCGGAACCGATTTACTAACTGTGTCCATTCATATGAGACTTTCCTCAATATTTAAGGTCAATCTTAATGAAAATAGCAGCAGAAAAAACAGCTGATTTTAGTTAATATTTCAAACTCAAAGAAATAATTATAAATAACAACAATTATAAAAGTTAATGGTCAGAATTGTTACATTGCGAAACATATTTGAACGTTTTTTTTTCAATTTTCAATGCAAATTTTAAAAAAGGCTAAGCCACTCCCTTCTATCCAATTTTCGGAAATATATAAGAAAGAAATACGTTAGGACAGAGGTATTATTAACAGAAAATATTGACTATTCAAGTATCAAATTAGAGACTTTAATCCGACGAGCATGTGATAATAAAAGTATCATTAGGAATATAGCAGGGTATAACCTACCCAGACTTTAATGCGGTGTTTTATAATGTGTTATTTTAATTTATTTATTTTTAGCTTTCGGATTATTATAATAAAACATTTTTAATGAAATCATGAAACAAAGTTTTTATTTATATTTAAAAACGAACAACGAAATTACAGAAATAAAGTACGAACTACTAAAGAATATGTCGTACCCTTCCAATCGATTTTAAACTAACGTCCCGATAAGTTAGACTATAAATCTCAGGATTTTATTTCAAAACGCATAAAGGGTTTTATTGTGACTTCACCCATTTGATTAACATTGTTTCGATTTTAAAACACTTTAAAGACGTCACAATAAAACATTTTAAGCGTTTTGAAATAAAACACTGAAATTTACAGTGTAGAAACTTGAAATTTTAAACATATACCGCAGAATTGGTTGCCAATACAAGAAATCGATTGAAATTTTATTCATATAAGACTAAAAAGTAGACAATAATTTTATGAATAAAAGTAAATTTTTGAAACGAACTAAAAATCATAAAATAAATTTTCCTAACCCCATACAGATAGTGCTGAAAATTTTGAGAAAACTCATTCAACAGTTCGCATCAATTATGAGTGACTTAGTTGCTAACATTTCTTAATTTTATTAAAAAAAAAAGTATTAAATTGCATTTGACTAATGCCTACTTTGCATCAAAAATTGGATCCAATAATTAAATGGGCAAAAATCGTTACAATATGATGTACTTTTTGCAAATTTAGAAATATTACTATAGGTAGCAGTTTAAAAAAATTCAATTCAATGAGAAATTTCGAATCCAAATAAAAAGGTAAATAAAAATAAAAAACTAATTAACTAAATTAATTAACCTACTTATGACTAAATCAGAGGGGCATGGAGGCAGGATGGTTCATTGAAGGGCATTGGGTTGGGCAAGTATTAGAGCATGCTTAAGCGAAGTTTTAGAGAGATGGATATCAAAGGCGGCAGAGTTGTTGACTAGCCGCAGCATTCTGGTAAAGGGTTAGGTGCTACACCGAATCTTTCAGCATTCTTGCTTATTAGGCAGTGTTCGGTAATTACAGCTACTACTTCACTGATGGTTTTCCTCCCAAGTGAAATATTCTGCATGTTTGTAAGGATTGTGAAGGAAAGTTGTATTAATTTTCTCTGAATACCAAAAATATTGAATCGTCAAACAAACTCAGGGACAAGGAATGATTGCTATAGAATAATTCAAATCAATCAAAAATAATATGAAAAATTGTAATTTAAATGAATATGAAATGTTGTAGCATATGTTCATATCGGCAATTTGGCCGGCCATGGTACGTTTTAAAAACATCTTGTAAAGTCAATTTTAAGGTATAAACAGTACTTGCATATTTGTAAAATTCCATTCAATTACCTTACGACTTTATACCATCAAAATAGCACTTTTGCCCACTGTGGGCTGCCACTCTGCCCCATTCGAGAGAAAATTTAAACAAACCCAATGGGAAGACGGATGAATAACACAGAATACAATTTTTTCCTCGATTAAATCGGGAAAGCCAACTTCAACTGTTTCTGCGGGATTTGATCCGTATCCATGCCGGGCTGGTTGGATCTCGATCCCGGAATAACTCTTTATTTCAGACGTACATAGTAAGGAACTCGATTTTCTGCTTTTTTTCTTTTAAAGTGAAGATATTTTTCCAACAAACTGCCTTTCTTTCATTTTTTTCCATTTTACCCAATTCCTGGATATTCGTCCTTACTCCTTTTTACCCCGACAAATTGGAGAAGGAGTCAAGAGCATACCGCTTCGGCTAGCAGCGCACAACTTTCATTGAACTCCTTCGAAGCGAGCTAAAATATTCATAGGTTGAGATTCAGGTCTCCGGTGATGGCCTCTTTCGGGAATTCAGCCCGGTTCGCTGTCCAGGATTGGGACTGGTACCGGAACGAGGACTGACCTACACTTCCCCAATCCACAATTTTTCCTCCTTTGTTTTCCAAGTGGAAATTCAAGCTTCACTTGCTTCCCGATATTGCAGACAATAATAATAATTCATTGAACGCTGTTTGGTGCGCTCCCAGTTGTTATCATAAATTCCTTTCCCGCCTCCCTCGGTATACCATAGGATGGAAGGAATTCCCGCCCACACAAGCCTGTTGGACCTTATTCGGGACGGGACGGACCCGGTTTATGGCTGTTGCCGCTACGAATAAAAGTCCCCCTTAAGTAAACTTAAGTGCTCCGCTGTGCTGACCTCCTCCTTAGCCCTGCCTTAGCAAACATCTCCTTCTTTTCAGCTTCGTTCGATTTTAAATTGTGTCGCTCGTGCGGGCGGAGAGTGTCATTAAAGTTTAACTGAATTGCAGTCGCCCGTCATTTCACGTTTTTCCCGGTAGAATTTTATGCAAGCTGTTTGCGTAATTTAAGTGCCTCCTACTACACCCCCCATACCCTACTTTTTTTTTTTTTTGCCATCGTCATCGTTCACTTGATTTCTTAAAATATTTAAAGGCTATTTTAAACCTCGTCAATCTGCTTTCAGTGCGGGTGAAATAATTGCTCTCAATTGGGTGGGATTTTGAAAAATCGCTTACTCTAAAATTAAATTAAAATCATAATTTACTTAAAATGGTAGAGAATTGTTCGGAATATATTTAAAATTTATGAAATTTGATAAAACTCTTCTTTTAGTTTTATAGTTTTATCACTTGCTAATTATGGCTGATTATAGGAATCAATTTAAAATTATATCAAAATACACGAAAAGTTTATGAAACAAAATTGCTTGGTTATGACTTTATTAGTTCACGTATCTCTGAGAAAACATTCTTAGAAAAGTTACTTATTTCGGTTTAGGTGAATGAGTTTTAGGTGAAAATTCACAAAAGTAAATGAATTTTGTAATATCTATCCATTGTGGGAAGAAGGTATGAGAATTATAAAACAAAATGAGAGAATAGGAAAGCCTAATATGCGATGGAGATTGAATTAACTGAATAGAGTTAGCTTTTGTTAAAGTACAACAAGTGATTGTTTTCCTTACCAGAATCGTAGTGGTTTTTTAGTAGCAAAAATGAATATCAAGTTTTCGTGGTAAGTATTGTTTTATATTTTAATGGTTCTGTACTGCAAAGAAAACTTTATATAATCATTATATCCATCTGTTAGTCATATCTATCCATACCAGCAAATAATTGATAATTTTTTTCTTATGTCCTTTAGGAAAACGCTTATAGTTGACTATGAAGTTATTAAAAGCATCTCTAGTAAAATAAGGAAATAGAAAATGTAAAATCTTAAAAAGGTATACCACCGAAAACTATTTATGATTCTTAAATAGAAAATTAGTTTAAAATGTTTGTTACTTTTATTATTTTTGTTGTGACTTTACTTCTTTATTGTGATTTTACTACTTTACTGACTAAATTTTCACATTGCTTCTAGAGATTTTATAATTGTTCCATTTTGAGATCATTCTACAAATGGGTGGTTAGTTTGTCGACATAATCTACTTATGTAATACAAGTTTTTTTTAGTTAAAATTAGATTATGCTTATGTTTATTTATATATAACTGTAAGATTATGAATAATAAACAAAATGTACATTTAACTATAATTTTTCTCGACCTACATTCTAAGCTAATTATAGACTGTGAAAATTCACTTAAACTTTGCATGTGTGATAAATTTATCCACATTATATAGAAAATATGTCTATAATCTGGAAAAAATTTTCTATATTCCGTAGAAAATTTAGCTGTATTATGTAAAAGGCTGTTCTGAAACTTAAACTTTTGATGTTAGCTATTATCTGCAATCGATTCTCCCTATATTTTTGTGTGATTTATAATATTAAATCATATTGTTCTTCTAGATATTCAGCATTTATATATATTTCGTGATTTCGAAAATACGAGAGAAAACCAGACAGACAGAGACTGAGATTTCACTCTAAATATTTCAGAATGGAACAATGAAGATGACTAAAGATAGCTTTTAAAAATAATTCTGATAAACGGCATTCAGAGGTTTTCCATTTATTTAAGGAATTTCTTGAAATGTGTTTAGTCCGCACTTTAAAAGTGTTAAAATTTTAGAAAACCAAAAGTTTCATTGTAAATGAAAAGTTCCCTAAAGGGGCTGCATAAATCAGCAAATTCCCGAAACATTTCTAGTGATTTGGTAGAACCACTGGTTTGCGTGGTTTTGACGGGTGCTCCTTGTGAGGATCCAGAAGAACTACTTAGGAATAATATGGGAAAACCACAAGACGATTTAAAATCTAGAAAAGGAAAGGAGATGAGAAACAAACAGCACAGAATGTGAGTGCACTCCATCTGTGCGAGGGACGTCTATCGGATCCGTTGCAGAAACTTTTGTTCGGTTTCTCGCCATTATTTACACGGGAATAAACTAAACAAACCATTTTTCAATGTCAGCTGAAAGTCGAGCGCTATCAGGCGCTCTTATCCCCCGAATAAGTGAAACATTTCTCGTTTATTTCAATATAAAAGGCAGTGGCGATAAAGCGGAACGATAAACAAACAAAAATTCAATGAAAATTGTTTTCTTTTTACAACCCGTTTTGTGGGTCGTGATGCCGCCGGCACTGTACCGGTAGGAGGGTATGGTGATAAATGGCGAACATACCCTACTATGAAAATACTCGAAAATCCAATAGATACCATGCAAATCCCCCCGCGGGTTTTCTCTTTGAGAGGATTCACTTTCACAGATTTTCACTTATTGTAAGTATTCCCCCGCGCTGCAGGATTCATGGAGCAATTCAGCTCCAGTAGGGATCACACGAATGTTGCGTGTCTAAATTTCTCTAAAATAAAGCGGATCCGGTCGAGTATGCATCGAAAACCTAACCGGGAATCGGTAGTCTTAAGAACCCTTAATCCGCCAATATGCAGTAAGTCATAAGTTATGCGGTATAAAGGTGTCTTTATGGAGGAAAGATGCTATCACTGTTTGAATTTATTATTAATAGCTCGTTACAAACCGTCCCCCATATCTACCCCCCTCTTAAGGAATCCACGAGGAGTCCCAATATTTCCTTCCTTCCTCGACAAGTGTTTGATAAAAATTCGATCGGCAGTAAAATTCAACTTGCCAATTTTTTTTTCCTGGTATGTTTTTTGTGCTGTTCAAAATAAAGTACCGCCCCCGCAAAGTACACAATGTTAAAACTTCCAAATGCAATTTATACACAAATTCTGGTACTCTGAACGCCTTTTACAGCCCCATCCCGTCAAGTAATAAATTGAAACATAAAATGCTCCACAAGTTTATGTTTACATTCATACACATGGGTACCTTTGACCTAAACCACTCCACCAGGAATCACATTCAGATTTAATGACTTCCAGATATTTATCGTTGATTTTTACGGTCTGTGCCAACAAAATTAGTGGGAAAAAATAAATAAATAAATAGAAAAATAAATTTATGCTCAAGTTCGCGGAGTTCGTGTTCAAATTGACAATCTTACACGATTTATCTAGCTGGAGCAAGCTACTGGGACGCCAATTTGAGTATAATTTTTGATTCATGCATTCTGGGGCGTAGTGTAATTGTTTGTTTTCAATAGTTTGAAAATGAAGGTGGAGTTAAAAGTTTGTATACACTTAGTACTTACTGAAATTTTCCCAAGTAACTAATACAAACTGAAATATTTTATAATTTTAAAAGAAAATTTAAAATATGCAGAAATTGGGTCTATTATCTCCTTGGGTCTTCCAATAACAATAACGTCCACAAACGATCTCCAAACCGTATTAGCGGCAGAATGGGAGAACATCTCACCGGATATTACCTTTATTTGATGTGGCGTTTCGAATAGCAGGTGATAGACTCTTGTAATATCGGACTGCCGAGGAAATTGGGTCATCTCTGAACCGATTGATCCTTGCTGTTGGCATTCTACAATCCATTGTTGCTCCTATCGTCTGGTGGTCATGGATGGTTCACATTGGAATTAGTTTTATTGTTGATTTTACTCTCAATTTTAAGAGATTATAAATAGTTTTTGCTTTATTTGCTTTGCAGAATCATTTGTAAGAATTTTAGCTTTTTTTTGTAGTTTGTACGAACATTTGTTGTAAAAATAAAATCAAATATTGATCAGATCACAAGGGAAAGCAACCTTGAGTTGACCCACATCGCGTTGTGGGCTAATGACATTTTAAGCACGATATTTCATTACAAGTCATTTTTCCGGAAGGATATTGGGCAGAATCAATTGCAGAAAGGAGCGTTTCCATTTTAAATAAAATAAAATTTGATTTCCCCGCGGATGGCATAGGGTACGCAGTTAGCAGGCCCTATTGCAAAAGTAACACTTTGTCACCTGGACGGCCATCAAGGCTTAATTACCAATCTAGAGGATGAAAAGCGGAGGTAATGGAATCATGTTCGGCTAAATACAATTCGCACGGGCCATCTCTGATGCGAGCCTGTATCCCTTTCAGGATAGGCTTATCAGGGAATAGCCAGGAACGGCAGTGGCCCCGGCCCATCATAGACTTCGGGAACAGTACCAAACTTACCGTAGCTGAGCCGTGTCGGCTGCAAACACATTCGCCTCTATTGCGAAAGGGCATCGAATGCTCTACGGTCGCATCAAATATCCATTAATGACCGTAATCGAAGTTAAATTGTTTTCAGGACGTTCGTCACGTACCTCAATCGCAGGGACGAAATTTCCTTGAGTTTTCCCAAGTCCTGACATGTGAAGCGGCCCCTTTTGGACGCCCGATTCGGAATTGATTTTCCAACGTGATATGAATTGTCGTTTCGTGATGTCTGACATTGCGAAGATTTTTCATTCCCCCGTGGCCTGTAAACGGGAATTTGATGATAATTGCACTTCAATTGGACCGTCAAGTGGAAAAATTGTTTACAGGTGTCCAACGCTATCCCTCTCAGCATCCTAAAAATTCACACGACAGTCGATTTGAAGTCATGCTAGAAGAATCTCGTTGTGCCAATATGTGACGAAATTCTAGAGGCACGACTTGGGCAATTTGAGCTTATTTAGTACTTGCTTAAGTTTTCGTTCTTTATCGCATTTATTTGGAATTAGGTTTGCATAGGCACATATGTATCTTAATATTATAAAAACATTTATTATCTAAATTTAATGGTTATACATCAATCTACACTAATCACTTTCTCTATAAAGAAGTAAAGTAAAAGTAGTAAAAAGTAAGTTTGGATGTAGGAGGTAATCTCCGAAAGGACTCATTAAATTTCAAAAATTCTTTCATCAATATTTAGAATGGACCTTCAGGATGTACATAGGCTTTATAAATATCCCGTTAAAACGAAAGGGCTTTTCTTGGAGACAAATTTGGCAATTTGAGTCGTCGAAATTTTGTATATAAAATCGAAAGTTCGATTTTTTATCACTCAATCACGCCTAAACGCTTGGTCTGATCATTTTCATTTTTGGAATGAACACACTACATATTCCGGCCTAATGCATAAGCTAATTGTTTTTAGCATGTTTCAAAATGGCGGACCCAATATGGCAGACAAAATTTGCAAATATCAGTAAATTGCTATAAAAATTGGTATTTGGAGGTTCTTAGAGATCGTGATTGCGAATCAACGTTTAAAGTTAAGAAATTAAAAATGGCGGATCCAATTTTTAAACTTCAACGAATTTAAGTGAAAATTAGTACTATGAGTATTTTGAGGCCACTAATCTATTATCTAAAATCTATTATCAAAATTTGAAACTATGGAATTCAAAACCACAATTCATAATGGGTATAGAAAATTTTAGATTTCCGCAATACTGAAGTTTACGCTAGTTATTAATAAAATAAAAAATTCCTAAACGGTAGCTATGATAACTAGTAGGAAAATAGTAAACTTAAATATTAACCTAATCCCGAAAAAGCTATGAAAATCTCTTAAAATAGAACTTTACAGCAGCGCCAATATTATAAATATAATAAATGAAATCGACTTTTTCAAAATTGTTGATTAAGATGTCTTCTTAAATTTAGTGTAAAATTTACTCTAATCTTGAAAAGCATAGTTCTTTTATAGGAGCTTTTATTGGAGACATCAAAATTAAATTAAAAATTCTAACTCTCCTAGATTTTCTATGTTTATTATCCTTACGAAATATTCCCTAAAAGCTAGCTAGATATTATAATATGAAGGGGTATTTCATATTTTATATATGAAAATGATAAAAATCTCCTATTTTCCGCTACCGGGTTGTCGTGACGTGAACACCAAGAGCCCCCCTCACGAGACCATCCCCATAATGCCAGAAAAGACCTTGCTCTGTGCGGTGGTCCCCAGATAGAAAAGTCATCTGCTCGGAATATATCAAAATTCATACCGCCATAAAATGTCAACATCGGTAACTACTGTTTCGATTAATCAACGTCAGCGCTAAACATAGGGTGGTCGCGGGATCAGAGATCCGGAGGACCGCACTCGTTTCTGTTGTTGGCATTTATCTGAGTTGTGTTCCGGGTGTTTATCAGGGAAATATTTACATACATAGGAGCAGACCACAAGCATTCACACGATGATGCGTGTTTTCGCTAGTTGGGAACATTTCCCAGGGAGCACCTCCGTTCAGTATTCTCCTATTTTTCTGGGGCCACGAAAGGCATGAATAATTGTTGCACGGTACTGTGATTTTTATGCCAAACATCAGTTTAATAGCATTCGGCCTGGTGATAATGCTGTGAAGGTTTTTTTCACGCATCGCCGGACCCAAGGAAAATGCTTGGATTTGCGGGAAAAAAAATAGGAAATACGACCACAAATCGGGGATACAAAGAGAGGCCCACAAAAAGCCATTTTGCTATTTTGGTCGGGCTTTTGCAATGCCGCGTACAAAAATATATGTATATATATAAAATATATATTTATATTTTGTTATTTTCTTTTATTTACTTTTTTTTTTCTTTCGGATCTTCCACAAATCCTAACAGAAACAAATATATCTTGGCCTTTCGTCTGTCGTATTCACCTACTTACGTCTCCTCCTGGACTATACCGTCACCGCGATGCGACTTAAAAGTCGAGAGAGGAAAAGAAAGATAAATAGGAGAGCAACGCAATCCTACTTTGCCCCAAAAGATAAGATTTCTTAATTTTCCGGTACATTTGGTCAGGAAGGAATGGAGGAAATGACGGGAAAAAAAAATACGAAAATATTTTTTCAAGGACTCTGGCTACACCGCTTTGTCATGAGCCTCCCTTTTGCAGCTGGAAGGCTTTACCGAGCCTAGAAAGCGGCATTTCTACCCAAATTGTGAACGTATCTCTAAGTAGCCTTTAACGAGGCAAAGCGACACTCAAAAGTTGCTCCTTTGCTGGGGTGAACACTAAAAGACCCTCAGCCAACCGGGTCCACCATTGAGCCTACAAAATGTGGGCCATGCGTCAGCTTAACTTCAAAAGATTTTACGTACCATTTGACTAAATTCAATCTTAGCTGATCAATTGCGATAGTTACCAGAATATCTCAGTTTTGTTAGTCTATTAAACAAGCAATTTCAATGAAAACAATTCTAGATAAAGTAGACTGTGTATTAAATAAATACATCACAGCAAAACCTCAGTTTGTTACTATAAATATACAAAAATAACAACAAAAGCACAATTTGTTAGAAATATGCCTATTTTGTTGATACTTTAATAGCTTCTTTAATAAAATAATAAGCCATCTTTAGAAAATCTATTTTTATTCTGGATAGATGATAATGCGTAATTATAAATTCACATTTAAAAATAAATTTAAAAGTTAATATTATTTATGATTTTCTTAAACTCTAACTCTTAGGAAGGTCGCTGACCAAAAATGTAAATCCGCTGCGCATACACGATGCATGCTTGACGCATTCTTCTAAAAAAGCTTTACCCTTAATTTTAAATTATGAGTCGCATACTTTTCAGAGACTACATGCATTTCTATTCAAGCATTGCGTGCAAAGAAGCCTTATCGTGATGCATTAGGAGCTGGTTTGAAAGATTATGTCCTCATGAAAGATTATTCTAAAGGACAAACAAGAAGAATGAATGATTTGAGCAAGTTGTAGAGAATTACCCAAAACTGTACAACTATACTTTAGAATTCTATTCAAATAAGCAGTTGACGGTAAAGGCTTAGACAGAAACCAACTAACCTTACTAAAACTTTAAACCGTTTCTCTTTTCATTTAATAAAAAGATAAACATTTTTCTTCATCTTCAACTAGCCTAGCCTTTTTTCAAAGTGGGAGTTCATCCAAAATCTCTTTGAATTACCTCGCTTCTTTTTCCGGTAATAGACCGCAACAATTACAATTAACTCTTCATCTGAAGAACACATCGTGAAAATTACTTTCAAATATTTGTAAGCAGCACTTGAAAGTGCTTCTACTAATCGAACAAAAACGTCACGCAATTCAAGCGAACAATTGCATCGTGCATGTGCAGAGAATTTGCATCTTTGTTAAACGGCCTACCTTAGAAAACTCACACGGTATGAATAATCGCATGGTGTAGAATGAAATTAGAATTTTATAATGTAGTCGTTTTATATTAAATTTTTAGTAAAAGCATAAATATACAAGTAAAAGTTATTTTGGTATTTTATTATAGAGATGAAAATTGCAATTTTCTCATATTCACTATATGAGAAAATTGGGTATATCTTTTTTCGCCGTAATCTGATATTACTTTTAAGGGGTTGTATGGGTTTTGCAACTTCAAAAAATTAGTTTTTGTCATAATTTTTTATATAGACAAATCCGTGTAAAACTGTAGAAGGAAAAGACTTTTGAAACTCCTCCTATGAGGCTCGGCCGCGTAAAATCGTAAAACTTTGAACGCATTTTTCTCATCGATCATTCTGCAATTTTGTACACTCATTTTAAATTGTATTGACCCGTGACTGAATAAAGGATCCATTCAAAATCCTTCGTTCAATCATGAGCTAGTACTGTCTAGTAACAGAAAACGTTCGGAGTTTTGTTTCAGATAAAGCCCTTTACGAACTATGCCATCTACCGTGAGGCTACTTTTTATGAAAGCGCTTTTACAGATTAACTCTCGTCATTGAAAAATTTATGAAATATTGTTCAATTATTATTCTATCGAATGCCATAAATTAAAATAAAATAATTCATTTAGTTTATTTAATAACAATTATAGAAAATATGCTTGTTTTGGCCCCTCTTAAAAATGGAATATTCGTCCCGAATTAGAAATGAAATGCAATATTAACTGGCCTTTAAAGAAAATATTTTTCGAATGTATATGAGTTGGACCGACACCGGCAACGCATAGTAGGGAACAATCAATCAGCCACAGTCCCACTGGACAAATCCCTAATTAAGATAAATCGGTTTAATTGTACGACTTCCGATCTGTGCCACTTTCGCTTGAAGGCGACGTTTCCGCATGCATCCATTTTCCCAAATAAAGAGGAAGAGAACCGGAAAATGACCCACGAACACTCGCCCACTCCACGTGGCGCAAACTTATTTCCCAGGGAAATAAAACTTTTACGCTTCCGAGATTATGGAGGAAAAAAAGTGCATACCGTGAAAAATGTACAACACAAATTTGTGTTATTACAACACTTGTGTATGATGCGGCAGTAGCAGTTTGATGGAAACATCTTCCGCCAACCAGGATTGCGAAACGCCAACAGGGATTGCCGGGAACTCAATTTTACTGCCGTGAAGTCTTATCAATCATCCGGGAAACTGAGAGATTTAAAAGGTGCTATAAGCGTTGTTCTAAGCAACTGGTCACCTTCTAATGGATGAGGTGTAATACTTCTAGGAGTTCTGCGGAAGATGAACGATCACCGGCAGCGCGGACGGGTTGCTCTTGCCACGGAAACCCCATAATTGAGCCCGAGGGAAAGGGACACGAAAAATTTCGACAGCTCCCCAAAAATGTATCACTGCTAAACTACTTTGACGTGAACTTGTTGTTCTAGAGCACTCTGGGAAAATATTGGCGGAAACAACAATAAATAATTGAGTGAGTACACCTACTTTTACTTTTACCTTTAGCCTTTTATGCATAGAATTTATCAAAATGATAATACGACAATTTTTGCCATAGTAATTACAGAAATAGGCAAAGAAGCACAAACTTATCGGCTTTTAAATACTATGAAATATGTTTTTTATACGTTTTGAGTATTGTAGCTTTGCAATTTGGTTGGATTTGGATATTTGGTATTAAATTTAAGTTTTTCATAAAGAGTTTTTCAACTTGGAATTGAAGTAAAACAACATTTATATACAATTTAAATAAGTTTATTTTTATTTAATGGAAAGTATGTTTAATACCACTAAGTATAGAATACAAAAATCATTTAGATCACCGTCAAGGCTCCGGTTCTTAGGGAGTATTCTTTAGATCCAATTTTCTATGACTCTACCACATAAATCAGGATGTATTCCTAACTCTATATATACAGCGATAACACTTTTAATGTTGCTTTGTAATGCATTAAGTGTTTATGTTTTCTTGGTATAAAAAATTCACTTTACATAACTCCATAAAAGAAACGTCCAGTGGTATATTAACCCTTTGTACTCCGCTGTCCCCTTTCATGGGACATCGTAATTCTAGCATACGACTCAGATGTCCCTTCATATGGGACATTAAAGTTTATTAGTTGATTACGGGGAATTAAGTTATTAAGCGCAACTTTTTGAGACATGCATGTTTTCCCTGAAGTTTTCTCTGGAAATGGTACAAGAAATCAAACCAAATTATAGTAAAATTACTTAGGCATATATAAAGAGAAGTGTCAGCGGGTTTTGTATCAGAAGAGAACGTGAGAAGCGTACTCATGACGGTTCGACAGCTGAATACAGGAAGAATAGCACTACGCTTCTTACATGGTAAGACAAAAGGATTATCACAATGCTCACTAATTATTACAACATACAAATTAAACCTACCCGCAGAACATTACGCGGTGGACATGTTGTTACAGTCCATAAGCCTAAAATGGTTTTAGAATACACAACAAATATAGGTGGTCTAGATCATGTGGATTAATACGCTTCGACGTATAGTTTTCTCCATAAGTCGCTGAAATGGTGGGGAAAATTATTTTCTTTTTTTTTCAAGGCATTCATTGACCAGTTGAGAGTGATTATTACTGTCAAACGGGCACAAATCAGCCTGCAATGCATATTGGGAAGTGATTTAAGGTTTATCATACTGTACAAAATTATAAAAAATAAAATATTTATTTTTTTGGTAAATATACATTCATATAAATCCAATATAATTATAATACGTTACTTGGTTAAAAACTATTCTAAATAATCCGAGGGTTTGTAAATGCACGTTTCTGCTACAAAGTATCGCTGAGTAGCTGATACACAACTTCCAGAATCGTTCGGAGTGCAAAGGTAAACCTCACATGGTCTTAGGAGTCAATTGGCTGTTCCATTTATCGAAATAAAAGATTTACAAAACTTTTCCTTCAGCAAATTTATTGTATCAACAACTTTACGACATATGGTGTCGTTTTGTTGAAACCACATTTCATATGCATCGATATCATCAATTTATGGAAATAAATATTTATTGAGCATTGCTCTGTAACAAATTCTATTTACGGTAACTGAGGGTCCATGCATCGTTTTTAAAGAAAAATCGATTAATGGACCAAACCATAAACCAAACCAAATAGTCTATTTTTTTGATTTCATTAGCAATTGTTGTGGATTACTTTCATACCAAATTCTGTCTGTAATTTTGCTTGTTAGTAAAACCTTTCGACGGCAAATTTAATTCGTTACTGAAAATGATTTTTTTGCTAATATGAGGATGAGTGAATCTGTGACACAATGCATGATCATTGGGATTTAGATCTTGCAGCAACTGAATTTTATTTAGATATAACTTCAAATCTTTACGTAAAATAAGCCAGCTTGATCTTTGATCGGTGAGGAATTGATAAATTTAGGTTATCATATACAATTTTTTTTTAATTGTAATAATACTGTTTTCAATATGTGCATTTCTTTATCTCATTGGAACTTTAGAATCAGAAACAGTGTCACTTTATTCAAATTTATTTACTAGACGACGATTTGGGGTTTCTGCAGGACGATTATTTCGACCATAAAATTCACGAAGTGTACGTAGAGTTTCTCCTACAGATTCATTATTTTTATAATAACTTTTAATAATTTACACACGATTTGAAATTTTGTTTCTATCCATCCTAATTTAACCTATCTATACATAATGAAATTATATAATACACCGGCAATAAATGCCACAAAAATGTTGATGATATTGTAGATTTTTAGACTCTGTCGGAAAACCGACCGATTTTTAAAATTTTTAATTAATTTGTTCATTTCATGAATTCTTTCCTTACTTAGCTTAGCTTTCTATTAACATTTGGAAGGAATATGCAGAAAATCGCTTGATATAATTTCATTTTTCAAAATTTGAAAGTTATATTTATTTTTTAGTGAGTACAAGCATAATTACTTTTGCTTAATATAATTAAATAATAATTGTTAATAATTGTTGTGATAAATTAATTTTTCAAGATTAAAAATTATTCCACACTTTGATGCATTATTCTATTTTATGATAAATTAACTTAAGTAAGTGTGCAAATTTTTCTGAAATTATATCAGAAAAACAAATTACTCGCAGTACGTAAAAGAAATCAAGTTTCCATTAAAAGCGACAAAAAGTAAGAAAAAATGTAGGACATATGAGATGAAGAAAAATTTTTCTTTTGTTCCTGAGTGTTCCTAATAAAGCGACTTAGTCCCCTCTTAGTTTCGGGCAAGAAACTGTCGCTGCTAAGATTAACTTGAATTAGATTTAGTTAGTCAAAGAGGAGTACAGAGGAGGAGTGTATTATCCTTTTTGCATAGTAAGACACACAGACCAATTTTCCTGAAGGAAACTGCATGATTATGTCCTGAAAATCCTTAAGCTTGTAAAGACGAAGCAAGCACAAAGGTATGCTAAGCTCCTGTGTCCCAGTCCCGGAGACTTCTGCGATGGGAGGGTGGGGAGGATGAGAAAGAATCCTGGCCATTGTGTGCACATGCGAACAGAACACACATCTTTCTTCCTTACGCTCAACATTTAATCCGCTTTCCACCACACTTGTTCGTTGCGAAAGTACTTTGAATTTTTGCTGCAGCGTAATAACGGCAAAAAGAAAATGATTCGTACAGTTTGTCCCACAGAATCTTGCTGGATCAACAACTGAAAGTCTTCTGTGGCTTTTAGTTCCCCAGCCCCCACTTTCGCATCAACGGGAGTGCTCCTTTTTCAGGAGCACTGAAAAGAACATCGATTAACAAACTGGGAGACCAGATTTTGTCATTATGCAAGAAGTGGACCATTTTGCATCTCAAAGAAGAATGAATTTTGCATCAAACTTGAGCCATTTAGAGAAGGAGACTGGCTCCTTATCATGCAGCTAGAGCCCTACTGGAAGACACCCTAAGTAGTCTCCACCCCCTGGAAGAGTGGGAAAACGAGGAGAGTTTTCTTATTTCTGGCTTAGATGTTCCTCATCTTTGGTGCAGATTCCTTTGATGCAGAAGATATGAAGTTAATGAAAGTCCCTTGCCGTTTACTCCTACTAAGCAAATAATTATGAAGGCCAGGACAGACGTTTTTGATGTCCAGCCGGAGATCCGGCCAAGGTGAGTTCCCTGGTCCTTGTCTCTTTTCCCATTTTAATCGCTTATAAATTTTCAAGATTTGCCCTGACATTTGCAGCCCCGGGGACCTTGTTCTGGAAAATAACAACGATAAGTTATTACCGTCGGTATCTTTTACCCAGCACAAAATTGCTGTTTTCATCCGGGCGACTTTAAATTCGGTTAAATTTTCTGTGGTCTTAATGAAAACAAAAGAAGACAAGGAAGACGGTGTCCGACCGATCGTGTCCCATTATGGTCCAGGACAAATAGGGAACTGCACCAGCATTGCTATGTTCGCCCTAGGGAAAAAGTAATTTAAGGAGGTGTGCATTAAATTCATTTTGTTTTTTTTTTTTTTTTTGTTTTTTCTTTCTTCTTGCGCTTTTCCCGATTTTCGCTGATACCGCACACCTTCCCTCCGGGAAGTAAATAAATTTTCAAGACAACACAGCAGAAGACAACTTCTGGTGCGCTTGCAGAAGCAGAAGAAGTTTTCCCTGTTCCCGGCCACCCGGTGATACCATCTATTTTCTTATGTCCTCTACCCGGAACTCCTAGCCCCACCACACCTCTTTTAGCTGACGTCTCAACTTATAATTATAGCGGAAGTTAATTGTTTCGTATGGAAATCTGGGCGGGCAATTACCGGGCGCTTCCGAGGTTCCTGCAACTGCAAGTGCAGTTTTTATGTCACGCCTCCTTGAATTCATGCCAGAGATAGCGGCGACGACGCAAGTTATGAATCCAGGACGCGGATGCCCGGCACACAATCAGGTGCCGGGGAATTAGAGCTGCATTAGCTTGCCAAGTCAGATTATGGCGCCTTAATACAACACAGCAGCTAGCGAACGCGCTTCTTTAAGTTGCAGGAAGAGCTATTTTAGAGTTTAGATCCATAGATACCACTGCATCTTAGACACTTAGAAACAGACTTACGAGTAGCACCTGAAGGTCCGGATGGAGAAACTTGTCCCGAATTTGTAGCTTTTTCGCTTTTGTTTTCAATTGTTTTACAAATCATACCATAAAAACCGATTTGTAAAGGTAATATAATTATTTTATGAAGTAAATGCATACAGAGATTCACTAAGTCAAGGTCATGATAACTCATCATTTAATTATTTCGAAAAGAAAAACCAGACTTTGGTTATTATTATAATTATGATAGATTGAAATTTCAAGAAATTTTATCTAAGACATACTTTACAAAACATTTTGGTTTTAAGAAAAATTAATATTTCTTTTTGGAATTTTATTTATATTTTCCTACCTTAAAAAAGGAAAATGGTTTGCTTAATTCTAGTCAGTAAGATAAAAGCTGTAAGGTAATAAAAGCTGAATCGATTCAGTATAATACTCGTTGAGATATGCTCGTACGAGGGCAGTTTGATAATTAATGTTAATTTTAATGTCTTTTTGAATTTCCTGCGTAATAATTTTAAATATACCACTGCTCTCGTCAACTGCAATCTATTAACAGACTACTTTTGAGCAAACTGCGTCATTTAGTTTATGTTTGACAACCATTTAGAGCAGAGAACTTCGTAAATGTTAACGAAAATTGTAAATTTCGCATTATGTGCAAAAATCTCTAAATTGGGCTATAAACTGCTACCCCATCCAGCATATTCTCTAGATTTAGCCCCCTGCGACTATTTCCTGTTTCCAAACCTGAAAGAATGGTACGAGATTTGGGTCAACTAAATGTATAGAGCTAAAAGGGGACTATGTAGAGAAATAAAACACTTATTTGCAGACAAAAATATATTTTATTCAAAAAGTCACTGACTTTACAAGCTACACTCGTACATATCTAACCTACTAGTTATATATTAAATAAAATTATAATTTTGAACTGTAAAACGCTGTATTAAAATATTTGACTTCTTAGTTTCCTCAATTTCTATTTATGCAACACCAGTCTGAAGAATTCGATACATGGAGAACTTACAAGTTGTTCAAAATAACTTTATAAGATATTTATTTATTAATCGCTTAATACAAGCTACTGATAATAAGTTTACCATAACATAATGTCTAAATATGCTAAAAACCATCAACCTTTGGATACATCACAGCTTTTTCTATTAGCTGAAAATATTTTTTTCTAATAACCTTTGAGAAAATGTACAGAATGGCATAAATAAATATTTGATTTTGATCTATGTACTATAAACCTATGGTACACTCTTTTGTACAATTCTAAAGAATGAAACAAATAGAAATTTGATACCTACTAGTTATATATAGAAAAACATAGCTTTGAATATGCTGAACTTAAATCCTATATAACTATAACAACCACTGTTTTAATATTCTGAAAAAATCAATTTCTTTTTCCGGATTTCATGAAATTACAAAAATTATTTTATATCAAAAGAATACAGAATATACTCAAAAGTGTAATATAAGAAAATTTTGCACCATTTTTACTATGGTCAGTTGTTTTCAAAACGTTCATTATATTCTTTTTTCGTTACGAATTTAATTGAAACGTATTAAGCAAAAGGATCAAGACCGAGTTATGTCCATTTCTTCCACATAAATATCCTGTTCAAAGTGAAAATTATAGAAATATCAGGAGGATTTACAGGAGTTTTATAGGGAAACGTAAAAATTAAATTCTCTTTTAAATGTGTTAATTTTAAGATATTTATAACGTATGTTTTGGAACAAAATTATTTCTAAAATACAAAATGATACTCGTAGTATAAAATTATCGTCATTTTATCATATATATTAATTTACTTAATCTTTATAATTTCATACCATAAACATTTTGTTTATCCATTATATTTAGACTACTATTTATCGATAGAGAATATTGCTCTATATTCTAAGAATAGAAAATTATCCAGAATCGCTCAAGATCTTGAATTTACATTTATATCTTGCAGGCAGAGCTGGTTGAAATTAATGAACAGTAGTTAACTGCCAGAACTTTCAAAAGTCCTCAACAACCTTAGTCTATGGCTCTGTCTCTCATATTTCAATAACCATAATTTTGGGGGCGATGTTCCCAGCACACGTTCCTCTTCGGCTTATTTGAGACAATGGGGCGCCAGAAATTACAGACCCTGCCAATGAGATAATAACGTGCTTAGAGCATCCGGAACTTACATAAGTATTTCGCTATCAAAGTAAAGGGTTTCGGGCGTACCACGTAAGCGTCTTGCTGCTTGATAGTCACAATTACTCACGGGATCACATTTCTGTTGAAAATTTACAAAAGATAGACGATGGCGGGCGGTAACGCTAATATATTTCATGAAAAGTTTCGAATATCCGGGAAGTCTTTATCATAAAACCGGGAAGCCAGAGCTCTTCCACTAAGATAGGAGAGGCTAATTTGGATTCAAGCATTTATCGTCCGTATAAAGAGGCAAATTAGGCATCCTTAGTTCAGCTAAGAAGATCTCATTACCTCTGGTACGCTTTAGCTAAAAATATTTGTATTTTTTTTTTTTAGAGGAAACGGCTTGATTTGGGTCGAAATTTCAAGAAAATTAAATAAATTGAAGAAATTTCTTAAAGGGATTTTATTAGGGTAAGAAGATGCAATTAATTTCTCAATTATATGCGCCTTACCCGCGGGGGCATCGATGAGAGTGCACCTCGGATGATTTATTAAGGTAATTAGGAATCGTTCAAATATTTAAAGGGGGAGGGATCTCTGCCTTGAAAGTGGTTAATTCTAAGAAGGGATGGATTCATTTAAGTACCCTTCATTGAGAATTAAATTAGGCATCAATCCCTGCGGTCTATAAAATGCAAAAAAGCTGTTCATTTTCCTTCAATTTATAATCTTGGATAACAACTGTTCCCGCCGATTAAACTAATCCCCCGTTCATCGTCCCCTCATCAGGAGGGTATTTCGAGCCTTTTGGCCGGTTCTTCTTAACCATCACCGACATTACGAACTTTGATGATAAGGAAGAAAACTTTTCTTTTTTTTTCTTCCCAACTCTCTTTTAATTCGAGGACGAAAGTGTGTCCCATTTTTTAGTATTCTGCCTCATTATCCCCAGCTCCTATATCCCAGTCCACGGGGGTCGCGGTTGAATCCTAATGGTGGTACTGCTGTCAAGAAAGTGTACAACTTGTGAGCAATATGAACAATACACGCTCCTTTAGAGCATCTTTTGCGGGAAAGAAAGTTAATTAAAGGCGCAGATTAGCGGTGTACCCGCGAGAATTGTAGCGCACAACCGCAGTATGGAATAGCCGAAGGGTGCGGTGGTTTTATTAAGGAAAGTAAATGAATGTAGCCGACGCGTAATTATACGGCCAGAATGGTAGGCGATCAATTTGAGGGGGTTTTTCTAGCCTATTGAGTTGGTGGACTCAAAGAACTCCATTAGAGGGAATTTTACTCAGTTTCCCTTCAATGGAAAGATTTTTCACATTTTTATGAACTGTGGCTGAGGGGGAGAGACAGCGGAAATAGGAGTCACATCACAGAGAAAAGCCTTTGAGCCAGTACCGATGGCGCTTTTCTTCATTAGATCACGAGAAAAATCTTCCTTCGCGGCTCTGTTCTCTTCCTTGAACTAAATTGAACTGAACAGAAATACAAAAAGGACTAAAAGGACACCATTTCTTTTGATGCCACCAAGAAGACGCACGACACTCAATGCAATGTGTGCCAGATTCGTATATAAATCTGGAGGATAATGGATGTCCTTCATCTCAGCTAATAAGAATTAAAAAGGAATAAAAATGCTTTTTTTTTATTCCTTCTCTTTTCTTCCCTGTGGAATCGTACTTCGAGCAAAGCATTCTCTCTAAGCAAATTTATAAAAGAATTGTAGACGATTTGCATTAAGCACCTTTGAGCCATCATTTGAGCAGTATTGTTTAAACTTCTATAAAATTTAACATTTAATGCTTATTCGGGCTCAGTTCATTTTATTATGGTTTAATACAAAATTTGCATTTCAGTATAGGACTTAAAATTACTTTTAACGAACTAATTCATTACTAGCTCTGGATAATTAAAGGGTTTTTTCAATATGGACATAACAATTTTGTATTTAAATAAAACATAAAATAATTGAGATATTGGGCTGAAATATATTCCAGATGCAAATCTTACATTTAACTATTGAAATCGCGAATAGTTTTGCAGCAATCGATTCTTTGGAGCCAATTTTCCACCACTTTTCGCACATATCGGCCGGAACGTTGGCAATTTCGCTTTCAGAATTGTCCCTGCGCTTCTCGAAAGTTGTTGACTTGTTGGTATAAACGTAACTCCATCAAAAGAAATCCAACGGCGTTAAAATAGTATGACTAAGGTAACCCTTCGATCGGACCATTTCTCGATATTACACTTTTACCGAATTTTCCCTTGAATAGATCAATTGTTTAACTAGCTGTGTGGGATGTGGCACCATCTTGTTGGAACCACATATCACTGACGTTAAGTCCATCCAATTCTCGTTAAAAATAGTCTTTATTTAGCATGATAGCGAACTCCATTGACCACAACTGTATGGTACACCTCCCGCATGAAATCCACACCATACGGTCACTTTTTGTGGTTGTAATGGAGTCTTTTGAAGCACATGTGGATTTCTTTTGCTGTATGCCAATAGCGCATATTTTGCTTATTGACTAAGCCATTAAATCAAAATTGACCTTCATGATGATTTTTCAATGAAATTCAGGATTTTCTCCAAACTTTAGGAGAACTTAATTCGAACCACTTCGAATGATCAAGAAGCATCAGTTCTTGAGTTCATTTAATCTTGTAAGGGTGTAAGTTAAAATCTTTACTCAAAATTCGTTACAATGTGGTTAAAGAAATTCCCAATTCTTATGAACGGCATAGAATTGACTGATTTGGCTCATTTCGAACTGAAGCACTTACGGCAACATTTTTTTTCGATACTTCGATCGGGGCGTTGTCTCACTGGAACAGGAACATCCCATAGTGAATATTTTGCTTTGAATTTATCCACTATAGCACGTAAAGCATATCTGGTGGGACGATTATTACAAATGAAAATTAGAGTAAGCGCTCTTAAAGTCGCAACCACCGACTGAAAAATTATGGCAGTAATTTTTAATAATTCCAAACGTTGGTTGTTCGTGAACTTCACCGTGATAAAAAAGTTAACCTTCAATAATATTTTAACGTTGACAAATCATGAAAAACGTTCAAGGGTCCCTGTTGGTTAACTTTTTATACGCTAGATGCGAAAAGTATACAATACTTGAGCTTAAATTAAAACGTTTTTGTAATGGTGGCATTTAATAAGTCTCTCCTTCCAGTAATCCACTTTCTTTTCTTCTAACCTTTTTCCAAAGACGAAAGAAGTTACGCGAATGCGACAATGAAAGTGGATTCGATCTACGCGCTTCTTTTGAGTTCGTTGAGTGAATAAAGCCATAAATTGTTTATTGTATTTATTCAAACGATTACCACTTTTAGGATAGCCCTTAACTTCAAGGACTCATCCTCCAGTAACTATCTGATGAAATTTGTTTACTGTCTATTCATAAAAGCGTTAAGAGCGTTTTACATCCGCCTAAATCGCTTGTTAAATTAAATGATCGTGAGGAACGCTGTTGTTGGGCTTTTTCGCCAATTGTAAGCAATCTTTTACGGCCGTGTGATAAACATCGGTCAAAAAAGATACTTCAGAGCAGCGTTTGATCCGATAAGGAATCATATCTCCTCCATTCCCCAGTTCTCAACCCATAATCCTTAGACTGCTCTTTATTACAAAACTCCAATTTACGTTCCGGCTGGATGGTATGGTCCGGTCCGCTCTCATCTTCCCAAATAGCCTTTTAATCCTTTTCCACCTTTTATTCCTCTGGAGACATAAACCCTGGGCAATTAGTTCCACTCAATTTAACTTTAGTCGCTCCCAGAGACAATGGCGGCGAAACTCAGACAAAGTGATAAATTTTCTGCAGCCCTGGCGAGCTCTACCCAATTCAGCCTCAATTCTTCTTACCATACCATCGCTTTAAAAAAAAAAAATTGACCAAAATGATAAATTTTTGTTTTTTTTTTCGGGTAGACTATAGTAGCATGAGATTCACCTCCTCTTTCTTGTCCCCCCTTGCAAAATTTTTATCTTTGTTAGCTTTTTTGAGTGCACCTGAAGTTAGCAATTTATCGTCGTCGAGGAATGGTACAAAAATCGCCTCAAGAATGGCTACAATGGGGACCCTTTTTATTTATTTGTCGCTCTTCCTCGGATTCTGGCACAAAAGAACAAAAATAAAGGAGAGTAAACCAGCCGACGTGGTGTTGACCGTCTTGACTGCAATTCCGGGACCTGTTGCTCTTATACATATATTTCTGTTTATATGGATAAGAGTACATATATATTTGTATAAAAAACAAAAGGGACGAAGGACATCCTGAGCGGGGCAAGGACGTTGGCTCAATTAAGCCAGAACATCCCGGTAAGTTTGTTAGGTCACTAGAGAACCATCCCTTCAGTACGAAGGACGGTAGAAAAGTTTCGACTCCAACAGGCCGAGTAAAAAACCTCTGACCAAATACGGGGGGGGACCTTTGATTTTTCGGAAACTTCACAGAATCCGAGGAATGTTCACCTCTCAGGAGTCAGTACATTCGTTCATGAGTCATGCTACAGGTACACCGCCCTTACTCAGCAAATAAAGTCCGGGGCACAGGGCCACTTCATAAGCCCATTTGCCTTCGGTTTCAATTAGAACTTTCTCCCCGTACAGAAGTCAGTGCTCTGTGATGACCTGAAAACTCATAGTACCAGGGAGAAATATCAGACAAAAAATTGATATGAGAACTAAAAATCGATTCGGTTGTTATCCTACACTTTCCCAGTTATCCTTCTTCGGCTATAAAACATCCGGATGCAATTATCAGCGTTAAACGCATAACGCCATTATCAGATAATTTGTAATGCACCGTGGACCACTAATTTCTTGTCGCAGAGCGGTTTTCCGAATTTCTACTCTGCTCTAGGGCCCATTGCATTTTCGCGAATAGGTCACAAGTGAGTCGGAAATGTGGGACCCGTAGCACCCTGCCGCCAATGAATACACCCTCACCCCTCACAGGATGGGGTCATTGTGATATATGAAATATTCCTTCGAGCAAACATTGTAATGCTTTTTGCCATCCTGCTGGAGCAAAACCCGGACAATTCCGCTGAGAAAGACCGAAAAACGCTTGACTTGAAACACTTAAGGGTTAAATATTGTTAAGGGGATTTAAAGGTGCCAGCAGGCGTTTTGTGGCTTAAGAGATTAGTCGAGTTAGGCAACTATGACTTTACAAATACAGACATAATCAGCAATTTCGTATTTCGGATATTAGGAACTTTTTCTTTTGAAAATGTTATTATGTTTTATAAAACTATATAAATTTTGAATCAGAATGATTTTACACATATATGCCAGCTCGAATATTGGAAATATTCTGTATACATTTCGGATTACATGCCGAACTTTCAGATTTGTTTAAATAGTTTCAAGATTGAAAAGTTATTTTGAACGAGAATATGAATTTAAGAATGAATAAATGAATGAAAAATTTATAATAAGTAAAATTTTACTTCTTGTATTATGATATTTTAACGTAACATTAACCTTACCTTAATTTGTTAGTACCATTCGTCTATATTGTTAATATATAAAGTTCGTTTCATGTCAATCAATGAATTCTTAAAGAAATCACCTCAGAGTATAATTGACTAAATATTCCCAAAATAACTCGCTATAATTGCGTGAATCCCTTTTCGAATTACTCGCACTCATAGTTGGCAAAGTCAACTCATTACACAGTCGACTAGACATCGTCCGCCTCTCCCCTCCCCCTTCCCCCTGCTTAAAACCCTCATCCCTCTGGAATTTTCTTCATTGCAGAGAGTTTCTATAGCACGTCCCACTTCTTACTGTTCTTAATTAAACAGAGGTAATTGAAAGAATCTCACAAGTGCGATGATGTTCATCTGTGCCCGGAATTTCAAACAGACCCTATCTGCGTTGTAATCAAATCCCTCTGCAAACAGACAGACAGACAAAAACGAATTGGAATGAGATACAGTCTACCTCTCCGAACATCATCCTCCATTCATTTAAGCAGACGTAATAATTAAAAATGGTCTATTGGAGAATTTTCTGAGAAATTTTCCAGTGCTTGCAAAAGTTTCTGAACTTGTTGGCTTGATTTTGCTTAGAAAGGACTTTCTTCTAATTGCAACTGGTATTTGCACAAATACTACCGTACATAGTACACCTTTCAGTCTACCGGGGAAAACCTGAATTTTTTTTGCTATTACTAGTAAATATTTGCTTCGGTGGATAATTAACTGAGGAATTGACTCATCAATGCAAAAAGATTTGATTTTACCATTGCAAAATTCCGATAAAATCATATAGTCTGGATATTTGCGATGATTTGATTAGTCGAAATATTTAAATTACTATTTCACAAGCTAATTAAAATTCAAATAAATTACTTCCGCACAAGAACACAAAGTGTTCAGTATGAGGGGTATAGAATTTTACAATTTTAAATAAGAATCTAATTAACATCGATCCACGGTTATCCTAAAGAAAAAGCATAGCCAATAGCAAATTCCTGACATGATATTGAATATAACTTTAATTCTATGTAGGTTTTCGCATTTATAAATTATGATAAACTTATTAAATGTTCTTTCTCAAGTAAATCCCACCATCATTGCTTTTGATAAGGGAATTATTATAATTGAAAGGTTGCATTATTTTTTATTGCTTCTAGTGCGTTCGTAGGAAGATGTCGTGTTTTTTTTTATAACACCCTTAATATACTTTGGTGACATTAAAGATTTCCCTCTCAGTGCATCCATCTGTAGCTACTAAAGATAAATTTCTAGAAGGAGTGAAGGCAATTTGATTTTCCTTTGATTTCCTTCTATTCATCTGCTCATCAAAGGCTCTTCTTAAGAAGATAATTCTCTTAATAGGCAATTTTTCGCATTTAAACTCTAAAGGTAGTAAAAATAGCTTCTAGCTAAAGGTTTTATGAAAAGGTTAACAATTGATTCCTAAATAGATCTGTTTTTAGGGTTCCATACGTCCGAGTGAAAAAACGGAACCCTTATAGGATCACTCGTGAGTCGTGTGTCTGTCTATCCGTCTATCACAGTCAATTTGCTCCGAACTTACTGGACCGATTAAGTTGAAATTTTGTACACATATGAATTTCTGTGACCCAAACACCCAACATGTAACGTTTGGAGAGTAAATTAGAAAATTAAGAAAAAAACTATACCGCGTTATACCGGGCTTGTTATAAGGGTCTCACATATTTGTAATATTTTACCTCTTGACTGTGATGCACATCTACGAAATAATCCTGTGCATTCTTTTTTGTCAAAGAGAACTCTTAGTACCTAACCATTTTATTAAAAACCTTCTGAAATTGAATTTTCAGTATAAAGAATAAAACGTTTTACCTATCCCGTACAGAATTCCATCTAATTTAGCATCTACCAACAAAAAAGAATATATGAATGCGCCTCAAAAACTCGCACAACAAGAACCTCTACATTACCTGAGAGTTTATGAAAATTAAGTGGTTGAGCATATCAAGCCCATCTCCAGACCTGGATTTGAAGTCTCCACCGACAGAATCCCTTTGAGCCCATCCGTATGTTGCTGAGCACGTATTTACACGCTCATAAAAATTTAACGCATGTTTGGTAGAAATTACAGGTGTTTACCGGAGCAATTCGACGAGTACATGTACACCGTGCAGCATCCATCCCCACATCATAGGGTGCCTTTGATTACATTTTATGTATATCCCTTTTTATTTTTCAACCATTTTTGGTACGTTATGCAAAACAATTTTTGAAAATGAAAACAACAAAGATACTCGTACTTTAGTATTTCTCAAGTTAGGAGAATGAATTAATCCATCCTAAAAAAGCCGGCTACTAATCCACTTTTAACCTCATTGCAGGCATAAATCAAAGGTTAACTAGTTTTTCAGCAATTTATTGCAATAGCAAATTACTTGCGGAGAATTAAAATAAATCTGAGGATGGATATTTTCGAAGCACTGTGCTAATCACGGATGCGACTAGCTTGCAGGAAAATTAATTTTCTCGCTTAAGAAAACCGTAAAGTATTAAAAAGAAAAAAAAAAACAAAAATTAAGTTGAAACATTTTCCGGTGTGCCCGGATGAAGAGAAACAGGGTGCTGGGGAAAAGTTTGTAAACGAAATTTATTTAACGATCCCCTCGGCTTTCGGGTTTCAGAGCTCCTTCATGAACCTTCTTCCCTTAAAAGCAGCGCAAAGATTATGCCTGATTTACAGATTCAGTACACCGCGTCCCGAATTGTATCCGTATTATGGGACCTAGAGTATCGCTGGATCGCTTCCCAGTGCGATTCCCTTACAGAAAAGATTTTAAAGTTGATTTAATAGTTTACCCGGTTTAAATTAATTGTTATGGGTAAAGTTTACCCTTCGAAATGAAACTGGTATGCAATTTAAGCAGCATCGTCGATTGTTTTAATCAGTTTGCTTTTCGACATATGGAATTTAGGATTATTGTGGAATGAGTGTAAGTTGGGGGAAAGCAGGATTTCTCCAAAAAATTATAGTGATCACTTTTAGGTATAAAATAGAAAATTAATTCTATACATTGAATTTTTATTTTAAAAATACCTCTACATGACACTGATATTTCTAAATGCTCATTCGATACATTCCAAATATAAAATTTTGATGTTAAGCTCATCTTAATTTAAATTTAAAGAGAATTTGAGATTTTCTTACAGACTTTAGTAAAGCTTTGCAAAAATATTTGCGATAAAAATTGACAGAAATGCGATATCATTTAAAAAATGTTTATGACCTTTTTCTATAAATAACTTCACAGGAATCCTGAAAGTATATTAATTACAATTTTACATGAATTTCCAATGAAGTCTTTAAAGAAAATTTCAAAAGTTGCTGTAGAAAAAATTCAAAATTTTATAATTAAGGGAAGTACTTGATTTATGATTTGCACTATTCATAATATTTAAAATTTAATCAGTGATAAAAAGAGATACAAGATGAATAATCCTATTTCGCACTATACAAGCACCTAAGGTATGATTTATAAAATTAAAATTGCCAACAATACAAAATTGTTTAGATTTCTGAAAGGGTACAAATGGAAAATATTTTGTCGTACGTAAATTCATGGATCTCTTAATAATTATCACGTGTGGCTCTCGTGTAGTCTATGTGCCCTATATTTCGATGAGCCCAAAAACCACGTAACTTTTAGCCTCAGGCAGGACCAGATATAAATTGCAGACCTGTCCGGAAATCCCAGATTTTAGAACCGAAACAATTTGTCTTCCAATGTTCCTCCGGCCGGCCCGGAGCTCCAATTCCCTAGTTGAAGAGGAAGACGGCGTAGCATACCCCTCTGGCGAAAATTTTCTGACGAGGCAACTGAAAACAAATGAAACCCACATTCCTGGTAATGAAAGTAATTTCACGAAAGGATTACTCTCTGGAAACTGTTGACTGATATCAAGGGGACTAGTTGCCTCCCAGAAAATTTCCACCCTAGAAAACTGAAAACCGCCGAAAACTACTATTAAACCCACCAATGTTGGCTAGAGCAACCCTGAAGCCAGGCTTTTGGGGGTTGGTAGCGGGAGTGTTCAAAGGACACTTGTTGCGAAATAAAATTCTCAACAAAGCCACAAAACAGAGGGAAATGAACTTATCGCAATTTATTTGCTGGGGCGTCTTCAGTCGAGTTTTATTGCTCAAAATAATTAATACATTCAATTTGACCGAGTTGGGCCCGAGGCTGAGGATGGGACTAGTACTGGATCTGAGCGCTTTCAGTTTTAGTCCGCGTGTAAATGGGGCCATCCGACAGGCCCCAAACCCGTGCAGTTCGTGGGCATTAACATGAAATAGAGAATTTGTGGCTTTTGTTCCCGAAATTAAGTTGTCTGCACGGTTCATTAGAAATTGCTGTTAGCGGTTAAACGGCAGTAATTCTTTCCAGTTTAGGACCCTGGCTGGCATTACTCATTGCGATGGATGGCAGCTGAAAATATGCGATGCGGAAACATTCCGCTGAATGAACCGCCACCCGGACAGAGTAAAACCCTTTTAACAAAATACAGCTCATGCTGAAAATTGCAATTTTGATTTTTATGCGGGAAAGTGGGCAGTTTGGTTTCAAGCTACCCGAAATTTTCCGAGTATTTTAATTCCCGACCACAATCGGTCAACTAAAAATGGTTTCAATGGCGGTGGGTCCCTTTGTATACCGGTCAATCCCCAGAAACACCGGTCGACTGGTCCAAGTGGTCAGACACTCCGGCCACTAATGCCCGGACATCGTGTTTCAGAAGAGACACCCTGTTTTTCGCGTTTTTTTTTTTTTTTGTTTCCACTTGAAATACATTTTCATTTTCATCATTCCTCAGAGCGAACAGCGAAAATGAAATTTATTTTATATGCACACGATACCTTCCCGGGCGGTTTTCATTTGTTTATCATGGGAATAGAAAAATATCCGGGCTTTTGTCCTAATCGGAATTCACTTCCACGAGGATTTTGCTATACACGTCTGTTTTTCTAGTCTAGCCAACTTGTCCATATCGGAGGCTCATTGCTATGCATAGCTGTGGCTAAAACACTATTTGTTTTCTATCAAACAATAAATTTCAGTAAACTCACTTATCTGACTGGGGTGCAATTAATATTTATAGCAATGGAGTCAATTTTATTTATATTTCATATTTCAGGTTGATTTGAGGTCAGTGTAGTAAGGGTTTACTACTCACCTGAGTTTACTAGTCTGAAATCTTTAAATAAAACTGGCTCATTTCCTAAATAATTTAGCAAAAACTCTATTCAAATATCGAGTCTGAGCTCATAAGCCATTGCTTTAATTGAGTAGTAAGTCGAATTGGTAAGAAATGCAAATGTAGAAATTCGAAGATTCTAAATTTATGACTGATAAAATAAATAAAAAAATTATTAATCTTTATTATTAGACAAGGATTCTAAATTTATTACATATCTAAACTATTTTTGAGGCCTAATATATATACCTACCTAAATTAGTAATCATTGTATAACATCAAGAAATCCCTTTTGTTATATTATAGCTTTTAAAGTAAATTTGGTATATTTTAATTGCCTCAAGCAATATTTCGAAATGCACGAGTGTGTAGAGCTTTAATAGACCTCAAAATGTTATGGTAAATTTATATGAGCCAAGCGAATTGGTAGTCATTGCATGTACTCCAAACTATTTGAAATAGTCAAGAGATATGAACAATGCGAAAAAGCGATACAGTACTCGCTCAGATAGGCACGTATTGCACCTAATCCAAAAATTTCAGCAATTATTGAAAATTTACATTCGAAGCAATTCCAGAAATGTCGCTAGCCCACTCCAAGCAGGCGCCCGTCCCTCGGACTCCTCGATTCAAGTGTACTACCATTTCAAATTGTTCATAGTACATCCCTTGTGGGTGGGTAGTGGAGGGAGTGGCGCCATCCAGGATAAACTCGTTCCCTAGAAATCATACCCTTCGTCGCAGGCACGGTATGGGCACGGCAAAAAGTCAAACAGTCACGTACGCAGAACACCGAATGCAAAACACTTGTGCACAACAAACTCTTTCATTTTGAATTAATTTCTATGCAAACTGATGCATCATGCACTTGCAGTAAGTCTCCGGTTACCGTCATCTACCAAAGTCCATGTGGGTTTCCTACGACCTTCTGCCACCCTTACACCCTCCGCAGACCCTAACCACACCCGGTAAGTGTACAATGTTAAAAACGCACACACTTGGATCTAGGGGTGGGGGACGCCTCCGAAACGACGGATGCGACAAAACTTTGGGTATTCGGATTCGGGGCACCAAGGGAGCACTAGCAAAATAGTATACAACCGATAATGGGCATCCATTTTTGGGCTATGAATATTTGCGATACAAATAGGAACCTCCATTTGCATACTCATACGAAACGGAAGGATAATTGAGATGACCAAATAAATGTCCTGCCATTGAGGGTGTGTAACTTTTGCCCTGAAGTATTGACTTACACAGGACTGAGTGAATTTATCTGGCATTTCTGGCAAAAGGGCAATTCATGGAAATTTTACTCGGGGTGTGTAAAATTGGTAAACTCAAGTGTAGGAAATCTATTAAATAATTAAAAATTTGAAAATATTACGTAATATTGTGGTATTTAAATATATAAAGAAATTTCTAAATCTTTATACTAAAAATAACTACATAGTCGTAGTTTTAGGCACCGATATCAAAGGATATACATTGAATTTTTTAAATAAGAAAACAGTAATAGTAAGAGAAATATAAAAGGAGTTGTTATATCTTTTTTACAAATGTGAATTAATCGCAATATATAAAATTATAATTGTCCTTACAGTAATCAGTTTTAGTGAAGCACTAGAAATCTAAGTACATTAATAAGCGTATTGTTCCATTTGATTTGTATGTATTCTTACCATTTAGTGGATTATAATAATTCACTATAGATTGTATTGTGCTTCTTTAATGCATAAAAGCATGCATTTTAACACTTATTGTCATTGATGCATTTGGGTGTATTAAGAATTATTAAATTTTATATAATCATAGAAAATTCTTTAAATCTAATGAAAACTGTTTTCCTCATTAATAATAAGTGAATAATAATTTTATTTATTATCATAACTATAAAAGTATAATTTTTTAATCATAAATATCGTCAGACGTCAATAGACACACAGATTTTGATGAGGAATATAAAAAGAGCTTTTTACAATTAGCTTAACACAACACGTTAGTATTTATCGACCATATATCTTGGAAATCGATAAATTTATTCATCTCATTGAATAACTTCTTAAAAATTGATGCTGTGTGAAATATAAGCGTACTTTAATTTTTTTTTTCTATTAAAAATGTACTTATTTTTGATTTTATTCTTATGAATTTTTTAATATATTAAATACGAACCTGAAATATACAAATGTAGGTTGCGAAAGACAATAAGGTTTATTTAAAAACTATAAAAAGGTCAAATTTTCTTAAAAAGAATTAGTTTCAACATACCGATTATATTTCACTTTCATATACCCACCCAAAGCTAAATTCCTAAATTACGGATGCATCATGGAAATAATACAGCAATGTTTTTAGCGTTCCTTATTTTAAATTGATATTAAAAAAACCTTAATGAATTTTTATTAAATTTTATACATATAATATTTTGAATTTTTAAAATGCAATGAAATAATAAACTACAAATTTTGTAATAGTAGATAAAAATAAAAATAAAACATATTACACTTCAAATATATGTAAACATTGGATGAATATATGTGTTAATAAAATTGTGTACATTTTGTGAGTTATCAATTTTCCGATGTACACTGAAAGTTTTTCGTTCAGCGACGTTCTGCAAATATATATGATATATGATAAAATATCGACGTAAGCTCAATAACCAATATTTCGTGAATCAGGATATCGCAATTAATGAATTTTTTTTTCTCTATATTTATCCTGAACTGCATGTGATGCTGTAAACAAATTGAATTTTCCAGTAAATTAAATACATCTATATCAAAGGGATGAATGCCATTCAGAGCTTGCAGCAAAATATGTACAATATAACTTGAATTTTGTTCATAACCACCAACTATAAATGTATGAATTTGTTTGTCCTGAAAGTTTTCAATGTACCATTGAATCCATCGGAAAAACCCCTACCTGTTTTTTAATTAACTCTTTTAACTGAATTCGGGTCAGTTGTTGAGTTACCAGCCAAAGTAGCGTTGATAGTGTACTAATGAAATGATCCTATCAGTCAGTTCCTGAAACAATTTAAGTCTCTTAAAGAAAGTAAATTGCATTATTGCGCAGGTACTTCCGCTCAGGGCAACGTCACTCAGGCAGGGGTAGTTTCCCAGCTGAAGAGCGAAACAAGCGCATTTCTCGTCCCCTTGTTTCTCCAGGAGATCCTCAATGAAAATTCGGATTTTGTTGGAACGACCATAAGCGACCGTAGCCTTAAATAGTAACCTTCTTCCTTACTGGACGGAATTCATGCAGGTGGATGCTGTGGGTTCAGACTCAATCCATCCACAGAATTTCCCTCTCCGTAAGAGCCATCTGCTGGCAGAAGGTAAGAAGGCCCCCTCGAGTGTTTTACGTATGACCTAATTCTAGGGGCGGTGAGAATTTTAATTTTCCAACTGTGCGGAATATATGCGAAGTATGTGAACTCGGGGATCCTTTGAGCGGAGTTCCCTTAATAAGAGTTTTGTTTAGGGGCCCGGGACCATTGTTTTCTGCCACATAGGCTAATTAAACTTGAAGTACTGCGCCGCTATCTTTTATTGTTTTAATGGCTGTTTTAATAACCGAAAATGTTGCGGCCAACTCCGCACCATGTACCACCCTCTGTGTTGTAATTTAAACAACGGCGCGGAAGGGGTTGGAATTAGCCTGCATATTTTACATATTTCATGTTCAGGCAACTGAGAAACTGATTCTTCCAAATTTTGGTGCAAGGGAAGAAGAAAAGCTCCTAGACTCTCTTTTAAAAGATCATTGGGATCTGAGTAGGACGTTTTACGAGGGATGGGCACGTCCCCCACACATAAAATTTTAAGGGTGGCAATGAGCGGCACCCTTACTGCAAAACCAAATTATGTTTCCATGGCTGTAAATGCTTTTTATTTAGACATTTTACTAGAAGGAAATTTGCCTTTTGAGCAATGCTCTGTTTCGAGTTATCTTGCAAGATGAAAATTTCAGCGAAAATTTTAATGAAAGCCCAGCCCAGTCTCGGGCAAATTTAATTACATTTTCTCCAGTTTTATTATGAAAGGCAGCAGAACGGATGTGTTCGCTTTCACACCCGCCCAAATGAGGCTTTTATTAAATGAAAACTGCCGTACGCTGCCTGGATGTAATTTATTCCTGTTGGAAGGTGCCGCATATCGTCGGAAATTCTTTTCATGAGCGGTTTAGCTCATATACACCACTCTCTAACTATATTAATTGAGTTTCTCTGATCCTGGTCTGTGGTATCCTATAGAAAAACACCAAAGTTAAGTCCATACAACTCAAGCAGGGAAGTACTTATAGAATTATTTAAAAAAAATATTTTCATTTTTTTGTTTTTTAAGTTGTAGTAAGCCACATGCCCTCATTTTCTAAATGAATGCGCTTTTAAAGTGCACAGTGAATGGTGTGTTATTCCCAAAAATTAAACTAAAAAAAACTATCAGAAAAACCTTGTACCGAATACGAGTAATCCTGTCTATTTACTTAAACTGGACTAACGCATTTATTATAAACCATCACAAATTAGCCTAAAATAAGGTTTAGCCTTCAACTTTTAAGCTAACAAATTTCCAAATTGAATATGTAGTACTATCTAACATATAGTTAATTTAAATAGGTAATTTCAAATCATATAATTTTCGAACATACCTAATTAATGCAAGATTACTTCTATAGTTCAATGAGTTCATATTTAAAGGACTTATTTAAGCTGATTGGGCTTTTTGAAAGAAACCGAATATTAAATTTTATTGTTCAGAGAATTTTTGATACCCATATTGAATTTGTAGTTTTACATTCTAAATTGAATAGTTAGTGTAAAGTAATTATTTATTTTGAAAAAATTGTATTGGCGTTTTTGTGATATCCAAATGATAGTACTTTTAAAACTACTTTATTAGGTACACTCTTACCAGGGAATTATCAAGTATATAAAAAAGTATATCGTGCCTATCAACTCAAAATTAAATACAATCAAAAGGACTCAGGGTAGCAACATACACCTCATTGAATCAAATTTATTGGTAAATTTTGTGATAAGGCTCATTTCATTCAAAATAAGAACAAAAAATTCAAATTCAGCTTTTGTAAAGAATGTCCCCAGTAACAGGGAGATTCATTCATTGTATCTTCAACAATTTCACAAAGTATACCACAAACTGAGGATCATCTTTATATTCATCCGCAGTCCCTTTCACAAAATCCTACTGATTGGTGACGGAGTGACTGCGGTAAATTCCCACCTAGATAACCGCAAATATACATAACAATTAGCCGGGAGCAGTTCTGAGGTAATAAAATAATTGAATTTCCTGACACCCATTGGTTTATTGAGAGGGACTCTGTGTTGGAGATTTATTCAGTGTGACTCTGAGAACTTTTTAGTGTGGCAAGGGTGCGAGGATGGTTGAGGCACGATAGGGCACAAGAACTCTAACGAGGAGTCAAAGGGATACCACCAACCCCTCCTGGATAATTTCCCTGAAAAGTGTCAGTCGCAGGGTGTCGATAGCAGAGCAAAACGCGCACCTCCTTTGCATTTATCACGGAGAAATATGGAAATGATGTATACCATCAATAGGAGGAGCTTGGCGGAATGATTTATGGAACCTCATCCGTATATTTTTTTTTTTAATTTTTTTATGATTCACACAATTTTTTGCTCCTTATACTCTACCGGGCATACTCGAATGCACACGAAATTATATCCGCACCCAGGAGTAGCAGCTAACCCCCTGGTTCGTCCCTGGTATATGGCATAGTCGACAATTCCGCTGTTCGCCGCGGCTAGGGAAGCTATTTAGAATTTATTACTTCAATTCATCATTTGATGTCTGCAATATCTAAAATGAACTTCTAGCGTAAAACCCTCAAGCCATATTCCGGCTTGATGCACCGCAGAAACTATTCGAGGCCCAAAAATCCGGAAATATGGGAGCCCATAGGATGAAAAAATAAAAAAAAACAGAATGCCCCAGTAGTGCTAGGTGCGGTAAACGGAATCTTCTAGTTCTTTAGTATTTTTTTGGAGAGCAACTGGAGCTGCGGTGCCCCGTCACTGGATGGTACTAAATCGCAATTCTGTCAAGTCATCTCTCATGCTTTCCAACGAGACGAATTCATGGAAGCTCACATCATACCAAAATCCCCGGGAAAGCAATAAAGTAAAAAAATATAAAAAAATAGGAAGCAAAAAAAAAAAAAATTGTCCTCTGCGGCAAAGATTGCCCCTATTCCCGGGTATCCCTTTCCCGGTTTACTCACCTAGGAGGGGATTACCCTGTTACAAGCGACACAGCTTCCTGGTGATTTGATGCCGCCAGCGAAATTCTGGTGCCCATAGTTCCGGACCCGTCGCCACACCGTATGATGATGACTTTGCATATGCCTGGCACATTTATTCTTCGCGAAAATTTATAAGAAAAGTCGACGAATGGTGTGCTGAGTTCGATAAGATGTGCCTAATTAATTCAGTGACACGTCTTCGTTCTACTTAAACTTATTAGATTCTGGGTAATTGAAACAGAGTGCGGTAGTAAGGGGATGGTTCCGGGCAGAACGCATACGACGACATTTTCTACATTGGTGTCGACACTAAAGCCTAATGATATACACCTACCGTAGAGTCCTATTCAGGTGATGGTTTCTTCTCGCATTAAAATGCAAGTAGATAACAAGAAGGGTCCGCCCTCTATAGAGGGGGATGCTTCACGAAAATTCACTTTGTATTCGCCGTGGTAACTTCATTTCGTACGACTGAGTACTCTTGTAAGCTGCTGTAAAGTGGATACGAGAACAATTTGGATTGACGTTGATTAGCTAATTCATCCGCTCGACTGCTCCTCCCGCTTTGCCGCTTAATAGATTAATTTAATATTTCTAACTCGATAACATGATAGGGTAAAGTGCGCAACGAGTGCATTCCCGAATCTAAATTTAAATTAAGTACACCATCCGCTGAGAACGAGACTCTGACAAGGACATGGCAAGAGTCGAAAATTTTTCGTAATGATACTGCTTCTTAGAAACTTAATTAATTTTGATGGCAATTTAGTCCATTTTACATGATTTGTTAATATTTGAAGAGACTTACATGGGTGCAAATTTTTGGCAATAATTCCATTTTCTACTACCTCCAGGGAGGTATTCAACAAGATTATGTAATTATCAAATTGTAAGGCAATTTTCGTTTAATTTCCTATCCTCTAGTGTCTTATACGCTTAATCAAACATCAGATATTATAACTCAATGAATATTAAGTACTGAAAGCAAAGCAATTTGCTTAATTATTTCTTATTTACTACATTATCAAATCCAGGAATATAGAGAGAATCCTACGAATGATTTATTGTAAAATTGCAACTAAATAAAAAGAAAATGCATACAACACATTGATAATATTTGGTTTTAGGTCTAATCACAGTTTTGAAAATGCCATGTTTAAAGTATCGGCTGATATTAGAGCTGTCTTGAATGAGAACGAATTTTTTACTCTGGTTATGCTAGATATTTTCTAAGGTTTTCAACAACGTTGGTCATTGCTATCTTTTTACCAAGCTTTTACTCAATTTCCTCGCCTTCAGCTTGTAAGTATGTCACATGAATTCCTTCCTCAGGGTTCAGTTCTTGGCCCATTATTATTAGTCTCTTAATCAATGACAATTTTCACATATTGGAAAATGTTAAAGTTCATCAGTATGCTGACGACTTACAACTATATTTGAGCAGGCCTATTGCACTCATAGAAAATTGTATCGATCGCACATTAATTCTGATTTAAATTTTTTAAACGGGTTGACCCTTAATACGGGGAAGTCGCATTTCATAGCTTAGTTCTGGGTAAGGAAATGAAATGCTGTAACAATGTTAACGCTATCTGTAGGATTTACGCCGTTTTGCGCCTACTATGATTTGCGGCAGAAAATTACAAGTAGCAGTGGCTTTTAATGACAGTACTCGTTTTATTTTCGGTCTACGTATGTTTGATCACGTTTCGAACTGTCGGTTAAAATTGTTTGATTGTTCTCTGAATGCGTATCTTAAGCGCAGAACGTTGATTACTTTCTACAACATTTTGAAATCAGATAAACCAGAGTACCTAAGGGAATTTTTCGAATTTGTGTGTTCAAGACGTAAACATGATCTAATTATCCCGTGATGGAGAGCTCTCTTCCCCGTTCAAGTAGTCAGGTCAATGGAGAAGCCTGTCGTCATGCGTGCTAGCATTCGGGACTGTTAGCGCAATTTAGAAGATAGATCGGATGAATGATTTTAGAGATTAGTGTCCTTTGCTTCCTCTTCTTTCATTTTCTTTTGTTTTGTTATTTTCTCCTTTCTTACTCTCATTAACCGCCATGGTGATCCTCTAATTATTGATATCATTATAAATATAATTTCAATATTAATATTACTTTAAATAGCTTAAATCTACTTAGCTTAATTTTTCATTTCTAGTTTTTTTTGAATTAAAACATAAGTTTAATTTTTTTAAGTTAAAGAAAGTTAAAAAAAGGTTTTTATTTATTTCATTTTATATTTATTGTAATATTTAAAAATATTTGTGTTAAAAAATGCTTCATTCAATTTTATAAAACTAGGTTTTAATGTACTAGGAAAAAAGTTGAATTGTATAAAAGAAAATACATTTCGGTTTTCTTCAAATAGGTTTTATAACTTAATAAAACTTATTTAGGTATTATTGAAATCAATGAACCTTGTTAATATTAGTCGTATATTTATTAATTTATTAATTATTGTTATACTTGAACTACTTTCTTAGCGTAAGAAGGAGATGGGATAGTCTGTACCATACGATAGAATTTTATTTAAAATTTGTTCGATTAACTCTAATTTTCTAGTTTATATCACTTTATATTTTCTCCTGAGATATTTCTTGCCACATATTCCCACTTATCTTCTAAGGACTGTTTAAATCAAGGCGCCCAGCACCTGGCGTTTTTAAGTCTAAAGCAGTATTTGTTTAAACAAGCAAACCTGAGTTCAAGCAGTTGAAAACAGGATTAAGCTTAAAAGTTGTCCAAACTTTTTCGGTCCCGGAAGATTAAGGTGTCTGAGGTAAGCCTTCTGTAATCCTAAGGGAAAATGCACCGAGAGACGCCCGAAGCCCGATTTGTTGCTTCTCCAAATTCTTTGCATAAAACATGATATTCCCACCTATTTTGCGACATTAAGAGACCCAAAAAGCAGCAAAGACCATCTGTTTGAGCTGGCGGATCCCCGGACGGGTAGGGCATAAAATCCCTAAAAGGTTTCCCCCAAGTACTTACCAAGATTGTTCCTTAAGCAGTTGCAAGAATTCAACTTTTCTGCACTTTGCACTTTGTGAAGGGATGTTTTGGAGCGAACCTGGAACAGACGACTTCGTCCCACACAAGTGCATACCTCACCGGGAAGCGGAAAATGGTAACCGAGAAAATTGGGTGCCGAGACTCGGGTCTGGGGCGTGACAACGAAAGACAGCCGAGTACAAAACTCCCTGAAGTTTGTTTGAGCAATAATTCATCGCATCTAGAAAAATGACACAACAAGACGTTCCCACGACGATTTCATTACATGTGTCGTGAGCACGCTCCATCACTTCATGTCGTACCAGATAATCCTAGCAGAGGGTCCAGCGCCTCTGAGGCACAATCACCCATCTCATCCATTTTCGCCCGAGTTCCCATTGCGTCGTTTGCTAATCCAAAAGAAATGTCAGGGTATATCTTGGAGGGGAGTGTTTTTACATCCCCCAAATATGGTTAATGTCGGAAGGTATTACGACGGATGGAAGGACAATGGCTCCTGCGATGTGTGAACCATCCCGACTGTTGTTCCTCCCTTCCCCAACCCCTCTACTACTGGCATCCAGGAGCAAGTCAGATCCTTGAGATTGTAAGTGGCTACCGGGACAGGTAGTCGGGTTCCTTAAAGAACCCCCCCTACCTATCCCAATGGGTATGAGGCCCGCACATATATCGATGTATTTAACGACATGGGATCACGGCGTAAAAGCTTTTTTCGCTTTTCACCTTTATGGAGGATCGTAAAAATCTTTTATGTGCCAGAATCCGTCCTCCCGAATACGCACCGGGATGTCATAGTACATGGAATCTGATAAGCCCAATAACGATTCGAATGGCGAGATAAACGAAATTGCGAGTTTGTTCAGTCGAGTTATTTTGTGTGACGTTACCCGCTTTTTATTTCTGAGAGTCTTGAAGGGATTTCGGGATGCTGTTCTTTTTTTTTTTTTCTTAAGGGAACGCCAACGGGCTACTTAAGTGTCTCCTCAGAGGACCCGAAAACCGAAAAGGGTAAGTGTTATAAGCTCCCGTGCAACGAGGTGATTCTTTTTCAAAACGGAAAGGGTACTTTTACTTCTTTCTATGATTTTTGTTCGGATTAGAGGAATTAGAGTATTCCTTTGATTTATGATATTACTTCTAGAATAAAACGTAAACAACTATTAATTACTGTGGTTTACCATCTAGTTGACATATTTTACAATTTTACATAGGTCATACAATTCATTTTTCTAGTAAATTCCGCAAAAAAAAGGATATATTAAAATAATATCCCCTTAAAATGCTCTTGCAGGGATATAAACAAAATCGAAATGTTTTATAGAAAAAATTTAATAAAATAAATTCAGTCAATTACGAGCAGAATTGCGTAAATTTTTTAAAACTTGCAATAGTAAAATACTTTGTTTTAGTTTTCCTACAAAATACGTTTAATCGAAAATTACGAGGTCAATCTATAAGGAAATTTGAAAACAATTTCCAAAATTATCATATCACATTTTGGAAATGGTATTTATTTATTTATTTATTTTATTAGCATACCTACTTAAAGACTAAGCTCGGGATCTCAAGCCCCATATAGGGCAGCTGGAAATGTTTAAATTCATTAAAGTAATCTTCTAGAACTGTTTATACATATTATTAAAATTTTTTATAATCAAGTAATGCTTGCAAGGCTTTTAAGGAGAAATTAAAAATATCTAATTTATTGTTTTGAACATTTTTTCTCAATATTTTCTAAAACGATAGGCTTTTATTAAAGTTCTGTAAAGTTTGGTGTCTTTGTCTAGTCAATTTTGTTTTCAATTCATATTTTATTAATTGGAGATTGCAGTTTTACACAGTAAAAAAGGTATTATAGATTCTCGAACTGCATATATGTATAATTCATTATTAGTATTATTTGATCTACGTATAACTTAGCAAAAGAGTAGTGTATGTTAAATAATATTGCAATTTTGAGGCCTTTGGTAGCTCAGTTGTGAGTGCCTTGGACCATCGTCCCAAAAGCTGTGGGTTCGAATCCCACGTCTAGCCATGGTCTCTTGCACTACGTGATAACTCAATGGGTCAAAAAATGCCTTTCTAGACAACCATAACAAAGTAACTTAACCTAATATTACAATTTGGGTAATATCTACAAGTTATAAGTAATATATAAAATTCAATAAAAATCCAGTAAATCTCAGTGTATTATTTTAAAACGTTTAGAGTGTTTTATTTTTACGTTACCCATTTTAAAACACTTTAAAGCTAGACAATGTTAATCAAATGGGTAACGTCAAAATAAAACACTATCAGCGTTTGTTTTGAAAATTACTGGCATAATATTAGCGCGACTATGAAGTTTAAAGATAGAGAAGTGTCAAGGTAAATTTAAAATCATTTTAAGTATTTCACTTGACATGTCTTATATCTTATTGGTGTATGTACGTACGCGTTGAAACCAAATCGACCCACCATAAAGCATTAGGGCTTGAAATATTACTTTAATTATTGTAATTTTAATATCCAAGCTTAATGTTGATCTTCTATATATGAAGGAATAAATTATTTTAATCACGACACTTATTTTCTTAAGAATTTATAAGATATGCTTAAAATAAGTAAAGGTCTTATCTAATGTGACTCTTAAGTATCTAACATGCTCATTTAATGTCACTTTATTCCCATTTATGCTCAAGTTGTTGTTTGGTAAATGTTTTGATTTCTTTTACACGTAATGAAGATGACATAAGTTTTGTTAGAATTTATTTTTATTTTCTATTTATTAAAGTACATTTTGTAAAGTGCCTACCTTTTTCGTGCGAGCTAATGATAGTGATATCTTCAACGAAGATGGATGAGATACAGTTTAGAATATTGGGGAAGTCAGTCGTGTATAAGTTGTGTAGTATTGGCAATCAAAACAGAACCTTATGGAACTCCTGAGAGACCTTTATCAAGTCAAATGAGAAATAACGTTGATAGTGGATACTGCTTAAGTTTATTTCATGCAAATTTCAAATAAATCAATATACCTATGTCGTTTTCTGATAAATTTCAAATTAAAGCATCTACTAGAAAGTATATTAGATAGTACAATTCCGAGACTATTTATCCTATTTATCATTTTAATTCATAAATAATGAACTTCTTAATATTACGCAAGAAAGAGCTGATTTGATCGTAATCCTTTTCCATTTTCATTTTTTTCTAATAAGCATTTTTCCAGTCTATCGGGAATTTGAAATCATCTTGTTTAGAATTTTTTCTCCCCACCGTCAGGAATATCGAACCTTTTTCTGGCGCTGCACGTTCGATTAGCAATCAGGGAACGTATAAGACTGAATCCCGATAAAACAATATTGAAAGTCGTCTTCTTCCCGTACAATTTGACTTTATTTTCGTTGTCGCAAAGGCTTTTGCTTTTTGATTAATCCATCCCTGTTGGGAGAAGTAAACTTTACAAAAGTCCTCAAACATCACTTAGTTATGCAGGGAACGGTGGGATAGAGGGAAATAAAAAGGGACCTAAATTCGCCAGAAAATTCGTGATACCGCTGGTTTACAGGAATATTGCTCCGTTCTAAGGATATCATGGAAACTCCCTCCGTAGATTCGGTTGATGTTAGTGCCGGAGGGAGCGCGGCGGGGAAATTATGTGACAAGGAATGGCTTTCATGGAGCTTGTGTAACATATGTTTAGTACGTTGATTATTAAATTTGCTTGCATGCCGGTGGGTGGGCGTTCGGGTGTCTGGCGAAGCACCCTGTACGGAGGACCATCAGCTATCTCCGATAGTTTACCGTGGAGATGGGGGTGTGGTTCTTCCGGACGCCACCGGGGATCACCAGACCGTGCACAGCGTTTAGAAGAGTTCTTCTGTTCGCCAATCAGAAAGTTGCTTCGCAATCCGACAACCATTAATATGAAATCGGGGAAATTTTTGGAAAACAATTTTACAGAGCCGTCACACCGAGTGCTCTCGATGTGCGGGAGCCAGCATTCGCTTCGTTGGCGTATTGTCACGTACGCTGGCCAGGGATGAGGAACGGTGGCGAATTTTCTACCCTTGTAAAGTGCCTGCGTGGGTTTGACTGTAGTCAACGCTTCAATGGCTCGTTATCGTCGCGGAATTGTTTTAGATTTGATGCTCGATATGTCCCCAAACTGCTTCTTATCGCATTAGCATTATTCACTACGAATTTTCACCCACTCACCGGAGGCTGTTCAGTTCGAGGATCCCTTTGTTGCCGGTATCGTCTGATAACATCCCACTGACTTGCACTTTTTCTCAAATTATTAACGAATTGGAGCACCTCTTCAGACACGGCAATTTAAGGGACGTCCACCAAACCATCCAATCATCCCTACCCCACCATCCACCCATCATCAAACCTCGTTCGTTCATTTTTCATTAAAATCGCATTATCCTGTCCGCACGAGGTGAGCTGCCACCAGCTGGGGCGTTGTGGTTTTAAATAAATCCACGGCACAGTATCGAGCAGACGAAGCCACCAGGACTCCGTTGTTTATGATGGTTCCCCAGTTCGGGCTTCCATTAAACCGAAAAGTCTCTACCGGAAATGGGATAAATTCGCCTCCCCATCCTGTTTTTCGTTCTTTCCCTCCAACTTCAAACAATGTTTGGACACAATGGACAGTAAAAGGATCCTCTCATACTGACGTAAGATAGCACTGTGTTGCGTCACACCGAAGTGGATTTAGTTCACTACGGTTTTAATTAAAACTACAAAATCTTTATCTTTGGGTACAGTGAACACTGCAAGTCATCAAGTTGGCTCTTTGAAGCTTAAAAACTCAAAATTTCTTAAAACCAAATAGCAAAGGTTATACAGTCGATAGTAAATTATTGACAAAATTGTACAAACATTATAATTTTAATATACAGTGAGTAACTTTAATATTCGGTTACAAGAACTGTTTAAAATTTTTTAGTAAAATTTATATGAAATTAGAAAAACATATTTCATATTTTTATAAAATTAAATATTTAAGCTTATTTATACAATAAAAACAGCGCTAATAAAACAAAAAAACGTTACATTCAATAACTACTTTAATATTCGGTTGGTTACCACCTGTGACAATCGTTAAATTTATCGATTCTTGTCAACAAAAAGTACTAATTTAATATTTTGTCGGATAGCTCTTCTATGCAATCACATGATGTAGATGATTAGGTATAGTACGGACGATTGCGATTAAGGACTGTTGCAGTCTGCTTTAATGTAGTTAATGAGGTAATGGGTGATGTACGTATTCTCCTATCAAGTTCGTACCATAAATTCTCAATAGAATTTAAATGCGGTGACTTAGGATAAGTCTCAATCGCCTTAGGATAATTATAAAGTTCGTCATTCACAAACAAGATGTGATTTATGCTTTGGATTATTGTCCTGAGAAAACTTAAAGGTTCACAATAATCCTAATTTTTGGGCATTCTTCTTCAAATTTTGCCACAGTATATTAAGATAACTTTCCTTATTTAAGTTACCGTCGATAAAGACTAATTTACCAACCTCTTTTTATGGTACACACCCCCATACCATCCGTATTCTACGGTTGGTCTTATATTACATATTTTTAGTTCGTTCATTCGGTTTGCGCCATATCATTGCCGTACTGTCTGATCCAAATAAATTAAATTTACTCTCGTCTACGAATAAAACATCATTCCACCAATCTGGAACCTTTTAAATATTTTTTTTCTATTTCGCTCATTAACGAGGGGTTTTCTTCTGTAGCCATGGTATGCGAATGGTTTGTTCATGTCCTTTCTTTCCGTATTGTAGCATTCTCCAGCAATTTTAGATGCACTTAAACATTTTAAAAGTTTAAATGTATTTGTCAAATTTTTAACCCTAGAACCCTAATATATTTTAGAGGTACATAAAACCTTAACATAAGTTACGTCTCAGCATAATGATCAACGATGTATGCCACACAAGATTAGGAGCTTTGGCTAAGATAAGGTTAAAAAAATTTATGAGTTACTAAAGATTTTCATTATTTGGGTTCTGTAAAGTTCACCATCATTACTTTAACTGCTTGAAAGATTATCTTATCATTTCTATACCTGCATGAGGGTTCTGCTAAATTCAATTTTAAGTTACTAGCTAACAAATTTTCCCGTACTAAATAAATTGAGAACTATTTGTTTGGAAGCAACTCAATCCTTATCATTTTCATTTATTATTGTAATTGAATTCAAGGAATTCCAGAAATATGGTCGAAATTAACCGAACACACAGCCCCTGGTATATCCTGCGATAAATTCCCTCGAGACTGAGGTCCAGACGTTCTTGTTCCCACCTGAGGCATGGACGGATGAGCAGCTAAAAAAAAAAAAAAATTTGACGAGTTGCTGCGGGGCACAAGAAGGACATCGATACCATGCGACAGCAATTTCTTCACCGAATTGCTTTGAATTGCTGCAAACAAAAAAATACTCCTTCTGGGGGTATCAATATTTCTTTCCTGATAAAAAGAAAAATCGGGCGCTCTGTTCCATTTTACATTTGATTGGATTTCTTACCGGGATTTTTTTCTTTTTTCTTCGCCCTTTTCCACATCTGGGGCAGCTCCTCCTGATGCTCCAAATGCAGCTGGCGCCCTTTGGCGTGCCCCAGATGGGAGGTAGCTGCAAGGATAAATTAGTTTATGGTGCGAGCGCGATATGGCTCCAAGGAAATTTGTAGTTCTTAAAGGACGCTAATAGTCGTAAGTTTCAGTTTTGTTGAACAGAAACTTGGATCTGGAGAAATTGTTCTCTAGAGGGAGTCATAGGATAGTCCGATGCGTCCATAATTGCTACATCTGCTCTCAATCCGGGGGTAATTTAATCAATTCCAGGACGTTGGACTGCACTTTTTCGTCATCTCCTTTCGGACGGTATTCAAATCACGTCCGATAATCTCAATTAACACAGTGCCATTGTCGGACGTGAGCAGATTATCTGGTTCTGTGGGAAAGTTAATTAGAAATTATGGCTGGCTGCTGGAATAAAGTGTTTATAATCCGCATCGGTTACAAGAAATTGTATTTAGAAGAAAACGTTTTTAGTATGCTAAATGGATTTCCACTTATACTTCCAAAGTCTTTTCTTCCGTTTTCATTTTATATACAAATAGCAGCGTAATTTCTTATAAAGAACTAACTATATACAGAGAGCACTGTTTGATAAAACTAAACAAAATCGATTTTTTTAATAGAACTAAGGTCGTTTTCTCTCACTAACTCTTCGGAACGCACTTGCACTTGGCACTTTTTCCGCCCTAATAGAGTGTTCGAATTGAACTGCTCTAAAATTGTTTCCTATAAATCTCGGAAAGACATCCCACATTCCAACTAAAATAGAAAAGCTGCAGTTTTAAATTGCACACTCCAACCATATCTTTTTGTACCAATAAAGTCAGCTAAATGCCTAAAGTTTCTACAGAGTACCGGAATATGAGTTCTATATAAATTTTCGTCCCAGTTTAAATTTGAAATAAATTGAGGATTGTAGAAAGGCCTCAGATATTCCCCTTTTTAAAAATATTTTTAAGTCACTAGAAAAACAGCGAATTTTCTTTCTAACCATAGTGGGTAAAAGCGATCATCATATCTAGGAAATCTATTTTAGGTGTACTCGCGAGGACACTTCGATTTTTACGATTTATGAAAGATTTCGAACGCCTTCTCACTATTTGATATTTTTCGGAAAATATATAGTGCGGGAAATAGATTTTAGTGCAATTGCATGTGAATTCGAAAACTGTCTAAATATAGATAGGTAGATTAAAATAACGTCAAGAAACTCAATTTATGGTTTATAAAGAATTTTTCGACATTTTTCTGTTCATTGTAGACTTATCTTGTTTCTTCATTGATATCAAATAATATTCGGATACTCAAATTCGTCTAATGTGTATAAATAACTTGTTTTTACTACAATTGGTTTATTAGTAAACTTTTTCCTTTTAAAGAGTTTTGAAAAACCAAATAAGTAAGAAGGGATAGAAACAAAATATTTCTTACAAAGTTTTACTTACATCATCTAGTCGTCTTATAAATTTCTACATTAATTCATTATAAAATACCCTAAGTCGCTATTTTGCAAAAAAAATACACGTAATCAAAACCATTTCTCCATAAAATAAATTGTTTTCCAGAGAAGTCTTTGTGGTTTCCTTTCCTTCCTAAATATTTTCCAAAAGTATAAATTCTTCCTAGCCGCCCTTGACCCATATATCGATTAAATCATTAAAGGAGCTCCAACATAAAACTCCCTCGGGACCCTTAAACATTTTGTGCTTGTCCCAAGTGGTGAAATCAACATTTTTGTTGGTTCCTTTTGCTTCTTCGCCTAGGATTCAGGGAATCAAACTTAATGAGATTTTAAAATCACCCGGGAACTGCGCTTAAGGAATTCTTTTCCCGTTCGCTTTCCAAAGTATGCCATTGGGGTAAGGGTCCCGGAACATTGACGGAGACAAGTCACAAGTCTCCGAACAAGTTAATTTCCTGTAGCAATGGGAATTAAAGAAAAGGTCGTCTTCGTGGGTGGAAGATAAAAGACAGTCGCATCAACTTGACCATTTACAGAGTCACTCACATTCAAGGACGAAATTAATCGGTTTAAAGGTCACATGTGTGGTTCTATTTTAGTAAATGAATCATTCAAATCGTATCAAGCTAAACGAATTATGATTTCCAGGACCAGGTCAAATGAGTTATAAAACCCAGGAAACACTCAAATTGAAAATTTTATAATTTATTTGGGACTGAGAAGGTCGTTCTTCGATAATTAATTTGTCCCTCCTGAGGGAGATTAGGACAAGTGCAGCCGCAGAAATATGGATATCCTTTAGATTTACAATCCATCCAAAAAAGCATACCGACATCCTCAACGTTACAGGTGGAGGACTGCAGTCAGTTTACGGGTGATACCTGAGAATTGTGTTAAATGAAGTGGCACATGAGTTTCACCTTGCACTCGACAGGAATGCCCGGGCGTTCTCCTTAAACTAGAGCAAGTGCCAATGGGATTCTGCACAGTTTCGTAATCGGATTGTCTATTTTGATGAATCAGAGAAATTATTGTTAGAAGCTTACCAGTTAAATGTTTGTACTATTTTCCTTCAGGAACATTTCTCGTTTATCCTGCCGATCCACCACGTGCTACGAAATTTTTATACTTTCTATAGATATTTTGATTATCTTTTGAATTGCTTTCGAAAAAGATTTAATCTATTTCTTAACTGAATCATGCGAACGTGTGTCAATTGCTTTGAATATGTGCACCACCCACGTGCTATTTTGTATACGAAAATTGTTTTCACAGAATTCTAATTTTATTCGAGTTTTAAAGAACACTGCTCAATTTACCTTATATTTTTCAAAATTATTTTTATATACTTGAAAATATTTCAAGGAAAAGAGAATTTAATATACGAGGACTTTATAATGTATATGTATAAATAACATATGTATGTTAGGTAAAATTGAAAAATTGGCTTTAGAAAATTATGATTCATCGGAAAAAATACACATTTATCTATTGCTAAAACTCAGTTTAATCGAAATTGAATACCAACCAAACTTAAAAGAAATTTATAAAAAACTAGCTATATCCACAACTCCTTCCGCATCGACTTCAGGTAATTGCATGTCCTAGGAATTAAATTATATGTTTCTTTAGAATAAAAAGTATCATATATTATTCTCCACCCTTTACTTCAACTTTATGCCAAATTTCACCCAAATCAAGCGATATACAGTGGATTGTGAAAGATATGACTCTTTTCTAGGCATTGTTAGTATTGACTGAATTTAAACAAAAGATGAAAATCATAATCATAAAGCAAACTCAACGATCATATATGGTTAAACTTGTCGAAAAAAGCAAAAATCCAAATTACAAAGCAAAATCAGTAAATATCCTAAATAAGCTATACGTTTTAAAAGTGAAGAAGATCGTCATCTGTTTCCTTTTTGGCGAACTGCACCATAGTAAAAATGACTTCTTAAACTTTAAATTATTATACCGAACCGATTTCGATTAACCCTTAAAAGGTATCATCCAAATAAATTACGTAAAGTGTATCATGGGTGAAATTTCACCCTAGTATGTGCTTTTATATTTAATAAATTATGAGAATTATTAAATCTTATATTTCATGATAGTGTTATTTTTATAGCGACCTTGTAAATGATTATGGAAAAATCAATGTTACAAACCCTTACATTTTTCTTTAATAGAAACTTAATAGAAACTATTCCAGGTAAAAGCTTGTTTTAAATTTGTTTGAACGAGATAGTCACGAGCATTTACCAATTAATTTCTAGCGCAAGAGGTTAAAGGTAAAATAAAGCCTATATACCTTGAGCAAAGCTTAAGTTACCTGTAAAAATCCCATGAAAATTCGCCTAGTAGTTTCGGAGATTGGCGAATATAAACAGATAAACAGACAGACAACATTTTTAAAAATGTTCTTTTTGTATTCTATTAGCCTTTCTACATTACTCGCCCAATCAGGTTTTCGCAAATATTTTCTATGTACAGACACGGCATTTCTACAATTTTATTATTGGCAATAAATTAAATTAAATGAAAGTGTTTAAAAAATTATACGAATATAAAGATTTATTGTTCTCAGAAAACAGCACTCATATGAACTTAAAGTGCTCATCTTATAATGAATTTATTTTTTTATTTTTTTTATATTTTTATTTATATTTACATTTTAAAGAAAATTCTAACAAATAGTATGAAAAATTATTTCTTAACCGCGAAAAATTGAATTGAATTTAATAGGGCATAAATATACTTAAAAAAATATTACCAAATTGTCACCCATGATACCCTTAATATAAATTATTTCGATGATACCCTTTAAGGGTTAAAATTGATTAAATCAAATTATTTTAAAAGTATGGACGCGCTCGTCATCTTTATTTCCAAAGTTAGTAGGAGTTAAGATAAAGTTAAAGAAGGGTGGAAATGCATTTTTCTTTAAGCTTATGGTAATAAAAGTCGCCTATATATGTCTATAGATATATGCATATTTGTTCAAATATTTTCGTGTCCTAGTTTAAACTTTGTCATTCATCGCTTTCTGGGCGGTGTGCGCTGTTTTCCGTTCGAAAATCCCCCGTCATCCTTTGATTTATTTGTATGCATGAAGATATCCCTCCTGAGAAAATTCCATTCATTGTAAGACGTTGCGGTGAAATTCGCAGAGTGCATATACCGGGTGGCCTGGTCGGAGAAAGACATAAGCCCCAATCTAAACACCGCATTAGTCTAATGAACCATTCGCCGAAGGAAATGCTGAACAAACTGCCACTCCAGAATGCATCTCCTGCTGCCCCATCCCCGTAAAGTAAGTATGCGGGAGATATGGTTGTAAGAGGATAGGTAGAAGTGGGTATATGGCTCCAATACCGGGAAATGGCAGGCTCCTGCTTTCATATTTGAAGGTGAGAAATTTTCGTATGTGGAGATTTCCTCGAAAGGAAGAAATTAAGTAAAGACATTGGCGGAGTCTTTTAGGGTGAAAATACAGACGAGAAGGAAGACGATGTTATGTTCAGGAGTAAACTCATTGTTTACAATGCTAATGCAATTTACGCTCTAGGGCAGAGATTAGGCGGCATTTCAGCTGCGCTGAGGTGAACACTACCTCTTGGACGAATTTCTTCCACCCATTTTATCCACTTTATAGCATAGTCGCCCGAGAAGTGTATGAAACTTCTGTACAGTTCCTACCCCACTATAGTTGATGTCTTTAGTACCAAAAAAACCCTAAAATTGTGAAAACTGAAAGCATACTCGAAAGGGTGTGGGGCTAGGACAACGCTCTCGGGTGATTAAATTTATTTGCATTTAAAAAGGGACCATAATTACGGACAAATGGAGAGATTAAACAGCCGCACTTGGCTTTATTTCGTAATGGGCTGTGTAGCCGAGCCCAGAAGCCGGTTAATTTTTGTAAAGTGGAAAAAATCAAATTAGGGTCACATCGCCGGGGGAGCACAAGACAAACTTTCCACCATAACCGATTAGATGCGGGAGTTGGTGGGAAACCCACCGGGCTAGAAAAAGGGAACTTACCACACACAAAAAAAAAAAAACAAAAAAATTGCTACCCTTCGCAGTGTGGAGAATGAAAAAAGTTTTAACCTTTGGCAAGAATGAAGGAGTTCTCTGGGTGAAAACGGCTATTCTGGATCCCTCGATCTCGATGCAAACACGTCCACATTTATATCTGAAGCCTATCTTGCCAAGATCAGGGGGGAACAAGTCGCTCACCTACATACACCCAATCTCTGGAATATCAAAACTTCTGATTGCCCTATCAAAACTTTCTTCGAGTTTCGTTTATCCAGGTCTGGAGTGTAAATTGGGTTCCGCTGAAATTAGGTTAAGGTATCGTCACTTGTGAGTGAATATTCATTTATTGGGCCGCCGACTATCCTCCAAAAAGAAGGAATGGGCCACCAGGAAATAGTCCCGGAATATTACAGGGCTCTTTGAGGGATGTGAAAAAGGTTTCCCGCAGGTACAGCACACGGAAAACTTTTCGGCAGTTTTTCCCTTCTCTTTTTTATTATTATTTTTTTTTTTAAATTTGCATTATTGGGCGAATTGGGTACATCCTCTAAATTGGGTCTAGAAAGGAAATCAAATAAAAGGCCTTTATGCGAAGTTTCACTATAAATTTTATTTGTGAACGATGGCAGAAACGGCGGCTGTTAGGTATACATCTACTCAAAAGAGGTCTATCTTTTTATTTCAAGAGTATGGATTATAAATAAAATTAACATATAAAATTAAAAACTATTGCTGAGATTTTTTTTTACAAAATTAGTAAAGTAAGAATAGAAAAAGTAAACGAAGAAATATGTTTTTCGAAAATCAAAACCTTGTTAGATTTTTAAATATCCCTTGCAGCAGTACAGAATTTATAATTTATCACTTTTCTATGTAGGAAACAGAACGGACTGTTTGTCTTCTATGGTAATATTTTTCGAAAATAATTACAAAATAAATTTTTTAGTATTAACCAATTTCCCATGAGATTCTAATTTAGATAGAATTTCACGAATTTCTTAAACATGTCCATGCGTTATTAAGGTGTAGAAATTTACGTTTCGTTTTTCAAACAAATACAGAAGAAACAAAAACCGCATTACTCCAGGGATGAGTTCGGGAATTTCTTACTGACAGTATGCATATTTTCTCTTTCTCCTGAGCTTCAGTAAAGTTAGGTCGGAAAGATGGTCTGAAAGAATTCCCCCTTAGATGAAAGGACCTATTTTACCTTTAAGAAAATACACCAGAGCATAAAATCCAATTATCGAGAGTCCTGGCTGCGAAAATGTTTCTTAACGTGCACATGAGGCAACGATGAATCTTTAGAGACAACATCGTCTTCAAAAAAGTTTTTAATTAAATATTCAACCAATTTTCTTTTTTTTTTTTCTCTCATCCCTCTTCTGGGATACGAAATCTTCAGCTTTTTTAATTTTAAAATAGAAAACGATGCGAAATGGGATGGTGCCAAAGCAGATGGTTGTAAAGATAATGAAAACTGATGCTACGCCGACTCCTTTCAAGATTAGGAAAGCGGGGGTTTGGAGAGATGGGGGCAATTAATCAAGTGTAAAATTTTACACTGTAAAACTTTTCTGCGCAAGGAGAAGAAGGTGCGGAAGACGCTTTTCAAAAATCATTAAGACTGCCGTGAGCTTTTGAACCTTTATCGGTTTCTACGCTCGAGTTGGTACCATTTTAATTACTTAAAAACTTTCGTGGAGTTTACTCATTGGCTCTTATGACGAAGATGCCTACGATGAAATCAAATTTTCATTTTTATTTAAAAACCGTTTTGAAAATCTGTTATATACTTATATAAATATATTTTTTTTTCATTAGGCTATCCATAATTACCTGCGCTATCCAATTTATATCTATATTTAATCTCAAACAAAATTTCATTTCTCATTTAGTTGAGTGTGTGAAAATTTTGAAATTTTCGGACAAATTTCCCATAGGTCGTTGTCACTTCACATTTTGAATTTGGCATTGCATAATTATTCCTTAAAGTGCTATGTCGGACGCTATCTATAAGCCAGGGAGGGAAGTAAACCATATGCCGTCCATAATAAACACCTCATTAGAATAAGCCCGCATTAATGTGTCTGGGATATTGGCGATATTTATCCGGTTTGATGCATCCACTGATTGCTAAATTGAAGGGTTGCATGTCAGCGAGAATTAAATCTTAAAATAGCCCCATCTCCAATAAGCGGCAATAAACAATCCGCGAACGAAACGATTCCTCCCCACCTATACTGTCGAAAACTATCATGATGTCGTCCTGTATTTGGGTAAAATATTCAACGGGTTGCATGAGCGTAGGCGGATTTTCGATTCGATAAATCCTCTTCAGTAAAATATGAAATGAGTTGAATCGTTTCGGAATTTCAATGAGATATTAATCATATCGGGCCAAATATTTTGAGCTATAACAAAAACAGTGTTCGACGCCTGAGTGGATGGCACAAACCGAACAGGGTCGATGAGCTGTTTCTGGTTTGGTTTTACGGTTCAGAATTTATAAAAAATTATATATATATATATATATATATGTATATATGTATATATGGTATATAATAAGCCTCTATATCCTTTCAACTAGCTGCCATAATCAATAGCGATTATGCCAATAAGTTAACATGAATGGTCCCCCGGGAATATTAATCGCCGCTGACAGTGCTTTCAATTATTAAATTAAAAACATATTCTGGACAAGTCATACCCTCTCTAAAAGTGAGGGGATATACGAAAAAATCGTTAAATCCTATCATTAACAGCAAATTTTTATAGATAATATTTTTTGCGAATCGTTCAATTTTGTCCTAGGTTATTTTCGATGCAGTATGATGCAAATTAAAATTAGTTTACGGGCTCTCTGAGAGTAGATTTATTTATAGAGAATTTTTTTTTTAACGTTGATTAGTATAAAAGTTTTGATTGGAAGATGATACTGAATGCAGTTAAAATCATGTTCCAATTAAGTTTGAATTTTATGAAATGTGATTATATCATTTATTCGACATTTTAATTAAAAATTGAAGTGTATGTATATAAAATAAAATATTATAAAGCATACGGCAACATGTTTTTTGAAGAAATCTCCTTTATTAAGGTAATTAAATTAAACCGAAGTTGAATTAACATTTTTCTAATTAGCTATTTTGATTTGATTTTTACATTTTTGGCAACTTAAAACTAAAGATTTTAGCGAAATTTTTGTGTTTTAAGAGAACTATGCATTGTAATTAAGAAACACAAAACTATGTTATCTAATTCGATGCAAATTAACTTAAATTCGGATATCTAATTTCTACTTTAACTTATATTTTCTCAATAATCGGAATCTAATGTAATTTATACCTATAAAAGAATGTATTATGATAGTGAGCAGTGGGTGATTAATTCTTACTACCTTAAAAAAAACTTTCTTGTTATTTTCGCAAATACAAAATGTGCCCTAATCTAAATGAAATAAGTTGAAAATTCCCTGAAATGCGGCCAACAAAACAAGCAGGTGAAAATTGAAATCCATCAATGAGAGACGAGTAATTTGCACTCTGTCCAAAAAAAAAAAATAAATAAATCCCGATCAACAGGAATTTGACTTGGAAATAGGAAATCACGTTGTTGAAGCAAAGCGCCCGAAAATCAGGAACAGATCATGCAAGCTCCGTTTCAGACGAAGCAAACAGGCAGGCAGGCAGGTGGGCTGTTCCCGGCCAATCTACGGGGTTCTCCGGTGGAGCATGTTTCGAACAATTTTGTCCAGTTTCCCTGACGATGGAATTTTTTCTCCTTTATACAGGCGTCTTCGGGTAAACTTGTTTCGTATTCTTTGACATACATCCGATAAGGTGATAAAAGAATTGAATCGTTCAAAGGCACGTCGCCCGAGTATACCCCGAGAATGAAAAGACTTCTGGCGGGAGCAGTCTATGCCCAGGGACACAGCTACTGGTGTTCCAGCTGCTGGAATAGAATTGGGGCCCCATGAGGGTAGCTCCTTCGGGACGGGGCAAGGAGACAATTTTCCTTCCATTTCGCTTCACATAAATAAAAGGACCCACAGCAGGAAGCAGTTATTTCACTTCCGTTCTATTAATTTTCGTTTTCCTTTTAATGATAACTGGGCATTCTACTATCCCTGATTTCTTTCGTGCCAAAAGTCGAGTTGGTCTCTTCTTGCAGGATCGAGACCGGGACTCAGCAGCAACTCTGTTTAGTTTGATGCGAATCGGACCCATTCGGTCTAGTTCGATTCGGTTTGGCTTATTATGCCCCACCGGCGACGACAACGACGACGACGATGACGACGGCCGCCGCCAACGACGTCGTTGTGCATTGAGACGTCTACCGGCAGCTGGGAATAGAGCGCCTTCACCCTCGCGAACATGAAAAAAGTTGTGGAACTTCGGTGTAAAAAGAAAAGCCATTCAGCGTCAGGAAAGCTTTCGTTCCGACGCTTCGTATTATTTCATAAAAAAAAAGGGGAAAATTAATACTTCCCTTGTCAATGAGTACCACCGCCTGTAAATCAAATTTCACAGCACTTGAGCGAATTACATGCATAATTGAGCCTAGGGGAGCGGAGAGTTCCACCCAGCCGAATGTTAATCAGCCAATATCGTCCTCCTTTACATTGATTAATTATTTATGAAAAAACCTACCCTATGTTATGTCACGGCTCTACCGATTTTCCTGCGGAGCTGTGATAAAAATTATGTGAAGATTAAAGTGCAGTCCTAATGGATTAAGATTAATCTCGTGCAAGTAGCGCATTATTTCAGTTAATTTACACCCGATTTCCCGTAAAAGTCGCTTTCGCTATTTACCCTTCCGACCGCATTGTAATCTACCCTACTTTTCTGTAAATCTCTTTCTCAGCAATTCTCTTTACTCGGCTTACATAAAAATCTGCTTATGCTACAAACTTTTTATTGATAAAATATTCTTATTGTTAGTCTAACGAGTATATTTAATTAGTTCAAAACGAATTAGCTAAAAAAGCCTTAAACGTATAAATTGCGGGATAGTCCTTATCTATCTTACAGTTAAGTTTTTTCAAACTCCATTCCCTTGGGTTCAATCAGCTTTTTCTTTTTTGGATAGAGTCTTTTTTCCGTTCTGCGTCACTCAACTCTTTCGTGGCTAATTCAGCAGTTGCTCAGGGTAGTTACTTAGGACCTTTGCTTTGCAGTTTGGCCATTAAAGATGTTGAGTATATTATTCAACACGCTGATCTTTCTATCTATGCTGATGACATAATTTTAGTACCTGGCGCCAAAACAAACTTTCTAGAGCTCAATGTTTCTAAATTTTAATTCATAATTTACTCCCGCAAAAGTCCTTTTTCTTCCCCCAGAGTCTATTTGTTGCCTAGCGAACCTATCCCAAGTGTCTCTTCTTTTCGTGATCACATTGACAGCGTGGTATGTAGTTAGGGCAAACTAAGGAGTTCCTTAATCCCTACTTTAAATTAGTCCCTGTCCCCTATTAATATCTATTTATTATCTTAGTCTAATTTAATTTAAGTATTCTATTAATTGTTTTGTAGCAAACATTTTTTCATCTGCATATATTTCTTTGCTACTTTCTGCAACCATAGTTATATAAAATTATAAGAAAAATACGTAGCAAATTAGACAACATGAAACGCAGTAACACATAACATAAGAAATAAAGGAGAGAATCTTATATAGGATCCTCAAGAATTAAAGACATAAACTGGATGAGGAAATTTGTAACTTAGTTACTTACAGTAGTCAGGTTTACGGAACACATCATTTTAACGCATTTTGAATTTCGCAAAGCAAAATGCAGATAAGGTTTAAATTTTTCTCCTACAGTTATTCACCAAAGGACTTACAAAATACCATACCTGTTTTACATAGGCATTTTAGAGATCAAAATATGTCTATAATAATATTTCCGTTAATATATAAGTCTTTTAGTTTAATAATATGTATGTTTTTGTATATGCGTCAAATTGATAAACAAATTTCAGTAAACCCAGTGTTAAAAGCCCTATTTGTACGCGAATAGGAGAATTTTTCTTTCTTCTAAATTGATTCTGATCTAATTTTTAATTAATTCGAGATAAGTAACTCGGTTTCACCCTGTGTCTATTAATTATTTAAGACTTTTGAAATGATCATAATATCGTCTACCCAAACATTTTGCCACTCATTTAAATGATCAATATTAAGTTATTAGGTATTAATTCAACAACCATATTCCAATATATTTTCTCATAGAATCGTGGAAAATTTAATCACCTAATTGAATTCCAGACTTTCGATTATAAATTTTTATATGAAATAAGAAAACGCTTTATGTTACTGCCATATTTAGAATTTTTAAATTTTAAAATTAGGTTCATGATTACGATCTTCCAGAGCCCCAATTTACAAAATTTTCATATCCCGTACTGTCTCAAGGATGTGCTTTTAATATAATCGCCATGTATACTAAGAACAAGATTAAAATGTATAGAATAAATTTGATATTGTCCTCCTTATCAATTATGAAAATAAAGAATGTAATGTCTACTATTTCAGGAATTACTTATGCCTTAGACAAAGGCCTTTGACCTTAAAATTATTCGATCGATATGCCATATACTGAACTTCTCCTTATGGTACTAACGATGAATTTTATGTACAACTCTAAAAAGCCAAAATTCCTTTCGATATAACTTTTATAGTTCAAGCCAACGCATACTCGTATTTACGCGAAAAACACAATTTAATATCGGAAATAGCCAAGGCATTAAATGCGATAGCTTATATTTCATTTTTCCTTTTATTACTTTGTTTAGGCAGAACAACCTTTTCTTTTTTCTGATCTAAATTTACTTCATATAATAATTTTTCGCAGAAATATTGAATAAGGATAAAATTTTAATCTTTTACAATTTCTCACTTGACCCGTATCAGCTAGAATTTATCTATATATTAAATAAAAATAGAGGTATATAGAGAAATTTGTATAAATAGGAGTTACAGATTATAATTAAAGACCGAAGCAATTCGGATGAAAATCGGAATGGTTGAATAATTATTATCAAGTAAATGGTTAAACAGAAACAATCATAATTTAGTTCCCTTATGAATAAGGGGCAAACTAGTGGTGTCCAGGCGAATACGCCCCATTTAGTAGGTGGTCTACGTGTACCACAACTCCAACCCTCAAGATTTGTAATTCGAAGCGTACATGAGTAGAAATTTCGAAATTACCCCGAGTTGATATTCCGGCCATTAGTCCTGGCGCCTGTTCTGATTTAGTAATTCTATCCGAATTAATCAAGGGCTAAATACTGTCCAACATTTTTTGATTATATTTTAAAATCAAGACGATTGTTTGTTTTTTTTTTTTATAAAAAATATGGTATATCACTAATGAACTACTTATTAAAATCCTATATTACTAAATAGTGTTCTTTCTTTTTTTACAAGTGTTTCCACTAGTTCTCATAAGTTGAGACTAGTGGTTATTAAAGGGCTATTGCGATTAACTTTCTGACTACAAACTATGAGTATATCTCAGTGTACTTTATATTTTTCCGGAAACTCCATAGCCCTTTTTAAATTGAGTGACTTCCTATAGATGCACTGAATCGTACAATTATTAACATGCAATTTTTATATGTAGTGTAATTTTATTATATACAAACGTATCCTGGTCAGGCAGGAGTTATAAGTACAATGAACAGTGGAAAATTCGTAAAATGTTGGCCATTATATACATTAATAACCATTAAACTGTACTTCATCTTTATTTAATATTTTTTCAGGGTACCATTCACTCACGTGATTTTTCCGCAGTGATAAGCAGTAATCGAAAACTTCATAAATATTACATTTTAATGAAAGTATCCCCTCACCAACGTTACAACTTTTCCCTTTTGGCTGACATATCGACAAAATGTAATTTATCCAGTCGTGTATTTTTGTTACGTATTAAAATATTGAAAAGTCGACATGAATGAGACGAGCTAGCCCTTCTATATAAAGAGATACAGTTGACCTACCTTCTAGTCGCTAGATAGTAAATTTTAATAGTCGATATAGAAAGAGAAACTTTATTTTATTTAGTATATTTTGCTCTTCGTATTTTTTTAACGATATTTACATGGGAGAACGAAACACATTTTATTAATATTTCCTGAAACTGAGTTTTATCCCCTAGCAAATTGGTTGCATTTTTACTGGCGGGCTTTAAACAAATTTTAGAAAAGTACGAAAACTACAACAAAAAAAATGTGAAAAAATAAGAAAAAGTAGAATTGCCTGAAATTTGACTGGAAAACATTTCAATTTGAAAAGAAGTGCTTCTCTCTAATGGCCAAATTTGCTATTTGGAGCGTGACTTTATTGAATTGCCTCGGATCGTTCAGTTCGGGGGATATGCCACTAGCACACACCCGGGCTAACCATTTTTTTTTTTTTTAGAGCATCCAGCTGCTATTTGACTACGCATAAATTTTTGTGATTCCTTCCCAAAGGTCACATTCTAAAATTGCTGTTCCTGAGGAACGACTGTTTGAGCACTTCCTGAAGTTCATAAAACTCCCAGGAACGCAGTTGTGACATTGTTTTGATATATCATCGATTTAAAGTAAACTTTTACTACATCAACAGGATGTTTGGGAAGTTATTTCGTTTTTTTTTATTTTTTTTTTTTTATTTTCCCGGAAACTTTTCAGCGACAAGGAGCACCCAGAAGGCCCTGCCGCAAGACAGAAGGACCACACAAAAAAGGCGGCGAAAAATATTGATGCAGTCAACGTTTCACGACAAAACTTCGATAGGTCCCGCAGGCTCCTGAGAACCCAAATATTGTCGAAGGGTAACTTTTTCAATGCGAGTTAATGTCATGTAATCAATAACGAATTACAAGAGAATTGTTAGGTGTCCGTCCGGCACAGGGCTGCTGGCAGCACACCGGGCCCCAAGATGGATGAGTCCAGAGAAGAAATGTACCCTGACCCCGGAACTGTTCCAGACCCGGACCCGGACACGGATCGATCCCAACATGTGCAGCACTTTTCTGCAGTTCAAAATTGAGTTTCGCTGAAAGTTCGGTCCAACGGTTGATGCAGTGTACTGCACAAGCTTTTAAGCTTTGACACTGGACCACTGTTGGCGAATGATTGAGGGCAACTTAATTGTTGTCTGGCCCTTGCTGATAATGAAGTGGGATTTTATTAAAACTTTATACTGCTCCCATCACTGACGATAGGAACTGAATTATGCGTTCGGAAACCTCAATCTCTAATGGGAGCCGGAGTTTATCAAAAAGTTTGATGTTTTACACAACAAACTAATTCATAATTTCACTCAAAGTAGTTTAAGAGAAATACATAAAGATTACCAACATTTTATGATGTTAAATTGTTAACAATCAAATCAGCAAAATACACTTTAGTAAAAATTTTTAGAATAACCATAATTGAGCAGTTTATAAAGATTTTATTTAAATATTATTAACACATTTTTAGAAATCAATGATTTTGAAAGTTTAAATGTTCGGAATAGTCTTTGGTTTAATCCATTTCATTAGATGATTAACTTTTAAGACTAAGCCTTGCTTAAGCCCAGCCCACAAATAATATATAGTACCTAGCCAAAAAATTAGAACCACTATACAAATTTCATAAATTCTCAATTCGACGTGCGCTAAGTTATAGAAAATCGAAAAAAAATATTCGAAATATAGGCTCTTATGCATAAGCTCAGTCTCAATTTTTATATGGTAAAATCCAATTCAATCTCAATTTGAAACTCTGTTTTCTATACAAAAGTCGAATCTGAGCTCTTACTCAATTTTTGTGTATAAGACCTATAGTTGTTATTTGGAAGGTCTCTGTCTCAGTTATAACTAAATCTCATTAGTTCTCGCAATGGTAAGTTATGAAGCGCACAGGCCATAGTAACAATTTTCTGCTCGCCTCTAGTCGTGATTTTCCTTTTGGGTGCAGAATTTTGTCTCCTAATACGAATATTTGAGTACTTGGAGAATTTTCTCTTAACTGCCTAGATATGCTTTGTGTAAAAAATGTCATTCAAATAATCCCTTGTATGAATAACCATTTTTAAAAATTAGTGTTGTTATGGTTTTTAGGAATTAATCTTCTACTTTTGATACATCTACTATCAAATACTTAAAGTTTAAATGGTACTTTTCTAACTTTCCTCGCACATTTTTCTTCAAAAACTTTACTTTATTATTACAAATTTAACAAAAAGTAGTTTATCTTTGCGTCAACTCTTAAATTTTTTATAACACTTGATAATTAAACTTTACAATTTTCGTTTATTACAGTGCTTATCTTTGGTCACGCCCTGTATTTTGAATCGATTTTCATTTTACAAAAGCTTTATCTCATACCTGCTGACCAAAAGTTTTCTATTTCTTCCCATCATTGTAATTTACTCAATTTATGAAAGCAAACAATATCTTTGACCAAAAGAGTCATAACATTCAAAATGAGGTTTACTTTTCTTACAGTGGTATTATTTCACCCACCCGACAATACCAAAATGTGTGGAACAGCTCTTTTCTTTATTTAAGTCTAGCGTCTTAGAATCGTACAGGTGTGCCCTAAGTTATTATCTTCCGCTACCAGGCACCTTTTACTAAAGCTTGGCTCCTTTCATTTTTGATTAACAGCGCAAAGGGTGGGACAGCGCTGCAGCAGCAATTTGTCGCCTTTGTTAGTGAATTGCGATTATTTCAAGACAAGTTAATTACGAGCTTCCTCTCTGCAGAAGGCACAGAGAGTGGCAAAAGGAAGGGTCGAAAAACGTAATAAATATTAAAAGGTATTAATTTCGAAATAATTATACCCATCTTAGGAGGGGGGTATTATGCTCAGTGCTAATTTTATAAGAAAACATGAAGATTGTGGTGAAGTAGTGTCTTATCTTGCACTGTTCGCATTTTTACTTAAATAATCTTTGAGAAAAAAACAAAACAAAAACAATGGACTCTTTTAAAAGGGGTTCCTACAGGAAACCAACTAGATCAATGGTCTAGGGATTTGATCGATATCACTAGACCTGCTAAGCGATGATTTAGCGCTTAAAACTTGAACTTCGGAGGCAAATGGTCAGTGATTGATGACATCTTAGAAGGGACAGGGTGAGATAATGACCCAAAGATAAAGTTTGAACAAAAATCTAAAACATCGGGGTGCCATATGGGATGTAAGGATGTTGATAAATCATCTGTTCCTAGTCGGAGACAGTTTGTGAGGTAAAAAATGAGACGACTTTGAATGGGTTTTATTCGAGAGATTATCCGGCCAAGTTTATTTATGCAAATGGACCATTTCGATATATTTTGTCGTGGATGCGAAAGAAAGGGTTCAACTAATGCCCTTATGCCAAATACAAGCTCCAAAACTGTAGTTAAATGGGTATTTTGCGATTTTTTTTCTTTTTATTACTAAATTCACCCCAAAACTAAGATTGTCCCTGAACCAATCATGGCCAAATATTACCTTGTGCAAATCACCCTATAAATTGGAAGCACTTAAGATGACTGAACGCTATGTGGCTGATTAAACGGTAGCGATAATAGCCATTAACTGGGCCATAAAGCGAACTATCTGGAGGAATTTGGTGCCAGATGGGGGGTTATAAAGTGGCTGGCAATCAGTTGCGTGTTTTCAACGTGAAAAGAGAGCTTATAACTGTTCGCGGCCTAGGGCAATTTTTAATTTTTGCACGTTCATTAGAACCAATTCAAAGTTTGCGTGCTATGCGAAAGGTCCGTCACAAGGATCTTACCCAAAAATAAGTCAACCTGTCCCAACTTTTTTACGGTACCGCAACGTTCGTAATTCGCTTTCAACTCACGCACTTCCCTTGTTTTCTTCCCCAAAACGAGGGAAGAAAAAAAAATTTTTCTTTTATTTTTTTTTTATTTTACAACATCAAGAATAGGGGAAAGAGCTGAGAAGGGTAGCGAAAAAATAAAATAAAACGACTATACCGACGGAACGGTGCGTATAAATAACGGTGTAAGGAATTAAAAGGGTTTTTCTAATTAAAAGCAAAATCCTCAATGGATCCCCGTAGCAAATTTGGACAAATATTTGTCATGCAAAACGTTTTGAATTTTTATTTGTCCTCCTGAGGGCCTGGATGGAGCTTCGGGAGCTATCCAGGTAATTTCCAGGCTGAATGCCGGGTATATCTCCCTACCTTAAAATCCGTCTCTCTATCCCAGTTTGTCTGAGGACCGCTTACTAGGAATGAAGCCCTGTCGAATTTTTTAACCTTCTACCAAAACCGTCCAGTGGACAAGTGGATGGTGGAAAATGGTCGTAGCAATGATTCTGGTGGCTCAGAATATTTTCCTTTTTTAGGAGAGATAAATGACTCGAATCCTGGTAATCTACCAGATACATCGCTTTCCTTCAATTGACGAACCAACTCGACTGTGGGTACATTCTGCAGGAAATGTTTGCATTTTATGTTCACGGCAACCGAGCGTTGAATTTATGAGATTTGAAATTGAGCCAAAATGCCAATTACGTTCCTACTGCCTGCGGGAATTTCACGCATATGATGGAGTTGGCTCAAAGACTTGCGTACTGGCGAAATTAGAGTAGCTTCAGGGATTGAGTTGCTGCAGGCACAGGATGGATGAGCTTATGAATTTATTTTCCGGTAGTCGAGAATTTTCGATGAAAATCTAATAATTCCAGGTTGATAGTTTTGTTTGATTGCGAATACCGGCGTTAACTAAAAGGCCTTATATAATATAATTGAAAAATATAAAAAACTAAAGACATTTGAATAATTAAAGAAACGTTGAAATACTAAAATTTCAATAGACAGAGAAAAAAACTAAATTGTCGAAATATAGAACTGTTTTCAATTTTCTTTATTTCTCGAACCTTTAAAGGTCATGTATTGAATTTAAACTTTCACAAAATATACATTACTAGATTTCTTGATCGCTAATTAAGTAGCTCTAGAGTACTTTGTAGCAATATGTTTCTTGTTATCAGCAACACGATCCGGTTAACGAAATGGGTCAACATACGCTTGAACAACGCTAAGAAATGCTAAAACATTTCTTAGCAAAATAATGAATCGTCTACCGAAATAGTAAGAAAATTACGTTCGAAATTCGGTAGAAAAGAAGCGCCTTCTAAGTAATTTGTGGACCAATTTGTGAAACGTATGCGTGACAGTAGATCTTTATGGGATAGAATAATACATCCTCGTACTCATATAGTGCGTACAACCGAAAGCATTGCTTCTATTGCTCAGAGTGTGTACGAACAACCAAGCACATTTCACGCACTTCTTTAATGCGAATTTTGCATACAGACCTTGGAATGACATCGCACAAAGTTCAATTGTTTTTACGTTTTTAGTTCATTAATTGGACTTTGCAACGCTTGGAACAATGAGAATTTTTACTGAAAAATCATATCTTGTAACAAAGCTCATTTTCACTTCGGTGGCTACGTTAATAAGCAAAATTGTCGAATCTGGGGTACAGAAAATCTAAACGTGGTTGTTGAGAAGCCAATGCACTCTCAACCTGTAACTGTTGCTCAACTTAACTTAAAAAATATGGACTTTGACAACATTTGATTTTCACAGAATTGCGCACTGTATCACACAAGGCATGTAGCAATCAATCTTTTGTGTGAGAAGTTTGAAAATCGTATTTTTAGCCGTTTTGGTGATATGCATTGGCCACCATGCAGCAGCGATTTGAATCCGTTGGACTATTATTTGTGGGGAGTTACGCTTACCATCCATCAACGATTGAGGCTCTTAAGAACCAAATTAGTGCAGTCATTTGTCCATACAATCGAAAATGTACTGAAAAATTGGGTTAATCGTATGAGCTACTGCAAAGTCAGCCGAAGTAGTCTTTTGAATGAAATGATGTTCCATAATTAATCTGAAGGATTGTACTTTCGAATAAAAAAGCCACATTGAAAAAAAAAATATATTCGTTTTTTTACTTATAGTAAAATTTAATTCTCATCAAATTATAAATGGTCCACCCTGTACTTTCATTGAATTTAAATAATGTGTAGACTATGCCTAGACTATCATAATATCATTTTTATAGGTATCTGTTGGGGAATTAAAATTATTTTGTCTGTAAACTAAACTCCATAGTTTTCTATATTTAAACAAAGAAATTGCGCTTCTCCTTGTAAAATTTTATCTTTTATTGCAATAAGTTCCATTAAAACCTTTTTTACGAACAGAAAATTCTAAAACCTGGTGCATGCTAAGTATATGAAATTGAAAATGCTCCATATGGTGCCCTAGATTGTACTATTACAGCTCTTAATATTGTTTTCTTTAGCTTATATTCATAATTTTTTCCAAAAAGAATAGCATATAAAATTCCAAAACTAACAAAACTACACCTCCACAAACTAATTCCCGTCGGGAGTATAATACCCCGTCTGAATATTTCTAGGAAGAATAGGAGTTAAAATCTTTATCTTGAGCACAACCCCATGTTTTGTAGTGTTGCATTACACTGTATTCACCCCAATCCCGCCCATCGGGAATAAAACGGTACATGCGGACAGGAAAATAAGGAAGCCAGAGATAAGCTTGTGGCCGCGAGCAAAATTAATAACGATGAACAAAGTATTTGAACGGAAGACTCGTATTATGCAAATTTCCATGAAAGGAGTAAGAAACAGTACAGCAATTGGGGTGTGAACAAAAATTTTACCTTATTATAAACTGAATGGGAAATGAATAGTTATCGATTGCGATATCTATAACATTTCGATCGTTTCTGATCAGGGAAAGTTTGCCAATTTCATTATTGTCCACAGGGAAATTTTGGTAAAGTTTTTATTAAAATATTACTCCCTCTGGCCAGGTTAACTGCGAGTATTAACATCCGTTTCACCCTAAAGACTTCGTTGGTTGGGACTTGGGAGGGTTTGCATTTTTCAGATGAAATCACTAAATCTCTTGGGAAATTTGGCATGGATTAGAAAGTATCATCCGACCAGCGGAGTTATAATATTTTTAATTGGTAAGAAAACGTTGAAAGGGGTGGGAATTAGTTAAATCTGCTGGAATAAGAAGAAAGGGAAAGGGTAAAAGTACGAGTAAGGGAGTGATTTAAGGGGATTCTCTATCCCGTACAAATAAATTGCGGTATAGAATGCGCCGAGTGTCTTTCTGTCTGTCTGTCTTGGGGCGCAGTCGTTAGCTGCTGGAGTGCTCGTTAAGAAAAATCAATGAAGCCAGATTACAGGGGGTGAAATCTCGTTTACAACTCGTTACTTCTAGTTGCAGAGGTGGAATCTAACTACTTCGCACTTAGGGGCGACAGGATGGTTTCTTCTACAAAGAGGATGATGATGATCCAGCTCCATGGGTACCGGCAACTGGACTTGGTACACCACTACACGGTATGCTCCCGGTAGCTTGTTTTTGAAGTCGTAAACAGGCAAAGGACCCAGTACATTTTCACTATTTACGTACCATTTATATTCGGGTCCTGTCAGCCTCTCGTGCAGTAGACAAGAAAAATATTGGCTTTCAGCAAAACGTGCCATTCAGGGCCTCCTTAATCCTGAAAGCAGTTCCATTCTCAGGTCCCTTCAACCCTCCCCAGAGTACCCTCATGCCTTGTGCGAATGTGTTGCTGTGACTTGTCTGGCTGATGCCATTGAAACCCGGTTGTTATTGGGAAAAAAAGAATCCATTCCTTTAGGAAGAAAAGGTGGATATACCGTCCAAGAGTTCGATTCCTCCTATGGCTCCGGTTTGTTCAATGGCAGCTTTTTACATTTCGAACTTTTATTGATGCGTACTATATATGTGCGGTTGGCCACTTCGTGCCCGCATCGTAACTATTCTGGACACCGCACATCTAATGATAACAAATTGCCCCTATTTATATATCTACATATACACCCCCAACTGGATCTTAATGGTTCACTTGTTCGGAGAAATCGGCTTTGCCGTTTGGTAGTCAGAAAGCAAAAATATAAGGAAAAGAAGACTGGCTGGGAATGTCTCCAGAAACGGCCCAGAAACAGGAGTAAAAGGCCCTTTTTTCTGTATGTACCTTTTGTCGTTCTATGGCACTGTCGTGTTCGTTCCCGTCGTCAAGGCCGGGAACATATTGAACGTGACAAATTCAGTTCAAACAATTCACTTGCTCCCCACTGTGGCCCTAATGCATTTTTAATAACACGTGAGGAGCCAGCGAGGTTGTCAAACAAAAGATTACCCATGGGGACCGGATATGGGTACAGTACAAACGTTCTTCTGTTTTCTGCTCGTTGGTACTTTTGGATGCTGCAAGATGAAGTGTTTCGATTTTCCGTTAAGTATACCAACAGAATAAAAAAAAAAGAAAGGTACCCACCCCCACGAAAAACAAAAAATAAGTGAATGTAACACGTTCATGCATCAGTGTATGACACGAATAGTTCCCAGGGACATATAACCAAGTACGTGAGCTGAGATAATTTTACACTTTATACGAAGTGTGGTTGGGAATGAAAAAGGTGAAAATTTCTTTCGTCTTTCCATCGATGTCATTTCCCAGAGTGCATTTGATTCCAATTAACTGATAGGAGACAGCTCGTAAGCAGATGATACACAAACGAGCTGACTCCTTTTCTCTATACTCCAGGTACCATATAAGTGGCATTGGGGAAAAGAAACTCTGAAAAGTGAGTGGATCCTGTTTTATGCTCCCTAAAGCTGTTTTTCGTATGGTTTGAATAAATTGTTGAAAATGGCCTCGCCCAAATAGGTGCTCATCATATACAGAGATGAGCAGGTAAATTGGGGCCACAAAAAGGGGCTTCTATATGAGAACTATTCGTTTGAATGCTAATTAATTTCAATAAAGGTGCTATTCGGAGTGGCAAATTATAATAACGATTCCTTTTTAAGTACGGTAGCAAAACCCGCTCAAGTGGAGTTAATTAATACAATAATTTTTTTTAAATCATTAAGGGATAACACCACAGGTATATAGTGCTAAATTGAATACATATTTTCGAAAGCAACTACCCATTTTTCTAATTGATGGAATACATATACAGAAAATAAAAAACTTGTCTCCCTTATATTTATCGTAAAAGACATTTACTTGAAGATAATTTTAAAATTTAAACTTCGAAAGGAAATTCGTTTTCAAAGCTATTTAATTTTCAACTAAAAATAGATTAGCTTTAATTCCAAACTAATTTGTCTATTATTTTAATAAGTTCTTTTAATTGTTACGTCTTTTAATCATAGATAAAACTTTGAAATAGTGTAAAATAAAAACGATATTAACTTATATTTTAGCCTTTTTAAATAAGTTAAAAATAAAATTAATTATTAGAAAAGTGTAAATAAAAGAGTTAACTTGGTTAACTAATTTCTTAAAGAAATGATGTACACCAGTATTAGACCTATCTCTATTATTCATAAAGGATAAATTAAAACTAACCAATTCCATTCAAATTATTCTTTGTTAATTATGAGTGGATGAATTAGGCTCCAGCGTATGAATAAAAATAGGATTTAATCCACAGCACAGGTTCTTTGGGGTATAGAAAGCTATTGTACACTAATATAATATGTATATATGCTTGTATACACACAGAAAATGTTACAGGACCTTCATTTCCGCAACCATTGATAGTGATAACATAAATTCACTGGTCATAAAATTCCAGAAGAGGAAATTCAATGGCCCAACCACACATCATTAGGCTCATAATGACCTTCTTTTCGTAAACAGGAATTGAAGGATATATGTAAAAAATCTAAGGTAGCTTATGAACCCTGTCACATTAGTTAAGAGTACAAACGAAGTGATTAGTTACAATCACCATCAAAACAAACAATAAACGACACACAATCAGTTTCTCTTGTGGCCGTGCTCGATTAGGAACATCTTTCCAAATATGTTCAATCCGATCCGTGGAATAAAAATTATTTTGTGGAAATTTTTTTATATTTTGGGAAAAATATGTGTAATTTTTCCTTATAACATTGATTTTAACAAATGAAACGAAGCTGCTGCATTTCCAATTTAAAATTGCCTAGTTTCAATTCTAAACTGTATTGTCTGTTACTTTAGTAAGTTGTTTCAATCGTTATGTCTATTATTCTTTAAGGGAATTTTGGAATAGTCTAAAACAGAAACGAAAGGGTTTCGAATTATCTTTTACTTACTTTATTGCTGAATTTGTCCAACTCATTTTTTAAGTTTTTAATAGAAAATTGAAATAAGAAAGTTCATTATATGTATTTTTAGTTTTAAGATAACCAAACCTATGTACAGGTGACAACGTTCAGCTCTATGTGTACATACATTATAAATTTTACTTTTTCAATAAACAATTAAATAAATTTTGAAGAAATTTATAATTGAGGCATTCATTAATCTACAGCAGTATTAGGCCTTTCTCCCTTCTTCATAAACGATAAATCAAAATTAATCAATTCTATTCTAATTATTTTTTCTTAATTCTAAATAAATGAATTATTTGAAGCCCAACTTAACTAAGGTTTAAGAAGGTTATTACATAACTAATTCACAACAGAGGTTCTTTGGGGTATAGAAAAGTATAGTACAATAAATAAATAAATAATAATGATATGTTTATATATATAACAACTAAATATCATTAAGCTCATAATGACCTTCTTATCGCAAACAGAAATTGAAGGACATACATATGTAATAAATCCAAGTTCGCTTATGAACTCTGTCCCATTAAAAGTGGAAACTAAGTGATTAGTAACAATCACCCATTAAAATAAGGAATAAACTACTCAATCAGTTTCTATTGTGACCGTGCTCGATTAGGAACTTCTTTCCAAATATGTTCAATCCGATTCGTGGAATAAAAATTATTTTATGCAATTTTTTTTATATTCTGGGAAAACTATGTGTAATTTTTCCTTATAACATTAATTTTAAAACGGGTATGCCTAAAGCGCGAGTACACTCTGTGACTGAAGTCTACGGATGGATTATCCTTCCGATTGCAGTACCAATTCTTTTCAAGACATTCGTCGACTTTGATCGAAACCCTAATAGAAAAGTTTTGGACTATGTATACGTTTTGGTGTACTTAATGTGCGCATGTATTATTGGTTTTTCAACCATGTTAGCAATTTTTAAACGGAATTCGTTTACTAGAAAAACAGTAAACCTTATTAATTCTGGTTCTGATCTATTTAGAGAAATTGGAAACGTAGAAAGAGAATTTTGTGATGAGGCTCTAACCTTTGTTTCATTGCTCACCATTGTGATGGTAGTGAACGTTTTTGTCAGGCAGATGGTTATACTTTCAATATTTAGTATCACAAACTGGGGCCAGTTTTTATCCGTACTATCACCAATTTTCACAGGAACAACGTCGTCTATTATTAACTCATATGTGATCATTGAATTTAACCTTTCAATGATGCTTTGTCGTTATTTTTTTCAAGGCATTAATAGACAACTTTCCGAACATATGGACACTCTACAGAACTTAAATTTATCTGAAATGATTTTTGAAGAAAAGGTCAATAAAATTGCAGCTATTGGAGAGGATATTTTAAGATTATCAATTTTGTATCGGAAAAGTTGGACATTCGTCATAAATGTCAGCGAATTTTATTCCATAGAACTTTTTTTCCTGATCGCAAATCATGTTATACTTATTGTATCACAAATTTTTTCCGCATATTTTTACAACACTTTTGCAAGTGATCGCTATTCAGAATATAGTTTGATAGCATCCTCTATTTTAAGTATTATGCTGCTTGGATCAATATTTTATGCAGCAGAAAAAATGTCCAATGAAGCAGCTAAAACGAAAGACATTATGTGTGTTGCTGTCGGCGAATTTCCCAGAAATATAATCGAGCAAAATGTAAGCTGCTTTATAATATTTCTAGAATATGAGTTTTAACTATTAACACTATATTTAGATTGAAATTTTTTGGCTACAACTAATCATTCAACAGACCAAAATTTCTATACGACTATTCAGCTTGGATCTACAAGGACTCTTTAAGGTTTATATTAATTTAATTATTATTGAAAAGAGTTAACTCAATAAATACTGGTTTTATGTGTAGATATCGACAGCAATTTTTAGCACAGTGTTTTTGGTCATTCAGATAAAATCGGGAGATAACAACTTCCAAAATCACTAAAAGATAAAATAAAAGCACAATAGTTACATAAGTCTTGTAACTGTGAACATGCTTAAGAACATATGTTTACGAGATAATATGATAATCAAAATGTGAAGCACCACTTTGTATTTTAGTTTTTTTTATTTAACTTCTTATTTTCTTCTAATTTATCTGCTTATTTTTTTCCAATAACTTAAACTTGTGATTAACTTTTAGCTTAATTATCCAAGCAAATTTAAAGAATTGTTAAATAAAATTAAAGGAAATAAATAAATACACATAAACTTAAACCACATTACTTTCTTTCCATTTCGTAATCTTTCACTGAAAGAAAATATACACATATTTGCTTCAAATAAATTTTATGATTAAAAGTAGCCTGCAACACATGTTCTTTTACTAAAATATAAATTTTTAACAAGCTTAATTTCGCAATTAATGAATTTAGGAAGTAAAAAAGGTCAGAGACTCTTATTAAAACTTTTATTTAATTCAAAAATTATTAAGCATTAATAATAAATATAATAAACTCATAGTGAACTTAATCGTATATGAAGGGAAAGATAGAAAACGAGTTTTTCGTTTTAGAGACTACTTCGAAAAATAAAAATTGTTTTCAAAATTTCTATTATGTTATTTTTAAAGGACTTATGGTATGTTACATATATCTTTTCCTAATTCGTTTTCGAAAAAATGAACTTTTCCGAGTATATGGAATTAATTTTTACATTTTTTGAATATGTTGTTGTTTTACTATTACTATTAAATAAGTAAAAATACAGTGCTTATGATTAATTTAAATGTCTGCAATAAAACATTAATTATTAAATATACAAGTGTATTTTAAACTATACTTAACCTCAAAAAGTGTCCTGAAACCACCTCATTTAGGTGTCTTATTCTTTAAATGATAAGCTACAAACTCAACAGCTCCACATAAATGGTCCATTGAAAATTGAATATTTCTAAGGAACTTTTAGGATAATCTAAATATATTTGTTCCAATAACATTTTTAGAAATTCAATTGATAGAAACAGTCCTAATAACCCTACGCCTACCGATACAATAAAAACTGGTGCACGCATGCAGAAGTAACTAAATCAAATAAGATCTGTGGAGCCTGGTAGTCTCTGATATGCAGCGAAAATCGACAAAATAAACTGATATTGATTACCAAAATCTTATCCAATAACTATAGTAACATATTCCATTTCCCATTTTAGAAAATTACATATATTTTAGCTTTTTAACATTGCTAGCTAATTTTTTATTAATTTCGAGAAACATAGAGTTACACAGTTTCATTGAAATTCTAATTTTAGTAATAACAATTAAATTAATGGTGTTCTGGTATGATCGATGTGATAATTATTCCACAAATTTCAGAGAATGTAAATATTTCATACAATGACATTAACATGGATAATTTAACAATAACGAATATTACTAGCAAAATTAAACTTTTCTGAAATTATTACACTATGCATTTCTAAAATTCTACTTCAACTTGACTGATTACATTCATCAGATCTATTCCAATATTAATAACGTTCACTATTTTGTTGGTAATGCATAATCACATCAGTGTAACACGTTAATTCAAATGATACGAAGAAACATAAACCAAGATAAAAACCAATTCCTTAGCTTCTTAAAGTGAAATCGAAAATGAAATTAAACTAAGATATGATAACCCATGGGCATTATTAAGAGAGCTACTACCCATCCATAGACCTCAATAGGTCTGTGCAAGTTTCCAGAAGCAGTTTTAAAATTAATTGAGTATGGGAAAACTACACTAAAAAATATGAACATTTTCTCAAAAAAATTTTAAAAGCTCTATCGTCGATTTGGACTAGACATTCTTGAGCATAATAAACAAATAAATCTAACCGATTTTTGTTTTTCTAGTAATTTCCACAATTTTGTTATTATTGCTATCATCTAATAGAGCGAAAAATAAAAATAGCCTTCGGTTTTCTATTACAATGCGATTTAGATACTATCGTTTTTGCTTTATGGAAATTGATTAGGGGCTCTTATATCATTAAATATATTTTTTTTTCAATAATTGCTGAATTTAGGAATTTATTGAGTGGTATTTCAAAGAAAAGCATATAACTTAAAGAAATCTGAATATGATAACGAAATTATTATTTCGTTTCTCTTTTAAACTTCGTGCAACAATTAAATTAAATACTTCTTATTATTACTTGTATTATTATTGTAATTTTTAAATAGAAAATATACAGTCACTTTTCTGATAATACATTTTAATCACCTCGAATTATTAAAATACATTTAATTTTTTCAGCTAAACTAACTAACTAATTTGTAAAAAATACAAGTATATTTTCAACTACATATATAGTTTTTTTTTTCTAAAGATAACTTCAATTTGTGTCGAATGGTATGACCCACAATCGTAAAAGGTACACTAAGTCCATTCATTTTAAGGATCCTTACAAATACAAAGTGAGTATTAATTAAAAAAGTTTCGTCCAAAGTGGGACGGGAATAGTTTTAAAATTGTCAGTTAGGAGAGAACATCATCCATAGCTGGCGCTTGTCTTAATTAGCCCTAATTAAATAGATGGGCTTTAATTTGGCCACTTTGTCTCGCTGGCTTTGTGCGCATATTTGAGCACCTACATTCATGTCCGAGTCTGAAAATTTTACATTAATTTTGTGCTGTTCTTCATCTCTTCCCAAAAAAAAAAAAAAAAAACACCCTCTCTTCTTTCTCTTGATCCTTAACAACGTTCGGCCTTCGGCGAACTTGGCAATTAATGAAATTGTTTAATTAATTATGCCAACAGAAACGAGTACCTGAAATACCTGCGTTTTGTCTGTCCACAAAGGAATTTATTAAATATGAATGCTCTGAGCGGCTATACGAGTTACATATATATATATATATATATATAATATAATATATATATATATATGTATATACCTGGGATGCTCACCTTATCTCAAAAACTGGCGCATGACATGAAAAGACCGGGAACGACAAATGACACCCGGAAAACTTTTCCGAACGGTATCATTTCGCATCTGCAGAAGGTCTGCTTCCGACAAAAGCCGACTTGGAAAACTTACTTTTTTCTTTACCCCTATCTTTCTTTTATTTTATTTTTTATTTTATTTTTTTTTTTTGTCTTTTTATTTGGCAAATGTGGAAGAACAGACAAAACTCGTGCTCAACTGATTACCACATTAATCTGTCACCCCGTCTGCTGGGGCTTAGCACATCCGTCCCAGGATAAATATTCAATTGATCTGTTGGGCCAACAGTAGATAAATCACAACTTCAATCGCATCAGCCGGCAACGCAGCGTGGGCCTGGATTCTATTGAACCTGGCTAAAGCGGCTGGAACAGGCTAGAGAAGTGGTTCATGCAGGCTCAAACTTGTGAGACTGCACCCTCCTCCTTCCTTTACCCAAAGTCAGACAAAAAGTTTTCCCAGGGGAAAAAGTTTTAAGAGCAATAAATTTCCCTCCCCAAGCACATTGAATGAGATAAAAATTTATGACTCTTCGATGCTTCATTCTGAGCGTTCTCGTCCTTTTGCACAAGTTGCAATCTATCGATATCGCTGGCTGTCCCCGATCCAGGCCTGGCCATCCCAAGCTCGAAGCCTCAGCCAAGAAACTTCCAATGACGTCCGTATCTTTGGGGCACTTTGTCTGTCTGTCTGCTCTCTCTGTATGTGTTGCCCGCGTGTGCCAACCCAAGACCCATTCTCTAAATTCCAGACTATGCAGTATCTACAGAATCTAGAGTATCTGTGGAACTGTTAAAGGCTGAATTTATAGTGGCGTATTATGATCCTGAAGGAGAGACAAATTAAAAGTCCACTTAAGCAATTTTAGTGCGCACTTAGAACTTTTTGCCCCTCTATCCTCCCGTTGACCCGATAATAATTCTCTTCCATCGATTTGCATCGATATCATCTCTTTCCTTTGATGTTTATGGTAAACAACAAACCTTTTCAGTCAACGTTTTTCAATTAAAATTTGCGTACTCTCCATCAATTTCAAATCTAAACCGATTCGTTGTATTCTGTTTTATTCTAATTTTTTTCTTTTTTTACACATATCTTAGATAGTGTAACTAACTTCTTCACTAAAATTAGCAGAAATGTTCTATGCGGTAAAACATAAAAATTGCAGAGAAATATAACAGGATTTACTCAAAACTAATATTAATTATGTTTACAAAAATAGGCTGCTATAAAAGATCGAAGACCTATGTTTTGATATACCTCTTGCTTTTTCGAAAAGTGGGGCAACTATCCGGCTTTTACCCTAAATTAATAGGTGTCTTGAAAATCACACAGGCCCATAAATTTCTGGTATGATCGAAATAACTAAAAAAATGGCATACGTGCTTAAGATGACTATTTTTAAAAACAACTATCTTATCGGTATATCATTTTATGGATAAAAAGAAAGAAATGTCAAGAGTATTATTTTATTTCATGGTATTTCCTTTATTTTAAATTTTCCTTGAAAATCTCATTTACCGGTGCTTGAATATTGATCCCTTTCACGGGTATAAAACAATTGAAATGATATCAAATACTGATCTTTCGTAATCCGAACCATGAAGGTATTTCAAAAAGAAATATTTTGCCGTAAACCTAAAAACGAAGGAAGCAAATACGTCTGTGCCTGCTTACGCGAATAGTAACCCTTCTGGCAAGATGGTCGCCAAGGATATTTATAAGTTTGCGAATGTGTTTACATGCACTTTAAAGCACCTGCGATGGCGATTGGAAACTATTACAACGGAGTGCATGAAAAGGTATAGCGTAAACCGAACAGATTACAAAAATGCATGTCTCTGCGATGCCTGTTCACGTAATGCGATACTTATGCCTACAAAAGCGTACTAAAGGGATGTGTAGGAGATTTCATGTATCAAGGAAATGCAACACAATCAAATTGCAATCCTCGAAAAGAACAAGAATTGATTTCATTGAATTTATACGTTTTGAAGAACCGTGATAAAGAGGTGCTAAGGGATTGTATGCACCATCCTGGACGTCCAGGTGTAACAAGATATTGTCGCTTTGAATCTGGCTGGTGTAAAAATGTCTTGAATTTCATTTGTACTGAAAATCGCAAAAAGTTGAAAAATCTAAAAATATTACGGAAACCTAGCGAACATATCTGCCTGCGAGCGCAGCAAAATAGAGCCCAGTATAGTGCAATATGGACAAAATCACAGCACCTACTTGTGCTTCAAAATGCAAAATTGTGACGCTTTCTATGAGAATTCCAACTGTCGTGTTACAAGGATGATATTGGTACAAATGGAATTTCCGTAGTAACACAATTTTCATTGCTTTCTGCTATACCCAACCTTCGTCTAGGTGAAACCTTACACCCTACAGAACCCTATAGAATCATATAACGCCCAGAACTCAACATCGTCGTGTTCACAGCATAAACCACTGGAAAGGAGCTTATAATATTATTAATTTTAAATGATTTTACCCGGTAGGATACAGAAATATCGGAGAGGCTGTTTTACGTGAATTTGGCAGGAAATCGAATGCTCACGAGTGTGAATAAATTAAAGGAAAACAGAGGTCTGTTGGTGCGTTTTTGCGCAATTCGATTATTCGATATTTTCCTCTCCATATTTTCATTTTATTAGTGAAAACTCGTTTAAAAAATATATTTCCGGTAAATTGATTGGAAATATAAAATTGCATCGAAGAGAATCACTGGACTATAGCGTGAAATGCATTTTTTTTTTCTTTTTTTACTAAAGTTACAGTACTACTTAATGAGATTAACCTCAACAGGAGGCAAAACAATTTAATTTTCTGAAATGAATATGCTTCTAACAGTAACCACAAACGTAGCAAATTAAATATTTAATATAAATCCTTTTATTTTTATAAATTTTCAATAACAAAAGGAATAAACCGATTTGTTTTTTAAACTACCCTTTTGAAAAAAAACATTTAATTTAAAATATTAAATTAGCAAATCCACTTTTATTTGTACAACTACACACTTTATGTCTATTGTTATGAAAAATGTTTATAAACTATCAGAATGCGTAATAATAGTCCTAGTTTTAGTTCCTATTGTAACAGTTCTCTCATACCCTTCTATCAAGATGTATTTCTTTTCTTAAATTATCCCAGAAATCGAATTATGTATGCCCTAATTAAGGGACATTAGAGGAAAGCTATATAAATTTAAAGTTTAAATCAGATCATTGCGCAAAATTACGTTACGTTACATTTAGCACAGCTAAAGCTTTCGTCTTCTACCTTTTTCGAGTAGGGCGTGTTCCGCAAAAACGTCGTAAACCTCCTTCAAAGTGGCATGAGTTGACTTTAATCGATTGCGGGCCATTGAACAGGCAACATAATTCGCATTTAATTTATATTTGCGATTTTGTTACGGCATCAGAACAAACCAACAAAGCCTCCGTTAGTCCCTCAACAGCTCAGTTTTTGGGAGAAAAACTTGAGCTTGTTTTTGCTGTCACCTAATTGCCCATTGTCGAACACTTAAGAACAAGTCTAACAATGGAGTTTTAATTAAGAAATTTCACGCTCCTCCAAGCGCTGGTAAATAAACATTCCGTAGAAGTCTACGTTGAATAAAAAATAAAAAAAAAAATATATATATATATATAAGAAGAAAAATATAAAAAAACAGCGACTGCCGTCGTCTAAACAGTAGATTACTTCCGTCGCATTTTTGTGGTTCGCTTTACTTCGTAAAGAAATTGTAATCTCCTTCATTCCCGGCCCTCTTCTTCCAAGAAAATATCAACAGAAGAAGAAATTGTTGAAAAAGCAAGAGAAAGGGTTACAAAATTCTAAAAAAAAAAATTTTCTCTGTTAATATTCCGTTCACATTTTACAAGCCCGAATGCGGTTCGCGTTCCCTTTCCAAACCGCTCATCTACCATTTCACCCTTATTTCACCGCCGAAACGAACTCCCACACCAACGATTTTCTTCCGCTAACTTTTCCATAAGGAGAAAAATGGCCTTGGTGTGCATTTTGAAATGTTTTAAGCTTCAGGACGTATTCATTGGGCTCCTACATACCACAGATGATGTAAATTTTCAAGTTAAAATTTTTCCCTTCTATTTTCTTCCCTCAGTTGTACATCTTTGCCACAAAACGTTCCTTCCGTTAAGACTTTTAAATAAACCACCACAAACGTGTTGAATTACAAAATTTTATATTTTTGGCTCACATTTATCTGTCTTAGCTTTATGTAAAAGTAAAATTCATTAAATTAATTAATTTATCTTAACGAAGCGAAATTTATCGAATAATATTCCATCAGCAAATTTAAAGTCTCAACGTTTTTATCTCTAATGATAGGGAAATATTATTTTTTGAATTTTAAATAAATTAATATCTAACCAATTTGTGACTTATTTGATAAAGTCCCAACATTTTTTAATCATCTTAAAAATCAAAAAACCAAATTTTAATTTTGAAATCATTTGTTGTTTGTTTTTTTGGCAAAAAAAATCGTGGCGTTATTTTAGTAAAATTCAACTGATTTTCTTATAGTGTAAAAATGAATTATTTAAAGTATGCTTCATTATTATGGACAATTTTTTACCATTTTTCGGGTAGAACCATAATGCCATCAGTGAAGAACTTCTGTGGTTTCTGTTTGAAAAATTAAATCAAGGGGTTTTCACAGGCTTCTTTTGAAACCAGCTTATTTCTATTGAGAGAGTTCTGCAGGGATCGGAACAAGTGATAGTGAGAGAGTGCTATGTCTGGACTATACGGTGTATGTATCAAAACCTCCCAATTAAGATCTCGCAATTTTTGACGGATCATCAAAGAAGTGTGTAGTCAGGCGTTATCGTGATGCAAGACAACGCCTTTCCTATTATTCAATTCAGGCCATTTTTTTCAATTTGCTGGCGTAATCTCTTTAGTTGTCCGCAGTATGCTTAAGAATTAATCGTCTGACCAACTGGAAGTAGCTCATGGTGGAAGATTCCCTTCCAATCTCACCACATGCACAACATCACCTTTTTCGGTATTAATCCTAGCTTCGCGAACGCTGACCATCCCTTGTCCACGATTTTTACGCTTCCGATTGTCGTATGTGATCCATTTTTCATTACCAGTTATTAGACGTTTCAGAAATGGGTTGATTTCATTGCGATTCAGCAGCGCATCGCACATGTTAATTCGGTCCATCATCAACTCAACTCATGAGGAACCCATATACCGAGCTTCTTTTTGTAGCCAACTTTGTGTATGTAAATGTTTTAAAATAGTTTTGTAGTCAATGCCTAACTCCATACCAATATCGACACCATTGACATGCTTATCTTGGTGCACTTTTTCAAGAATTTCATCTGCTTTTTCAGTAATTGAACGACCAGAGCGTCATTTATCGTTCACATCAAAATTACCGGAACGAAATCGAGCGAACCATTTAAATTTTCATTTACGAATTCATTATTTACGAAAAAATCTTATAGAAATTATTTTCCAATTCTTTAAAGACAAAATTGGCTAGTGTAATCTTTTCTTTTTATATGGCCTTAGATATAAAAGAAATTACAAACTTAAGATACACTGAATTCTCACCGTATTTATTTAGGGTTAATCCGAAAAAAAAGGCTTAAATAAATTAGATTTGAACGAAAAAGGAAACGGTGATATTTAGAAAGGTTATCATGGTCATCATAAGTTCGGCTATTGATGCCATAAATTGTTAGAAAACTTTTAAGTACCCATGTTCTTAAATAAACTTTTCCATTAGTATGTGACTTACCATATTAGTCATTCTCCCGTTTATTTCTATTATAATTTAAAAAATTTGATATGTTTCAAATACTGATTCTGAGTTGCAATCATACTCAATCTAAACTAATATTTCACAATTTCTATTTTAGTGAATTTTCTCTATATCTTTAACAACTTTGTTGCTATTTATGTAGCAAGTTTAACAAAAAAATAATACAAAATAACAAAGCGCCACCAATTCGTGCAACTAAGTAGTGACGATGTCATCTTTTGTCCTCCCGGCGACTTTGTTCCGGCTTGTGATATAAAATTTCATCTAAGTGAGCAACGAAAGGACGTTGTCTCAAGTCCAGTGTACACAATAAGGACCAGAAAAGGGCAAGAAAGATAGGAAAAATAAAAATAAAATCAAACAAAAAACAAAACAAAAAAAAAAAAGGGAGAATAAACCACTGAGGATATCGTGTATCTTCAAGTAATTAAAAAGTCGCTCGCTATCTTGAGAGAAGAAGTTCAAGGGACTTACACTGAAGTGGTAAGTGTCTCCAGTTGTGGTACCATTTTTTGCTAACATTGGAGGACTGAAGAAAGAGTGATGGTTGCTAGTGTAAAAATTTTACAAAAAAATAAAATATAAATGTACTCTATATAATAAAAAATAGGAAGAAGAACGCGGCCCTTTAAAAACAGTACCAGTTTTCATACAATGTAATCTGTCTTACTCTCATATTTCAAAGTCGAGAAAGTGAACAGCGAAGAAATTGCGGTGCTGCTCCTTGACAAGTTTGTCATTTACCGCCTGGAAGCACTTCGTGCAAGTATCTGGAGAAAGTTTTTAAATTAGGGATAAGGTAAACATAAATAGGGAAGGGGGGGTAGGTATAGGTCGAGACGAACATTTCTGGTCCCACCCCCACACCGTCTCTCAAGGAAGGGGAATTCATCCTATTCAGTGCTAGTGCAGCTCATTCACTTTTATGTGCCGCTTCCTATCGCAAGCACATCCAATTCGTTGTACATAGAAGCGAACTTAATTAAAGTTTTCTTCAAAACGAAATGAATATTTGGTGCAGCGGGGGTGGATGGGTGCGGGCCAAATCGCGCCACCCACTTTCTTCTTATATGTTTACCTAAGGGTGGCGGACGAGTACCGGGCATACTTTTTATAGTCCGCTCCTCGCACTAGTGCTGTTTTTATGAACCCATGGCCCTCCGTACAATGTTCTCTTATTTATTTACGATACTTCTGGGGGAAAGGAGGCTCCTTTTCAGCTTTTGGATGGCCTCCGGTTTTTCAAACTTTTTGGGGGCCCCTGAGAAAAAGTTCCATTTGCAGTGATGTTTATGGTCTCCTTCCTTTTAATTTCCCGTCCTGATGCTTCTTCTTTAGTGTACAGCCCCGGGTACATTTCGTCCAGATTTATTGCTTCAGTGCACAACACCTCGGGCGTTTGTTGCAGCTGAAATACTCCCGTGCAAGTTAAGCCACTAACAAAGTATCAAAAAAGCGGGAGTGATGGAAGCAACAACCTTAACGCACAACATCAAAACAGCAAACTTTAATTGCTATACCTGAGCGATGAAAAATAGTTAAATTCCATAAAATTTCAAACAACCATAATATGGAAAATGTTGAGCTTTGGCTTGATTTTAATAGAGTGCCTGTCATTCCTCTGTAGTGATATTATTTCACTTGAAAAAGAGCCATTAACTTTTCAAATAGAGCTACTTGGAACTTCTATAGAATAAAAGGAAATTTACTAACACCATATCGTCTAAATTTGAAATGAAAAATTAACTTAATTTTCAACAAATAAAATTTAATTTAGAGTGAATTTTGAACATAACTTTTTAACGTTTTAAAAACTTTTAATTGCATTGTAAATTACACTTCTAAAGATTTTAATTCCTTTAATAAGGATTAAAGTAATTATGTATACAATTTTATTGTTTGTTAAAGAATTTTTTAATATCTAGTCTAGGCATATTTGAGAGTCTTAAAGAACTCTAAAAAAAAAAGAAAAAAATACATTAGGGGAAAGTGGTACAAGACGGGGTACTTAATAGAACTTCATTGTTTAGAATATAGGAAACGATTACCTTACTGATCAAACCTTTGATTATCAGTCTTCTTAATAATTGCTATAATAGGAACATATTTTAAGTAGTTTGGGAGCAAAATAGTACACTTATTATTATATATAGGAGGAGGCGGTGGGGCGGCTCATATGGTGGACACTTCGAGCAAAAACTATGTTTTGTGCCAAAACTCCACCAGCAAATTAAACCATGGACTACCTTATGGAAAGCTAGAAGTTCCTTCAACTACAGCCGGACTTAGGAAAGTCAATCTTCTAGTCCTTGATAGCACTGAGCAGTCACACAAGATATAAGCAGTAGTTTCCTTGTCCTCTAGAAATAGTTGACATTCCATCTGAACAGATAGATCTATTTTATGTAGGTGATATCTTTACCCATAGTGGTGAGATAAGTAGCCCACCAGTAGCCTAAAATCGTTCTTGCTCAGAGTTGTGGTGTTATGTTAGATATAATAAGCTCTTTGGCTTGCCATAATCCCGGAGCATTGCCCCAGTATCGGGTTTATTGGCTTTGCACCCATATTTTCACCACAGTTTTGGTCAAGGAGCAGCTACTACAGTAGTAGAGTTCAGGGCCTTGGTACCTAAATAAAAATCTTTCTCTAGCCAATTCATCGGCGATTTCGTTTCCCTCAAAGCTACAGTGCCCCTTTCAGCTAGGTTTTTTCAACTTTCATAGTTTTAACGAAATTTTTGGATGGGTATGTAATTTACGTCTTTGCAAATAAAAATTCAAACTCAGAAATAGTCTTAGGATTTTGAGAAATACGGTGTTCATCGCCACTAACGTAGAAGTACCGAAGTGTACAAATAAACAAAAATAAACATTAAAAGCGTTTGACGTTATTTTCATTCCTAAAAAAATAAATTTATGGTAAAAATACAAAACTAATTTTTAAGTGTCAGTGTTTGAAGAAAGTAATTTTTAAATCATCTACTTTCGCATACCATCGTTTTATAATAAAATATTTTATAATTTTAAACTTATTAAATTGTAATGGTTTGAAATTTAAATTATTCTTTTTTCTTTTTTAACCTAGACCTTTTGATCCTTAAGTAATTGGTAATTTACAAACCAGTTCTAAAAGAATAAGTTCCCTTGACTAAGCTAAATCTCTATCAAAATTAGGCAATTTCCCGTAGATTGTAAATACCCTGGAGTTTAGCCCAAGGGAGAAAATTATTTTACGCCCAAATAATTTTTAACGGATCTCTCCCAGTTAATTCCTAAACCATTTGCCCAAATCTTTCGATACAATAAAATACGCATCAAAAACGAAATTTTAATGTTTCTATGGTATCCGAAATTTTCATTAAAACACTTAAGAAAAGTTTAAAGATGAATTAATGGCATCAAACTCAAACAAAAATTGCTTTGATTTTATTAAACATTCGAATTCGATTGCATAAATTGCTCTACTCGAATTCAGATCGAGGTAACCAGGCGTTACCATTGACACGAGTGGCTCTGATGAAAGAATTGTTGAAAGACTTGAAAAAAAAACAGAAGGGGATAAGCCTTGCAGAAAAGCCCCCCTTCAGACACCAGAAGTTAGAAGCCAGAAAAATATTAAATTTCATCTCGAGATTGCACGAATGGATGAATAGAAGGATATCGGAGGTGGGATATGCACAAAATAAATGTTTAATATTCTCAAGATTTTTCCTTGTTGTCAGCTAGAAGGATTTTCGATTTACGAAAGGAGAAATTTTCAAGGATGTAACTCTGATAATGTCATTCTCAAATACAGTGAGTCACAGCCAAAATCGTAAATGGCTTGTAAAAGGGACATTTTGCTCCGTGAAAAAGGTTTACTGGTGTGTAAAATAAAAGTATCACACATATATGTGTTATGGCACATCATTACATTTATTTTCTAGTAATGATAGAACTAAATTATATTTGATTTAAAATAAAAATCATCTACGTATTTTGTTTACAGCCAAAATCGTATGTTATATATGCAATGTTACTTCCCCAAATTAAGAAGGGAACTTTTTAAGAAAATTATTTTCAGTTTATTCTCACGATGTTTAACTTTCATTAGGCAGCGAAAGTTGTGAGCTATTGACCGACATTAAAAATGAAGCAGACTACTGTTGAAAAACGCAAAATCGTTATAAGGAATTTTAAAAACGGAAAAACATTTAAAGAAATAGCAAAAATTATTAAAAGAAGTGTGATCAGAGTTCAGTATATCGTAATACGTTATAAAAATGAAAACGTATCGTAAAACAAACCACAACCAAAAAGGCTCATAAAAAAAGTTTAATAATCATGACAAAAGGTGGATAGTGTAGAAAATTAATCAAAATCCTTTTTTAAGTGCACCAAAACTAACATTAAGTGGAAAAATAATTAAATAAAACTATAAATCCAGAAACAGTAAGAAGGGTGTTGAGAAAACATTCGGTCGTATTGCTAGAAATAAACCATAAATTAGTAAGCAAAATAGTCGAAAACGGTTAGCATGTGCACTAGGGTACATTTCGAATGATTTTAGTTATTGAAGGGAGGTGATTTTCAGTGATAGAGCAAATTTAATATTTTCCAATCGAATGGAAAAGTTACGTTATGGCAACAACATAACAAGGAACTAAATTTGAAAAATAAGAGCTAATAGGACAAAAAATAATGAAGAATTGTGGAAAGTAGAGCAGTATAAACGGCAAAGTATTCTTGCAGAAATGTGTCAACGGCTAGTTGAGTCTATGCCAAGATGTTGCACCGCTGTGCTAGAAAACAATTAACAAATTGCTAATAATTAGTTAGTAAAATGTTATCTGGAGATTGAATTCTTTATATAATTTTTATTTATAAGACACATAAGAACTCACAAAATTAAGGTTTTAGTTTCCTATATTCTAAGGTCAGACCTACGTATTTAGTTGGCCGTCACTGTATATTCTTAAAATTCTAATAATGAAAAAGATTAAATTGTTTAAATTGTAAAGTCCTTAAATAAATTACCTAACAAAGTATTTGACCCACCTCTTTAGTTTTACTTGAATGTATTCGCTCAGAAAATATCCGGACTTGGCCTGCATTTAAATTTTTGAATCAGTGCACGTAAGTAGGGCAGTAACGTAATAATACGAAGTCAGACAAAAAAATATCTTCAGTTTAATAAATCAGATAGTGCTTCTATCCTCTTTCCCTGCGGGATTTATCTTAAGGACTACGACGAGTCCCACCTATTCCCTTTTTTAAAATTCCTTTCGCAGCTAAACCATAGACCGTCTTAGTATAACGACAAAGAAATATACCTACCCCTGAAAATTTTTAAAAAGATTTCCCTTCTTTTTCAACTAAGAAGAAATATAAAAAAACATTTTTCCGCTGTTCTTTCGCAGGCATCGTCGCGACGCCGCGCCCTCCCACAATGGGAAAACTGAAGTTCCTTTGGAGCGACGCTAATTTTTTTTAATTACTCAGGACACGAATCCTTGCCGAAGAGCGCCCTGAAACTCAAACAAGAAGCGAGCAAGTTCTTTAAACTTCGGTGCAGTGCTGTCGCCAAACTATCCTACACCATATCTGCGAGACTCCCGCAGAGCACTCCAGTAAGTTTCTTAAGATAATTGCTTTGACAATCGAAACACAAACGTTACGCGGTTTAATGAAGGTAAAGTAAAGTCAAATAAGAAACCAAGATTTTACCACTCGTCTAAGTATAGGTTATGTACTTAAGGTGTAGGCTGCGGTGCCCGGCCCTCATTTCCCTGGGCTCAAAACTTCCATCTAACCATCCCCCCTGGAAGGGAGCCCCAAAACACTCTGGAAGAACTTCTACCGGAGCTGAAAATTTCCTTTACAACTGAGGAAGTTATTTGCTCTAGCAGTAGACGTCTTCAACTTTCTTTAATTATCTTTACGACATTTGCGACATTTCTTTGCTGAAATTGCACTTATGGTACGTAAATATTTAATAATTTCCTTTCGCTTGCTTCCATGCCGTTGAGTGTTGCACTTAGTTAAGCGACGAGATGCGTCTAATGAAAACTTCATCAGCTGCAGTAATTCGCTTTTCACTTTTCGAAGGCAGCTTATTCAACTCGGTGGGTGTTGCAAAGTGGGACCACTTCTCCTTGAGGAAGTTAAATATATTCTGAGTTTTAAAGGAAATTCTGGAGAAAAAACGTTGACATTTCAACGCATTGCAGATTTAATTAGTGGAAAAGGCGACCTTAAAATCGCCATCTCATGTATGATAAAAATTTAAAAATTGCTCTTATTTTACAAAAGTTTGCACGATAAAATTGTATAATTGAAATTTTAATCGTAGTTATTTAGCAGGAAAAATACTCTTCAATTCCAATTTTTTAAATTATGCGATTTATTTGAATAACACTTTCAATTGTACATTTTGAGAAAAGTTTAAAAGTTTACAATATTCGATCTATTTGTACTAAACAAAATTGTTTAAATACATCCCCTGTTCATCGAATTGGGATCACTCACAAATTTTATCATTTTAACCCGTAGCGTAATAAAAATAAATAAAAATAAATTTATTTTTAGTGGCAACGCCACCATAATGTGAACGCAGGGTGATTTTTGACCTATCCTCCTTCATGAGCGTGTTTAGTAAAATTTGCGTTACTATGTAAATTGGTCGAAAAAACCCAAAAATTCATAATTATTTGGGATTTATTTGGCATGTAATTATCTGTGAGGTTTTTAACCTCAGTGCTATGTTTACCTATTATGAAAAACCGGGAATAGTAAATAATTGTGGTAATAGCTGAAAATAGTGAACATTTTAAAAGTGCAGCGAATTTTGGTAAAATTTATTGGAAAAAAACAAAAATGGGAAAGTACAAGGACATTAATAACGAAAAACAATTCAGATATATGAAATTGCTGTGTTAAAGACTAAAACACTTCCTTTTCGCGAAATCGTCCATTAAGAATATCGAAATCGTTGGGCGAAAATCAAGGACAATCGATCAATAAGCATTAAACTTGTCGCGGTCAAAAACCGTCAACAACGCCTCAAACTAACCGAAGATTTCCCCTTAAGGATATCGAAAATCGTTTTGTATCCCTTAATAGTTTGCATCAAAAGTTACAAGATGTATGGACCGAAATATCTTCAATAGACACTAAGGAGACGCTTGTACAAAGCCAACCTTAAGCGAAAAAATTAAAAGCCATTACGAGAATGCCCCAAACTCGATTGCAATGAGCAAGAGCTTATTGCCATTTTATTGTAGCGAATTTTAAAAAGGTATTTGACTTGTTAAAATCGCATTTACCTGCTTAATTTTCACTAAGAAACGAAATATTAATTAAACGAATCTTTCTCAAATTTTTTAAGATAACATTTAGCAAATAGTACAGGATTGAAGCTGTTGCGGAGAACCACTAATTCGCTCGAAGTAGGCCTGGAGAGCGGTATAACGAAAAATGTGTGACAAGGGCCGTGAAACATTCGCCATCCACAATGATGGTCTTGTATCTCCGCCGACGGACCTGGACCCCTGTTCTTTGTCGACGAGACAATGAACCCGGATGTGTACAGAGTGGGCATTGAGGACACTCTAATACCGCTTTTTAATTACTTAAAATCCTGTCATCTTTCTGACACCTTTATACAGGATAGTGCACCCTGACACACTGCTCGGTCAATAAAAAACATTTTTAGCGTCCATAATATTCCAGATAATTCTCCCGATTTAAATATAATTTTAAAATGTTTGGAGTCTACTTAAATCAAAAATTCATTCCTTTCCTAGTCCTATGCTAACTAATCTTAAAGCAAAATATTACAGATGTGAAAATAGTTCTGAAATTTAAGAAATGATAGAGGGATACTATTAAAGGATTCCAGAACGAATAAGTGGAGTTATTAGTGATAATGGTGGTCCTACTAAGTATTAAGATATTTATAAAATGTGTTATTCATTGATTAATAGTCAATAAAACAGTTATCCCGAAACTAGACTTCTTTACTTATATTTTACGGAGTTTGAGTGTATAGCATAATCTAAAAACATCAAGGATTCAAATATTCTAATTTACATTTCATTATCTAATCGTATCGAAATTTTCAAGAACTTAAATTGATACACAGCACTCAGATTTACTTTTCAATGTATCAACAATTTTCAGTAAATGTTTATGAAGCAGATTTGTTAAGAATTTCAAATATAAACGCATAATAAATGGATAATATTTAAATAAAATTCCTTTTTTGATTTTTTTATCAAGATTGAAGCGAAGACAACGGATGCCTCTCTTGTAATCAGGGTTTCTTTGAAAATCAGTAGAAATTCAATAACAACTTTACGCCACACATCATCAACATATTTGATGGGAACAACAGGGGCAGTTAAAGGATGAGGGGGATAAAAGAGGTCATGCAAATTTTCCAAGGACTAAAGAAGAACTTGCCGTAAATCCATCTAAGGGCGCAGTTTTTGTTTACCCGGCAATTTCGGGAGTAGTTTGCACCCGGCAAACGACCGGGAGGTAGATAAAACAGCAGGGATACACTCGTCCTATCGTTTATATTTCATAAGCCCAGAGAAAAGGAGAAATATTTTTATGGCTTTGAAATTTGTCTCCATTTGTTTTATTGCCGCCAAGGGGAGTGAGCGGTGCCGGCTTTTGCTCCGGTTCCAGCCCAAACTCTAGCTCAGTTTTTTTCCTCTTATTTTACTTTCATATTTCTTTTGCCTCCTTTGTGCTTTCTAAACAAATCCCCGAAACATCTTCTTTGCCTCGACAAATATACATAGATCGTGAAGGGGATGGTTTTTTTTTCGAAGACGGCATGTTCAACTGAGCTAGCAGCGGAGTTTCTGTGCCATTTGTTGCGATAAATTTCACCCACTAAAAGGATGTACTGCACGCCCGCTGTCAGTAAATTTATTCTGAGCCGCTCCCTATTTGAGCTTAATTTAATGCGAGACGCGAAAAACCGGATACGGTTCTATTCGCATACGGTGCTTTTATCTTCCGCACATATTAAAAAATGTCTCATACCCGCCCGTACCCTTTATGCTTAGCTCAACTCTACTCCATGAAGCATTTATTCAATTTTTACCAATAGGATTTTTTTTTATTTTCTGTAATTCCATAGGCGTTATGTTTTGCACACGTATGTGAGCTGTGCGTGAAGCGTGACTGATTTTATTGTTCACGCACTTGTTACAGTGTCGGGATTGAGGAAAAGGGTATCCAAATCAATCCCGTGTTAGGCCGAATCAATCGATTGCGACACAAGGGGGTGTATCTCAGCGATTGTCACCAGAATTCTTTTACTTATTTTTAATGTAACTTGATTTTATTTCAAATAATAGAGAAACCTTTTTACAAAATTCATTACTAAAATGAACATCTTAACAGACAGGCTTGTAATCATACCTAATCAAATCATTGACTCTAGTAAAAATACTTGTAATATTTTTCGGTAGTAAAGGAAAATAATCGCCAATAGTAAACCCTCAAACAATCTAATTGAATTTTATATTTAAAACTGCATGATAAAATATACCGGATAATCTCCTCACTACCGATTAATTAAAATTTATCAAATATTTGTAATCTACTTATAAAAACCATAATTTCACTGGCAAAATGTAAACTAAAAAGAATTAAAAGCAAATAATTCTTTTTCTAGTAAAATGGTTTTTACTTTTACTTATATTTGTACAGTTATTTTATATATAAAGCAAAGAGATATTCGTTTAATTTTAAGTAAATTGTTTCAGTAATTTTCAATATATTGAAAATGAAAATGATTACGTTATATTAAAATGTGCAAAAATTGCTGAAGTTAGATTGTGTTAGCATAAAATCTAACTTACTAAATGTAAATAGTAGTCCAAATTTTTCTATAAGCCTAAGATCTACCGTAATTACAGCTTTAACACCAGAGTAAAGAAAGGCAGTTAGTTAGAAGGTAAAACCGACTATTGTCCCACTTACACGATTCCATCCTCTAATCCCATTCAGAGGAGGAGTAAAAAGGATCTTCAAAGCTCCTTCCGCTATGAAGGTAATTAAAAATGCGGAGAGAGAAATATAAAAAAAAAGCCCAATGAACAAATTTGCGCGGTACCTGGGTACAGAAAATTGTCAAAAGTAAACGGAAAACACTGCACTTCTAAAGGATTCATTCATTTACTGCACGCCAACGAAAGTTGTGGGAATGCTTCTATTTTGCGTCACGTCAATTTAACACGGTGGTGTTTACAGAAAAACAACAAAACCCACATTATATAAAAGGTGACAAGTGAACGCGGAAGAAACCGCGGAAAATGAACTTTTTCAGAAAGGACTCTTTTATTGCCAAAATGCACCACGACCACAGTGCCCTAGGATAGATGAAAAAACAACAACAGCGTGTGGGTTCACGTGTTATACCAAAAAGGTGAAACGTGAGCGACTTTGTTTCCTGCCGAATTTTGTTTTAGGCAAAATTGGCGGGGGTTGTGTAGAAGCAAAAAAAAAAAAATATACATATATATATATAAAAACCCACTGCGCTTTTAGTACGTTAGTACTTTAATAACTTATTCGGCCGCAGGACTCTCTACCGGGGCTCATAACCTAGAAACTAATATGAAATAAAATATTCATTTTTATGCAAAATGTCGCCTGAATAAAATGTAAATCAGGAAAATTTAGGTTGGCAGTTGGCGAAGCGCAAGGGGCTGAGCTAGGGCTGCAAGTTTCTCACCTCCGGGTGTGATAACACGCTGTTTGCACGAAGACATGCATGTAATTTTATTCCGCTCAACGAACCGAGCCAGAGCCCGGCCCGTACCCAACCTGGAGGAGTTGTATAGGATTACATACGTTTTCTCCAAATTATGGCAAATGTCAAGTTTGTTGCCTGCATACCATGGCCAGGGGATGGTGCAACTTACGGGGGAGGCTGTATAGCCTTCACACAATATTCATGGTGCTAGCGCATAGTCGAGTAATGGCACTACGACCGGCAAAAGGATTAAATTTGCACAATTCACTGAGAAAAGTGCATAATAATTTGCCTGCGCGATTTACAGCCAGATTTTCTCGACTGTTACTCAGCTGCGATTACTTTATAAGTGACAGGCGAACATCTTTCACATAAGCTTAACTTGTTTTGCACGAACGCTTTCTTCAGTAAAATGTCTTGAAGATAATAGAGAACGAACTATTTTACTCGTATATATAAAAGAACATAACGAATATGTCGAATACAGCAAATGAATTTCCTAAAAATCCTTAAATGAGTAAACTCTCAACACAATTCGAAAAAAATATCATATAAAATATCAATTTCTAAAAGAGTATGGCAAAATAATGTGGACAACTTTGAAAAGTTATTTTACCTTCTAATCCGATCTAAAAGAAAAAAATTTGAATTCATTAAAAATATGTTTTCCCTGAAATGATCAAGTATTTTCCTTTAAAATATCTCTTCTATTTATAACAATAGGTCTCTGATTTATTACCGAGGTCGCCCTCCAGAAGGCAGAAAGCTAAGGTTCCCCTTTAGCTATCTATGCTCTATCCCATACCAATCTGTCTTTTTCAACAGTGGGAGTGGATCTAAATCTGAATTGTTTCATTCTTATTCCCAGTAGCATAATATAAATGAGAAATTAGATAATTTTCATAAATGAAATACAAGTGCTATTACAGTCTAGAAACTCTCAGAGTGTCACGAACGTGCTGCGGATGTTTTAGAATACAAAAAAAAAAAAAAGAAAGAATGAAATAAAATATTTAAATTCTCTAATCTTAGACAATCAATAGGGTGAGTGTCCGCCACGTGTATTTAATTAATCTTACCGAATTGCTGGGAATGGTTTGAGTTCGCACCTTCCAACAAAATATTCTGGATCATGTTCCGTAATTACTTAAATCTTCTCAAAATTCTTGTTATTTATTACACTTTAACAAAGTCAAGAAACAACTTTCCACGGACCGCTGGCAGGTTGGCAACCTAACAGGAAACGAAGGTAGGAAAAGGTGGCAAGGTTTGGAGGGGGTTGAAGGGAGGGGCACGGATGATAATAATTGGAGTGGAGGTGAATTTCCAATGTAAAGAGCTGTAACCTAGTTTGGCTGGGCCTCTTTTAAATTTATGTCATTTGTAGCCGAAGTTTCTCATAATCCAGGAGCGGACATAAATAAGTCATTCTCAGCTCCCCCCCCTTCCAACTTATTCACGCCCTCACTGGAACAGTGTGCCCAGATTTCCATTTCTACAAGCGCCAATGTACCAGTCACCGAACCGATGCCATTCACTGGTGTATAGGGCAAACAAAATTACCATAATGAGCTTAATTTGCATGATATTGTCATAAATTTTAATCAAAAAAGTTTCTTAGGAGGACGAGCGACAGCAGTGGCGGCACTGTTGGCCGGCGATATAATTTCTCTGTCCTGACATCGCGTACCATCGCCGATTTTCTCGCGACTTCGAAGAAACAAACTAACACTGGCAGCTTAGGGCCAAACTGTGGAAAGTTCTCTGTCGCATTCGATGTCTTCTATTCTTCTATAGATAAACAGATATATGTACTTATTATACTCTATGTTTTTTCACCCATCCATTTTTGTTTTTTTGTTTTTTTTTATTCCCCTCAGAATTTTTATTTGTGAGATACTTTTGCAAGCGCAGGATTTTTGTGTCCCACGGCTCCCGGTATTTTAATGAGCAATGTAACTCCAGAGGATAAGCAAGGAGTAGTCAACCGGAACTTGGTGACTGGTATAAAGAGCAATGACGGAAATTCGTTATCATTATTGGAAATATTTATTAATTCCACGTCCACTGCTCAGAAAACCACAGAGTTGCATTTCTTGTCATTGCTAGTATTGCTCTGTATCTTCTTTGTTTTTATTCATAATATCACGATAGACGTAATGTTGATACCGGCGACTACATTCATAACACAAATCACGGTCAGATACTCTTGCTTTTATTGGTTTTTTTCTGAAAATTTAGTGGATTGTTATACAGTGACTCATGACAGTTTTCAGACTTTTCATTCTCACACTCTTAAATCTTAGGAACTGAATTACTAAATAAAAAGTAAATACTCTATTGCTATTTTAAAAGTAAAATTAAAAAACTTCTATAGTATCCGAACTCCTCCTCACAAAAGTATTAGGATTTTTACATCAGAAATAAAATTATTATTATAAAGGAGAACATTTTTGTTTATTCCACATACAAACTTTAATATTTTGTGTGGTATCCTTCCTATTCTACCAATTTTACCCTTTTAGAAGGCCCGATGTTACACCATTCTTCCCTTATTCTTTTTCAAAATTGAGAAATATTAGAAGGGTTCATGGTATCGTGAGCAGTCAATTTGGTGTATTATACAGCAACGAGGATTTTGTATATAATACTTGTATGTTATGGAACATTTTCTTGTTGGAAATAATAATTATCAATTCCATGTTTCTCCGCGCTGGCCTTTATGTTATATTTCATGATATCTATATAATAACCGGTGATCCATTTTATCATCGATGAAGTGTAAATTTCCAGTTTCAGAATATGCCATACACAGACAGACACACTATCACTGACCCACTGTCCCATGTTTAACTGTGAAGCGTAAGATATTTTAAATTTAATACCGTGTTTGGAATTTGCTTTTATACATTTTATTATTCCTGAATAAAAAAAAATAAATCAAGAAGAAGTGCCAGCTTCATGATCAGATGTTATTCTAAAAATGCTTTACAAAAATAAAGGTGAAAGATTATGTCCTGCTAAATACCATCCCATTGCCTTGATTAACACATTTACTAAACTCTTTACTTTAATAATTTATACAAGGCTCTACTCCTAGAATCACAAGCTGGCTTTCAAGAGAATAGGTCGACTTTGGACCATATATTTAAGCTTACCATATACTAATACAAAATCACCTGAGAAATAAAGGATATTCTACTCAGTACCGCACGAGCTCTTATGGGACAGGCTTCGTAATCTTGGTATAAGTTCGAAAACTATAAGTATTTCATCCAATCTATATGTAGATGTAGCCAACTTAAAAATAAGAACCTCTGACGAATTTTCAAAGCCTTGCTCCCTATATCTGAGGGTGTACTCCAATTCCATTTTACACTCTATATTTCTGACATTGAATCATATTTCTTATCAAAAGATAGCATGAGAGGGGTTCCACTGAATTATCTATTAGAAATACTTATGCTAGCTTTCATCGATCACATGGTTTACTTTTCTGATACCTCTATACGTATGCGCAGAATAATAATTTGTTTAAATCATTACTTTGAACCAAAAGGTTTATAAATTAATGTTAATAAAACCAATCTAATGATTTTCTAGAAGGGAGGTCATGTCCATACAAAAAAAAAAAAGAAATTCTACCATTTAGATATAGACAACAAATCAAAGAAATATCAAGAGTATACGTATCTAGGTGTAATATATCCGCACTCAGCTGTACTTGAAAAAGTCGCTAATAATTTTATCAGTAAATCAATCCCCGAAACTCTAGCTATCTTAAATAAGATTGAAAAACTTTTAATAAGCTATTTAAATCCTTAATCTCTTCTATAACCCTACAGAGTATATGGGTCCTAAATCTGTAGTATTCGTTACATGGATATTTTAAAAACAGTCCAGAATAGCTACATTGAACGATTATTATACGTGTCTTCCTAGTAATACTCCTGCATACGTACTCAGGTAAAATTATTAATATTCTTGAAAAAAATATTTAAATCAAATGATTATCTTAGTACGAGTAACTAAAAAGCTAATCTAAACGCAGATGTAATTAAAATATGTAAAAATAATGAATAAAATGTATAAATACTTTATAAACTAGTCCCAAAACTTTCGTTATTCGATGTAAATCAATACTTTTTACTGTTACTGCGTTATTTTTTGTATGTTACTGCGTTATTATGACTGCTATATTAAAGCATTATTGCTTTATTAAAATTTATAAAACAAAATATTGTCTACTATCCACTCTTGTTATACATTTCAAGGTTTTTGGGTACTATCTATCCTATAATTATTGTGCTAACAATTTCGTTCACTTATTTTCTGATTTAATGCAAATCCAGGAATAAAATAAATATTTTCCTTAAATAAATATAGGATTTATAAAATCATAATACACTCTAGTTAACAACTCTTCTGAGCTTATTGTAAAAATAAATTCTGCTCCATAAACATTCTCTTTCTGTCTAACTAATTCATAGTACTCAAGGGACACATAATTTTTACAAGAAAAATTGTACATCATAAAATGTTCGCAATATTTTCTAAAAAGTGAACAATTTTTTATTCTAGGTTGGACTTAAACTGAATTCTGTCAGTCGTAAAAGTGGTGTTAAGAATATCCAATAGTAATTAATAAGAAAAATAAAATTATTTATTTATACTTTCTAATTTTACTTAGTTTAGTAAATTGTTCCTTAACTAGGTATATAAATTCAAGTCCTTATTCAAACGTTAAGTGTTTAATGCAGGTGTAAGCTAACATTATCAGATTTATGAACATTTTCAATTTAAGAAAATTTTGCACTAATAAAATATCTTCAAGGATGAAACAATGCCTCCCCTGTTGTCGAGTAAAACTCTTGAAAAAGTTCTTGAAGATACCAAAGTCTTGCAAAACAAAACTCAAACATCTCTCAGAAGACTTAGCAAGTGCGGAAAGGGGGGCGGGTCGAAAGCGATCCAACGCCAAGGATTCCAGAGACCTCTGGCCAACTTTGGCGCTTATTTTAATCTCCTCTTTCACAGATGGATCACTGCTCAGGCCCAGCGGTCTATGCAAGGGACGTCGCGGCAGCCGCAGAACCGAGTCAAATCCTACTCTTGGAACATTTGTTCGGGAAACAAAGTCCTTGGCCCCATTATAAATTCATGCGATTTTCAAAGTGTTGTACTAAGAAGTTTTTAAAAGCATAGGAGGACTAGGGGATGGACTGTAAGGAGCAGGACGGGCGCGTCAAGGAGTTTCTCCGACAGATAAAATATTCAAATTCAATAAACACCTCCCTATCCGTAAGGTAACCTCTTTACAATAATCTTTTCCTTTCGACCGAGCCACTTCCTCCCAGAGGGTTCGGCACCTTTCCTCTACCATTTCGGAACACTCCGGCATCGTTCCCCGGAGGAAGAGACCCGGTGAGTGGTTGAATGTATGCTCAATACATTTTCACTTAATGCGAACATTAACAGTCGTTTTCACAGCACCAAAAATTCACCGAAATTGAAATTGAATGAAGGATTCTCAAATTAATCTTGGGAATTCGTAATCAGGCCCCACTATCTCCCCTCGGCAGGCCAGGTTTTGACTCCTTCGGGACATCCCGCCCGGGTCTAATACTGGCAGCAGATTGCGTTGCGGTACGACAGCACACGGCAGAGTCGGTCTATTTGCTCCGGGTATAGAGTAATCAATAAATTTCATGTTATCGGTAAGCGGGGGTGTGCTCAGTTGTAATTCTTAATAAATTACGAGATTCGTGTAATCATATTGGGGGGCGGATGATGGCATTGCCCGGGAATCGAATATTTAGGGCCTTCCCAGGTTAATTTAAACAGAAATTATTCGACGCATATCTTGAACCTGATTAGCAGCTTTCTGAGGTATTTTTTTTTTTATTTTAGTTACTCTTATTACAGGAAACGAGGAAGAAAGTAAATGATTGATGGGATTATATTACATTTTAATTACAAATCAAAGCATATGATAAATTATTGAATTCCTGATCATTTCTACAGGCTTAAACTCTTAACTATTACACAAGCATACAAAATACTTAAATTAATGAGTAAATAAATAATTTGAAGGTAATTCAACAACATTTAAAAATGTTCTATCAAAAATTCTAAGAGGAAGTTAAATATCAACTCTTTAGCTAACATAAAGATCATAGTGTACTTAGCTACGACAGCATACAGATCAAAACTAGCAGTTCAAAGTGATATACTGCATTTCCGAAGAATAAATGTACACTCAGTTGTCCCTATAGTCAGGTAGAGGGGTAAATTCTTTATCAAATTAATTTTTATTACGGAGGTAATTAACTAACGTTTTCCGAAACTACCTGCATTTTATGGTTTCAGACACCAAGGATATAGGATCCGTTTTCGAAACATCAAGGACACTAGGCGTGAACAGCAAAGCCGTACGATTATGGCTTGAAAAGGAGAAAGCAGAGTTTAAGATAAAAAATACTCCAATAGACTTACTACTCTTTTGTCTGCAATAAAAATAAAAATAAGGAAGATGGTCGAAAATAGTCCAGGTATTGGAACAAGGACAGAAACCAAAAGGGTAAATCAATCTGAAAATTATCTACAACAGCGGAAGACGATAACGTCCCACTTATTACTACAAAGAACGTCAGAGATAGACTTAACTTCTGCAGAATGTTGCAAATGTTGAAGGATTCTGCGATGATAGTGCTATTGCTATGTCTAAGAGAGCTAACATACTTTTTACAGATGAATCTCCAATTATTTTGCACCCAACACCGAATAGGCATTAGGATTAGAACAAGTGATCCACTATCGAAGTAGTGCAAAAGACTCAAGATAATGGTTTCATGTGGAAAATCGAAACTTCATGTTGTTGAAGAAAACACAACCAGCGATGAATCTTATTACCGGAACAATATTTTACATGTTTAAACAGAATGAGTGGATAACAGAAATTTGTATGCAGGTTGAAGCACGAGCGCATACAGGAAAGGCAGGAGGGTGTACTTAGACATCCGATGTCCAAAAATAAACAACAAATAATTGCAAGAGTACAGCAAGAATGGACGTCCCCCTACACTGAGGACGAATTGAAGAAATTATGTGATAGTTTAGGACGACATATTTTAGAATGTATAAATATTAACGGTAGACATACACATTATTTATTATAAGAATGAGAATCTGTATTATGTTTGCATCTTAAATAAATTTAAATTTCCAATTTATGTTTGTTGGTTTGTTTATTATAAAAACAAATTTCGTGGAGAGAAACTTTTGGCCATCTTCTACATACTTTTCAGAAAATTTGTTGTACTCCTATAAAATAAATGAAACTGATAAATGTGAGATCGGTTAATCGCAGTTCTCATCAAAATAAAAATTGCTGGAAAAGATATCGGTAGCGAGATATGGGTAGCTCAATTGGTTAGAGAGTATCGAAGCGTTAATTCGAATGATGCAGGTTTGAGCCCTCTACCCTAGTTAAAGTCGTAGTTCTTTTTTCTAGTAATTCCCACATACATTATCCAATAATCAAAATATCCAATAATTGAATAATTAGAATTATTTATAAAATTTTTATATATTCTCTCATTGTCGCATCTTATAACATATAGGCGGAATTATTGCCACCTTTTATTTTTGATGGTTTGAAAAGTGCAATGTAATTTTATATGCATCAAAGTTTCTCCCTTAAATTTACCAGCCAGGAAGAAAACAGGAAGTGTTCGTCCTACCGATTTTGTTCGAAAAACTTTCTTTCCATCCTAATCATCGTTTTCTGATAAAATTTTCTACTTTCCCATTGCAATCCTAGCACAATTCAGCTCAACTTTTGTTTAAACATGCACCTCTTCTCGTTACATATGCCAAGGTCCCACCGGATAGAGCTAATGTTTGATGGTGTGAGTATTCTGATCCTGGAAAGGGTTTCCAGCATCTACGGCTCTAAGAACCCCCGGGATTCAGGGTGGCAGCAGCTAAAATATTCAGCGCCATTTGAATATTTTTAGAAGACAATTGGATAAAGTGGTAAAAAATTGTTTGGGATTCCCTGAAATATTTTTATGGAGCATCACTTCTGGACCATTCCGGCGGGCGATTTTACTCCTTCAGTGGCTAACAGTAATGGAATTGGTAATGTTGCCAAAGTGTTTTAGCATAATCGCCCCCGGATATGTCCGCCTCGGATTCCCTACGCCACTGTAGTGGTCCCAGAGATTGGGTATGGTACTGATGCTGCGGCTGCTGATGTTGTTCGCCTGAGGTGGGTTATTCATTTCGTAAGGTGTGTAGCTTCCTAGTTTAGCTGCGAAATCGTTTTATTCCCGGAGACAAGAGCGTCGAGCAGTTTTCTGAAGGAAATGGTCGAGATTGAGATGGGTGCAAGATAAAGGTTTGATCCCTTTTTTGGGGTGAAGCGGTTTAGCAATGCTGGCTCCTGCTTTATTATCGTAGGGAGTTTCTTGCTTATTACATAACTTTTAGGAATAGTTTTTCGGAATTACGGATTTGATTTTAGTGCGAAAAAGCCCTGAATTTTCTTAAGAACAATTTCACTTTTGGGGGAAACTATACATTTAAGAAACCCAAAATAAAGGAAAATTACACATTTGCGTTCTTTATGAACATATGGTTTAAAATTTGGTTTTTAATTTAGACAGTTTACAATCATAATGACGCAACATAAAAAAGTTTCAAAGGTTAAAAGTTAAAACCTTGCATACATTTTTCATTTCTAAAAAACTTACATAAACCTCCTGTCGGGTATTAATACCCGTTTAGACTTTGTTGTAGATTGAAGCTATTTCTGTGTTACTAATTATAAAAATAGCCTATTTCTTTCATAAATATCTTTATTAGACAGTAGCAACTATCATAAAATGATAATGAAAGATTTTTGTCTGAAACAGATCATATTCTAATAATTACTAACAAAACTCAAGACATGCACATACATTTCGGAAAATTTTATTAGACCTTCATTGTTATTTGCTTAGCAAAATTAGTATTGATCACGCAAATTGCTATTATCTATCCTCTTACTCAATGGTCCAGGGTCTGTCTTATGGAAATGACGATAAATGAATGACCAAATTGCACGCAGTAATAAATATGTCTGGGCCTGAACACATTAAGCTAAATTCAACTAGTGCATTCAGGTTCTTTACCTCAAAACAGGAAGTTATTCTGTTGTGTATAAGAGAAATAAGTTTTAAATATGTAAGTCTCTAATTATTTGCAAAAAATTCCTAGCAATTATATTAAATTTCATCAAAACATATTGATAAATTCAAAAGTTATAACAGAATTTATAGTTCACTTCCTCTTACTCAAAGTTACGAAGTGATACCAGACATCAACGAAAAATCTCTCATTAGCACCGGATGGTTAAGTGTTATAACTAAAATGTAAAGAAGCAATGGTTAGAGCTTTTTTGAAACTTGTTCTCCAAATGGAAATTATAATTTCATACTTCATTAGGTATTTGGATAACCATTTAATCCTGAACTGATTATAATTAAAAAATAATTTCATATTATTACTTCTCAATGTAGTGAATTTAATAATTTACGTTTAGATGGGATGTTTCTAAAAGAAATTACTTCTTTACTATTCCCCAAACTAGAATACCTATATAATTGGTATTGTATGTTTTGGAATATTGATTTAAAATTATTTCATAACGTTTAGTGGTTTGATTTTGAAAGGAGTTCAATATAAAATAATCTGTTATATGTACATAAACGAAACCACCCACCATTTCAGGTTAATTGCCAGGTACGTTACCCACTCACGAACCCATTTGTGTTTCAAATTATTGTTCACGCATCGGCTTTTATTGGTCTTAAATATGGATCCACAAATCACGTATATACCACTCCTTTAAAGCATGCTAACGTTGAATTTGTTTATAATTCGATTTTAAGCATGACCTTCTAGTCGGATCGAACATATTCAAAAAATTTTTTTTTGCGAAAGGCCTCATACAATCGACTCTGAGACTTTAATCGAGTATGGTACAGTTCCTAGAAGGAAATATTAAAATACGCCTCGGAACGTATTTCCGGAAGTCTTGCAAAATATGTGGAAGCAATTTCCTCATTTTATCCCTCACCAACTTCGAATTCTGGATGAAATTGCCAACTTCAACAGAAGACGAATTAAGCTTAACTTAAAGAAGGCCAGATCTTGCGTGGCTTTTACGTGAGCAAAACTTCAATTTTCTAAAAAGGATCAATACCTCAGGCCTAGCCAGCAAGGCACTGATGTGCGCCCCTTTTATCCGGTTCATCATGTTAAGCAGATCTCGACCATTTATCAATTTTACTCCCGATACATATTTATGGTAATGTGGTCAATTTGGTTTCTTTAAGGATTCTTTATGACGCGAATGGGATACCCCACAGACACCAATGGATGGGATGTGGTACGGCTGACGGTGACTTTATGGTTTCGAATTGTAAAGCCATACGTTACGGTTTTATATTTCAGTAGCGGTGGTGTTCCGCATTGTCAGGACCAAACGTCTGGGGATGCGCCCCATCGGAATTTATGATCCCTGACACCAGATTGACCAAATGGCCCTACAACGACCATTCTCGGTATTGATGACATCCTGAACGAGCACATTTCATTCAAAACCAGAAATCACATCAAGTGTAGGAGGAGGTAGACGTGCCCACTTTATCTGCGGCTATAGCAAAATATAGTGGCACTTAAACGAATCTTGTTGCGGGCGTGGATTCACATCCCTTTGCGGTGTATAGTGAATGCAAACATTTTTAATTTAATAGAAAACATATTGGAGAGAATTTTAAATTTTCTTTTATATAAATTTCCAATAAATTGATCGTATCTGTTGGTCGATAACTAATAAAAGCATTGTGTTTTATTATATGAAATTGTAATTGACTTTAAAAATAAAAAGACTAGTTGAAATTTTCGATTAACCATTTTCAAACTAAGTGACACTATTTCCAAATGAAACAAAATCGAATAGAAATTAAATGGATCTCGTTTCCAATTTAAATAAAACCATTTTCGAGTTGAATGAGACTATTTTTGAAATAATGGATGTTTGTATGTAAATATTTTCTCAATTAACCCAAAAAAGGTTCACATAGACCTCGTTAGCCAAGACTTGAAATAATACTCTAATGGACCGTTTTATAAAGAAAATTTGAAAAAGAGAAAATTGTTTCCTAAAAACAAAGACATTTTTCTTAAGTAGGGTTTCTTAGGGAATAATAAGATAATAAGACACGCAAAAATTAGTTAATAAAATGTTAAATATGCAAAATGAGTAATATACTCGTAGTTTACGCACTATTTCGTTTTATTTTAATAGATAATTTCGTTATATTTTGCTAATTACGATGATTTTAAGTAACAGATGTTAACAAAATCTTTCTGAATTAATATTTACAAATTGTTTTCTGTACTAATTACACAGAATTCTTAATAGCTATTTCGTGTTATAAGACTCACTGTTAAATTACCGCTCAAATTTTTATAACTTCATTATAAAATTTTCTTGTGATTTTAATTGTTAAACCCTTCTCAATTTAAATCAACTTATTACTAAAAATATGGTGTAACATAATTATAAATTTTTATATAAAAAGGTCGACTTCTAGAAAAGAAAATTTCATCTAAAAAACAATTTATTAATACAATTTCCATTTACAGAAAAGTTATTTATAAACTAAAAGAGAAAAAGGGATCTAAAAGCTTTCAATTCCTCGGTAAACTTTTTTGAAATTATTTTACTTTGCTACAAAATTTTTATTTCTTAAACAAATTCAAGGAAGGAAATTTCGATTTTATCAGTCTAGAAATCTAAAGAGATTTCACCTGCGTTAGAAGCCGTCAACAAGGAAATTCCTGAATTTCTTGAAGAGTTCTAGGCATCTACGTGGGCGAAACGAATTTGGTGAGGAACTGACTTTGGGAATTCATAGAATTTGGTCTTCTGAGGAATGCATCGGATTGGGAGCGCCAAGAATATTCCCTGCCTTTGATTGCAAAGTTTTATCGGATCCGAACCCTTAGGAGGGTATCTCGCCCATGCGAAGGAGTAATATTTCCCCAATAAACCGGGATATATGCCCGATTTCTAATTTCAATTAAAGGTGAGCACTGATCCATTCGTTAATTGCCCGGCTACTGTGCAACCATCTCCGATATAATCGGGGGCCTAATTTCCTCTAAATTTGAATACGGGAAGGAAGAATTTCACCTGATAAGTGCACTCAAGGAAGACGTACCACTGGGAATATATCAACCTGCATGCCCGCTGAGCTTTAGTGACGTATAACCCGCTCCTTATCGAGGGTATCATGCCAGAATGTATTCCTGGAACAGTCATGCGCCCTTTTTTAGCATCCAGCCTGCCGCAACTAACACCACTCCGCGGACTGTGATATTCAACTCTCAAGCTTTGGGAGATGCTTTTTTCTTTTTTTTTTTTGTACATGGGGGAAGATTTTCAGCAGATTTGTGTGGGTCTGAATCAGAGCACCCAAATGGATGTTTCACTCTATGCGCCCAGTCCAAGTAAAGTTTTAGCACCATTTTTGGGGTGTAAAATGAAATTTCTCCAGAGGACGCTTCTAGTCATACTTCAGCCGGCGTACGATACGGTTCTAGAAATGGTCCATTTATCGGATGCTAGTTCATCTCGTTGTCGTAATTTCGACGTATTCGTTAAATATTCGGAATTTAATCATCGGTCGTGAGGTGTGTACAGGTGATAAATTGTGACGATTTTTGGGACACGGCCCAACTTATAGCTTAGGGGAGCAACATCCGACCAGAAGAGCTTTCTTCCCACCTTTCCAAGATTCACGGAAGTGACGTGTTTTTGTGTGACAGTTTTTGAAGGGATGTTAAGCCATGATTAATGGATTACAGGTACCCATTTTGGAGCAGATTTCGACCAAGAAATAGTGACATCCCTAATCCCCTACCCCTGAGTGTCGTGCTTATGTGCACGCATCCCATACAACATAAATGATCGTACCATTGTTAGTTCAATTCCGGTATCCAATTAATGCTAGAAACCAGTGCGACCCGATTTGGGTTCGGTCTAATACCGAAATGTGCGACCATTGAAAACTCCCACAGGAAGTTGCTGCACTAAGTTTCGTTGGAGAGATGCTATCCATCGTATGCCTGCCAGTATTTATTATTTTGGTATATGTTTCGGGTAAGTAGCCTAGTTGCACCACACAAGCGCAACCCCCATTCTAAAGTCCCAATTTACCCTTTTTACCCTAATAACTTGTGAGTGGAGACACTGCCTTTTAGTACGTATCTTTCGCTTTTAAAATGCCCCTTCTGTAAGTGCTACGCTGTCGACTTTTACGTTATATTTGAAAGAAAATATGCTCCAGAAAGGAAATACTGTCGAAAATTTATAGCTGTTGTTTTTCTTTTATCACGGAAGTAGCGCCGGATTCCAGAGAGTGTCTTGCCTTTTCCAAAAACAGATACTAACTAAAGGAGATACTTCTGTCGATCTAAAGTCCTGGATATATATGAAATTTTGTAGTAACATTTCTTTTCGGTATTTCCACTAATTTGAACATTGTTCACCAATTAGGGTTTTACCACTCTCCCATCTCCCAACCTCCTCTATTCAGCTATTATGCAATTTACGACAACGCCCCTAGAGCGCACCCAGAGAATATAATTTAATGTACCTTAATAGGGCGGCTCTGGATGGGGACTCCGCGGCAATGTTTCGTGGATAAGGTCAGAACTTCTTGAAGCGATGCCAGAATGTCTTCTTTTGTCGACTACTCGGCATTGTGCCCCTGAGATTCCACTGGGTCTTTTGCATTTGATTTGTGCACTTTAAAGAGGCGTTTTAATTGCCTTCTGGAGGAGGAGATGCAGTAAAAGGGAATTGCTTCGGGAAGTTGGGAATATGATTATTTCGGTGGAACCCCACGAATTTCGCTTTGAATCGATTAGTGATTTTAGTTTTTTTCTTTAATGAAGTATTTTTCGAATTTAATCGAATTGAGATACCTAAACGAATTTTATGGTATGACACTGTGTTAGCTATATGGAAATATATCATGGTCACCTAAGACCTAATTTATGTACCTTTCCTCCTATAAGTATGTTTTGGCGAAATCGTGATTGCAAAAATTTATAGGAAAAGGTACCAAAACAGCTAAAATAATTTTACACAATAACAAATATGGTAACTTTTGTAATAAATATGTTTTTTAAAACAAATCTGCACTCACTACTATCTAAATAATATAACCCCAAAAATTATATATTTACAATTTTCTACCACACTTCATGCTGTTCATATAGTACATCAAATTGGTTCCTATATGATGCAAGCATTTATTGTGATAAAATCCAGGTATAATGTCCTATCACCTAGAAATATTTAGCCAAATATAAAACTAAAATAATCGTTAATTTGATACTCTCGACTAAAATTACTAGTGGAGATAGTAAACTCTTAGATGTGGTTAAGTTATGTCGATAGAATAGTTCCGGGTTATCAAAAGGAATACTAAGACCATGTTTGGCTTATTGTGGTACCACTTTCATAAGGGGCTTTAAATGGGAATCAAATCCACCTCACACATAATCTCTAATACCGCCAACGAGTCACATCACCAACTGAGCTACTGAAGCTTCTAGTTGGATATGAATTTTAATCAAAATATAACAACCGATCCTAAAGAACGATTTTTTATAGTACAAGCAATTATATAACGAGGTATAAGAATTAATTCTATAGCTTATCAATTATAATAAATATAAAGTCGGATCATATTAAACTTTTTTACAGTGATTAATTATTTAGAGACTTCCGATAATTTATGGCAGCCTATGCTACAATATTTTGTATAAGAAAGTGTCCTATATATGACCATAATTTTTTTTTCATATATAGCAATATACGCCATTTACGTTACACATTTTCTTATCGATGTCGCCACCCAAGCTTTTTATTATTGTCATTCAATAGAGCTAAATTCAATTGTCTTTTGCATAAATATTACAGCTTAAACCCCTACAAAATATATGGCTGACTATAAAATAGTAGTATAACATTTATGATACTCTATCCACCACGATATATCGATCCATTAACGCATATTCGGATAGTACTTTACCCCATACAAATTTTTCTACATAAATTTTTCTTAATTCCTATAAAGTATGGCTTTCAGAACTATAAACGCGGATGCCATACATTATGGAATCTCCTACCATAAACTAGTTTCTTATCTTTTACACTTTTTTGGTATTCCATTAGAATCTATTTTAAGTCCATTATTTTATTTTTTATTACTTATTTTAATAAGTGTAAATTCTTTTCTCTTATTGTTACTAAACTTTTGATATTTTATTCGTTTTTAAACAAATGTAATCTTAAAAATGATAAAATAGCAGCTCCAAAACATATTTACCATTAAATTTAAGCTTGCTTTAATTTTTCTGATTTTAAAGTGTATTTTATCGTTGGATTAGAAATTTATAAGATAAATTCAATGTGGATTTTTTTAAAGGATATTCAACATCACTAATTAATTATAGTGAGTCCAGACTGGCATCTAAGCTTTGTCCAATATTAAAGCAATGATATCAATTCCGATCCCATAGTCATACTTCTTTGGGACTAACTGCATTACATTAAATCCTATTCGGGGATTTCAAAATACCTTTGTATAAACAAATTCCAGTAAATTCAAATTAATATTTCTCACTATTCATTTATTTAAATTTAGTAACATTTTGATTGATAAAATAAACAAATAGAATATACGTATTGAAAATGTAACTTGTATAACACTCATAGAAGTACACTAACATAAATCTTTGAAAATACCTAGAAAAGCGACCTATGTTATGGTTTCATTTTATATTAGGCGAATTCTAATTCAATTTTTATATACGCCGCAATTGCAACCAATATTGGGTAGCATCTACTAAAAAATCTAGGCTAAAACACTTCCTTGTTCCTTAAGTAAATATTTCATTAAAGACTACAAATTGGGTAGAAGGTCGTTCATCTGCCCAAATTAGCAGAACCAGAACCCCATACTGGGGGTATAAGAAAATGACCAGGACGAGTAGGTGAATTGAAAATGAGAGAAACACTGTCGGAAACTTTCTTGAGGCGTATATTGCGAAATGGTCGTCCCCAGGGGCTCCAATGAGTGGCTCTCGTCGTTCTGCTCGGAAATTGGTGGCATATGACCAAATTCTAGTGTCCTCCTTTCGTTTGCAATATGCTAAGCCGCTTTGGTAATTTTCTGGTTCTTAATTAACAGGATAGAGGCCTTTACGCAACGTTTGTTTCAGGACTCTGTTCGACAGCCAGGACTTATGGGTAACTTTATGGGACATAGACTTACTAAAGGTTTGTTCAAGCAGTAGGTTTAGGCTTATGGTCCGTTTAAAGCTGGTTTCGTCATTCAGAATTTCGATATCGTTTTGTTTTTGAATTTTTATGTATTCTTTTTCATTTTTGCGGCAGATATTCGTCTCATAAAATATTCTCTATAGACTGAAATTAGAATCAATCCCTTCGTTTAAAGATTTTGTCCAATTAGGTGACCTTTCAAACAATTTATTTATTTATTATATTTTTTTTTATAAAAAGGTTAAAGGTGGAGCTTGCTCAAAAGGAGCTTTTGCTCGCTATTCATTGACAAGGGAACTTGTTTTTTTTTTCCTTTCCTTTCCAACTGAAATTAGGTCAAAGCAGGGGAGAAAATAATTGGAGGCGAAAGTCGTATTGAAAAGGTTTTAGTTTTTTTTTTTTTTTTGTAGTAAGTCAGCAATTCTATAGGCGCTAATCAATTATTTTTATCATCACAATAAAAAGCGGGGGAAATCCGTGCTTTGTGGCCCATAAAATCCCCAACAGTGTACAGAACCCCGGAAAATAACCTATTTTAGCTAATTCGAAAGGTGGGTACTTTTTGATGAGAAAATAATTGGATTTCGTATTCAAGAAGTATTTCTCAAGTAAAATTAATGGTTCATGTAGGTGTAGAATCGGTATGATTAGAGAATTTCTTGAAACTTATCACATACTGAATAGGGTTTAGATTGAACTTTTAGTCTTAGTCCTGCATAGAAAACTATTAAATTTTAGTCTAATTCCGAATAAAAATTCCGTCTTGATTTAACGTGGCCTATGGTAAAATATCAGCAGGCGTAAAGTACGCCCTTAGTAAATATCTAGACCTTCAATTCGGACGCTAGTCTAAAATCATCGTTATTCTGAATACCCTTGCCAAAGACGGTAAGATCGAGCGAATTCAACGCCAGCGCTATGTATACTTGGTTTAAACAGTAAGTGTGAATTATAAGCGAGGCAAATTCTACAAAAACAAGTTTCAAAGATTTTAGTCCTTATATAGGCATTGCGGTTCAGATCCATTTTTAAATATTGTAGACCCAATATAGCCATAGACATAGTCGTGCCTTTGAGTTAAGTTTTCAATAAAAGTCGGGCTAAAATATGTGTGCAGTATGAGCATTCCGTTTATTCCCTGCAAGTTTAAGCCTCGTATAGGTGTGGTGTTAGCTTCGAATAAAATATTTGCCCTGATAAGATCTTCTGTTAGGCCCATAGACGACAAATGAGCCCCGCCTTTATTGTTACTCGCGATTTATAAATGAACCTTGATTATTTTCTTATAAAATGATAACTCAATAAGGTTTTCCCATGAATGTTATTATAGAATTTCTTTTTTATAAACTTAACTTGTGAAAGAATCGATATTTTTTCTTTCATTTGTATTTTTAATAATACTTTAAACAATTCTACATCGTTAATTAGGAAATCAACAAAAACCTTAAACCCTAAGCCTAAACCTTAAATTATTTCAGATAATTACGAATTTGAAAGAAAAGGAAATCTCCTCGAAAATGAAATTCCCTCCTAAAATATTAACCATATTTTGCCTAATTAAGAATTTCGTGAAACTCAACAGTAGCTTTTTTAAGAAATTTTGCGAAAACGATAGTAGAAAATTAATGTGTTGTTAATGATTAAATAATATAACACAAATATTTGATTGTTGTATTAAAATTAATTATCTTTTCGTGTAATAAGGAAATATTTCGTATACAGGGTGATTCATAAAGAAGTATTAAAACATGTGCCAATCGATTCCTTACAGTGTTGTGTTCAGCGTTCATGATGAACAATTTTTTCGTAAAATCCCGCCTTCACCCCTTTTTTAAAGGCTGAAATAAAATCGCCTGTGCAATCAGATGTTGAAACACAGTACGACGAACGAAAAAATTTAAAAATTTTGGTTTAAAATGTACCTTTTTATAATCCGTCCTTTAAAATTTGCTTAGTAAGGATATGATTTAAAAAACAAGAAAAATGCATCCTTAAGAAGACTAAAAGTTGAAGAACCAACCAAAAAAGTAGTATTGTTTTGTTACGAGTGCATTGACTATGCTTTCGACAACGTCTAAAAAAATAATTAAGCATAAGCAAATCGCGGAATAAAATGCGAATTTAACAGTCGGTAAATTAATTTGCTAAGTAGATAGACACATAAAAATGTGCACTATGTTTAATTACAATTTAATGAGTAGTTTGTGTAGTTTTGCTATTCCAAAAAGATTTAAAATGTTTTACATGGAAGGCGATGAATTCAATTGCCTTTTGGGCAATAGCAATCAACTTCGTCATACCCCTGAGGTTGGCAATTTCAGAAGCAATTTAAGGCGAACCAATTTTGCCACGCACTAGATCGCTATTTTCAATTTGCAGCCATTGCCGGACTAAGTGTTCACTCCCAGCCACTTAACCCATATTTTATAGCATTTGCGGAGGCATCGCTCAATTCCGACACGTCTTGTGGCGTTTTCGAGGGCGCTCATCGCTCGTAAAAGTAATTGCCTTTTGATGTTCCGCTCCGCAAAGGGAAGATCATTCGAACTTGTAGGGCTCTGCGGGGTGGAACTTCAACCCATTCTGCAGCCCATAAATGTTGACTTAATGTGGCGCCAGCAGCCTCGTGCTGATGCCTTTCCATTCAATTGTCGAATGCCGCGCCAAAATCCTAAGTCAATACTCGTCGTTGATTTGAAAAGTTCGAAACTCGGCCAAAGATAAACATACCGCTGCTGCCGCTGACGTTGCCGCCACAGCCGCCGCCGGTCTCACCGCACCGTTCCGTGTCGGAACGTGTCCGGAACGGATAGTCCTCACAAAAGAAGAAGGAGGAGGAGGAAGGAAACGGCGTGGCGGCGGCGATGGCGACCGAATCGATCGATTTGATGTTGTTTTATTGCCATGTGTATCATAAATTGATTGCCCGTTTTATGTATGGTCTGCCGTTTTCTGTTCACTTCCAGGTTCAGCGACAAACGACGACATCGAGACCTCATCCAGTGGCCTCATGCTCAAGGAGAGCGCCAGGACATTCATCAAGTCGACTGCATTGGCGACGACTATAACGACACCATCAGTGACAACAGACCTATCAACGGGAGGAGGAGTAATTGGAGGAGCAGGAGATGGACCCTTTCAGCCATCCGCTACAGGATTTCAGAAAGCTCCGACGGGAACGTCGACAGCCCCGACCAGGACCACCACTAAATCTTTGCCCACGGCCATTGGAGATACTGCGACTAGTCGGGCCCCGAACCACCCAAATCCGAACCCCCCAATTCCAGCCCACTCCGGCGAGTATCTAAATATAACCAGCCAGGCTGGCACCCATGCCTATCTTCCGTGCAACGTAAGTATCCGCAGCATTTTTAAGCAAATATCCGGCTCGTATTGACTTAGGGATGAAAAATGAATAGCCGCTATGTTGGCTTAGCCTTTTTACTTGATGTGCTGGGCAAACACCCCGAAGGCTGCTCTTCCCTAACCTTCTATTCTTTATAATCCGGTCGTGCCTCCGGTGGCCCCGAATCAAGCTGGCGTCAATGACTCCAAGGCCGTGTCACACTGCCATTCTTGTTTACCCGGATCACTGCCGATGAGGGGTGATGGTGTTGTCCTTACTACCCAAGTTAGGGCCAAAGCTCACCCGGCTGAAAAGGGGGTCAAAAGGAGTTTTAGTTTCTAATAAAAAAACACATTTCAGCCTAGAAAATTGTTTCGCCCGAACCTCTGAATGACACTTTCAAACAGTGTGGGTGGATAGGATCTAAAATATCTGAAAGGGTGTGTAAAACGCGCAGGGATAGTATGAGTCCCCGGGTCAGAGAACACTGTCAGCAAAAAAAGGCATATTGCTTCGAACTGCCAAACTTCAAATTTTCTGCTTCTCACCAAAAAAAAATAAAAAAAAAAAAAAACAAAAATTGGTGGGAAAATTCTGTAGCCTCGAGCTGTTTCCGCTTTTGCGTGACATCCCACCATCAAAATCTAATTCCCGCACCCAAAATTCACACCCCCACCGCATCTTTTTCTCGCGGGATTGGTAGGTAAACTCTCGATGGTTTTGCTAGGATGCTGTCTAAATTCGGCGAAATTGTTGCTTTTTGTCATTTCCGAACCTGCCTCGCTGAGCGGTGTTAGCTCAGAGCTTGTTAGGGAGCATTTCGGCACCGCGACAAGGAGAGGAGTTGGCTATGTTGTTTTTTTTGCGCGAATTAGAGCGGCTTCGAAGATGATAGATTCCTTATTTTGGGTACCCCCCCTTTCCTGCTTTGGTAGGTTTAAATCAAACAAATCGGATGTTGCCGCCTCTTTCCTTACACATTTTTTTTTTTTGGAAAGGACAACACTGCCACAAAGTTTTAAATTGGTACACGTAGATCTTTTTACGAAAGGTTACTCAGCTCTTTCTCCATTTATTTACCCCTAACCTTAAATATCTATACTTATACCTAAGAATCCATTGAGTCCTTTTATGTAAGGTATATTTGTACTAAAATGAATATATAATGAATATAACATGAACCTTAAGATTTTTATTTAAATCTTAGTAAAATGCTTACTGAAAAATATTGATGAAATTCAAATATGACGACGAAATATCTTGGTGTACCTTTAAAATAAAATAAAAATGAATTTTTAAAGGGAATAAATAACGATTTCTAGCATTTTCAAACTGTTTTAGATATCTTAAGGGTATTGTATACACAAAAGCTTAAAAAACAAACGAATAAAATTGGTTTTAAATTATTTTTTAATGGAATTTCAAAGAATGTTATAAAAGTAAAATAGGAAAATATGTGGTAGAAACTACCGAAAAGAAGAATATCCTAGTGTTCCTTAAAATAAGCCAATAGTAAAATAAAGATCCTATTACGCCAAAAAGTCTTTCTCAACAAAATAGAGTATTTATGTTAGTGCTTCGCAAAGAGATTTAAAACTCATAAAAAGTGAAGAAAATCTGGAAAATATAAAACTACAAATTAAATCTTATGAGAGTTTCTCGTGCAGAACCGAGTCGAAAGTTATATTCTACCATAGTATCATAAAATGCATTCTTATTTTCTCGTCTTAAAACGTTTCAAATGAAACTTTTTATGCACGACTTAATTTATTTTTTGAAGCAAATCTTCTTTTTATTTTCACATTTTGGGAATGAATAAATAAACTTTATTTTCGGAATAATGAATTATGTTTGTGAAAGTAAATTCAAGTCATCGGATATATAGAAAATGTTAATGAAGAATTATTTTTAGATAACTCATGTTGGTATTATTATTTTTTAATTAGTTACCATTTTTTAAAATTTGTTGAAAGAATCGTAATATAAATAAAATATTTCTTATACAAATTTCAAACTTCTCACAATTTATGAAGACATACAAAATTGTATAGGTACTTAGGAGTTCAAAGGGATATTATGGGAAGGTGATTAACAAAATTTACTAACAAAATAGCGTAACATTGTAGGTATCTATAGTTAATTTAAGCCGCTAAATTATTTTCCTGAATTTTCTTTTTCTTATAGAGCAAAGTACCAAAACTTTTGAAATTACAAGTTACGAATTTTCATCTGCGAGTGAATTTTATGTTTAATAAGTTTTGTAATTTTATCCATTCGTCTTCTATTTTTTTGGACTTTTGATTCTAGATTAGAATTTAAAGTCTAAAATAATCCATCCATATATGGTACCTATAAACAGGCCTGCGTAAGCGATCGTGGACGACGAACACCGCACGGGTGCGGCACATCTAGGAGGATGGTACTCACTCGATCACGTAATGTAATTGTAAAGTAATTTTCACAGCACCCATCCACTGCGAAATAACCATGAAAAATATTTGATGCTTTGCTGAAAACCAGTCTAAATAATAAATAATAAATTTTTTTCAGGTTCTTAGATCATAGACAAACTTCTTTAAAGGATAGATTCGAAAAGTTAAAAACACTTACTGATATATTTGGCTTTTTCAGCAATAATTTATTTAATTACTCCAATGATGAGTTAATGAAACATTGTAAAGACTTAAATCTAAAGCTTAAAAACGATTTAAGTAGTGAAACAAACATTGGCGGTATTAATTTTTTTTATCAATCAATAGTTAGAAAACCAGAAAGCTAGTCTAAATAATCCACAAACCCTACAAAATCTTACTACTTTACTAATGATTTAATTTCCACATTTCCGAACGCAACAATAGGACTAAAAATATTACTTACGAGTACATTGCCGGTTTCAGTTGCATTTGGTAAAAGGTCCTTTTCAAAATCAAAAATTATAAAGAACTATTTAAAATCAACAATGCACCAGCAAAAAACTAAGTAATTTAGCTGTAGTTTCCATTGTACATGAAGTCTTAAGACTGCTTGGATACAAGAAAATTGATAGCAGATTTCCCAAACATAAAGGCAAGAAGAGTTCAATTTCTCTAAATAAATATTTATGTGGTTTTACACTTAAGTAAACGAAAATAACTAAGTTATAAAACTAAATAGTAGTATATCTTTTTTTTCACATTCTTATAAGACATCACTAAAAAGCCTTTCTAGCAAGCTCAGCGTAGGTAGTCGTAGTTAAACAGGAGGCGGTATTGCATACAGGCGTTAAAACAGCTAACAGTGGGCTTGCATATAAATTTATTCCAGTATCAACCACCCTCTCTTATTAGTGATTTAAGTATAAACAAAAATGTTGGTTAGTTAAAAACTTTTTCACTGTTCCCACACACTACCACCTGCTGTTCCACAGGTGTAATATTTTAAAGCAATTAACCCTTATGCGGATATGCGAATTTACTCCGAAACATGATTTCGGTGACCTAATACCATCATTTTTCAATTTGTCAAAATGCATCTAGTCGGAAATAAGATTTATGCAATTAATTACATAATTCCAGTAAAGTTAGCTGGCAAATTCTAATTTTGCTCTAGCCTAGCGAGAGGATAGCTACTAAAATAAAATAAAAAATACATATGCATACATTCGTATTTCAGGTGAAGCAATTAGTGAAAAAGCCAGTGTCATGGATTCGAGTTCGGGACGGTCATATCCTGACTGTGGACCAGACCACATTTATAGCAGACCAGCGATTCCAATCAATCTACACCCAGAACCCAGAGGAGCGATGGTCCCTGCAAATCAAATACGTTCAATCCCGGGACGCTGGGTCGTACGAGTGTCAGGTATCAACCGAGCCAAAAATGAGTGCCCGGGTCCGGCTTCAGATCGTAGGTGGGTCATGAGGCGACCTTTCGGTCCAGCAAATTGATTTACAATTAATTAATGAATATATATTTTTTTTTTGTCTCTAGAACCGAAAACAGAACTCTTGGGGGAAACGAATCGGCATGTGAAAGCTGGCAGCCGAGTTGTATTGCGGTGCGTGGTCACCGGCGCCCTAGAGCCTCCGCTTTTCATTAACTGGTACTTCGATAAGAAGCAAATTTTCCTGCATAATCAGAGCGGCTGGCGAACAGAGATGGACCGGGAGGATGCTGCTGGCAATCACGGTGATAAGCAGAATACGGTAAGATGATCATCTCCGACAGGGACAGCCCCGTTCCCCGAGGGCACCGGAACTCTATACTTAAGCCCTATGCTTTGCTTTCCCATTTTCAGATTGCCTCATTAATTATCCCGGCCGTAACGAAGAAGGACTCCGGGAACTATACATGCAGCCCGTCAAACAGCGAATCAATTACGGTAGTCCTGCATGTCCTTAATGGTAAATTAATTTCGAATAGCTTCGATTCAAGGCAATTTCACAAATATAAAGGCGCATTTGTAACGATTATTTCCCTGCCTCTTTCCAACAGGAGAATATTCAGCATCCGCAATCACATCAGGGAGTTTGGACCGGCAGCATAATTTCATCCTACCCCCAATAGTCCTAATGATTTTGGGATTGCTGGAGATTTTTACAAAAATATGACAACATCTTCCGGGATAATCCGGTCAACTCAAAGACTGTTTACGGAAGGCACAATAATGGATCCAAAAACCCGGTGCCATTCCAAATTTCGAAATTCGTCCCAATCGCGGGGGCGGTGCAGGCGCTTTGGTAGCACAATGCACCACCCACCCATACCCTCGATTCCCCTCAATCCGCGAGGAAGGGGCGCTTCTGTACATAATTTGAAAATAACTGTTGAGGCAGCAAATTACGACTTAATCCTAGGATAATGTATCTAAAGGAAGCCAAAGATGCTGTAGGCAATAAAACTAGGCAGTTTACCAATCCTAAAACTCCCCCCTCTCCCGCCCTGTAAATAACCATTTATTGGTATAGTCAGATTTACCACGAACGTTTTTATTTCTTTTGCAAGTGATGAATGTAATTGCGTGTGTTACTACATGAATAAATCATTTCTTTTTTACTCGTGCGTGTTTGTCTTTCACTATTTACTTATTTTGGAATTTTACTACCCCCCAAAGAAAAATAAAGGTGACTTATTCATCGATACTCTTGAAGACATTCATTCTTATCATATAACACTTCATTTTATAGTTCTGGCTAACTTTTAAAGAAATCTAGAACTAGAAATTTTAAATGTTCATTATAAATAAACACAATATTAGTTCAATAACTTTTTTTTTCAGTTAGTACCTCTTTATTCTAATTATCTTAACTAATAACTATCCTATATAGAAAAAAGTAATACAAATACCCAATTTAAAATCGACTATAGTGTTCGATTGGATTTGTAAATTTCGATTTGCCGAGTTAACTCTTTTGGGTTTAGATGGGTTAACAGTCCCACCTTTTGCTTAGCCTTTTATGCATGGTATGGGATATGTTTGAACCCACTTCAAAAAATTCAAATTACTCATGCCCATACAGTTTAATATTTGTTTTTAAAGTTATTTTTTCTTTTGAGCTAAATTAATAACTACCATATGTAACACATGTATGTAAGCAATTTGTATTTAGTTTTGTAAATTTCGTATTGATTACGTAAATATTTAACTGCATCCTATGGAATTAATTCTACCCTTACTTATTTTAGCACATCCTGTAAAATGCTAAATTTATATTATTCTCATTTCCTGCAAACAATTCCAGTACATAGTGTAGATTTTAGAAAAAATGTTCATTAAAAAATAGTTAAACAATTTTTTCAACCTATACGACATACTTATTTTAAGACTAACTTGCTCGGCGTTACTCAGGATGCATATTTAGTTTACATAGCGAAGGCGAAGATTACTTCATCGAATATTGCTCTTTTACTCATATTCATCAATTGTACTTATAAACGATTTTCCAATTTTTCCTTTGGGCTTTTCCGAGTTTTCCTAAACCTCCCCAGTATTGAGACAAACAAATAAATTACCAAAATCGGTTAAGGCGTATTTTTATATAGTTGTTTATAATTGTGGTATTTCGGTCACCATATTGGATCCGCCATTTTGAATTTGGAAATTTTGATGGCGGATTCAAAATAAACATCCCCAAAAACCTATGTCGATTTTCACGGCAATCTTTTGAAATTTAAAATTTTCGTCAGCCATCTTTGAACCGTCATTTGGAAACCATAAAATTTTCCAAAATAAAAAAATTGCTATATATTAAGTTAAATTATGTAATCTCTTGTGGCAAAAAAAGAAGTCTATCGAAGTGAGGGTTTAGGCGTGATTGAGTAACAAACAAACAAACAAAGAAAATCCGAATTTCAATATTTCAATTTTCCGGCTTTTCTTTTAGACTTTTTCATAATTTTTGTTTTTCCTAAACCACCCCACTGTTAAGATGAATAAAACAAGAAACAAGAATCCTTCAAATCGGTCAAAGCGTTCTCGAGGTTTTGCGAGACTAACGCACGGCAATTGATTTTTATATATAAAATTACGCCTATTTTGATTAAACGGAGGCACTTATACGACTACCTTAAGCTCTATTCAATTTTCCAAAAATTAACGATTAAATTAAAATGGCTTTAGGAACTATGGTGTAGTTAATTGTTTAACACCACCATAAATACCAACTTGGCAGGAGCTTATATATTTTGGATGTAACCTATTTTGGGACGCTTTGTATGGTACAAATCTGGGCTGCAAATCTAAAATTTTACTCCGTAGGTAAGGTAACCATTTTCTCTTAATGGCTTCATTCGACATTCAAACTGCCTCGGCAGGGCCATGTCTCACTCTGTATTTTCTACCTGCAGACTGGACTACCTCGGGATCTATATTTAATTCAGTACATTCGCTATGATCCAAGCCAATTTTAAAGTCGCGGAAGCTGCCCGAGATGAAACTGATCCATTAGATGCTTTAAAAATTAATTTTCCTCAATCCGACTAGTCGGTCTGAGCTAAAAGGCAGGGAAAAGGAAGTAGAAAATGATGAAAATGTAGGGCATCGTAGAGTGGGTAGGTGTCAGTGGGGATGATAGTGCATGAGTGTGGTAATTCAAAAGGAATCCCTTTCGCTTCTCATCTGTTAAATGTCAAGTCAAAGGACTAGCTGCAACAAAGAAGAGCAATGAAAGCTACTTACTGCAATATACCCAGACTATAAGGGCTCCTTAGAAATATTCTACCCATTCTCAAAGGCGACTTCGTTCCTTACTGGGCTGATATTTTTCTTCTTTTATTTCCTTTTATTTTTTGTACTGTGTGTAAAAATATCCCTTATCTGTCGATCACAGGGCACCACCAGACGTAGTGCAACTATCACACTATAGTGCACTCAAGCCTTTTGTCCCGTATCTTATCCCGAATAAATTGAAAGCAGAATCGAACTACTTACTTCATTTTACATGCTGAACAATTTCACATGATTTTGCTGCACCCGATTGCATTCATTCGCTCCCTGGGGATCCTAGTCCTAGTCCCTAGTGTCTGGCGAGGACGGGTGATGTTATAAAATCTGGACGAAAACTTGAAATAAATTGAAACGGACAAAGAAAGTATTCTGCTCAATGAAACTTTCCATTCCGGGCACAAACATCCAAGCATCATATTTTCCCGAAGGAATTCGATGCCGGGACTAAGTTCAAGAGGAGAAACTTTTTAAATTATTTTTAATGGTCAATAAATTACAGGAAGCGCAAATAGCATAATGACAGGACGATATACCCATGGAGCTCCACCAATCAACGAATAGAAGCTCTTCCAAAGACCAGAACATGAAGTCCGGCATTTGGGTCTTATTTAAAAATCACTACTCACGGAAATTTCAATACAATGGCCCTTCTGCTCCCGGGGGAGCTGCAAGTGATTTAGGGGACTTAATTGGGTACGATGGGACCGTAATTGGGCACCGGCCTTTAGTGGCAGTTTGCCATTCCCGGAGCAAGAAATCTTGCCAGGATGCAGCTGCCCACTCCCGGGTCATGTATGAGTGACTTGACATCCGAAATGGGCAATGTTGGCCTCCTCCCTAGGATTGATGGGACTCCACCCTTCGACCGGATTCGAGGATTGATGGGTTTTGTGCAATGGGAATTTTCCAACTTTATTTTCTATGTTTTGTTTTTTGTTTTTTGTTTAAAACAATCAAACAATACCCCATTATCTTTTATACCTACCTAACTGAACAGACCACTTGGATTACTTTTCTAATTAGGCATGGTTAATACACCGGATTAGCTGAACTAAAAATGAATACCTACCTAGGATCAATTCACCTGAAAAATGAACCAAATTTCAAGTGGGATTAAAAAGTATAATCCTCGTGAAGGCAACAACCTTTAAACAATTTTTATTCATTTTAATTCGAAGCTTTTTTTTTAACTTTCATTGTACTTCTGTACATTTTCCCAGAAATAATTTTCCATTTGGCAGCTAAGTGTTCTTGCTTCCATCAAAGCCAAGAAGATTTCTTTTTTTGCAGAGATAAGCTGGTAGCAACTCAATTCTTGTTGTTATGGAAAACGCGTTTAATATTTCATTCTTAGACTTCTCATCTCGTATTCTTCGAATGGGTTTTAGAGGATGAAATTTTCTTTATAGAGTTCATTGTGATAAAAGTTGATTATTTTTAAAAACTTGATTTTATGTTAAAAAGATATTATTATTTTTATTTAATAAATTAATTTTAGCTTAATCTAATTCTAGAGTTTGTTAATAATAATTTTATAAACCGGGAAAGTCTACAGTACTATCAATTTAAAATCTCTAATTTTGAATCGCTAGAGTCGATTTCCAGTGCAAGTTTTCTATTTTGTAGCACTCAGGGCATTACCGCGACAGTCTACTCTAAATCAACTTTGGATCATATCGTCTTAAGTCTATAAGTTGGTACCGTGAGATTTTTAATATTAGCAAGTATAAAACACTTCTTTTAATTAAATTTAGTTCAAATTACTGATCAAAAGTTCAAATATTATAAACTCTATTAAAAGTGTTGTGAAAGAACCAGTCATATGTACGCTAAATAGAGTTTTAAACACTTATTTAGCCATACGACTCGGACTAAAAATATTGCAATAGAAAATAGGATCCCAGGATGTTTTGTAGAGGGATGAGGAAGGCATGAATTGAAATATTTCTTAGCGCATAATGAACAAGGCTAATGAAACAATAATAAAGCTAAAAAAATTATTACTTTTCATAAATTTAATATTACTTCTTCGTAACTATTTTTTTATATACATTTTGAGCAATTTCAAATACACCCAGGGGGAAAGACTTCACCATTCTTTCTCAGAACAAATCGAATCTTCCTACCCACTTCCTCGTTATAAATATCCTTCCACTTTTCGAAATTTACTCTTCGTTAGACCTGCAAATGAAATCTCACTTGAAACTGCTCGTTTAAGGGAAATTTTTATGTCTTTCTCTTAGTACCTAATACTGAATTCTTTTTGATTCACTTTAAATCAACGTAAATTTGACAATATTCCACTGGAATATTCTATTGCCCGATACCAATAGTATCAAAAAAAAGGTCAAGTCGATTCTATTGACATCGACTCTCGCGATAAGGCCCTCAGTGTTTTATTTCAAAATGCTTCAAGTGTTTTGTTGTGACCGTCACACATTTGATTAATACGGTCGCAGTTTTTAAACACCTTTAAGTGTTTGCATTATCTAGATTAAAAATTGGAAATTTAGGGGTATTGTAAAGTCACTATCACTTTAAATATTATAAAATACGAACTCCTTTAATTACTCAAGAAACAAAATGTGGCCAAAGACACAACTAGAGAGTCCAAAGCAGATAGCCTACTGAAATTTTATGAACAAGGAGGTTAGCAGCTATTATTAAAATTGAGAAAAATTCTATTTAAAACTTGTATTTTTAAATATTTCTAATATGGAATTCAATAGGTCATTTCAAGTAATCTCTCCTAGAGTAATTCTATCATTTCTTGCAATTGAATTAGTGTCAGCTATGTTCTGTGTCTCATCATAGTCCAGAGTCTCGTTTAAATTCACTTTGAACAAACATTTTAATTAAACCAACATCAGTTTAGTTAATTTTCATTGCTACTTTAAAATTGGAAGGGTTGATTGACGCTTTACGCGATACCATGACTTTTCTCGATAGAATCGAAAAATTTTGAGTGAATTCTTCATAAAGGACTATGCCTATTATTATTAAAATTAATAGTTAGTTAGTTAGTAAGTAATAAGTAGTTAGTTAGTTAGTTAGTTAGTAATTATACTCTTTGCTAATTTTAAAGTAAGATTATACGTCCTGGTATGCTAGGCCCAGTGATATTAAAACTTTTTTGAACACGTATTCTTATGACGAAAATAATCACAAATTGTACCCTTTTATTACATATACTAGAGGGTATTAACCTTATCAACTAGTGATGGGCTAGGGAATAGAATACTCTTATATGGCTAAAATCAACGTTTGGGCCTAAAATTTCCGGCATCACTGTACATACGTAGCATATAACTTTATGGTACTTGATAAAGTTATTATCGTTATAATAAACACGATTATTGTATTATAAAACGGTTTTAATAATGATTTTAGCTTTAAAATTCCTCAAAAAAGAATTTATCAGTTATAATTTTGTGTCCGCCAGAAGACATAAAGCATTTTGAAAAGAAATATGCCGTATCCCTTAGAATTTTCTGCGTACCCCACTTTGGAGATATCTGTGCTAGACACACAGGTTGCAAATTCGTCATTTCTCCGAAAATATTTAAATTTTTTTACTAGAAATTTATAGAATATATCTTATATGTGATTTTACATCAAGCATATGTCCGCTCATCATAAATTTTTGTTTGAATCAAAGTTTATTTTATTCTATTTTTGATGGACTATCATACAAGTTGAGTTTACGACGTAAAATGACTCACTTCTGCTGTTTTTGGTGAATCTCTGTATATATGTGGTATAAGCTAGAAAGACTTATGGTTCTAAGTTAAGGCAACCGTTGTCTAGTATGCATTTTATATATATGTGACTGGTATCACCAGTGCGGCATCTTCTTCCCAAAAGAAATTCATCTTATAGTTCGGGGATGCAGCGCACACCCGTCCATCAGACCGAAGGAATTGGCCAATTTAGCAGCGTCAGCGGTTCCATGGCGCAGCCAATTGGCTCCTCCATGAATAAATTATTATGTTTACACGTGAGGAATTCCCTCGTAAACATTCCCCCTTCCCCCTCAGCCTCCGCGTACAAAATTTTCGTGCACATGCAAAAATCTTATTTTGCGGTCGTAAAGCAGCCGTCGTTTGAGAACCCGAAGCTCTATCGAAGGCGACATTGCAAGGGAGAGTATAGTCATCGTTGGTTCCCGGTTTCCAGGATTCCCGGACTCCCGGATTCCCGCCCATGCCGCATCATGAAATTTAGGAGACAACAGGCGGGCCGGCGAACGTTAACTGAGTTCATTTTCTCTATGCCAAGGTAAAACCCAATTTATATTCTCTGGAGCCCCGTTCGTCCTGTACACAGTGAGAAGGCACTGAAAAAGTCCCCTCTGTTCCTGGTTCCGCGCATTTTCTAAGACAGGATAAAACGAGGGCCATCAAGGAGCTTCTTTACCGTCTTTATGTGCGCAAAATGTCCCTTCCCTAAACGAAGAGTTTACACGATGCGAAACACCGCGACCGTGCATGGATCTATGTATCTGAGAGATTATCTTCCTTGATGGAATTTTCTGAATAAATTCTCGCGAATAACAAACGACAGAAGGAAGGGGGTGAAATAAGGTAAAATTTCTTTCAGTGAACTTGTCCCACCAGCACTGATTTCTTGGTCCTGCCTCACGGGACCCACGGCAGCTAAAACTCGAGTGGATTAACACACGAATTTACTTTTCTGACTCGTGTTTATTTACTCCAGCCGTGGGAATTCGCCTGTTCGCGTAGTTGCGCCAACACGACAGTTCTATACCCGCTCCAAGGGCGCTAAGGGCGAAAAGTTTTCGCTTTTCCTGTTTTTTTTTTTTTTTTTATTGTATTTATTTTTTTTTTGTCTTTTTGCACCCACCATACAGCGACCCTGAAGCTGACGCTGAAACAAACAGAGCAGAAAAGTGACAGCCTGTCTGGAATTGTTTGGGGATTAGAGCAATCGCGAATTGATTCTTAGCCTGAACAACAATTTCATGGTTCTGTGCACACAGCTTCTTTGTGCGCCCCTAGAAAGCCTCCCCGGAGCCCCAAGCCGAGCGGCGGTGCCGCTCCACAAATCTGTCCTCCGCAGAAAAAGGATATTCTTCCAATTAACCGGTGAACGGCACAGAGAGTCCATCATGCTCCTCCCAGCTGAGAATATTGTGCCGAGGAAGTTACTTTAACAATTAGACTTTACCCAGGACCCGGGACTTAATTGGTGTAATGAGAACCCTCCGGTTGTCTTGGCTCCTATATTTTTTTTTTCTTTTAATTTTAAAACTCTAAAGCAATTTCGATTGGTCTAGGTAACGCTTGATGGGATCCTGATTAGCTTGAGAGCGGAACAAAGTTAGTTGGTTGAAGCGATATTTGACTTCATTTTGGAGGTGCGGCACATTTATAAAAATATTAGAACCCTTCGGGATTAAAACTAGGGCCAGAATGTCGCATAGAATTAAAGTACTTTGTAGTTCAAAGAGTAAACCTTTTGCCTTTTGAGAAATGTAAACAACTTTGATGAACCAGCCGTGAACTTATAAACAAAATTCTACGAAGCAAAAGAAAATTAGCGAATCTAATTGAAAATAAGTAGTCTAAAAGCCAGCCATCATAAAATAAATTTAAGAATAATTTCTTCTAAAACACCATGATTACAAATTTTAATATAGACTATTATCAGAATATTTTTGAAAAAAATGGTTTTTTTCATTTTATTTGGCCTGATGTGAGCAACCACAAGCAATACAAGAGCTGCCAATGCATTCTGAAAAATGCACTGTTTGGTGTGGTGTATGGGTTGGTGGAATTATTGGTTCGTACTTTTTCAAAAATAATGATGAAAATAAGGTTACCGTCAATGGTGCTCGCTATCGTGGAATGATTTCCAACTTTTTATTTCCAAAAATAAACGAACTAAATCTGGTTGACATGTGGTTTTAACAAGACAGTGCTACATGCCATACAGCACGGGAAACGACGAATTTGGTAAGCAATTCATTTCTCGTTTTGGACCAGTTAATTGGCCGCCTAGATCGTGCGATTTGAAGGCGAAGAGTCATATTCCACTTTTGAGCGACTTATTCCACATTCAAAATAAGGCTCATAAGTTATATATTAAGAGAGATTATCTCGTAAACTTAAAAACTGACACAGAAATAATCAATAAAAAGTATAAACAAATTTATGCTACAGCATAACACTAGAAAAATTCTATCACTTACATATTCCACCGTTTAAGGAAACTGACCTCCTTTTTCATTATTTTTATAATGTCTAACATTTTTGCTGTTAAAGGTTACCTAAGTTATTTTTATACAAATTGTGATTTCGTTTTTTGGAACTTTATTAGCATTTAAGATGTAAAAAAAAGGTAAATTTTAATTTTAATACTATATGTAAAAAAATTTTTCAATCTAGACCCGCTCCTGATGAAGGGTATACATAAAGACCCGAAACATCGAACTATAATATAAAAATTATATAGAAAGCAAGATCGGAGTATTTCCTTAAAACACCTAATTTGAAAAAGATTTTTTTTATATTGCAGTCTATAATTTTTGTATTATTTCCACCTCAACTTAATTACAACTTTATTATTATTAACTTTTCAGGAATATGTGTTTAAAGTTTGAAGTACTATGACCAAAAAGGCAGCAAAATCAGCTTAATAGACAAAAAGACAGATTACGATTTTTCACCATAAACGCTCCGTTGTTGCTAGTATGATGGTAGAATTTAAAAACAAAAAGAAAAATCATTTGTGTGAAGTAACGTATAAAAACTTTAAACCCTTTAGGGCTCTACCAAGTTAAAAGGGCTTTGAAGATCTCATAGTTTTCTCCTCTCCTCGAATCTTTCTAATTATAAATGCCTCGTTCCTATTCAAACAAGGCGAGATTCAAATTCTAAAGAATTAAAAATCATCAAAGCCTGCAGGAAAAAAAAAAAGGAAAAACCTTTCGTTTGAATCAAAAAAGGAAGCCGGGATTTAGATTTCCGCCTCGCAAAACAAACGTGGCGCAACGGCCGAACGGATTTCGTTTGAGGTGCACTGACCCTTCTTTCGCGAAAAAATATACCGCATGGATGGGTGGTAGAGTTCCATCCACAAAATAGGCACCACCCAGAAATTTAGTTCACCGCTTGATTATTTCCCAATCAAATTTCACGAGATTTGATAGTGCAGCGAACGTATCCAAACCTCCCCCCCAAATATTCATAAAACGGATATTTTAAGGGTAATGCCGGGTTCGGGTGGTAAAGTATCTAGTGCTACCGATGAAGAAAAAGGAATTTCCTTCTTTTTTTTCCATGGGAATGATGAGATTTTTTCAGCATCGCTGATGGGAAAACCGAGAAAATTATCATCAGTAAAAGTGAGTGCTTCCTGGCAAGCATCCATCCGATGTTCATAATTTTGAATGGTTGCACGGGTTGCGGTGCATACGCCTGGCACGGTGCAGTTGCATGCTTGCTTGAATGCAGGGGAGTAATAAAGTATTTGTTGAGAATTCGGGTGAAGGGTGCAGATGGGATAGGATTTGGGGCCCTCACGGCCAAAGGGTGGTCCATGGTGGCAAAACCTATCTTTCATATGCAGAGCAAGCGTCATGATTAATCTCGCTTTTCATATGTTCTACACTAGTGGAGTGCTCTAGGGTGAATCCATTAAATTGTCAAATGGAGGAGAGAGCATTTTGTGGTGTTGTTTATCATTTTCTGGTTATTTCCCGTATAATATATTTTTTTTTTGCACCCCGTTTTCCGGTACTGTTTTTCAATACCTTCAGGCTCTGTGGCCTTGAGTTGGCTCCAGATATGTCAGGTTTCATAATTTTGTTTTTTATTATCACTAGCGTCGCGTGAATATGAGGAAATACATCAGTCCAGGATGAAATTGTGGCTTCTTTTTATTAATTTCGCTATTTCCTAAAGCAATCGCTTCGAATTAATTAATACGCTAGTAAACCGCGATACAAAGAAATTCTACGAATCCGCTATTGAAAGGATTTGAAAATTAAAAAGAAACAGACCACATTCACATTCATATGCCCGTATCTTTTTTGCGCTTTTGAAGTTTTCCATTTCGATTGAGTCTTTAGTACCTTCCTTAAAGTTGCAATTTACAAATTAGAACAGCCTTGCACCCATTTTATACCCTCGTTTGGCATCCAAACGTCTTTCATAAAAAAAAAGAAAAATTGAAATAAATACATAAAGATGCCTAGAAGTTCAACCAACTCTTAAGCGAATTTTTAACCCAAAAAAAAAAATACTTCATTTAAATTTACAAAGTCATAGCAAAAGAAAACTCGGTGAATGTGTAAAGAGCACGCCTGTCTTTTAAGGATTTAATTAAAAATTCACTTTATCTGCAGGCGTGTGCATTACACAGACCTACTTGGGGTACTTTTTTTCTTTTCACATCTATCTCAATGCTTTTGGCGCTGACAGAGGGGATGGAAGAAAATTTTGCGCCAGAGGAATAGTTTGCACCACACCCTTATGTGAAAACCCTTTTTCTTTTTTTTTTCTAGCCGCTGAAAAGGCATGAAAATATTGTCATAATTTTCACACGCTTCAGGCTGTTAAGGTTTTAAGTAACCGCGCCAAAAGTGTATGTGAGGACGCTTCATTTACAGGTCTTCGTTAAAGTGAGAAATGAGATGGTGTTCCACATAAAAAAGCGCCAAGCTCAAAAAATTAATTTCTTAAAAAAAAAATGTATATATATAAAATAAAAAATAATAATAAAGAATAAAAAATAAAACACATAAACCCCAGTTTGTTGTTCTCGCTAACAAGCATTTTGTGCTCGAGACTTACAGGCGACGATGAATGCATAAAGTTTTCATTCCGGAATTTCTTATTTTGCATTTCCTCTAAGAGCTTTTGTGTGACTCTTTACGGTTGGAGAAATGTTGAGAATGAATTAGCATTTTTAAATAATTAATTATCTATAGTATAAAATAAACGAAATTTTATTCGTATACAAGATAAATTTCATTTTAAAAAGTTCTTTCGTTTTAAAAATGAAGAAAGTTTACGTTGATACAAAGAATTCATTTACATAAATTTTATTTTTAACTTTCCTTATTTTATGCACCTGAAAATACAAATTTCAAAATTTTAAGGGAAATATTAACTCAACTATACAAAATTAGAGCAGTTCAACTAATTTGTTTATTAATTTAAAGATAAAAAGCAATAGAATTCCTTTTAAAGAACGAACCCTATCTAGGTATCCTAATTTGATCGCTTTGAAGGAAAAATGTTGTTGTTGATTTATAAAAATCACAGATGATGTGAAAAGACCAACAATTTTAAAAAATTATCCCCTATTATGAAACATTTATGTATTTTCTCAAAAACAATATTGATCTCTTTAATTTATTTAAAATATATTCACCTTATTGAAAAATATTTTAAGTACCTATACATTTAAAGTTAACATTTTATTATAATTATTATTTATTGTTAGTTTTAATACTTTTAATTTAAAAAATAAATACTCCTGCATATGTACACATGTCGCCAAATTATTACCACCTCTGCTACTGTTTATTTAATATTTAATATTCCTGGAACAATTATTATCTAAATAGCCTTGAATGAAGTTTTCGTACACGATAAAGCCCCTTGCCATACAACAAGGAGAGTTACGGAGTTTTTAAGGACTAACAATATTCAAATCCTTGACTGGACAGGGATTAAGTCAGATATGAAGCCTATCAAAAATATCTGAGCTATTTTTAACTAGAGTGGCAAAAAAGTGCCTATGGACTAAATAAATTGAAGCCATTAAGGAAATTTGGGAAAATGATGCCGATTTAGTCACAACAACTAAAAATTTTATTATTAGGCTGCCACGTAGGATACAATTCTTGAAAAATGCAAATTTATTTATAACAAAACTTCTTTTTTTTTAATCACAAAGCTACATTTTCATACAATTTTGCTAAGAATTTCTATAGGCGATAATAATTTGGCCATATCTGTATATACAAATGAAAGATTAGAATGGTTGAAAAGTAACTAAAATAGTAATTGATATTGCTAAGATAAACATAAGAATTTTCACTTTATAACCCAAAAAGTTGTTGAGTTTACAAAATTTGTTTTGTATGTATTTAAAATTATTCCTTTAAATTTTTATTCCAATATTTAATTGACTACAGTAGAATATCCCTTTCTACCTTAGAAACACTTGAGGAGAAAAGTTTCTTTAATTTACCATCCTAAAACTAATTCTATTCATTCGTCGGCCGAACAAATCTCGAAATAATTTAATTTTCAGAATTATTTTGCACTTATTCCCAGTCCCGACAGTGTCTAACAAACTCAATTCGAATTCAACTCGCTCACTAACAAAATCGTTCTAAAATTGAATTCAACCTCTGGAAGCGGTGAGCGATAAGGGCGGAGGCGATTCATTTGCCGACATTTCTAGGCCAAAATGCAAGTAATGAAATTTTTTACGCTGCCTGAATTTTATTGGGCCACGTACCCTTGTAAATACCTACTGAGGCGTTCCTTCGGTTGACATCAAAGACAGAAAAATTCCGTCCTCTGGCCAATTCTAAACAAATCAAATTTCATAGTGGAATAGTCCGGGCACCCAAAATTCGAGCAACCTTAAGCCCTCGTCTATGGGTCAGAGAAAGGGCAACCCGTCCAAGAAGGACCAAACTGTAGAGGAGTAGTAGAACGGTATGGTATGATGGGGTCGCCCACAATTCCGACTTCCGAACAGTGCAAGCAGAATGAAAGGAAAATTTGTTTACCAAAAATTCCTTTATTTGATTTGGGGCGAGCATTCCATTTCTTCCCTTTTGTAATGATATTTTCCCAGGGCGTCTTGCGAAAGGACCTAGCGGGGTTACATAAGTCAGGGCTTATTGCGATAAAACCTTTCCTAGCTACCTTTATAGCCGTCATAAAAGGCACTCTCTTCGCCCATCTCAGTCGCATCCATCTTTCCGGGGTGCCTCTGATTTAGTACGTATCGAACCATCAGCATGTGATATAAACTGCCTGGGATAAGTATCTCGGAGATATCCTTTCCTCGTCATTAGTTTTCTTGTCAGCCGGAGTACTCTCGAGTTGGCTGCCGTTGTCGTTCGCATCTTATCTGTCGTCCGGTAGCCCCAGTACAGTCTTTGAAGACTGATGGTGAAATGGGAAAATGACAGGGACCTTTCCTACCTTTCTGAATGACATTATCCTTTGCTTTTTGAAAAACAAATTTAATACACTTTTCCAGTGAGCCAACCTTAGTTTTGTGCGAATGTAAATGACATCCTAGGGGATTTCTCTTCGACCCCTTCCTGTTCCCATGAACCCATGACACCATACCATCCTCGATGTCTTGGTTCCTTCAATTCTATCTTGAGTTGCCGGCCCCAAAATAAAAATAAAAAAAAACAAACAGACAAAAAAAAAATAGAAAATATTGCGAACTCAAAGAATTCTTTTCACAGAAATCTGAGTAACTTCGTTTTCTCGATTTTAACTGCGAATTGAGGACACGTCCGGACGCAATTTCTCTTCAGAAGGAAACTCACCTGCCGATACGGGCTAACTTTTCTCCTCTTGCGTGGACACTTTGTCAGAATGTCTGAAAGCAGCCCATTGAAAAAGATTGATTCCGAAAGTAACTTTCGTATCTACCTTGATTTTCGGAATGTTTGGAGAATATATGACTAAAGAAAATTACTATTTTATGTTGTATCTCTTTTACTTTAGCTGTTTTTGATAACCTGATCTGGATCTGCTGGAATTTTGCATTGAATTGAATCGCATGGATGCATTAAACTGTTGACTATATCAACGTTTCTTTGCGAAAAGTATATGCCCGATTCTTGAATCCATTCTAGTCATATAGAAATGACCCTACAAAGGCCCTAGATACTCTTTTCACAAAATTAAAAAATGTTTGCTACAAGAAACTCATTCTCCAATTTTATAATACAATTAAACTATTCATAAATTTACAGAACTCAAAAGAGAGACTAATTCACCAAAAAGCTTATTAATTTATAAATTAACTCTCTCTCCAAGCTCTCTACCTCCAATATGACTTCTAAAAAATAGGCTCTTGCTTTAACAATGTTGTTAGAAACTTATGAGAAAAAATCATAACTACAATATATTGGATCAGTTCACTTTTTTCTAGCCAGCTCTCCATCTACTACATCTCAAGGCTAACATAGTTCTTGTCTCAGTCGAAGTATGTAAACTACCTAAAACTTTTACCCAAAGCCCTTATTTTTTGAAAAATCTTCTAGTTTCTAATCTCTTTCCGTAGGAATTAGTTTAGGTAACAAATATAATTTTAGTGCAATAGTAAAATTGGAGAAACCAAATAGTTTTAAGATTTAGTTAGGGTTTTTCTTTATCTTCATTTATCTAACTTTACCTTTACGCTGTTAAATCATGAAGAAATAAACTGTAATTTTAGGCTTTTCTGTAAATAAATCGCAAATTGTAAAGAACTAGGACTCTAACCACTGTACCCTTTCCTTAAATACACTGCTGATTGTTCACTATTAATAATAAATTGAATTGAAATAAAAAATAAATAAAATAAAAGGAAAATATAAGTTCTGAGTACCATGTTAAAAATTTAAATAAAGAGATCCAACATACAGAAGTTTTTCCAATTGCTGAATTTAAAGGGATTAGTGCGCAAGGCAATTTTTATTAATTTTTAAATTACCAGGTCAATTTTATTTCAAATTAAATTATATTAGAAATTAAAGCAAACCAAGATATTTAATTTTATAAGCCTTAAAAGAAATACAGAGTGGTGAGAGAGTTTTAGTTACCTGCTTCATTCCTTTTGCGACAAGCATTGTATGAATTTGGTCATTCCAAGTTCAACTAGGAAAGTGTTAATTAAAATGAAAAAATGAAATTTACAAAACAAAAACAATTTGAAGCTGTTTTCTTAGTAAGTCATCCAAAAAGACCCAAAATGATACCTGCATCAGAAGGAAAGTACCTGAAAGTTTCCGTACAGTTTGTTAAAAAGTGGGTAAAGCGTTTTCAAGAAACTGGAAACGTAGACGATGTACCTGCTAGGGGTAAAACTCGAGTCACTTCAAAAGTCCAGGATAAGTTCATCATTGATATTTTCGTTCGTTCCCTTAGGGCTAGTAAAGGATCAAAGAAGAATATTTACGTGTCCTTGAACACAATTCAACGAAGATTGCAAGCGGAGAAGAAAATCAAAGTCAGGTCCGCCTTAATGAAACCATTACTTACTGAAAACCAGAAGTGAAGACATGTAGGGTGGGCTAAGGAAAATATCGACCGTGGATTGGGAAAATGTGATCTTCACGGATGAGTCAACTTTTGCTGCAAATACATTCAGAAGGCGAGTGTGGTCACAAAAAGAAGGAGCATTCGAGAATGGTACTATTAAATACCCCCCGAAGATCTATGTTTACGGATGTTTTTCTACAAACGATTTCGGAAAAATGATAATGTTCAGCGGAATTCTTACTGCCGAAATGATCATTCTGCACAAAAAAGGACTATTGAAATCTACTAGAATGCTTTATGGTAACGACAAAACCGATTGAATCCCTCAAGAAGATAACTAACTATCCGAAACATAGAGGCAGGTTATTCACAACGTGGAAAGATCAAGGAAAGCAAATTAAAGAAGCAGTGCATTTAAGCCGAACGCTACAAAGAATTTGGAAGGACTTATCGAAAGACTATACGGGGAAAAATTAGCCGACAGTTGTCAGCGAAGATAGTACTTAATAATCAGTAGTGGGGAGCTTGGAAGGTGCATTAAATATAATTGCAAAAATGCATTTTGTATTTGTTGTTAATAAAATATAAAATTTCTTAATTGCAACATTTTGTTCTTATTTTTGTTAGGGATATGCTCTTGTGAAAATGACAACAAAAACTAATGGTCTGTTTTATATCCCTTTACGTTACATAAATACTGAGAATACCCTAAACAAAAATTAAAAAATAACTGAAAGAACATATTTCAATGGGAATTAGTTGAGTAAGACTGAAAAATTGTGAGTTTTAATCCTATTAATTATAAAAAAGTATGTAACATCCCACACAAAGTACCTACTTTCGTTTGCCACAGTAACGTTAAAGAGGAACAAATTAGATAAATACGTAACCACCCATTTAGTCTGAAGGTAGTCTACAGGAAAGGGGTGCATCATGGCAACTTAGGGCGCCGAACCTTTCTAGGAAGCGCGTGTTCCTGCATCTTCACGTCCACGGGGACTTTGAGGGAAGCGAGCCTGTTTCAAGTATAGTCTAACCCAGAAAGTGTGCTATAAATTCATCCTCGGAAACAAACCAACGACGCTAACACGTCAGCTTAACTTCCCCCAGGTAACCACTTACCAGCCATCCAAGACCATTAGGTTGGAGCTCTCATTTTCATAAATCTTGCAATCTAAACACACCCCACGGAGGCTCTGTCTCCCTGCGATTGCAGGAAATTTCCTTCACAAAAGCCACAGTTCCTTTATCCCTGGCCTCAGCGCAGCGCATGCATTAGCACCTGGCTTAGGGGGTTAGGACGAAAAAAAAAAACGATCCCATCCCACCCTTTTTATTTACATTTACATTTACTGAGTCACCCGGAAGTACAGGTGCCGGGGTGTCCTTTCAGCACACCTTCTTATTTGACAACAGTTCAGGGATGCATTGGCCACCCACTGACCCGGTCCCGCAGACCAAAATGTTCCCTTCGACACGTCCACTCCCGGAAATCGAAAAGAAGTACACAGAGAGGAAGTGGCGACAACAATTTTCGTATTTTCCAATTGCCCAGAAATTTTCTCGGCAAGGAGGAGGAATATTGTTGACGATTACGACGCCGACAACGTCAACGTTGTCGTCGAAATTAGCTGCCGTCCATCGTACGTGATTTTTGCCAGTTTTCCAACCATACCCAAAAGAACGTGCTCACATTTGGGCAATTTTATGTGATGATTTTTAGCTATGGTGACACTCCTCCGCCCCTTCCACCCCCTCCTCATGTCGCCAGAAAATTAAATTTTGGAGAGTTTTACAGAAATTAGCGGTCGTGAAGTGGGTCATTGAGGTATTGAATTGAATAGAGCCAGACTTTCGGGCTGATTCCCACTCAGGCGAAATTAAAAGAAGTTTACCGACCGCACCCGGGGCATATGGTGGCAGAGGTGTGCTACGCTATGGAAAGCTATTTTCCAATTTGGCGCCTTTCCGGCAGATGCCCTGTATAAACTGAGCTTTGCACTGGCCTACAAAATTTAATACTGAAATAAAAGAATGCTAAAGAAAAACTATATGTAGGGTACTTTCTACCCCCATAGTATTAATTTTAAAAAAAAATACTAAATTTAAATTTATTTACTACCCCTAAAATTGCAGCGGTTTATGAATGAGGTCTGTAGACATCCATTCAGCTTAGATAGCTTATAGCTGAATTAAAATTATGACCGTCAACCTGTTAATTAACCCCTAAACATGAAAAATTCAATAAAAATCACTAAATTTCATTATCCAAAAGACTTCACTATTTAATAACTGAATTATTTATAGTAGGAAGAGTAAAATACAAGGTAATAAAATGTTTTAAATTAACCTTATACTTTAAAAATTCGAAATCATTACCTTATCAGTACTTTAAAAATATTTCTTACTAAAAATATTTGTTAAATTAAACTTTCCTAAATTTTTACAAAACAAAAAGTGATTGATATGATTTTATTTTACTGTGGTTAACAAAAATCATAATGGACTGTTTATTTTGAAAGTATTGTAAGTCCAAAATGTCTCATAAAAACGCTTTTTCCATATTCTTTTAACCCATTCACTGCCCACTACGAGATATCTCTTAGTTGCCTATAGCTGAATGTGTGGCTGAATATGATCTCGGCAGCCAATGGGTTAATGTAAAATCGACCTAATAACATTTTTGACTTACATCATTTTCAAAATAAACGGTCGATATATAAAGCTAATAAACTTTTATAATTTACCCTATTTTTATTGTTTTTTCGATCAATCTTTACCTCACAAATTCTTTTTCTATGTTTCCTGAAACATTAAATTTTTATGGTGTTTTTCATACCAAAAATAATTTGTATTAAACCTCAAGCATCTAAAATCGAAATATTTTTTATGAGTAAAAACATTTTAAATTTATATTTCCCATTCAAAACCAAATGTTATTCCCTCGATAAAAAAAAATGGAAGCTTTTGTAGGTATTGAGTGACCTTCAAGGTCAGAGTAACACTCACAATATTTACTTATTACAGATAATCGCCTATTAGCAAGCCAAATACAGGAAATGTGCGTACTTATTCAATTATCGTTGAAGCCGCACTCAAATACAACAATTCAGTCACACGATTTTGAATCAAGCCTACTTTAAAAATATTGCTAGTCTAGAAGAACGCACTTCGTACAGAGGTAGTTTAAATTTCATTTTTGTCGACTCGATCGATCGAATTAAGCAACTTAAAGAAGTATTCCATCTACCATATAATGGAAATTTTGCCATTGACGAAGGCCACAGTATTGTAAAATCTAAAGTAGAAGTAGTTTACCTACCCCAAAAGTAAAACCAGAACAAATTGACTAGCACTTAGCGGCTTCAGTGAGAATAGATCTCTGAGATTTATTTTTAGCTGCAATTTTTGGCATCAAAATATACACAATATTTGGTCTCGGCCAAAAAAGTGGGGACCGCGTTACGAGAGGTGTTTTGAAAACATTTTCGCAGACCCAGCCAAGCCTGCATTCCAAACTGTACGGCAGTACTTAACACAGAAACTTGGTGGAAATACCTTAAGGCGGTGTGTTATTTTTCTTGGAATACTTGCAATTTCTTTTTGGAGCGTTATTCTTTAACATTTAACAATGGGCAAAGGTAAAGGTGGTGGCGGAGGAGGTGGCGGCGGTGATGTGAGTGCTTTTCTTGAATATAATTTTTTTTTGTTTAAAGAAAATTCAAATTATGTAAAAAGTTTTACGGGTGCGCTCGTACAATGAAAGGAGATTGTTAACACAACTTCTTCCCCCTGCTGTGTTTATTTAATCAGTGATGATAATGATTATGAATTTTTTATAGTTCGAAAGTGAATGAATTAAAATCGGTTGTCTGCAAGAAAAGTAAAAGTGGTAAACGTAAAATTATAATAAACATAAATTAAATGGTTCAGGATATACGGAAATAAACAGAGGACAAATCGGTTAAAAAATAATCTAGGCGGGGTAATTCTTAGATTCTAGATTTATTCCTGAAAGAGACTTGTTGTTGCGGTTAATCTACTTTAATCATATTTAAAACGAAAACAAAGCATCTTTAGTAAAGCGATCAAGAAATTACTAAAAGCTGTCCTTTTAAATTAAACGATCAATCCTATTTTATGAATAGCTTACCCACTATTTTTAGCTAAATACTTTGTATATATCTCTCCGACTAATATTATCAAATTTTATAATTATGACTTCTTTTCAAATTTCGTTATTTCGTATACATACACATTTTATATATTTACTTTAAAAACCATCAAACCAGATCTTGTTATCTATTTTTGAATTAAATCATCCGGTATTTTTCCGCTGTTTACAAAATTTGCCGGGCCATAAATATAAAATTTTCCATTTGAAATAAAATTTTTTCCAAAATGTGTGTATTTATTCCCGCGTTTTATTTTTGTTACGCAAAATAATTGTTTTTATTAAAAACTAATTAGACCAAATAAATGCTGGAAAATCTATACAATTGAAATAATTAAAAAGTCGTTTCTATTATTTTTAAATCGTCCTAACCGATATTAAAGAATTACTTTCTTTAAAAAGATTCTATAAATTTTAAATTAATATTTTGTAGAAAAAAGCCGGTGGTGGCGGAGCTAAAGGAGGAAAGGACAATAAAGCTGCACCAGGAGCTGCTGCAGCAGCGAAACCAGCCGATAATAAGGGTGGAAAAAAAGGTGATCTCTTTCAAAATACACTTTTCTATTTTTCAAAAAAAAAATATATATGTATGTATATAATTTATTTTCCAGGAGGAAAGAAGTGACCCAAAGCCCCCTTAATCATCCCAACTCCCCATAAAATGTATGAGTCACGAATAAGATGATTGCATTGTGAAATGAAGTGAGAAATTGTGATATAATTAAGAGAGCTGGTCAGAGTGTGAAATAACAAAATAAAAACAAAAATTTTTAAATAAATAAATAAAGCGCTAGAGATAAAATAAGACTGCCTTTTATTTACATACAAATATATAACTTTCCATGCGAGTGGCGGCGATAAAATAATTACTAAAAATAACAACAGCGAGCACCATACAATGGGAAGCTATCGGAACCAGTCCTGAGACATTGCCCCAAAGAATGCGGCAGCGCCAGATTTAACATTGCTCGCATAATTTTGCGCTATCTGCTGTGATGTTGTAAGTTTCGATTCTGACTTCCTCGGCTTGGCTGATTGGGCCTGTGGAAGAGGGTATAAGCTTTTAATTTTAAGCTGAATAACTCTTTCTATTGTTTGTTAGCAAAAACAAACAAATTGTAAACATCATCTACAATTAGGGCATCTAGTAAAATTTTTCGAGTTTTAAATTTTAAAACAAAAAGCAAACATGCTTGATCCGGGTATTTATTCCGGAGATTATCAGAAACTTTTATAAATTATAGCTAATGACCTAACTAAGGCATCACTCAATTCAATTTTAACTTCTTTTAGCTGAAACATCATTCAGCTTAATCCTCTTATAGCTGAATTAGACATTTCGCTTTATCTTGCCCTAACTGAATTAATCACTGAACATGTTATTAAATTTTATATACCATTGCGATCCAGCTATAAGACGCCAAAGCCGAAACACTAATAAATTTACGAGAGAGCTTTTATTAAAACTCTGGTATTAATTAATAAAAATCATCTAAGCGATTCCATGCAATAACCACTTAAAAGCATCACATCAAAAACATAGGAAGGAAAATTAACAGAACAACAATTTTACTTAGGAAAATAGAACAATGGCGGAGTCGTCCTAAAGAAAATAGAAAATTTACAAATTTACAGCGAAATTAACATAATCCATAAAATTCAGAAAAATATTAAAATTTTTATACAAACCTTTTCAACGTCCTGAACAATTGAGGAATTCTTGCTCTCCGGCGCAATTATTGGCAAAAGTGGGAACCAAGTCGTAGATGATCCATTCGAACTCAGACTTAACACATTCGGATCTTTATCAAGCCCACTAGCCTGCTGTTTTACGTCGGCAAAGATTCCAAGATTTTCTGGGAATGGAAGCAACACCCCAAGTAGGCTCTGCAAACGATGAGCGCACTTTTTAATGTTCGTATTCATGTAGGGATGAAATAGTTCAAAATCAAACGGATCTACAGCATTTTTGAGGTCAGTGGTAAGTTTTTGGAATTCATCAGAATTCTTTTTATCTTCGCGTCCAATAAAAAGGATTTGAAGAAATTTTAAATCAAAATAAAGCTGTAGGGCCATATTTTGATTTGTAGTAATGAAATTGTTGGTCATAAGATTTCTAAATTGTTTCAATAGTTCCTCAATCAGTTTGGTATTTAGGTACAATAAAACTTTACGGGGTAGCGTCTGAGGGACCCATTTGTTCAGACCCTCAATTATTTCAATTAAATGAGTTTGAAGCGATATTCTAGGTTGGCATGGAATTCTAATTGTTGATTGAATTGGATTATCTTCCTCATCTTTTTCCTCAATTGTTATTGTTTCCCAATTCTGAAAAGAAATTTCAAAATATGAGCTATACTCAGTCGGATTCAACCCTACAATTGGCTATTGTGGTTAATTTTTAAATTTTTTTGTAATATTGCAAATCTTAAAATTGAACTATTCCGTCTTAGAAGAGTGAAGGGCATACACATTTTTAAAAGTATCGAATTTAAAAGTTTTCTACTCCAAAAATTAAAAATATCCCAACTCTTTAACCCTTTGCACTTTAAGATTTTTTATAAGTCGTAGCTGAATTAGGTGAATGGTGCCGCAACGGAACCAACAGAGTGCAAAAGGTTAAAATGTTTTTAAATGTAATCAAAACAAAAATTGTCGAATGCAACTTACTACAAAATCCTTTAATAATGTCTCATATCCTAGCGCTTTTCCCACGGTTTTCTCGAAGGATTGTTCTTGGAGAAAAATATTGCAGAACTGTTTCCAGAATTGAAACGATTCATCTTCAAGTAGATTGCACACTTTATTCCATTTTTCCAGGGTTCTCTTATCCACAGAGATCTTTTCCCAGCTTGAAGCTGTGTAGCTGTGCGACAAACACATTCGAAAATGAGGACATAATTCGATAAAGGAAATAAAAAGCCGTCCGAGCAAGACTAGCTCCTTGCAGCGGTGCTCGAATTGTAAGCCTTTTATCTTCGTAATTAGGCGCGACATATGCTCTTGGCTAATATCTTTTAAAAAATCGACAATAGCCTGCTTCTCGGCCGCTTGACCACCGTCGTCATCAAGAAATACGCTTACCTCAGAGAAAATAGCCTCCAGCCGTTTATCGAACGACAAGCAAATTTGAACAATTTTTGGATCAAAACCTTTCGCTTTCATAAGTAGGGTATTACTCTTCTTATCCTGGTTGAGAGCCTCTTTTAAGCTTTTTGGAATTTCCGAAGAGTCTTCTACCCAAAAATTGCCATTCTTACCACCATTTTCTTTGCTGGATACCCGCAACATTTCTTTAACATCGTCATGAACCGAATCGATGCATTTCAGCCACGATTGCCGGACTATATCCCGAATTCGGCCGTTTAAAAGAGGTTGATATTCATGCATGTAAAATTCCAGCCCTTGGGGTAACGAGAGACATTCGCACATTTCGTTCCAATTCGAAGGTCTCTGGATACCCAGTGCCTCGGTCCTAATTTCCTGTATTGTTTTCATAGAAGACACAAGCTCGAACAGGCCACTTAAGTGGGTTTTCGCAACTTCAGATATCGATTTAAGCCACTCCTCCGATCGAGCCTTCACCGAATCTGGAGTTAGGGTGGGTATTTCAAATGTTGGTCTGTAAAGAAATAGTTTGCTGTTTTTAATACCTAACAATGGATTTTATTATGAGGATCATACTTAAATTTTACTATCAAATCAGGAAGAGCTTGCAGCATTACTTCATCGTTAACACTCATCAGAGAAATTGTTGGATCCCTATCTTCGCTAGAGAAGTGCTTTAAGTAGTCTACAAGAAGACCTCCGCCGTTTTCTAAGTTAATTAAAATTTAATTTATGATATAAAATAAATTAGAATGAATTATACCAAAGAAACATTTGTAAATTAGCTCAACTGTTGTGTTCAGTACCCTCACACTAGACAAAATCCTATCCTTGACTCTTCTCTGAGCACTGTGATCGCTGGATAACGCTGATAAAAAGGCTTTACTTCTCAACTTAATCAGAATTGCAAGGAGCTGATCTAAAGGGATTTTTTCTAGAATGAAAAGACCGAGAAGGCAGTCAACAGCAGCCTCGGGTGATAGATTTTCTCGTTCCAAAGTGACTAGACAACTTTGCTTAATCGTAAAGAAGAACGGCTTTAAAATTTCCCATTGTTTTTCTGCGACAGAGAGCCGCTCAAGAAGCGCATTTCCAGAGTCTAGCTTCAGACCGGTGCTGATGTGCCTGGCGAAAATAAAAAGCTCGGTGGCAATGAAAAATTTCTCATCATCGATATTGGACCAAATCAATTCTGGCATATCGGTGAGAAGCTTTATTTGGACCATTGTACTGTAATCGCTGTTTCGCCTGTCCGCAGCAGGACTGAATCCCCGCCGGTAGTTCTTGAATCCGACCAATTGTTTCTCGTTGAGGCACTTCACTGTCGCGATAATGCTCCCAACCTCTGTAATCACAGAACTCGATGTCGTCTTCATCGCTTGAATTGTATCTGCTGCTTTTAGCAAGTCCCTGTACCGTTCCCTGAAAATAACATCAAGGTAAAATCAAAATTCGAGGAGGTGGCACCAAAATCCCCAGGGTGACTTACCCCACCATCGTCCGTAGCTCCTCTCGCTTCTTTTCCACTTCAATTTCTACCTTTTTTTGAATTTGATCTATTTCAGAAATTGTATGCTGCTCAAAGAGCGCATCAACGTCAATATCCAGCAAATTAATTGCGGACATTTTCGCAGTAACAAACTTAAAGTAAACTGCAAACGTAAACAAAACTTTTGAGAAATGTCACTTGATGTGACAATTTTACACTGACAGCAAAATGCACGGCATACATCAGTAAAAGGATTTTAATTTTATACGATTTTTATTTACCAATTTATAAGGGATTTTTGGTCCTAATTCACATTTAGAATTAACCAATAAATTCATTATTTTAAGTTTTAGAAAAACTAATTGCTTTAAATTAAGAACTAAAACTCTAAATAACGAAATGTGTTTATACCGCCATCTAGGGAATAGTGTGAATAACTTTTAGTACACGCAATTGTGCTAAGCACCGGGTTGTTTTGGCGGGAATTTTTAAATATTTATTTTATTTATTTATTTATATATACCGGTCTACAGACATTAAATTCTTACAGATTAGAAAAACGAAAATTAATTACTTCTTAAATTAATTATTGCCAGAATAAATATTTTTATAGATTGCATTTTTAAAGATTTCCCGAGACATCGCTATATTCAGCGAAAGAGGAAAATTTATTAAGTTTAATAGAGCAATCCGTGACTGGCTCATGACAACCGTAGTTAGTTCAGTGTAACCGCAAATTAAAAAATAAATAAAGGGCTCACGTCTCAGGGAAAGACAAAAAATTAGGGGAAGACGGAACGATAATTAAAAATACATTTCACCACCTGTAGCAATGCACACGTTCTCCAATACTTTACGGTGCCTTTTAAAAATACACAATGAAAAAGTGTAAACAGCCCGCATCCGTATAAATGCTCTTCATCGCCACTGACTTCGGCAAAGCGTTGGCAAAATCTCACATCAATTAATTCTATTTAAACTTTGCTCCCTTGGCTTTATTCAGCGCTTTCTCTCTTGGATAGAATCTTACCTCGATCAACGCCAAGACAAAGTCCTCTTCTGTTTGTATCTGGTGCCCAAAAAAATTATCTTTATCTTGGCATTTGGAGATAGCCAATTCATCATTCATTTTCCCGTAAACGTCCTTCTTCCACTCCTAGAGTCTATCTTCTATTTGATGAACTCATACCATGCGTTTCTTTCTACGTGACCTACCTACGGTGGCATTTGTAACAGTGAACTTAGCTTCCATGATCACATTGACAGTGTAATTGCAGCGCTAGCTCTTGGCTTTGTGAAACGTTAGTCTATGTAAGGAGTATCTTAATCCCTTTGTTGCTAAATTTCTCTACATCTCATTTGTTAGATCCCTCATCGAATAAGCCAATCAAGTTTGGTCCCCCTTTCAATCCACCTAATACATCAGTGGAATTGAAGCTGTCCAATGTAGGTACCTCCGGTTTACCTTACGCGATCTTCACTGATCTGATCGCCCAGAATCTTCCCCCTTACAAAAACCGTCTAATACTAGTAGACTTACAGCCCTTACGGAAACGTCGTTACTGTGCTGATATTACCTTCATCCATCAGTTACTATCCGGTGAATTTCTCTCTACAACCAACCCCTATAACTTTAGATCGGTCCCCCCACCGCAACTATGACCTTTGAGAACCTTTCACTCGAATGCTTCATAATGCCAACTCCCTTTTCTCCTTTAAATTTCACCTGAGCAAATGAACTTTTTGGAATGACTTATTCCTATAATAAGTTCTGTACTACCCCTCCCAGCTATCTCTTGTTAATCTTCCTTGTTTCAGTTTTAGTAAATGTTAACTCTGTCGAAAGCTTTGAAAATGTGTCTATAGATCGTATTCACTTGTGACCCATCTTCCATCGATTTCATAGTTAAATTACTGAAAGTTATGAGGTTAGAAGCACATGACCTTCCAAAAAAAAAATCCACGCTTCTGAAGGATTCAGTCATTGACTAAAAGATTCAACCTATACCTAGCTTATGAATCCAGAAATATGAATATATATGAATAGTTCGATCCATTTGAATTAAGTCAACCTCCTTAACGCATTTTAAAACTACAAATTTATTATTAAATTTAACAACCTTTGTTTTATTAAAATCGAAATGGAAAATTCAAACCTTTTTTTTTGGAATCTTACTCCTTTACTAAATCGTTTTAGAAAATTATCCATTAAAGGACTAAAATACTCATACTTTTCTTTCATTTAATGCCTCACTCTGCGGACTTATTAGCCGCCCCTCGTAGACATGAAATTTGGTACTTTAACCTTTGCTGAGATTATATTCCATATAGTAAAATGTTGGTATTTATTTCACTAAGCTTCAGATGTACAATTTACCCCCATTACAAAGGGTTAAATTATAAATTTAAGAAATACACAAATTTGTGCACATGGGATTTGCGTAAAGTTTAACGAAATGCACAAATTTTTGCATACAGGAGGTAATGTTAAGGACTAGGTTACTGGTTTTCTTTTTGTTTTCTATGGTAAATGGAGCACTAAAGTTTAATTTATTAGATATAAATATAGAAAAATGCAATTATTGAACTTATTGAAGTAGTATTTCAAATAAAACAAATAAAAATCTAAAAATCTAAATATGTTACGACATTTTATCAAAAAATACAAATAAATGTTCAAAATTCAATTGAAAGTACGGGTATGCCTGCAAAAACCCAAATGGGATTTTGTGATTATTAAAACAAATTAAAAATATATTAACATATTAAATGACTGCGTTTGAACTCTGTACTGTGGAAGTAATAAATAAATTAATAAAGTTTAAAATCACTCCTAAGATCGAGTGGTACGAATAAATTTCGTTTTCGTACCGAAAAGGGCCCCACTTCTGAATCATCCCAGACCCACGGGCACGGCCTGTGTGACATTAGTTCACATTCTTTATTTACTCGCGATGATCACACTTAAATTGGTCCAATTAGTTGCTGAGCGTAAAATCCAAACAGCGACATACAACGGAGCGCTCGACTTAATGGAATGGTCCCCGGGCATGGAAAAATAAAAAAAAAAAAAATGTAAGAAATGGACCTTAATTCGCCCCAATGGAATCTCATTCAAATTTATTGACAAACGAATTGAATTGATTGATTTAAATGGATTTATGTGCATCAACGGGTGACCGGGCGGGCATCATCATCATCATCATCCCCGCAGCCATCCATGGCCCCGCTGATGCTATGTGACTGCAACCCTGAGTGGTTTTAGGTTGCGAACGCGAAATTATCCAGCAAAGAATTTTGCGGAACGTGTCCTCGTGGCAGACATAGGTCTCCTGGAGGACTATAAATCTTAAGCTCGCACTATCGTCGCCTAAAAATCGCTAAATTCTCCGAGTTGCGCCGCCGTGTCCGGGGTCATGTTTGGCGATAGTGCAGGCGAGCACCGAACATGTTACCAGTAGTAAAGCAATTACTCCAGCGCTTCCAATTAACCGCTAAATGGGGCTCCGCAGGCCCCATTCTCCAGTATCTTCGGTTCGAGGAAAATGTCTTGGTCCGGGGAGGTTGCTCGGCTGCAATTAATAGCACTACATGCGATGCTGGGACTCCGGCTGGTGGCCGGCTGGAAGCTAGACCAAAATAGACGAAATATTTTAGCCGCTTTTCCCAGCAGCAGCAGCAGCATACACATTCCATGGAGCTCTAGTCGTAATCTTGCTCCTTTTCGTATAATCATCATCCAAAGAAGCTGGATCCCCCCCAGCCCCATCTTTTATGCTTAATTGCAGGGGCCGGAGTGGAGTGTCTTCAATTTATCTCCCCGGTCAATTCGGGGATAAGAGAAATGAGCGCGCACTTAAGGCAAATTAAGGCGCGACAGACATTGCGAATGGGCTCGCACAGGGGTACGTAATTGCCCCGATGGTGTTGGATATGTTCTTCAATTCATTTGACGACATTTTAATTCGACACTTGCGGCCGCAAAACCTACTCCTGGCTGGGGCGCTAATCGCCGCGCGCCACTGCGGTCCCATCCACCATATCATACATCCAACGGACGCAATCGACGAGACGGTGCAAGCAATTGCGATTCAATTTAACGCACTTCGTGGCAGGTTACAAGCGCGGCACGGACAACATTTTGCTTTTAGCCTTTCAATTTGCTCCTCAAATATACGGCTGCGATAATCACCTGCATTTTTTTTTCTCAGAGCCCCAGATGGGCGAACCACTTTATAACCTGGCATTTTTCACTAAGTAACTAACTGCTAAATTACAACTTATGTAATTTTTGATAGTAGCCTTCACAAGTAATTCAAAATGGTTTTAAAATATCTTCGAAACATTTACTTTTATCACTCAGAAATTGAAGTAATACTGATAATATTCTAACATTTTACTATTGACTATTTGGACCATTATAACAAAACGAGGTAGTTTTTCTTAAATCATCAGAAAATCAATTAGGTTCAAAAACCTTAAAAGATAAAGGATAAAATTAAATCACAACAACGTCCTCGCAATTGTATACCTACTTTGCAGTTTTAGGATTTTGTCGGTGCACCAAATTTTATCCTAACCCTTTGAGTGTCAGGCCAAATTTTCATACATATGCCAGATAATTTTAAACAAAGTAAATCATCGACCAATTTTCGATCTAAAGTATTTTTACGCAATACGAAAAACACGTTAGTAGACTTCCTTTATTATTAAATCAAAAGAATATTCTGTAGGTTTAACATAGTGAACGATATATCGCTCCTTAGCCTTCAAAGGGTTAATAGGTCCAGTACTATTTCGAGAACAAATTTCTCTAAGTAAGAGTTAAAAGAAAATTTAACAATGTTTAATTTTTCGACTCTACTCTCATTAGCTGCAAAAATCGTTTTATATTTGAACGTTCAAATTCACTTTTGAAAAGCTAAAAGTTTTTAGTTTAATTAATTTTCTTTTCTTTTTATCTTTTAAGCTTTATTTAATAAAATAACAATTTAGTTAGATAAGTGGATTAACCTTGTTATAAAATTTACATAAACCTAAACATTATTAATTTCCTGGAAAGTGCTATCCAAACATAAGTAAGTAATATGATTTTAAACCTTTTTCGAGCGTTAGCATTTAATTTGTATTTACAATTTATTAGATATGTTTATACTGTACATACCCCTGGTCTTCCTTGAACTTGTTTGACGCAAAATTATTAACAAAATAAGCCAACAATGCAATCTTGCAGCTTCATGTTTACTTTCAAATATCATCAAATCCGTATAAAGTAAACAAACCTCAACCTACACCCGCCAAAATATATGTTGTCCTCGCAAACGGAAGGTCACCCACTGTTTACTAATTCATACCCCCGGTGCGCGAGGTAAACATTCTCATCAAATTCCCAAATTCTAAGATAATTCGCGGCTGTGTCACGCGATAATTCCCAATTCATCGCGTAACCCAGTTTTACCTGAACGTTTGCCGCTAGAATTTAATGAGATAACGAGCAATTGAAATTGCTCATAAATAGGCACCCCCGGAAAGCTCCCGGGCACAGAAAACCTTTTCATCGACTCGAGTTACTATGGCACGTCTCGACATATTTTTTGTAGTTTCAACAGCTCTGATCGTTTTAGTGATCGCTCGTGCTGACACTGAAGGTGGGCTCTATAATTTTGTTAATAAATAAAAATTTTTAAAATAACGTAATTTTTTTTTTTTTTTAAAAGGTTCCTTTAATCAAACACGGATTGTCGGCGGTACCAAAGCAACAGAACCCTACCCTTACCAAATTTCTTTGCAGGTCAAAAGGAGAAGCCGGCCTAGTTTAATATCCTCGATTTTAACAGGTGAAACAGGTGACTGGGCCCACACGTGCGGTGGATCAATCTTGGACAACAATCACGTGTTAACCGCAGCGCATTGCGTCGATGGAGGCACACCGGAGATATTTTCGGTTTTGGCCGGAACCTTAAACAGGAATTCCGGTGGAAGTAGGCACCTCGTGGAATGGATTAAGATGCATCCAGATTACCAGGAATTAGTGACTTGTGATATCGCTATTATAAAAGTGAAAACACCATTCGAGTACAATGATATGGTGCAGCCCATTGAGCTCGAAGAGGCTCACATTGGGGCTGGAGTTCCGGTCACCCTCTCCGGTTGGGGCTATTCTAGACCTATTCGATTCGGAAATATTCCTATGCATCTGAGAACTATCGACTACAAAACAATTTCGAACGAGGAATGCAAGGAGAGGGGCTTTAATGTTACAAAAACTGAAATTTGCACCTACAGAGGACTCTTCCGAGGTGCTTGTGCCGTAAGGACATGAAACCTTCATTTTAAATATTTTTAAAAATTGTTAATTTCTTATTTTCACCTAGGGCGACTCCGGTGGACCTTTAGTTAATAAGGAAAGGACGAAACAAATTGGAATCGTGTCCTATGGATCCTTGATATGCTCCTCAGGAAGTCCGGACGCCTTCACCAGGGTATCAGAGTTTATAGATTGGTGCAAGGAAACTATGAAAGGTTGAATCTTAGAATTATTGTTAGAAGAGTATGGAATAAATGAATTTAATTTAATTATCAGTAGTGGTTTTGCATTGCTTACTAAAACGACAATGGTATTGTTTTTTAAATTATATTTAAACCTTAGCTAGTATCGATATTTTAAATTACACTGCTTATATGGAGGGCCCAAAAGAACCTCAATATGCAAATAAATCTTGTTTTATGAATTAATGAAGATAACATTTTTTTATATTTTAAAATAATACACCTTTTCGAATATAAAAATCAACTTCTGTTAACTTTATAATAATTCTTACAACATATATCGCTTATTACTATATATAGCCTTTGATTTGAGGTAGTAATAAATGTTTGCAGTGGGGTCTATTTGGACTCTACGATATCAGTTAATTACTTAATCTAAAAGGAAAATTTAAGTTATCGTAAATGTAGGAATGTAAAGAATTTGAAATCATTTGAAATATCTCACAAAATTATCGATCACTATAAGACTAAAATGAATAAATTGAATAGTCTGAAAGAGAAATAATTGTTTTATTTTTATAAAATACACTTTTTACTCTTTGAAATTTGTTTTTGATCTCATCGAGCTAATTTATATAGAACTTTAATTTTCTTGTTTTTAAAATTTAGCAAGTAAGAATTTAGGTGGATATATGTACGTAAACATTATAGAAAATATTCATACCATAGGATTTATTAAAATTCGTCCTTTGTTCAAAGTTATAAAGATGTGTGCAAAATCAACAAGTGCTAAAATTATTTTCGAATAATTTTCTTACATAAGTACAATAGATTGAAAAATTCAAAAAAATTGAGTGTGCAATGTCCTGGTACCTAAAGATTGTAGGAGGTAAAAGCCTTTTACTTTGGGGGTATGAAATTAAAGCTGATAAAATTTATTTATTTGTGAAAAAGGGTAGCGAAGCTTTTCAGGAGTTTGGGCAAGTTTAACTTGCACTTTACCGACTTTTTTGATATACAGTGACTCGAAAAACTGTTCACGTAATTACATTCTCAGATAAATTCCCCAAAAAAATGGAAATACTAAGCAAGCGGCAACACTGGTTTTCTTCAAATAACTGCAATTTAACTGTAATTTGTTATTATTTACATGAACGTTTGAATGGGCAAAGCAAAGCGTTAAAATCCTTGCTGAAGTAAAGATCGCAACGTGAACAGTTTTTCGAGCGTTTGGAGTTTCTCTAAAAAGAATTAAACTTGCGTTACTTTTTTTAAAAAAATAAGGCGTTTTGTATATTTATTATATCTATCGCGGTAAGAAAATACATATTTCATAGCTTTTCGAGTCAAAATGATTTTGGGTCAAAACTTATTTGTAGATAAAAATGACCAAAAAAATTTCCACTGCTAAGAGGGCAGCTGTTGCTGAGGATATAAAAAAGGACTTTCTGTGAGAAACATCTCTAGAAAACACGGTATTTCGATCGGTGTAACCACAAAAATTAGAAAAGAAATGGAGGTTGAGGTAAATAAAAATAATGGTGGACGACCCAAAATACTAAGCGCTGAAACAGAAAGAATGGCACGGTGTCTTATCATGTCAGGAGCAGCAAGTAATGCTGTGGATGTCAATAAAGAACTTTCTGCCACATTAAATATCAATGTGTGCAATGACACTATCCGAAATTGCTTGAAAAATGCAAATTTAAAGGCAAGAGCCAAGATAAAAAAGCCTCAAATATCGGAGAAAAATAGAAAAGCACGATTAGAGTTTGCAAAACTTCACAAAAATTGGACTGCGGAACAGTGGAAATTAGTTGTATGGTCTGATGAGACAAAAATTAACCGATTAGGATCTGACGGACGAATTTGGAGCTGGTACGACAAAAGAATTGGACCAACAGAAAAAAATATACTTAAGACCTTAAAGTTCGGAGGAGGTTCACTACTTGTTTGGGGCTGCTTCTGTGGCGATAAATTGGGAAAATTGCGTCGTATTCAAGGAATTATGTGCGCCAAAGATTATGTACGCATACTTGAAGACTCGTTGCTACCGAGTTTTGAGAAATTTGGATGTGAGACAGGTGACTTGGAGTTTATGCAAGATAACGACCCGAAGCATACGGCTCGTGCTACGAAAATCTGGCTAGAAAACAATGCGATAAAAACGATGAAATGGCCTGCTCAGTCACCTGATCTCAATCCAATAGAGAATCTTTGGGCTATAATTAAAAAAAGACTAATTACTCAAAAGGAACTTCCAAAAACCGTTGATGAGCTCTGGGTGAAAGTTCAAAAGACGTGGGAGGAAATTAGCTCCGAAACGTTGGCTAAATTAACGGCCAGTATGCCTAAACGAATTGAAGCAGTTATTAAAGCCAAAGGAGGAAACACCACATTTTAAAAAAATCTTTTATAATACTAAACATTGAAATGTATCTGCTAGTCGATAAACTGTTCATTTCTTGGATTTCAGTTTATGTTATTTTTTTCCTTTAAATATATAATTGTGTTTTTGTATATTTGAATTTATGAATTGTTGTTATTCCCCTAAAATATATTCAAAATCAAAAAGTGAATTCCCTTCTTTTTATTTAAAATAGTACCTTGTATCCCTTTTTAGAGAAAATACGTGAACAGTTTTTCGAGTCACTGTATTTTCTCTCTATAGCGAGCTGGAAAATTTTTACTATGTTTACCTTTATTATTAAAAATTGCTGTAATTGCATACGGCTTCAGGGCATCAAGCTCCTAGGTAAAAGATCCTTGATAAATTTTGATTGACAACAGCATAGTTGAAAAAAGTTCAAAATAATCCGTCCACTAACCCTGAGTATAACCGGGTGAAATTCCTTCCAGAATCTGTTCCCGTACTGAAAGCTGATCCCATTAAATCTCAAAAAGCAAGAGCACCCGCTGGTCCTGCGGATGGATATTGAATATCACCTTGAATAATTAACACATTTTCCACATGAAGACGAATTTTCATGAGGACCGCTGCTCGCCCGCCCGTGAGGGATACCCAATTACTGTCAGGTCGCCATCCAGAAAATGAATGTGCTCCGGATCTGGTTACAAATTTTGGGGGGCTTATTTTGCATAAAGCCGTAACGTTAATGAAATTAGCTCTAGTTAAGCGGGCCGAAACAGGGGTTTGGGGTGGGTGGATTTTTGGTGATGGATGCCCTTAGGGACAGTGTGGTTTTTGTGTAGTTAAAGTCTAGGTGATTGGAAGAATCAAACGAATTTAGGGCGTAGACTGTGCTCCTGTGACAAATTAAATAACCGACAGGTCATCGTTGTCGTCGGTTTCTTTGAGCGTCCGAAGGGTCTAGCCCTGCAAGAAGGCGCAAAGTCAGAGCTCGGCTGGGAATTTAAGTGTGATCGTTTTCAGTAAATCGCCGGTTTCGCTGTGTCCACGTCTTTCAACAGCGAAAACAGTAAGGAATGGCCCTCGACGGACGGCAGACGGAGCTGTCTTGAGGGTAACGAGCGCGCGGACGACAGCCGGCGTACCTGGGTGCCTAGGTGCCTAGATGCCTGGATGGCTGGATGCTTGGGTGCCTAGTAGGAGGAGAAGGTAAGCGAAATCATGCGCAATACCACCCATTTACGGAAGTATATTATTCATTGGGAAATCGTGACTGCCATAGAGCCGAACGGTACCGTTTGCAGCCGCGATATCGATGAGATCCCAGGTGAGTGCGCACGTCTTTTCCAGGAGGCGACGACGGCTGTGATGATGACGACGGACGACGAGGACGAGGACGCCGACGTCGTCGTCCACGTACACCTCGCAAATATTAAAAAAAAAAAAAAAAAAAAAAATTCGCGTTCTGGGGCTTGGCGAGCGATAGGTGCTGCTCCCGGTCCCACCAGGTGCTCATGCGGCAGCATCACGGACTCCATTCCGGTGCCTAGTGGCTAGTGTTGGTGGACCATTTCAAAGGTAGAGGAAGCGGGGAAATTGGCCGTGTCTTATTGTAAACATAATTAACAAAATAATTCATCAATGGCCGTTGGGCACGGTCGGACACGGGACGCTACGCATCCGAGACGACTCGTGGTGTGCTTCCCTGTAGGTCGCGGGGGTCAACTGTGCGATGTGCCTAGGCGTTCACTAGGCAATTGACCTGGTCCTGGACAATTCCCGGCTACCACGCCAACCGCGACGTGGATCATCCGCCGCAATCGAGGAAATTGAACCCTGATGGTCGATGGAGCTGTTGTGTGTGCTTTCGAGATTATGGTGGTTTCGGGCCATTATCTCTGCACGCTGCACCTCTTCTCCTTTCTGAATTTTCTTAACTTTTTTTCCCCCGTTTTTTCGTTGTTTCTCTATTAATAACGGTAGAACGTAATGAGGCCTTGTTTAAGTGGTTTGCACAGGCTCGCCTCTTTCCCATGGTATCGAACCCCATCGACAGGGCATAGACCCTTAATGACAGAAACAAGGGACTTATTGCTCATGATTAATAAAAAAAAGCATACATTTTTCTGATTTTATTGTTAACAATGGGGCCTCTGGTAGACCAGACTCTTAGACATGTATTAAAGGACAACCATTTTTATCAAAGCTCTGTACTGTTCAGACTTACAATTGGGCCATATTCTTGATGGTTTTTCGACCTTTTAATTTTCTTAAGCTTTTTCTTTAATATTTCGAATAGTAGCTATTTTTAATTAGCTTAACAGAACTCTATTTTTCTACGTTATTCAATGCATCGATTTAAATAAGAAATCTAGCATTTTATTGATTAGAAGCCGCAGTATGCGCCATCAAACTATACTAAAAATTTTACACTTGCCAGAGGATACTTTACGCTAATAATAAATAACACCAAATTTTATCACTATTTATCCCTTTTGAATTAAAATAGGTCCCGAAAGACCACTTGTCTTAATTTCAATTCATTGAAAATTAAGTTTTTCGAACGTTATATTAGTTCTATTTGAATTTTATACATTTTGATAGCAGATCCGAAATTCTCAATCCAGAAAACCCTTTTTGAACCTATACATGTAACAGCATAATTTAAAATGTCCACGTAGTAAAAAGCTAGCTAACTTAATTTAAATTGTTAACTGATTGCTTGCATATTCAAGTGATGTACATACATAGTGACAGACTGAGTAAATCGTTTAATCAATTATTAGATTCCACATCTCACAGATCATTCTAATGATCGTCAGAATCTTGTAAAGTTCGAAAACAGGAAATTATCACTTGACACTACAGGCCATATGATGAAGACTTAATTGCGTTTTCTTAAAGTTAAATCAGCATCTGATGTAACAAATCATTCAATTGTATGATGAACGAAGAAAGAATGATTCTACCGATTGATCCACAAGATATTGACTATCTTATCATCTCATCTCTTTCTCGTTTTGATTGATTGATTTCGTTCGTTGTTGGTTTCACATATGAAGGCAAATCGGTCGCAAAGGCATAACTCTTCACACACGTTCCGGTCGATGCCGGCGGCCAGGGAAATCGATTTATCCGAGAAATGGAATGCAACCAAATTGCACACATGCGATGCAGAGAAATTAGCTCATACACATCATCTTTTCGCATAGAGGTAATCTGGCCAGATGGCAAATTGGCTACTCCTCGCAAAACATCACGAATTGATTCAATTTGAACGTGAAAAATTACAAATTGCGAACCCAAAAGGAGATTACTGGGAAGTTGAGAAAATTACACGGATGCTGGAGAAATAGCTCTAGATTAAATAGAATCGCGCTTTTGTAAAATTTTATATGATTGTTTCACGGAAAATCTTTGTAGGCCATAGTGAATCTTTGTAGGCTATAGTGAATTATTATTGAATTGTAAATTCTATTTTTATTAGTTAGACGACAGGATTGCGCTGTTTGAGCGACGACAACAGCTGGAATTTACTACTTTCGCACCTCATTACTGCAAATGAAGGAAATCAGCACCAATATGTGCCTTCAGGCACAATTTCTCTGTGCGCAAGCATTGTGACACTCTTCGAGGTAAATTTAGTGCCCGTAAATATCCGCAACGAAGGTAATCTTTAGACTGTGGCGAGGCACAGCATCCCACCATACGTAAGTAAAATATTGACGAGATAGCCGGTGAGTGCGCGATTCAAAATCACCTGGACCGCGGCCATTTGGGTGGAATCAGGCATGTTATCGAACCGCTTCGAAAGTGTTAGCAGCGCGATAGATTCTTAATGACTTCCTACTAGCTCCGAGGTATATCACGGCTCTGTGCGCTCAAAAGAGATATATCGACGATAATTTCACGCATTTACGTTCAGGCCAAGCACCCACCTCTGAGATAAATGAACATCGCCGGACTAGGGCTACTATGGCACAGAATAAGTTTGGTCCCCAGCCCCAGCCCTGGTCTGAGATCTCTTCTGGTCGAAGTCCAGGCCCAGCCTCACCATACCATCCAGCAGCCGTTGACTTATACACTCGGCTTAGTTCTGTTGCTTGGAAATCGACCTCAGATTCTAATCTCTCATGTTTGGTTACCACTTCTTATTGCATCCACAGATTAGACCCGAACTACGGAAGACTCGTAGACGCTGGACTTTTAAAAAAGAAAATAATTCCGCCAAGTTCTCACACAACTTGTTCTTTTCGTGCCGCGGTAGAGCTGGACGAGCCCCAGGAAGGCTCTTTCCTTGCCATGGCCACCGCCAAACCATATGGCATCCCATAGGCGCTGCTCTCGCCCATACCACTCTGATCATCCAGTACGGTACTGCCACGGTCCACCGCAGCCTCCGTCGTCTTCGTTTTCATCTTCGTCTTCGTCGCGCAAGAACTCGCCGGCAGCTCGCCCGTACGAGTATTAATCGTCCGAAACGTGTAATCGTCCGGATTCATGTTTCACTCTTTCTGAAGTGTGCTGTACGGCTTAGATAAGTAGTAGGTAAGAGTTGACTCGGCCAACGTTATTTATGTACTTTCTCAGCTGAAATTCACGACAGACATGATTTTGGCCCGATAAACCAAATTAAAAAGAAGTCGAACGCGAAAATTCTCTTAGCGCAACATCGGTTTGCGGCATCATGGACCAGAGGAATGAGCGGATCGAGCGGACCCGCCGGCTCTGGCTACAGTAGCAACCATAGGTTCGTTGATCTGCTTTAGTGAAGTTGTCGTGAGGAAAATGTTTCACGGCACTAATCGAGATCAATCAAATTGTTATTGTCTTTTTAGGACGGTCCGTCTATGGTAGATCTGTGTTTGCATTGGAACAACATCGGGGACGGTGAAAAGAGAGATCAGTTAAACCCTAATAATTCAAAATTCCTGTCTCTAAAAAGATTTTTTTGGTCAAATCAATATTTCATCCTCTAGACAATAAACTAACTTTCTTCCCAAAACAACGTTTGCTTGTTTGTTAAGCAAACAGCGCGCGGCTCCGTTCACTAAAACCCTAATATTTGAATCGATTTTATTCTTAGTCTGGAGTAAATTACAGGTTTAAACCTTATTTTGGTTAAAAATTAATGACAGACAAGTATTAAAAATGATTTTAATACTATGGTAGTGTATTTTCTATTCCATAAGAGCATTAAATAATGAATTTAGATCTTGACTCGCTAAAATTGTCGTTAGCCTTTTAAAAGAGTAAAATTTAATACGGAAATGTATTAAAATTCATTGTAATTTAAAACAGAACTAAGAATATTATGCTCACATTTTGTCTGAGTGTACTACCCGGTAATTTTGTCATTCTACAATGGATAATCACTCCAATGTTAATGACTAATGGACAACTGGTTCATCCCTATCCATTTTCCACCCAATCGCGTTTCATATTTCTCAAAAAATTTCAAGTAGGCAAAATTCCAGATGGGTTACAGCATAAAAGGGCCCACCCGGGGTGATTTTTAGTAGAACAAACAAAAGCTCTCTCTTTTGCACCCCTCAAAAAAATAAAAATAAAAACCAAATCCTTTCAATGCACAAAAAACATCTGAACACACCCCTAACCACCCTCAGGAGGGCGCATCAGGTAGAGAGTCGAGTTTAATTTTGCGGCGAAAGTCCAAAAGTTAATAAACAAGGCGGATGATCTCGAGATTAAAATCTTTGAATGAATGGATCAAAGGGGACTGCGGTGGGTTATTGAAGAGCTCGGAATGATTTCCCTTATGGGGTAGCTCGGCTCCTGTAATTTATCCACTCAAAACGATATACCCCAACCAAAATTTAAGTAATAAGCGAATGTGGATGAGATAAAGAAAAACCGCAGTCCCATCATAATCATTACTGCTGCCGTAGTCGCATTATTTTCATTGTATTCGTTGTCTTCGACAATAAAGACGACAACGTCTTCATCGCATCTTAGCGGGCGCGATAAAAATGTGTGATGCGTGGTAATGATCCATTTTGCTGATGGTACGCGAACAATTCAAAGGATTCCCCACTGAGCTGAGACCGCTCAGTCGGGCTTCAGATTATGATCAAATTGTCCGTTTTAGGGGCCCGCATCTCGCAAAATTCGCAAATTTTTCCCCGTCTCCAGGGATGTTTATGATGTTGATCAGCACCAGGGATCTATCCATGTCGCCACATCGACTCGCCTGCTCCCAGCATGGCTCGTCCGTGATTTAAGATAGATCCACTGCAGACTTACAGACTATAAAGGCATCTTAAAGGTAAGAGCCTCTAGTCCGCTTCCATGGAACTTTAGTAAAAAAAAAAAAAAATATATATTGTTGAGATCTGCACGATGATAGAGGACAGAGTTCGGAGGAAATTTTCCATTTTGTAGTCTTTTACGTCTTTATAAGGATTTTTTATTGAAAGTACGTCTGAAGACGCTGGAGAAGCCTGCAAAAGGGGTCTTAAGAAGCCAGCGCAGCCTCACACACTGTTCTTAAACGAGCTGTTTCGGCGCTTTTGTTCCTTCGTCGAGTGGGGGAAAGTGTGGAAGGTTTTATTGGGCAGTTAACCTTTTGCCAAAGACTCGTGAATTGTTCTTACCTCTTTAGGTGCTCCTTCGTCTAGTAAAGCATGTGTGGGGCCCACGGGCAGTAGTCATAAATCCTCTGGTTCGGGCTAATTAGAACAAATTCACAAGAGCTCGTTTGCCCGGAAACTCAAGAATGAGAGGAATGTTTTTGATAATTTTCTGAGTTTTACAGCGGTCGAAAGGTACGTTCAAAGGTGGGCCTTAATTTTATGGGACCCCCAAAATGTTAGCTACTGTTCAACGCATTTGATTAAAATGCAATAAAAAGGTGTCACTGCCAGACTGAGCAGGTAGGGTACATTGTCCCGCTTAATTGGTGCGTAATCAATTATTCAATCGGCTACGACCTCCGGACGATATTTCGCGGCCTAAGATATCGCCTTCGACGGCGACCATTCAACGAATGAATCAATTAATTTGCGTCCAATGAAGCCCAGATAAGAACGCTCCAAGACCTTGTACTCCTCTAACCGGGCGAAGGGCGAGAAAAAATTATGCAGGTAGCGCAATCAGATAAGTGGACAACGCGATATAGTCCCGCGGAACCCGCCACCTCGGCCACCATGGGTCCCTGACTCCAATTAAGTGGTAATTCATATTCATTCATGCTTCGAACCGAGAAGAAGGGTAATTAAGTGAACAAGGAGTCCCAGACTTGAGGGATTTATTTTTGGTGCAATGGTGGGTGGCACTTTTGCAGTATCTCTCTCGCGAGGGACCCAATTCATTCATTAGCGGAGACCACGGAGACTACGGCGACGACGCGACGACGCACCATCCACCGCTGTCGCGTCCTTATCCCTTTCGACCGCCCTTATCCCTTTCGATTAGTCAACAGGCTTGATCTTTCGCTCCCTGATTCTGAACGGGGCGGGGGTCCCCCACTTTTGGTCGGATCTGGTGAGCACCTCGTCGGGAGTATTTTTTTTTTTTACGGTGAGATGACTGAATGCCGAACTACGGGATGTTGGTCGATGTTTTAATTTAAGTTAATTGGGCCACCCATTTGCTGGCTGATTTTCCTCTAGCGATATCTTGGAATTGATTGCGCGAAAATTTGCATACATTGCCAACGGGAACCCTCCCGGATGAGTGCCTCAGCGGATTTCGTGGAAACGATCTCGGCTGGAGGGCAATAGGTGTTGAAGGTGAGAAAGGGTACTACGGAATATTATTGGCTCAAAAATTGTTCCGGTCGAGGGTAACAAAGATCACGAGGTAAAAAATCTCCGAGAAGTTAACCTAATATTGAATAGTTTTTATTTTCTACAATATAAGTTATTGTAGTACTCGTATTATAAAATAAGTTGGAAAATATAAAAACATGTCCCTTTAAGCATTTTTAAAATTTTTTATTATTTGTGTATTAAAAATTGTAGACATTCGAAGCTAGAAAAATGGTATAATCTTCCACTGAACAAATTTAAGACGTTGTCGTTCAAGGAAATTGTTTTGAATATCTTAAATTATTATAAAAGCCGTAAGACTTTGCTTTCATATATTGTTCGGAAAATAAACATATCCAAAGTCGGTCCATTTTGCAAGGATGATTAGCAGAATTTAAAATTACTAACTGAAACTATTCGGCATAAATATTTATTTTAGTTTACTTAGAACTTTACTAGAAAATACATAGCATAATTAAAGTTTTCGCACCTGTCTATACTATGAAATAAATCGAATAATGTCTGCTTTCGATAGTCAGAATGTTGCCCTTGCCATTTACCCTGAAATCGAATTGTTTATCATTGTACCTTGTGATTATTTAAATGAAATACCATGGAAGTCCAGTTAATTCATATGCACCAGATGCCACCATAGAAAGGCAATTGTAACCTTTATATGCAGTTTTGTTGCATTCTACAAAAATTGATAACGCAATGTTGGGAATTTCTGAATGAAATTTTCCACTAACTAAAACAGTATAGATACCACTCATCAATTTATTATGTATTTAACGTATTTATGCCATTGTATTTTTATTAATTAAAATTTCGTAAACTCGAAAACTCATATCCCAGTAAACCAAGATATTTGAAAAAATCATAATTGAAAGGTGACGAAAAGGAATTCAAAGGAGATATTTCGCGACTGTAATTAGGAAGATTTCTACTGCCATGTATTACCTTTTGCACCGTCAAAATGTACCAGATAAAGTAACAACTCCTCCTGATGGTCTTACCGAATTAATGTCAGATATAACCAGAGAGGTTTTAAGGTCTCAGCCGGCAGCGCATTGCCTCTACAAATTCATCGCTGATTATCTTGATGCCCTTTTACGAGTTCGAGAGAAAACGATGAGTACTTATAAATTTATTTATTCTTTACAGGATTATAAAACGTTCCAAATTTATGTAAACTTAATCAATATTGAATTTATTAGGAATTATTTTCGAAATTTTTATTTTGATTATACAGTTTTTTCAAATAACTAATAATTTTTCAGTTACTCAATCGGTTATTGATGATTTAATTCAATCATCCCAAAATGTACACAATTTCCTTCAACAATCCGGAATTTGTTACGATAAAGCACAAAAAGCTGCTGCTGTAATACAAAAATCTTTTCACGATTTTATAAAAACGAAACGTTGTAATCAATTCGAAGAGCTTAAAGAATTTAAAGAAATTGAACTTATTAGTGAGCTAATTACTAAATGTAAGTTTACAGAAAGAGAAATTCAACGATCATCACCAGGAATTCGAAAGGCTTTCAGACAATTTCTTAGCGATTATTTAAATTTGATGAAGGTTGGTATTTATTATATCAAATAGAATCTTTAAAAAAAAATATACATTGTATCACTGCGATTGTGGCTTTGATTCCATACCATGCATTAACAACATTTGAAGTATTTTTTTATTTTGCTAGTGACTAATTGATAAATAACTTTTATTTTCCCCTAGGCAACAGTTTATGGTGCTTCAACAGTTGTTCCCATTGTACAATTTACATTTAAAGCAACAGTTCAAGGGAATTTGGATATATTGCATACCAGTGCCACTATTATTCAGGCTACTTTTCGAGGATATAAAGTTCGTGCCCAATTGGTATAATAACAAAAATATATTCGATTGAATCTTTAAAAATAAATTTAATTTAGAAAACACAATCCCTTGAATTCGACATATTCATTACTAAGATTATGAAACATCCGTACGTTAAAAAAGAAAGGATAAAGAGATCTGCTCCATTCGATCCAGTACGTAATTTTGATTTTATGGTATTATAATTTTTATCCTTAATTTCTATATATTGTAGTTAAAATACGAGTGCATTAAGGATGAAATGCTCTACTGCAAACTTTCTAAAGCGGCTGAAATAATTCAGGTATTTACCTTTCTGTTTAGATAGAAAATATATAATAAATAATTAATATTTTTAAGTATTTTATATATTATATATAGGTACATTTATTGTTATAAATTGTTTAAATATATATTTCAGAGAAATTATAGACGGTACCACAGCAAGACAATTTTCAACTATGCGGTAAGTTGTTATTATTTCATTTTACATAATTAAAATAAATACCGAATATTCTCTAGTTTTCAAAACGAATTTTAGATAGAGCAGCTACTATAATACAGGTAAAATACATTACTCAATATTTTAAACTTCTGTTTCATATGGATTACCCATTTTTAGAAAATATACCGAGGGTTTTTAGCACGAAAATTGTATAAAAACAAAAAGTCATTTGAAAGTTACAAGGTATAAAACCAGCCTTAATATAGCATTCGTCGGATAAATAGTTTCTAATATTTATTTATTATCAGAAATATTATGGTTCACCCGCAGATGAATGTCAATATAAATTTTATAATAATAAAGCAACCGAAATACAGGTAAATTTCATATAAAAATAAAATAAAAACAATGTTCATGTGGAACGACATATTTTAGAAAACATACAAAGGCTATGTAGCTAGAAAGGAGTATGAAAAAAAGAAAAAGATGGTCAATTTTAAGGTATAAGAGTTACTTTCCTATCATATGGCTTGATATTATCAAGTTTTTAATTTCTTTACATGCAGGAGCACTATGGTAAATCCATAGGGGAAGATAAATATAAAATGTATAACGATAAAGCAACCATAATACAGGTAATCTTCGTATAAAAATAAAAACATAAGGGTAATTTTACATCTTTCTATTAAGTCTAATTACAAAGGGTATATTACAAGAAAACATTTTAAAAACGACCACAAGGTAAGTTATTAAGATATTTCAGAAAATAAATATTTAAATATATTTTATAAAATCCTTTTTGTCATTCTCTTTTAATTTGGTATAATCGGGAAAAAATCTAAAGAAGCAAAATAATTATTTGAATTTCATTAATGTTGTAAAACTCAATAAGTAGGTCAAAACTTGTATTCGTTGCCATTTGTTTTTAAATTTATTATAATTTTCAATGTATCCCTTTTGGGAAATTTCGAAACCATGAAAAATGAAGATAATTTGGCCGTATTTTATTACAAATTGTTTGATATCTTTAATATTTAAAAATTTTAACGGTTCAGTATTTTAAATGAATGTAAAAATATATTCTAGGAATTATACAAGGACCCTATAACAAATAGAAAAGACCCTACAATCAATGAGCCGAAAGTAGAGTTGTCAATAGGAGATAACTTGAAAGCTGAGAAAGGAGAAGTCGATTTACATGTATGAAATTATTTTAGTATATGAGAAAAAATTAATTAAAAACTTAATACCTTAGTTATGTAAGCTACAAGAGTTTTGTTTAATTTCCCATTTCTTTCCCTTCAGGAACACTATGTTCAATCCATAAGCGAAGATCAACGTAAAATTTATAATGAAAAAGCAACCAAAATACAGGTAAATTTTATATACAATAAAATACAAACCTTAAAAATAATTTTTGCCTATTCCCATAAAGTCTAATTACAGAGGGTTCAGAACGAGAAAACATTTTAAAGACCTGGGGGTAAGTTACGGATTTGATTTTCTACATTTTAAACTCTCACAAAATAATATATATATAATATATTTATAAATAATTTCAAATAGAAATTGCTTATAAATTATAAATTACAATATACTTATTAATAATATTTGCTAATTTTAAACAAATTCAAAACATAGATATTTGTGCATCATAACGCTGCTAAAGCAAGACATGATGAACCTGTTTTAACAGTAAAGAGTCCTTTAGAAGGAATCAACAAACCGGCAGAAGAAGCTGCTGGATCTAAAGGTTCAAAAGAAAACCTATCACCAGAACCAATAGAAGAAACATCACATGAAAAACTAGCAGAAGCTTCAGATGGAGCAGAAGAAGCTGAAGAGGTATAGTTTTGAAAATTTATAATATTTTCAAGTTATTACATTTTTACATTAAAGCTAAACTCAGAAGATGAAGCTGAAGCGGTAAGTGTTAATATGAATGATATAAAAGATTTTACTAATTAAATTTTATTCCAACAAATATTTAAATGATGCAGGAAGGCGAAGAGTAAGGACAGATGAGAGCACGCTGAAGATTGATTTAATATATACATTATTTCTTTATTAATTGTTATTTAGAACATTATATCAATAAAATTTAACTTTGGACAAATACTTTATCGGATTTGTGAACTACATACTTATTTTATAAATAGCAAAAAAATGCTTTTTGTAAATGAAATGGAATGGAACTGAAATTCTAAAATTTTCGATAGGCCCTAGTGTAAATATCGTCAATTTTGCATCTTAAAGTCGATCTTAGAATTTCAAATTGTGAAAGTCGATTGTCGACGCCTGTATTTTTGATCAAATCGACTTCTCAAGTCGATGGTGTCAGATACGTCGATATGCACATTTCTGGTGTAAGGATGTAAAAATTGAGAAATTGTAAGTCAGATTTTTCAATTTTAAATCCAATTATTTTATATTTTAAAATCTTTGTAAAAAAAAGTGCCTTTCAACAACAAAAAACAGATCGATACACTGGTGCAACTTACGAAAATGCGTCCAAATATAGCCAAAAGAGTACCTACTTAAGATATCCAAAGCGGTTCCGCGCTAGAAAAAATACGCAGTAGAATTCAATAAGCTTTGGTCCACCTCTTAAGATTCCCGAAAAATACAATAAGATATAAAATGTAATGCAATGCATACGCTTTTTAGGTATGAGTAGATTTCAAATTTAAAATAAAAAACAAAATTAGCTGAGAACACCAAAGAGCTAAGGTCTATGGTTGGCAAACCATGTAAATTAAATGAGTGTTCTTCTCTTGAAGGGGTTGTGGTAAAATTAATAAAATTGGCCAAATGTACAAATCCGAAGAGTCGGTAGTAGGCGAAGTAAAAATTCACATTTCTAAAAAAACACTACTGTCTGCTTTTAAATGGAATTTGGTAATGCTTTTACAAGAGTCGATTAATACCAATTATTCCTGCTGTCGACATATATTTTGGGAATTTACTTACGAAATCGCATATTTATCTTTATTTCTAGTTATAAGGAAAGTTCGTTATACAGAATTGAATAAAAAGAGATGCTTATAATTTTGAAATTTTTCATATCGTATGAGAGTTCGTTATAAAACAGAGCAGAAATTGTAACACTATAGATATTTTTTCGATAGTCTGTGCCTATGTACTACAAAGACGGCTTTGTTTCCAACATATTTCTAGCAAATAGTGATCAGTGTTCATGACAAAATTCTCCAATTTTTACGCTCGAAAAGATCACATAATTCGAATTTGAGATTAATGAAAACAAAGTCGAAATTTTATAGTCCGTCTGTGAGCCCTGGCAGGCTGCAAATAATCCTCTTTACAGCATTCCACCGGACACTGCTGACTAGACAAATTGAAAATTACGCAAATACGCTCTGGGATGCGGACTGGACGCAAAAGCTCTCCCATTCGGGCGTAGCTCCACCGCGGAGCCCATAAAGACAAATTGATTATTATAACCTTGCGGCAGCACTTATGGCCGTGGTGTGCAAACACTTTACGACGATTTCATGGATCTTCTTTGGGGCCACCTCGCGCGGCCGAGCTCTATCAATGGACCACACACAATTTGCATCTTGCCGGAGAGCATCTCCAGCGTCCACCAAGATACCCAGGGCTTAGGTAGGCCTCAGTGATCGGTCCGCGCTTGCGGTAGTTTCACTGGCCAAGTCGAAGATTATGTCCGGGCTTATTATAAAAGGCAATTTCATTTGTGCATAATGGTCATCGTCGTCGCAGCCAAGGCAGGATATATTTTTAATATTACCGAGCACAGTTGTAGAAACATCCCGCGGCACAGTGGGATCGCGATGATGGCGCGAAATTAAGTTTCGTCACTAAAATGATAGTTAATTTCTAGATGGGGTTTTGTACCCCACATTAAATCCTCCAAGAGATGGGATCGGAAACAGTAAATTGACCAAGAAGCAGCTTCTTATAGTTGAGGAGATTATAATCGCTTTGGGGGGAAGGGATTATTTTGTATTAAAAAAATAATATGATTATTTTGCAGGGTGAATTGTTATAGTAACATTGCTTACGGATGAATTATTGCGATAGTAATTTCAAGGAAAATTTCTCATTTATTTTAATTGCAACAAATATCAGTTACAAATAGCTATGTATGTCCCTTAAATGAATACTCGAAATATAGTAATTTGGAAAATATACACCCTTTTAGCATCACACTAGACGAAGCTAGCCTAATATTTGTGATCATCCTCAATATGAAATTAATTAAAACTACATTAGTTAATAGAGTACAATCCTTCAACTATTGTTATTTATATACTTTGAAACATTTTACTTCTGCTTTATTTATTGCCACTAAGGTTTTTACAAAAATAACATTGTTTTGGGTACCATCGAATAAATCTTTCGAAATAAAATTAGACAAGCAATTTTTATTTTAACGTTAAACTTCACAGCTATTAGAGATTCAAAGGCTCCATATGGGCTTGGATCCTGAGGGCGTGAATAGGTAGGATAACTAATTAATTATGTATCTTATCGGAAATAAATAAATAAATAAATAAATACAGCTATTAGGCTTTAAAGCTGTTTACTTAAGTTAGGTAGTTAGCGATATAATCGTATTATCTAATAGAGGTCATGGTTCATCGTTTTTCTTGGATTTCTTAAAAGATCGGAAAATGTTTCTAGTTATTATTTGTAAGGTCTAAAGCCCAGGTCATAGCTTCATCATCTTCAACATCTTGTCGCCAGTGTTTTATGTTGTTGTTAGCATCGACTTCATCGTCGTCTGAAGAAGGGGAAGCTCTGTGAAACTTTTACAATGGTAAAAGACAATTCCCCCGATGATTTCTATTCGCGGGTACAGGGCATCTAACAACATGACACCAAATTGCAGGTAGTGGCATCGGCTTACGCTTTAGGTGTTCCCGCGTGGTGTATCGGACAACACAAACAACATTAACCCCGTCCGACCTCTCTTGCAGAAAGTGATTCAACTTAACGACAAGATCGGGAACAAAATGTACCCACCTTAAGTGTGCAGCATTCACCGGTATCATCGCGGAACCGCGAACCGTACCGCCCCGTCACCATCGTCCACCTGGACGGAAGAGAGTTATTACGGAGCACTGTTCGCCGGGACACCGTCCGGATGGCAGGCGGATAGACGAGGAGACACCACACCGCAACTAAACAGTCAGCGGACACTACCATATGTCGAGCAGTCAGCGGGAACAAGATCTTCTGGACCATCACCGAAGAAGCCTCGGGAGATTTTCGAAAGGTAAAAAAAAGAAAAAGTCCAGAGACAAAAGGGCATAAATTTTTGTAACACATAAAACGGCATCTGAGGAATGTGTCCGCCGGCCGGTACCGGCTGGAACAGCCCCAGGAGTACCGCGAACCAGTTCCCTGGACCCAAGAGTGGTGTATGGGGCTGCGCTTCGCGGATCTGTACTATAAATAAAGAGCTGCGCACTCTGCCACTCGCGGATTAGTATCACCGGTCCACCGTGAGTTTTGTATCTTTCGCGGGCCCTTAAGAAAAAAAAAAATAAACAATAAAAAAAGTCTCACACCATGCCGCTAAGATGCGCAATGAGACCGGCGAGAAGGTCGCTCGGTCCTCTTGGTCAAAGGCTTAAAGTTAGGACAACAGCGAACCTTCCACGCAAGGAGGATGCGCCGTGTCGGTCTCTTGGTCTGCACTGCCGCCAGAAATGGAAACGAATGAAATAAAAAAATAAAAATAAATAAATAAATAAATATAAAAAAGGGCGAGGAGCTCAGTTTGTGTATATTAAGCAGACGATTATCCGCGGTTGTAAACTCGGCTCGTAAATTAAATGACAAATTGGATTTAAATTGATTATGCGACGGCAGGACCGATATTTGAACGGGTAGGCTCTGTGGAGCACGAATCGACGGACGCGTGCTCGGGTTAAAGGGTGGGAATGCGCATTAAAAAATAGGGGGTTTTTTTAGTCCTTTTATGGCGTGATGTAGTTTAAGACGTCCCCGTCAGAAATACGTACCCAGTTAATAAAATTTCTAGCCAGAATGGAAGCAATATGCAAAACATGTTTATGAGATTAACTACGAATACAAAGTTGGAGTCATTAAATTTTTAAATTATAACTAAGTAACTACTAAAGTCGTTTTCAATGGATTCTGGGCCCTGAAATCGTATTCGTATAATGCTTGATTATAAAACTGGCTATTAAATGAGAGTTACTTTCATACAAACTTATAAATGATTGCATTTTATAATTACATGATATAATGATAATTATATTGTTTATATTTAATAAAACTTATAAACTTATTAAATGGTTTGTTGCCAAACAATACAGTTGTCCCATTAACTCTTATTACAGACCAGCACGGGATACGAACTTCAGACATAATCCAGCAGACGTAATATCAATACCACTGTTCGCTCGAACAAGTACTCGTATTGTGCCATAGGTCAGTCAACAACATTGCAAATGTCGAGTCATATGACGTTTCCGAAAACGGCCTATTTTAGCATTTTGAACGTAAAAATTAAATAAAGTCAAAGACGAATAAAATTACTTTATGAAAATTTTAGGAACTTTATTAAGAAATTTATTAACCAAAAAGGGATTTTCTAAGTTCCTTTCGATTCGATTGTAGCATTTTCAATGATAGGGTCCTAATCTTCTAAATGAAATTAAACTGATATTCGGGTTAAAGTACATTTTAATTTTTCCAAAATCATCCAACTTTTTGGTAATATCCAATACGCATTTATCGTGGGCGAATGGGGCGCCCGGTTATTTAATTATCCCACCACAATCCACCAATTGTCCAGGGATCACAATTGAATTATTAAACCATAGGCAGCTCAATCGAAGCACCATCCCTCTGGTCAAACAAAGTCAGATTTCTGGATGACTGCCATTCCTACCCTACCTTTTGGGATGAGCCATCCCGGGAGAGAGGAAAAAGGAATGAGGTACGGTGGTGCTCAAAGGGATTATCGGTGAGGAATGATTGAGAAGCCCCTTGGCTCCCGGAGATTGATTCCCAGTCAGAGGTAATTTTGATTAACTTTACTCCAAACGATCTTTGGAATCCGGCAATTGCTCCTCTGCTAATTAATTAAATGATAAGTCATTAGAGGGGGGTGAACAGCAATCCCACCAATCTGTGGTACACCTTATACCGGTCCAGGGGGCGAATACAGAATTTAGTGCCAGACGTCGAATAACGCCCTTATTGTGTTCCAGCCCTTCCCGCCCCCCATCCTTGTTCCGAGTAGAATTTTGGTATGCATATGTGTGTCCTTCCGGAGCTCTTTTAAGAAATCCTCTACCCCTCGTCTCTGAGGCAGAAACATAAAAATTCAACTTGCTTTATGATCCATATTATTAAATTGCCCTGCTGGCGGGAGGATTTATTTTAAAGAGGTTCAGACAGGACTCCCGAGTGTTTTTTTTTTTCTTTTTGCCTCGAGTCTTGGGCCGATTTCGTATGCGAAAGGTTGGGAATATATTTTCGCAATTTATTCGGTTATGTATGGGCCGGTTGAAATTTTATGTCTCATGCTAGTTGAATGACCCTTTTAGGGACACGGCACTGATTGCGGAGGGATGATATGAACGGCTACCATCGCAAGACGGTTGTCAAAAATGTTTTGATTTTATTGAAATTTTTTCTTTTTTTTGGAATAGGGAAAATCTTTAGACCTGAATTCTTTGTATTTTATTTCTGACCACCAGTTGGGCTACTTGCATATATTTTTACTTAAAGGGAATAATATCTGGAAATTTTTAAATTTATGATTTACACATCCTTTTAAATTTTTAAAACTAGTTATTATGATTGTAAAGAGAAATAGTGTCCCGAGAAGAAGATGGACAGAAGAGTAACATTTATTTGTTTTTCAATGCCTTTTCTTCCTTTCTCAATTTCATTAAGTACATAGTTTTTAAACAAAACCAGATTAGTACTAGTTGACTTACCACATAAGATTCCGTGCTACTGAGGGCAAATGCTCTCTTTTATAACGTAGAGTAAAGGTTCAGGTATATTAAAGAAATAAATGGTCTACCAGGTAGTTCGAAAAAGAAGTTCTGTGCAATTTTATGCCATTAAATAGGTATTGAAATAAAATTTGTAATTAGTGAGAGAGTTTATTACTTTAAAGAATTCTAATTATAATTGATATTAATGAGATTTTTTCGAAATTTATGGTTTTCCTCAAGAAATTGCCTCTATATATTTAAGTCTTGTCAACATATAACATATGTAGTACCTACCTTTCTAAAAATTGTAATTTTGAAAAGTTGATTATAGAAAATATTAAGTCATACCATCGTGTGCCATATGTGGCACAATTGGCCCCCTTAAATTTTGATTTGAAAGTTCGATAGCATTTCGGCTGGCCGGTATTTACGCAGCTGCTGAAATCACGGAATGGCAGTTTATACCAGCAAAAAGATACATAGCGAATAAATCCCCGAACCCATCGTGAAGCGCCCTCCGATGGAACACCTGCGGCTCTGCGAAGCACCTTGTTAATCCCGCAGCACCTGAAGTGTGTGAATTATGCGCACGCAACGCACCTCAGACAAGCGCGCGCTCACGACTTCTTCGCCCCAGTCCCGGCCCCAATCGATTCTTTAATGTGTTCGGGAATAAATCAATTATCCGCCGCCTTGTCCGTGTTAATAATTTGCTGGTAGATTTATGAGAATGTCAATTCCCGGTGATTCCCGACCAAATTGGAAAAGTTCCATTGCGGGACCGGAGATACGATGGGAGGGTACCCCCGTCGCTGTTGTCGTGATAGTTGAGATCCCCCTCCAACAACAACAACGACTTACCGCCGGGGTGGTAACAATGCCCGTATTTGGGCCTTCGGGATACGCGGGGACAATGCGTGCTCCTCCACCGCGTCGAGGTAGGCGACGAGTTCTGATTCCCGAGTCCCGAGTCCCGCTCCCTCCCTGGTGTCAATTGGAATTTAACAGGAAGAATTTATGAATGTGTAATGTGCATGGTGTGGAGGCTGGGGCTCCTCGCCGCACATCTCCGGGATAATTAGGCAGAAGCCGGGCGTAATGAGAGCGCCCCATTTGCCGGATCTTGGGATATGAGCGACGAGTTTATTGTTCGGCAATTTGCCAGGGAGGAGCCCATTGATGCGGCCGGGAGCGTATGCAATCTCGCGTTTGGGGCTCTAGGTTATACATCCAGGGCTTAGGGTAGAGGGAGTGGAAGAGGAATATTTCTTGGATGGGAAGAAAATGGAAAATTAATTGCTTTCTGTGGTATCGCGCGAAATCCACCAGAGCATCGCAACCGTAAAACTTTCAGCGGAACAATTTCGAGCCTGAGATGATAAGTTCCGGGAACATGCAGAGGGGAAAACTTTTTCCTCATCTCCGGGCGACAGGGATGATCCCAATTTTTCCTAATTGCCCTGGCACAGGTGCCTGATGGCACACCTTAAGTGTGCGCACTAATTACTGCTCTTCCCGGAACTCTGTCTCTTCGCCTGAAATATTCACAAGGAAATCACCTCTTTGCACGAGATTCCCAGGGCAACTCCTCTAGGGGCGCGGTATCCACTAATCATTTTTGGCGTCCCACTGTGCCGTGATGACACGAAAACTTCCTAATTTTCGACTCGCCAATGTGATGTGACACAGGTGCCACTAATTCTTTAATGGCAAACTTAAAAAGACTATAAAATTCCCTGCAGTGTCGCCCAGCGGGAATGTCTCGTATTTTATCTGAATTTAATTATTCGAGAGTATCGCTGCTTTGCATCAGCAGATTTGGTGCCGTTTCACAGATTCCCTGCTGTAGCAATCACCGAGATTATAGGTCGATGGATCATAACGAAACGATCATAATTTGTAGAAGTATTTAAAGAAAATTACAAATATTTAGGTATAGAAACATAGACATACCTAAGTACATACCTCGTTTTAAAATAGTTGCAAAACTAGGCAATTATGTGCCTAATTACGATTTTTAATAAAAATTTATTATTCAATTTTCAATATGTTTTTTTGTTTAAAGAATATTTAAAACAATTTTTGTTAATTTTTGATGAACTAACAATAATTGTCTTAAATTAAAAATACAGCTCAACACTTATTTTGAATTCGCTGATAGGTTAAAAACTTATTACCCAAATTATTTTTCTATTAACCAACCAACTGTGTTACCATTAAATTCAAAAATTCAAAATTTCAGTGAGATGTAATGCAGATATCATTTGGTATTATATTTCCTCTATATTAAGAGTAAACTTGCCGTAAATTAAAAAATAAGAAATAGGTTAAATTCTTTAATAAAGGGGGTATTTTACAAAATTAATTGATTATTTTCACGGTGTACCGCGAAACTTTAACTTGCTTTCCAACCAATAAGGATTGCAATAATTTAATTGAGGTAGGTAAGGTATAAGCCCCTCTTACACCCCAGTATCTTATAGTTATAAGCCTACCCAACACAATTCCCATATGAGTAACAGATGAATAAGCAATCAAAGATTACAAATCAACCTGACGCAAGCATACCAAACTTGCCAGAAATCCTCCCCCTAATCCAAGTGGACTATGAACACCTTTGGTAATTTTAGGTTTGGTGCAACAACGTCATACTTATAACATTTACCAAACCTTTTGATGGTTTTTATCTTTTTGTATTATTAAGGTTTATCTAATAAAAATGCAACCCATATAATTTATACTATGATTTTTTTCAAAAAATTTCATGTCGGACCGTTTGTATTGCAATTTCAATTACAAAATAATAAATTTTGTTTTTTCTTAATTCTATCAGTGATACCGAGTTACAATGTTACACAAAAGTTTCCTAAATAGTGATAAATTCAGATGGAATTACAATTTTATTCCATTTTCGCTTTAGCCTTCGCATAGTTGAATAGTGAACATAATTTCTTGCTACAGTAAAACCTTTAGATAATTTAAGAAATTAATGATATAGTCTTATTAATTCAAATTCAATAAAAGTGTAAATTATTCAAAATGTTTATATTTGATTTTGAAACTGAGTAATAATTAATTCGAAAGTGTGGAAAGGCAATCTCGCCATACCGTGATAGGCGGGCTAGGGCCCCTTCTGATAGTGCTCGTAGTATAGGATAAATAGGATATACTCAAGAGGTTTTGATTTTTCCTCGACATTTATTATCAGTAATATAATAAAAATTATCTTTCTTATTTTATACATATCTAAGTTGTAGAGATAACATAGAAAAATCTGTGTAATAATAAACAAACGATACTCTGTAAATACATGTGGGATAGGTCGAATAAAAATTGCTCGGAAAGGCATCGGCAACGAGGTCACGGGTAGCTCAATTGGTTAAAGATCATCGAAGCGCCAATTCGAAGGATGCAGGTTCGAACCCTGCCCCCTGGTCAACATCCTAGCCTTTTTCGACTAATTCCCACAGACATATGTTTCGATAAATGGAAATAAATTAATTCTTAATAGACAATAGAAAGGTTATTTGTGTTCTATTCAAAATAGTACACCTTTAACGGTATTATGGAATATTGTAAGACTATGAAAGCATGGATAAAACTAGATTTAGCTAGCATATCTCCAGTGTCATTGATCACAACTATCCTCATTTTCCGTTTACAATTTTCGAACTGGGTCGCAAAAATATTGAAATTGATCTTTACAATCTCCTGCATAGTGGCATTTATTGGCTGCACTTCACAATATTTGCCGCAGCAATCGATCAAAATCAATTGCCACAAAAGGAGCAACTCATGGGTTCGCGACTCTGCCAAAAACTCAATCAACTCCAACCATTGTGCGTCCAGTCCGTTGGCAGGAGAACTTCTTACGCAACGATTTTCTGCGGTGATGATGCCACTTTATTTTACCGTTTACCGTTCATTTTCTAGGTAAAAAAAAAAAAAAAAAAAGAAAAACGAAAACCCCACAGCATCCCGCTAGACCGAGACTGCTGTTCCCTCCGTCAGATCCCAAAGTACCTCATCCCGTCGCTCATTTGCATTTCGCCATGGCCGTAAATTTCGCAAGATAAATCTTTGCTGGGCCGGCCGCATACGAGTGCATGTCGGGGTCACGTTCAGAAAGGAACGCACCGGAGCCCCCATTGAATGGCGGGCCCGCGAGATCAATCACGCGTAAAGGTACTGAAAGGTGTGAAATTGAACTGCCCACAATTGAGCGCCATTCAGAGGGAAACTCTTTTTTTTTCACCTGCAAATGGTTACTGTTTTCTATAGAGAAATTCCTAGTGGGATGTCGGAAGCGATTAGGTTTGCTTCTACGGAGGAGCAGGACTTATTAACGCTATCCCCCAGACTAGAATCAAAGACAAAAGTCCTCCTCCTGTGGAATTCCGCGCTTCAGGAGCAGTTCTAATGGCTCCTGGTCGTGTGGGTGGGAACCTCTTGAATCGCGTTCCAGCGCAATCTCTTCGCTTGATTAAAAAGGGGAATTAATGGTCCGCTGACACTTATTTATTTGTTTTGTTTTTGTTTTTTTTTGTTTTTTTTTTTCCTTTTTTAATTAAAGACAAAGCCGTGCCAGACTCGCAACCCTAATGACAAGTGATTAGCTCATCTCGGTGGATCATTCAGGCCGGCGGGAAATCTATTTGAGGGCCCCACGGTCATCTACCTCTCATCCAGTATTTATTGGCGGTCCAGCTAATTCCATCGGCAGTTGTGGGAGCTTCTTTAGCCAACGGCCGCAAAGATCCTAATCAACTTCTTGTTCACAGCCGCCGCTGGGGCTCATGATGGATTCACTTAAATTTTTTACTTCGCAATTAGTCTCACTTTGTTTCTGCAGCACTAGTGCCTTAGATGCTAGCCAACCGCTGAAATTCCTAACATTCCATGGCTCACTTGACTGCATGATATCCAATCGTGCCTTTCTAAATCTTGTTCTATTTTTGTTCTGATATTAATTACTACGATATTAATTAATTTAATTAGAGGTCAGTACAATAGCAAGCGTATTAGAAGAGCTCTACAGATCATATCTATCATACCTAGTTAATTAGTAAATTAATGTAAACGTATCTTTTCTATCTAATTGATTTTATGTATTTTATGTATTTTTATAGTATTGAATTTCAAGTAAAATAAAATAATAGATGAATTTTTTTCATTTTCCTACCCGGCTCAGTTTAGATAAGAAATTTTTCGTTCACTTGCATTTTTCAAAACGTTACGTGTATTAAAATTTTATAAATAAAAAATATATATAAAAAAGGTTTTGATATGGGGGTATACATACATTTTAATTCAGTGAAGAATTTCCTTTTTAACCTGGATCAATAATTGAAATGAAAAAAGCACAACTACTATCTGTGCTGCCATTCTATTGTATAAAGTTTAGTTGGTTGGTTGGTTGGTTGCTGTGGCTGCCTAGAAAGGCACACTTAGGCCAATTTTGGCCCATTGTGTTACCACGTAGCGCAGGAGACCATGGTTATTCGTGGGATTTGAACCCACAGCCTCTGGGACGGTAGGACAGCGCGCTAACAACTGAACTACCAGAGGCCCCTAAAGTTTAGTTAGAAGTTAGAAAGTTAGAATTAGTTTAATTTCTAAATAACTAAACGCGCACATATGTGCTAGTATCCCTGAAGAGGTTAATTTAAAATAGTTCTAATCTATCATACATTAAATATTTGAGATTTACATCAACCGTTTATATCCACTTTGAACTCAAAATTAAATCTGCAAAAACCTTAGGTCAAAAATTGAAATTTGATAAATAAAAATCATGGAAGATAAGAAAATTTACAAAATTGTTTAAGCGTAACCTGTTACACGACCCACCGCCCAATTTATTCAAGAGTTTTAAAATAAGCGAAAAAGATGAAGTACTCTTGTTGCATTAATGGTTGAAGTTATGGTGCACCATGTGTCCACCAATCAAAAAAATTATGATTTGGAAAAATTGCCAGGAAAACGGAATATCTTCCGATGCAATATGTCACGTTTGGCTGAACAACACATGCTACTGACAAATTTATCACCTTCGACAGTTTTTAATTGATGGACATTGATTTGCTGCTCTCCAGAGGCAGCAATTGAATTGGTCGGCTGCTCCGTTAGCCGCGATATCCGCAGTATCCGTGCCTGCCAATGGGTCTTCATGTCAATCGGAAAATGGTCAGCACAGTTTCAAGCCTATAACCGTGGAGCCGCGATCATTTGTCATCCCGTCATCCCCTTGGCCCCTGGCTATCGTTACCCAGCACTGGACCGTCCTCGCCACGCAAACTATTTTCGGAGGAGCCTGACAAATTGATCGCTTTCCCCATTATCGGTGGCACGGACATTTCACATTTTAACGGATTTCCAGCGTCCATCATATCCCCGGGGGCGATTACTGTGCGCACCGCGATGGTCCCCGCTTATCGTGGGTGACTTCGCGAAGCGCGTGCACCTTTAGACGGTGGTGACGTTATCGTCGCTCAGGTGCTACAATGAGTGTTTTCGTGATAGTGCCTGAGTGCATTTCTCACTTAGACGGAAAAGGTAAGTAGGTGTGCGGGGCATTGTTTGATAGCCCCACAAAAAGTAGGCAATCTCAGGAGCTATAGTCCCAGCCTGAGGAGATGATTGGGATGGGCGCGATTGTGACAAGCGGCTTTTAGCTAGATCTGATTTGGTTGGTATATGACCGCGGGCAATACGTAAGACTTCTGTTTGTTGGGAAAGTTTTATTTTATCATCATTAACCTCGTACCCAAAATAGGCAGAGGCCTAGAGGCGATTTTAGAGTCATGGTGGTAAACAGTGCCAAGGAGTTTACACCCGGAAGAAATCTTGTTACATAATTTAAATGCTATTTCAGCACAGTAGACCTTTTCTAATTCGGTACATATCAGACCAGACTATCTACGCCTAATTACCTAATTACTGGAAGGTTGTTGACAAGAAAAAAAACATCCACCCAGACCTACATTAAATAGCATAAAATCATTATCATATATTTTGAAATTTAACAACTTCGCTACCGAAGCTTCAGAAGAAAATTTTGTACCATAGCCCAGGAAAATTTCTCTTACTTCAATTTGGTATTGGGTTTTATAGCATCGTACTTAAAACACTGAAAATAAACAAAATTTGCTATTTTTCTGAACTGAACTAAATATTTGCGACGATGAGATTCGAATTAAAACCACCTTTAATAAACCATGCAAAATATAAGCAACATATTGTCCCTTTATTTCTAAGACCATACCGGAGTCCCGGAAGGCTCATTGTTAGGACCAAATTTATACTTAATACGAGTATATATAAAAAATTTAAGGAACGCTTTGCTGGATAGATATAACGATGTATTTACTGATAAAACAAATATTATAAATAGTACAGAAATAGCAGAAAAGTTACATAAACTTTTGAATGAAGATTTAAATAAGTTTAAAAATTGGACAGACGGAAATGAACTCTCTCTGAATGAGGAAAAAACGAACAGTGATATATTCAAGCAAAATAATAAGATTGATATTAAACTTAGATATTAAAATAGGTACAGGAACATTAGAGAGAGTAAACGAGATAAAATACTTAGGTATTATTATAGATGATAAAATAGTAACTCCGTCTTGGGATTTATAAGACGATGGTCGAAACAGATCAGGGATTCATATGTTCTTAAATCTTTATTGGTCGGGTTTGTCAAACCAATTCTCGAATATGCAAACATTGTTCGATGTTCGTTTTACGTGGTACATAAATCCAGAATTGAGGCAGTTCAGAGGCCGTTTTGCTCCGAAAGATTTACCTTGGCAGAACGGCCTCGAGCTTCCAAGTTATATGAGCAGACTATTAATTAATTAGTTGTGAGACTTTTAAAGTTATTTTTGTCCATTTTTTACTGACTGGTGAAATTAACTGTCCCAAGCTTTTGTCATCTCTTAACATTAATGTGCCCACTAGATTCATCAGAATACACGACAAATTGAAACCCATCGAACCTCGTATGCGATGTTCGGTTCACTAAAGTCTCTAAATCAAAAATTCAATGATTCATAAATACATCATTAAATGCACTCTACATCTATCATCTAACATGTGTGGCAAAGAAAAGAATTACTTAATGTGACGAAAAAATACAATCTTGAACAAATTATAGAAATTGAGAAAGGAAAACTTATATATAAATTAGAAAAGGGTCTAATCAAAACAAATATAAAACTTTGACCATCCTCTGGCGTCCACAACTATCATATAAGAAGTAAAAATGTGATCCAAACTACAAAGGGGAGAACAGAGAAGGTGCTGACTGGACCTTTGACCGCAGTAACAAAAACTTTCAACAAACTGCCAGAAGAAATCAGGACAGCGACATCCCTAGAAGTTTTTCCTCATAAGATAATACAGCATTTTCTAGGCGAGGCTTTTATAACATCACTATGTAATAATTAATGCAATAATAGTACAGCGACCAAATAAATTATAGTATACTTATAAAATGACATAGATTTATACTTATATTTATCTGTTCTTACTTAATTTATGGCATTTGCTTAAAATCTGACTTCCTTTCTTATACCATCTAGGCTAACTGGATAGGAATCATAAAAATAAAGAAACAAAACTCATGTAAAAAGCTAAGCTTGTAAAAGACTGGTGTGATGAACTCCCAACATATTTGAGATAACTTCATCCACCTATCATCTAATTATATGCATTGATGTTGAAATAAAAATACAATTACACCGATCCCGAAATTCTTAAACTGCCTACTTTATTAGCAATCTGTTGAAATCGCATTAATCTTAAATTTCTTATATTTCTATAGTGGATTCGAAATCAACAATCCTAAAATTCTCTGAGCATAAGTTTTTATGAGATTTCCATTACTAAAATGTAATCTCAAATCATCAAAACTTGTTTTTTGTACATACAGTAGAATATATAAATTAATTTCAGCAACAATATTTTCGACTAAAATTGCGAAAGTTTGACTATATTCTTTTCAATTCCAAATGTAATTTTATAGAGTAAAATTTTTATGATATGAGTCCTAAATAATTTATATGTCTTTATATTTATCTCTCAATAAAATAAATAAAGTAGAATTGTTTTACATCATCGACAATTTGTAGGACAAAAAAAAACAAGAAATAAACGATTAAAAAAACCTGAAAACCCTAATCGTTTTGCGCGCCCTTTTTCATGCATGTTCAATTGTCGCACAAAAGTTATCCCAATCCCAGGACCAGCCCAACATCTGACTTCTGACATTTCCTCTCCGATTAGCGAGGCATTTGCCAATACTTGACAAATCGATTCAAGGATGACAAATTTCAGTTTGCCGGAGCATTTTCCTAATTACCCGGGAACCCGGAAAACGAGACCATTCCGCACCCACCGCCAGCCAGTATCATTAGGGCGCCAGCGTTCCATTGATCCGTAGAGTCAACAGCGTTTCATTGCGCCAAATATTTGCATTGGCATCATTAATTATCCCACTTTGTCCCTGATCCCGAGAAGGTGAAAAACGGTTCCGGGGGAAAGTCCCGTCTTTGATCAGGAGACAGCCGGGCGACATCGAGCAAAATTTCTCCGCCAGATGCTCTCGTCAGGCCATCTAATGACCATCTTTCTACGAGCGGTCTTAAGTTTCCGTGCGTGGGAACTTATCTCACGTACGTCGAATGCATAGCGGAGGCTGCTGGTGCTGCCGCCGGGTGCTCCGACCGAGCCACATCTAGCGAAGGAGCGTAATAAACTTCTCCAGTAATTAATGACACCTCATTAAAGGCGATTGTGTGAACAAAACAGAACATTTTTGGGGCCGCGCTCGGTAACCAGGTTACCACAACGAACACTATCGGACCCATCAAATGATACAGACGTATTGCGACGATGGCTAGCATAGCATCTAGCGGCTAGCGTTAGTGATGCAGAAACAAACTGAGACTAATTGCGGAGTAAAAAATTTAAGTGAATCCATCATATACCCTCGCAGCGGATGGATAAAAAGTTGATTGCGATCTGCGGCCGATGGCCAGAAATGTCTGTACCACTGTTGTAGGTGAGCTCGATTTTTACTGGAAGTGAAAAAAAGGTAGATGACCTTACCACTCTCAGGATGCCTTAGTAGAACTTCGGAAGTTTTATAAGTCTGGTTTCTTCTAGCGGTTGAGACGAGCTCTAGAACTATTTAACAAAAAGTATTTTCCGAACTTAAGATTTAACCTTGTCTAACGCACCACTCGCATAAACATTATTTTCTTATATATAAAATTCAACTTAAAAAATTTTATGCATATCCATTTATATTACTTTTGTACCCTTTAAAATTATACTTTACAAATTCTGCATAATTAGCCAAGATAAGGACGGTTGTTTTATAAAATAAATTTTATTTTAATATTTATTAAACCAGAAAAATATTAAAATGATACATACATGGTGTATTTGTACGGCACTATACTCACTATTTATTTATAACTCTTAGATTACTTAAAGGTTGAAGAATGATTGTCCTTCTAGTTCTTCTAATCGAGTTAATAAACATATTTCTTAATTTAAAAAAATGAAAAGCCATTGCTTCCAATTGAAATTGATGCCTAAAATTGATTTTTGAAAATTATTTTTAATATTGTGTTCTTGTATTGAATTAAAATGTATATTCCGAACTCCTTCCAAAGCAATTATACCGTATATGAAGCAATGTTATTGAAAAAGGTATGATGAGATCATTAATAAGGTCTTTATAGACATGACTTTTGCTAGTTTACAAAAAATAAAAATCAGATATTTGATTTTACTGACTATGTACTCAGTTTTTTATTCCATTTAAGATTAAAGTTGAAAATAGCGCCTAAGTATTTAATACTTCCAATTTCAATTAGTAGTTTACCATTTACAATTTCACAGTCAACAGGTTAACTATGACAGTATTTTCCAAAAATTCCATATATATGCAGTTTTCTCTATGTTAAATGAGAGGTTATTACATTCTAGTCACTGAGCTTGCTTCATTCCAATATCTGTAGCTGTATCATCAGCATAGGATACTACTGTAATTGTCATCAATACTTGTCAATAAATCATTTACATAAATTAGAAATAGCAATGGTCCAAGTATTATTTCTTAAGGTACACCAATTTTGATAGTTTTAAACTTTAATTTTAACTCTTTGTTGTCTGCTTTTCAAATAGCTTTTAATTAGTTCCTCTGATACTATACTGATATAGTTTGTCTATATTTTATGGTCAACTGTGTCGAAGGTTTTGTCCAAATCAATAAATGCATCCTATTGTAGGTTTACTTATATCCAAATTGTTATGTAAAATATTTGTTATGTAGTTAAATGCATATTTTGCTCCAATATTTTTTAAGAATCCAAACTGGTTTTCAGAAATAATATTAATATTAAAGAAAGAAATTTAAGAAATGTATTAATAATGTTTTTTTTTTTAATAATTTGATATAAGAGAAATTGGCCTACAATTATTTAATTCAAGGGTTCTCTTATTTTTTGGAATAGGTACGATTTTCAGCATTTTTCAATTTATCGGGCCAAAGATTGTGTTCTATTAACAGGTTAAAAATATAGGCTAAAGGAGAAGCTGATATAATACTACTTATTAATTAATATGATTAATACCACCAGATTTATCTTTGAAATCGTAAATTATAGACAAGATCTCTGTGGCATTAGTTGGGGTTTTCAAAAATTATTCTAACCACTTACCACTTTTTGAGAAGTTATTGAGTTGCGTTGAATTGAGTTATTTTTGTAGTTATATTAAATTATAAGAAGAAATAAGTAAAACTTTGTTTAAAGTACGTAAATATTACGTAGAAATTGTAAAATATTGTTCATCGTGTTTTTCCAAAGTTGTCACACTTTTCTTATTTAGGAAAATTCAAATCGCAAAAGCATTAGAAAACATTTTCTGTAATAAAAAAAAAAACGATTTAAAGGAGCTTAGCACATATGTATGTAGGTAGGAACTAACATAAAAATCGCAGCTGAATTAACTAATTTCAAAAAAATGAGGTTTTTAATTCGACCAGGACGTATTTTTCTTATTTTAATTAGGCTAAATTTAAATTAGGTACTTGAGTTTTAAAATTCAAAATAGTGGTAGTGACTGTTCCTTAATACAAAATTTCATTGAAATGTCGTAAATAGACGTTTTTGAAGTCGATAATTTAAAATTTAATCTCAGCTTTTAAAAATTCAATATGTTGAAATTAAAATATATGTGCAGATCCAGTTTAGGTTCAAGACACTCAGAAAAAATGTGACCGTATTATTCTAAGTGCTGTTAGTGTATTTCGGTCAAAAGTTTCGACTGACTGACTATAGTACTAAATATGAGCTAGATAGCTAGAAGATGAAGAGGAAATCTACTTCGATTTAGGCAGTTAAACAGATGCCATAATAGGAATAGAAGCTCCTGACGCTGCAATTATAGAGTGTAGGTATGTTCTGTCAGCAACTTTTTTCCGAAGACACACAAGGAGAACAGTGGATCAAATGTTTGTTGTGTGGGCTCTGGGCACATAATGATTGTACTGGGCCATAGTTTGATGTTTGGGTATGCGATTTTTGTAGGAAATTTAAGTAATTTCTTACACTCACCAAAGTGAATTTGATCTCTTAAAAGATAGCTCTATAGATAGACTATACCCAATATTTGAGTACCTGTTCCTGTTCTAAATATAGCGCCTATTTTGCAATTTTGGTTAAGGCTCAATTTTGATAATGTAGTTTATTAATAAAAATATAAGAACAAAGTAACGTTCTTTAAAAATATGGGTCTAATTAATTAATGATTTCATTTCTAATAACAATTTTTAAATTTTTAAAATAAATTCAAAGGGGTTAAAATTCTGTTGACATTATAGAAAATTTTAGTTTCGGAATAAAATTCGACTTGCATACTGAATAAAATCCTACACTTGTTTTGTGACATAAATAAATGCGATATAATAAAATTATGTTTTCGTTTTCACCTACCTCAATAAAGTAAAGGCAACTGCATCAGTGGTCAATTTAAATTTGAGCAAAATCTCCTAAAATAGGTGGAAGAAAATTATTTTAGTATTTGCACTACAGCGTGATAAGCTGCAGAAAAAATTCCATAAACTGCGAATGGAGCCCTCTCTTTAAAGCTGCAGCGCGACACTTAAGTAAAAAAAAATCACCGCGAATCGATTTGTTTACAACGCGTGGGCACCAGGCCACGTTGCAAACTGTCAGCCGAATCAGGGCATCGTGCCCCCTCTCGGTCGGATGGTGGATTTCTGTTATCAGTGCGCTATCACCCCCTCTCTTCGTGCACCGGCGCTTAACATATACATGCGCATTATGGTGCGGTGCGAGAGGAACACATTTGTAAAATTGCCGTGGGCCGGGCTCCTCCTCTGAATATCGCTTGAGTGTGGTTGTGGAATTTCCCCTCTGCTGTACTGAACCGGTTCAGAGGCCCTGTGGTGAGTGAGTGGAGTACTAGAGGTACATAGACAGGCTCCGCCCCCTTTCGAATCGGTTCTGACCCTCACCGACGGTGTGGTAAAACCGTGAGTGGCGCAGTATACCAAGGGAGATCCGTTCGTGGTCTCGGAGGCTTGGTGGCGTTCCTATAGTGCGATGGGCGCCGAGGGCTCGGAGTGGATTAGAAATTTGTTTGAATAAGCGAAGTTTGTTAATTGGTCCAATTTAAAGTGTTTGTTGCATTCCTCAAACGAAACTCAATTCAAGTTGAAAAATTTTGAGGATTTTTAACAAGACACATGAGGGAGAACATTAAAAAGATGTCTCTTTTTAGATACATTTTCATATCTTGCCTGATTATAACATTGATAGCGATGAGTACTAAGAAATCTCGGCTTTTACTAGCGTTTATCTCGTTTTAAGTTACACAATTAAAATACTCTGCTAACAAAATTAATTATAAGAATGGGAATAACACGAAAAGTAAAGGCGGTAAATCAAAGAAAATTAAGTAGAATAATAAGATTATGAATAAATAAAAACAACAAGAACCTGTTTCAACATTTCCAATTATAATTTTATTATTATTACAATTTTTTAGAATTTAATTCTTCAAAATGCTTTCTTATTTTCGTGCACTTGGAAACTAAGGCACATATGGCCAAACTATCTGTTTTTTACTTTTTAATTTTTAACTAGACTTTTCATATGAGAATCAAACCCACTATCTCGCAGTGGCATACTTAGTACGAGTAGGTACATCTTAGCCCAAAGCCTTAGGTCCCAAAACGTTTTAGATTCGTCTTGATTTTATAGAAGTTGTCTGTAAATTCTGAGTCCGAAAATGAAAATGTTCTAGCAGTTCTCACGCTTTCGAGAAACATGGGTTGTAAAAATGAAAATAAAAAATTACTTTAGCAATTATTTTTTAATAAATTCTGTTCTGTAAATTTTACAAAATCGATACATACATCATTAATTAATAGAGAAACGAAATGTATGGAAAATTTTAAATAAATTGTAAAAACTTATCACAGTATTGACGGTTTAGCTTATTTACCCGGGCTTCGTATGGTGCACGTTAAGTTCAGTAATTGAGCCTTGCTAGTATTAAATAATATTTGTACAAACAAAGAGATAGGTAACATTTTTAAAAATGGTCTTTTTAAATTCTTTTAGCCTTTCTACATTACCCCTCATCAGTTTTTAGTAAAAATTGTTTTAAGTAAATTTTGCTTTTGCGCAATATGGACAGTGTTTCCGAAAACGATCTTACATTTATGGACTTAGATTTAGTCTGCTTACATGAGTAAATAAATAAATAGTTTTTCTATTGTACAGACACGTCGTTTCAACAGTTTTATTATTTTTAGACTAAAAATCAATGGCTCCTTAAATAAAATTCGCTGTGCCTGCGACTCTGTCCGCGTGGACTTCAGGTAATAGCATGTCCTAGGAACAAAATTATGTTTTTTTCTGGAATAAAGAGTATCCTACAACTAATATCGTTCGCCTTTAGCTCAATGTCTTAACCTTTCTAGTGGATTACGAAATATTTGACCGTCTTCTAGTCTTTTAGGCATTGTTACTATGGTTAAACTTAAAAGTGTAGGTTTAAATAAGAAAAAACATTAACCCATATGGTCCCGAGCAACGATATATCGTCATTGTGAGTAAATCATTACGCACTTATTTCTAATAAGCATTATTTATATAATTATCAACAAACGTAGGTAAACATTGTCTTGATTTTGATGAAATAGGAGTATAAACAACTTAAATAGCCAATTTAAATTGATTAAAATTAAAATAGTTAATTGAAAATGTATTTTAAAATAAACAAATATTTTGTGTCACCGTATAATTGATAGTGACCAATTTTTAATCGGTTGCTTATTTAAAATAAGATTTAGTTTTAAGTTATTTGTTCTGGTCAGCCGAAAGGCATACTTAGGCTAAATTGTACCCATTGTGTTACCACATAGCGCAAGCGACTATGGTTATGGGTGGGATTTGAACCCACAGCATCTGGGACGGTAGCATTTTCTTAATGAATTTTTTTCAACATATAAAGTCAGTTGTAAAAAATGTCGTTTACCTCATAAGTCAATCAAAAGTCACTTATAAAAAATACCGCGATCGGTTATATCAAAAGTTGCTTATATCGAGAATTCACTGTATGTCATATTTTAATTTGAACGGACTGGATGTCTTGTTTTAATATAATTATTAACTATTATGGATTTTTTAAATAAAAATATTTAAAAAAAAACAAACTTTTAAAGCACGCTCGTTTTTAGTTCTACAAACTCTTTATTTTTCGTATTTATTAATGGGACGCGTTTCGCCCTCTTTTCAGACTTTTAGAACCAATCTGATCATTTACCAAAAATTAGCCTCTATTTATTTTTCTCATTTAATTTCTATAGTGTTTCATACCTATCGAGAATTTGTCCGCTTTTAAAATTACGTACTAATTAAATTTTGTTATTTGATGTTGTATGACCCATTTCCACAAATGCTTGCTTATTCCCGAAATTGCTCGGTTATATTTCGCTGCAGCAATGTGTGTTCTTCAAGTCTTGCTTTTAGTGTCCTTTTTGTTTTACCAATATAAATCGCTTCATAATCATTGCATTACTTTTTATATACCCCACTCTTTTGTAAATTGTCTATTGGCGGTGTCAATTTGTTACTTTTTATTATATTGCGTAGTGTAAAATAAGCTGGCTTTATATCTATTTAATGTACTACGAACTCTATCCAAAATTTACTTAATATATGGAATATTTCCCAAATATTTTTATCATTGATTTTATTTTTATCTGTAGGATAAATTAATAATTGTCAGTTTTTTTAACTTGGATAGTACGTATGGAGATTTTTCGAATTAATTAGTTCTATTTGTATATAAAATTTTGTTACTAAAATATTCCCAACCACTATCCATAGTCCCTTATAACTGATAAAAATCTTGTTTGTTGGGGGCAATTAAATTCGCCTAAATCAGTCGCGGAATACGCTAATAAAAACGTCACGGGGCAATTAAAATTTGCGCGCTAATAAAGCACACCCCGAGTACTGCGCCCTGGAGGAAATTAAAATTGCCACAGTTCGCCTATTACGGCCACTAATAAAATCCCATTTAATGGGCCCCAATGAAGGCATAGGACAAGAAAAAGAAAAAAAAAGAAATAATAATAAAAATTAAGAAGGACATCTCAGGGCCGCGAATAAATCCAAAGTATAGCTAGGCTCCAGATCCCCAAGCAGGGCAATTCAAAATCCTTTAATGACGCGCCGCACGTCTCCGGTGTGCTTTATTAGCGGACGGGAAGCGGATTCGTGGCATTTTATTGATCCCGGAATGAGGAGGACTAATTAAGCACAGTACAAGTCCTTAAATCCTTCTTCTCCTGGGGATGTTGCCGTCCCACTAACCAAACCACACTCATCACTTCCCATTCGAGACATACGGCGAAATTTAGTGGCTGTGTCGCCGCATTGCATCTCATTCCCCTTGGATGTTGGGAATTCGCAAGGAAGCTAGGATACGTCGAGTTTCAGCCAATTTGATGCTGGGTAATTAGGGATCTGTCGCACAATGGATGCTGGAAATGTATCAGATGTCAAATGTTAACAGTGAATTCCCCACCCGGTCATGATTTTATCTAATTCGATTCGGATGCAGAAATTTTCATCATTCATACGTTTTTTTTTTTTGTATGGAGTTCTCAATTATTACGGTCGCGGTTTGACCTGATAATTCTGGTTTGAGTAAAATAAGCACGCGTTTATCGAGATCCTTATCGAGGATTTCAAATCCCGGATGGCTTTTAGAAGGAGTATCGGGTTACGATGCTTCCTGATTAAAATCTCCCGTGCATTCAACAATGAGTCTGAGTCTGGTCCTCACCCAATTCTGATTAATATCGGAAATTTATTAGCCCCTAATGTTTGGGAGTGCAAAAGGTACAAAAGGGCATTTGTTCAGAACAAGGACGTTTTTTTGATTTATATAGACGCATAAGATTGATATTTGAGGTTGAAAATTTTTAAAATGATGACTTTTTAGTTAGTTTGATTCATTCTAAATTCAAATTAAATAATTAACTTCAACAAAAGCTTACAATTAAATTTGATTAGTTCTACAGGGTGGATTCGTAAAAAAGTGTTCCAATATGTCGATCGATTTCTTACAGTGTAATGATCAGCGTTCACGATGAGCAAATTTTTCGTAAAATCCCTTCTTTACCCCTTTTTTACGGCTTAAATATTTTCGTATGTGTAGGGAGGTGAGCTCATATAAAACGTAATAACTTCTGTTCGAAGCAGAATAGGATGACAAGTAAGATTTTGATAAAAAGTATGCATTATGAGCTTTTCAATAGTACCTCACATCTCCAAAAAAATACACACTTAAGATATCAAATGAAAAATGAACCTACTGTTAAAAATCTCATAATACATACCTTTTATCAAAACCGTCCTACTATGCTTCGAACAGAAGTTATTACGTTTTAATTGCTGATCAGAACACTAAGAAATCGATTAGCACATGTTGGAACACTTCTTTACGAAGCACCCTGTATATATTAACTTTAATTTGTAGAATCGAAACTCTTATTATCTAAAAATTTGTTTACTTCCATCCAAATCAACTCTTCACCCTCAAAACTACAATTGAAAATTTCATTTCCTGGAATAGAGGGGTACTAATAAAAATCATTAGAAATTTTCCAGAGATATTGTGATTTTAAGGAAAGTTTTATATATTTTAACTAACAAAAATATAATTAGAATTTCATATTTGAATTATTTTAATCCGATTAGATAGACGTTTTTCTTAGGAAAAAATAGATTTACTTTACGTTCTTCTTAATTTTGTACTAGGGAGTTTTATATTTGTTAGAAATTTTTGTTCTCAGGGGATTTTGTAGCCCATCTACTGTTAGATGGATTTAAACTTAGGAGACTACAAGACTCTTAGACGAAGAGTACTCTCTTGGCTTTAGGACAGCAAGTTTTTATCAGATAACAAGACAATTAAGTTAATAACGCTGATTACTTCGCCTCAATGGAATTGGCCGTGTTCGGGCATCGATCCGCGGCCACTCGGGGTCCCTCTAAACGGCACTTGCTTGGCGCACAATGCGCAATCAGCGGAGCAATAAAGAAGGAGTCGCGGCCGTGGAAGTCAATTCCCTCAAGAGATCGATGGTAGTCGAACGGTCGGGGAGGGCGGGCCGAAGGAACCGCTAAAATGCGCCGTGATTAATCGCCAGTCGAAGATTAATTGAAATCAATCAAATCTGAAGGTAACTAATGGTGGGCCGGTGTTTGTTACCGAAACAAGAGGGACTGACACCGGGCCTCTGCGAGGGGGCCCAGGAATGTGCGCATCGTGTGAGAAAGGTGCCTTATTGTAGGAGTCCCGGGGAAACAGCCGACCGGCCGGGCGGCATATCTCGTGAGGAGATGACTACCTTTTTGGGCCGTGTACACCGGCACACCGCCGCTTCGCGATGCAGGAGGAAAGGGTTAATGAAGTCCCTGTGTCTCAAAACTGAAAAGGCATGCCTCTGATTGAAACGTTTTACCCATTTACCACTGGCTCGTTCCCGGCCCTGATCGACTGATGGACTTTGTCATTAGTCAAGCGCTCCTCCCGACGACCGGGAGACGAACGGTTGGGACCTCTGAGACCAGGGAGTCGTGGTCGCGGATCGATGCGATGATGCGCGACCGCCGAAATGAAGTTGTCTTGCCGCTGCTGACGCGATTCTCGCCGGACAGACAACACCGAGAAATCGAAGTGGTTGCTGGCGGGATGCGATCAGTGTGTTATTAAAAGTTTATTATGGTAGCCTCGCTGACTTCCAAACACATTAAGAGGTCAAGCAGACAAATTTTGTGCGGCTTACACCGCGCATGTCCGGTGATTAATGAGGCCCATATAATTGAGTTCCTTTCGGGTTAATTTCGGCGGCTCTCTGAACGGCCTGTGGAACTATTACACAAAAACCCCAGAACACAGACCGATGAAGGTTCATTAGCACCCGCCACTTCGGTGAAACAATGGTCAATCGGTAAAAAGATCATGTTTTGAAATCAGATTTCTGAAAATGTATACAGATTAAGAAAAAAATCATAGATTGCTAGGTATAATTAAACTTAAAACGAATCTAGAAATATACACAACAATTGTGTTGAAACTGAAAATTACAAAATTCACTATCGCTTTTCCACTTTTTCGTTTAAACCAATGCAATTTAATATTTCTTTAAATTCTGTAACAAAATTTATTCTGGCAAAAAACAAAATTATTTTGGTTTTGGTCAGTAAAATCGTTCATTTGCCTATCTTCGATCATTTTCATGTGAAGGGACTTTTGAAGAAACGTTTTATTAAAAGCAAAAAGTTTCGAAATTAAGATTCAATTCTTTTACTTTTTTAGAAGAAAGACTAGCCTCATTTACACTATCATGGGCATGAGTCAATTTCATGAGCGTTTTCTGTAATGAAAATGACACTGTTTTGAGCCGATTTATCAAAATCGAAGAAATCATGGATACAAGTGATGTTGAAATTTTGATTGTTTTACTAAGTTATTAAGTAATAAAAAAAAACGTAAAAGGAAAAGAAATTCTGTATGAAGGATTTCAGGAATGTTTTAGCCTACTTAAAAACGAATTTATAGTGGAAGACTCTGACTGCCTCGTCCTCTACATCTCCTTCGTCACAAGTTACAAATTACGAAATTGACTCATGCCCATGATAGTGTAAATGGGGTCTAGACATTTTTGAAAGACATAAACAATTTTCCAACCACAAAAAACAAATTTTAAGTTATTGACTCTTTAAATCAATATAAATTCTGATTTAATACTTGAAATTTTGGGTCCAATTCGTACATTTGAATTCAGCAATGAATGTTATATGCCCTTTACGAGGTTTTTCAAAATTATCCTCCATAAACCTGATGTAAATTTCTGTACTGTAATGCTTTAAAAACTAATGAACTAATATTTGAATGGTAAGAAAAGTACTCTTTTTTAATATAAAAACTAGATTAGCGACACAAACTTGTATAGCATAAGCAAAATAAACGATTTGAATTGAATTTTAAATGAAAATTTTACAGATAACAACACGAAAAGATCTGGCAGCTTTAGTTTAAGTGTATTTTTCTCAAAAAGGAAATATACATTTATTAAATAAATAAAATATTATTAAATAAATAAATTAAATTAAATCAATCGTTTTACATAAAGTTTGCACTTATGTCTAACTTGTTAGCATAGCATTGAATTTTCATAGCACATTCAATAAATTAAATATCACCAAAGGTAAAACATATAACCAGATATTTTCATTTTAAAAAGTTTCTTTTTCATAGTTGAAACTTATTTGAATGCAGTAATTATAGCTGTTTTATTAAATTAATAATTAAATGTTACATTAATAAATTCAAAGCTCGGAATGAAAGGCAAAAAGAAATGAAAGGCAGTTATTAAATATTACCTCTGTAATGATATTATAATAATTTTTAATACCTGTTTTCAGTTCCATCGTTTTTCTTTGGAATTTTTAGAGGTATTATTTGAAAAATAAAAAAAAAGAAGAATTTAATAACGCATATGTACTGAATATGTAAATTAAACTTTCTATACACGTTTAAAATTTCCCACCTTAAAAATTGTAACCACAATTCCCTGCTCTATTTGATTTCAGTTTTTGATCGAATTAACAAGTTTTTCCAGTAATAATCTCCTCATCATAATTTTGAGTAAAAGAAATATTTTGTCATGTCACAGAATCACCCTGACAAAATTAAAGAAAAATCATCTATAGGGGATAATAATTTTGCCCAGGCCAGCCCAAGACGACCACGACCTTTCACAAGTCAAAAAATGTTCCGATTGCGCCCCTTAAGCAACAGAGATCATGGACCCCAGCATCAAAGCTGGTCAAATGTCAGGATCTCTTGATGTGATCTCACGCGGCGCTCGTTATGATGTTGTCAAACAGCACAAGGATCAGCTTTCCATCTTAATTCTCACACAGCCGGTGTGTGGCCAAAACGCGCAATTAACTGCTTCTTGTCCAAACGTAATGTTCACCTTTAGCGGCTGCAACCCCTAACTTTGATTGAGCCTATAAAACTAGAAATTTTGCAGCGCACCAGATCGATTCCGTCAATCAAGATGAATTCGCCTTTTCTTAGAAAAAGTTTTAATTGCAATGACGAAGGATCTGAGAAGGAACTGGTTTCCTTCTTACAGAACCAGAAAGTCAGGATACATTCAGCTTAAAAAGGAGCAGTTGGGGTTGCGCATGAAATCCCATTATTAAGGCATAGCATGCAGGAACTTTAGAGGTCACTGGGGTCAGTAACTGGTCAATTCGGCAGGATAGAGTCCTTCTCAGTGCCGGGAGAGACAAAAAAAAATAAATAAAAGGGATGAGCACAATTTACGAGTGTTTATGTCTTCTCAGCCTAAGAGGCTAAGACCAACCAGTTCCTTGGCACAATTATTCGAGGAGGTCCTGGTTCGTTACTCCCTGACCAAAAGAGGGACTCCGACATTGACCGATGAACGACCGGGGGGAGGAAGCGGGTTGCACTATCCTGCTCCGGCTGGGCATCACATGTTGCGTGCAGATGGCAATTAGAGAAATTGTTTGGATGGCCAGGAGTCGGGTGACAAAAGACAGATACGTGAGATTATGACTGTTTTATGACTCGATTACGACTCGCCCGGGATGTGCATCTTGCAGAATGGACTCATAAAGTGATTATGTTCGATTTATAGCGCTTGGCTGAGTTTTTGGCGGTTATGATGTTAGTTTACAAGCGCTGGGGTTGATGATCGTTATAATTTTAGATATGGTCGTGAGAGCGGAAAAATATGTTACAATATTTGAAAATATATAGACGATTTTAGCATTCCCTATATTCGAAATTCAAATGTTTATGACATAATTCCCAACATTATTTTTAGAAATTTTGGAAAAATCCTTTAAATTGATGGGATTTAGTAATATTTTACTATCTTATTAAGAAATAAGTTAAGACTACATTAATTTTAGTTTCACAAAATTTCCTTCATACCAAATTTTGAATTTGTGATTTCAAAAATTTCCTTAAAATGAAAAATGTTTTCATAATTTGTCTAAACCGAAATGAGGACAGCGGATTTACCAGCAGGCTGAGTACGCTTGAACCTAGGGCAACAGATTTTAAGAGCGGCTTTTATAACCCTCGTAGTGAAATCAAAAAATGTCTGTAAGACGGTTTACTGATATTTTGCGGTAAGAAGTCCACAAGACATCTTTCCGATAACTTTTCTTTCTTTCCTTTCATTGTACATTCAACGTTACCGAAAACTTCTATATTTTATGGTAAAATACCCAGTTCGTGGCCCCACTTTATATGATCAAAATGAGTAAATTTCCATCTCAACCCTTACGAAAAAATACCTTTTCTAGGAAGAAATATATTCTAATGATTTAGAGACTTAGAGATTAGTTCAAAAAAGGATACATTTTCAAAGCCACATTTCTTCGAAAATAATTTTGGTAGGACCAGATTCTGGATCAATAGAAAGTCTACCTTTGTTTCTACAAAAACAGAGTTTGCAGTACGTTTATCCTAACTTAGATATAGCTTGTTCGGGTGAGAAAAGCTTTTTCTTGTCTAAAAAGGATAAAAAATTATCTGAGATCGACCTTAAGTCAAGTAAAATTAAACGCTAAGAGCTACTTTTGTGCATAGAGTCAGAATTAATTAACAAGATTACTTACGACGATATCATCAATCTTTTTGCCAATAAAAAATCGTGCAAAAAGATATTGTAAGAAACTTTTCGTAACTTAATTGGATTTATTATTTTTTAACTGTTTGTAAGCGTAATAAAAATTATTTAATTACGTTTACTGAATGTGCGTTATTGTGTAAGTAGCATACATTACCCTGCTTTATTAGTCGTACATGATTCAGTTTTGATAAGCTCAGAAATATACCCAAAAACTATTTCTTGTACAATTTCAATCAAATTGTTGGATTGTAAAAATAATCTACAAACCGAAAATTGTAGAGGCCGACAAAAATTTAACAACCTTTGAAAATGTGTAAATACGCCACTGATTGGGGATTTGATAGATACACTGGGGGAAATTGATATAAAGGCACCACAAACAACAAATTCTATCTGAACAAGATCATTTGATTTGAAGCAACCCTCGTTTACCAAGCAAAACAAGGAAGTCAGATTAAAATTCGCAGGGAAATCATATGGACTGGACTCAACTGTGGAAAAAATAAGTGTTCAGTAATGAAAAAAAATTTAATCTGGATGATCCAGATGGGACTCACACGTAGCACGGTATAAGAAAAGAAAGGACAATAAAAATGAGCGGAAATTTCGGCTGAGGCAATGTCATGATTTTGGGGAGTTTTATCTTTTGTGGTACCCTTCCACTGATATTTGTTTCTAGCAAAATAACAAGCAGGGACTACAGGAAAGTGCTAGAAACTGCATTAATCAACGAGGAGGAAACTTCGGTGGGTCAAAAGTGGCACCTCCAATAAAACAACGCTCCTATTCCCACCTAAAAGTTCTTAAAAGAATGGTTCAAAGTAAAAAGAATCCAAGTTTTGTAATGGCCAGCAAGGAAACTCAACCTAAACCCTATAGAAAACCTATGGGGAATCATGGCTAGGCAAGTTTATGAAAACAGTCATCAGTTTTCTAACATTACCGAACTCAAAGCTAAAATTAAAGAAGTTTGGACAAATTCTGTAGAAAATTTGTATTTATTTTTGATTTGAAACGTATAGAAATGTGGTGCCTTTATATAAATTTCCTCCAGTGTATTAAACGGGTGTTTAAAAAAACGAATAGCTACTATGAATTAAATTTTAGAAAAAAGTTATATCTGTCCTGGGTAACACCCTTTAAAAATTAATAACTTTCTCAGGAAATCATGAATCATTCATAAAAATGTAGTAAAACTATTTCTAGCTACCTTTCCTTTACACCCGAGCCCAATGGTCGCAATTAAAAAGCGATAAATTTCGAAATCGGCGGGCGAAATGTAATTCAACTCTTTTTTTTTCTTTCTCCCCTTTCCCAAAGGGAAAATAGGAGGGCTTTGCTGCAAACCTAAAGTAAAAGGGGTTCCTTCCTTTATACGTAATTTGAGCCTCTTGCATTTGTTCGAATTCTTCACAAAAATCTTTAAACACTTTCCCTCCGGACAATTTCTTGAAGAAAGCGAACGTCGCGATGTTTGTAAACAAATTTGGATATTTTATGGCATAAGTGCCTGTGAATGACACGAACACCCTGTTTTATTGGGGCGTCCGTTTTGTTTCTTAATGAACTGTGAAACGCGGCACGCAAGTGATAAAAGCGCCACGAAAATATTGGAGTTATATTATGGACAGGCGCGTACCGCGTCTGCTTCGTAAAATTGTGATTTATGAACAAGTTTGTCCCCCCATATCTTTAAGAAAATTATAAGATGTCCTAACTTTCTATTTGAATGCGTGCGGTCTACGCAAATAGCTATCCGAAATTCTGTTATTGGTCAAGACGGTGTCGTGAAACCGCAAAACACTTGTAATTTAATTCGGAAGTCTAACAGACGAAAAGTGGTCGCGGTCCGTAGTATCTGATTACGTCTAGGACCGGAGGTCTACCTGCTTCGTCTGGTATTACAACTTCTAGAGAGAGTAAAAAAAAAAAACAGGGTAAATCCCTTAAGTTCTTGTAAACTGAGATGCAATCCTGAAAGGACTAATTAGGAATGAATTGGGCATGGGAAAGATTTTTATATTTTCCCAAAAGGAATTCTTTACTCGCGGGAGAAATTGGAAAAAATCTTAGTTGTCCTGAGAATATTTTTAGTTTTTCTACAAACGCAAGGACGGGAAATGAATCCGAAATACCATCGTATTATATCAAGGATATTCAGAAAACAGAGATTATGACCAAATTTTTAGATAGTGGATTAGGTTTTAATTTCGTATTCTTCATTAAATTAAATTTCTGGTTTTACTACGCAAGCCAGCCAAAGACATCTGATAAGTATAAAATTTACTAAAAACTTAATTAGATTATTAACAAAGATATCGTTGAATTTTTTATAGTACCGTAAAACAAGGTTATTTTGCCATTCCAAGGGTTCGACACTACAAAAAGAAGATGGGCGAAGTTATGGGAATTATTCTGACGATACCCTCCAAATATCCCCCGCTGCCATTAGAAACGGCTTGTCAAAGGTGCCGGGTAGTAAAACTTTGAAGATATCATAATCATATCATCATAATAAACTCAAGTTGTCATTCCAGAGCGTCTTACTTGGGTAATATAGGGGATTTAGTAGCAACAGTGATAGTCTACCAAAGTAACCCCGAAAATAATGTCTACCATTAAAAAAATACGAAAAATATGAGCTGTATGTTTATCAAAAACCAAATTTTGAATATTTGGCTTTACAAACCATTCGCAACTTAAAGGATCAAAATAGGTTGAAATCTGCCAAAGTAACCCTGTTTTACAGTAATTAAATTTTGTATATATATATGATAAATGATGATATATTAGGAAAAAAGCTATTTTATTTTGGCATTCCCTAAAATCTAAAATATTTGCGTAAATGAGCAGCACCTTCAACCACAAAAACTGTAGCATATCCTTGTTTCGGTTGACTGCTCCTTAGGGTACCACAGAAAATTCCCACACTAACCACAACTTCTAGAAGGGAGCAGATTTGTCCTCGATAATTAATTTTCCCTTACTTCCTGGGCGCTTGTAGATATTTCCGTGATTTCGTGCACCCGAGAATATCCTCTAAAAATGTAAGCAAAGGAAGGGCAGGTGGTTTCTATCATATCCAAATTCAAAATTCCCATAAAATCTACAAAAACATAACCGCAAGAATATCATACCCCACAGGAATTCTACAATTTCCCTAAAACCATTTGCATCTCGATAGTTCTTCCCTCGCATGTCCTGGTCGGTTTTGGTGGCGGGGGAATTATTCACGGTTTCAAATTTTGAATCGTTGCGACTGCAGTTGCATTTACGGCGCAATATTTTTACGTAATTTTTGCGGTGATGCAACGCTTGCCACTCACAAAATTGGACGCAAGAAAGACGGAACCTATGGGCAACAGTACTGGGAAGACGGCCGGGAACCGGGACAAAGCCAAAGAAATGTTCCTGGGGGCCCCAATGAGTCTTCTCTTTGGCGGTCTTGTGGACGAAATTTAAAATCAGATTATATCGCGCGAGTGCACGGCCGGTGAGGTGTGCATACCACAGGAAGCCTACGATTGGGAGCTAAGACAGAGCTCGGAATTTGTTCAGTGACCCCTCAGTGACCCTAGGAAGCCGTAAATAGAATTCACGCAACCGACGTCTTAAGCAGAGCGCACAGTAGCTGCTGTTTAGGGTACTAGAGGCAAACAATAGCCACTGGACTGGAAGTCGATTTTTGAGTATGTTTGGTGGGGTATAGGCCAGTTTTAGGGGAATAGAGGAATAATGGGACTATAGAGTAAAAATATCGTTTTCAAAATGTTTTAAAATTCAAAAGTAAAAGCTAGCAATACTGCTTAAATTTAGAAAGTGTAGTAAAGAGCACAAAAACACAAATTCTGAAATATTAATCAATTAACGAACGTTTCTAATTCATCATTAATCAATCTTACTTTTTTCATAAACCTACAAATTACAAATAATCGAATACATTCACTGACCTTGTGGCAGTTATAAATGTGTTCTACTTCTCTTATTATAAAAGAAATTTCCTATTTTTCAAAATATGGTCAAAATATGGAATTCGTTAGCCATTGCAGATAACTTCAATAAATTATTATTAAAAAATTACGTACTAATGGTAGTCAAAATACATTTTTCTTAATATGTAGACCAAAAGTTCCAAAAAGAAAAACAGTTTTTAAGAAAAAAAAAATTGTGAAATACAAAAATATATACCAAAGTTTTACATTTTCAAATTTTTTTGTAAAACATCGAATAAACGCAAACTGATAACACATTCCAATTTTGATATTTGATATTTTGTAAGCTGCAAATCTATTCACAAATTAATTTGAAAAATGTCTGAATGAAAACAAAAAAACCATAAAAGAAAAACAAAAAAAGACCAAAACTTAAATTTATGTTAAGATGAAAAGCATAACAGAAATGAAAACAAATTGTCTACCTCGCGGCCACTTAGTCTACCCTCTAAGTGTTAGACTTTTACTATCAAATATTTTTTCGTCAACCATTAGTTCTTGTTATCGACTGTGCCACCGAACAAAAAAATTTAATTTAAAAATTTTGTAATTTCGGCTGCTACTTATCAGCGGATGGTATATATATATATATATTTTTTTTGTCCAACCGCGGATCGTATTCCCCGTCTTATTGGTTGACTGTCCATCGTCTTGATTTATACTTGAGACGGGGTCAGCGTAGATACACTCGCCGGGGAATGCGTCAATCTCGCGCATTGTACACGAAATTTTTATCACTGGGAAAAAGTAGATTTATGGGAACTGATAAACGATTTCAGTGAGTATAATTTTTTTTTATGGATTTTCCATAAAAATGGAAAGATGGATAGTTCTTGTTATTGCTCAAGAATGAGGGACTGTATCTATGGCCCAATTTGGAATTTCTTGGGACTCAAGTGTTCATTGTACGTAAATAAATTATTTGAACCATATGATGAAAATACTGAACTAGAGGATTTTTAGTAAAAACTGAAGGTTTTCTAAAATGTTTCAATTTGATAAAAGCAACCTCGAAACCCGTCCGCATTTATAGCAATTCCTATTATTTTATTTATTCACATCTTGCCCAAAAATCTGAGTAATTTTCTTACCTTATTTCATAAAAATTTCCTCGTAAAACTAACAAGAAACCAAAATCCATAACGCCTCTCGTAAATTATCAAAAAAAAAAAATGTTTTTTTTAGTTTCCGAAAATTTCCAAAGAAACCGCTGACCAGTTGTACACATGACGGCGGTTTAATATTACACGAAGAGGTCGAATTTAGTGGAGGAACTAGAAGACATCACCACTTGTTTTAAAGCCATAAACTGAGATCCTCATAACTCTTTCATCTGACTGACTTGATCCTTAAGCGAGACGAGGGCACAAGTTCTCCTTAAATACATCTGATGATCATTTAGATAACTCCTTATCGCGGCAAAGGGAATATTTCTTTTTACTCGAACGCGGAGATATTTTTGACTAGACAAAATTCGTTTTTTTTATGGTACCCAATCAAGATGTCCTCTAAGATATAAATTTAGAAGGTAAACAAACAAAAAAACAATAAAATGTAAGCAAATTTCCGGACAAAATGGAAAAAAAAAACTGTATCTCAAGTAATTTCCCCTGTTGTAAAAATATTTGCGCTACAGATAAAAAAGTAAAAGGTAACGCCCAGACGTAAACAACCCTCTTAAAAATTAATTTTGTACCCAATCAATCCCATCATCAATTCCTTTTCACCGCAAAAGATCTAAATCAAGTCTCAAGTCCGGCATCGGGCGACTCGCTACTTCCTTTCTATTCAAAAAAAAAGAAAAAAAGGAAACTTTTGAATGAAAATCAAAAAATCGCTTAAAAAGTGCATTTCACACTCCATAAAAAAGTAATTGGCTCTGCATGTCCTCGAGAATTCAAATAATCTCAGCAGGACACCGGACAATGGAGATGTCGTTTCTGATCTACCATCGTTTTTATTTATGCGCCGTTTTTTTTTCCGGGTTCCGAGGATATCTGGGCCGATTCGATTCCCAATTCGGCAACCGGGAGAAAAATTGATTTATTCAGGAACCATAGAAAATTTGAAAGGAGACAAATCAAGAAAATATTCCCGCCGTTGTCCTGGTCACAGGAAAAATTTGCGTATTGTGTCCACATACCTTTCGATTTTTAGGGCTCGTTCGGCTACTGTACCTAAAGTGACCCCTCGTCCCTTGATTACAATCGATTGCGCAGGGAAACATGCAAAAATTTACTTATTTATTATTATTTTTTTTTTCAATTTTTAGTCCTTTCTAAAGGGACAGGACTTGTCGCCTGTCATGCAATTTAAATATCTAGATTTGCAGGGGGAATAGGTTCTACTGGCGTGTTTTGTACCTAGCTATGTGTGGGAACTATTTCGGGATTTTGAACTATTTTTGTTACGTAAATAGTGCAAAGGTTAGTTCCTTATAGGGGGATAAACAATGAAGTAAAATTTGTGCACAATTTCCGGACGCAAGAAAAACTTGTAAAATTTTAGTTTTACAAGAATTAACAGAACATTTCATAAAACAATGTTATTATAAATTTTTCTTAGTAATTTCATCTTCTGTTTTGAGAAAACTATAGTCATAGAATAACAATTTTTAGAGAATTTAAAAATAAAATTACTTTGAAGAAATATTTCCCGCAAACTTTTCTAACAAAACATCAAAATTTGCTAATAGAGACGATTTTTAGGCTGAGATGCAAAACATTTAGCGTTCCTTAGAATTATGCAACGATATGAAATTTTGATAATTTTGAAAAAATGGTTCCTAAATAACGATGTTGTGAGACTCATTAACTTAATAAAAGAATACATCAAATTTTTTTAAAGGAACAAAAAAATATTCTTCAAAAATTGTATTATAGTTTTCTGTTGCAGGCTACTTAACACAAGAATAAGTTTGCCTAAGACCTATATGATTTCTGAATAGTGCTAGTCTTCAAATGCGATAAGTGTTAAAATTTCATGTCATTCTAACTATTAGTTTAAAAGTTATAGTGATTTTAGGGAAACAACTTTTGCTATTTTCAAAACAATGGATAAAAACGAATTTCGTGTGTAGATTAAACATTATTTTTTGATGGAGCAAAATACTGTTGAAGCCAAAACTTGGCTTGATAAGCGTTATGTCTCCACTAGAGAAATTAATGCTTCGAATTGCTTTCCCACTAACTATACTTTCCTGATCTGGACCCCAGCGACTATTGGCTTTTTGCAGACCTCAAAAATATTCTCCAGGGCAAGAAATGTGGCTCAAATGAAGAAGTTATTGCCGAAACTGAGGAATATTTTGAGAGCAGAGACAAATCATACTACAAAAAAGGCATCGAAAAGTTAGAGGAGCGTTGGAATGAATGTATCTCTCTTGAAGGAGAGCATGTTGATGAATAAAGTCGCATTCCTAAACAAAATTTATTTTTCTTAGTTAGACCGGTGAATTATGGAGTGATGTGTTAATTGAACCCTTAAAATCACCAAAAATATGTTAGCATTCTTTTGTTTCAAGCTTAATTCAATTCTTTGAAAGAATAGTACCGAACCAAATTCATTAATTTGAAATTACAAAACGGACGAACACTTCCACTATGTTGTGGTACTGTGCTCCTTCCGCTAGCCCTAACTTCCCACGAAATTAAAATCGCAACAAATTTTTCGTTGACATTAAGAAAGACCACCCATCAGGCTTTAAACGGAGACTGCAGAACAGCGGCGTGGCTCCTGTAACTGGTGCGGTACGGCGGGTACCGGCGATTTGCGGAATACAAAAAGGCAGCCGCGTGTATGCGCCAATGCAATCAGCCGGGAATGATTTATTTGATCAACTCTAATTAAGTCGAATTGGCATAATGCTTGTCGCAGAGGTCAATGCTGTGCGCCCTGACATCGCTCTCGACGTCTTAAGTGGGACACAAACCCTTCGACTTCGGCCGGGGGGTGCGGGAGTGCCACCGATGAAGATGTCGACGAGGGCGACTGGCGACATCCATCGCATTGGTGGCCTTTCACCGCTAATTTATGTGAGACTTGACTAACATTTGACGGATTCGGGAAATGTTTCCCCAAATTAATACCCCGCCCGGTGGCAGGACAGCAGAAAGGTCAAATTTAATTCGTCTTAAATGTTGCTTAAAGAATACGACTTAGGATTTTTGGCGTGGTTCTCATTGCAAGTTGATACCGATGAGAAAATTTCCGCCAGAACTAAAATTAGCCAAAAAGACGATACACTACTGTATGCTGAATAGCCGATTTAGTAATGTGAAAATATTTTAATTATTTGAAAATCAGTATGGTTTTTGAACATGGGTATGTAGAGACTTGTTTTGATAAACTTTTTAAAATCGATTTTTGTTTTTCTCAATCAAATCCTCAACCCGATGCAATGTCGGGATGTGGCAGTATACTAGAAAAGGGTTAACTACAAAATCGCCTTGAAAGTTTCTTCAAGAATGCGATTGTTGGTGTGGTTCTCACTGCAAACCGATGCCCATGGGAAAAAATTGAACCAAAACCAGAACTAGCCAGGAAGACAGCTTGTTGGCTTGCCGCCCAGACTCGGACAGAGTTGTCCTGAAACTCTAGCAAAATTCTCAATTTCCGACGAAGTCACCGAACTGGTTCCGTACCTTAAGCTGACCCCCCGACCCTTGGTTGCTTTAATTCCAGGCGTTCGGGGACCTCTGCACTCGCATGAGGAAATTTACATATACGCGAGCCTCAACGGCCGGGGATATTGCACAACGCACTCCCCGGCCGCAATGGTCGTCGCCCGCCAGAATGGATGACATGAGACGAGCAATCAGCCCTACCTTTACGATCTTGCGGGCCGCGGGCCACGAACCGCGGGCTTGTTCATCAATGTTCCGGTCGGACAGCAGGTTCGTGGCCGTAACGCCGGATGATGATGGCCGGGCGCGCTCGTAAACGCTCCGGCTGTAAAGGCAAGTGAATGCGTTCGGTGCGCGCCAAGAGTGCTCCAGCTCTCTGCCGCGAATAGTATGGCAGCCCCCGCAAAGGTATCGCAGGTAACTAACAGTCTAACTAGAGGTAGGCGTGTGCTAGTCGTAAAATACGTGCAGAGTAATTAGCCGTTAAACACCCACCAAAATTGCTGGAATGTAATTTGTTCGCGGTAATTGCCCCGCTCGGTTTATGAGCCAAAATCGTACGTAGCAAAACTGCCCGCCAGACAGATAAACACTCGTGGGGCGAAACATACCTACAGCAGATTTATTTGTGAACTATACTGGCAACAGTTTTCGTTGACTATGACATGAGTTGGCAACTCTTTATGATCCTAAGTCACTTTTTTAAAAGAATAAGTAAGAAATTTATGTTTTTGGGAATCAACTTTGAATATAAAAATTAAGCATAGTTCTTCTTTTCAATTACTAACTTACTAGAAATAACCGATTGTAGCTAGCTTTTAGTAGGGTTAGAGAACTTCTAACATTAATCCTCAGGTCATATTGAAACTATTTTACTATTACTTCCTATCATAAATTTTCATTATTGCATGAATATTTTCAAATCATTCGACCTTTGTATACCTATACAACGTATTTTGTGGCAGTCGAAAATATGGCCTTTTTGTATCTAACCACGACTATCATAATATCTTTAGATTCTCGAGCTCTAGAGTACAAAGTAAGCATGGCCTTTATCATTTCACCTGAGGATTTGCCCTGTTTACCGGCAAGTAGCTACCACAGCTTAAGTAAACAGCTTGAGTTTATTCTACCCAAGGTGCCCCAGTGGTGCACCAGTGTCAACTATTTCTTTTGGAATTGTGATCTTTTCCCTCGTTTCTTTTTTTTTTCTCCTTCCATTAAAAACAAAATATTTACGAGCGGAAGTAGGCATTTGTTGTGCCCGCGTTACCTTAAGATGCAATGAACCGTTCGGTTGTTCTCAAAGCCCCGCGAGATTTATCCAAGTGGCTGTCGCCGCCGATCTCCCCCAGCGAGACCATGCAAAGAAATGCGGAAGAGCCTCCTTGGATTTGATCGTTGCGAGCATCTTTCATAGTTTTTAAGAAATGCGCCCAGTCACCTCCGCACTTTAGCCTCCAAAGTGCGTTTTTCTCACGGCTTGTCATAACGCCAACGACTTCCAGTCTGCGAAGCGTCTACCATCGTCAGGAATGTCCGGGACTCTCTCACGCGCAATATCCCGACTATTCCCAGATGGACCATTTGTAGCTGTTTTCACATTTTTACAAATTTTTTTTGTTTGTAAATGCGCGCCTCATTTGAATATCGGCTGCTGGATTGCATGTGGAACCGCCAGCACCTTCCGGTTGCCTTGCACCGAAAAAGGATCGCTAGGTTGTCGGCAAAAAAGGCGAGCAGCCGGTCACACGATCTGCGGTTGCGGGAGTATGTCCGGAGGTGGTTCAGCATCTTTTTTAAGTGGGTGAGGGCCACCTTTGATGCAGCTTCTCCGGACACCGCAACCGGAAGCGACCAATTCGTTTCAAATTGTTCTCGAAATATTACGCTAAATGCCCATACGACAGGGTTGTAACCCAAAAAATTTGACTTCTTTATTTGAGCCGGCCCGATGGTACGCAATGTCCGGACGAATTGCAAATAAATAAAGACATAACAGACAAACTGGGCATCTGTTCCGGCAGACAAAAGGCTAAAAGACATCCTGCGAGAATAGTTTACGGCCGTGACGGCATTGTTTGGACGATGTCCACTACGAGTAACATTGCCACCACCGCCTCCGCCTGCACACACGCAATTTAGTGAAATTTTGCGGCTGTCCTTTGTCTGGCGGTCACACCCCCCGGATTCGGCCCGTCCGGGACTGTTTGAACTTCCGAAAGCAATTTCATGGTCATTTTGCGGGTGTTAAAAGTTAATGGTAATAGACTCATGCCATTATTTGTTACGGATGAGGGCCTGAATGAGAAAGGTACACAAAACGCAGGTAGACTCAATTTTTGTTTTATAAATAAGGGCGACAATCACCAATTTGTCCAAAAATTGAAATAATAATACAATTTAATTTTGCTAAATAAACATTTTCAAAAATACTCTTTTTCCTATAGTAATTTACCGACAAATTACACCAATATAGAATAGAGTTTGAAGGGGTAGGGTTTGAACCTGCATCGTTCAAATTGGTGCCTCGATGCTCCCTAACCAATTTAGCTACTCGACTAAAAGATTTTATTATTCTTAACCAATTTGCTATAAGACTCTCAGAGGAAAATGGACAGTCACAGGCTAGAACAATAAATTTAATATGACATTAATTTGCTTAGAATGTATTTGTAAAATTCTAGATAAGTGAAATAAACAATTTACAAATTGATACACATATGTGACGAAGCGCTCAGGCAAGAACATGGAGAAGTAACACTGGTAAGTAAACGGTTAAGAACTTATTCCGCCTGCAGCGGAATATTGTCAAAACCTTAGCACTCTCCTAGACCCATCCAAGCCATCATTGTCCCTTCTCAGCTCACTAGGCCTACTAACCCATGTATAAGCTCTAGAAAACTATATTCAACTATAGCATTAGATCAAAATTATAATCACTTAGAAATATAGATATAGAAAACTTAACATAATTAAAGGTCAAGACATACTACATAAATTTGAATTTAATTGTTCAACTTTCAACGTACCTTTAGATTAGGATGCTGGGATATGTGCTCGGTCCCCGAGGATGTAGGGGTTTCCAATTTATTGTCATTTCTTGCCCTTGTAAATAAATAAATAAATATGTTAGAATATTTTTTCGTATTGTAGAGACCTCGACTTTTTCAATTCGCAAAATACCATATGACCCTATTTTATACAATATTGAGGTATATATAACCAAATTTATATCCTCTCTAGAGGGCGAATATCTTAGCGGATCAAGATATATAAGTAATAACTGCATGGTAGTTAAACTCAAAGTATAGCTTGAGTTCGTACTCGTAGAAAGGTCAAATCGGAATATTAAATGCAAGATCGCACCACTTTAAAATTGTAAAAAAATCGTATAAAGACAGGTACTGCTTTAAACGATACATCCTTAAGGAGGTTGAAAAAAACCGATTTTCAAGAATTTTATGTAGATAGACATTTCAGTTTATTAATGTAAGAAATTATATAAGTATTGTGGTACCTTTTAACTTTATTTTGATATTTTTTATTTGTAAAAATAATGGTTTTTGAGGCTTCTAAAACCGATCTTTGAGACCTTTTCTAAAAAAAAGTCGTCTTACGGTGAGCATGATATCCCTGGTCTGGATCATTTAAAATAACATAAAACCAAGTAAATTTCATTAATATAAGGTATTACCTGGTTTTAATTGAATTATCAAACAAGTAATTTCGTTATTCCATAAAAATGTTGGCTTTAAATTGTTTATAAAATGGAAATTATTTATCCGCAAAAGAAAAACCTTCTATCAATCTCTCAAAAATATATTTATTAAGCTTATGTACAAATTTTAGACTGATTATTACAGCCGTTTCGCAGAAATTGTTCCCATCGCCTTTAAAAAAAATAATTTTGGGAAAAACACATTCAAATTTTGAAAAGTACTTTACACGTAGTAAACATGCGCCTTTACAAATTTGCGTGTAACTTCAAGAATATTTGTCGGATTAACATGAAATTTTCTGGGTATATACTTAAATAAATGTACATTAATAAAATGAGCTAAAAAAACTATATTTGAAAATCCTGACTGCGTATAGCCCCTTAAAATGATATACTACATAAATAATTCTAAAAGACGAAACTGCTAGAAAAAACCTTAACTAGACCAATTCTAAATCTCCCTATTAACGAAAGTTGTGCGTTCGAATTTTTAGTTATTGATAATCGAATTAATTATGGACCAAATTTCTCTGTATTTTTTTAAAGATCTACCTCAGTCTTGTTCTTAATTTTCAATATTTATTATTTATTTGAATCAAGAAAATTTCAAATTGAAATAGAAAGCCGCTTAAGAGTATCCATAAATTTCAAACTGTGTGCTCTATTTGTACATCGTTTACAGTAGTTCTTGTTTTTCATTAGATTAATCAATTTAATTGTTCGCTAAGTAGTACTTTAGCTGCAATTATAAATGGGCTATTCTTTAATTAAACTGCAAGTGAAATAATTGGGCATTAATCTTTATTGGCTCTTAAAACAGATAAAATTAATAAAATTTAATTTAATTAATTAAAGCATATAATAAAATTAATAAAATTTAATTTAAATAGGCTAAAATTTAGTTCTATTCTAAACGACCGACAGGTTTTAAATTTGACTAGTTATTCTAGCATTTGTGTTCAATTAATTTTAGAGGTCGAAACCTTTTATGCGGTGAAAGTAGGCATTCCGAAGGTGCATGCAGATGTCCACTGTAAAATTGCAAAATTAATTCGGTTCGTTTTGGGTACTTGCAGCAGTTGACATGCCTCTTGTAAGATATGAGAGCGCACGATTAATTTGCAGTTAAACGAGAAAGCAACTAGTCCCCCATTAAGCCGTAAATGGAAGTCAAATTACAGGGGACAGCCGGACAGGGCTTTATCCCGTCTCCCATCGGCGGGGCCAAACCATACTGCGGTAAATCACGGCCCACGGCAGCTGGCAATTAAATGGTAGTTTTTTTTTTTTTTTTATAAATAATTCGTCGATTAACACAAGAAATCACTTTACATCGGCTGATTATCTCTTTGACATTTTCATGTCTACCAACCGGGTCTGCCCCGGGTGCACGCGAGGCCCCATTCAACGGGCGTTGGGTAAATGTCACGTCATCGATCCCTCCAGCCCTGTCTGTGCATTCCCCATCTCCCAATAGATGCGTGAACTTTAGTCGAAATCATATCCAATTAGTTAAAGCACCCATCAGTCACCGCCCCCGCACTGCCCCCGCAACCGGGAACATGGCCCAACTTATGAACCTTATGAAAATTCAATTAGCACTTTCCCAGCGGCCGGGCACCCAAAGGACGTGGACTTCCGTTGATGTGGGGCGAACACGGTATAAAAGAGACGGGAATGGGTTGCGCCCAGTTACGGATCAGGCCCCTGGGGGTACTTTTCCGGCCGCAGATGAGCCTCCCGTCGACGAAAGTCACGTGAGGGGCTCCGCCGGGTAGCCAATAATTTTTACTAGTAGTCAACTAGTGACAACAACAATTACCAAGTGAGCCGTCATGGGGTGCTCGGCCCGTCGCAACCCTTCGGGCCAACCTGCGTAAAACTTTGATTGAGTAGACCCTCCGGGATCTAAGTGCTCTCTCCCTCACAGTATACCCGTTATATGTACGGGACCATAGCCAGGATATAACAGTGCAACGTTCACAATTTCACCATTCACCCCGGGGTGTGCACCCTGTACATGGGGTACCATTTATCGGGATAGCTCCTGTCGACAAGAGCGACGGTAGCCGGTGCTCCGATGGTCTGCGATGGTGGCGCTGTGGCTTTTGTTAGCCACCACCATGCGGCCGAGTATCTGGCCACAATTGAGGGTGTAATTTAATGAGACCGCAAATGTTCGGGCTCGATGATTAAAAAACTCAAAATAGAGGGGGTGGCTATGAAACATGATGGAGCAGGAGATAATTCTCGGTTCATTTTTTTTTATTTTTTGGTACAGAGAATGAATACGAGTTTTTTCGCTGATTGGAAACGCGGACATTGCCTTTTTTCAGGTCTATATTTTGTACTGAAGAAGGGCTTCAGTAAGCGTCAAAGGAAAAGGTAGATAGATACATAGATAGTCAGTTAAAAAGATACTTTAGAAATACCCTTGACAATAGAGTTACTTTGACGACCATTCCACCCAATCGAAAATGTTTACCACACCTGCCACCCAAACTCATTTCGATCTAATCCGCCTGAATTAGATTTCTTTTGATCTGATCAAATTCAAATTAAAATAGAAAGTAAACAGGCGTCAACCAAACATTTTTGGAGGCGTCTCCAAGTGCAACAATTTCACCTTATGTGATCGCTCTACTAAATGATCAATTAACACTGGTCCCATCGACCCTCTTAATTTAAATATCACGAAGAAGCGCATTACAAACTTTTTATCGAATTATCTTTTTAAATGTTTGTTTTTTGTTGTTTTTATATTTTTATTTTTTTTTATTGTCCCACCATTCCAATTACCATGACGAAGGACGCCTGGAGGTGCAAGTTTATTTAAATATTTTCCTTCCCTTTTATCATTTTTCACTTTCTCATTGTTATTTTGCATGATAGACTTGAGGCATGGACTGATGATTTTCCATCAATCAGCCATTAATGTTCGGCTTATTAACCTGTCATACCTGAAGTGTCAATAGATTTCGATTATTTTGCTTTTTCTCAATTCTTTTCCGTTTATTTTTATTTTTTTGTCCAGACTGTAATTCTTTTTTGGCGTCTCTCTTTTTTTCGGTGATTTTAAGCTGGGTGTCGGATCCCAGACATTTTCGAGGTTATCACTCCTCGTTATTACTTTTTTTTAATTTTATTTTTCTTTCTTAGTGCCATGAAGATGAAGTTATTCATCGATGGCATTCAATTCTATAGTAATCGACATTTTGTTTTGATTAATTGTGTTTGAGGTTTTTTCTTAATTTCTTTTAGTTTTTAATTTTTTTTTTTCTGAATTCCAAAATAATTTTGAAATCTACCACTGAGATTAAATGGATTTGGTTATTAAGTAACTTTACCTTAATGAAAATGTTGCAATAATATTTACTCCCATTTTGCAAGGATGTAAGTATTTTAAAAAAACTCTTTTCGAATAAAATAGGGGCATTCGTAATATTTGCAACATCTTTCTAACCTTTAAAACAAAGTTTTGGGACTAGTCCAATATTCAAAGCAATGTCAAGCTTTTGTTTTCCCTAAATATTATACTCGCAGCTGGTCCAATAGACGTTGTTCATCTATTTCATATTATAAATATTTTTAATTAAGTACATCATTTTAAGTTTATCTAACTGGCCCAGTTTTGTTTTACACTTCAAAATTCACTTCACAAATTTTGCAAAATGCTTTAAATTTCGCAAATGGATACTACTAGAGTTGATTAACGCAATATCATTACATATTATAAATTAAATTCCCCTGCTGCATTGAGTTTGTGTTTGTTACGGCTAATCTTAGAAACTACTGTACGTATTTTCATACTGTTTTCACCAGTAGAAAGAAAGATTATCTAGAAATGTTATAGGGTATAATTTATGAGCATTTTGCGAAAATAAGATACCGGTATGATGATATGATTTGTGAATTAATTCGGAAAAAATTGCCCCTTCTAAGAACTTCCGTGGAGTGCGCTAGATGAATAGTTAAAGTTACAGGAAAATGTATATGTAGTAGAATAGTTCCTCATTAAAAGTCCTAAAAAACTCCGTAATATCATATGTCTATCTTTTATAGTTGACTCAAAATAACTATTTTTATGATTTTACATTTCGTTTAAAAGAATGCTTCATTTCTGAAGGTATTTTTACCGACATAGTACTTATCCTTATCTAAATAAATATGTTTGTCATCTTAAGTATTTAATTTAGACCGAAATTGCCCTTTACAACATATAATTTGGATGAATATCTTAGGAAATATCACAAACAACAAAATAATTTCTTAACGACTACGACGGTGGCGATAGTGGTAGCTTCCCAATATCCAAAATCGATTTGATTTATTTATTTTTTTAATATGTGATATTAAGTAACCCGGTTTCAATCGGTATATCGTAAATACTTTTAGTTAAAAACTTCTGAAAGGCTTATGTTTGATGTATAGTAGTACTTAATTTCAGTTAAATTCAATTCAAATGATACAAAAATTAAAACAATTGTCATCTCAAATTTCCTAATTTTAATTTTAATAGTAGATTAACAATTAGTGCAATTTACAATAATTCAATATTGGGTTCTACCATTTTGCATTTCAGATTCGACATTATTAGCTTCAACACATACCCTTAGTACCAATTTTCACTTTTTTGTCATCATATTGGGTTCGCCATCTTTATTTGCCAAATTTTTAAAGTAGATTCGAGAATTCAGAGTCTTCTGAAAGAGAAAAGTCTGTAGTATCAATGCCAAGAAGACTAAAATTTATTTTTGATATAAAAGCCCCAATACTTTTGGGGTATTGGGACACTAAAAAAGTATTTTAATTTTACTTTTAAAACAGCAGTAACAATGTGATGATTTCCATTTATTCCGGTCTATACAGCACTTTCTGGTAAACGTTTTAGTTTGTATGGAGATATATGTATTTAAAATTGGCTAGATAGCTAGATCGTTTTAAAGAAACCTGAGTTCTTCCTTCGGGGAATACGTTTACTGCCAGAAAGATAGACAAATGCGATAGATTCAGCTGGAGAATACTTTGATTAAATTAAAAATATTACTTATGTTCTCAAACGACATATTTTTTTAAATAAAAATCTCTAAAAACTTATTTATAGAGTCAATAAATAACATTTTATCTAATATATTTAATGAAAAAAAAAGCTTAAAAGTATTTTAAATATTGATAAGCCCTAAGAACTTACGTGACTCACTATAACTACCCTCGAAAAAACGTCTAAATTTAGAGATCTTGTTTAGACGATTGTTCCTTCTGAGAAGGATCAAGCCTACTCTACATTTTAACAACATAAAAGGTCAACAAATTTAATGAAGTTCATTCCTTTAAAGAATTCTCGAGAAACTGTCCTAAAAATCTTTCCTAAAAACAGCTAACGAATTTTGATCTGCCCTAATATTGAAATATTTTCACACGGCCGGACACAAGAATTAGATTGCAAATCTCCCTTATGTCCATTATACCCCTAGAAAAATAATCCAGGTAAATGCAAACGATGCAACAATGTTTGACGCGATATAAATATTTGATTATGCACGGCAAGAGGATTTCGCAGCTATATACCGGGTGTGGCAAAAAGAAAAAAAAAGGAAAACTACATCAAAGGTACAAAGGAATTTTCAGATTTAGGGAAAGCCGGCAAAGATGTATGAAAAAGGCATTTACATGTGCAGCATACCCCTAAAAGATATAGTCCATCATCAGCGTCATCTTCGAATGCGTTCACGCCTTGTTAATTTTCTTTACCGTGCCACATCCAAGACCAAGATACAGACAAGGGGGAAGAGGCGTTTCCGCTCCACTTGACACACGTTTACGCAAATTTGATCAAAATCAGAACGCAACGGAGAGACGTTATGTGAATTTTGTATGAAAAATTCTCCGGTTCGGTGGCGGGACTCATTGAAAATTTCCAGCTGCTGCTGGTCCCGGGAACGACAACTACCCTGGCCACCTTATCATCCCCTAGTCTGTTGAAACTGCCGTAACCCCCGCCCTCCCTTCTCCAGTACCGGTGATTCCGCGGACGAAAGGGTTTCCGCAGAAGAGAGAAAAATCAAATTTCGACACAGCCCTCGACAGGCATCGCACCGAAATCACCTGTCCGAATTCATCGTCACGTGAACGGCTGAAGGGTTGTTCACCATAAATCACATTTCCTGAAAAATATAACAAAAAAAAAAAAAAAAATTAAATCACATACGTCGCCCACATCCTGCCAGAGCTCAGGGGTTCTGCTGTTCGGGGGCTGATTTGTGTGTGATTGCGGTTTTCTGGCCCTCAACTGTGTGGGAATTTTACAAAACAAAGTGGACTCCTTCTTCTTAACCATCGGAGCGCAACACTTGTCCGTCAGCAGCCCTCCAGCCACCCCCTATACGGCGGCTAAGGGTGCTCTGCTGACGGAACACCCCCGACAGGCACTTAATAGCATATAATTGCTCGGTTTTGTCGGTCGTCCAGTTGCGTGGTGATTCAAACGATTTCGGAAACAATTGCACATCTGACTTGCAACAGGAAGTCATTTTTGATTTTTTTTTTTCTAAACTAAAATCGGTAGAAAGGAGCAATTTTGAAATTCATGCTTACTTATGGGAATTTCAATAGTTTGGTATTTTTATGGGAAAGTTAGTAAAAGTCATGGTATGTTTTATTGGGGGCCGGTAATTAAATTTGGTCTCATTACTTACATGACTTTGGTCATTTCATTTCATTCATCAATTTAAAAGTAAAACTATTTAACGTTTTACACTTAGGTTTCTCGATCTTATGGCTAAGATCAAAGTGTATACTTAGGATTGCATTTAAATCTTAGAAAACATGTTCGTCAATTATACGTAAAAGAGCATAGGTTTTATTTGTAATATAAAGAAACGTTTATTTGAAAATAATCAAAAAAATAGCGAACTTTTTATATAAATGCATTTTTACTATTAAAAGGAAAACAAACTATTTCACATTTATGCTAGTCAGATTATCTATTGCCCGCCCCCGGCGTTTATCGCGATTCGACCGCAAAAATTACTTCATCGAATAATGCGTTTTTACTGATAGTCATCGTCATAAGTTAATTTGTACATAGCATTCATCAATTATACTTCTGAACATTCTACGTGAATGAGTCTATTTAATCGTCAAAACAGCAACAAAATCCTACCAGTAGTCACGGAGGAAATTGCGAACAGACAGACATAGACACGGCAGGGGACTTTGTTTTATCAACCGATTAATTTTCAAATTTTGTTAGCACAAGCATACGCAAGTGGAATTTTTATATATATAGATTCCCAAATATGAAAAATTGTATAGTGCAAAAAATGAAATATAATTATAACTCGAAAATAATTCATTTATTTTTATAGAACAAACCTACGTCAGATAATGTTTTAGCGTTTCTTTGCAAAAACATTAGTAGCAGTGTACGTATCCCATGCCATATATGTAAAAAATTTCAACAAAATATTTAAAAGTGTAACCAGTTTTGTTGGAGGAAAGGGTTTACAATCTTCAATGAAATAAATATTGAATACCCTTTCCTGCAAATCCTCAATTACCAATTTTAAATACATATTTTATCATCTATAAAATTAAGAGTGAATATCTTGACTTAAATTGGTAATGTTGAGCAAATATTTAAAATCAGCTTACATGTAAGTCCACAAATATTAGACTCGACACGAATTCGATGCTTTTTGATGAAAGAAGAGAAGATACACGAGACAAGCCCAAATTGTCCTTTTACATTGTTTTGTATTGAACCTTTTGATATACCAACAATATCTACAAGGTCTCTTTAAGTCAATCAACGATTGAAAAGTATAAGCTCTTTGATTTTGTTGATGTTTTCATCAGTTGAGGTTGATAGCCTTCTTAAACGAGGTTCGTCTTCAAATAATTCATGGCCATGACCAAATGATTAAAAACCATTTAAAAACTTGTGATCTGAATAAACACTGATCACCATAACATTTTTAATGTGTTCGTACAAGAAATTTCAATTCCATTCTTTGTTCATTCGATTTACCCATATTTATCAACAAATTGTTCACAGTCATACAAACCTATCAAATAAATTTAAAAAATATTTTTAAAAAATACAGTATAACTACTTTTAGTCCACAGTAGCACATATTTATAGAATCAGAGTTCTAAAAGTCCATAATTATTAATTTTCACAAATAAAACAACGTAAATTGCTTTACTTACAAACAAAATCTTATACAGCTGCTTTAGTGAGTACGTTACTTTTTTTTATACCTACTGTACCTTAATTTACCTAATTTGAACTTTTGACCTATACCAAAAAATGAATAACGACTAGAAAACTTTAGAAGAAATTTTCTAAAACCTATCATTAAAAAATAAAGTTTCCCTTTTGCATACATCCCAAGGATTCCCATGAAATTAGTCCAGTAAAGAAATTAAATTAGTTCACTACAATGTCCGTTAATCTAGGAAGGAATAAATTACAATAAGTGTAGCATTTTTACGTAAGTGGTCAGCACAGGGACAGAGATTAAGGGCACCTATTCTAGAAAAAAGTGAAGTAGGTACAATGGACAATGTCGTGAGTACCTTTTCTTTGATACTATCCAAATTAGGAAAAGAAAACTTATTGAAGCGTGAAGGTCAAACAGGTCAGTTGTTTTCCTTTTTTTAGGTATTGTGACAATTTTTTTGTATCATAATTCTATTAACAAGGCGTGAAGTTCTTAGGGTTGGTTGTTACTTTGTGAGACAGATTAGATTTTTTTTAATGCAGTTTTCTTATCAATGCGATATTTTTTAATTGAAAAAAAAAAAATTGAGGTGGGTACTGGTAGAAGGAAATGAAACATTATGGGAAAATATAATCACAACAGATTAATGTCACGTAAATATTTACGTAAAAATGAACGTTTTCTTAAAAGTTTTATCAAAATCTTTAAAGAAAAGAAACTCAATTATAAGATAGCATACAATAAATAAGTACTATACATCGGATCTTGAAATCTCAAAATATTTTAAAAGCATTAAATTTCAGGTGCACTCTAATTCAGTGTCACTAAACTAAAGCAGCCGTTACGCAACAATCCACGCGTAGGCCATAAAGTTAAAAAGTGAAAGGGGTTGACGTGGTATTTTTAGAAAATTTCAAAAATGCAAGACATTCCGGGAGTAAACCCTTTTCCCCGGGGCATGAACTGCTCCCTGATAAATGCTATGGCACTACTAGGGCGATTTATTGTCGCATTAAGATAACTTTCTAGATTTTATTACATTTTTTTACTAGATAAAGGAAGCAAATATGGTTCCTGATGCATCCTGGGGCAGGTGGACCTGGAAAAAGGACTTCTGTGACCGGATTTGATTTTTTTCTTAAGTTAATTCTTAAAAATCGTAAAAAATGAAAATTATTTTGGAGGATTACGCGAGCAGCCGCACTCGATACCACCTTAATTTCCCTAAGAGTTGTGGGTCTTTTCGAGGTATAATTTTGGGATTCGGTCCCGGAATCCTACAAAATCCCTGAGAATTCTTGGTAAGACAGCTAATTACCAGAATTATCACATCTTCGATTTATGTCGTTCACCGGTGCAGCATAATGCGTGCGTTTATTTTAGGTGTAGGTCGGGGGAGGAGGCGACTGAGTCTCTCATTCTTAAGGCATATGCTTTTGTGCGTATTCGGGCTCAAGTGGAGGAACAGATGTACAGCATAAAAATGTTAAAAACGTAAAATAGGGAGACAGTTGAAGTGCACGGCCGTGCGCATATGGGGTTGGGGGGGAGGGAAGAAAGTAGTAGACGAGATTGACCCGGAGATGACCCAGGAAGACGTAAATAGAACCATCCGCGCATATGTAAATTTTTCAGGCATAAATGCACCTCGGATTGGATCAGTTTTGTGCCGCGCTAATGGGATTCAAAGATTTTCTCCCTATACCCAGAAATGTTTGTGTCGGGGGCGCGCACTGGGGCCCTCTACCTACGGTCGCTTCTTCCTCATGATCCCGGTCGTTAAGGACGACATCGCACGTTGATTAATGGGAAATTTTGAAATGAGGCGATGCCAGGCGATTATTACTCGATTTGCTGAGACGATGCCCGTTCCGTATCGCGACGCCATCGTGTACCGCACGATCGGTCGTATTAATTTTGTTTATTTATAAAACACATTTTGATCCGGACTTAAGCCGCATTATCAGGCTCGGTTAGCTCCATTTTTGCTGGTCTTATCGCGGACGCAAGCTCTATCATCGGTCCGCTGATTTCACCAGCAGAAAACGCTCACAAACATGTTTTGACTCACAGAAAGAAGGTCGCGGGCGGCGATAACCCCCGGGGAATCTTATTAAAAAGAGAACTCTTCGGGGGGAAAAAAAATTATTATAATGTGAGCCGTGCACGTCTTTGCCCAATCCATCAGCTGAATTTGAGCTGCTAAGAAGCCATCTAGCTAACTCAGCTTATCCAGACTCTGGTTGTGCGATGAGGATGTATCTCCAGAATATGCGATAACTACAGCTCTGCGAAAGATTATCTCTGTTTCAAGAAATTTAATTGGCTCCACAAAGTGCTCTTATATAAATGAAAACGTTTCAATTGCTTTGCTTGCTATAATTTGGTTTTTTTTCCTTTTTTTGCAAAGTTTGCATAACAAAATTTTTGCTTATTCTGTCGCGACAGCGCGCAATGAGCCAAGAAAAGTAAGTAATTTTTTTTCATTCGTTAAATTTTCCCGCCAATGGGAAGATATGAACAATTCAAAGTATTATCGGCCATTATATTTTTCTTTTCAGTTGCAATATCATTAAATAAATTATCTCCTATTAGCATTAAAAAATAAAAACAAAAAACATTTGTTAAAAAACAATTAAGTAGGTTAAAGCAGCTATCAATATCTCCGTATTGTAAATATATTTTTGATTAACATGATCAAATGGAATAGAATTTATTAATTGTAAAGCAGTATTTTATTAGTTCTGATCAATTTTTGTGATATTCTATTTTGGGGTTACTGATAGTGAAATAATCCTCATAATTTTATGATCTACAACAGGTCAACTTATAGTTTAATCAAATTTTAAGCTTTAGAAAATAATGGCAAACAATTTATTCAAAACAATTAAATAAGTTCATGTAGGTTCAAAAGAAAACTAAGCAAAATTTTAAATGATAAAGAGAAAATATTTTACAATAATAAGAAATAATCTTGGAAAAATAAAATAAGAAAACTTCTAAAACTCTCCAAATGGTAAGTGGTAAAGTTTTTAACTATTGATTCAACTACTTTTTAGAGTTTCGTCAGCCCGTATGGGGTCACTTCCTTATCCGTCTGTCTGTCTGTCTGTCTATCGATCCTACAACAATCAAACAGAAACTATTGTTATTAAGCAGTATTCCTTCTATATGAATTAGTTAAAAACCAAAAAAATTCAAAAGTTATAGTTAATCCGAAGTTATGAAACAAAAATTGAATTTTTCGATAAAAATGTCTATATAAATAGTTACTTTTTTATGTTTTGCAAGACAATTTCTAAAAACTTTTATATTCATATTCAAAATAATATTGTTTTATACCTCCACACCAAATTTTAGCCTCCTAGATTTAATAGTCTTTAAGATATCCTGCACACTAGTTTAGAAAACGTGGTTTTGAGAAGAACGTGTTTAAAGAGCATCTAATTTGCGGAGCGTCGAGGAATATTTTAATTTTTAATTACTTTTTCTAATATTTTGACTAAGTTACTCAAGAGGTTGATTAGCTCGATGGATCGTCTGAGGGTATATTTTGACATTGGAAAATAAATCAAGATTTATAAGGTACTTTCTATTGACTTAAAATCATGAATTTTGGCAAGAAAGAAAGTATTACAGCACAGCAGTAAAGAAAAAATCTGACAATTATTCTTTATTTTGAACTAGGTAGGATAGGGTAATATAATGACACGAAACCCTCAAGGCGCGAGTTTTACTCGTACCTTTCCGTCTTTTTGTCATTCTTTAACAATTGAGTTTAAAGTTAATTGAGAATTTCAATCTGAATTTGAGTTTCTAAAATTATATTACGCCTTATTTAATAAAAACTAAAAACTATATCCAATCAATCTCCCCTTTGGTATTATCGATACCCCTTGAGAGCAATTTCGTCCGCAATCAGAGTAGTCCAATCAAATTATGAGGTATCATATCACAGCTACTCAAATTACCGGCCTCGAACTTCTCCCTGTTCATAATGCGGCCAATAAATATTTTCGTGTCATTTCAAAAAAAAAAAAACATAAAAAACAACAAAACGCCAGAAGTCGAGCAAACGGCGGCACAAGAACCGAAAGGGGTTTAATTTCCTTGGTCTTTTCCTGCGTACCTTTGCGGCGTTTCTCATTTCAAGGAAGAAGTCGTTGAAACGGATACTTCCCCACCGCACCATGTCGCACCTAAATCCCATCGACTGGGCAAACCTCACGCAGGTGGCGATGGTGATAGGGCCGTAATTTAACGCATTTTACGTCCGACATTTGATTCCTTGACGATCACAATTTTATACGAAGGTAGACCCTACTGCTCCCGGCCGATATTTCTCAGGTGTGGGGACGGGCAGATAACGTGCCAAACGGACGGAAGTCGTTACAGGTAAAACTGGTAAGTGCCACCGGTCGGCGATGACGGCCTCGATGGGCCCGTTGATGGTCTCGCGATATCATCGCGTGAATATCATTTACATCCCATTTCTCCCCACTCAGCGGTGATTTAATCGATTCGCAGGGTTTTCGTCGCATTATGAAACTCTCGAAGGAGCTAATTGGAATCGACTTTCGGGTATGGAACAGGAAGGGTCGAGGTAAACAAGGCAGGTGTATTTGGTATAAAATTTTTTTTTAGAATAACACCCAAACCATAGTAGCAACTAATTCGATTCAGACTATCGTAAAACTCTTTTTTTAACTCAACTCGAAAATTTGTTGAGGTACAAGTTATTGACTCATTATAATCAATCCAAACTTTAACCCTTTGCGGACGAATGTCCACAAATACGCCTATACAGAGTTGCGAGTCCGAATTTAAATGCAAATTGTGAAAATTCACCAAATTTTGTTGTATTTAAATAAAGCTTTAGTTTCTATAATGCGAATGTTCAACGTTTATATTTTCTCAATTGCGTACACTAATTCCTCACGTCTATAGCGACTTTCGCTCATCAGACAACTCCGTCCGCAAAGGGTTAAAAATTAATTAACATTCATTAATAGAAATGAGCATTTATTTCATTTATTCTAAATTTCTTAAAAAAGATAAGTTTGGATTGTGATCACAAAACTTGCAGCATATCAGAAAAATTTGTTTTTATATATTAAAATAGGTGTTGCATGACAAAGTCGCTTTCTGGCTTATAAAAGTAGTAATTACGTTATCACGTTAGCTAAGACGTACATATATAGAAATTTGCTTATAAAAAAAAATATGTGTTGTATCATAAAATTAAATTATGAGAAAACAAATCGTATATATGTCAGTTTGTTCTAATCTGTTTGCGGAAATTTTCCACAATTAAAAGAAAATTAGTGTCCAGTGCCATAGAGGGCAATGTTTATACATAAATTAAATTGCTACATCTGTTGTCCCTGAAATGTGCTGTCCAAAATAAATCGGCTACTTAAGAAAGTGACACCCGCAAATCCTACTTTATGGTCAAAACAAAGCCAATGATAATTCCCTTTCGCATTATTCAATCATGTCATCCCCAAAAACTACCGGGCGCACATTTATTAATAGCTTTAGAAGCGCGATAAATCCCCGGAACTGTTTGAAAAACAAACAAACATAATCCGGGCATGTCCTCGTCTCGCCTGTCAGCACATTTCGCCGAAAACATTTTAGAAGGCCACAAAACGATTTGAAAAATTAGAACAGATCTAGACGGGGGCCATTTAGCGTGCCCGCAAAGGTGACATCTTAAAATCTTTCCCAAGTAGCTGTGGTCGCAACGCTAACAGGCCGACGAGGTGATCTTAAGTTGCGAAGCGTGCGACCACTTGCGAGACTTCTTAAATCGTCTCAGATTACGTCTTTAAAGTGGAAGCTGCAACCGCAGTCTTCCAAGACAATCTCATCCGGGGCGAGGGTGGGGGGATGATGTGATGAGCGTCTCTATCGCGTCTGTACCGCGTATCTTATCACCACTGCCGCTGGTAGTGGGTGACCTCTGATTCCCCGAACTCGAAATCTCAACTGTCCGGCATCGGGGAGCTGGGCTAGTGGATCTGGACGTCGTTGAATGGTGCGATCAGACGAGATTGGTAAGTTTCTTACGGCAGAATAGAGCGGCTTGGGTTCGCTGTGCCGCATTACGACAAGGAAAAAAGTGGACCTCTGTCCTTTGCCATTCTGCGCGGATCTTTCGACACTAATTTACAGGGTGAACAGATTCAATTAGATGCGCGAATTGCCCGATGCTGGCGCAATTTGTTAGCGCCGCGACTCGGTCATGAACTTGAGATTGTGAGCGACATAACTAGTCGCAATGTTTGAAAGATGCGTAAATGCGGATCCAGGTGAGTGCAGGAGTCAAACACTTCCGGGGGATTAATAAGGGTAATTAGACTTTCTAGTTTTCTACCCGTATCACAGGAGGTCAGGTGCAATTTCTGTTTTATTTGAAAGGCCAGCCAGGTAGGCCATAATAGTTCATTTTATTGCTAGATACATTGAGACCTCTACACCAAGGTCATATTTAGGTTATTCCAAACATAAGGTAATAATTCATGACCTAAAAATCTGTTTTAACATCCTCAAACCTCAATTGCGCAAAACCAAAACTCTTGAGGCCTTGCTAGTTACATAATAAGTAAATTGTACAATTGCTAATATGATTTAAAGATAATTATTTTATATTTCTATGATTTTATCTTCTTAAAAACTGTAGAAACACCTTGTCTGTACATAGAAAAACTGATTGGGGGTAATGTAGAAAGACTAATAGAATACAAAAAGACCATTTTCAAAAATTTTGTCTGTTTGTTCACGCTAATCTTCGAAACCACCAAACAAATTTTCATGAGGTTTCCACGATTAACTTAAGCTTAGCTCAGATTAATATGTAGGGTTTATTTCATCAAAATTGCTTCACGGGAAAAATAGTTATAATAATTTAAAGTTTAAGAAGTCTTTTTTATTATTATGTAGTTCGCCGATAATTCTTCATTTTTCAAACGATATTTTTTAGAAGTCTATCACAGTGATACAATCATGCGACGCAATCATATGATTACGACAATAGTAATTTCCGTTGTTGTGATAACGTTGCGAAGCATAATTTACGATTCAAATAGAATGATTTGACTAGGATAATGGTCAGCCCAATTTAGCGATTATAATTTGTTTAATTAAACGAAAAGTACAGGGTATTTTAAGGCCAAATATTTCAAATCTACTATCACAATTTGGAAATTCAAAGTGGTGACCATGATTTTTATAATTTAAGATATTTTTTTAAAATTTGCTGTAAAGCTAATTCGATAACATTCATTATAAAATTACTGGAAAAACTTTACAACAAATTTAAGTGAATAACTTACGTTCGTATTTTACGGGAAATATTTTTGAATATGCAATAAAAATTTCGAATTTTAACGTAATAGGACGAACTAATTTTATAATTAACTAAAGCGTAAATATGTTTTATAAACATTTCGGCTCGATCTAATGCTTTCTTTAATCTTCCCTTTTTATTTTATTATTAATTCAATGAATTATCGTTTTTCTTGAATACTTGAATCATTTTTCCGCATTAATTTGCATTGATAGCACCATGTCTGACCTTTTTAAATGCCAAAAATAAAAATGCCCAACGAATTCACTCAAAAAAATGGTCTCATCTCCTTGACCTCTACAGTGATCTTTCTAATTGGCCTACAAGTTATGATTCTGTCCCATGGACCAGAAGGTCACAAATGCAAAACATCCGTACATCCCGATTGCAGTCTCCTGGTCTTTTCCAGATGCTGCATGACCCCACGAAATAAGGAAATTAACCCCAAAAGATGCAAACCTTCGTCGAGTCCGCTGCTGGTCACTATCCCTAGGCCCTTGTCCATCTGTCCATAAAATGGGGGAACTGCGTGCGTGTCCCGTCCGCTTGTTTGAGGACTTCTAAAATCCGTCGCTGCATAAACACAGGAGACGGGATCAGGCCAAAAGTTCCGTGAGAACGGCTCGCGTTTTGGTCAATCCCGGGGAAGAAAGAGTCCTTGCAAGGAGTTGCGGCTAATCCGATTTTAATGAAGCGAAACCACTGCGGTCGAACGTTTTTGTCCGACTTTGATTTGTTACCGATGGTACTGAGACAGTTGGACAGTTTTGTTGTCCGCTTAAATTATATTTTTGGGCCAATTTTGGTTTGATTTGGTTCCTTAAATGGACCAATGAAGCGAAACCATTCGACCGTAACGTATCTTCGAGATCTTGTTATGTCGTGAGAAATTGCTCAGCGAAAATCTTAGAATCCACCGGATAGTACAATGCGAAATTCTAATAAAATTTGAAAAGATCTGAAATGTGCTGATGCCGGGAAGTGCTTTTTCACTATAAAAAGGAAAAGGACTTAGGCACCTTGCGAATGGGATGAAAGGATAAAAACGCTGCAAACACAGCAGTTCCTGGTTCCGGGTTTTTTTGGGGGGGAGGAGGAAAAAAAAATTAGGAAAATGCGATCCTTGTCGCTCAGCATAAAATTCAAAAGTGGGGGTCTGTTGCAAAACGCAAAATTAAGTCGTAAGCCCGTTTAGGATAAAAAAGGATTGGATTAAGTGAATCCTTGAGATCCTCTTGCACAACAGCTGGACCTTTTCGTCTGGAAGAAAGCAAGGAATGAAGAGTGAAAGAATATATAGAAAAAAAAAGGAGCGAACCCCGTGCGCTCGACTCAGCGCCCGACTTCCTCATCAAGTCCTTTTGGGTCCTGACGTTGGCGCAAAGTTCCGTCGAGCACTTTATCTCGACTCTAATGACATTCAAGGGCCATTATATCTTGTGTATCCCTTTTAAGTCCTTTTTCTCATGGAGGGCCCGGTCTCGGGCAAGGAACCGCCGAGTGCGCACTGAATTGGAGCACAAGTCGTGATAGATTTATCTTATCTGAAAAATCCTTTTTGTGCGCTCTGCGACAATAGCGCCCCATTTCGCACTGTCGTCGCACTGTGGCCCGTACGTTACCGCGCCACACCCTGGAATCCCATTATTCAGACTATAGCACTTTTGGTGGGCGAGAAGGGCGCGAAACGGCCACATGATGGGCTCAAAAATCATACTTGAGCGCATTTAAATGCGTTTTATTCCCGGCTCTCTACCACCCGACCGAGGATTCACTATCCTATTCAGATCTTTAGCCCCTACATTTAAGGGAGCATCCCTAGAGAGAGGCGAGGCTACAAAACACCCAACAACTGAATCCGCTACAAAAGGATTATAAGGGTCTAAGCGTTTTAATCCTCTTGCAGACAATTTACCGCCGCCACACGCACTTGTTACAGCGATTCGGTAAAATGAAGACGCACTTGCGAGTGATTTACCGTGGGATAGATCACTCCAACAGCAGGGCCCCTGTGTTTTCTCACGGTGAATCTCTTCAAGATTCCTCCGACCTTTGTCACCTTGCGCGTACTTAGCCGCAAAGATATGTTGTCGCAGTGCGCAAAGCGTTTTCAGTGAAAAGTTTTGCGCACCACTTAGGCGCTGTGCGCCTTTCCGTAGAAAAATGAATTTCGAGTAATTTCGTAAAAAACGTAACATAATTAGGCAATTAAGTGGCAACCTGTCCTCATTACTCATCGCGTTTTAGGGGTCTTAGGACTGCTGCACGACAACGGAATTTACGATGGGAACCGTCATTTCGCCCAAATCTCTTGGATGCTGAAAAAGATGCGTTAGAAACAATTAGCTCAAAAATTACCCATTGTTTGGACCACTTTATGACTCGTACAAATATTTTAAGTCACCTTAGAGGTTACTTATGGTCACATGTTGCGACTTTTAATGCTTACATGATACTTAAGATCTCCCAAATTAACTCATCTCACATTTTTTTTGTAAAGCTTTTAGTGAATCATTATTTTTAGTCATTTATTTCAGGTATTGAATTTAATATTAAGAATTCATCTAGATTACATAAATATAAATTTTCTTTATAACCAAAAATACTAATCTTGCATTGACCATGAAAAAGTAAAATTATTTAAAAGCTGTTATCTTTTTGAAAGGTAGAAGAAGAAGAACTAAAATATTTAAGGGATCATAAGTATAATGATTTTATTATAAATTTACCCACGTATTACAGGGGTAAAGCGATTTTTTTATTATTTTATTTACCTTTATTAATACACTACCTGATTTACCCGGCCTTTTTAGTATTGCGGTCTAGCTAAAATTAAGTAATTTTTATAGATGCGAAAATATAAAACTCTTGCAATTGTGGTGTTGAATTTTTTAAAATATGATGAATTGTAAATTTGAATTCCGTAACCCCTAAATCGTCTTGATATTTCATTTAAATTGCTGAATGTAAAGGCATTTCGGTTACGATTTCGAATTTGGACATTTTGGTAGCAGAGTCAAAAGCAGCATCTGCCCAAACCCCTTAATATTAATTTCATTTCACTGCAATCCCTTGAAATTTATCCTTTGTTTTTAATTAAATATTTTGATGGCGAATTCAAAATCTATATCCCCAAAAACCACCTAGTATCGATTTTTACTGTAATTCCTTAAAGTTTAAGTTTAAGATTTCGTCAGCCACTTTGGGTCCGCTATCATGAATTTTGGTAGATTTGAGCTCCTAGGTATTAATTTTTATTAAAATTGCTTAAAATTGAGGAATTCCGGTGGCTATATTGGATCCGCCATTTTGAATTTGGAAATTTTGATGGCAGATTCGAAATCGGTATCTCCAAAAAAACCCACAGTATCGATTTACATGGCAATCTTGAATCATTTTTATATACATAAATTTAAAATCAATGTCCCTTTAAAGAAATTTCGCTTAAATTCGTTAAATTCTAAGAATTTTAGTCGCCATATTGGGTCCGTCATTTTGAATTTCCAAATTTTGATAGTAGATTCAAAATTAGTGGCCTCAAAGTACCCATAGTACTAATTTTCACTTAAATTCGTTAAAGTTCGGAAACTGTTGGTCACCATATTCGACTCACCATCTTGAATTTCCAAATTTCGAACGTAGATTCGCAATTAGAAGCCCTAAACACCCCCAAATACCAATTTACATGGCTTTTTTGTGATATTTACAAATTTTGACCGCCATCTTGGGTCCGCCATTTTAAAATACGCGAGTAAAAATTAGCCTATATATTAAGCCGGAATAAGTAGTTATTTTATTCCAAAAATGAAAATGATCGGACCAAGCATTTAGGCGTTAATGAGCAACAAACAAACGAACTTTTGATTTTATATGCAAAATTTTTTCAACTTATGTTACAATATTGTTCCTATGGTAAAGCCCTTTTATTTTAACGGGATAATATACATTCTATGTCCACTCTGAAGGTCCATTATAAATATTGGTGAAAGAATTTTTGAAATTGGATGAGTACTTTTGGAGATTACACCCTACATCCAAATTTACAAACTGTACCTCTTTATTAAGTTTACATAGATGGAAGAATGCCCTTCAAAACATTTTCAAAAATCAGCATTACCCGGAAAGAGATCTAGAAACAGTATTTTTAGGTAAACATTAAAAATTAATATAAAGAATATTTACTAATTATTAAACTAAATTTATTCCATACATAAATAAAGATTTATACATATTTTAAGTCTACCAATGAATTTTTCGAAATTGTATCGTTACAAGTTTATAATTAAATTTAAAAAAAAAAATCCCGATACGGTGATAGCATCATTTTCCGTTAAAAAAAAATTCAACGTTAAAGCCATCGTGTGCTATTTGTGATGAGCTGAGGGATGCTCGAAAATGTGATTTTCTTTACCGACCACCTTCTGCTACTTCCCATTTCACCTCAGACGGGGGGAGACGACTTTGGAATGTAAAATAAAACGAACGTCAAAATTTTTGACAGCTCAATTTCTTGTAATGCGTGCCTATCGGTGCCAGATAACGTGTCACACGTCTCGCCCTATACCTCACAAAGGAAATTCACTTAAAAATGCTCTTCCAAAGGATGTCAGCAAATTTCTTTAAAAATAAAAAAAAAATATAAAAAAAAAATAATAATAAATAATACAAAAAAAAAAAAAAAAAAAGTTAATGCCGTCAGTGGTGGAGGGAAATGTGTGGCTGAAATGTCGCTTCCTCCACACACGTCAGATTTCCACTTTTTCAGGGATCTTTTCCGCTTTGTCGGTGGCCCGCTCAGCGCCTCCTCGCATTGTGTCCGGGAGCAGACGGATAAAGATATTAAATTGTCACTCACCGGCGACAAGGATGAAATCATGAAATCTCATTATGCGCAAGAAAAGGTAAATAGCACACGTCTTTGGACTATAAGGCTCCGTTTTCTGGAGCGCCCTACCTTCGTTACAGATTTCCTCTAGCAAATCCGCTTAGACTCGAATTCGATATTTAATAAAAAAAAATTATATCATATCGGAAATGAGTTTGGTAGTTTTTTTGCTTTTAAAATATTTCCCCTAATAGAAAATTTATTTGTTTTCCACCATAAATCGGTTGCAGATACTCAAACAAATCGACCTCCTCTCGACTACCTCTCACCTTTCCGATCGCAATCAATCACGTTTGCATAAGTGGAGTCCCACGCGGACTCCCGCTGTTTCTGTTTCTCAAGTAGTCGGCCGCCACAACAAAGGTTCATTCGACCGCAAACGGTCCAAAACAAGCGCTCCTTGATCAATTCCCACAGATAACCTTCGCCTCCCTGAAAACAAAAAAAAAAACATCTCAAAAGAGCATCACTCACCCTTGGATTTCTTGCAAACGAAAATGCAATCTAATGAGGATTTCCGCGCGGATACGTTTTTAGGTCCGAACTCTGGATCGCATCCCCCGCCGCATTTCCTTTCATTTTCCTTATGTTTATCACTATTCACCGGCAACACAAAAGGACCCATCCAAAAGGAGCAGTCGAAATCTTAAAATCTTCGATTTTCGCCGTTTTGTTTTTTTTTCTTTCCTTACGCCTTATTTGCTCCCTTGGTCTTGCGAGCCTCATAATCTCGAGGACCCTTGATGGTTCGATGGCTCGCAATACTGCTACCGCTCACTGACTTCGACGCAAGAAGTTACCAGGAACCCTTAAAATATAAAATTTGTTTCTGTTTCCTTTATCGAGATGTCGCAATCACCGTTTGCATTCAAAAGAAGGGTCTGCGCCCGTTACAATGTGCTCAAGATGCAAACATTAGTGATAGAAATCTTCCTTCGGGCATTTCGGGATATTTTTGTCGTCTTTTTGAAAATTTAAAGGGAAAGACCGACCGTATCTGGTAGCCAAGGCGCCTTAATACATCAGTTTTTGATTAACGTGCGCAAATATCTACTTTTTTGTGGGTAAACCTTGTAAGATGAATTACTTTACGTGTAAACGAGTTAAAATTTATCGGTATTTGAGCCTTATAAAACGCAATTGCTAGTTTAAAATAACAACTATTAGCTTAACATAGGTAGTAATAGGATAACTCGAGTTTTATGTTCCATATGGGCCTCGGATCCGAGAGCGCACTACAGAGGGTGAAGGATCAAATTAAATTTGTTACCTATCCCAAAAATAAATAAATAAATGAAACAAAATTTTAAATAAAATCAAAATTGAAACTAGAAGACTTCTAGAACGTCTATCTAAACTTAAGACTGGAGAAAACAGAAGAAAACCCATCTTGTACCAATTTAACTATGTCTTTAATATTTCAAATGAAAATAATAGCGGACATTTGAAAATCAAGAGAATCATAGAAAAGTTATTAAACTTTTTCTGCATATAGCAGAATGATTAAGTTTATTTAGTTATTCATACATGAAGATTTTGGATGGATGGATGAAACACATCTTAACAAATCTCAAAAATTATAAAGTCAACAAAACTTATAAAATTATTTAACAAGCTGATTTTGTTCTGTTTCTGAGAATTAAAAGGATCTATTTATTCATTCGGTCTAGAGACGAGCAATTAATTAAAAATTCCCGCAGGAAGAGTCCCTATATCTACCGTATTTTGTCTTCTCATATATGGCTGGTATGATATGCAAATTAATAGAGCTCCGGGTCGGATTTCAATTCGTTCGTATACCCATCTACGTAATTACCTCATCAACTTGACTGATGACGCAATGAATCTCTGCTTGCTAACCCTTCAGGAACAGCCGGGTTCAGTTTAAGTCCCTTGGCTGTTGCCCCCAGGAGAAAAGGCGTCTCGCGGCACCCAAAATCAATAAAGCGTGCAGAAATAATTAGAAATGTAAAGGAAATGATTGATACCAGCAGAATTTCGTCCTTGAGCCCTACTGTAGGCTTATTATTATTACTTCTTTTTTTTTTTTTTGCCCTTTTAAGATGGTATACAAGGATTTAACAGAAAGGATTCATTCGACCGGTTGTCTAACAAGGTTTGGTAGGAAAGGTTTCTGGGATAGGACAGTGGATTTGTTTAGCTTTCGAACTAAGCCAGGTCATTCTACTGACCAGCTAGAGTAGAACCGTGGGATAAAATCATTTCGTTAAGGGTACATTTTGGAAAAAAATTAATTTTTATACTCAAGTTGAGTTTGTTGTTCTCAAGTTACAATTTTTAATAGTTTAGACTCTACAGGGAAATAAGTATAGTACATCAATGTAACCATTTTAATAATTAATAGTAGTAAGATAACCCTTCTATAGCACTGTAGGTGGGTTCCTAAAAAATGTCGTGTTATGGGAAACCTTGTTATAAGAGACTAGGCCCCATATATAGATATAGCTTTATGCAATCCACCAACTAAACATTCAAAACGTGATACATATTAAATTAAGTGCATTAGACTTAGGCTAAAAATACAACTTAGCAATGAATTAGCATGCAGTCAATTTAGAATTTTGCTCAAACGAAGCAATACTGCATTTCTACTACTGTATCTAACACTTCATTCCGGTATAGCCTTCAAAGCGGCCAGTGATCTCTCTTAGATGTCCACGAAGTGGCAATTTCAAGCGAGGAACGACATTATCTTGTTTTTTTATTTGATGAAAAACTGATGAATCACTTCAGTATGACGTTGTTTTTCAAAGGAATTCAATAATTTTGGAACAAGAGGAGAAGACACACGAGACAAATCCAATTTGGTCCTTTAAAATTGTTTGCGTTGATACTTTTGATATACCAACAATGTCTAGAAGGTCTCTTTGAATCAATCGACGTTTGAAAAGTGTAAGCTCCTTGATTTTGCTGATGTTCGCATCAGTAGTTGAGATTAATGGCCTTCCTGAACGAGGTTCGTTTTCAAGTAATTCATACCCATCACCAAATGATTTGTACTATTTAAAAACTTGTAGTCTTGATAAACATTGATCTTCATAACATTTTTCTAACATTTTTAATGTGTCCGTACAAGAAAATCTATTCCATGACTTATAACAAAACGATGTTGCAGATTGCTGCCTTATACGTAGATTTCCGCAATTTTCTTATTCTGTAAGAAAGAAACCGTCTTTTTGTATACCGCGTTGTAAGAGAGTTACCCGCAATTTACTAATTGTACTATACCACGCATTGTTTACTGAAAAGATATACCAATAGAATATGAAAAAGGTTCTTTAATATTGTACGACAATTTTTCTAATAAAGCTCATGTATATTTTTAGAGGTTCGATGGAAGGGTACCCTTAAATTAAAACCTGATTAGTTTATTTTCACAATTCCTAGTTGTCGGACATGCCCTAAAAAATACCGAAGACAAATAGCCTTCGGATGGCATCGATATGTCTGCATAAATCACACAGAGGAAACATTCTGTGCAAACTTCCGGGAACGTGAGATTTACTGCGTCTTTGACCCATCCGCCGATCGAGGATTAGTTAACAAATTAACTCCTACACCTCGACACAGAGTGGTGACAACAAAGGGCTCCTTTATCTTCGCAGAGGTGACAAACTGGTAAAGAGCTTCAAGTCCCACTGATCAACGGTGGGACAGCTCCGTAAAACAAAGGTGCTAACATTGGCTCGACGGTCGACGCACCGCGAACAGGGATCCCTTCGCGGAGGAATTCCCGTCGCGCAGATAACACAAAGAGTCACTTGTCCGCCTCTGAGTGGCTCCCCTTTGATCAGGGGCTGTGGCTATTTGCATAAGAAATTCGATCGGTTGTCTCGCACACGGTTCTGCTAATCGAACACAAAAATAGTCAGTCGGGACGTCTGTCGTTGTTATCGTTGCACAAAATGCTCCTGATGTTCACGGAGACAGGCTGGCTGCTCGTCAGCGGATAGTGGGGCTCTCGGGGGAACCTTTGCACAATGCATAAAACATCCATTCCCGATCGAGGAGCGAGGAGCCCGCTAAGAATTTTTTTTTCCCGGCCAAAAACAGAATTAGACACGATCGTGATTTACTGATCGCTTAAGCGTGCTTCGCTGATTTATGGCCCCGTCTCGATCGGATTCCTTTGTGTGGACAGCTCCAAATGAGACATAGCCCCCGTATGGCCCCGCACAGCTAGAAAGGAATTTTTCGCCGCCTCAGAGCTAGGCGTCTCCGGGTGATGCATAGCCTGCCAATTTTCGCCTCTGCGCAAAAGTAAAAGTGTCACAATGAAAATTGGGAAAAAAATTTAGGCTATTTTTGGCATCCTGGCACCAATTTACGACTTCTGTTCCCTTTTAGCTATGGGCCAATGTACCAGAGTCGAACAAATGGTGTTAATTGCCAGGCTAAGTGTCTTAAACGATCCGCAAATTTTAAGTAACACCTACTCCAAAAAACCAGACAACAAATAATTTTTAAACGCATAGACTGTATCTACTTTTCTCATGAATTTGTAATAAGAGCTTAATAAATTAAACTTAAAGTTAAAAATAATCCAAATTTTCGATTACGAATTGGCACTCAGATTTTAAAAATTCAAAGGTACAAAAAACTGACTTGACAAGAATAAGTTCGCTTTGAATTTTAACGTAAAGAATTGAAAATATTACCACAAGTTTATATTTATTGCATTTTAAATAACTTCTTAATCATAAAAGTCCATTATAAGACCCAATAGAAAAAACTTCATAATAATAAATCATCTTTTAAATTGCTTAAAGCCGACAAAAACAAACCCATCGAATCGATTGTTTCCTTTCACTTTTTACAGAAATAGTAATTAGTCCCTTTTAAAAGTTTTATTGCCATCAAAGTTTTGTCTTCTCCCTTATCATACGGTGAAACCCTCTCAAACATCATAAGACAATTTGAAGAGAATTTAAGAAGATACAACCCCACTGCTGTCCCATCCCGAATCGAAGGAAATTATGACAAAAATGTGTCAACGGGACGGAAACCTGAGACCCACAAAGTCGTCCAATTGTCGAAAATAACTTTTTCAAGAATTAAAAAGTTTTATTATGGCCTAGGGCGCGCCTGCCAGCCCTCAGCCCTGGGTGAGATACTCAACCCCTTTTTTTTCGGGGCCATCAACGAAATTGGTCCATACACAGAGCACACTTTGCCCATTCGTCATGTTGTCGGGCGATACGGGAGGAAAACAAAAAAAAAACTTCGAAAAATATTGAAAAAAACCCTTCCAGGAGACTTGCTCCCGAAGATGGTAATCGACCGCAAATGCCTCTTCGCCCGGGCCAAGTGGCTGAACTGTGGGCTGCTTCCGATTCTGGTCCTGGATGCTGTTGTAGCGGGAAAGTAACCCGTCATCGTCCCGGAGACATGCTCGAGGCGTTAGGGCATATTTTATCCCGGCTGTGGCCTCCTGATGCACCGCATGATCGGCTTAAGTATCGCAATGAAAGGATTAGGAGATGATGCCCGGTTTTTGGACGGGATGAATGTGTGTAAACAGCCGGGATTACAACGCCTAATAACAATAAAAATCGGATTCGGTTCGATACAGTGAAAATCGCAGTCCTGCCGGGAGGTATTCAGGCAAAGAAATAGATTCAGGTGATTATGACCCTCCGGGGAGACACCTGCTGAGCGTGGGACCACTTAAACAGTAGGTGTTTTCTTGTTTGTATTTATCCCTTTTAAGATAAAATCAATGCCACCGCAAAAGTATCTTTTTGTTTTTGGATTTTTTTTTTCATTTAGGTTTTTTAAAACGAAAAAATGTAGAGTAAATTTTATTTTGGCTATAAATTCTAAGGTCATGAATTTCTCACGCAATGCCCCTTGGACTCCTTAACCCGCGTGTAAACATGACCCTCTGTTTTGTGCTGGGATGCATTTCAGGCAAATCGCAAATATCCTGCCGTATTGACCTTAATCAAGGCAACGGCATAAATCTTCTTTCGGATATTGTTGACAATGCCCGGTGCCATTTGCATGTTTATTGAGTTATTGGCTGGACCGAGAGGGATAGAAATGAAACCATCTTCCAAGTAAGCAAACAATCCGATGACATTGAGCGATGATGCTTTGGATGGTGTACAGAGCAGTAGATCCGTCGTTTTCCATAAAACTCGAAATTATGTTAACTCCCGGAAAACATTTGACTAAGGAATGAAGAAAAATTGTCCCTTTTTCATCGCCTCACGCGGAGTTTTATTAAACCTTTTATGCCCCTTAACAGTCAACCACCACCGGCTTTACGATGTCCTTTAGGTTTTTTTTTTATTAAGTGACCATTAAGATACTCAAACAGAAATCTCGCCACCTAGAAAATTTATGATAATCCTTACTTTCCCCTTTTAGTGTATTATACGATACATATTTTTTTATTTTCATCCTTTTTGCATATATTCAACCTCATTCCATATCCTAAATCCAAAAGAGTTCTTAAAAAATCATAAATATTCCTTTTAGTCCTCTAGAAGGTGTACATCTTTAAATCCATCCCTTTAAACGGAGATATTACGACACACTCGCCAGACTTAAGGTAATTAAGGAAACTCTCTTTGAACTCAACCTTTTATCCTTCGATGAACAATTACACGTCCTTTGCATAAATCCATTAATTTTGCGTCGAAGACATTTTTCCCCAAAAATTCTCACGCTAGCCTTAGTACGACCATAAAATTTTCCTATCAAACCGATTGAGGTCCCTTTGGTCTCTGTAAGGTAGTCCCCTTTGCGCCCGGTGCCCATTGTTCCTTTTTGCTGGACATTTGATGTAATCAATAACTCTCTTGGACAATGTCCGGCACACACTGACTAAAAAGGTTTATCCTACCCTGGACTCTAAAACGGTTCAGATGTCTCAAAGGAAAAGGCAAAGATGGGGCCCCTAGAAAGGATCGTAATATCATTAGACTGCTGCAGGGAAGGGTAAGAAGATGCAGGTATTACTCGGTAATATTTCAGCATATGCTAGGATGATAGGGAAATTATGGGTGAATAGATTTAGGTCTGTTTGCATAAACAGTCTGTTGACATTTTTGTTTTTTAAATAAAAACTTCATAAAGATTACAGATATATTCCATTGAATTTTTATTTTATGCGGAAACGATGTCTTCGAAGTGGAGAACTTGACATAGTGAAATTATTATTTTGATTGACAGAAACAACCGTTTATTAGATTTAGAGCTCGTAACTCTTTCTACATCTAGATTAATAAGGATGGTGAAACCATTTTATAAGTTATATCCCCCAATCTTCATGTTTAAGATTATGTTTTTTTCGTTATGAAGCAAAAACGCCCTTTTTAATATTCAAACTGCACTGTTTAGCTTTACCCTCTGTTCTAAATACTTTAAAAATATAAAATAGTTTAAGGATTAGAATAAATACTTATTGGAATAACATTGAAAACCTGGACTAGTTACATGAGATTAATATCAAAAAATAATACCGTAAAATGGGGCTAAATTTACTTTACGGGTAACTTTGATAGTTTTTGGGGTTACTTTAACAAAGCGCCAAAATACGGATTAATCCGTGTGACCTTGTGATCATCTGACACACCAATCAGACAGTCATTAAATCAATCTGTAATTTATAAAAACATTATAATTTTTTTATTAAAATGATGTCAAAGTATCCTCAACGCTTTGGATCTTTGTCATAAGTTGCATTTTAATGCCTTGTCAAAGAAACCCCAGACACTCATGGTTACTTTGACACGTTGTTTTTTATTGTGGTGGTCGGATGGGGTGTGATTTTGTTACACATTTGTCGACCGAAGGACACATTGTTCTATTGGAGCAAAAGAACAGTTAAATTGCTTTTCGTAAGTCGTTATTATTATCCATTTGGTAACTTTACAGCCCTACCATAGTAGTTTTACATTGTAAAAATAGTTATTTCTTTGAACTTTTATCTGAATATCCCACAATTTTCAAAATATTACTTTTCTATTCGATATTTAAGGGTAGTTTCAATTTTACAGTACTAAAAGTAATATAAAAATCTCTAAACTACCAATCTAAAATTTAATTTCAAAAAATAGATAGGTACCTATTCATCGTCGTTGTAGTACCGACGTATTTACCGAGAAGTCACTTGTTAATTTTCTTCATCCCCAGTGCCTGATTCGCACATGTCCCGAGAAACCGAAAGGAGACGCCATCCGGGAGGGTATATAAAAAGCCATCCGAAAGGCACCGGATCAATAAGGGCTGATTGGTTTCTGCCATTTAATGGGTGGAGGATACGTTTCGTTGGCATACATGACCTATGCCATGCGCACATTCCACCACTCCTTGAGAAAACTCCTTTTGGTAGGAAAAAAAAAATGAAGAGGAGTCCTAAGTATTGTGGTATGAAAAGAATATTCTTATTTTAGTACAATTTTAATAAATCTCTAGTACTATGATTTATTTAGTAGTGTATTAATTACAATTTAATTTTACAGACTAGAAAAAGCCGGAAAGAGAGAAAAAAATAATAATATACCCGAGTAAAAATAATTTGTCTGGTATCTTTACGCCCAAACTAAGTACAAACATTTAAATTTTTTAAATTATACATGCGCCCGAAACTAGCAGGCATAGCGAACAAATGAGCCCAGTACTATCATGATACTCTCCCGCTACAGGTACGAAAATAAAAAAATCCACCCGCTACAGAGTTATACTCGCTTCCGCTACAGGCCCAAAAATTTAAAAATATGCCAGCCACACGGGTATGCACGCTCCCGCTACAGGCACAAAAATCTACAAATTTGTTTAGTTTCTACAAATTGAATTAGACGACAGATAAAAACAACAATAATATATTACACATATATTATATATTACACATATATGAGTAGAATACATTATTTATTTTATGAGACGTCACAGACCTTAATCTACGAAAATAATTTTATTGCATTTATTTTCAATTTTTAACCTGGAAAAAGGTAAGCGTACCATGCTACGTTTGTACTATTTCGTGCGTCTTTTAACAATACGTGCCTGCAGCGGGCCGCATTTGAAAAAATAAGGTTTTCGATCAGACGTACGGTGCCGCGTTTGGGAGCCATACAGGCGTTTTGATGCCGTGCGTGCCTGTTTCGGGCTAAAAATGGGCGAGCCTTAGTTTTTACTCGGGATAAGAATATAAGCTGTACAATAAGTCAATAGATATGCACCTATTATTTTTCTAAATTCTTCAAAAATAATAATCTAACCTTAAATTCTAATCTAGATATAGTGAAATCTGTAAGGTTGTTGAAAAAGTTAAACTTATTAATGCACTTAGTCATTACTTCTTTTATATTTCTTCTGTTATATAATTAACAAATTCCTACAACATACAGGTCTTTCTAAAGCATAAATTTTCACTAAGTTAAGCTAGATCTTTGACAAATACTTTGACAATACTTTAATATCGTTTTTAATGAAGGGTTGATAAACCAAATAAGAAACGTCGAACCTTATAACCAGGCATAGGTAGTCGCCACTAATTCAATTTGTAACTTAAAAACCGAATAAACAACCTTTGCACCGCTTCAATTCTATTAATGTGAGTATTTTAAGTAGGACTGCAAATAATAGCACCATATCAAATTTAACAAAACCATAAACTCAAATAAACAGACGTTATTCCTAATTAATTTAAACTTAGCTCATTAAACTTAAAATTCGTTTTCAATAACTTAAACTATAGCACATTAAAATAAAGCTTGATTTCATTAGAACTAAAAGAAACTTGATTCAAAATAAAAAAAAAAACTTAAAAAAGAACCGAATTTATTTAAATAACTTTTTCCAATTAAATTAAACTCTCATATGCTTTTCATTGAACAAACTCTTTATATATGTACTCCAAATCAGTGGAACGAATTATTCTTGGAAATAAATAAAGAGAACATTGTCGACTTTTGCTTAATTAAATTGTTATTCTGATAGCATGAATCATGTTATTTAATTGAACGAAGACAAAACAAAGTTAAAAGAATCTTAATTTTTATATTTTGATAAAGTTACTGAATTTATTTCATTTTTTATTACCTTAAGACGTTCACGCCGACACTCCGATTCATTTTTCTTTCCTCTTTTGCTCTATGTTGAGGGCCGAAATAAAGCGTAATATGAAAATTTACCTCAAGTATATCCCTTTCTACGGTTTATTCTTTAAAATTTTCTTTTTGAATTTATATGTTATACATAAAATGTCTATTTTTTTAGTTTTCAACTATAAGGGAATATTTCTAGTTACTGAACGCTCTACTTGTACGACCACCTGATAGAGGACCATTCAAATGTGAGCCACCGATTGTACGCGCCGGCGTAAGCGTGTAATAAACAACAACATGGAAATTTTTCTATGGCAATTAAGTTATAAATTTTCTTATTTTTTACACATAATGTTAATTGATAACTATTCATAAAAAACATCTAGCTTCCGTTTCTTTTTATGTTCTTGATAATAGGCCACTTATAATTAATAATTCTATAATATAACTGACCTTGATTTATTTGTGAATGTAAAATTTATTGTAAATTGGATATCCAAAGCATATGCTTGGATTTATTCGTCGATGAACTATGCAAATTTCTGATCCGTATGTCATAAAATCATGTTACGCGTACACCACTTACTTTATTTTACCCATTTTGGAATATGCTTTTGTGGTTTGGTCACCTCATAATAGGCAACAGGTATACCCCTATAATTGTGTGGGACATTTTGTTTAAATTTGAAATTTATTATTAATAACTCATAGCAAATATTTAATAATCATAAAAATAGCATCAAATTACAATGACTTTAATCCATTTTTAAACAGTTTGCTCTTTTTGACGAGTATATCCGTCCTGAAAAATAGAACAAAACTTTGAATTATGACGAGTATATTCGACATGGGTAAAAAATAAGAATTTGCAATTTATATACCCCATTAACCATACTTTATGATTGAGGAGTATACTTAATTTGTGTGATTAAGAAATAAATACATTTTTCAAAAATATTGAAACAATTACTTGTTTAAGTAAAAATTTAATCTGAGAAATGTCCGGTTCAAGGTTTATACATAAAATCATTACAATTTGATAGATCTTTAATTCAAATTCCAAATCCTTATTCTGGGGAACTGGTAATTGCTTCAGTTCAATATGCAGTCAACTGTTTTGATCCTTTTACAAACTGTGCACACATAAAAGTGTTTTTGCAAAAACGAAACGATAACTACTTTGCTCGCACTGGAGATAGCTTTTTTTATAACATTTATTTATGTAATATTTTTTATTTGTTCGTTTTATTGCATTTTGGCTTCTAATTATTTTTAACATCTTAAAATTTACGAATGTATTACAATTTAAATAGCCATGAAACCACATTTTTTACGAACGACGAGTATACTCGTCATAATACAAAATATTGACATTTATCCATGACGACTACTACATTTCTAAACTTTATTCCTAATGTTGTTACTTAAGGAAAAATTTCAAAACTTACCTGCTGCACTAGTTTCGAATAATTTTTCATACACCTACCAAGTTGTATTATTTTTGTAATACTTATATAGTCTTACTTTTTAAATACCTACCTTAAATTTTATATTTAAACATAGCAAACATATCCCAAGAGCCCCGTTTTAGAGGGAAGTTCAAATAGAGCCAGTCATTTGCTATTATATAGGGCCAATTGATGCAACTAAAGATGTCCACCGATTGATTTTCGTCCCTTTTCGCTGCAAAGATACGAAAAAAAGAAAATGTTGAGAAAAAAAAAAAACTTTTCTAAAGAAATCACCACACCTTGACCCAACCACCACCCCAAAAAGAGCTCTATACGATGACTGCACCATTTCGCAACCCCCCACCTACTATCCATTGACCAAATGAATGGTCCCCATCTGTGCCATATAGCCCCACACAACCACAACTCTGACGGCCAGAACAGCCCCAGCCCCCCAACCCCCTTCTCCATTCCCCCCCTTCCGGGGGCGGAGGACACAGTTCAGAGACACCACAAATCTCTTGAACTATGCAGTTCGTCTGCGCCCATCAGTTTAACCGCGATGACATGGCCCGGGCGCTGGCTTTTCACTGCTATCTGAACTGTCGGTCAGAGGGTGGCCAGATGGAGCACCCCCGTATATAACTGATAATGTACACGTCGTCCTCGTCGTCCTCGTCGTCGTCGTCGTCGTCGTCATCATCGTCGTCGTTGTCGTGCCCTGGCCCTGCCTTAGCACCGACGACAGCGCAGCGCTCTCTATCCAACCCGGGGCCCCGGTCGCGGCCGATGTGAATTTGATCCCATTCCAACACGCTCGTGAGTGTCACAAGAAGTTCCGCGCGTTTTGCCCGCCTGCGCTCCGTGCGGTGGTCGGTAAAAGATGAAGGGGGGGCCCCCTTACAAAAAAAAAAAAAGAAAAGAATAAAATAAAAATAAATAAAAGAGAAGAAACAGAAGAGCACCCATCCATGGGTAGGTTAGGTGAGTCTCAGCTTAGTTCCTCTGATTTTGATAAATACGCTCCGAAGCCGGGCAAATTTCAAATGATTAAAACCCCCTGACGAGGCCAATCCCGATCTAGACCTCTCCGGTATCACGTGAAGGCGGGGCTAAAAAGTTCGTTGTCACAGATCCGTTATTAATATGCCCGTACCCGGTCCGGGGGCTAACTATGTGCACATGTATTTATATATCTATTTATATATGGATTTATACATACATTCCCGATGCCCCGTAGTACCGTTGAACGGCGCTTCTAGCCCTCTTCCTTCTTCCTCTATGGGTATGTTTATACCGCCGGAGTGGGGTCAGGGGTACGTACCAACGACGAACCGTGCCGTGCCACTGGTGGCACCAAGTTTCAGAGGTGGCATCGGAGCCAAATGCCATGCCATCGGAGCAGCAACACATCCGAACGGTTCGGCGCACACTTCTACAATATCCGCTACAGTTTTCGGGCTGGCTAATGTTTCGGTGTGTGTGAAACTTACGCGATTCAAAGGGGCAGAAGTGTTTACCGTCGGTTGGCTGAACCGAGCTCCGGGCCGCGACCGTTTTTTGTATGTAGATGTGGTGAAAAGATATCCCGTGTAGATGGGTTGGAAAGTTCAAAAATAAGAAAAAGCCCATCGTTCAGTTACGGCTACGGGTCCCGGGTGTGAGCCGTTGAGCCGTCAGCTTTAGCTATGTGGCTGTGTGCCGTTATCTATTGTACGGGGCACGGCAGCGGGTAAAAATTAAAAACGTTTCCCTCCCCTCCTCCAAAAATACATGGGAGCGAACGAGCTCTGCTGTTCCTCCTCTTCCCATAGCCATCGGGTGGGGAGGTGTTTTATCTCTTGGGCCAACAGTGCTGCTACACTCCTTCCACTACCGTCAGTGTTTAGGGGCCGGGGCGAGATGGAGCTGATGCTTACTGCCCGCGTATATGTGCGCCCTGTTCTGTAATGTCATTTTAGCTGTAGTCGGTCCAGTGGTGGTGTGCTGATGTGATGTGTCAGGTCGAAACGGTCGAGTCGGGTCGGGTCGTGTACCTTTTGCACCGACTGTTTTGCCAGTCAGGCTCTAAAAGGCCTTTCGAACAGCTGAGGTTTTGTCGCATGACATTTGTGTGCGCCGCAGCGATCATTTTCTTTCTGTTCCCAGCCGATTTTTTCCTTCTGTCGCTGCTTCTTCCGTTTATTGTAAAAATTTTACGTTCGATATTTAATTGTTTTTTAATATCGTTCAAATTATTATCGTCGGATTTTATCGCGGCATCGAATTTAACGAATATTTATTACGCGCCGATTTTGGACGTTATTTTGGCGCGCAATTATTTTACGGAATTTTGTGAAATACAAAAATATCATTCCGATCGAACTAGTGAAGCGGGTGATTAATTAAATTATTTTTGATCACCGCGAAGTGAAATCGCTCTTTAATTTAAAATTTAAAAGAAAAAAAAATAATAAAAAAAGTCTTTATACATGCCCGGCGAGGTAGTGTCCACGTCGTCGTTGTGCTCGTCGTCACAATTAATCGCAAATCAATCGAATAATGATGACCAGAGGTTTTGAAGTGCTTGGAATTGTTAAGTGATCGAGTGATCAATTAGCAAGGCAAATCGCGCGTGTGATCATCACTCGAAAACAAGTGAAAACATTGTGCAGTGGGGGCAAATATTTATTTTTTTTTATTTTGTCTTTTTGAAAAATAAAAACTTTTGGGCTATCAATAGTGCACAATTACGCCAAGCGATCACCGCTTGAAAGCCACCCTTGGATCCTTCCCTTCCCCGATCCCATAACCCTTAAATACCGGCACGCGGGCCCTGCACGACCGGGGGGCCAGGAAACGATAAATCGCCAAAATTATTACCCATAATTCATTAAGTGTGTACGGGGGTGGCGTTATGTGCGCCTCACCGTCCACAGCAACGGGATTTTTTAATCCACGTTCACAATCCTCCGAGCTGAGCGCCCTCGAGCTGGGATTCCCACGGAGTATGGCCCTGGTCGCTCCGCCACCACCTAGTGCGTGGCACGATCCAAATCTTAGCAGTCACCTGCCTGTCTCCTCGACATCGTCCAGCGTTGGCGGTACGACATCCTCGTCATCGGCAACAAAAGAAGAGTTGACAAACCTTTCAGGTCATCATTCTGCAGGGGGTGGTGGCGGAGGAGGGGGAGGAGGAGGAGGTGGTGGTGGAGGTGGCGGCCTAGGACCCATTATCACCCCTAAGGAGTGTATTCCCGCCAGCACAACGCCCAGCTCGCAGGCGAACAGTTCACAAAGTAGCAGTGGTGGCGGGTCACAAGTGCTTAAGAATGAGAACATCGAGTGTGTCGTGTGCGGTGACAAGAGCTCCGGCAAGCACTACGGACAGTTCACATGTGAAGGTGAGTAGATCGTTTGGATCGTGATAAACCCTTTTTAGAGGTTGTCGATCGTTATATATAAAAATTAAGCGCTCTACTTCGTTCCATCCTCTAATTTTGGAAAAGTATAGTGCGCAACGATTAACGATACTCGTGAAAATCACGCAACTGTCCCGTTACAGTTAAAGTTAAGATCGTTACTAAGAGTGTAAAAAACTTTAACGTCTTTCTACACAAAGATTAATAGTAGAAAAAAAACGGGACGAAAGAGTGTAACGAAACAGCTCTAAATTCATTTTATAAACAAGTAAAACAAGCAATCATATCATTATAAATTTACCTTTGCTTATAATTCACACTTGGTATTGCAGCTAAACAGATCTAAGGATTTGTGCGTTTGTGCGTTTGTTTTAGGGACAACAGACCACATAGCCATACTGATGAGATCGATTTGAGGTCTTAGATCGAAATGCCTACAAATTTTTGGGCTAGCTTGGTCCAGTAGATGAGCAATATTCTTAGTAGAAATATCCCCATATCTTGAATTGTTAAATTAAAGAGGGCTTAAATTAGGCTGCCTGCCAGCCGCGGATAAAATGGTAACAATATTCACAATTTTTAGAAATAGAATAAGTTGCACCGCAGTCGGTATTAGTTTTATTCTTCTTAAAATCTAACCTATTAAGCTATTTTCTATTCAACAAGTCTTAAGGTTTTTAGACTATCAAGTTTAAATGTTTATCAAACATATTTCATTATCTTGCTCCACTACTGACCCATGTTCACTATTACAAGAAATATTTAAATTCGTTTTTTAACAGTTTTTTTCCTATCTTTATATTTCAGCTTTAAACTTTTATTTAAGCCATGATAAACGTTCTTTAAATAATGACTAATTATTAGCCACATATTGCAAATTTCGATTTTCAAATTTAGAACACCTTCCATCTACAGTAGCAGTAGCAATAGTTTCGTAACATTCGCTTTCGAGGAAACCATAAATGAATCATTTTTAAACAAAATTAATATAAAACGTGATTGGGAGCATTATTTTAATTGAAAACACTATCGAGTAAATTCAGGGATATGATAGAAAATACAATTTTCGTGTTAGATGCGTAATTTAATTTAAAAAAAAAAACTTTTTAAACTACATTAGTAGTGTGTTTTACAACATTAAAATGGTTCTTTTAAAACGAACCTTATTTATCCTATCACTTACTATGAAATCTTATCATTAAACTACCAATTATACAATTTTATTACTTAATTACTTAGCGTTGTAGTTGCGACAAAATATTGTGTTTAATATAAAATTTGTTAAGCTTGTTCTGCGATTAGTTCTATCATCTTGCGTCATCCGCATTGTATAAAGTAAAGAAAGATAGAAATCATCGTTTCAAATGAAATTGAAGTAAATTGGTGTAATTTGAATTAGTTTAAATTGACTTAAGTCAGCACAGTAAGCTGAAATTTAAGTAAAAAGGTATAAATAACACTGCTAAGTATTCAGACTCTTTCTACAAACTTAAAAATATTTAACAAAAGTGTTAAAATTAAAAATCAATTCGTTTTAATTAAAACTTTTAGGTTAGATTTTTGTGATATCTTCATTTTAAGGTTAAGTTGAATAAATTCTGTGTTATTAATACTAAATTAGTGGTATCGGTTAATGTTAGTGATAGTGGAAAATAATAAAAAGCGATTTGCTAACCGTTTGTGCTAAAGAAGCCTTTGGGGCTTAATCTTCAATTTCGTAAAACGTTCCTACCCAACTTTGCGTCGGACAAACCTACATACATAGGGTTTTTAGCACTTTCCTTAAAATCTTTCCTTCTGTCCACACCGAACGATGACAGGGCTCCAGAATGCCGTAGGACGGCCCAGTCTCGCTTGCCCCAACATTCATCCATAGAAAAGAAGAAGGAAACGAAGAAGTCGTAGTCCTTGTCCTTTGGCGACTTCAAACTGTCCCCGGGAATGAAATTTCAAAGTTTTCTCCCGCAGCCTTAAAAACAGACAAAAAGGACAAAAAAGGATATAAAAAAATATATATATATATATAGCATAGTACATAGTTTATAGAATATATACGGGAAGATCTGCGAGCAAACATCTTTTATCCTTCTGGCACAGGGTGTGCCCGGTGTACGTACACTTTTCGTTGATTAATTGCAGTCAAAAACCAGAACGACATGCACCGCCATGTAAATGTCCCCCTCTGTTCCTTTCGCTCTTGGCGGGCCGACTTACAATTTTTACTATTCCGCCCGGGCGGCAGGGCGAGGGTCCAAGGGAAATCCGGGAAAAAAAAAATTTGTGCGTCGTCTGTTTCGACGGCGAATATTTTCCCCGTCTTGTTTTCTTTTTTTATTTATCCTATCCCATGTCTGGGCTCTTTCAAGGAAGTTATGCAATTCGCCTGGGAATAAATCGCGATATAGGCTGAATGAGAGCCAGAACTCCTTGGTGGTGGTATAGGTTGGGGGACAGGGGGGTCTTTCTGACCCGACATCCTCCGCCTTAAGGATCCGGCCTAGACAATTTGTCAAGTGGATGATTTTTATGAGGCTTTATCGTCCGGATATTATGTGATTTGAATGTTTTATGGATTTTTGCCTGCTTATTGATTACTGAGAATATGCTTCTTTACTGTTGAACAGCCTTTGGTTTTCGTCTTTTGGGTAAGAAAAGATTTCTGCCGCATGCTTTAAAAATTTTAAAACAATTTTCTGATTTTTACCTTACCTACATTAATTTATTATTAAGTTTAGGAAACATTTAGAAGCTAATTTTAAAAATGCAATTCGATTTAAAGAAATAAATATCAAAAATAAAATTTTACATAGTACAGATTTCAGTTTACTTAAATATAAAGGAATATTTCATTTATTTAACACTAGATTTACTCGAATAGAAAGAAATATGTTGTAAACATACTTTTCAAATTTCCTATCAATCGTACGAGAAATGCTCATAAACCTAATGTTAACTAATTGCGGATAGACGACGAGATATCTCGTCTTTCATATTGCGTCGTTAGAGGCCGTTGACGAGATATCACAAAAATTTGAATTACTAAACAATATTGAGAAATCATTCCTTTTTAAAGTTTTTGTTGAAAATAAACATTTCACGTGACAATGAGTTTTAGGTACTATCTAAGAAATAGTAACTAATTTAAAAATATTTAATGTAAAGAAATACCCGGCCACTGGGTAATATCTGATCCGCAATGTGATAAAAATAGGACGACCTACAACTAGATTTGGCTAAAGTATAAATTTTGATAGTTATTATATAATAAAAGGCAATTAATCGATCTTTATAAACAAATTTTATATTGTATGTCACTTAAATCGTTCGTCAACTAATAACTTTGGATAATATGTTACTTTTCGGTTCCGTTCGGATCGAATAAAAATGAAAAGCCCTTTTTAAAGATAGAAATTCCTTAACACTTAGCGGACGGATCGAATCTGATATGCCTTTTCGCGGTTTCCGGGCATTTGCATCTGCAAAGTGTTTTAGTTTTATTAAAGCAACACCATTTCTTCTATTATTTTACAAAGTTATTTATTAATATGTCTAGTATAGATAAGTAGCACAGATAGTACAGATAGTTCTACATTTAATGGTAGCTACCAAGAAAAATAATACAATGTGCATAAAATAAAAATCTAACGTAGCATACTAAAAATTCAAGCAAAAACGTAAATCTACGTGGACCGTACTAGGAAGTCACAATGGAAAAACGTAAGTTTACATGATCTGTCCATTAAGTGTTAATAAAATTCCTTAAATTCAATTCATTTCAGTTATTTTTAACTTTAAATAGTTTTTTCGCAAAATAATCGGTTTAAATTGTTCTATTGAATTATTTTAAATGAAAAAATTAACTGAACGCAAAGGTAACTGAAATGTATTTGTTACTAATTTAGGAACTTTATTATGAAACTAGCTAGCCGACTTTGCACGATGCACGTAAAATTCAGTAATTGAGCCTAGCTGGTATTAAGTCGTATTTGTACAAACAGACAAAATTAGTCTTTTTATATTCTGTTAGCTTTTCTACATTACCCCCAATCAGTTTTTGGTAAATATTTCATAGATTTTAATTCTAAAAGGGATTTTGTAAGCTATTTTCAATCCGATCCGAATGCTTTCAAGAATAGGAACCTTAGTAAAATTTCTAGGTTTATTTTTAACAGCGGAGTTTAGATTAAAATTAATCCCCTATTTGATTTTGGATAGAATTTGTTCGAAAGCAGTATAGTCGTACTTTTGATTTAAAGTTGAAATATTTCAATAATCGGTCAACGGAGCGGTTGAAGGGGAGTTTCATTTGATTCGTCAATAGTGCGAATTATATTTAGTTGCGATGTCGCTGTTAATGCGAGAGTAATTGAAGCATATTTTACGAAAATGTTAATTTTTAAGATAATTCAAATGAAAACTACTACACAAAGGTGAAATTTGTTGTACATTCATAATCTTTTCGTAATTTTTACTAAAATACGTTTTAAAATACTTGGAAATCTGCCTATGTAGGTAGTGATGATAGACAAGATGATGAATGAAAAGTAAGACTTAAAAAAGGAAAGTGATATACTCGAATATGTATAAATAAATTCTTGATTAAGTAAAAACAGTATCTGTTTTTAATTTTCGATTCTAAAACTAATGAAGTTGTAAAATCAAAAGAGGGCGCTAAGTATTAAACCATGCAAAAACAAAAAAAAATCCAGGACTGATGCAACCCCTTTAGCAGCACATAATTAATGATGGCCAGCATCGTGGTGCTGCAGAGAAGAAAGGGTCGTCGGCGGCAAAGAGGTAATCAGATCTAACGATGCATAAATAAATCGCTTAACGGTGAGACCCTCTTGACTCCTCTCGGCTCCTCGGCCCGGTGAGGTGGTGAGCCAGACCAGCCGAGATCAGCAGTATGAGGGCTCGTCGATGACCTCGCCATCTCGCAGATCTTAGGCTGGTAAAATATCTTCTCAATATTTAACGGCCAGATGTCAGAATTTTGCCTCAATTAATCTTCTTGACGAAAGAATCAGCCGCATGATAGCGGGTTTCGGGGATCGGAATTATTCTCATCGTCAATTTGAGATTTAGGGCTGAGGGCTTAAGAATGTTGCCCGGCAGATTGGATTACGGTAGGATAGAAGAAGAAAGAGGTGGTGGTAGATGAGGTGATCGAAAAGAAGAGATCAATCGCGAGTATTTTGCGCCAAATCACTAGTCGAACTCCGATCAATCTCAGGTTCGGTATGGTGCTCTATGACGGCCAGGTATTCGGCTCGATATCCACCAGAAAAGGGGAGAGGGAAGGAGGGTATAAAATACGACCCCAGTGTGGTGTAAGCTTACGCCAACACTGAGATACACTGTGCCAGCGGAGCACCAAGCGCGCATATGAGCGGGAACGAGACTGTGGATGATGTTGATGATGATGATGATGATGATGATGATGATGGGGAGACCTGGGTGCCTCCGGTGGGGCTGTCGAGGTGAGGAGCCCGGGATCGGTCCGATCTCGAATCTATCCACCGGAGGAGGAAGAAATCGAAGGCTCGGCGGCACCGTTTTCGAGATTTCGCAGACGACGTGGTATTCGGGCCATTTCACATCAGCACCACCAGCACCAGGGCCCCCAATAGATAGAGATAGATCCACTGGGGCCTGTAACAAGTTTGTTTGGATGTTGGGCCGCGCTCCGCAGTACCACCATTACCGTCGGGTGACTGTGTGTACATAAATAATCGCCGTAATAAATGATCGTGACCGGTTCAAAGGTGAGAGAGGAGTTTTTGTACCTTCTTTTTATTTATTGTTCTTACCGCGCGCGTTTCTTCATCACCCTCCAGTTGAGTGAGATTCAAGAAGATGTAGGTAAAAAAAATAAAAAATAAAACTAGTAAAAATAGAAACATTCAAACGACTCAACTGATCGGAGGAATTCTCATATTTTCTCTGCTATTGTGCTGCTATTGACATGCAGGATTTAATGGCATTAATTAAAACGTGTTAAATGATGGACGGAATTGTTTTGCTTTCTGCCCCCCAGGGCAGATTCTCATGAAATTTCAAAATGCCACTGCTACTGTAAAGGCCTCATAGGTGCTCGTTTGGCCTGACCGGGTTTTGTAGAAGATGACTCATTTCTACCCGATGAGATAATCGGACGTGTTGTAAATTTTTGCAAAGATTTTTCGCGATTTTGATATTATTACAAATTGTGAAACGGCTTCTGTTGTAGGTCTTATTACATAATTGAGAAAATTCAATTTTAAACTAGTAAATTTAGTAATTTCAAATATTGAGGGTACAAATAAGTTTTGAGCAATTCGAACTATCGGATATGAGACTATCTTGTAACTAAATTTATGTTAAAGCATCATCATTTCCATCTAAAAATCACTATGTATCGTTTCCTATGTGTTCCAACCATGTCAAGTAACACGCAGCTAATGGACATCGATTGCTGTGTGAAGCATATGGGAAATATACTCCATTAATAAAACCAAGTAAGTAAAGTAAGTAAGTAAAAAACCTGAAGGGAGGGCAATAAAGTTTGAAGACGTTGAGGTGGAGGCGTTATTGGACCAAGATTCATGTCAAAACTCAAGAGTAGATCGTTGAAACATTCTTAGTGACTCAACAAGCGAATAAAAACGGTCTTAAGGTTATGGGTATGGTGTAAAAAGAAGGAAATTTGGTTCCGTATAAACTCAAGCCAAGAGACGCTCGGCCACATGTCGCAATAGTCGTTAAGGAAACTTTGGAAGCGCTTAAATGGGATGTCCTACCTCATTCGCCGTATTCATCAGATATTACTCCTTCCGATTACCACTTGTTCCGGTCCATGACTCACGGCCTGGCCGAGTAGCACTTCAATTTTTACGAAAAAACCAAAATTTGGGTCGTTTCTTGGATCGCCTTAAAGGACGAGGAATACGTATGCTGCCTGAAAGATGGGGAAAAATGAACAATACTTCGAATAAAATACATTGTACCAATGTCTTTCAAAGTTACAAGAAAAACCTTTAAAACTTATTTAGTAACCCCACTATAAATACACAAATAATAGTGAAAAACACATGATTAACTAAATTTTCAAATAAAAATCTTTGAATTTCAAACTATTAAGAAATATTCAAGATAGTAAACGTTCGCCATTTTGAATTAAATAAATAAAGGACAACAAATTTGAATTTAACGTCCACGATAACTTCAGAAAAATCGTACTTTGACAGTTTAATCAAAACATACAAAGAGCAGTGATATGTTCCATCATCCCTTGTGCGCCAATCAATCCCTTTTTTTTCTCAATTTAACCTTAATGACCCTCAAAAGTCGTTTTTAACTTACCAAAACGCCTTCAATTGTTCTTTCGCATATTGCTTTATAAGGGAGGGTAACATAAATCTCTTGAAAATAATTTTCATTTTATGGTTGACAGCCCAATTCATTTTATTATTGAAATTTGTAATTTTTTAGACAAACACCACGTGCTTTTCACATTTATCAAATTATAAAAAAAAAATTGATAATTGTAAAAAAAGGGGCTTCACCCTTCTTTTTACTTTCCAAAAATTGTAAAATTGTGTTTTAATTTACGCATCATCTGCTTCAAATGTATCTCTTTTTTTACCCGTATAATTTTAAATATGTACCACTGCGGGTTTTTTTCAAACGAATTGTTCAATTTGTTTGTAATTTAAAGCATCCTTTGAAGCTGGGCACGTGCTTTGCTTTTTAGTTTCATCGAAATGACAATATAACGATTGGTTGGTTTTTGTATAAAACAGGGGTCATTTAGGTTAAATTTTTGGAAAATACACTGTAAAAAATTTGAATATGTCCCTCTTAAAGTTTATCAGATTTTTACAATAGTTTTTGAATGGTGCATTCCTATTTAAATTTGTGATTGCATTTTTTAATAATTTTTACATTTAGGGGCAAAAGCTATTTCATGTTTTCGTCGTTTTATTTCAGTTTTATTATTAGTTTAACTTGTTTTTTGATTGTAAGTAAAAATCGTTGAAATTGTATAGTAAATTTTCTTTTCTTTGAATAATAAATCGTATTTATGTTGATATAAAAACACCATCATAATTTTATAGTGCTTTATCTTCTGATGTTTAATAAACTACAATTTTCCCAGTTATATTTGCTGATTCGAAAATAAAGTTTATGAAATGTATCCTTTAACCTCATGGATACAAGTCAGTGAGCAAGCATTATATACCATGAATATTGTTTTTAATTTTTATTCTTAAAACCAAATCGATTTGTCGTTATCCAACTAACATCTTTCGACAAAAACTGCATCGGGTGCAATCTTGTTGCGCACCATAAAAACACTGGAATAACGCTAAGGTGTACGGTGCCTGTTACTCTGGTATCTTTTACGATAGGTCGAAATCGATGTAAATCCACCGCAAACGTAAGTAAACGTCTCGGAGATATTGGCCAACTATTATCCAACCTTAGCCGCCTACTTTGAATCTCTTGTGAGTTGTTTCGCGCTTCGTCAATTCCGGCGAGTGATAAAACGCAGATAAAGGCTGCGCACATTTGTGGTTGGGGTAATTCAATTAAATTTTCCAATCACCAATAATTCTATCGGTCCGGGGACGAGAGGGGTGAGATGCAGATCTTACTGTTAGAGTGCAACGGCCAACTATTATACAAATACAGACTTATGCCTCAGATGCTGCTAGGTGTCCACAATTCAATCCAAAGTGTGCTAATAAACAATTATTTGCTGCCCGGGCGTACAGCCGGATAAATTCAATTAGCGCTGAATGGCGCGAAAGATATCGGAGTTAATGAGAAATCAAAAATCACCTGAAAATTCTCTTAGATATGAGCTTCATAGGGTTTCGGTTGGAACACGAGGAGGCATCGATTTGTGCGTGGTGCGTGCAAAGATGCGAATCGAACCAAAACTGAATAGGTAACGTATTAAAAAGTATTAAAAAGGGTTGACACATCGCAAGATAAAAGCGGGGCGTAAGAAGGTCGAGGAACCTCCGTACGGCTGTACAAAATCAGTAAGCCAAGCAACTGGCGTAATTATCAACAATTTTCAATTACCTGGGCGACCATCAGCATCAAAAGTCACGCAACTGGCTGCCAAAGCTGTTGCACTGTAGCCAGGATACGGCACAGTGGAAAGATTACCTCTGGATGGGGGTTAAGTGGTCTATTAGGTGTGCTTACAGTCGCGGCTTCGATACACTCGAGTGTGAATTTTACAATTTTACGGAAAATAAAATAAACTAAGAGCCGAATGAGACGTGCTGCATTCCCATGTGCATACGGTCGAATTCACGCGGAAGCATAGAAAAACATAAGACCCCAGAAGAACAACCTTAAAATTATGGTAAAATTCTCAGAGCTTACATTTTTCGATTTTAAGGAAACACTTAAATTGATTTTCTATTTATAAGATCCGATGATTGATCTCTCTCTGGAGAACAGGTTAGTTCATATAGAGATATCAAAAAAATTGGCTGGACAATTAGATCGCTTTAAAGGAACTTAGCCTCCTCTAGAAAGATGGGCATAGGTTGTACATCCAAATGGAGCATACTTTGATTAAAATAAAATTATTACTTAAAGTATTCTCCAACAAATTAATCAAATAAAATCAATTTTAAACAAAAATCTATCTAACTATAATAGGATTTTTAAATTAGTTGATCCAATTTTTCTAAAACTTATTCCAATATCAGAAAATGCTTTTTTAAGAAATAAGGATAAAAGGATAATGTTATCACAGAAGGTAGTAAAATATAATCAGTATAGGGTATAGTTAACTAACTTTTAGGCTTTATAATAGTTTCTTTTAGTTTTCCTGAAAATTTAAAATCAAAGTTAAAAGTAAACCGTTTTTATAATTACGTACTTGCTGTAAATACACAAAATTAAGAGGTTAATGCCGGATTTGGATTTTTTAGGCTGATAAAAAATAAACATTAATAACGTAAAAATTAAGAAAATTTTGTATTTATACAGCAGTCATGTGCATTAAAATAGCAATGCTGAAATCAATTTTAGAAAAACGTTAACATTACTCATTTACTCTTTAGTAATTGGAAGGATATCTGTTCTAATTATTCTTTCTAATGTTTTAAGTCAATATGTTGTTGCAACAACACTTCGATTAAGATTTACCCTTTTTTTTTAGGGTTCTGTAAATCTGAATAAAAAATGGGACCCGTGTGTATGTCTGTTTATCCGTCTGTTTTAAAATTTTGAAAAAAAAATACAGAAAATAGTTCTTTACTTATAGGAAAATCTATAAGACGTCTATGGTTTTAAAATAACACGTTAAATCTCTCAAGTGCGCTTATATTATAAAAATCGTAGAACGTTATTTTTAAAAAACTACAATTGTGATTAAGCAAAAAGCCTTGATTTATTTGTATAACATTCCTGTCGCACGATGATATAAAATGTTATTGAAAGGCGGAAATAGTCCTCCGAACAATGACTTCTTCAGTGAATCAGCTGATCGGAAGGGAAAAAAACCGCAAATGTTGGGGCGGGAATAGTGCGCGGCAATCGCATTCTTATCTAAATTGCATAACCGCGATATGAGGCCGCCATATGTTACGCGAAGCCGTGCAAATCCCCATGAGAAAATTCAGTTCGGCACCGCTAAAAACTTGTACACAACCTGGCCAGCGACCATTGTCTGGGATCGATATATACCTTAAAAAACATCGGTCCAGTACCGTGCCGGAGTACCACATGGTCGTCTTCCGCCGGGCATGCACCCATACGGCTCCCCGAAGACCCCTGAGATCTCAAAGGTAAAAATTTTGAGGATAGTTTGAGCTGGAGGAGCTCCAGAAAAGAAGTACAAAAAAAAAATAAATAAGGAAGGTAAAGCGGGCAAAGAGCCGATGCTCATACACGGGGCACTCATAAAAAGTGCAGCATGTATCCACCCTTTTTGGGATATATTCACATTGGAAAATCGTGACTGGAACAATACCAGGGTTTGGCTGGCATCCCGGAGCATGCTCTCTAGCGCGCGCAGTTTTCGCATACCCCGAACGCGGCCGACATGCTCCCCACATTCCCTGCGTCCATGAATTGTTCAAGAAATGAATCTCAGCCGCATTCGATCTTCACCTCAATCCATCCGTCCGTCCTCCGGTTGCGGCTGATCGTCTTTACCATCATCTTCCCAGCCGCACCGTAGTCTTCTGCGTCGTCGTCGTCGTCATCATCGTCATCGTCTTACGCCTCCCCCGCGCGACCCTATCCAACCGATCACCCGGCCCGCCCGCTGATGGCCGGTACGGCGATCCCGCTGGACCTCTGATTCACAAGAATCGAGGAAAACAGCTCGCGAGAAGATGCGCTTGGGAAGATGATGTTATAGCGGCGGATCCGCTAGAACAACAGCAGTTGGGGCCCCTCGATTGCGCCAAGCATGCTGCGCCGCATACTCAAGGGAAGACCGACGGAGGGGTGGGGGGGGGGGGGGGTGCACCTCGTCCAAAAGAAGAATTCCTCAAGACGCGCGGACGAGGACGCGGACAAACAAGAGTCCCTGAGACTCTCCGATACCAGTCGATGAATTGAATACGAAAACGATTATTGATACTTCGATTTCCCTTTTTATTACCAAATTGCGCACTCGGCCATTGTTCACTTTCGGTGCCCCGGCCGTGGCCGCTGCTCTGGCGTACTCTTAGCCCCCCGTCGAATTCCCCTTGGAGTTCCTCCCTCCGGGACCCGTTCAGGATTGGGGACCCCAAGCCAAGCACCGGCCATTCGATCGCTGATTGTTTTTTATTAAATTGTCAATTGCTGCGGCACGACAGAGGTTAAATAAGGAGGGAGCACCGAGCCGACTTAAGAACCTTTGGTCAGTTCGCTCTGTTTTCATGACTTTTCATTTAGAACGATTTCGCAAGATATCGTCGCGATCAGACGACGGTTGCAATTCAAGCTGACGATGGTCACCTTGGCGGGGGACCAAATCAATGTGAAACTTTATGGATTGAACTCACGGACAAAGGTTCACAACACCTTCGAATTAGGAAATATTCGTGCAATACAATCAGCACCAGTTTTGGTATTTTAAATCAATTTCTTTAAAAACTTTTCAAAGTAAACAGCAACAATTAGGGCAACAAAATCTAGAATTTTAATTTTTATAGTAAGATTTGAAATGATCAACCTTAAAAACCCTTATACAATAATTTCCATCAAAATCCTATTAAATTGTTCTTCATTTTTAATTTGGAAGAACTCTTAAAACTGTTTTAGATATTTTGATATTTTATTTTAATCTTTTTCAAGCTCAACACTTTGAAAACTAAACTCAATACCGAAAATTGTTTGAAAACATCAAATTTAAATACCCTTCCAGTTGTATTTGTGCTTAAATTGGCTGTTTGCATTTACAGATGGTCAAACAAACATTAAATCGAGTTCCTTAACACTATAACTACCGGCGCGCAAGTCTGTAATTTTAACAACTTTCTACCCCTTTAATTTAATACGCTTTCAAATTTGAATAATTCAAATTTAAAAAAGGTTTCTGAATATGTCGTCATTCTCAATTTTATTAAATTTCGGTATAAATCAAAGGAGAATACAAAAATATACAATTAAATGAAGGAAGGAATTGAGTCAACCAGTCAAATTGAATGGTTTTGATAGTTCTAGTGTTAAGTACGAATTATAATTTTATAACTATAATGGAACGATTTTTAATTAGAATTTTCCAACAATGTTTAATTGCTAGCATTTGAATTTTTTCTCAAAATAGATTAAATTATCTTAGAAATTAAAACATTTAAAAGAAAAATGCCTGTAGACACAGAACTTATGGTAAGATATAGAAAAATACAAAACACTTTTAATTTTAAAATTAATTTAACTACTAAAAGAAGGCTCCTATTGTAGTAACGATGATGAAAGCATTTTAATCACTGGGCTTTTTGAAGGATTTTAAACACCCATATAGCTTTTAATTATTGTTTTTATCGTTAGTTAGATCAACTTTACCATACATCAACTGGTTGGAATCTGTCCAAAAAAATTTTACGATATTCGTTATGTACAGATGAAACCTTATGAAGGGCTTTATGCCATCATATAGAGCACGTGTTTGTCTACTCTTAAATTTAGGCGCGATGTATTTTATGCTGTGTTTTTAGATATTTTGTCATACTATATAAAATTACCAGAGCTGTTATCATTTCTTAATATACATATATGCTCCGGATAGATCGATACGTTCAGGATGGTTTCTCTATGTTCCAATGCAAAAAACTACTTATGGTTATGGTTATGGTTATCATTCAATTTTTTGAATGCATTTCAATAGTGTGGTTTTTAATTCAAAATAAATACAACAATTTTCTGAGAATAAATTAAAGAACTAAACTCATTCAGAAATTAAAATATGATTAAATTGTTTATTCAGTACCCTTTAAAAATAATCAACTTCCATGTAATTTACTGAAAAACGCAGCAGGTGCGAAATTTTGTTTACATGAGGTGATTTCAATGCATCCGAACCACTAAAGTATAAATTGCGGTCAAAATATTTCGCACGATTATGACCACATCTTAATTTTGTTGCTGTCCATCAAAGAAGATGTTGAATCCATCACGGTCATTTCGCGAAGGCGCACATTTACGGATGCCTCCCATGGTGGGCTTTGCGGTGGCGATACATAAACTTATTTCCCAGGGTGAAATATTCGAGCAATTTCCCTCATCTGGCCAGGTAAATACTCATCTGCGGTAATTTTGCATCAGAGAAGATTTGTTTTCTCGCTGCAACCGTGTCGCAATTAAGCCGAATTTCAATTTTAAAGAATTTGAACTTTCGTTTGTCTTCTGTCCGTTTTTCTTATTAAATTGTATCTTTTTACCAAGAACTTCCCGTCGGACTTTCTTCTTATTCTGGGCGGTGGCGGCGGCGAGCCGTACACCGACCGCCTTCTGTCGGACAACGTGTTGACGATTTTTGTTTTTTTTTTCCGGTGGTGCCCCATAAATCACACGTGTCGCGGTGGGCTTATCTACTTAAAATTCACCGCGGCGCTGACGGATTAAACGGATCCCAAGAAGTGTGTTGCGTTTAATTGTGGGAAAAGGTAGGGCTTTACGAGCACGAAAGAGGGAACAGGTCCAATTTCAGATGTTTAGCTGGGTACAGTCGCCCGGTAGTTTAACCACGGGGGTTTGGGAGGGAGGGGAAAAAAAAGGTGCGATAAAAGCGCCTATGTGATTTTATTGAGGCGACCAAGCTTCTGACGAGACAAGTTCACTGTTTATCTGCCCTTCTGCCGTTCGCGCCGGCTCTTTTGTGCTTTTTTAATAGAGCGGGGTCATGCAATTAAAAAGTTGTTAAAACAACATCTAGATAAGCCCCAGAAGATTGCTCATTCGGTTACCTGTGAGGGTATGCTAACGTAGTTTTGCTATAAGAAGGTGCATATCTATTTTATTTAATAATTAGCAAGGCTACAACCAAGAAATTTGTAGCAAATCTAAAATTTTAAGTCGTTAAAGAAAACTTTAATCTTATGTAGTACTTTGCCCAAAATACCTAATAAATAAATGTCTATTATCACCTGAAAGGACTATTCAACTTCAAAAATTTGAAATTATATGCCTCACTTCAAAAGGAATGAATAAGGACAACATTTTCATTTATATTTTAGCTATGCTTTATGAAGTTAATCTATGAAACTATGACTAGCAATATCATGAATAATTTTAATTACTACGAATTTTTGGTTGAAATCTAGAAGTTAAAAACAACAGGCTACCGAATTTTGCCATTCATAGTCCAAATTGATCAAAATATTGATACGATTGATCTAATCTGTCTGATTTAATATAAATTATAATTAAATCTTATATTGTGGTTAAAGCTATTGGAAATTATGAAGAGAAAAATAAATAAAAAGGTAGAGTTTGGCTAATATAGGGCATATTAAAATTCTTAAGATGACTCTCCTATAATGCAGTACGACACATAAAATGCGTAAAATATGGAATACGGTTGAATGTAAAAACGACAAAAATTTCCGCTCCATATAAGAAAAGCCCCTATAATTGGATCACTCCCCCATCAGCCCTTATTCCAGGGGAAATCTTAAGTTACCACCGAAAAGAAGCAGTCATCCCTTAAGCGGTGATTATTGGCAAAAGCTTCTGCCGCGCCCAACAAAAATCACTGAAGTACTTCGATCTGGTTCGCCTAGGGCTTGGTACAACCCACAAATGGCTTCATTCCAGTAAATTACCCCCAAAAAGGTCAGAAAAGCCAGACGAATGCGTTTCGACACGTTTAAAAGTGCAACAAAATCCGCTGTGACCGTTTTGTTTCTTTTGATTCTTTTTCAACTGCCTCCCGGAGCTGAGTGTCCGTCTTACACTTTAGTATGGCCCTGCCGCATTCGTTTTCGTCTTATTTCTAGCCCTTTAGCTTCTTAATGGCGGCCAAGAACCTAGTTTTGCGGGGCGGCCAAGAACCGCTTTCATCTGCGCTCGCCCGACAGAGAGGGTAATGGCAGTAGCAAAGATTAAAATGAATAGAGCCCCCAGTATTTTACCCTTTTACCTGTACGCTTTTAACACCTGAACAGAATCGCTGCGGGTAGTCATAGGGTGGTAAATAAGTGGTACATCCTTGTCCACACCGGTTGGCGTATTGCTCTAAGAAGGTGTAAAACTTTAGCATTTCAAAAAAACCCTCGTTCTGCACACAACTTAGGTGGTTTCTTAAGGGCTCCTTCGTCGGATTGTGCTGGAAAATGGAACGGTAATAGGATTTTGGGCCTTTGGCTCGAAAAATCACCCGTGTGTCTTGATGTCTTTAAAGACACCGAGACACGTGGTCGGTTTCAGCGATTTTGAAGTAAAAGAAAATCACTCAAGAAAATCTTTTGAGGAAATCGCGTGATTTCTGCCCCGTTGATTCCAAACTATGCCGTGCAAAAACCAGAGGCTTTGTGGCTGTTTGCTCCCATTTACCAAGGTAGTTCAGGAACTCACATTAAACTCAAGTTTGTCCGCTTTAAGCATCTATTGCCGTTAAGACGGGATTAAGATTAATTTCATAGATTTAAATGTTTTACTTTTCATTCTTTTAAAAAATACGATAAGACACTATCGTTAGGTTTCCTAGATTTTGTTATTTGTTATTTAAAATGAAGAAAACGAAATATAACAAAATCATCCAATCTAATCTCTTTATTTGTCGGAAGTTGTAATATTTAATTTCTTGTTATGATAGTCCAGATTTGTGTTTTACAAGATTTAATTTGAATATTGCCTTACTAATATTTTTTACTGGTAAATATGCCCTCATACTAACTTTATAATAAATTCAAAATACGTTTGAATGCAAAATTAAGTAAATATTTATTTTTATCCAAGCAAACAGTTTTTTTCTTTCTCCCGGTTCTAATTTCATATCCTTTCTTTTGTCGATTAAAAAACTAAAAACTTAAATCGTGTTCCTCCCTCGCATATGCATTTATCATTTTATTTGATCGGTCGGTAGAAAAATTCTATTTTTACTGCGCGCCAAAAACAGGCCACCATAATTTCCCCTTTGGTGAGAAGATAAAAAGATAAAAATTTTATCAGCGCACCTGAGACCTTTAATTTAGTGCTCGATAACAGCAGACATGGCAGGGCAACATTACATTTCGTTGCATGACACGATTTTGTCGACTTCTATTTTCCAAAGACCGACCCACCGCAGAGGAAAGATGCATTCCCAGGGTCCAATTAAGGCGCGAAATTAATTTTGCCACAAAAGATTTAAAGAAAAAAAAAAAACATAAGACAGACTGCACCACAAGATCATTGTCAACTAGCTGACTGGAGTTATTTGCACCCGTTGAGGAAGAGGGCTTTGACGGGGTACAAACTGTCCGGAAATTTGCATAAAACTCTTAAGACATGACACGAAATTTTACAGAAATTGTGGGAGTTATGAGACGATTTTTGCATGTTATAAAAAAAATTTTTTTTTTTTTAAATTATAGAGGAAAATTAAAGGCGAACCGTAGAAAATTAGCCGGGAAAGCTGCTCAATTACCGGTGAAATTCTCGCTTATAACGGAGCCGTGGACAATTTTATGCTATTGTTTTGTCCCACTGCTCGCGTGAATTCTGTGATACTTTTTTATTTTACTCGATAAATTCACGGAAGGAAGTTTTAGATGGCACCTAAAGGAACAGTTTTAATTATAAATCGGGCTAATGAGGCAATTTGCGGGACTGGTTACCGATTAACCAGAAATCTGTTTACCTTCTCGTGTTAATGTCTTGTAAAAAATGTTGTGCTTCTTTAGAAAAATTAAGCTAAGTTCATGAGGGTGCAGACTCCGAAACTTTAAATACCATTTTTATGTTTATGAAGTACTATTAGGCGTTTATTATATGCGGATTCATAGTGTATTTTTCATTGACCACCTATAACGCGATAAATTTAAATCATAATTGCATTATTTTAATCAAGGCCCCAAGTACAGGGTGTCCCTAAGTAATATTTAAAAAAAGTGAGAATCAATCTTACATGTACTGTCGAAAAGGGAAATAGGTTGTGTTTGTGTGATTTCAAGTAAAATATATCGACAAAATATGCATTAAATTTTCAATGATTATTTAAACGTGGTTTACATAGAAGGTGGTCTGTGTCTGAACAACGTTTGTCCCGGGCCCACTAGTATGAAATAAATGCAAAACTTCTCTACTCAAGATTTTTTTAAATTAAAAAGAAAACTCTCATAGTTTACTTCGATTTATAATCAAAATTTACGGTAGATAATCTTTCTTGGTTTAAAACAAAAGTTTAAAAACTAATCCAAATTTCCGATAGTGTGTCTTAAAGTTTGAAAGTAAGAATAATCTCTCAAAAATTTTTTTTTCGAATTTAGACTTTTCTTTAAAATCACCTCTTCGATTTAATTTCTCGCAGCTTTATGCTATGTAAATTTTTAAAATAATTAATAAAAAATAAATTTAAGGTAATCTAGAAATTGTTTATAATTAATTTATTTAATTATTTACACTTCGTGTTTAATTTAAGAGTAAAATGCGATCCTAAACAGGTTTTTGTTTTGTTCCACTGATTGTTTGATCGCTAAAATTCGCAACGTTTCCAAAGAATTTAGGGTATATGAAATTAATATTAAAATATGTAAAAAAGTAAGAATAATAACTTTACTCGTTGGGACCTCGGATGGCATAGCTGGCTGAGCGGTTTAGCTGTGATGTACAAAATGTGCCATTCCGAGGTTGTGGGGTCGATTCCCATATGAAAACTCTGGTTCAAAAGTAAAAAATTACACCGAAAGTTGCCACATGGGCTTAGTTTCCGAAAATAATAATAAATAATAAAAATAAAAACTTTATTCATTGAATTAATCATTCACTTTCCTTCGGCAATAATTTCTCGCTTGTATTTATTCTGCCATTGGCCTAATGACTGTACAAGGCAAAATTGAGGAAGGTTGGCGCCGTATAAAGGACTCTAACCGACCACGAAGGGGTGTGAGGGGGGTAAAGTAAATGAAGTCGTGATCAAAAATACAACTTTCCGGTAACGGTTTAATTAATTACGTTACCTCAAACAGAAGAGCTACAGTAATAAAAACAGCGACGAAACCAGCTAAAAATAAGATTTAACCGGGCAGACTAAAAGGCAAAAATAAGGTAACAACCGCGAAATATTCGCGAAAAAGCGCACAGTGAAAAACTGTACGAGGAGTTGCATGCGGGCAAGGTAAGCAACACCAAGGTAGCACTTCCAAGGAGCCTGGGGGAAGGAAGCAGTAGGGGAGTATAGTCGCAGGGCAGACAGACAGACAGACAGACAGACAGGTAAGAGAGTGTGGCCGAGGCGATAAGCACCTTTTCAGGTATTTCTTCATATCAGAGTTGCTTCTCGTGCATTACCTTTTTGCCCGTCTCCGCCTCTTTCCGGCCCCCGGGGAGACCGTTGCTCCTTCTCCGGTCGTGCCGTTCTCAGCTTACTCCAGGAGAAGCCACTTGGAGGCCCCCCCCCCAATTCCCTTCTCGGAAGGCATCATCCAGCAGACCAGAGCGACACCGAGCAGGAAGAATTTCATTGACCCACTTTCTTGCGGAATCTCCCTCCAGATACTTCTTCCTTCGTATAAGAAGTTGGATAGGGGGCTCTGTGGGTTAACCGGGGGGACGGGGCCATAGGGTGGGCAAAAAGGCGACCAGGTGGGTGCCCCGGCCGTTTCACATGATGCCCGTATTCATGGCACCAGTGCACATGTGCCTGCTCCCGTTGCGGGAAGTTCATGCTCGTTCATCAAATTATAATTAACTGGGAAGAGATGGGCCCTCTCCCGGAGGAGTGCCGGGAACGAAGGAGCGCTAACGGCGCGCGAGAGGGCATGGGACTTTTCGAGCAATTACGCTATGAACGGCTAATTAGTGCCGCGCGCATTGACCGGGCTCCTCCTGGACTTGCGCGCGGGATAATGAAGAGGTTCAACTCCCGTGTCTTTAAGATGGTGCAGATTGCCCGAGATGGGTGGAAGATGTGGCCCATGGCCCAGAACTATGATGACGACGACGAAGACGATCATCCACAAGGGAAGATCTTGTCGTAGGGTATATGCATTCGGCCGTTTGACATGCACCACACGCTCCGGTGAGCACCGCGATGAACATATAATCGCAATCGCACTGGAAAATTGAGATGATCTTGGCGGGACCGCGAGGTGGTGAAGCGAAGTCGGACGAGCTCTGCTGCGGTATGATGGTGTCCATGTCCATGCCATGCAAGTGCTAAATCTAATTGCACCTTAGCGCGCCGCGCTAACGCTCTTTTACCTTTTTGCACAATTTTTACTCGCTTTTTTTTATTATTTTGCTGCCCAAGCTGTTATTTATATTTTTATTTTGTTTTTTTAACTGTCTTAGTTGCCTTCCTCTTCGCCGGTAATAATTTGATTGCTCGGATCAGGCAAAGTTGATTCAGGTCAACAATTTAATCGTGAGGTGTCGACTTGGCGACTTTACAAATGGGTTCACTGGTTTGGCAAGGTTTTAGATTAATTTTTCTTTTCTCTTTTTTTTTGCCCCCTATTATTACATACGTTTCGGGGTGGTGACATTATATCACCACATTAATTCTGCTCCGAAAATTGGGTCAGTCAGATACGGTTCTAATTAATGGGTTTCTTTAAAAGGTTATAAAGGTTGATCCGGTGATTTCATATGGCATTAATTCTATTTTAGTTTTTAATAAACTTATTAATAAGCTTGATTATTTCGATATTCCCCTAGAGAGTGCATATATTTATTATGTAAAGGTTAACGTTTAATACTTTTCTATATCGTGATCACCATTCCTAATCTAGGTATTTTTAATAGTGCAATTTTTTGTAGAACAAAATATTGCACAATATTAGTTCAAGCTAAGACATATATTGCGGTTATAGATAATTTTAAATTACGGATTTAAGCCTAGATAACTAAACATTCGTATGATAGGACCCTGCTAGTTTTGCAAATTTTAGATGTTCCCATACACTTTTAACACCTGCCAATACTGTAAACCCTTATTTTTACCACTTTTCTATTTTTTAAATAAAAATGTTATAATCTTAATTCTTAAGGTAGACTAATTTGCTTGAAACAAAGAAGGGAAATATAAAAATATGCATGTTTTTAAATTATAGTCTATGAGTCAAATGTTTAGGTACAGAGTTTAGTTATCTAAGGATAATTTCGTGTAACTATCACGATTGAGCTCCACTATGATAGTAAATGTTTTATTATATAATTAAAGTAAGATTTCATTGATTTCATAAAAAGCTAATCCCTCGAAATGCATAAAACACTTTCTTCGACATTAAAACACTTCACCTGATGTTACCTGTCACTCATAATTAATCAGTTAAGACACGTTAACAATTCTCTCCTCGCTCATACATTTTTTTTTTGGCTTTTTGTTTTTGTTAACCCATTTATACCCAATAACTTGAAACATTCTTTTGTTTTCTTTCTTACAAAAATTTCTTTCACGTTTGTCTCGTGTGGTGAGCGCCTTGTAGCGCCTCTAATGTCTTCCTTCCTGAAGGTTCTCAATTAATCTTTTTCTCAAATTAATTCGATTTTATACACCTCAGCAGGGGAAAATGCCGCCGTACATTATAACGTCAGAATTTATAAATAATTCATTACAACGCCGTAATTAATAGTGGGTATGCGTTTATAATGTATGCACTTTTAATACTACTACTACTACTACTACTACTACTAAATGATTTTGCATTTTTCACGAATAATTGATAGTTTCAGACGTGTCTATCGTCTTCATCGACATTTTGTTGTATTTGCTTAATGAGAATCTTTGCTATTTAATTACAGCACAAAAAGTGCACTATACAGTTGAAAAATAGGCGAGAATATTGAACAATAGAAAAACGATGTTAAAAGTGGTTAAAATGGTCGTAATTGTGGATATTATTCGGGTACTTATGTACCGGGACCGGATACGGATTTTACATTTTTACATTGCATAGTACTTCGATTGACTGTCTGGTGAAATTTTATATTCATTTATGGGCTTCTTGATAGTCTTTTATTTGAATTAAATTAATGTATAAATTTGAATACGTTATTAAAATGGGAATGGATTTATATGCACGAATTTCATTCATTTATCGCTTACCAAAAAGCGAAGTTTTGTTTAAATAATTTAAACAACTGGTATATATATATAGGGCAGGATAACTTCCTTGCTAGAAATGTATGTTTAAATATGGAAGGGGATTATTCAGTCGTACAACAAAACTTTTATCAATTTATTTCAAAACATATCGTGAAGTGGTAAGAAATGATGGTTACTTTAGAGAAATGATAAGATATCTTTTGGATAGATTCTTCAAAACTAAACTAAGAGGATTTGAGGCGTTCTTAAGCATTAATTTAAAAATCCTAAGAGTCCTAGTTAATTTATAAGTCCTATAATATAAAATTTAACTTAAAGGTAATAAATATTTAGACGTTAAAAACGTAAATACTTCAGTAATACATAAATTTTTGGTCTTACTATACCAAGAACGTTTTATCTAATAAGATTTCACAACTGCTATTTTAATAATCTTTCATCTTGGTATAAACTCTCATAAATTTCTGAAGTTTACGTAATTTTTGAGCGGCTCCTTAAACAGGCGACATAGTTTTTCAGGTTTTTAGCTCAGATCATGTGACAATATGCCTCTTAGGCCAATCTTGAGGCACGAACCCTCTTTGGTGAGGTGCATATGAAAGGTTCTCAGTCATACCATCATCGATAAGCGTGACATTTTACAAAAAAAATTAACAAAATCCACAAAATCGAACCCATACCTTCGGTCTCCGTGTGCACGATTTGAAAATAATTCTGTCCTGCAATAGGTCACGGAGAGCCCCAGAGTGGCCGGGGGTGTTCCAGCATAGAACAGTAGCGTTGCGAATTTACGACAATCTTTTGATATTGTAGACCTTCCCATACTTGAGTGAGTATCGTATCAATTATGTGGAATGTCATAAATTTAGAATAGCGGGGTCCCAACGTACCGGACTGAGCTGAAAGTGCTCTGTGTCGTACGCCTGCCGCTCCAGATAATCCAGCAAATCACCTGGCACTTCATAAACTTTCTACAATTTTATCACCGGCCCGAATCACACGTGCGCCGCTTTCCTTAAGCAATTTTCATATCGCGGATATGCGAGGAGGCAAGCAGGTTGAGGTCGCCGCCGGCGGCATCGGCGACTCAAGCACCTCTTGGTACATGCGATACCTGTGCGAGCCTGATTTGTTTGTCTTATTAAAATATTCGGTTCCATTTGGAGCTGGCATCTTATGAGCTGAGCCTCTGGCCTAACCCGCCCGGAGTAGTGTCGTGCTGTGATATGACATTATGATAGTCGTCGACGTCGTTGTCGGCTCTTCCTTCCTTTCCATATGTGCACCGAACCTTAGCAATGTGAGGCATTTATGGGATTATGTGGTTTTACGGTTTCGGCAAAGTTTATCCGTTGATCCACTACCATACACCATCATCATTCGTTGGCGCATACTCTTGCTTGTGATTTCGTTAATTGAATCCAATTTAGCGTAATTTTATGGGCGTTTAGTTTCTGCCTTAAATGTACGAAAATGTTTTCAAAACAGAGACAACTACTTGAGTAAGTATTACCGAATAGTTTGTGGGATGATGCCGAGATTTAATCGAGCGACCCTATTTTCTTTTGATTTTCTTAAATGGAACGAAGACAGAGCAAATAGGAGTTAATTGTTTTTTTTTAATGCACAAATAGAAATCATTAGTTAATTTAAAACCCTTTCTCATCTCCTTTACAGGCTGTAAATCTTTCTTTAAGCGATCAGTTAGGCGAAATTTAACGTACTCGTGTAGAGGCAATAGGAATTGTCCAATAGACCAGCACCATAGGAACCAATGTCAATACTGCAGGTTAAGAAAGTGCCTAAAGATGGGTATGCGGAGAGAAGGTAAGTGGAAGTCTAACTTATTTTATAGAATGTAAAATCAATAGGTATGGGTTCCAAATTCAAATTGACAAAATTCAAATTAAAACGTTAAAAATTACTTAATTTAAATAAATAAAAAATATATGGCAATATACAAAATAACAACTAAATTTGGTATACATTCAAAACTTTTTTAAAATATGCTTGTAAAGCAAACTACTTCGCTATCTATTTCTACTCTTGACCTACATTTTTCTTTGCTACTAAATTTTATAAATATATGTGAGAAATTGGCCAATTTCTTTTTTTCTGTTACATAACTACCTAACAAACTAGCAGATTACAATTCCTCAAAAACCCTATAACCCTTTAAATACATTAATGTAACCTTCCACCTGGTTATAACCCTTTCTATGCCCCCCGAAAAAAGTATATTTGCGGATTAGCGATTTCGTTTTCGTCAAGCTTCATCAAGAATGCAATAACAACCCGCAGAGTAATTGTTAAAAATATCTTTACCGTAGGCTAATTATAATATCCTTACATATAAATTCTTTCCCTCGTCCTCTGTCCAAATCTAGTGAATGAACAAGGTAAGTGAACCGTGTCTGAACCCGACCCCGTTCGTACATACATTTCGCAAATTGAAAGGGTGCAAAGGACGGCATGTGCACAAACTTCTTTGAAAGAATGTCAAAGTTTAAAAATAAGATCGAAACAAATTCCTCGAATAGAGAGAGCTCTTAAGATATTTGAATTTCGGGCACGGTACCAACTGATAGTTCTGTTTTTATTTTGTATTTTATCTCAATTGACAAAGTTGACAAAGAAAAAAATTATGGTGATAAGAGGGGGTCAGTTCAAAAGTTTGAAATTATGGCTTATGTCCTTACTTCGGTGAAGATCAACGAATTGTAGATCTAATGATTTTCTTAATTTATTACGCACGGTTCGACACAAAATTTAAAATTTCGCTTTATTTTCTACTTTTAGCAGTTACTCTGTCTCTATTGAAATTCTTAGAGTTTGGAAGAGCCTAGATTAGATTCAATAAGAATTTCTTACTTTTCGGTTTTTATCAATAGTTTTTCATTATCATAATGTTTCACTACGAAATAGTTGAACTTGTGGGGTTTTCTGTTCATTGTTTTTAAAAGTGTAAACCCTACCACCTAGTGGAACTAACTAGTAATGTAGATCAAAATTAAATTAATGTTTAATATATAGAAAAATTACTCATACTCAATCGACATCTTACCCTAAACAAAACTTGTGTATAGTACCACAACCCACAGTAAAACTTAGTTAAAACGAACACCAATTTATGTTATAACAAATAAATTTATAGGTCCCTTTAATAGAACAAAATACGCATGTTTTATTAATACTTCCCCGATTATAACAAACAGACGATCGTTTCAATTTCGTTATAACGAGGTCTAAAGCTTTCAATTATCGACAAATATCAAGCCCCATACCCATATAAATCCGCTTGAGTGGTATACTCATAATATCAAAAATGTATAAAATTTAAATTTGTTGGTACAAAACCATCTTCCCAACAGTAAATTCGTTACCACCTCTTGTTGGGGAAATTAATTAAATTTATTTAAAAAAATATATATACATATAAATATATTTGTGGCAAACACACGCCAAATGTGTATGTAAAAATCTATTTGCGACTTTCATTTATCGCCAGCAAAAATCGCAACCATTGCCGTGTCCTCCATCAAGACACACATCCGGGCGAAATATACAAACAACCTCGGGTCTCATTGTTATTTTAATTAAACGAAAATAAATTCTTTGTAATTCGATGCAAATATTTTCCCTCATTATTTGCTCTATCTGTCGTCGATTTCCTTATCTTGAGGAGTCCCAGTTCGTCGGAAGGTATCACAATTTCAGTTACCGTCACGACAAGGCACATATCATCTTCCCCCATCCCCGCATTATTCAGCCCTTCTTCTCTGAAGGTTCATTCAACGAAAGGCTAAGTGATTTAACGGGGTGTACGCAATATTAAAATTAACTCCGAGCACATGCATGCAGTGTAGAAGAACCACCTTGAGATGGGTCTTAACAATGCCTATAAAGGGCAAATGTATGCTCACGGCAATGAGAAAAGGGAAAACGTCTTTCAAGGAGCCCGCAAACTATGATGTTTCATTCTCATACCCCTAAAGCACAAGACCACAATCGGATCAAAATGAGGAAAAGAGGCTTAAAGGGATGTTACTTGTGCCTTTGTGCATAGTCAAGCGATTTAATTAATTCTTTTAATTACACGCGCGGTGGGATTACCACAATTTTCGGATGATGTTACTTGTTTATACTGTGTGAGATGTGACTTTGTCTTGCATAAAAAAGCAAATATATTCTCTTATCAGAGCTTGAACAGGAAAAGACTTTGTACTTAAAAAGGCCTAAATGTTGAAAAACGATAACCTTTAACCATTCGTTAAAAATATAATCCATTCCATGATATTTATCACCATTAGAAAATAACTTAAATTACCATTCAGCTGCCGAGTGTAAAATAGCTTTGTATAATTTCTCGGGTGAAATTTTATCGTTTGTGTAGCTCTATCCGCCCAGAAAATAATTTCATACTGTACGACTTGGCGTGAAAAATATTTAATATATCGCTGTCGTTCGCTAAAACAAAGATACAAGTCTGCTGCGGAACAATTTCATTTTCAATGTTAAATTGTAATGAGCAAAGTTCAGGGGAGAATATATGAAATATTGACATAACACTTGACACCTCTGCTAATTCAGTATGCAACGCCTGCGCCTGTCTATGTTCCTAGAAAATATTAAAGACAGACAGGTAATGCACGCGGTCAGTGGTAAGACGGCATTTTAAAATATTAATTAATAATTTCGCGATGAATATTAATTTATGATTTATTATACCCCCTATGAGAGAGAGAGAGCCAAGGCTGACTTAGGAATGTTGTTGTAATTAAGACAAAGATTAAATTGTTGGTTCCAGGATCTTTAGATAGTAAGTACATTTTGTGGTAAGATGTTGGTTTACTTAAAATCTAATAATTTATAAATGTTTCGGAAATAGTCGTTAAAGTAGACAGGTATTTTAATTTAATACTTTTTCGACTTTTACTCTAAATTTTAAATCCATCTGTTGTCAGTCTGAAATAAAATGAAGTTAGCATCACCGAAGTTGAGTATAAATATGAAATATTATGACACGTTAATTTCTAAAAAAATACGTAACCCTCCTATTGCGTTATATAGGTTGAGATATTATTAAAAAAATCTAACACTAGGCTGGTTTTCAGACATTCTTTTTGCCTAAAATATTATTCTCTTATTAAGCTCTGTATATACAGAGAAATTTCATTGCCATAGTTTGTGAAAGTAAAATTACTACACCTGTATACAACGAAAGTGTTGAAATTTCAAAGGTGACAAATACTTTACGATACTTTGAAAGAATACATGCCCGCTGCAGCGATAAACTAATGACAATTTGCATTTAACGCTGCAACAAAAATGTGCGCCAAATTAGCTGCGCACGTTGCGCAATTCGCAATGATTGCGATAAATTACCTTTTCTACAGAAACCATTGAGTTACCGTTTTTTTTTGTTCCTCCTTATTTTCTTATTATTTCTGTTTTTATTTATTACATACCCATGATAGTTTAATGCCAGGACTAATAGATGTAATTACCACCGCGCAATCTGTGGCGCGACCAGGGCTATCAAAAACCAGACGACGACGCCGTCTTCATTTGTCATACTCAAGTGGTTTAATGATTGCGAACGCAATTCGCTCATACACACGATGAATATATGTATGCTCGAAAATAAAAGAACAAAAAGGCGCACAAAAACATGAATCGTGCGCATTAAGAAACACCCAGGTGTAAACCACCCTCATCGAGCGTCTGGTAATTGCCAGGTTATAGTGAGTGATTAGCGGTGACATTAATGCGACGGCAGACTCAAAATGCCAGTCAGCCGCATAAAAAGGTTGCACGCATGCGTGTCCAGCTCATTCCAGTGCGGTGCGCGCATGATGTGCACTTCACCTCAAAGAGTCTGAAGAAGTGGACGTCCGTACCAATGTCATCCGAATATCTTTACCTGGAGGACACCCAAGTAGGTTTTTCTCCACCTTGACGGGGGCGGACATCCGAAGGGGGGTATAATCGTTGTCGGTAGGTAATCCGACAGACAAGCATTTTTATATTGCGGCTACCAGCAATTACCATAAAATTTAAATAACATACCACTTTATGTCGCAATGGTCAAACAACAAGCGAACAACCTGTGGTTTATACCTAAACCTCTCCCTCTCCTCCCCCATTTCCCCTCATTCTGAAGGTAAGTACGCGGCGATGATTGACACTGACGGCTCCATTACGCCGCGTAAGTGCATGCTGTGGCACTTGCAGAGCACACGACCAGAATGTGCCATGTGTGCCAATTCCAGTTAATGTCAATATTTGATTGCAGCTCAGACCCATATGACCCTCAGTGGACCCCCCCCCATCCTCAATTTCCCCCTTATCATCGACATTGACGCATTTTCATGTTTTTCATCACATTTTCTGCTCATTTTATATGCGAAATTTCTGCAGTGTCATTATAATCACTGCAAACACACTAATTTCATAAAATTGATTTAAATCAGGTTAAGACTTATTCGTAAGTTAATTACGCGTGTAGAAAGGCCCCTACACCCTCCCTCCCTCCCAACTTTCGAAGCCAGTAGCAATTGCTAGGTGCCTTCGCCGCAACTCTCGTTGACTTTCAGACCGATTAGCCTCAAGTGGTGTTCAGGTGACTGACGATTGTACCTTTTGATGGATATTAATTTTAATATCATTTGCTAGCGCTGTTTTCTTTAGAGTAAAACAATTTCTTGAAGGTTTCTTAAGATAGTTTGATTTAATGGCATTTATTTTTTGTTACTATTTGCTTCAAAACAAAAATTAAATAATTTTTCATTATCATAGACATAATCGTTCTTATTAATTTATTTGAATAGTTTGGATCGGAGTTACATACGAGCATAAATTACCTTTATTATCAATAATTATTCATACAACTTCAGAAACATTATTTAGGGACTAAAGTGTTTTGTATTTTTTAAATTTTAAATATCAAGTTTGATCCAATTTAGCTCTTCTCATAAACAGACAGATAGGAATGCTACGTGGAATGACTTTAGAATTTTAACATTTAAACAAAATTTCAATCATAGATGGCGCTAGTTGTTTCCTTTGGTTGCTTGTCAGCCCCATCTCTTAACAAAAATTCCAAATATTTCATAGGGTGTCACAACATCTATTCGAGCGGACAGATCGCTTCGGGAATAAATAAAGGCCTCTTCGAACGATAAATAACGAAAAATATAAATCGTCCCTATAAAAATAAAAATCTTCTCAAGAATCCATTGGAATCCGAGGAAAAGAACAAGGAAAAATTCATGGGGGCCACATTTTCCCCCGTTCCGTACCCTTTGGGTGCCAGAAATCTCTGTTATGTTCCCTGTGAAGAGTTACACACTCCAGTACCGGCTGGAAAGTATGCAGCCACATGAGCCACACAAGAGCCCCACATAGCCCACATCTTCTGGAGTGGCCTCCAAGATTTATAGCCGTTCCGTCCAGCAGTCTAGAGAAGCTCCGCAACCGTCTTCACCCGATTGGAGCTCGCTAAGGTTTCACATGGGCCCCAAAGTGAATTCCGAGTATCCTCCGGTTGGGCTCTTTTTTAATATCGAAGAGTCATGGTCCCGGAGGTATTTGGACATACTCCGGCTTGTTGCCCGCAACAAGTAAAGCACCACAAATCGAGCGCTCCATGACTCAGGAACAATTTCGGGCGCTTTTTTTCTATTTTTTTTTTTATTCCCATTCTTCCTGTCCTCCTTTTTAACTTCATTTTTTCGCGGCGGATGATGAATGGCTCAAAAGTTGCCAACGGTCCTCCGTTCCCGCGGAGGTGAAACGCCGGGCAATTCGATCCCCGGGGACAGGGCACCGCGGATATTGAAGGTCTTTTGCAGCTAATGATCCCTACCTGAAGAAAGAGGTAGCGTGAGAGATTTATTTCACATTCCTGGGGCACCCTTTCCCTAGGGCCTCTTCGAAGGGGTTGGCGCTGCTGGACAGTGGTCACTCTGAGAGGGCCTCTCGCTGTGCACGCTTGACCCTCTACCTCCGCCGGTAAAAAAAAGGGGTGGACATCAATTAAGGTGAAGTGTTAAAAATCCGCTTCGGTGCGATGATGGAACAATGCGGACAGCGGACAACAGGACGTGACCATACTCAAAAGGTTTTTCGGTTTTTCCCTTTTGCACGGGCTTTTTTTAGCACCGAATTTACATAATTTGCTCAAGCTGACAAATATTCACCCTGTTGCATCGCAAGAATATTTAACTGATGGTTTTTGGTGACCATTGGGAAAAGGGTTTTAAGGTATGTGGGAAAAAATTTCATCAGTAAAAGTTTTTAACGGAAATTTATGGCAATTAGGCATAAGGGTTAGCATTTAAATATTTCTAATAATGTTCAAATTCTTCTTATTAAAATAAATTACTTTTTATTATAACAAAAACAAACTTTAACTAACTAAGGACCGTCTCAAGTAGATCCTTTGGTAAAAGTAATTTTTAAATGTCTAGTTAAAATTTCATTATATTTTTTAATTTACCTTAAATTGGTATTCTTTTGTAATTAAAACCTAAAACATAACCATTGACTCAATGAAAATGAGAACATGTTAATGAAGCACTATTCGACATGCAGTAGCAGAAATGCAGTCAGTATTGCTTGATTTGAACAAAATTCTTCTGCGTGCTGCATCACTACTTAATTGTGTTTTGAGCTTAGTCTAGTTTATTACTGTGCAAGCTTTATAACATTTTAGGAACGTATACCCCCCGTATTTTATACTGGCTCCTAGTGTTCAATGACACGGTTTCTCACAACACGACATTTTGCAAGAACCTATTTATCGTGCTATAGGAGGATTACCTGTATATAGTAAGCTTAAAATTGACTATAATAATTCGTTATGTATTTATTTAAAAGTGAATTCATTGTTTATTTGTTTTTATAGATTCATATTTGTTTATTTAATGTTAAATAAATTTTTTTAATAGTCGAGAGAAAAATTCAGCCCACAAGATTAAAGATATGCATAAAGTTTTATAAAACCCTCTAATTTATAAGTTTCTCTAATTGCTGATAGTAATCAAAGTTCGAAAAAAATTACATTTTCATATGAAATGCAAAATTAAGGTTATCAGAAAATAAAAATTCTTGCATCGCAATGATCGTCTTGTTCACGGTATTATAGCCCAGCTTGTAACCTCCTAATTAATAATAAAATCCATAAACCTTTCCGGCAATCAATATCAGCGAGAAAATATCGATTTCAGCTCGACTTGTGCAAGATCCGGCCCCTCCGCCCTCAGACGGCGACAGCTTGTATATCTAGGGGTACCGGGCAGCGAGGAATATTTAATTACAAGTCGCCCGTACAAAGCGAGGCTACAAAGTGCGTTTCAGTTGTGGAGCGCGGTAACAAAACAAAAATCATTCAAATGTGTCAGAAAAGATGCTGAATCACATCTTAGCAGTTTCTTGAACTCTGTTATGTAGCGGGCGTCCCCCCCTCACATACTTGGACCTTAAGACGATCGTGTGCATTTTTATATTCTGGGGGCACCGACACGTCATTTGCATGGGATCGCGCCGATCGCATGATTGTTGAGGGTCTTGGTCATCTATCAGAGCATGATCTATGCCCCGGCGGAAAGGTGTATCGAATCCACCACACGCCGAGGAGTCGCTTAAGACGCCCGCCGACGCCGTCGTCGCTGCAGACGTAAACGTCGAGATAGAGGACGATGGGACTCGCACAGTAGAGGCTTAGATTCTAGAAAGTCTCTAGGACGCAAAGAAAAGACGCCTCGAATTTAACGCAATTAAGCGTGCGCGGTTTCGAAATCGTCTAGCCTATCGCGAGCAATTTATCTATCAAACAAGCTCGGCTTTGATGAATTCGATAATCATCGGACGTCAAAACGTTTACAAAAGAGCCCATAGAAACTGAGCTTCAACGGCTAGGCTACAAAAGGGGTTCGAAAATTTCCTCTCCGCCTTTCGTCCCTTGCGCCCACTGGAACCCAAAGGGAATTTGGAGGGAAACGAAATATAAAAGAAAACAAAAAAACTTCAGTTATGAAAAATCAAAAATTCTCTGGTTATCTTATAGACAAACAAGAAAGAGAAAAAGCCGAGCCACCTGGCCGGTTGTGGTAGCCTCCTTAAAAGTGACCACAGGTCGCCGCTGTTGCTTGGACGTCTTTACACGACAGAAAGTGAAACAGCGACGGACTGTGATTCTGTCCCGGTCAGCCGGTCTCAATATTTTATGCGTTTCTGGAAAGGAATCGGAGAGGACATAAGACACGCCAAGACAAACATAAGACAGAACGGAGACGTACAGGAAATTTCACATGCTCCGGTGAGTGGTCACTTTATCTGGCCTGACCCTTTATGGGAATCAAGTTTGACCAGTCTCCGGCGGTGACCATTTCGATTTAAATAGGCAATGCCGGGGCACATAATCCCCTGATATCCCTCTGTCCAGCGCTATTTGTCGTATTCGCCATTCTGTTTAATATTTACACAATACATTTGCGTAATTGTGTTTTGATTCTGCGTCGCCGGCGAAATTCAACACGACAACGACCATGCGCACGACAACGAAATCCACACTTTTCCCAGGACCCAAAAGTCCGGGATAGGGGAATTTCGCCTGCTTTGCAATTTATTATCCCGCCAAAGGTATTAGCATAGTCCCGGCTCCCGGTGAGCACAAAAGATTTTGAAAAATTGAGGACAAAAACGACGAGCCTTTTTTAAAAGGCTGAAAAACCACTAAAATCCTTGCCTCTACCCCTTCTAGAACTCCTTAAGGTGCCCTTTTTTATTTTTGTATTATTATATTTTTTTTTCTTTTATTTGAAGCGGCACGGCGTTGATTTTCTTCGATATCAACGAAAAAGGTCACGATCTCTTGACACCGTGCCGCTCTTAAGTTGCCCGGATGGATGCTGCCGAAGATGGGATGAATGGTCCTCGGTGTGATCAAGCAGCTTCCTCACTTTTTTATGGGATACCGTCTCAATGGGGGCACGTGCCGAAGTGGTGGTGCTTTGTAAATTTTTATTTTTATTTGAATTTTTTTTCGTGGGCATATCGAGTGATCTAATCAATTGCGTGTATTGTATGAGACGTGATTATACCTTAATTGCGCGTTTTCTGTTAAGCGATGCGTAAAATGCAGGGGTTCAATTTAATAAGGGCTGCTTAAATATAATTAACAGTGTTACTACACAATACATTTCCCGCCAATTTTAATACTTGTCTATGAAAGAATTTTAGAAATGTATAAAAATATTAGCATATGTTCAAATTTAAGACAGTATGATACATGCTATAATTTTCTTAAAAATTGATATTATGATCTTTGCATTACTCTCTAGCTCAGTCCTTAGTTTCATTCAGGTTCTTTATTTCAAAGCAGTACAAATTTGGAAATTATTTTATTGTGTATAAGGGAAATAAGTTTTAAATAAGTCTGATATTTATTCTTAAAAAATTACTAACAATTGTATTAAATTTCGTCAAAAAATATAGTAAAATGCAAAAGTTATAATAGAATTTACCGGAAATCAACGAAAATTCTCTCATTTAAGCTTCAGACAGTTAAGAGTTTATGAAAATAATGCAGTTTTCACAAAAAATCCTTATTTTATGAAGTAATTACGCTACGAATTCATAACCAGATTTGAATCAAATCAGTTTAGCTCAGAGCAAGGAAGGTTCTTTTTCTAACTCATGGGTCTACGAAACCTCCTACTTCGATGTTATTCAAAACAGTGATATGGTTGGATTGGCGTCTTATATTAATTGTATTATCGATCTCGTAATTCTTTTGATTTAAGAAATTTTTTACCCCACCATTCCATCTTACTCCACTCTTCCCTACGAATTTTCAAAATTTGCAATTAATAAAAAAAAATAAAGTTTAAAAGATTGATTAGTTTCTCAACTATTGAAAATGTTTAAAATTTGTTTAAAATTAGAATTTATGCTATGCTACCCATACAATTGTTGAATAAAAAATAACAATTCGGCGATCGATCCAAAACGATCTCGCCCTAGCGCTTGAAGCTTACTTTTAATCGTTTTTTATTTTTTCTTTCTTCCAGCTGTTCAGCGAGGACGAGTGCCACCCACACAGCCAGGATTAACTGGAATGCATGGACAGTATCAGCTGGCGAACGGCGATCCAATGGGTGTCGGCTTTAATGGCCATTCGTATCTAAGTTCCTATATTTCACTCCTATTACGTGCCGAGCCATATCCGACGTCACGATATGGCCAATGTATGCAACCGAACAACATAATGGGTATCGACAATATCTGTGAGCTGGCAGCACGTCTGCTATTTTCGGCTGTTGAATGGGCCAAAAATATACCATTTTTTCCCGAACTACAAGTCACCGATCAGGTGGCTCTCCTCCGGCTAGTGTGGTCAGAACTTTTTGTTTTGAACGCGTCCCAGTGCTCGATGCCCCTCCATGTGGCGCCACTGTTAGCAGCGGCTGGTCTGCATGCGTCCCCAATGGCAGCTGATCGTGTGGTCGCATTCATGGACCATATCCGAATATTCCAGGAGCAGGTCGAGAAGCTGAAGGCGCTTCACGTCGACTCGGCGGAGTATTCGTGCCTCAAAGCAATAGTCCTGTTCACCACAGGTAAGCTGTTGGACATCTTATATAAAGATGTTCCAGCCTTACTAACAAAAGTTTCAGCCAAAATCAGGGCTCTTGCAAATAATAATAACAATAACAACAACAACAACAATAATAATAATTGCAGTGAGAGCTTTAACGATGAGCTCATGCAGGTGATCAAGGATCACCTGGATGAGCAGTCGTTTCCAGCTCAATCTGAAGGTTCTATTGAATCTGATAGGAAATCATTACACATAATACCATCAACAGACATTTTATCTAGCACAATACAAGAACCTAAAACCTCATCCCCCATGCTGCCGTCCCTATCGTCAGCCTTTAATGCCCATACGGGTGGCAGCAATCCCCTATATTACAGTAGCGCAAATAGCCTTACTAACTCAACCACAACATTGACCAGTAACAGTAATGTGACCAATTCACCATTGAGCAATCCGAGCACGGGAAGTATGGGAACTTACAACTCACCATCGATGTTTTACCAGACCCCACCGAGATCATTTGGCGCCTTCGACATGTTCCACCACAGCACCCCATTCGTTAGCCATGCGAATAGTAGCGGCTCATTTAGTAGTCCTAGCTATAGATATTCACCTTACAGCTTTACAAGTAGATGGCAATTGTAGTCTGAGGGGATGCTGGTGGTAATTTTTTTGTTTTGGGTATCCAATTTAAACTGTTTTGAATTTTTCACAATGGTATATAGGTATATTGGATATTTACACTACTTTTCTTAACCCGAAACAGGTACCACCGTATCTACGTCGACCTGTGGAGAAAGTAGTGCCAACAATTTTCTTGTGTAAAATTCAAAACACACAAATTGTAGCTGAGCCAATTATTTTTGTATAGTAGATTTTCTTTAGTTTTAGCTGTATTTTTAGTTTTTGTTTATTTATTTGCCTAGTTTTAGCATCAATTTATTTATTTTTAGTTTATTTAGTCCACTTGTAGATATATAACCTGCCCTAATTGCCAATAAATTCGTTTCTGTTTTCAGCAATATTTTGTTTTTTTTTATTTAATTATTTATAATTGTTTAAAATTAGTCCATGCTTTGCTTTTTAAAAGCAGTAAACAGAGGTTGTACAACAAAAGCAGTTTGAAATCTTTTCGAATTTTTAAATAAGAGAAAATTTATACCGATGCTAAATAATTTTCAACTAAAATAGTTGTTACACTTTCCAAATGATAAAGGTAGTACTACTAAAACATGTTTTCTACCAGAATTTTCAAGAAAAGTTTTTTTTAAAATATAATGAAAATCGAGGAAAGAGCTTTTATTTGTGACCCATTTTCGGTACACTTGATAAACATAGACCACAAGCTTTTAAAGCTAATTTTAACGGAATTTTTGTTGTTCTACTTCTGCCACTGCTTTTAATTTGTAGCGGTCTTTACTTACAATTTTATTTCGTTAGCATTTCTAGGGAATTAGGGAAATCTTTATCGCACTACCTTTCGTTGGCGTACTAACAATCCACAAGGAGACGATTAAATGATTGATTGCTTGTATTTTTCTTTTTATTTGTTCGCTAAACCGCCAATTCGCCCCTGATCTTCAATTTATCAAGGAGGCAAAACGGTGGAAAAAAGAAATATATAAATAAATAAAAAAAAAATAAATAAATACAAACGAAAAACGATCAAACCATCCTTGTGCACCCAACAGAGAAATCCCAAGGTGCACCCACTTGCGGCTCGAGAACAATTCCATTAATTCCCCTCGAATAAGCCACAATGTTGGCAAATGAATACATGATTCAATCGATGATGATCATTTAACAAAACAATCGTCCAGTCACGGTCTTTTTCGTTAAGAATATAAAAAGTTAATTACACAGGAGGAAAATGAAGTCGTCCCCGCGCATCCCATCCCACAACTCTAGTCTCTAATGTCTGAAGCATAGGCCAGAGGAGCCCGAGTGGCCCCGCAACATTCACAACCTGGCAAGGCATAGGTACTCATCTTTGCAGGTTGTCTTAACATTCCTCTCTTTCTATCTTTGATCCTATAAATGCGACCGTATTTTCTTGTGCGCGTGCGCGCGTGCAACTCTTTCGCCCTCTTAAAGTCTTATTATACCGCGCAATCGCCGCAGCATCCAACAGTACCAGCCAGGCTTCACGACTAGACAAGACAAAGGCGCAACTTTGTGATTAACACACAAAGTACAAGATACAGAGCCGAATAAAACGGTAAAGCACCATATAGTCGAAATCGCGAAGCGGCCAAGAAGAAGGTGTGTGCACAGACCGGTTTTTCCGCGAAAAACATGTTAAAAAAAAGAAATAAATAAATAAAAGTCTCTTCTCGTTCCTGGGCTAGGCACATTTCATTTTCTTAGTCGATCCCCAAGGCGTTTTGGCATATTACCCATGGCCCCATAGTTATGAGGTATGCACACATGATGATAAAATAAAAAAAAAAGGTATAGTGAAAAAAATACTGTACCATACCATAACTATCCGACAGAGTCCAGTCAATTGTGGGTGTATGCGTCGTTTTGATTGAAATTCATATATATATATATTTTTTTTATAACTAATAATTACATTAACAAGTCATTTTTATGGGTAGAAGACTTGAACCGCGATACGGAATATGATCTAACAAACTTTAACGATTGATTGGGTTCATTAAAGCCGTGTAACCAGCATTTAGTGGTTATATGCAATTAAAAGGTTACGGCAAAAACAAATTATATGCGTTGAAATTGAGGTATAAAACTCTACAACTCAGAGGTCAGATCCAATCCATTAAATCATGGTCGTTGACACAGCATCAGAACTGATGAATCTCCTTATTTTAATGTCCAACTGTTATACTTCTCAAGAAATATCGATTAAATCACATAGGTAAATATTTATTGTTGTACTTTTTCAAAATACTGTTTATATATTTTTATATATTTTATATAACATACACTTAAGGAAATAAGTATTAAATTTAAAAATTTAAATTTTTGCTTATATTGTTGTGTAAATTTTAAACATGCCCGCTATTTTTGTTGCTATGTACAGTTTTAAGTACTATCACTTTCTAATTTGTTGTATCAATGCCTTAACTTTGGAGGAAATAATTTAAAATGCCATAACGAGTATAATTTTAAATTTATTGGACTACAGATTTAATTTTTAGTTTTTCTAAAAGCAATTTTAAATGAGTAATAATGAAACACTGTAGTGCTTTTAATGCTATTACTTTTAAGTTTAACCTGTCTCTATAGAATTTCCACGTAGGAAAATATTTACAAGTGAAGAAATTCGAATAATTAAAGCATACAGAGATTGTGGTCCATAAGACCTATATAAAATTGAAAAGATCATACTATGGAATTACAAATGTGATAAGATTAGGGGAAAGTTATGGAAAAACCTTAGATCAGGACAACCACCAATAACAACTGCTCGCCAAAAGCGGGAAATAATTAGAGATACAAGCTCAAAAAAACTAAGTGATTCTGAAACTCGACTTGAACTTTAACTGATTGCTAATACAAGGCGAGTTTGACAAATTTTACATCAGTCCGACAATCTTGTATGGAAAAATAAATAAGGGAAAACCAGCATTAAAGCAAAGACATAAAAATACGCGACTAGAGTTTGCATTATCACACTTGTCTTGGACGGATCAATGGAAGAGAGTTATTTTCACTGGTAAATGAGATTGTCAGTTTAAACAGTAACTTCAAAGGAGTAAATCTCATACTTTGGGCTAGTTTTTGTTACAAAAATAATAGACCGATTTGCTTAATAACAAATAAAATGAACGCAACTGGATACATTGATTTGTCGGATAACGTGCTCCTGAATTATTTGATTGAATTTGATTAGCTTGATATTATTTTCCAACAAAATAACGCGCCAATTCATACAGCTAAATCAATTTTATCCTAGCTTAAAGAAAATTACATGTGACCTGCATTAAGTTCCGATCTGAATCTCATCGGGAATATTTTGGCTGATTTTGTCAAACCGAATTTAATCAAATTGGCAGCAGTATGAAAGCCTACAGAATTTAAAGTGTAAAATCAAGATAGTCTGGGCCGAAATATGGTTGATTTCTTCAATGCCTCATTGCAAAGAAAGGAGTTCTTTTTTAGTTGAAAAAAGGATTTAATTTATTTTTATTGTTATTATTTATATAAAAAATATTTTTCAAAAACATACCTAAAAAGTAAAACTATACTTTGAGAAAGCGTAAAAAAGCTCATTAAATTTATTTCCTTGAGTGTATATAAAACAAATAAATATATGTGAAAAATGCAATAGAACAAAACTGTGTATAACAGTTAAAATTTAAAATTATGTAAAGCGTAATTCAAACTGGCAAGTTGTATAACATTTAAGCTCTAAAACTTTTGGAGTCAGAGACACAAAAAGTTATTCAGTTATTCATTCAAAATATAACAGAAATTGTATAAACTAAGGATACTTTCAAAATGTCCATCCGCTCTAAGGCAATTATAATCCTTCTGAAAAATTTGAGAAAAAAATAATTGTTATACACCTTTCATTAACTGTTATACTGTTCTAAATTAACTGTTATACATTACAAAAATAATCGGCCTACTATTTTTATTTGGAAATTATATGTAAATATCGTAAAATAACTTATAACTGTTATACTAAGCAATCAATTCGGTAAAATGTTGAATTTTATTATGAAATTACAAAAAATGTTTACTGCAACTCTTGCAAGGAAAGCGGAATTAAAATTCTGTCTTAACATTCCATAAAAAATTAGTCAAAACATTTCATAACACCTAAAACGAGGAGAAGGCACAAATCTTTCGCTGAGAAAAACCCGTAAAAAGTAAATAAATCCGCAGCAGCCCCATCCGGCGAAAGATGCAGAAAAGTGCACTCCATCGTGGATGGCTATTCTTAAAGAAAATCGTGACTGAAGGCAGCGGCCGAGAAAGGAATGAGTCGCAGTCAAAACTTAGAGTCACCGCAATGTTGGGACTCCTCCGGCTGCTAACTGCTGCGGCCGGTTAGCGGAGGAGCCAACTGCCAGGAAATTTTCAGAAGACAACGAGTCTCCGGCAAATAAAACTGATAGATCACCTAAATCGTGTCCGCAGCTATCAAAAGGAAGAGAAGTTGCATTTTTGCCGCCAAAAGCGACAAACAAAAAGTGCTGCTGGTCAAAGAAGGAAAACTCAGACGTTGAGCGCCTCCCCGACCCAGCATCCCGCGCCATACCTCCTCTGGGAGCCATGCACTGTCTTTCTTGGGACTTGGTGTACCGCACTTTTGCACAGCAATGGTCAAAGCACCGGTCAGCTGCTGCTCAACTCTATAGAAAATTAGTTTCTAAGAAATGCAACACGTCTTTGGACGGCTGTGTAAAACACCTCTCCCCCAGTTCCTCTGTCTTAATTCTGGTGGACTACCTTCAAAATGCGACCTGCTCAATGTCTCAAAACTCACATTCCTCCCCAATTACAAGCGGAATCCGCGCAATTGCCCATTCCGCACACAAACTCCGCGAAACTCTAATTGCGACCGCGAGAATTTCGCTACAGAGGCGGTCGGGGGAGGGGATACCACGTCGCGCCACAATGAATTATTTATAGCATTACCCCACTTGCGGCGGACTCTTAATTGAGATGAGAAAACTTATTGGCTGCGGGGCTAATTTCGCGAATGTTGAAACAATTGGGCCCAATCAATGTATATACCTCGCAAACAACCAGGAGTTGCGCGATTAAATGTGTGCGACACATTCGAAAGGCGCCCAAAGTCGCGGATGCGACGATATTGAGCCGCCACACTATGCCGCCCTCGTTTTGTTGTCTTTTACATTTGCATAACTTGCGTGGGAGAGCAAAGATGAAATGTGAAATGGCGCGAATATGACACGGCATAGTAAGAATAGTAGATGAATGGAAACTATTCCAGAATATTTGGAAAATATTTTCAAACTTAAGGAACTATTTTTAAGTTTATAACTCGATTTTAAAGTCTACATTTTGTATATAAGTCACACAATCCGCATATCTCTATCATTTAGATATCAGAATCGTTTTTTTAAGAAATAAAGGGGTTACATGGGTTTTGAGGGACAAAATAAAGCATATTTTCTATAAGTTTTTTTTAACGAACAAGATAATTTCCTTTAACTTATGGAATTTGAAAAAAATAAAGTAAATAAAAAGTAGATAAAGCTTTTAGGGTTAAATTAAAGGTTAAAATCTTCAAAGTTGCTAGGAAAATTGTCTTCAACGAGATCCAAGCCTACAGCAATTGTGTTGTTTAGAATCTCTTTCGACACTATGAGTAAATTGAAAAATGCATCAAAATTGAATCGATGCACAATTCAGCGTAGTAGTCCCTGAAGGTGAATTGTGCATCGATGGAGTGTTGATGCATTTTTCAATTTACCCTATATTTTGAGTGTAACATGAATTCTTATCTGATAATAACACTTTTAAAAATTACTTGGTCTTTTTACTCCAGATAATGCCACATACCATGCTTAAAAATCGATGCAAAAGCAATAAATTTATTTAGTTACCTTTGATTTTAATTAAATTTTCTGAAAGAATAAATAAAAAAATTAATTTAAGTCAAAGTTAACTGAAAAGAATTCGTAATTCATACTAAGCGGTCAAGTCAACTTTGTTGTTTTGTGTTTGAATATGAAATTTTCCAGAAATGAGACCTATCTAGATCAATTTTTCGCCCCCGTAAAGCCCTCTGATAGTTCAGTTGTTAGCGCGCTGTCCTACCGTCCCAGAGGCTGTGGGTTCGAATCCCACGAATAACCATGGTCTCCTGCGCTACGTGGTAACACAATGGGCCAAAATTGGCCTAAGTGTGCCTTTCTAGGCAGCCACAGCAAGCTAACCTAACCTAACCTAAAGCCCTCTATTTAGAAATTTCACCGAAATCTTTAAAGCTGTTTGCAATTAAAAACAAATATACAAATATTGCTCATACAGTAGTATAAGACAACATCCTAAAATCTTAGAAAGTTACTCTTTACCGTGTGGTCATTTTAGAGGTTCAGGGGTAGTGTTACCCTTTAAAAATGGTTTATAAAGTTATAGAGGTAAAAATATGAGTAGTTGAAATAAAAATTTAATATAGTTTCTTCCATTAGACCTTTTGGTATAGAATAAATTTAGGAAAACGCCAAACTTTAAGAATAGTACGAATTTTTAATATTTGTGACCCATCTAATGCCAAGGAAGGCTTAGCCAAGACGAAACAAGAAAAGGTGTATTTAAAAATACACTTTAAACTAAATCCACGCAGGTACACATCTTAATTTTTACATACTCACCACAGTACACGTTTGTCGCATTGTGTGTTTATTTTTTTTGTGTTTTTCTACTAACCCAGTAAAATTAAAAAGAAATTTTTTGTTTAGATATTAAATAAAATATTAAAAAACAAAAAAAAATGTATCTTCCCCCCCCAGATGCCTGTGGCCTGTCCGATGTGACGCACATAGAATCGCTCCAGGAAAAATCTCAATGTGCCCTGGAGGAATACTGTCGGACACAATACCCGAACCAGCCCACAAGATTTGGGAAGCTACTCCTAAGGTTGCCATCGTTACGGACTGTATCGTCGCAAGTAAGTTTTTGCGTATTAACGGCACCGTTCGGTCAGTGTGCTAATTGCAAAAACGCATCCTACCGTTGCAGGTCATAGAGCAATTGTTTTTTGTACGTCTAGTCGGTAAAACCCCAATTGAAACATTAATACGTGATATGCTCCTATCCGGGAACAGTTTCTCATGGCCCTATCTTCCGTCAATGTGACACACGATGTGGCGCCAGCTGACAACGACCTGATCATCGTCGATGGGATCAACTGTGGTCCCATTGCCAAACTATTGTGGTGCTACAAACGCTATGCTGAGCAATGATGTCAATTTGGCATCATCGATGACTGATAGCATGTCATCGTCATCAAACCTGGTCGACACCAATGAGGTTCCTGTTGTTGTTGATGTCAAGTAAAGGGCGCAACCGGCATTTTGTTCGTTACAACATTTTTCTTACTATTATTATTATTTTTTTTTATTATCATTTGTTTTATCGTTCATTTCATGGAGCCAAAAATTCAATCCAAACTAGGACACTATAGAAAAAAGTGTAGAAGCGCACTGTAGAGGGCATAGGCCGCAATCAATTTTTGTTTTTATTTTTTTTTTTATTTTACTAGCTAATTCTTAGCGCAGGAGCAATTAAATAGTATTTTTTAAGAAATTTATTGTAAAAAGGATGAAATGAGGCTAATTGGCGAATTTCTCTTGTATAAATTGAGGACGATCCCGTCAGACGGGATCAACCTCCTCGAATGGCACTCATACTTAACTTATTTCTTTCGTTTTTTTTATTATTTATTCTTTTTCGCACTTAATGCACAACTCATTTTCAATTATTATTATTATAATTTTTTTTTTTTTTTTGTAAATTAATTTTTATCAAAAAATACTCCTGAGGTGCCATTTGTGGAATAGACGTGTTTTAGATGCAATTTTCTTATTTTGAATAGGTACAACGTGTTCATTGTTTTCTTTTTTATTTTTCTATTTTTATCGCGCAATTTTGTATATATAGTAAATGTATTTTTTTTTTTTTCATTTTGCTCGATGGAAAAGGATACGTTTCTTTACGACTTTTAAACTCTGCTTCCTTTAAGGAAAACGTGTTAACTATGATTAAATTAATGGTTTTACTTAAATTTTTAAGATGTAAACAAGTGCAACATTATTTTTAGAAGTTTTTGCTTTATTTTGATTTAGTTTTATTATTATTTTTTATTTATTTATATTTTTGTGAGCGTTTATAACATGCAATTCGACGGTATTCGGAATAGTCAAAATTGAATATGAAATCGACGTTAAAATTTATTTTGAATAACTTTTCTTTGGAATTTCCAACTCTTTTTAACTCCAACTCCAACTCAGTTTTAAGAAAAATTAGATTAACATTTTGTTTGAAATTTAAGTATATTTTTTCAATATTTAGATATCATCGGACCAAGTGATGATTGTAGTCGCATAAAAAAGACTCATGATGTATTTGAAACATTTTGACAAAACTGATGGTTCGAAAAACAATAGCGTGAAATAAATTTCAGAAATATCAAATTTTAATTTTAACACATTCAAACCTTTGCACTATAATTGTTTTCCTAGTTTGTTATCGGCCAACTCTAATTTAATTTTTGTATTTTTGATATCAAATGTTAGGTATGAAGTAATTGCTTGCAGTTGTTTAAAATTTAATGTTATACAGGGTGGGCAAATTTTGAGGTTAGGAAATAAATAGGCTATCAAAAGATGAAATGTCCAGAATTCAGCTATCATCCTTTAATATTTATTTAGTAAAACTTGGGAAATTTTAACCATGGAACGCTACACTCATCACTATCAAAATGGTAAAAATTTTACTGTATCACTTCGTAAAATTCGAGCGGCTTTTCCTCGTAATCAGGCTCCTTCTGAGACCGCTGTGCGTAATTTAATCGCTAAATTCGAGGCTGACGGCACTTTTGGTGACAATAGATCAAAACAATACGCTCATAGTGGCCGTACTGATGCATTTTCCGGTCGCGTAATTTCTCGATTTGGCGATATCAATTGGCCACCTCGTTCTTGAGATTTAACGCCGCTCGACTATTTTCTCTGGGGTCATTTGAAAAACCGGGTTTACCTGAACAAACCACAAATAACTGACGCTCTGAAACATGAAATTCGGTGCTGTATTGACGAGATAAACGAACCTTTATTGCAAAATGTAGTTTAAAATTTTGCGAAAAGAGCGGACGTCTGCCGACGTGCTAGAGATGGACATTTGCCCGCCATCATATTCCATTATTAATACCCATATTTCTACTTTACATTGGTATCAATAAAACTGAATTTGTTAAAAAAACGTGTGTTTTTAAGCCAATTTACTTCCTAACCTCAAATTTGCCCACCCTGTATTAACAAAACGATTGTTCAGAAAAAAATGTATAATATCAAAATACGAATATTTAGTTTATTGTTATTTATATATTTTTTTAAAAAAAGTATGGTACTTTTTAAAATAATGTCGTACATGTAAAAATATTTTTCTGTCGCAAGTTTCACAAAAGTAGACTGTTGTTCGCCTTTCACCTTTTATTTTTCGATTTTAACATACTAGGCAATCATTATGTTTGCCTTTAGGATATGCCATTAGTATATGTAATTTACCCATTAATTTCTTTTATATATAAAGTGTCGCGCCAAAGGTGATTTCAGAGTTTTAGGGAAAAATAGTTTTGTCATGCCAGAGGTGACTTCAATAGTGCAAAGGGTTAATTCGGCTGTAGTTCGCAGGTATTGCTTTCATCTAGCGGCGTGAACCACCGGTGGCCCACATCTTGTTTATTCCGACTGACGGCGTGGACCACCGGTGGATCACACTTATATGATAAGTGATAACGTAAAGAGGGACCGGTAGAAGAATAAATCACTTATCATTTCGTTCACGCCGATCTTAGAGACTTCGAAAAAGAGTGCCGGGTTGAACGTGTTAAACTAACCTTTAACTCTTTTGGGGTCAGGTAAGTTAAAAACAGTCCCACATTTTCCTTAACCTTTTATGCATAGTGGGATATGTTTGAATACATCCCGAAAAGTTCAAATTACTCATGCAGTTTAATTATTTGTTTTGAAAGTTATTTTTCTATAATTACAAAACAAAAAATTCTGTGGAGCTTTAGAGTTTTAGATTTCCTTTAAAATCATGTACCTCAAAGAGTTAATTTCCCTCCAATTTTAAAGAAAATTATACTTTCTAACTAAAGGCAATCTTCTTTAAAATTTACAAGGAAATTGAGCAACCATAAGCATAAATCGATCATATCAATTTTGACTCGACCGTTGAATGAAAGCCGTCCACTAAAAATATATTAAATATTTTATAAAAAAAAGGGGCAAAGCAAAGCAAAATAAAAAAAAAATATAAATTATAATATTGAATTAAAAGCACACAAACACAAACTATCCTGCCATTAAAATTTAATTTTTCAGAGACTCTTTTTTCTTTTATTTTCTCTTTCGCACACCAATCGAATACTGCTTAAAGCAAATTACACAAAAACTGAATGCTTCAAGCAAAAATGAATTTTTAGAAAGCTGTAAACAACACAACATATACTCGCTTTAAAGCAAACATTTTAAATTAAAAATATAATTAAAAAAAAAAATAAATAAATAAATAAATAAATTAAAAACTAAAAACTCATATCAACCGACCATAAAACTTTTGTTCGCAACAATATGAAAAATTTTATAAAGTGCATTAAAATCAAAAGAATTGTTTCCTGTTTAAGAAAATACTTTTCTCACTGTTGTGATTTTAATCTTGTTTTTTTATTTTGTTTTTAACCTTTATAATTTTTCATTTAAAATTTTATTTTACAATTTGTAAAATGTGTTTTAAGTCCTAGGAGATACTCCCAGGAGAGCATGTAAATAGACTCAATGTTAAAAAAAGAAAAACAAAACAACAAAAAAAAAAAGAGGTTTATGCTAGCGGAAGTAATATATGAGTAAAAAGCAAAGTAGCAAATTATTAACATTATTAATATATGACAAGAAAAGTATAAACAAACTGTACCCTATCCAGTGGATATGGGTCTCAATTTTCGTATATATATATGCTTAGTGGAAATAAGTCCCTGTAAATAGGTATAAATAAATAAATAAATATAAAAAAATCAAAAAAACAAAAAAAAAAATAATGAGTAAATGTACATTACTATTAATCTGTGTTAGAAGACTCAGTAATAAAGTAAATTATGCTGAACAAGTGTCTATTTAATTTGTACTCAAAGGTGAGATTTTATTTAGTATAATAAGCCTAGAGCGAGAGGGAGCGTTAGAGAGAGAGAGAGAGAGAGAGGAAGGTGCCGAGCATGAATCACGTAATCCTTTAAGTGATGAAAGCCATTTTACTTACTCTTGTGTGAATATTTCTGTATAGGGAAATGAGTCATTGTAAATGATGTAGCGAGTGATAGTGATGAAAATGTAAAATTGTAAAATTTCAAAGAGTTATAATAAAAGAACATTTATTAAAAAAAAAACAGAACGAGGTTTTATTTATTTCTATTTTCGCTTATATCTCTACCAATAATTGGTTTGATAATAAAACAATCACAATAATAAACATATTTTTCATTATTTGTATTAAATACGATGGTAAGTATCCCTAGATCCTCTGGTAGATCAGCTATTAGCGCGCTGACCTACAGTCCCAGAGGTTGTGGGTTCAAATCCCACAGGTAACCATGGTCTTTTACACCGCTACAAACGCAATGGGACAATGAATGTAATGGACAAAGTATACACGTCTCGCCTACCCCAATAATAATAATAATAACAATAGGGTAACTCTAAATTCAGAACCAGTATCTAAATTTTTAGTTGTTCTGGATATATATGTGATTTTTGGAAAGTATATTACAACTCAAAAAGTATCACATTTAAAATAGTACAGATGGAATTTTTATTACGTAGTATTAAAAGCGCTGATTCCGAATTCAGTACCCAATTTTAAAAGTAAGTAAATTATGCAATACCTTCATTCGAATGATTTCCCCAGCTGGCCTTTTAGTAGCCCATACGATCAACCCAATTTTTCAGTACTATTTCCGACTATATGAAGCTCTATTTGACCAATAGCTGCACCAATTTCGTCCTTAAGAGCCTCAATCGCTGCTTGATGGTAAGAGTAACACTTATCTTTAACAGCTCCCCACAAATAATAGTCAAACATAGTTAAATAGCAGCTGCGCGGTGGCCAAAGCATATCACCAAAACAGCTAATAATGCAATTTTCAAATAATTGTTACATAGCTTGGGTGACCCGGCGCACCATACTGTTGAAACCAATTGTTGTTCAAGTCCATATCATCGAAATTAGTTCACAAATAATCAGTAGTGCTCACCATTCACTGTAACGCATCTTCCTTCCTCAATTTCGACGAGAAATGATCCAATGATATTGCCGATCCAAAAACTACACCGAGCAATGATTCGTTGAGTAGTGCATTTGCGTCTCAATAACCACGTCTGGATTTTCTGTACCCCAGACAATTTTGCTTATTAATATAATCACCGAGGTGGAAATGAGATTCGTCTGAAAAGATGAATTTTGAACGTAATTTTCTTATAGTTTCGGTAGAATATTCCCCAATTTTCCTAATGAATTTTTAGTATTTCCCAGTGTTCTTTAAACGGAAACGTACCTTAGCGTCACTCGTTAATGTCCTATAGGCTCTTAAAGTCAATTCAAAAGTGATAGAAAAGAAATAGATTTACGTACTGTGATTAAATTTCTTTTAAAAAAGAAAGAAATACTTAGCAAACCATAATGAGTTAGATGGCAGCCGTTCACACAGACCACTGTCCTGATAAAACCATGATTTGAAAGTGGCATAGTCTTTTTAAGCAAGGTCGAGATTCAATTGAAGATGACCTTCGCACAGGATTACTGATTTAGATCATGACGCAGGATATTATCGAAAAAGTGGAAAAGCTTATCTTAGAAAATAAAACAACTTGCTGCATTAGCATGCAGTGTGCAGTTGTATGAGACCATCACCAAATTTGAAGATCCTACACGATCATCTTGGCATGCGAACGCAAGATTGCTCCAAAAATGTTTACATCGACGCAAAAGCAGTACCGAGTTGAAGCGTTTAAGAAAGCTTTGTGCCGATGAGCCTACCCCATTTTTGGAGTGAATTGACTGGAGATGAGACTTACTGTTCGTCACTTTGAGCCTGAGTCCAAGTAAGATTCGCTGTAATGGCATAAAGAGGGTACACCATCCCATAAGAAGTTTAAGGTCTTAGAATCGGCTAGAAAATTGATATCCAAAATATTTTATGATTTTATTTATTAATCGATTCTAAAGGGTACTTATTTTACCGGTGGCTACTACGCAACCTTATTAGACAGACTGAAAAAAACAATTAAGGGTTAGACATATTGAAATAATTTTGTTAATGATCCCTTTATTTAACTGTATTACTTTTCCTTAAATTTTCGACTTAACAAAAGTTTTAACAAGTCTTTTAAATTCTAGAATAGTGCGAATATATCTTAATTCTTCTGGCAGACTATTGCAATTACTATTAATAATTAATTAACTGAAGAAAAATGAAATTGGATCATATTTTAAACGGTTGGTCCTTGGTCCAAGTAGATTATAACATCTCATTATTGTTCCCCTTGTATTATATCCGTGAATCTGTGTTCTCAACAATACGCTGATAGACCATTTTGTATGTCTTTTTGTGATGTTATACTATAGATGGCTTTAGCCTTTTCAATCTCTGTTCAATTTGTCTGGACTTTCATATAGAGTTGCAGTTAGAGTGTCCTAAAGAAGACTAAGTACTGCTTTACTTTGTTTCTTGTAAAATCTAGCAAAATGAGTATAGCTTTCTATACTTTAGTACTTGAATAAAATCTTAAAAAGGAGATCGTTTTTAGAGCAAACGAAAGCAAATAATGTTTCAGTATAGGTACCCTCTGAACTGTGAGTCTGTAAATAACCCTTCGAATTAATAAATTAATTTAATGAAAGTCTGTGTAGTTGGGGCTACCAAAAGGTAAAAATAAAAGAAATTGGAAACCTCTTAAACCTCAACAAGTCGACAAACATTGGGCTCCGCATATGTTGTAGGCCCAAACAGGGCAGCAGTGTGGCGCGGCCGTTTGTCCCGCGACCGATTGCAATCGAATCAGCCACCCGCGGCGAAGTCAATTATCACTTGTCCACTTCCCGCGGAATGATTGCCACAAATTAAGAAGAGATAACCGAAACTGGCCGGGACAGTAAAGCGGTACGATCGCGCGACATACGACTACGTCGACGACGACGACAAATTAATTGCTAAACACTTTGCAGATAGTGAGTCGCCCTGTTTCCTTCGGTTCTGGGGATAAGACGAGCTCCCAAGTCGCCGGAGGGCTTCAAATCTGGCCAGGGATTGCGCGTATCCCACTTAAGGGACTTTATATTTTAGCCGGTGTATAGACGCCCACGCGCGACTTCATCGCGCGCGCAGGCGACGACGACGACGACGACGACGACGACGACTACGTTGCGACTTGCAAGGTGAGGTGGCTGCTGAAATCATTTCTGGGGCTGCCCCCCATTAAGAGTCGATTGTGACATAAGTTGGGGCCGGAGCTGTCCAACCCGGAGCGGAAATTTGTCTCCGCAGCCGGGACCACACACGGCTTTTGGGGGCACCGAGCGATAAAACAAATTGCCGCATTTATCGAACCGTTCTGTCGCGGAAGTCGCTTGACTAAACCGAACGATTTCGATTGCACTGTAGAAATGTTGCGCAATGAGTTCGACCTCCGCTTTCATATGATCCTTGAGAAAAACGGTTTAAGGGCCTTTTTTCCTTTGACAAAGTTTTATTAATTAATACCGCTGGTTAACTAAATTTAATTCTTAATTTTGTCTCCAAAGAATTGGCAAATAATAGATTACGATTTCCTAAATGAAAATGTTCCATCACATCAAGTTTTCCAGAAAAATGGATGTAAACCATATTTTGAGAATGTTTTGAAAAATCAAACTAACTAAATCATAGAAATTTCTAACATGGCATAAATCAAACCCTGAGTCATAATCTAGGAATATCAATTGCAACTTATCTCTATAGAACTTTTTACACATCTTGACGTGTAATTTTTCAAGAGTTTATGGAAAAATATAAAACTGATGGATTATTTCGATATGTTTTATATTTTATTGTATTTTTATATAATAACATAAGATTTCAACTATCATTTGAGCACTATTACAATTTGGAATCTTTGGGGCATAGACTCAACGAGACGTTGGCACTTTAAACCCGAAATTCTAGATTTTACCTCTTTCCAATTGGGTCGGCCAATCCAGTAGTTGCTCATTATTTTCTTGGTTCGCGCCATATGGCCACAGTAACTGAGTGCGCTAAGATTATGATAGGCTATAAATTGTGCAAATGTACGATATCAAATAATAAATAAATAAATAAATCAATAAATAAATACATAAATATTTTCTTGGAATGAACGCTTTGCATTTCTTGAAGTGTGATTCGGGTTGTTATCTTGTTGAAAGCACCACAAGATAGGCATTTCTTCCTCGGCATAAGGTAGCATAATGTCTTGAAGGATCTTAACGTATACTTCTTGAGTCATGGTTTTCCAAAATATAAGTCCTACTCGATATCAAGAAAAGTAACCCCAGACCGTGATTTTTACCCCACCATATTTAAAAGTCTCTATCGCGTATCGAGGAGAAAATTCTTGGTTTAAAGAACGTTTAAGAGTCTAGCACCTGATTCAAATAAATTTATCTTAGATTCATCCCTCCATAAAATTGTTATCCAATTCTCAGTAACTTCCTGGCAAATCATATTTGGTACTTTAGTTTGTTTCCTCTTCTTTAAATTTGTTGAACGGACGTATGACACTTTTCTAGCATTTCGAGCCAGTAATTTATTACCTACTAAATCCCTACTAATCCTCCCTTATAATTTCATTGGCGGTGATGAACGGATTAGTCTTGTCTAGTCTCACAATATTCCTATCAGTTTTTGAAGAAGTTTTACGTCTTCCTCTTCCGGTTTATTGTGATTTTTGAGATTTTAAAGCGTTGGTAACCATAGTGAGAGGATATCCAATTGTTCCACTAATTTCGCTCTATCTTTTACCCTCTCTCCGCAATTTCTTTATTAAAAGTCGCTTGACTGCAGTGCTTTGCGACGAACATTTTTCTATCATTGATTTATTCGAATCGCAAAATATACTGAATTTCAGATTTTACTCAATAATCTCATCTACCTATTTTATTTTCCTACTTCGCTCCGATTCAAACCAACTACTTGCTGTTATTTAAAATGCCACCTTAAATCGAAATGCATAGAAGAATTATTTCGAAAATGTTTAATGTGATTTAATGAATATCGATCATAATCTTAATTGGGATGGAATTTACCTTTTGATTGAATTTGAATTTTATTGTAATTCAGTATATGATCCAAATCTAATATAGGAGGACGATTTCCAGTTTATTTTATGATTTAAATTGAAATGTTAAGCAATCAAAGGATCAACCATTTGTCTTATAACCATTTTCTTAATTTTAATTTAACATTTAAAATACTTAAGCTTAGTTACATACTAGCGATACTCTAGCTATGCTATGAAAAAGTGGTTATCCTACTCTAAGCCCCAGGCTGACTGGAAGCGTCTTCGAAGGCAATTTATCTCACAAATCACTCATATCCTCTGGATTCGATTTATCTCGTTTCCTTTGCTAAAATGCATCTTTCCGAAGCGAACGATTAATTGCCTTCTGGTCGAGAATGAAAAATTGCTGCCAGCGACTCTGACACTTTCTCCTCGCCTTTCTTCTCCTACAGTCCCCTAACTAACTAACTTCTGAGAGACGTATCCTGTTCATTATTCACGTACCGGCCGAATTATATGGAAAGGACACCATGAACCAGGTAACCTTTTTCCTTGGCAAGTAAATCACACCCAATCAATTTACCTCATCGATTCCTGTAACAATGAAGTTGATATTCATGACAACGAGACAAGACAGCTCGAGTGGAGCGCCCGAGTCGGGCGGCCGTTCTTGGGGGCCCCCAGGGATGATTAATGTTCTTGCAAAGTCGCCGGTTTCTCGTCGAACTCCGTTGGCCGAGTGATGGTGGTCCTCTAGGATTGTTGTTCAATCAGAGGCTATTTGCTCAGAATTAAGTACGACCGGATGACGATGCAACATATTTCCCGTTTCGATGAGACCTCACATTCCCGGGGACTGGGGAATGATTTTTCTTAAACGGCCCAATAAGAGGTGAAATTAGAATAAAAGTTGCATAGTCTCAGAATAACGCCCTTTGATGATGGACGCTTGCGTGGTCTCTGAAAGGTGTTCAAATGATTTGCATCTTTGGCAATTTCCTTTTTCTTTCCAACTCATAATGCCCATTGTTGACCAGAGTCTTCGGAAGATTCGAATAAGAACGTTGCCATGCCGAAAATGCCGTGATTGTTATGATGAATTGATTTAGAACTAAGTATTGTTTGATTAAAGACGAAGCGATAGAATTATTATCCTTTTAATATACAAAGTACCTACCAATAAAACTAACTTTTCCAGGACTTACTATAAAATCAATAGAAAATTAACTATATATAGCAACTAATTCAAAAACGTTGTATACTCGTGTACTATTTAAATGAATTAAGTCCACTATCACTAATAGCTAAACATAAATTCTTAAATTAATTTATTTTGAGTAAAATATAAAAACTTACAAAATGAATATAATCATTTAATTATTCTATCCATCATTATTTACTTTCCCAAACTTTTTTACATATTCTGACCAAACCATAAGAGTTATCTTGATGAAACTAGAAATACTCCATAGTACGATAATTCACAAGTAAAACTCATTTAAGGTTTAAATCTAACTCCAGGTTTGGTCAAGATAATCGATTTAATGATAAATTCTAAGATGATAATAAAGAATTTGAAATTCAATCTGTGAAGACGTTAGAGAATTAATTTTAGATTAATAATCACACGCATGATGTGAAATGCCACCATTTAGCGATGCATGGTGATAAATCTAGCAGCCCAAGATCTGAATCATATCACGAGAATATAAAGACTTCTGAGGATTTCATCAGGATTGAAGCTAAGCAGGAACATTATGCTATGATGATGAACATATTTCGACAAAACAAAATGAGAAATGCAACTTCTATTTAGATTCTTCTATTAGATTCAGATATTTCTAGCATGCTGCCGTCGAGCGAAGCGAGAGTAACGACTAGTTTAGAATAGTAGATTTAACTATTTCTTATAGTATTGTAAACTTTACTGATTAACAATTTTAAATAACATTTATACATATATAAAATAGTTAAAATTATTAAATATTTTCATATTTAACGAATTTTTTCAAAAGATAATAGTTGTGATGATACCGATGAAGAACCTGGAGGCTATTTACTATTTTGTATAGAAATGTACTCGATTGAGTTGATGAGTTGATAAAAAAAGGGGTACTATTACAACAATTTAAAAAATAAAACCTCTAGTTAGTCGTACTAACTAACTAATAGTGCTTAAAAATGATTAAAAAGTTATTTACGACTTATGAAAGTAACTGGATGCATTTTTCAGATAGCACGTGTTGAAAACGCTAAAGAATGCAAACATTTTCGAAGTAAATGATGTTGCCGGTCGTATCTTAATCAAACTGCAAGGCATCATCCTTACAAGACAAATCAGATCAACACGTTACAAATTATGGGAACAGGAGAAAAGGTAAAACAAAACAAAAATATATATATATCATTTCTGGAGCGATGTGGGGCGGCTTTCCTGTTTCAAGTGTTCACCTGCGAATGATAAGCGCAGGTAGTTGCTGCCCCACGCACATCGTTCGCTCCTTGATGTCGACCGCTTCTGCCTTACTTTCGGAATCTTAATTTGCCATGTGCGAAGCGATCACGTCCCCGCGTCCAAGACTGTTGCATCTTGCATGCAATAAATTGCATATCGCGTGCATATGCATCTCTGCCGCTGCCGTCGTCGTCGTCGTCGACGATGTCGACGTCGCAAATTTTCAATCTGTTCGCGCTGCCACAGATGCACCGGCAATGCTGCAACCGTTGAAACATCTTTTGCCGATGGCGTACAGCCCCCGCATCCCCGTGGGCGATTTACACAGAGACCAAAATGACAAATTAGGACCGAAATTATTTTGATTCTGCCCCGATTTGATGCATCAATTTTCTCACATTACTCTTCGCTGGGCCTCGAGGTACATGCGGCAAAGTGCTGCATAATCGGAGAAGGGTCTCGCGACGGGCAGCTGCTAAGGTGTCCGGAATTCGCGGGAGCGGGCGGTTCGATGCTGGCCGCGATGGGCGCGCGCAGGAAATGCAGATGAGATGACCGGGCAAGAGTTATGAGCGTGCTTCGTCTAATCGCACTAAATCGATTGGGTAAATGGCTTAGATGAGGTGTTAAAGTGCTCTTCGGCTGTTATGGCCAGAGTTTTATGAAATCAATGAGGGATAAATCGGAGCCACGGGAAGAGTTCCGTGTGGGAACTATTGGAGCCTTGGGGCACCGCAGGGTTCGAATCGCGGGACCTACCTTAAATGCCGACAGCATTTCTTGACTTCGGTTTTTAGAGAAAATTCCACGTAATCAGCAGCATTAGTACAAATTGCTAGGTAATTGGGGAAAATGTGCAAACTTAGCACAAATAGCACAAAATAGTAGACTTTTAAGAAATTTGCAGGTCACCGATATTATAGTAGTCAAGCTCAGATCGTGTGAGATTTAAACCGACTAAGGATATTAACGAATATAAGATCAGAAATTTCAATTGCATTTATCAAGGGCTTATCGACAATGAACCTTATTTCTATTTATTATATTAATATACCTTCTGTACCTACTATTACCAATTAATTTAACTATTTTTACATTAAGCTATTCTTCAGAGCAAAACTATAAAATATTAAAAACGCCATTGGTGATTACTGGTTCAATGGGTTTAATTCAGTTCACTATTAAAATTTATAAAACCCCTAATTTAGTAAATGCGTTCAAATGTATTTTCAAACAAGTAAATTTTACAAATTATGTTGTTAAAATAAAGCAGTAATTTAAACTAAATAAATGTTAGACACTATAATTTATTGATTAAAGATTTACGATATATTTCCAATAAACGAGAAGAAAACCTTGAGACATACGAGTACTATCGGAAGAACACTTTGAAATATTTTTAAAGCATTAAATTTTATGTAGAATAAAATATTACGTGTGCACCATACTATAAAATTTTTCGTTTTCTGATTTAAAGTGAATATTTTTTAGTAAATTATATTTTTTTTAGTTAGGATTACTTTAATTTCTAAACATTGGGTGTATAATTTTAAAATTTAGGGATTTGAGGGATTGAGGGTGGTGTTTCTTGTCCTGTATCGTATCTGACCATAGGTAGTCCTTCATATTTAAGCTAAGTCATATGGCTTTACATTTTATTATGCATTAATTTTCCAAAATGTAAACAAGATAATTTTTTTGAAATACAAATATGTCAGCATACATGCAAAAAAAATAAGCATTTGCGAGAAGCTTTGCTTTTGTTCTTTAATTGGAAAAAAAGAGTTTCGAATGCTATCAGAAATTTATGGTAAATATATTCCTTCGATTAAAACTTGCGAATTTTGGTTTCGATGTCTTAAAAGTGACCATTTTGACTTGGAAGACAAGGAACGCCCTAGTCAAGTGAAAAGATTCGAAAATAAAGATTGGGATACTCTACTTAGTGAAGACACGTGTCAAACGCAAAAAGAGCTTACACAATCTTTTGATGTGACACAACCAGCAATTTCTAAGCGGCTAAAATCATTGGGATTCATTCAAAAGCAAGGAAATTTGGATGCCATATAACTTGAAGCCGAGGTACATTGAAAGGCGATTGTGCATGTCTAAAATGATGCTTGAGCGCCATAAAAATAAGTCTCATGGAATTGTAACTGGCAATGGATTTATTTTAACAACCCGAAGCGCAGGAAATCGTATATGAAGCCCAGCCAATCGGTTGTTTAAGACCAAAGCCGAAAACGGCTAGAATATGCGACCAAACATGAGGCCGTAATTTTTCATTATGACAACGCTCGGTCTCATATTGCTACACCGGCTTCTTATCTGGCTTGAACAACTTTAAGGTGTCTATTCGGCCTGGAATGAACTTTTAGGCTATTTTTCAACATTTTTCCAGCCTAAATTTTTTAGCCGAGATTGATTAGTCGTACTCTACCATACACAAAATAATTAAATATCAAGTTATGAAACCAGATCCAGATCTTAACTTATATAAGTCTGGATTGCTTATCTTACAGTCTACTCAGATTATTTTCTATAGGCTAGTTCTAGTTTAAAAATTTAAATAAACAACACCAGACATAGGGTAAATATTTTTGTTGTATTCTTTAAAACTGGTCAGCCCCCAATCCCCACCTATACCGTATCATGATGAATATAATTAAATCGTTAAAGTCCTCTGAAAAGCCATGACAGATTTTGGTAAACATCAAACCAGGCCCATTCATTCGGACGTTTGGGTCTTTTGAAATCGGACACCAGATAAAAGTTTAACCCCAGCCAGATATGTCCGTTACGATATCCTTCGGGAGTCCCTTCGGGGCTCATAATGAACGGGCGTATGTCACCACTAGAAATTCTGATTAGGCGGTGCACCCTCGGCAAACCTGCTCATTTCACGTGTGTCCGAATTTGCATATCTGAATGACAATTAGACGAGAACGTTCGGCAACTCTTCCGTCGCCGGTGCGCAATGAGGCCCAGTTGCGTTCATAAGGGTAAATGTTAACAAACGCACCACTTGCCCGGCTGTCCTCTGGGGTAGCGGCCCGTAGGAGGTACCGGTGCCATCCCGAAAATTTGATTTTCCTGTGATGGATGGGCACCGTTAATTTGATAATTTCATTTTTTCCCCCGGATGATGTATGACGCATCCCGGGGGATGAGATTTCAGCCCGGTGGGTGGAGCTCTAGCAATGCCGTGGGAATGAGGTTTGAGGATATTCCCGACATGTCCCAGTAGACTCATTGGGCATAGCCGTGGGGGCTTCCTTTGCTGGGACCGTGAGGGATTTTGCAATTTCCCTTTGTTTACGACCTCCGCGAAAACTGCTCCAGAGGATAAGCTCAGCTAATGCGTTCGAACGGATTAGTGCTGCGCTTGTTCTCAGGTTTATGGCATCCGTCGAACATTTGCCCATTAGCGCGCGTTCACAGCGGAACGCGATGTAGGCGGTAGGTGGCGAAATGAAAACAGAACCTCTATCTGGAGATCTTCGAAATTGGCAATAAATTTGAATGCGCCGCGAATAGTCGGATAGCGGGCAAACAATAGGAACGCGAACCTCCTTCTTCATATATGAGAAACGGTGCTATGGCGCAATCGAGCGGGGGTGGCCGCGGCTAGTGTTTTATGAGGCATGCTGGCTCCATTTTTTCCCACCGAGGGCAAATCTCGCGATACTGTGCCATGTGCACTAGTCCCAACTTTGAAAGATATACTCATAAAAATTTAGGAATTTCTCTAAATATTGCTGAATAGGGAGTGCTCTGAAAGGAACAGGTTTTTTTGAATATGACAAATTATATTACAAAAATTCTTGGTGCGTCGTATGTGGGAGACACTTTTAATGGGTATGTCTTTGACCTAAAAGTCATAGTCCTTTCGCTCTTAATAAAATTGCGAATAACATTCTAAATTTTGTTTAAAATAAATGTAGAATTAATTTCAAAATGATATGCATATAATAAAATTATTTAATATGCTTATCTAAAATAAAAACTAGGTATTAATTTATAATTTGCACTAAAATCATGGGGAAATCAGAAGAAAAATAGTCAGAAATTTTTCAAATATTATAAACTTAGAAAGAAACTACTAAGAGACGGAAATTAAACGGAAAACAGTAGGTAAATTTTAACAAATGTTTTACTTTAGCAAAAATCTGCAGAGACGAAAAACAGTCAGACATTTTTTTAGACTTAGCGAAATTGGGTAGCCGTAAATCAAATGGAAAACAATATGAAATTGTTGGAATTGTTTCGACTTAACAAGAATCTGTAAAGAGACGATAAAGTGACTATTGCTGAATTTACCTTCGTTTATACTTCATACTTTAGGTTTACAAAGCCAGATTGTGAAAAGGTCTGCTGCTGATGCTCCGATTTGAAATGCCAACTAATTTCTGAGCTCATCTGCCTCAGGGAAGCTCATGAGCTTAGTAAATTTTTTCCTATAATTTCCGTCACTTTTTCGCTTGATTTTCAACTAACTTTCCTCACACAAAAACAGTAGAGCTATTAGCCTTGCGCAGCATTCTAGTGAAGGTTTCGAAGTGACCATAATTAGTACGATCGGACCATCGTTAGTTCTTTACCAAACAATAATTTTAAATTAAACTCTTTCATTTTGTTTTTTACTATATAAAAGAAGTATATGAGTAGTTGAATTTGTTAATTTAATTTGATAAATGTTTATTTTTGATTTGTTTCATAATTATGAATGTTACCTAATAACGAAATATTGATTTAAATTTTGTTAGCACTTTTTTTTTCAATTATAATTAAAACATTACCATATAAAGTCTTGTGCATTATTTAAACCATATGTTTTTCAAATAATTAACCAAGTATTATGTCTTTAAGTCACTTAACTTTTAGTGGTATAATTTACCTTATCTGTAGTACAATTAAACCGACTGGTCGGGATAAGCGTTCCAACGGAAACCCTCTGGAGAATCGCATGCTTTGAAAAGTGTATAAGGAGTATGGTGTTGATTTCGTAGTATAAGTTGAAAGAGATTCTAAACTATATGACATTCGATAAATAGCTTGTTTTAAATTAAAAAAGATATCTTTCTAAAACTAAAAAGTAGTGCAGTATATCCGACTCTGCCCTACAAAATCATTTTATTTATATTTTTGGCTTATTTCATAACTTAATTTCTTATTTACTCTATTTTTTGGTTTTATTTGGTAACATATTTTAAGGAAAACAATTTTTATATATAAAATTTTTAAAATTGAAATGTTAATATATTTTTCCTTACCATTGTTTTATCAATTAGAAATTAACTGAAGCAAATTAAATGAAAATTCGCGTTTCTAGTCACAATTGATAGAAATTGCGCTTAAAATTTCCCCCGAAACGTGTCGGTTGAGTAGACGCAAAAGAACCGCATTACATTGATGAAGTCCCCCCAACAATTAGCTGGGAACGGTCGCAGCGGGTCTCCATTTTGTGGCTTTTCCAAATCAACGCCCCTAATCCCGGTAATCGAGTGCATAATCCGGCGGTAACTACCCCACTTAATGCTACACCGTTGCCAGGCCGTAACCACTGGGATCATCACCTGCAGGGGGGGGCGAAGGAGGCCCTAAATGCTTGATTACATCTGATTAAAGGCGAACTGAAGTGGATTTTTTTTTTTTTCTTTTCGCAAGGGGAATCGCAGATACAAAACGATATGAGGGTGGAACTTTTCACCAAAATAACTTGTGGGTGACTCGAAATGAGATGGGTATGACGATTAAGATAAATCGCACGATGATCTAGGAAGTCGCGCAAATTTATGCTTATAGTCTAATTGTTGATATATTTCGCAAGGAGATTGCCCAGATGGATCGGCCGCAATTATAAAGACTTTGGCGTGTTTGCGGCCATTCATCGTGGCAACGAGTTAATTGATTTTAATTGAAGGCGACATGAATGACTGACTTGACTTTGTTCTTTGGTGGGGCTAAATTTAACCACTTGGGTGTTTCTCAAAGATGAAAACACACGCTCTTGGCTTTTTGTATTCTGTTTAATCAAGCGTGTTGCGTTCCAAAGATATAAATTTTAAAGAAAACTGAGCACGGCCGATAGCATTCCGAAGCAGTGACTGGGGTCCCCAGTTTAGGGCCCTCAATGACACCATGCGATCACGTCTTTGTTTCGGATTTAGACGCGACGCGGAAATGCTTTTTGTTGGCTAATTTAGTGCAAGACGCGGTCACCCTCGCTCAAAAGAAGCAATTTCTTTTCTTTGGTAGTATTTTATAACTTTAGGTTTTCTTGGTTTTTTTTTTTTTTGTTTTTTTGTAGACCCCAGAGCAAGACGGCCAATCTGACAAATTAATCAAAACAAATCCCATGAAATATTCCTCACAATAAATAACCCTGCTTTGCTCCTTCCTTGTCCGTGTGGCCCAGGCCGAGGCCGAGGCTGTGGCCGAGGACGGCAGGGAATTTTGCGATTTCCTCTTCCAATTTCACGAAAAGGTTTCGCGTTATGCCCGGTTGTGTGTGGTCGTGCGAACTCGTGCCTATTTATCATATCATTTCTTGGCACATGAAAAGCCGCGCACTGTTCCCAATGAAGGAATCCTCTCGCCCCCGGGAAACCCCCGCGAATGAGGGGATTCCCCCCTACAAACAGTGTATCACCTATTCGTCGAGCGGGGGGAGGGGGGGAGTGGTACGAACGATTTGTGGCCTCGTACCGGTGCGCGCATTTGGTCAGTTTCACACAGGCGCACAATTTCCGCTCCACCCTACCGTCGCATTCCCGTTCAAAATGAGTTTTCTTTAGTTTGCGCGAAAATTTACGACTCGCCGAGACATTCACGTGCACCAAAGGTGTACCCTAGGCCGGCAGAGGCGCAACAGAGGAGCCTTTTAAGCCGCAAACGCATGCGCACATGAAGTAATTTGCACAAAATGAAAATGACGGCCGATATTAAACGTGAAATTATGTTTTTGAAAGGATTACGTTAATTCGTAATTTATGTGTCACAGAATTGAATGCGACGGAATTATGCAAATTTATTGCGACTCTCGTGTTCGATTTGTGACCTGAGTTATTCGTTTTCTGAACTTACAGCAAAACGGCACGGGAAACGGCAGCGGTGCAACACCACCGCACCAAAGTCCGATTTTAATATACCTCAAATTAGGTGGCGACTTGAGATTGCCCGCCGCGCAAAATTGCGCTTTTCAGCGACTCCCCTCGGACGCCTCGTATGGGGCTCCTCATGAATATTCATTTTCATTTTTTTTCAGGTGCAATTTTTCTTCAAGGAGATCCCCATGTACGGGAAATAATTAAACCCTTTATGCAAAGGCGCCCGCCGTTAACGATTCCACTGACCCAAATTCCTTTCCTTGTCGGCAAAATGTTTTAATAAAATTTTATGCGATTTTTGGCTCGGACTGGACAGTGGATAGCCTTTGTGGGGAATGCGGATTAAGACCCATTAAGCCATTTCTTATTGCATTCGGCCCGCATGAGTTCGAAAAATTCTTAACTGAGGCTACTACCGTTTAATAAATGTGTCTTGTCCCTTTTTAATTTCATAATCGGCATTGCCCACTGTTTCTTTAATCCTACACAAAAATTTCTATTTTTAAGGTTTTAATGAGACAAGATTTCGATTAAGGTACTTTAGGGTTTTATAATGAATTAAAATATTAATCCAGCTCTTTCTAAGTATACTTTTTTCTCTAATCATGAAACGAAGGTTAGATAGTGCAAATTTCACTGGATACTCGATCTAGTCTAAGCGGAAAATTTTGAGGAATTGAAACTTATGCATAGTTACCCATATCAAACACATCTTATTTCCGAAAAATAAAATAAAATTGCCTGGCTTTATACACATGTTCCGTCTTAATCCTAAAATTTATGCGGTTCATAGTTTAGAGTTCGAATGGGTAAATATCGTGGCAATTTGATGCACTTTTCCTAAATTTTAAAATCTTGATATACGTGACGTATTGAAAAATCGAAGTCAACGAAAAATTTCCTATCTAAATTGAACCAGATAGAAAAATGAAAAATGCCACAGCTATTATTACATTTTTATACAATTATAAAATTTCTTACATATCTACTTTAACTAAAAATTAGGCATAGTTCCGAAACTGTGGTGATCAGATTTATTTCTGCCAAAATAAGGTTTTTTTCAAAAAATATTAGTTCGTTTCGTTTTTTGGAAATTTTGGAATGTACTTGTCAACTTGTTAAGTTTCTTTAAAAAAAATTATATAAAGAATTTTAATTTGTTATAATTTTTATAACGATTTATTTACTGTGAGTACTACACATATTTAAATTGTTATTTAGTGTAAATAAATCGCAGTTTATTGAGGAAAATAAGCACTAAGTAGCTTCCTCAAATTCCTGGGGGGCATAAAGTATCTGTGTAAAGTGATTAACCGATACGATAAAATCACCTGTTTGTGCTAAAATGTCACTCAGTGCCCCATTAACATCCGGATGATGACCGGTTTTATTGTAGCGATTCGCTTTGTTTGTCGCTTGTCAACTGTACAGCGTTGAACTTTTTTCAATAAAAATCCCTCCACCAAAAATTTGCGGGGCATGTGAAACGTTCACTCACCCGACGATTATTACCCATGTAAACCCATGTAAACATTGCCCTCAACTTTAATTATAAACACATACGCAAACAGTGCGGGTGACACAAAATCGACTGTCTATTTGCATATCATTAAAATGTCATGCTGCTGATGGAATGTCACCGGAGTTAATCGTATCAAACCCGCTCCTGTAGGCATAGTGCGGAGGAGGCGGCGGCGGCAACGACGGTTTGATTACACACCGACGGGATCTTTTGGGTGAGGCCTCTTCTAAGGAGGAGAAGTCCTTTTGTGCCTCGCTGACTTGGGTTATGGGTAAACAAACCGCCAATATTTAAACAGAACGTTCATGTTGTACTTTTTAACTAAGTAAGAATTCAGGAAGGATGGGTAAAGTTGTTATCTTCAAAAATGGGAAGATAACAAAACTTGGTTAAAGATCAAAGAGGTTTTCGATTAATTAGTGGACAGTTTAGGGTCAAGGGTTTCAGAGTTCAAATGAGCGTTTTTCTTTTATCTCAAGATAAAACTTTTATATATACTTTTTACTGAAACATTTAACATTTAACAAAATTGCAGAAAAATTAAAAGTGCTAAACAATTAAGTGTCCGGTTGTTATGGTTATCACGACCTAGTTTTATTAAATTAAGTCTTAAAATTCTTAAATCAAATACCTTCGTTTTTAATTTTAGTATTTTCCCTATAATGTCAAATTTTAAAAGCAAGTTTAAGGTTTCGCGGCAGCATTCTCCTCTTTACTCGCAGAAAAATCTAAAGTTAAGTTGAGTAATGCTTAGTTTAACTCTTAACTTCTTCCTTTCTTTTTGTAAATTAGAGAATTTCATTCTTAATTTAAGTATTTTCTCTATAATTTAAAATTTGAAAGGCAGACTTTAAACATTCTCAATCTTACCTCCGCAAAAATGTTAAATTTATTTATTTATTTAAACCAATAGACAATCGCCCTGACTGTACAATAGTAAAACACAATATGAAACTAAAAACTAAATAAAAATAAAAATTCATATGAGATCCTAACGACTAACAAATATTAACGATTCTTAAAGCTATTTTAATTCTAGCAAGATTCGTTATTTTAAATCATGTACGCTAAATTTTATTGAAATTCGTTAGATGCCTGTTAGGGAAGGGTTTCTTGTTTTTTATATTAAAAGTGTTACTAGATGTTTTTTTCCTGATATTATTATAATAAAAGCACGTTAAATTGTATATATGGTATAAATAAGAAACTGCTAACAAGACAAGCCAGAAAATATAGTCTTAATAACGTTTAGCATAGTGGGCTTAAATTAAAAATAATCAATTGTTTAATGAAAGCAATTTTTCAGTCATGTCAGTCATGTAATACCCGAAATACTTAAATGAAGTTTTAACTTTTCATATATTTTCATTATACATATATGTATGGCATATACGAGTAATACATAAAGAAAGCATGGAAGAATCTTGTTTTAAATTTGCCTAGCCTAGCGTGCTAAAACAATGTTAGCTGAAAATCATGTTTAATATTGCTTGGCGCAAGCCCTATTTACATATATCCAACGAATATTTTGTTAATATCTCAAGTTTTGTCATATATTAAATTGTTTGCATATCTGAGTTTGTGGATACTTAAGAAAATTCTAAGATATTTCACTGTAACATTTTATAATGCCCAGATACCAAATAAAATAGTTTTCTTGAACAAAGTGCCCCAAAGAGGTGAAAAATGCCAACATCCATTCGAGGACCGATCAATTATTCATGTTCGCGGACCTGCATAGATACCTTTTTCGCGTCCGGGTATTGACTACATAGATGCCGAACCTTATCAGCGATTTTCAACTGTGTCTAGAGCGGAATCTGGGCGTATTGTCAGCGAATGTGCGAATGGATTCCGAACCTTCTGTGGTGATTTTTGCATTTTGTACCTTACGGGAATGCCTCACAATCCGTATCCAAATAGGTTCCCTTTCAACCGATCGGAGCATAAAAGTGCAGAGTTCAACTATTTCTAATTCTTTAGCTTAGTTTATGGCAAATACCTTTTATTTTATTTCTTATATTTTAACAATTTTATGATCAGTCCGCCTTCGCACCGAATTCACACGATTCATCTTAGGGCTTCAATTGTCTACTCTATTCGAATTCCACATCCCGAACCCATTCGCCCCCGGGTGAGTGGCTGCTTAAGATGCATCTTTTCGTATATTTTACAGGAGCTCAGTAGAAGCGTAAAACTAACAACAGTCCGAGGAATCATAGAAAATACCTCGTCCCACGAATAAGAGAATGCACTCATTTTGCATTATTTATAACAAAAGGTGAGAAAGTTGCAATTGTCCGGTGTGGCACCATCTGCAATTTGCCGTGCTTAACCCCTAGCTAAAATGATATGCGTGAAATTGAAGGCAGAGTGCAGCAGCGCTATTCGATTTTGTAAACAAATCGTCTTTTTGCGCAACTAAGATCATCTAGGTAGCGACTAGTCTGCATCGGTACCGCTATATACCAAACGAATGTTTGCATAGTGACTATGGTCATAATCGCGATTCGTAACGTTCCCAGTACACCTCAATGAGAAGCTGACCACGTCCGCGTATATACGGTGAAATAAACTGCTGTTTTTGTTGTTGATATTTTGATTTTAGAGAAATTGCAATATTCAACGCCACAAAATTAATAACTCTCCACCTAAAATGTATTTTCACCTGCAAAAAGATTATGTAAACCTACCGTTCGTGCGCTAGTAAATAGAGTTTCGAATTTACCTTTTTTTTCATTTCATTTCAGACTGATATTAATGCAGGATGAAAGGCTTTCTACTAATTACCATGGGCATTGTTTTTCCGCGACTTTAAATTTCCATTCATATTTTACGGGAACGTAGGCTAAAAAGGACCCATAGACACCTGCATGCTGTAGACGTTCACCTGAATGTTTTGTTAAAATGCTAAAAGAATGCTACCGTAAAATTTCCATTATTTTGATGGACACTCTAAAATATTTTGTTATTTCGACAAACAATTTTTTTTTTGCTAGTTCCTAAATAATGTCCATTGTCGTCTGGTTGAACACTATACCGAATTATATTCAAGCGAGAATGGAATGAGTCTGAAACAAAAGTTTTCTTCATAAAATGTACCATATAACAAAAATTTTTACTTCCATTTAAAAAAGTATGAAAAGCTAGTCTACACCACGAATAAAAAAATTTGATTAATTTAAAAAATTCTAAAAATATTATCGTTTTCATTTGAAAAGCAAAAACCATTCACTTTAATAAAAATAAAATAAATAAATCATATTCTTAGAAAACTTTGCAATATAAAGCAAGATTACGTTAGAAATCCTTTAAAATCGGCATTAAATTTCTGACTAGAGTTAAATTTCAGCTAATGACTGCTTTATTGTAGCTAAATTGCAAGCAGTTCATCAGAACTGGGAGATTAATAAAAGAAAATATTGACTATAAAAAGTTAATTAACATTTCATTTGTACTACTTTCAATGCCATTTCGTATTCAAGGTGCATACTCAAGGCGAATATGCATGCTGGAAAAATAAGTCTATTTGGTTTTTAGTATTTTTGTTTATTAAGTACATTCTCTGTCTAAGTGTAAGTGTTGAAAATTGCTTTATAAAGAAATCTTTTCTATTTTTTAGCATAGGTGAAACCTCCAATTTATTTGAATAAAAGAATAAATTACCAAAATAACCTTTTGTTTTTGAAATTATATTTGTGCAACATTTGTAGAAGAAATTCTAGAAAAGTATGAACGATTTCACTATAAAATAGTCAGGGATCAATAGTACAATTACAGGGTGTTTTTTAGTAGGTATTCCAAAATGAGTGGCATCAAAGTTCTGACCTAGTCAAACAAAAAATTATATAACAGATGAGGGGGGACGGGGGAAGGGGTCATCTCAATCGTTTAGGAATTACAGGGTGGTTCGTAAATTCGAATTTTCCCTGGTATGCACAATACTCTTTTATTTTTATCTTTTGATTTGCTCAACACAGCGACATATAACTTATGCCAAAAATCTACTAACCAAATGTCGTTTCCAAAAATGTTAACAATGTTGACCTACCATCTATGCCTACAGGTACACTCACTGTCGAAACTAGAAAAAATGTCTTTTATTTTCTTAAAATTCAACTTTTCATCGATTTTCCTCCGAAATTCACGTAATTAATATACCTATTTATTACTTTTATCGAATTGCTCATTCTATTACCTTTCCAAAAAGGGACAGCATGCTCAAGTAGACGAAAAATGTCGAATTCTAAACAAATTCAACTAAAATTAACTCAAAATGCCTTTTGTATAATTACCAATTTAAATGAATGTTGCTATCTCTTCACCGCTACCTTCGATGCATGGCAATAACCTCCTTCTAATTGGATATTTAAGGTGTATTGCAGTCAGTCTCTTCGCTATTTTTATCCCTGCTAATTAAATCCTAGGTAGAAAACCGAGAGCAAAGAGACCTCAAATTTACTTGTATAAAAGAATAAGTTAGCAAAATAAATTTTTGTTTTTTAAAAGTGTATTTATGCAACATTCGTAAAAGAATTTCTAGAAAAGTATAAACGATTTAACTATAAAATAGTCAGGGATCAATAGTACATATAAAAATATATTGTTAGTAATTTTGAGTGTTTTCTCAAAAATATGAAAGGAATAGAAATGGACTCAAAATTGATACCCATATAAAAGTAGAAACCTATTTCTGTTGCGGCAAACTTTCCCGGCTCCTTTTCTGTTTCAATCCTGACCCCAGGATCACAGCAGAAACATGGAGCACTTGACCTTTTCTAAATATACCCCTCGACTGATTTAAATCTGTTTTCGGGCAGACCCATCATCGCGGTTATGACCATCATCCGTGATCCGTTTACGGGGTGCTCACTTTGGCGGCTTTAAGCCACAATTCCAAACGGCCCCCGCAGCTGGTACTTGTCATAATTCCATTGTTTGACCCTCTTAACACTTGGTTAATTAGTCAGCGCGCGCGACACTCATAAGTCTTCCCGCCATTAGCCCTCGGGATAATTAAGGCGAGTGCCTTGAGAGGCTCCAACTGCACAACTTACCAAAACTTAAGCGACAATTCTACTGTAGGAGGAGGACCTCTCGCCGCGGAGTCATTCATTTTGTGGCTTTTATTTACAAATTCCTCGTCATAAATATTTATTAAGAGCAATTGACGTTCGCCTTGTGCTCCCGAAAGATGCTGGGTGTCACAGGCGCGTGAAATGGCGCTGTGGCGCAGCAATTTTTTGCTTAAGAAAAACTAGAACAAATTGCCTCACACGAGAGCCTCATTCGAGCTCGTCTTGATTAATAAGGAGAAGTATCTGTGCATCTTTACAGTGGACCCAATGCCAGATGCTGGGGCAATTAAGGGGGATCTTACAATCGTCCGAGAATCGCACTAAGATCGGACAACTAGCGTATTAAATGAAACCCATCACTTCGTCCTCATCATGGGTAAAAATAAAATGATAGGAAGATAAAAAAATAAAACACAAAGAAGATCGTTCTTTAGCACGATCAGCAGCTAAAGCAGTAGACAGAAAAATAAGTAAAATGATCAAAAACAACAGAGCTGGCATCACTGTTTAAGAAGTGCTGCAGCTTCCTTGTAAAACGCAAAACTTTTCGCGATCCGATGTGATCGATTATTCTGCGTGGGCGCTGGCGATGCTGGCCATCCGCCCACCATTCTGGACCGTTCGCGCCGTTACGAACGATCGATTGCCCGGGCAACTGGGCAGGCCCTTTTGCGGTGTTCGGACATCGTTTCTTCTCATGTCCTTCGCGCGATGATGATCGACGCTGAGATGTTCTCGAGCATCTTACAAATTTATGAGCTGCAGAATTGAAGATATTTTTCAGATTTGTTTTCTTCACGTATGAAACTGATTTATGCTTTACCGAGATGAGGTATAAAATTAATGATCATCGGATGCGTTTCCGCTTTTTGTAAACTATCGAAACAAATTTCTTTGCTCTGGTCCGAGGAATGTGCCTCAGGATGTTTTTTTTTTTTTTTAACTTTTAGGGCTAAGAAAGTAGCACGCCCCCCTGAGCACCTCAAAGATCTTCGTAACTCAAACCGCATTGTTGACGGTTATTTGTCTATTGTGGGAGAATTTGTATCGGCTCTTTAAATCTGTTTAACATACAATAGGATGCCTTGCCGGGCGCAAGAATGAGCCCTCAATTTACAGCATGCGACAATTATGGACAACGATTCTACCTGGAGGAATGGTACAGCGGGCGCGCGGAGAATGATGGCACAAGGTGTAAGATCTTGTTATTCTTTCTGAGATGCCCTTTAGAAAATTCAAGCCACGTGTACATTCCGTGAGGATTGAGAATCTTCTTGTTATGTAAAGAGGGCCTGCTGTTTGCCTTCCTCCTTCAGCCACTGTCTGGAGGTTCCTTTGTCCTCGCATAAGTTACTGTTTTGGGGCGGCTTAATTTAAGGACATCTGCCGATTTTGTCCAGTCGCCCGGATTAAAATATGAATGCGATTAAACTGCTCAAGTATAAGCGAAGTAAATCGATTTAGTTAGCGAATACGAGTGTAAGACCAGATTAAATTGTTTGACTCAGAATACACACTTAGTGATGATTGGTTTTCAAAATCGATTTTAGAATATTTCAAAATCATTGGATTTGATTTTAAGAAGTCTATATTTTGATTACTATAGAATCGATTAGTTTTTTTAATACGAATCAAATACTACGTAATCGAAAATTTGAATCAAATCTTATGGGATTAAATTATACATTCAATTACCCCTATACCTAAACATAGTTCAGTGTTTCTCTGTAACTATTTAATTGACTCATAGTCTAAAAATTAAAAATATGTACATTTTTACATTTCCTTTCTTTATTTCAAACATTTAACCTGACTTAAGAATTAAAATTATAACGTGCAACGCAAGTGCGAGTTGAGTTTGCCTGAAAAGGGTTCCGTACGATGAATACGCTTGAATACGTTTTTAAACGTGCAGTGGAAAAATTCACGTTTTTCGCATACGACTAAAATGAGACCAAGTCCGGAGGAAAAATTTTAAGCTGCGAGCTTCAAAAGCCAATTCACAGTGAGTTAATTTTCATACAAAATGTATGGGAAAAACGAACCCTTCCTGCGCCGATTGCCACCCTGTTCCCAATAAGAATCTGAGCAGGCTCAAAATCTTTACAGAATAAGAAAACAAGTCTAGCTTTAAAAGCAAATTAAAATTAAACCAAGTCCGAAAAAAAAATTTTAATCTCTGAGCCTCAGAATCCACCGGTGAGTGAATTTTCATATAAAATGTATGGGAAAAACGAACCCTTTCTGCTCCGATTGCCACCCTGGTTCCAATAAGACTCTGAACGTGCTCAAAATCTGCACAAAATAAGAAAACAGGTCTAGCTTTTAAAAAAAATTAATATTATACCAAATCTGGAGAAAAAATTTTGAGCTGCGAACCTCAGAAGCCCCCGGTAAGTGAATTTTTATACTGCGTAAAATAAGCAAACAAGTCTAGCAATAAAAAATGATTTGAATGATTGAATTTATGAATGTTTTTGATCAGCAGAAACTACGTAAATAAAAGATTGGCTAATTAATAATTAATATTAATAATTTTCAAAATTCGCAAAACCACAAAAATCCCATTAAAATAAAACGCAAGTTCCTCCAAATTCGCAGAATCTAGTTCACTCTTGTCTACAACGCAACGGAGATTACAGTCTCCCACTTTCAACGTTTGTGCTTTTTCCAGACTATAATCATAGGGTGCCCCGCATGCAATGTATTAAGACCATAGTCTTCTTATAGGTTTTCCTGTAATCTATAAGTAAATAACTATTTTCTGTATTTTTTTCAAAATTTTAGATTCAGCATTTTCGGAGTTAAGGAAGAGGTATCAATTTTCAACTATTTTCTTATATAACTTTAAAAATTTCAAAACGTTTTGTTTCTAATTTTCTAATTCATTTATATTTACGTTACACGTTCGTGTTTGGATCATAGTCAAATTTCAACTTAATCGGTCCAGTAAATTCAGAACAAATTGGTTGTGACAGATGAACAGACGAACAGAGAGACACACGAGTGATTCTATAAGGCTTTCGTTTTTTTCATTCAGACATACAGAACATTTCAAATAGACAAGTGGTAAAGATTAGCAAAACTCACAAGGTCCGATAGTCTTTCATGCAAATGTTTAATCGTTTAATCGTTAAAAGTCATCTAACAAAAAATAATATAAAATTTATCTTACTACAACTGCTACTACTAAATTTCTTCCTTATTGTAATTTTTTGAATTTTTGTCGATTGTTTCATTATCAACTTATAAGCAATCTACTTAAATATTTACAAATAAAAATTGACTATTTTTTACTACCATTCCTAAATGGAGTTGTGAGCAAACTGAAAACGAAGTAAACATCGGAGAGTCGACTACTAAGTTATTTTAATAGCTGAATATGAACTGAAATTTGTGTAAAATTAAATTTTAATGAGGGTACTAACAATTTACACATTACTACCATCTCTCCACTAGGAGAAAAGGTAATAAATTAAGCTACTCAACGGCAGCCGGTAGCTATTAGTGAAAATTAAAAACGATGCAGTTCCAATTTCACTGCATTCGGACTGTCGCAGTTCCGCCCCAGAGATAACCCCCGCCGTCAAATTGGGAAATTTTAATCATGCCAGTCGTTTGGGCCTCATTAATCAGCGAAAATAGTCGCTGTGTCGGGGTGCATATGAACACGGTCACTTTCCCCACTGATTAACGAATATTTTGTGCACTCGCTGAAATTATGATCCCCCCCGCACAGCGGCTACTGATTGTGGTCACAAAAAACAACGAGAGGGGGGATTATATTTTCAAGTTCTGATGAATTATACCCACACCTACACCACCCCCGCCACAGCTGGTGGCATGGATGTCACCCCGGAGGCTACTTATAATTAATTCGTGGCTTTTGCGAATTAACTTAAGACATCTGTGTCCTTTGCCGACTTTTTGGTAGCTCTTTGGTGCGCTTAGTGCGGTAGCTATTAAGAGATTAAAAATTTATTAACACATTGCGCCTTCTGCCTTCCACCATAATGACTTAAAAGTACCACAGCCCGTGCCCGAGTCCTGGGATCCAGGATGAACTGAAGCGGTGGAAGAAAATTTGCCACCCTTAGTTTCGACCACGATGATTTTCTGGTGAAGCTCATCAACCAGCCCATCCCGTTCCGACATTAATAATGCAGGCGCTCTGATGGAGTTTAAAGTAATTCCCTTCGTCAGGCTTAGTGACAAACTTTAAAACTCACAACAGATTCTGCTAAAGATTGATCTTTTCCTACTTAATTATTCTTAGATAGGTACTCCAAAAACATAAGCCAGTTCTTTGGGTTTAAACAAATTGTACAGTCTCTCTGCTTTCGGAAAGTATTATTTATTATTCTTAAAGAAACATTTAAAATGGTTTAATTTTAACGAAAATATATTTTAATGTACGTTTCATGAGATCTGAGTGGTAAAAGAGCGCACACAAATATTGCAACAAACGCTCATAATTCATAAACGACAAACCAATTCAAGGTTTAAGCAATATATCCATAAATTCATTCATTTATGGTACTTAGTTTAAACTAGTCAAAATTAGTGTTTGTAAACTTGGCTCCGAATTTGAGTTTAGCTAATTCGAAAAAAAATATTCTAACTTAACAATGAATTGAGTTCGAATTTGTCTTTTTATGGGCCGTTGCATATTATTTGAATTACAAGATTTCACTGTGCAACAGTTTCTCTTAAAATTGAATTAGTTTTATACACAAAACCACAGATTGAAAAAGCCAAACAAAAGATGATACGATTTTAAATAGGATTTAAGTTATCTTAAGGCGCATTAATAAATAATTTAATTACATTAACCATTCGTGAGTTTCTTAAAGAGATTTATATACTTTACCAACTTCAAAAAAGGGATTTTCCTTTTCTTTTTTTGAATTTTTCGAAAGTAAATGTTTTCAAAAATGTTCTCTAAAAATTCTAGAGAGATCCGAATAGTTTAACTATACTTTTCGATACCTTAAACATGAGTACCTGACACGCTCTATTACTCCAGCCGTAGCTTAGCCGCTTACGTTTTTTGACCTTATGTTGTCCAATTCTCGGAAACTACTCAACCGATCTTTTGGAAATTTTAACCACATATTCCTAGCATATATAGGCTCTATTTTATTCTATATCTATATTGCAAACTAAATTGCAAACTACGATCATATAAAAATTTTAATTTTCACTATATTTCTTATTAAAAAAATCACTGAAAAATTTAATTTTTATGTTTTAGATGGTTTGTTGAAGAGATATCGACAACGTAAGTAACCTGTCTATTTTTTGAAGAGTTACTTTTGTCTACAATTTTTGCATTTAAATATATAGTCAAATGAATAAAAAATAAATGTTTTCATATATTTGAGGAGTGTATTTATTGAGCCCAATAACTTTTATATTAAATATCGGTCACATAAATTAATTCGTAAATATAGCCTCTTTTTCGAGCGTCTAAAGTATACTAGACATCCCTTAAAAACGGTTCAAAATAAATTCGATTTTATATTTTTGGGAAGGACTTAAAGAAGATTTGTTTATAAAAATTATAATGAAACTTACATGAAGTAAGTTTAAATAAAAATAAAAATATCTGTTCAATAAAGATATATGAAGATAAAATGGTATAGTTAAAGAATGTCTATCGAGTATGAGGGAGAAAACACCCTCTGGGACAAAAGGCGCTATAATCAGGAAGAGTCTCTCTACTTTAGCAGCCGGTACTCGGGACTCGGGACTCGGGACTAGGGACTCCGGTACACAGCAGGCGTCCTGACGAAATTGTGTAAACATTTGGTCATTTCAATGGTCGTCTATGTTCGCCAGTAATTTATGTCTGTCCCGAGCGCTGTTCACTCGAGTGGACAAACTTAAAGGATACCATGGCCGTGTATGCTCCGAAAAGGTGTTTATGATGTCCAGCAATAAATAAGGCTAATTTGAAGGCAAAGTATTACCCCTCCTCACAATGGTAATTTACTTGAATGTCGAGAACCATTCCCGGGCCGCACTGGAATTTCAAATGGACGCGGCGGCCAGCGGCGGCGGCCCTTGAATTTATCTAGCATTTTACTGACTTATTGCAGTTGGCATATGACCGAGGAAAACGAGTGCTCATGCAGAGAGACTCTAAGAGATTTTCATGTATTGCGCGGGGCTCCAGCACTGAGGGACCCCTCTGATTATCTCGCTTCCCACTGATAAATTTCTTTTTAGCTGAGGCCGGCTCCTCATGCGGGCAGTTAAGACGCAAATTTCGATGCTAATCTTGGCCAGGTCATGTGGTCGAACTCGATGGGATGCAGCACGATCGGAAGAAACTGCACCAAAGACCGATGAGACCAAAAGATCGATGCATTTTGTTCCCCTCCCCTTTATAGATATGGGGGCTCGGTGCGGTCGCCGATCGGATTCTAGTTAAACCACAAAATAAAATTACCAAACCGATGCCAAGAGATATTACGAAATTTGAAAAATATTTTCAACATGACTTAGACACGGGAGATGGAATTTGTTGAGGTGTTTTGCTTGGTTCAGAGTTGAGAACATTTGTTTGCAAGGAAAAGATTCATACCTACTAAGAAATAATAATTAGGTCTTAGTGCAAATTTATTCAATTCCATTCCCATAATTTTAAAATTAATTACGTTTTCAGGAGAAGATATAGACGAAATTAAAATATGAGAAATAGTAAATTTAAAATTAAATTTAAACGTTTTATAATTTCTAAATGATTCATGATTTTATTCAAATAACATTTTTTTTTTTCAAATAAAAAGTTCTATACAGCCAGAGTTATCGTTCAGAATTAAAAGATCAAGCCTTTCGTATTAGGAAAATTAACTACTAGGTGCTCCCTAAAACTCTTCGACAGCCCGCACATCATTTTCTGGCATTTTTACTTATTTAGCTTATTAGATGCGCCTAAGAAAATTAATTTTCCCGGGGAAAAAAGGGTAAATGACCTCTGGCATCGTGCCGGCACACAATTAATTGTTACATTCAAACGCATAATTGTCGATATAAACATGGGGGTCACCGAATAGTGCCCCTAGCCAAGACTTCGCACCCCTCCGGCTATTTGCCTTCAAATCAAATGCAAATGGGTCACAATTCAGTCAATTTCAAGGCCCGTGGGGGTCGGGGAGGGGAGCATAATTTGTCGCCCATATGCGTCTATGGATCGTGACAACGACAATCGCCACGATCACCACAAGCCAGTCCTCATCATCTTGATCAATTAATGACGTCAATTTCCCGAGATGCTGGTCTCGAACGAGTTAATGCCCAAGTTATGGTCCAATTAATCGCCTGAGAACTCCCTCCCTAATGACATAGGCCCTAGAAAAATGGAGCACTGTCGACCGGGATCCCGGCAGGCTGAGATCTAGGGCCTGAAAATTTTCCTATTAATCACGAGGCGCCTTGTTTGATCTTGTGGGCCAAGCTCGCGATTCCTGCCCCCGTCGCCCTCATTTACCTCCTCCTCCTCTTTCCAACAGATATTTATCGGCTGGGGCCTCAATCAAATTTCACTTTTACATGCATGCCCCGTCGCCATCGGTTTAATTTATTAAAAGCCCACACGGCGGCTGGTCGCAGCAAAAATTAGAGCTTTGCCGGCCGCGACACACGACCGCGCCGCCACTGTAGGGATACTGTGGACCCAACAGCAGTGATGATGATGATGATGATGATGATGCTGATGGCGCTGGCGTGCCTCTTCGATTTCGAGGAGGACACTCTGTTTGATTGTCGACATGACAACTGACATGACATTTATTGATGAGCTTTTCCCTCCCCACTTGGCATGTATAAGTTTCCGACAAGGGGACGCAAAGCGGGACGGGAGTTGCTTTCATCCATGCATCACCCATGAATGGAAAATATTCGCTCCGAATGGGGCACCACTCAATACGTCGCGATTAAAGTGAAATTCCGATTCGACGGAGCACATGAGCTCCGGGGCATTGGATAAAAAAAAGAAATAATTGTAATGTCTCACAACCCCCCAGACATACTGGAGAACAATTGTTTATGATTACAAAATCCATTCTCACTGGTAGTAAATAATCCGATAACAATATTTAAGGCTTAAATGGAATTTGTGGGCCGCTTACAGATTTTTAAATTTATATATGTATGTCCCCTCTTTCAAAAGGCACATTTGGTGGCACCACATTGGTGTCACATAATACTTGATAGCTAATTTCTTTTACATAACTCGCAGAGAAACTTGATAATCGCCTTATTTACTATTTTTCGAAAATTTCACAATTATCTACAAATCTCGAAAAGTAATAAACAGTCAGCAAATAATTTTTATACAATTTCTATAGTGATTTATGTTTGCAGCTAAAAACTATTTTGAAAATAAAAGTTATAAATTTTGCAAATATTGTCTGAAAAATTACAAATTTTCTCTAAGAAATCTTCTTTGGAGTATTTTCCAATAAATTTAAAATCTCTAATATTTTAGAGAATTGTAAAAGAAGCTTTTTATGATGAACTTTGTATAAATAAATAAATAATAATACATTTTTACATTTAAATTTGTTATTAGATCAGGGCTATAAAGGTTTTTTTTAACTTATGGACTCTTCGCGACCTCCTACTTCGATGTTATTCACAACATTGTTAGAAGCAGATTGGCCACTTATAATAAACATATTATCGATTTCGTAATTCTTGCGGTTTAGAAAATTTTAGAGATACCCATGTTACCACATAATCCCCTAACTATTTCGTAACTATTTTATTAACTATCTCAAACTTGAGTTGAAAGTCTGTTTTTATCAAACAACTATCAAAATAGTTACGAACGATTTAACAAAATAATTTTTTTTTTTTTTGTGTGAGTACTCCAACATCCTAGAATTCTCCCCAACTCCCAAAAACTCCCAAAATATGGGCATTTGTGTCAACAAAACGCCCTACGTTGTTCCAAAATCCCGCCGTAATCCACTAGACCTAAAGATTTGTGATGCAGACCCATCACAGCGGGAAAGAACTTTGGTTTTTGCATAAAAATGTCTCATCCCTACAAAAGGTTGGGGCCAACCAATGCCGAGGATTACATTTAAATCTGCAAGCGGCCAAAAAACCCCAGTACTCACCCATAACTTACGTTTACAGCCGTAACGAAAAAATTTTTTTTTTCGCCTGTACCCAGGCTCCTTGAGTTCGCTTAATGTGTCCTTCTTAAACCTCAACTCAGTTTACTCTCAGGACTTTCGGTTTTTTATACATTCGGTTCTGGAAGTAGCAAGTATCTTTCGAACAAAAAGGGGTGCAAATTACTGTCGTCTTCAGGTTTTATCTAATCTCGACTGCTGTTATTTTTCTTCCTCAGTCACCCGGGCAGAAGAAGGGCTCTTTTTGGCCGGGGATCATCTGCCCCCAACGAGGAGGAGCGGGGGAGAGAGACACAATGAGATAAGAGTGATTCCAGAGGTTGCTCAATTACTCCTCTTTTATGCAAATCCCATTTTAATGTGGTTAATCAAATCGCCCGGCGATGTGCGAAAGGAGCTCAAGGACAATTGAGAAAGGGGATTTTTTTTCTTTTTTGAATAATCGTTTACTAGTTGAAAACGAGATTTGCCCACTTAAAGTAATACTGTCAAGGATATTTGGTAATTTTAGCGGAGATAAAAAAAAAATGTAAAAACGAAAAATACTTAAGAAAACAAATTAAAAGCAAACAGTCCGTCCCCTTCTTGGCTAATTGCAGACTTTCTGAGGTAACAACCGCAACGATGACGACCTTACGCCGTGTTGAACCTCTAGAAAATGATTTGGTCGCGGAGGCGCTCACTGGCAACGGAAACCAGGTAATGATCCTCTGCACCGCATAAAAGTTGAGAGATTGGCACGATCGCACGGCCGATGTCAATTATGTAAATCATTTGCACAGTGCGCGCTCGCAGTCGACGCGCCATTAACATAAATTCCACGAATCGAATAATTCGCTCTAATCAGCATCCCCAGAAATCAGTCAAAGTGTGAATTGGATTTGCCCCGCTCCTGGTCGGACAGAACCTCAGAAGATAGGCGATACCGTCGCATAACGACATATTACCGCCGTGAAACATGCATAGAAATTGCATGGAACTGCGGGGATCAATGATCACCCGGGCGGCCGGCACTGACTCCACTTTACACTGGGCTATGGGCTCTGTTCTGGAAGCCCAGCATAGCCCCATCCGAGAGCAGATCGCCGGACGGGATCGGTATCTCGTGTTCGTACTCAATCGACTTAAATTATTACAGCAGGGATCATATTATTTACTAAACCGGTAATTTCAATTTGCATATAATATCGTTAAATTGGTATTTTTACTATGGCTGTTGCGCTATTCCGCGAGCCTATGTCGCCGAGCTCTTCGGCCGATAATTCTACCACAAATTGCCTTCTAGTTTTGTTAGCAGGGACAGATTTATGCGCGTATTTAACTCAATCGCGTTCTTATTAGGTGTCTTGTTAATTATCGTATGTGGCGAGCGCTGTTTTTTCGATTACCTGAACGCAATGTCTATACGGAATGGCATTGCGCAAAACATGCAGGGGTCGCAATGACGCCAACGATTTTATTTATATTTATTTATTTATTTATTTATTTTTTTTTTTGTTTTGCGAACAAAAATAGGCGTCATATTTTCAACTTAGAATTCCCTTCAATTAAACTGAACATGAAGGTTAAGCTGGCGAAATTCATGTTTACAACACTGACCATCGCATGACAACTTTGGCTAAGAGAACGATATCGACATTCAAAATGAAAAATTAATGTTACTATTTAACCTATCGTCCTGCACCTTTTTCGAAAGATATATCAAATATATCTAACATGTCTTACAGGTACCTACCTCTAAATGTCGTAAACAACATTCCCCAAACATATGTTTTCTTATTTTGTTTATATAAACCTGAAAGCAATCTGAAAATTTGACCATAAGTATAACCTTTTTTCACCTTCCACGAAAAGTATAATTCCCGAAATATATAAAATTTAAAAATTCGAAAACTGACATTTTTACGTCACATTTTCTTATATATTCTAACAAAGTTTCGTTGCAAATTGTATAAATATAGAGAACCTTAACTTAAACATGTTTTTACCTTTTAATTCTATAGATTATTATTAATATTATTAGTTTTATTAGTTTAATTAATGCATTTACATATAGTAAAATGCCTACTTTAGAGTCCAGGATAATTTTCTATACAAACTATAATGACTAAGTTAGGTAGGTGAAGGTTTATTTAGATGGATGTGGTAGTTGAGGAAAATATAGCTATTAAAAAAAACCTTTATGATTCCTTAATCTAGCCTATCCTACTTATTTACATACTTACGTTCTATGAGTTGATTGCGGTGCGGCAAAATAACTTTGACTAGGGTTGAAACAAAACATAAGACTTCAAAATGAAAGGAACCAATCTTCACCTGTAAACATATTTAATTAAATTCGAAATAACCGCTTTTATTTTTAATACACAGCTTCAAACGCTTCGTGAAATTTTTGACTCTGGTAATTCCGTTCTTAGCGCACTAGACTACCATCCCACAGGCTGGTGTCCTACGAGCTAATACAATAGGTCAAAATTGGCTTAAGTGTGCCTTTCTAGGCAGTCATGCGTATTTGCTTATAAACCATAATTCTAAATATTCTTTAAGAATCTTTAAAATAAACGAATTACGAGTATAATCTTATTTGTTGTTCAACTTAGCGAACTTTAATTAAATATAATTCTTTATTAACTTTTAGTAGGGAATGGTATGCTTTTATACAATGACTGAACTTATTGATCATATGATGCAAAATTAATTTTTAGCTTTATTTGCATCCTTACTAAGTAAAAAAATAGAAAAGGGGAGAATGAATTATTCCAGATAAAAAAGGTTTACTTGAAAAATTAGTTTTAAAACCTTGATTTTTTTTGAAAAGACATAATAAAGCACTAGATCAATTAATTAATTATATTTTACTAAAACAAAATGTCATTCCTATTAAATATTTTGAATGCGGCCTCTTTTGGCTTTTATAGCTTACTGAATATAGCAAAGAATTGAATTTATTAAATTTAATACAATTATTTATTCCATAAGTCCTCTACAAGGCTCCAAATTTCATTTAATGTGTGATAAGTTGGTGTCTGGTGGTACGGGAAGTCTATTCTTCTTGTTGTTGAACCTTGTCTGTGAGGAGGTGGCTTTTACGGTGGGTGCTGGTAAGCTCATAAAGAGCAGGGCTAGAGGAATAAGGTCAGAGAGCAGAGGTGCCTAAGCTTCAAAGAGCAAGGAGCCAAATGAATGGCACAGAGTTCTGATTAATAATCCCTCGTTTGTTCAAAGTTTTTAGTCTATTAATGCAGTAAGTTTTACTTACACATTTATACAACATTATCTTTGCTTATTGCTAACATTGATAATCATACATTAATCAGTGACGCAATTAAGGTTCGACCAAAATCAATTCCACCTATTCCAGCTGACCTATGCTATGCGTGATACCATTGCATTTCACTTACCTGTGTCGCCTGGGAGTTCTTGCGCAATTCGACTCCGTAGTGAGCCCAGCGTGCGTATACATTTTGGTGAGCATGCGCTTTTTGTTTATCATCATTTCCATGCCTTATGCCGGCGTTAACATTTTCACTAAGAAAGGTATATATGTACGCCCTCCATCAATATATACAAAAGGCTTAAATATACGTATTTTCTACTAAGAGTGTTTCTGTACTGCTAGAAGACGAGATATTTGTTCCACGGAATCATATTTAAAACTATATCTAAAAAAAAAGGAAGAAAGTTCTCATGGTTTTTTTCACAAATTCTCTTTATTTGATCAATAAGTCGAGTTACTGTATGTATTTATTTTGAATTTCACCTAAAACAATTATTCTAGGTGCTATTTGATAAATTTCTTCTATAGAACTCATTTGTTTAGCACATTTCGATTTCTAATTTAGTAAAAATTCTTCAATTCCAAAAATCCTCCACTGAAAGTACCTAAAATTCAAATATCCATATCAGTCTCAGTTAGTAATCCTTTAGTAAGAAAATGAGGAACTTCTGAGAATGATCAAACTCCCTAGCAAGTAGTCTCTGCAAACAAATTTCCATTTCGACCGAATAAATCCACTTTGCATACAAAATCCTCGAAGTAATGCCTGCCCAATAAGATGAATAAACTCTGAGGCATCTTAGATCCCCAAGGAAGGAGCCACCCTCTTTTCCATAGCAGTAGCAGAATCGGGCACTTGATAAAAACGACGAAACGTTTAACATCTTGTGCCTCAGCGAACATATCTTTAATACGATTCTCTCGATTTGAGAAGGTGTTTCCTTGCGAAATTCCTTCAGGAACTTGTTCCCTCCCCCCATTCCTACCTCAGGCGAATGGCTTACCTAACACATGAATTGAGCACAGCCGACGGATTTTGAATTTCGCGCTTATCGGCTTAAGATGTTGCTACTTTTTGTGCGATTCTGCATCCGTTAACACCTGGCTGATTGCTGGATTATGCCTCTGTTAAAGTCGATGGACGAGGAGGAAAGAGGAGAAAGACAAGGAGAACCAATGAAGCCCTTCGTGGCCCATGATTATCAATTTTCTTGGGAATCACAGAAAACCAAAACAAATCGCGATTTCTCGGCATTCAACTCACAGCGCTTATTCTGTCATGCCGTATGCCATGGAAGCGATTTATGCAGAGCAGACAAGATACAAAATTCTAAAATTTAGATAGTGGATATACCCCTGGAGTTCATCTGAGATGCATGGGGATGTTGAGAAAAGTTTGCACAATGGGCGTAAACTTTGACATGTGTGACACTCCGGACAATGATTTTCCTTGGAAACTTGTGCGGAAGAGTTGCGGTTGTGGGAAGGGGGTCGATGGAATATCCTCTCAACTGTCCCCAGAAGGAAATAGGATAGGGTGCCCCTAATTGAAAAGCGTGCCGGAGTGTGACAGCCCCAGGAGAAAGGGAAAGATATTAAATCTGCAAGTCCTCGCCGAGCCGCCACAATGAGACGTTCTCGGGACATTTTGCTAAATATAAAGATGTCCAGGAGAATGGATGAGGCGATCAATAAATCAGTCGGAGGAATCCATTTAATTGGGTTACGCGAACGCTTAGCAGCCCGTTCATCTTGCACTCTGTACGACATTCAGATTGGAAGATTTATGATCCTCTCCCGGCGCACTTTCGGGAATGTTTTCACTTGATATTCGGACATATGGTGGCAAAAGACAAGCAATTCATTCTGAGGTGGTGATGCATCAAACGGTGAAGGATCGAGAAACTCCTGGGCACACATTTAGAGAAATAATTTAGTCCTGACTGTTGATTGTTAATGACAAGATTCCGTGCATTTTTCTAAGATATGCAGGCTGACTAACAATAAGAAAAACATTTTGTTTTCGTACTACATATCCTGCTTTGTGTTAGCAAATGAGATTAGATTAGATTAGATCAGAATAAAATCGTAGTAAATTCTTCTTAGTTAAAACAAAAGCACTCCAGCGAAAAATCAAATTAAATTAAGTTCACTGTAAAAATAAGTCACATGCTGTGCTTTTATTTTAAAATTTAATGAGCGAATTAAGTTCGTAGGGAATTTCCTTAGCACTGTACATTTAAAGATCCTTGTACACTTTGATCCAACAAAGGCCAACGTAAGCCAACTAGACGAATGTAAGCGAATACCGACAAAGTCTTTCGATACAATACGCATAATAAGAAATATTTCTAGTTAAATGCTTACTAGGTATATCTAGTTTTCATGTTTTTCTTGTAAATTTTATCCAAAAACTAGCAAAAAATGAAAATTAGAAGTAGAATTTATATTAACCCATTCGATACCGACTACACACCGTGTGTGCAATGCATTTCCGAGCAAAAAACATCGGTGTGCAATTATATTAAATAGCAATTAGAAGTCACTATAGAAAAAGCAAACGTCGAGACAAGGTTGGTTTAAAATAAAACGTATCTTAGAAGCAGGTAAACATAAAATTTGCTATTGATTTGAATTTAGTCCCTAAAATTAGTGATCCAAACCTAAAGTGCGAAAGCACAAAAATTGTCTCTATATATAGCAAGAAAACATTTCAGCTCCTGAGGATGGTCTCAAAAAAACAATATTCTGTCTCGAATGGCTTAAAGCGTAACACCTTTGCTAGAATTCCAATTCCACCAACAAAATAATTCTAGAATTCAACCAAAGTTTATTAGAATCTATTAAAATTCGTTAGACAAATTGATCCGAAGGAACCATAAAACAGAATTCTACCATTTTAGTATTCCTGTAACCTTAACTTGTATATTCTCTAAAATTACTAGAGAAACATCATAGTAATCTTAACTATCGTTTCCGTGCAAACTACTGGAAGAAAACTAATATAATTTTTATATAACTCTTAAGTTACCTTAACTGGACTTTCCGGAAATATTACTAGACACACTTTGTCTTTGTCTTTATAGACTTTCAGTAAATTGAAGTATGTATTAAATAAGGAAATTTTACTAGAACCTCATTATTTGTTAGATTTTAATTTTATTCGATTCTTTAATTGAGTTTCTAGAGGTCACATTGTAGTAAAAATTTACTAGAATCTAGTCATAGATTACTTAGAGTGTACGGCCAGTTTGTAGTACATATGTCCTTTTAGTGAAAGAATATTTGAGTCGATTATATGCCATTTTTATGAATTTACACCAAACGAAGGTGATTTAATTTGATTTTCGGTACAGAGGCGAACATCGACAAGTAACAAGTGACCAAGGCCTCAACAAGGCTTCCTTTCCACACGTTAGTTTAGCTTTCGCGTTAACTTCTATTCGCCAAAATTCGGTCAATGTTTAGAAAAGGCTTAAGATTGAAATTATTTATTATATTTCAGGAATTTTTAAAAATTTTGGATCAGAAAGGTTTCTTATAGTTTTTCTTTACTAGGACAGAGAAAGGTGTTTTTTAGCAATCTGAAACACTTTCTTTTACTTGAATAGAATAGTTTTGTAATTTATTATAACAGTTTTAATCCAAGCCTTATTTTTGACTGTTTGACTTGATAGTCTAAATTTTTAGGAACTAACTAGTCTGTACTATTTTAAATGCATTTCTCGTTAAAATTCGTAGAATTTTTCATTACTGCTATTAAACTTTTTCCTTAGTACAAATGCTAAAAGGATATTTTGCCAATCCCAACTGCAATTGCTCCCATTATCCCGCAAAATTAACGGTTGGTTAATTAAAACATCGACAAACATCGGTTACCATGGCATAGCGAATTCATTGAGCCGCAAAGAGCAGGAGATCTCATGGTACATCGCCCGCGATGAATTGTTGGCCACAAAAGCGGCAATTTCCACCCTGTACCTTGCAAAAAAAAAAAAAAAAATTAAACCACCCCAACTCCGGGGGCGAGCATGATAAAACCTCGGAAATTAATAAATTCATGCCGAAGAGAGTCACCCTCCGGGAGTTGCAGCACCAGATTAATTTGAGGTCATGGTAAGGGTACGGGGTCTTCACCGAATTCGTTAGAGAAATTTTATTCGGGAACCCCGACTATGAAGAAAAACGAAAAAAAAACAAATGCCTGTCACACAAGTGGCACATAGTCCTTGATGGGATGCAGGGTATGGTGGGTGGGTGTGCGACCAATAAAAAACAACGAGCACCACAAACATGGCCAGAAGTCACATTCAATTGACACCGAACATTGGAAAACTGTGGAAATTACTTAGCGAAAATAGCTGCGACAAGATGTTGTCCGGTTCGGGTTGCGCAGCCCACCACCCACCCCTTCCGTGTTTTCTGGGGAAAAAAGCGAAGGAAATGTAGTGCCGTGACATTTGCGGGCCATAAATAAAAAGAACGATGTTGCCACTACCGGCGGGGGACCCTATGATACCCCCTCAAACCCTGGGTCGGAACGTTAGCCCTTAAAAAAAATTGCTTGTCTTTTTGCTGCCGTTCGGTGGATTTAGATAAATCACCACGTCCAGAGCATTTTAGCGACGACGACAAACTCCCGACCCAGCCAAATCACCCCTGCCCCTAAGTAGACGCAATGTGTGGGAGCGAGGAGACCACCCCTCAGCCCCAAGGTGGAATATATATATTTTTTTTTTAAAGTCAAAATGACGGCCGACTTTAGCGCTTCCTAAGGTCGCCAAGATCTACACGAAAATTGAACCCCAAGGGCCAAGGAATTTCGTTTTCTGCTTCGGCGATTTTATTGGTGGCCGTAACGAATTCATTTTGATTTATAGAAATTTTAAGAGATTGGGCGAGAACTGGGAACATAATGTTGCTTATGTTACGAATAATGGCCTTGTGCTGAAAGCAGCCGAAATATTGTGATTAATTTCATATTTATGGAATTGTAATTTTATTACAGGTTATCCCATCTGTTTGAGAACATATCACAAATTCGTACCTCAAAAGATAAAATTTGAGCTTCTTATAAGCTCCTGAATGATTGTTTTCTAGAAATGTTCAAAACTGACTTTGAAATGTTATTTTAAATTCTATAAAACCGCAATTTGATAGACACTTTTCATTTTCAGATTCATTTTGATATATTCGTATAGTAATTAAAATCAAACAGAATTTTAAAAGTAAAACAAAACATCATTGGTAAAAATTCGCAGTAACCATTCGAATGATATGTTACTAGTGATTTACGTTTATGCATGATAAGGTAAAAGGGATATAATAAATTTTCATAGATACTTAATTTTTAGATGAACATAAAATAAACTACTTTAAATTATTAGGTAATTGGCTCTCAGACCATACGGCTTTTTTTATTTGCAAATTTTATAACTCATTATATATCATTATCGAATATCCCGATGTATTTAATTCATCTACAACTCTTTAATGAACTATTGCCATATTGCCAATCAAATATTACTAAACTATTTTGCCTATTTATATAGCAATAAATCATATGCTAAAATTATGTAACCTTCATAGTATGACAGGTTAAATGTTAACTCATTAATACTTGTAATGGTGTATTAAAAATATGATTTATGGTGTTTTAATTTTTAACTAGCTGATTTACCCAGATTCGCACAGTACACGTAAAGTTCAATAATTGAGTATAACTAGTATTAAGTAATATTTGTACAAACTGACAAACAAAATTTTTAATAATGGTCTTCTTATATTCTGTTAGCCTTTCTACATTACCCCTAATCTAAGTTTTTGATAAATATTTTCTATGTACAGATACGGCGTTTTTACAATTTTGTGTTTAGAGATGTTCGATTCAAAATCAATGGCCCCTTAAATAAATTTCACTGTGCTCACGACTCCGTTCGCGTGGATTTCAGGTAATGGCACGTCCTAGGAACTAAATTATGTGTTTTTCTGGAATAAAGAATATCCTACAATATATTGCTCTCTGCCCCTTTACTTCAGCACATTTCTTTAGCCGCTCTAGTGAATTGTGAAATATTTGACTGTTTTCTAGGCATTGTTACTATAGTAAAAGCTAAAAGTATAGATTTAAATAGAAAACAAAAATAAAATACACAGTAACAAACCCAACTCAAGAAACAAATATGGTTAAAGAGTAAAAACCAAAAACACAAAGCAAACTCAGTAAATCCCTATATAGCCAAATCAAACTATTTTAAAGGTATGTTTCGCAACGTTATGTTTTATGGAAATTATTATTGTCATATTCATATGATTGCGCCGCTCACTAAGGTAAATTTCTGAAAAATGTCGTTAGTACGTTTTACAAATGAAGAAAAATGCTATCTTGTCCTTTTTCGTCAAACTACACCATAGATTACTCTATCTAAAGACTTCTTAAAATTTAAATTATTATATATATTTTTCCGGTGAACCGATTTCGATGAAATAAAGCCTATATCTTGTTCTGAGCTAAGCTTAAGTTATCAGGGAAAATCCAATGAAAATCCCTTCAGTAATTTCGGAAAATTGCTTGTACAAACAGATAAACAGATAGATAAAATTTTTAAAAGTGGTGTTTTGGTATTATGTTAGCTTTTCTACATTACCCCCAATAGGTTTTCTATGTACAGATACGGCATTTGTACAGTTTTATTTTTGTAGATTTAAATTCAAAGGGAAATTGATTATCTGTTACTGTAGTGCAATATTTTTATATCTAATTATAACAAATACCAGAAATCTTAAAACTTGAAGGTAATTTTTACTAACATTGAATTAAGTAAACTTTTTAAAATGTTTAACTTATCTAAATTGTTTGATTTTGAAAAAAATAAGTATGCTTTCCTAGTAGGGATTATATCGAATTTTAGAATGTCGTTTATTTTTACATTCACTTTATAATTGAAATTTTGGTCATTCCATTCAATGTCTTGTTACTGCTGGTTACCCTCGTAAAAATCCTTCAATTTTTCCAAAAACGATTTCAGTAAATTAGCTCGGAACGAGGCGTAAAACATTTCCACCACATCATCGAGAAGTCTTGTTCGATGAGTGCGATCAAAAATTTCATCACGTCGACTACAGCGAGTGCGTTGCAAATCATTTATCTACCGCACCAAGGGATCCGATCCATTTCTGAGGATTGCGCTTTATTACTCCTTTTTATATGCACGGAGAAGTCATCGATTAGGAGGCGAAGAAATGGAATCCGCCAAGAAACGACTGGGCGACCCGAGTGAATCGTAATCGCGCAAAACTGCCAACTCCCCATCATCATCTGATCAAATTGAAGCGAAAAACGATTTCGACACCTTCAGAGCTAATTCCGGACCAAGTGTATGGCCGGTATATAAGGGGGGCGGAGGGATGAAGGGTGCGGCTTATCCGGGACCCAAGAGATCGAGGGCTGATTGAGTTTGCATGGAGGATTCACGGATTCGCATGCGCAATCCACTTAAACTAATCAGATTTCAATAAGACTCTAAATAACGGCTTAATGTTGTAATGAATGTAATTTGTATCCTATGGAGGGATGTTCTGTCTCGGTAAAGTGTACAGTGATGAAAGGGTTCGCACTGTGATATGGATCGGTTCGGTAAGCTCGCTACGATCGCACCGTGCAATTGAACAGGTGTTGAATTATTCCAGTTAGTTAAGTTTTTCGATCAGTGCACGTGATTTTAATCAGACGTAATCGATTTGCAGGTTCGTTTGGTTCAATGCAACTGTGATTGCATCACGCACATGAAAAGATCCACTTCAGGAGCTCGCGGACATTACAAGACATTGGGCTGCCTGAATACCTTTCCGAGGACGTGAGCTTTTCCTTATTTTAATATTTTTCGTAAAAATAAAAATTGAGACACAATAACGAGTTATCGTACATTAATCAATCATTTCGTTACGGTACTGCACCTGCAATGGATCCTTGAGCAGAAATAATGCGTTCTATACTATGCTCCCAGAAAATATATCTTTATTTAAAAAAAAAATCATTAAATAAAAAATATAAACTACTTTAAAATTGAGAAGGTCAAAAATATACATATAAATTATTTTTAACGCTGAAATGTAGCCTTTGGTAGTACCAGTTTCAATTCTACGATTTTACTTAACATAAAATTAGTGAACCTAAAACTAAAATTGAAAAATACAAAGCTGCTTTACTATCTGCACCCAACAGCAATTAAAAATAAGTTTCATCACATATTTAATATAATTAGAACTTTTAAAAGTTAAGTATGGAAATGTACCACCTATACCACGATTAAAAATTATTAGAATAAAATTGAAAAGTTCAGCAGTATATCACAAAAATTCTCTGCTCTCATACCACGGTACCTGTCTAAGCAACCTAAAGTAAAAATCCTTTAAAGTACACATATGACGGATTTTATCTGAATGTAAATCGCTATAGTTTTGTGGTATCATCTTTCTGTAGAGGACGTACAAAAATTTAAATAAAACAAGACACCATAAACCAAAAGCTTCACAAATGCTTCCACAGCTACCCACAAGCCCACATTAATTTTAATACATATGGCACCTTAAAGAATCCTAATGACTTTCAGCCCAAAGTGGCTCGAAGATGAGAAAATTTCCCGGTCCCAAGGAAGGTTAAACTAAAATCATAAAGCTATCATCGTTACTCGGGGTGGATCATGGCCTAAAGCCCTGGCGGTGCGATAACACTTTGTTTAATAGAATTACAACCCGTACGACCTCTCGCATGCGAAGTTTACTGATAATCGGGGATGGCTCTCGGGAGGCTGTAAGGAGGACCAAAAGGACACATTCCACCCACTCGGTCGTATATTAAATTCGCAATGTTTCACGCGATAAGACTAATAGAATTCAGCGGGCCAAACAGTCGTACCCTGGGTCCATACCGTACAAAGGGGGGCCCATGTATGGTGCCCGGATAGGGCCGAATTAAACACACCGCAAATTTTATAACACGTGGATTAAAATTCATACGAGCGTGTTACGAGGGGGCGTACAACCACAGCACACTCTCCGATCTCTGGAAGACCGGGGGCTAAAGGGGTATGGGGTTAATTACGGCATTTGGCCAGGTCGGTCGAGATAAACTTAATCTCCAATAAATTCGCCCGAGTGGCTACATGGCCGCTTTATTACCGTCCAGCGGTCGTTTAGTCAAACTGCGAGATTCGGGGGTCCGGGAATTAAGACATTAAATCGAGTCCATGACCTCGTTGTTCTAGGACGAGGAAATGGTGCATTCCCGGACGTCGAATTCCAACCACCTGACATATGGTGTAATCGTGGCTTATGGGCAGAATTCAAATTTGCCAGGAACCACCTCCTCCTCCTCCTCCTCCTTCTCCGATCGGTCCCGGTATTCTTCTGAGGACAACGCATAAATCTTCGCAAATTATAAGTTTCCGCCCAACAGAGTTCGGATGATATCGCATGCAAGGGACTTGTTCCCATCTTTCTAGCCTGCGGCCAGCGAAGGGTGCCCTTCGTCGTATGTTAGACTCTTACCTAATTGAATTATTACACGCTGCGGCCCCGGCTGATTCTTATCGCCCTGCTCCGCGATGCGTGCATAAATTATTTAATCAGAAATTTTCTCAGCTGCGATCCGATCAGCCGCCGGATTTTTTCAGAAATTCAATTTAGTGGGCGGTTGCTCGATTCGAATTTTTGCATATCTTCGGCATTTATACAAATCCGTAAAATTGCTGCACCGTCTCAACATTGTTAACGGTTGCGCAAGAAAGATCACAAATCAAAAAGCCATTAAAGTTCGTGGTAGAGGTTGGCATGTGACATTATCCCTTTTTGTCCCAATTTTCATTTAATATTCTTTTTATATTTTTCATTCATTTTTCGCCGGAGGGTTAGAGAGAAGTCAGAAAATTAAATTCTTACAATTCATTAGCCCCAGAGAAGACCGTTTCTCTATACCGGCCAAAGATTGTGACTTCTCCACTTTCCCATTTACAAATGACTAACTCTTCGCCCGGTGAACAATAGCATCCTGGGGCGAGGGATGCTGTGTGGCGCCCCATTTTAATTTCCGGAGGCCAACTGATTACGACAAGAACAACAGCAGCTGTCCATAAACACATTTGCCGGGAAAATGTCACCCATCGGCCGCAACCACCGGCACTGGGGTTGCCCCGATTGTCTAGAGAGCTCCGGTGGACAGAATTTCCATATCGGTCCATTGTGGCTCACCACGAGCCTCCTGCTAACAAGGGGCGAAAAAGATTTCCTAATCGCCTCTAGCCATTTCGCCCTTTTTTTTTTTTTTTTATATGAAATGAATAATTTCGAAGGCAGTGGGATCATCGGGTATTTTATGCGAGTGTGCAACTCAGTCTAGATTCCACTTAGCAGGTTGAAATGAGCTGCTCAGACGCTTTGTTAGTCATAATATTCTGATTTTAAAAAAGTAATTCACGACTAATTTTGAATCAAAACAAAATCCGCTTTTAGTTACGATCTATAAAATAAACTCAGCCATAAATAAAATATTCCAAATACAGTATAAAAATAGGCTTTCTACAATATTCAATAGGATTTAGACCTAAAAGGCATTATAACGATTTTTAGTTCATTTTACCTAAGGAAGTTTTTCTGTCTTCAAAAAATATAGCAGAAGATAAGAGAAATGTAGTGGAATGTTTCCAATTTTTCTGAATTGTAAAATATTGTCAATTGCTACTTTAATTTGAGTAAATTTGACTAAACGAAAAGTATATCAAATTAAACGAATTCGAATAATCTGAACTACTTAATTTTTTATAAATTTCTTAAAACCAATGCAACCTGACCAAAAAACTCGTCTAAAATTCCCTTCAGCTCCGAAGTCAGTCTAGTCGCATTTGTCACCAGCATACTGCCCTTCCATTAGAATCAGACGTTCGAGCCAAGGTTCTGCTAGAAAGAAGTCAAGGCTCGACTAAATAAAAGTGACATGGATGAAGAGGAAAAAATCCTCTTACAAGGACCCATATACGCACATATCCTGAAAATATATTCCGATGTCCGCCGGGAGAGCCATCATCTTCAAGCGAAACCGATATGACAGGGGGGGTATGGCGCGAAGGTCTCATAAAAAGTCCTCGATATCGCTTTATAGCTTAAGACAAAAAACAAGGAAGACAGACAGAATCGAGGGCGATTTATGATATATGACAGGGCTTGAGAACCTCCTGGGGGTAGGGTTTTGGGGTCAGACGTCAGAAGTCGAGAATGTGCCGAAAGTGTCTCACCCGGAAACGCTTAATGGTAGTGGCTGATTTCGTTTCTGGAAAAACAAAACTTTATCTTACAATAGAGGCTTTTATCGTGGGTTAAAAAACAAAAATGTATCTTACTGGGGGTTGCCCGGATGGAGGGTGGCAATCTTCGAGCCGATCTAGATACGGCCGTGAGGCCGTGAAAACCGTCTTTCTGTCGGACGGTGCGATAGTTGCCGTTTCGATCTGATGCTATGCATCCACCTCTCGCTCTAGAGTACTTTCTCCAAACAATTTGATTCAAGTGGTGCGATAGTGTCACGAGCTTCCACCACGGTCCCGGGGGAAAAACATAAGAAAACAAAAAAATTGCAAAACGGCGAACCGTCGATATCGAGGACTATTCCGATCGTTAGCAACCCATTACAAGGCGTTTTTATCGATCAAGTGGCAACCTGAGGAAGGTAGGCGCTCTGTGGAACTCAAGGCACTTCTCAGGTAATACCTTGAGGTGCGCTGGGGTTCCGCGCGCTCGCACTAACTTCCCCCCATCACTATCCGCCGCTGCCGCCGCCAAGAGATCCCAGTCAGTGGGACTTGGAACTGTTAATCGTGCACCTTCAGCCGTTTGATTAATCGTCTCTTCGGCTATCGATTCAATTAAATATTTATGGGCTATAGACGTCCCCGTGCATCTTGTAATCGACTCGATTCCGAGCGTAGTTCTTGCAACTGGTACACCATCACCGAACTTTCTCTGAGCCGCGCAATTTACGGCGGCATGATGTGCGCGGTGGTGCGGTACTAAATTTGCGCAGATGCCTCCATGGGCCAGCAAATAGAAATACTTGCGACCGATGTACCCTCACCGCGAAAAGATTATGTTAATTCCGCATTTGTCGTGATTGAACATTTTTAGATTTTCCCCGATTTCGCTTATCGATCTGCAAGGGAGCTGTACATCGCCTATCCAACAGGCGACTAAGGTGGTTACTGACTTGCTTGCCCTCACTGCTGCAACATATGCAAAATCGCCTGCTCCTTATTTGCATATCGCCTTTTACAGGGATTGATAAGATTCCCGATTTTAATTGTTCTCCACCGATATTTGAATATATCGGACCGAGTCGATTTAATGAATATTTAGTACACATGATATAACCCAATTGATCGTATTAGTTCAATATCTGTTAGTTTAGAGCAATGATCGACTATCTATTGTTTTTACCCACTAGAGAATTTGAAAGCTTGTAAATCATGATCAATGAATTTTTTATTTTGGAAATTAATTTCCTTATTTCACAGTGTCCGCAGTGTATCGCGGATTTAGTCATATGTTCATCAGTCGTTTTACTTTTTGCCCTCTATCTGGCCCCACTAAGTTAAACTTACACTCATTTGAAAAAAAGGATAGTCCCACATCTTTCTAAGTGACTTTCGAGCAAAAACAAGTCGAACTATGTGGTTTTTTCTTTGGGAGAGTAGTAGCTTTTTAAATTGCCTATAGCTCTTAAGATCGGCTTCTATGATTTGCCTTCTTATTGTCGAATGATTAACACCCTGAGGCTGAGATTTCATTAAAATTTAAATTTTGCGATTCTTGTTGTTTTCCTTGATGTGCCACATTTGTTAATACTTTCAGCACTCCCGGTTTTTTTTTCTTAAAAAGGGCATCTAATAAATCTGGAGATGATAGATTTAGCTATTTTATATTTACCTCTGATATCCTTTTTGGGGTATACCATTTATGCAATTACTAGTAAAAAATATTTAATTAATACGCTTAAATAAATTAATATTATTCCTTTTTTATGGGATATTTTCTTCTGCTATTGTTATGCGTATATCTGGAAATTAAACATAATAAAGAATAATGCAATGTATAAAATTTTTTGGTATAAGTTTTAAGGAAATGTTATATTGACCTGTAAGAAACTGTGATTTTAGTTGCAAATGTTTTGCACAACTCATTTAAGTCTTATTATAGCTGCGTATTTTATTAATAAGGTAAACGTTTTTTAATTCCATTTGATAACCTTAGTAGATGCATTAAGAGATTAAATTTCTCCAAAAATTTCGTTAATTTTCTTACAAGCGGACCGACAACACTTTTTTATCCGAAAACTGCCCTAGCCCCAAAAATAGGGGCAAACCAAAAAAAGTCCACTCTGGAAAATTTATGGTGCTCTGTTATCCTTACTGTTTTCTTTCATTTTGCACGTCACGACGTTTGCAGAGGAAAAATGCATTATTCATAAAGGACAAGCACGAAGTGGCCAATCCATAACTCTTATCATCCCCGGCAGATGTGTCACTTCATCTTCGAGGAGAGGGACTCGGTCATCATCCAGAATCCTGTTCTACCCTCTATAATTTCAGAAATTTTTAACTCTGTTCTGCGGGCAAAAAAAAAAAAAGCGAAACCTCAATTTCGTCCCAATGAAAACTAATTAAAATCACAACAAGACTGTTAACAAAGTGTACCTAAGCCCCGACGAGCTTCTTAAGCAGAGAGCGAACATCTAAGTGATTTTCACGGATCCTCGAAAATATCCCGATATGATTGGAGGGGGAGGCCCAGGAAAAAATGATTTGCATATAAATTTGGCCAAAGAAAAGTTTATCTCCGTCCGACAGAAGGCGGTCGGTCGGGCGTCTTCTTTCAGTCTCTGCAAACGCGACAAGTTGTTGTTCTAGCCTGAGCTCAGGGTCCAATGAATTTCAATGATAAAAGACTTAATAAATTTTCAAGTTAATTAAGTTCTCTCGATTTCGGTGGAAAATTCTGATTTATGAGCTGTGGGTACATGGCCCTCTTCGCCTGCAGAGCCGCATCTCCTGTCTAGGGCCAGGATCCGGAGGCAGTGAGATCCTCTTCTTTAGTGCGCACCCACTCACTGTATAATAATGCAAGAACCCCCGAAAAATGATGAAAATATTCGCGGAATGTTTTAATTACGTTCTCCGCAGGAAAAATGAGAAAATTAGCAGAATTGCTAGGGACCAAGGAGGATTGCTTCATTATCTTCATTGTCTTATCAGGACCGAGGAGTTGCCCAGAAAAAAATTAACTACACCCAGGAACACTTGGTACGTGGTGCTAATGGCTGATGTCCGTGTGATTTACAGGGCAATATAAATCATCTGGCTTGACTGGTTTTAGATCAAACCACATACCCAGCAACCTTTAAATTTTAGGTATTTAGGTGAATTGCTTCTAAAAATTTATGAATTGCTGTCACAGCTATCAAAAACCGAACGGGGCGGTTTACGAGACCATAAAAACCACTATAAAATCGTTGCAGAACGTTTTTTTTTTTTGGGGCAAAGGTTAACCTCTTGTATGCAAATAAAGTGAAATTTCAAAAAGGCGAAAAAATGGTATAATAATAAAAAAAAAACAAAAAATATGTATAATGCTCTCAAGGTAAATTTACAGCACCTGCTGCACGACTGCGTAAATTTAATATAATGGGTCCGTTTTAGTACTTTTCCCCAAAGCGCCAGGGTGCTCCGCATGGGGATCTTCCAAGTAAGACATTAGCTACGCTGAGCTCACCCTTAATGGCCATTAAGAACATTCACCGCTGCATTAATGCAAAGCTGTAAAACTATTAGACCCACTTGGGCGGGCTTTAAGGACTTTGAATTTCAAAAGATTCCTTTTTTAAGAATAAATGGAAGCCCTTCTGGTATCAGGAAGCTTATGAATAATTGTATGAAGTTTTTTAAATTTTTTATTTTGTATATATGGTAAAAAAGTTAAAACGCCCTTACTTAGCACTTAGCATTCGCGATTTGAACGACATTTAAGGTATACATATTTATGCATCTAGATTAAGTATCTATATATAAATAAATAAACAAATAAAATAGAAATTCTAATTATGAATTTATTTTTAATAGTACCCTTATTTTAAAAATAAGTCGTTAGATTTTAGATGTTACACATTCAAAATGCAGAGTAATGACTTTTAATTAACCTATTAATTTTCTAATTCTAATTTCTCAAATAAGAAATCAATAAAACAATCGAACAAATACGAAATTTTAAATTTATATCAGCTTTTAAAGGAAAATTATGCTTATGTGAGTTAAAAATTTGGTTATTGAATTGTTATTATTTTAAAATCGTATAGTCTTCGGTATACTTTTATAAATCATGATTTAACTACATGTAGTTTTGAGGTGGAGGTTGATAGTTCGCAAATAGTGTTATTACATCTTATACTATTCTACAAGTAACATTTGTATATTTTTGTTTGGAATCGTGTTCTTAAAAACGGCTCTAACGATTTCGATGGTGGTTTCTGGAGGTAAAAAATCGATCTAGCTAGGTCTCATTTCTAAGGAAATTAAATTTCTCCGTGTTTAACTTGACTTTTATACTCAATATGGCTGGTAAAAATTGTAACGAATTCATTTCAATTACCTTTTATTTATATTAATTTTTTCGTTAAAAGTACCTAGGCAAAATAATTCGATAGAAAAATCTAATTGGATTATTGTGAAAAAATTAATTGAAGTTAAATGAATTTGCTAAAGTTTTTGCAGTTTTATTAAGGAATTTCAAGTAAGCTCTTTTAAATTTTATTTTACTCGGAATACACAACATAGGCAATTTATAACAGAGATCACTCTTTTTGAAAAGAGATTCTAAATGACACAAATGCTCTAGATGTGGATCTCGTTAAAGGCAATTTTCCCAGGAACTCTGAAGATTTCAATTGGAATTAGTACCTAATACTTAAAATTGTAATAACTATGTAATAAAAATAGCAATTTAAATCTAAAACCCTTATCTACGCCTGCAATACGCGTGAAATGTAGCTCTAATACACACAACGATTCTTAAAATAATTGAATATTTTTTTTTTGATCATTCCTCGACCAAAGTTTGATTTGATTATGTTCGCTTCCCTGGCATATTTTAAGAAAACCAAGTAGGTACCTACCTACCACCTACCTTCCTGCTTGAAATTTGATCCAATGATTTTGGTACGTAGAAAAAATATGTTGGGTTACAAATTAATATAAAAACATTAATTTATAAAAAAAAAGGTCTAGATAGACGTTTTACATCTGTTCTGAGCAGAGCTCGGTTATCCAGGTACTTTAATCGTACTTTTAATAGAAAAAGACGAAATGAGATGATAATTTTTGTATTTTATATTCAGAAGGACTATTCTTACAAGTATATTGCGCTAATTTATATTATTTAATATTATCCTTGAGTACAAAATATGTTTGATACGAAACAACAAAATGTTTTCTATGAAGGACAACATATCTGGCCATAAATTTTACTGGAGTCAACCCTTTTTTCGTAAAACATTGTGTCCTTAGTCGAAGCCAGATAATTCTTTGCACAAATAAAATTTGCATAAATTTCCATTCGTTTCCCGTAAACGACAAGGACGACTGGCTGCAGCAGCATCAGTCGAAGTATATAGTGCGCGGCACTTAACATTTTGGTGTGGAGCACCAACAGATTGCTCCTGTTAAATTCCCGCCGAACTTTATTACGAAAACTTTTCAGTCTGGTGCCAAAAAGCGGGCCTTCCGGGTACCCCATTTTCAAGTAGTAGTCATCCTGTTTCTGAACCCCCCCTCCCCTCTCCCCAGCTGGAAGTTGAAGTTAGAAGACTGTCGCAATGGTCTTACCTCATTAACTATTCAAGGAACGTCCCGTAAAGTGGATATTGATATTTCTCCAAATTTGATATTTATGTTCCTTTCCGGGGCCTATCGATCTCAATTTGTATGCAGACCGCGGTAGTTTTGTTGTCGCCGACCGCACCCTTCCACCTATCGGCCAATCTGCACCGAAACTGGGTGAGTTTTTACAGATGGGGGTTGCTATCTAAGTATGGGTTTTAGTTGAAAAATATTTTTTTTTTTGCCAGAAAATGAAAAATGTGTGAAAATTTATTGACACGTTTTTGCCACCTTTGAGGCTCAGTGGAGCGTGACTCTTTGTATGGGGTGTTATGGGTTCCCGCCAGAACGGTTGCTCCACATGCGCTTGATAAGAGAAAACGTGTACAAATTGTTTGGGCAATTTTGCTGTTTTAGAAATTTTTTGCAATTTTCGTGATAGTGGCAGCCAGCTGACGGAGAATTTTATAGAGCAGGGATGGCCTGAATGGCTTCATTCGATGTGAGTTCTCGTCAAAAAGCCCACCCTCACTTGGTGCACAGAGACCCTGTGCCTTAAATTTTCGACTGAACAACGAAGGGAGGGTGTCATCGTTCATATCTCATAAAGGCAGGCTGTTCGTTAATTAATTTCGCTAAAAAGGATTAGGACGCTGCTGTTGTATCACAGAGCGTATCGAATGCCCGTCCTCATTCTCATCCTACGACAGCACTTATAATCTCCGAAATTTGCTACTACCCCTACTGCTACCCATCCCCCTTACCGGAAAGCCGCCGATGATCACCGCAAAATGTTCTGGCAAAAAGGTGATACCCTGCGGGGGAGGATATGCCAAAAGAGTTGCACTCCTCCCGGACGATTTATGCTGGAAGACGGTTATAAATCGGGGCATAGGCGCTGCAGAATGAAGGACGAGGCTTTATTTTACAAAGCATATTTCCGCCTCCAATTTGCATAATTTGAATGGAAGGTACCTGTTGCCAAACGAGGCACCGAAAGCAGCCAGATTTTGATCCTGGAGAACGGGATAGATCATGTTCTGTGACTGTGGGTGGGTAACGCCCGGTAATTGAGTGTAATTAAAGCCGCGGTGACATCTCCAGTTGCTAAGGATAATAACGATGGAAACTGGGAAGGGCTCTGCATTTGTTTTTGTTCCCTTAAGTTTGTCCGTTAATTCGATTCCCGTGACGACAGCGGCGAAATAATTAATTTCCTCTGGGATACCTCCATTGGTGTAAAGGGTTAGATAATGAAGCGCCACGGGACCACAATCAAACCATTCCTGACTGTTGCAAAATAACCTAAAGCGGATGGTACTCACTAAACAAATTTGTAAGTGATTATAAACGGGTTAATTCAATCAAAATGAATTTACCGGAGAATTTGATATAGAAGAAAACTCTTTAAATCATGAAATCTAAAACTTTTCCTTATATTCTACCACCCCTTTACGCCCATTTAGATAAGAGTAGGCGAAACACAATTTTCTTAAGAGCCTACCCCCCTATATACGAAATTTTGTCGTATTCGGAACACCATAAAAAAGTATTTTAGTGGACTTGAGGTATAACACATCGATATAAATCACAATCAGAACATTTAACACCCATCGGCAGGTTGCCGGAACTCAAGTGAACATTTCCTCTGCCTGGAGGCCCATTCGGTTGGCTTTTTACGCTAAATTCGAGACGAAGGGTGCATAAAGTATGAGAGCATTTATTACAGCATCAGGACCAAGTTTTACCAAAAAAACTGTTTGTGGTATGCCCATTTCACATATCCATCTAGTGATACACACGTATAGAAAAGAGGCAATCTGTTACTTTAGAGATTCTTTTATTGGTTTGCGGATGTGATAACTTTGATCACCTTAATGCCCTTTAAATCCTTCTTAATCTAGTGTGTAATTAGATGGCAACTTCTATATTTGTGTTATATTCTGAGGAAACATTTTACTATCGTATATATAAATACTAATTGAGATCTGAACTGTCCCCAAATTAGGAGAGAATTCATTGAGCTTAATGATTGTAAAATTATCGCTTTTGATGTAAATTTATTAAACACCAAATATTTTTAAATTTTCGTTACGAACTTATCAAATTTTGAATATAAAATCACATAAGTACATATGTGTTTCCGCTTTTTGTTTTTTTTTTTTTATATAACAAACCCTAGAAGCTCATATTTCTGCATAAAAAATAATTAACCAGTTCATTCCATCCAAAGCCCTCTACTCATACCACCTCCATTTAGAAAGAAATCGTCGTCCTCTTAAATCTTTCTCTTCCCGGAACACTGCCTGCAATAAAAGAACGTGTGATTCTCGGGTAAATCTGTGTCAGCACATGTCGCTGAATAGCGTGCAATTTTTCCATACATATATATCTTTATTCTATTTTTTGAAGATGAAGAACCCCCTGTAAGACAATACACCTCTTAAGCACTTACTGACATTGTGGACAAGTAAATATCCACCAGAGGGGAGAGACCGAGGCAATGGTTTAAAACTTAAGTAGATTGCTTTGAAAAGGCGCGGGCAACCCCCAAAAAACAATGGTATGGCAAAAATTGCTTTTTATCTCTTCAGACAGAAAAGTGGGAAGTCACTCAAATGTGATATGTGCATAAGTTGAAGCACAAATCTGTGCCGTACATTTTCTTCATTCAGTGACAACAGAACGTGGAGCATGCACCGTCACGGGTTGCAATGATATACAGCAACGACCCAATTAGGTAAAAGCAATGGATGAACGAGTTTTTACCTTGAAGAATAAAAATAGGTAGTAGGCGGAAGAAGGTCCTTCGAAAAACAGGAAAAGGTGGTGTACATTATTTGCTTCTTATGGGTCGATTAGCAAAATGAGTTAATTATCTTGGATACAATATAGGTAAAAAAGATGAGGACATATTTTATAACAAAAATGTATACGAGTTTTAATAGTAAAATGTAAATTCTGATATAAACTTTTCAAAAATCGAAAGGTTTTAGAATTTTGAGTGGTTAGTTTGAAGAAAACCATCTAGGACTACTCCAAAAGGAGTATTATTATCTTAAAATATTTTAACTACTTTACAATCTCATCAAAATCATAGACCATAACTTAAAAATCGCGCCAGAAATTCCATAAATTCCCCAAAAAATCAGTAATGTCCTGTACCATCAAAACGTAAGGACCTGAATCGGGCAGGGGGGAGACAAAGAGCAGAAATCGAAGAGCCACAATATTTAGGCGATAACTTTCCTTTATAGAGTCCTAACGAGATGGGTGGATATTTATGTTCCCGAAGGAACGCTAAGGCAGCCACATCATGCAGGCCATTGTCTCTCCTAAGTACACTCATTTTTGGAGGAGCACACCCCACATATATCGACTGGTCGCTTCTTATTTTTTTTTTGTTTTTTTTATCTTAACGGTCTGATAGTAATTTATATGAGATGATAAAAAATTGCTCAATAAATCTCGTCTATGGACTCGACTATGAGAGGACGAGATAGTGAACGGTAACTTCGAAAGCATAAGAGATCGAGTGGCTGGGGCACCCCAGCTAAAAAACCTCCTCCTTCAAGATTATCCATAAATCAGGGGCGGCTTTAATAATTGATAATATTCGGCAGAGGACGGCTGGCTCGAATATGACAAATATTTCGACAATAATTTGCATGGGCATAAAGCCATTGTCCAGTGTGCGATGTTCTCCCCCTTCGGGGATGGTCGCATTCCCGGGACGGAGGTGATAAATCAAAATTGTGTGTGCAGGTCACCGCTCTAGGGGGGGTATCTTCTCATTGATAAATAGTTCCCCATAGAGGCCCTTCTCTACAGACAATCCTTTGAGTTTCTGCCAGCAATTACTTGGCCATTTGCTTGCTGCTATAGTACTAAACTATTGGAACTATTCCGGCGAAATGAGGGTCATCCAGGGGCTCGAATAAGTTTTGCGCTATTCTGAGGATTCAATGGTGGAAAGCAATAAATTGCGAAAGTTTGCCCAAAACTCTTTCATTCATAAGAGAAACATTAGCAATGGATGTTTTCGATGGAAATATTTTTGTTCAATACAACCCTTTCTCTAGGTATAAATCGAAGAAAGTGCCTATTAAGTAAAATCATACTGTTCCTAAAAATTATATAAACTAGCAAAAAATCAGGGATGCAGAAACCGACTCTGAAATTACTACAAAGACTATACGATTTCTCACAATATTAAAAAAATAGAGCCTTTTCAATTTATTTAAAATTCAATACTCCCTATATTTTAAATTTAATTTAAATAGTAACTAAAATAATAGCCAAAAAGAAGTTTCAAATGATAATAAATTAATACATCTGTAACTTTGTTCTTTGCCATACAAATCGGATACCTATTCTTCTTAATTTCTAGGTAGGTAACTGAAATGAAGTTCTTACAAAATTAAGAATTTTAATATGCAATTCCAAATCAAAAGGAGCTTTTGTAAACCCTTTTTGAATCTTTTCATTCGGATTTCAGGCAAATTCCCAATATCTTTTTAGTTTAAAACAAAAACTAATTTAAAATAGTTTTAATTCTTCGCCGGTATATTTAAATTGTACACGTACAAGTTCTGATAGTATGAAAATTATTAAGGTAATATTCATGACAAAATTTATGGTATTTTCGAGCCTGCTATTCAGTCGAGCGTAAAATTCAGTGATGATAAAAATGTATATAGGGTTTGTAACTATGCATCACAGTATAAAATTCAACCAGAAATATGCTAGTCAAGTTGAACGTTACATAACTTAGAAAAATCAGTAGCTTGGGACGTAATAATATGTTTCGGAAAAATTTGATTCGGTCTGATTTGGGTAGGTTTTGGTAATTTGGCAAGTAGGATCCTAGGTCCCATCCTCCCTCGACTATATCTAATCAGTCCTACTTCGACGACAGCCTGGATTAAATTCGAAGTGACACTTAATTTGGCTATAGGCGGGAAGATATCCCAATTCATGGGGGACTAGCACTTTTCCAATTCGGATCGATCCCGAGGGATACTCTGAAACGAAAATAACGCCATAACGATTGTACTGTGGGATATGAGATTTTCTCTATCTTCGTTCGTATCTGTTATTTGGATTGCGAAAAAATTAGAGAACCAAAGGATTCGCAGGATACCGTCCCCCACCTCTTTTCTCTCCTCTGATTCAACCACATGCCGCAATTCCACCACTGTGCTGTGGCAGGAAATTAAATTTTTCCAATCGAAATGTTGGGGTATGCAAATCGGTGTGGTTCAAGTGCCAGTTGAGATTCAGACTGTGTAACTGCGGCTGATAAGAGTTCTTTTGTTGCTGCGACTGCATAACGTGGGGATCGGGAATTGTTTGCGTAGTAGATTTGGTCGATGTTGAATGTCTGATGGTGGTTGGTTTAGATTTCTCGACTAAAAATAATTTTATAGAGCCACGGGTTCACCCACCCACACCCGTTTCTCCCACTAAGGCCTAAAAATTAATCAACTGCGACATTGCAACAATACACGGGAGTTTGCGACACAGGGCCAGAATGCGGAGGTGGGGGTTTACCGATCATACAACCCAACCCTTGTCCCATATCCTGCTCTGGCGTAATCAAAAAATAAGCACAATATATGTCCTCCCCTTTTCACCTCTCGTGCTTCAACCCTTTTCACTGTAATTCGAGATCATCCCCGGCAAAAGCCACCATAATGCCCGGCATTACCCTCCTTTGTGGTCTAACACTCGACACTCAAGCAAATGGGAGATGATGAAAGAATATGCACCACCACAAAGCCAAGCCACAACGTCCCGGTCCCGAACCCAGAGTATAACCGCCAGAAAACAGGATACATATCCTCGCGCACATATCGGCGCATCAAAGGGTGGAAAATCTCTTTTTCCATGGCATTTCGCTTTGAATGGGACTCAACTGGGGCACTGTCGGGATGAAAAATCCTAAGCGGTCCAGAATCCTGGACCAGGCTGGATATGGTGCCAGAGCCCTCCTATTCGGGGACTCTTGGCACTCCTGCTCTAGAACAGACTTCGACAGTCAGAATAATCAACCCTTTGTTTATTACAAATGCAAAATCCGCTCATTTGTTGTTGTTTTAACATTTTTATTTATTTGTATTAGGCGGATTTGCCCGGTTCCAGGGCGACAGGGTGCCCGACCCATTGATGGGGTGGCTCACCGTAATTAAATTTGTGACTTTATGCGCTAATGCGATTTGTAAAGAGGTTCTGACACGCTGAAGAGCACTTTGTTTGCAATTTGTAAGTAACATTTCTTCAAGTGTCCTTGCAGCGGGTTATGTAGTCGGGCTTCGTAGATGGTGATGGTATCAGGTACATTTAGGGGGAGATGCATATCAATCAAAAAGAATTAATCAGTTTTATCCTTTTGATTTGTTTTTTTTTTCTTTAAATATAGGGGCATGTTCTAACAACCGCGTTTTACAAATTCGAACTTTGAATATTATATTTCAACAACATCGAACATTTTCATCAGAAAATTTCATAACATTCAGATGAAATAAAAGCAAAATTGAATGAAATAGAAATAAACAATAAATGTTTGAGAAGACGAAATTTTATTCAAAACATAGGAACAAAATCGTTTTTTTCTTTAATATTCAAGTAAAAAATTAACATCCTTAGAAAATAATTTTTGTTTGGTTTGATCTGTGTATAACGATGCAAATATTCGTGGCTCAATGAGTTATGGATATGTTATGTTAAATAAGTATTATGTACCCTCGTCAGACAAGCGCAGAAGCTATTATCGAAAATGCTAGGCACTCTCGGGAGTAAGCCACTTCATTTAACTTACGAGCATCCCTCAATTCGTCCTGCAATTAAACCCACCCCTTACCTCGTACCATTCCGCCATAAAAGGGTTATAAGAAATTTATAAAACGTAAATAATTGAAAAGGATTTCACCAAGTCCATCAGAGACAATCCCCCGTAGTGACTTTTTAAATAGCCCCCGCGAAACATTGCGGGGCTTTGTCCTCGCATTTGCTTAATTGCCCCATTCTTTCAGCTCAGTGCCACAAAAATCGAATGTGTCCTTGTAGCGGAAGTAGGCAAAAGTCCTTTGTAAGCGAAAAATAAAAAAGCCAAGGATCCGTAATAAGGGAATCCTATCTCGACGGTATATAATTGATAATTTGCCTGATTTTAGATGTCAGATTAGGCGCTTTCGTCCTGTTGATCCCATTTTGGCCTATTTGCCAACAATCGACGTAATTTAGCGCATATTTTCTACTACCTTAAAGGGCTTTCATCTTTTCGTACTTTCACGAAAAATCTGATTTTTTTTTTTTTTTTCTTAAATCACTTCCGACCCCTAGGGTGTTCCGAAGGGCTCTTACCTCTCAGCCCCGGGGAGCAAAGCAATAATCGACCCTTTGTATAAGTGAATTTATCATCACCCTATCTTGCCGCGATTGTGGCTGGCAAAGGGCATCACGGTAAAACCGCTGAAGAGGAGTCATTGTCGTCGCAATAGCGATGATAGCGTTCGTGCTCACCAAATAAATTATTTTTGGCGTGCAACCCTGTGGGGGAGACTTTTATCTCTCCAGAAACCCTTTTCAGTCCGGACAACCTAATAAAAATGTTTTGCGGTTATGATGACTTCATTGTTTTCGGATGAGTCGCGGACCGATATTAACTAGCGATGAGACTTTTAATGGCACCCCATCACTAATCCTGTTCCACTCAGTCCCTAGGGGTTGAGAGCTTTCCTTAATTTTTTCAAAAAAAAAAAAAAAGACTTTTATAAAAACAGTTCACCATACCGAAAAACCCTATATTACCAAGTGTCGCACATGTGCGCTTCGTAATCCTTTTACAAATTATTTAATTTTGGTTCTATATAGAGCTTCACGTCGTAGCACTTGTTCTTAAGCCTCACAGATTCGGGGAAGTAGGTAAAAGGGTTTCCAGGGGTTTCCCCGACAGAAGGATCACAATTAACCACAAATGCTCCAAAGTATTAAAATGATTTGTGGCCGTTCACGTGTGATTTATGTTTAATGAGCCCCACAGATCTGGGGACTGATGTCTTTTTCACATTTTCCAACCAACAGGACTTAGTCAATCTACTCAGAGTCTAATGTGGGGGCGCTACACTCCTGGAAACTCCTAATACCATCAAATCTGCAGCAATTTTTATCAGGGCACAAATACTCTTGGTGCACATGCCTCAGACAAACTTGCCATGGGAGGGTTCAATTAAGCTCTTTGCGTGATTAATTCCTTAAATGATAGTGATTTACCGCTCCTGAGGTGCACCTCGTGGGTGGGCCTGCTTAATTCCACTTCCGTACAGTGATAAATTGGGCAAATTCAAATTGATAAATCAGAGGAACTCGCTCGCTCTGTCTCTGCAGTTGCACCGATCGGCATCGGATCGAGCTCGGGAAAGTTATCACCGCCATAAACTCTGTTTGGCACTTTTAAGAGGCATTACCTCCGGTAGAATTTATTCAGGGACTCTGAGAGTTGCTTACCGATTACAATTTTAAGTTTAATTAACTATTTTCCTTAAATATACTGCTTGGATGGACAGGATGCCTAGCATCGCAAATTATTTTATATAAAAATATCCTTTTTACAAAACAAGCAAAACAAAGTCTATATGTTTACAACATGAGCATCGATTTTTTTCTTAATGCATACTCTATGGCATTGTTTAGTATGCATTAGTTTATCAAATATAAGATGTGTTTTAAAAATAAGGGTTAAAAACAAATAAAAATAGCCACTGATGTTACAAATTAATAATTCGTTCCTAATATGAAAAGGCAACAGAAATAGCATATCTATTTAATTATAGTCCGGTTACCAAACTGTGGTCTATCATAAAAGTCTTTGTGGTTCTAATTTATTTATAATGTTTTGCGTTTTCATTACATGTCTCTTTTCAGTCCATTTTAGTATAGTTTTATAAAGAGCAAATCGACTATGTCTAATCTACTTTAGTTTTCATACTTTAGTATCTCTGCTCTAGAATCTAGAAATCAAGTCAATATAATTTTTACTGACTTTAATAAAACGTTTTTATAGAATCAATGATAAAATGCAAACATTCAAATTAACTCTTTTCGGCTTTACATTTTTGTTTGTCGATTGTATCCGTTCTTACTTGTCGGTTCGCACTCAGCAGCTATTTTAAAGATCTTTGTCCAAAATGATTCACAATACGTCTAGTGTGCCACAGGGCAGTTATCCTGGCCCCTCTCCTGTTTATTTTTATATATATTAATGACATATTATTGTCTGAGAAATTCAATATTTGTCGTCTTTTGTCTTCTGAACGTGACTGCGAATTTTTAAATTCGGAAATAAAAGCTTTTTATGAATCGTACTCTAAGAGTTATCTTGTATTTTTCACGCTATTTTCTTTGACTTTACAATAAATAATTGTGTATTGAATAGAGTTGACAAAATTAAGGATTTTGGGCGTATGAAATGAATCGGAGTTTCACTTTTGACTACCATATCGATATTATAGCTAATAAGAGGAATTCCACCTTAAGAGATGATGCAAGGAGTGAGATGATACTTACATAACTTGACTATTTTATTGTAATTTTGTAGGGCCTATTTTGTAATACGCTATGTTTCGTCATCCTCTTAATTAATGTTAATGTTGCCCTTCGCAGTCTTCCCTGGAGCAATCCCACAATGTTATCTCCATATGCAGACAGACTTAAACTTCTTAACCTTGATACTTTGGAGAATCGTCCCAAAATTTTCAAAACTGTTTTTACGTAAGACTGTTCAATGTATCGTTTTTCTTGCATTGCTGTGGTCATTTAAAATTTCTATAAGTTCTCGCTATTTGAGGAATCAGAACTTTCTGAATATACCTTGCATTAATTACGGTGACAATGAGCCAATATCATTGATCTCTCGTTGTTTTAGAGATAGAATTTAACTTATCCAGAAAATATATAAAGTTATGTCTTTTTATAGTTTGTCTTGTAATTTGTTTCCTTCCGTTATACTTGACTATTTCTTTTCCATGTGGTTCTGAGGCGAAATACCTTTTTAAATCACAAATTGTATTGCGACAAAATTATCATTATTGTTTTCTTTTTAATTTTTAAAATGTCACCTTTCTTACATACCTTAAGAAAAATGTTTGAATCTTTTATCAAAAGATTACTTGATTCTGTCTTGTCCCGTCCTCAAAATCTGAGGTATTCTGTGCCAGTTGTCACTCTGCGGCAAGGCATCAAGCAAAACTTTTATTTCTCTGAATCCCCTGGAGGCATAGGAAAAAAAATTATTTCTTCACTTTACGGGGGTGGTTTGCCTACTCACCATCCCGCAAAAAAAAAAACGACTAGAAAGTGTCAAGGCGACATCATTGGGAATATGCCCGAAAAGAAAAAAATCATGAAAGGCAGGGAAAAAATGAAAAAAAAACGAAATTTGAAAAAAAAATAAATACATCTGTGTTCATCCCCCCCATCTTCTAGGGGTGAGATGCCACGCCAAGGCGAAGAAGGCACACACCGTGAAAAAGTGCTCAATTTGACGAAATAAAAAGGACACGTTTATACAATTTGTTAAAGGAGCGACGTCACTTGATTTTTTAAGTGGCGAAATGTAAATCAACTTTCACGTTCCCTCCATACTCCCGCGGGACTTTTATCCTATTGCGAGACTTTTTGCGGTAACATGTTTAACTTTTCGTTCCTTTTTCGTCAGAAAATTGTTTAATTTTCTTTGAAAAAAGGCCTATCTTCCAAAAAGTACCTTAAGGCGATGGAGGTTTATTATTTTTCGCTGTTACGAAAATCGAATCACTTTTATTTGTAAATCATATTTACTAAAAGTGACTTGAACCGGAAAAAAACATATACCCATCGCTCCATTATCGCAATTTACCTGAACCCGCTGAAAGTGCGGAGCGTGTCTTATCCACAAATCTTAATTGCGAAGTTAATTAAAATCCGAGCACAGCTGAAATATTCTAATTACAATGAAATCTTGATTACGACGAAGCGAAACGTCTGCTGCATTTTACTACAATTGGTAGGAACACAGAGGGGTACCGACGATAGCGCCCAAAAATCCCTGGACTAACCCATGCCCCTTCCTTTCGAAAACCAGGACGCAGTACACACAGTGTCCAGTCGGAGGTTTGCGTAATTAATTAAAATTGAAAGTGGTCGTCCTGCAGGATAGAGCCACTCTCGTTGAGAATTTGTAAATGGAAACGATTGCGGTGACAAATTAATTATCTGATTAGCAATAGTTGCGCATTTTGGGGAATTTTGGGATAAGTACTTTAATCCCGACGATGCATCGGTTTGCATCTAGTAAATTAGCCATTTTTCGGAGAATTTTGCCACTTTAGCAGGAAAGTTTTTTAGTAAAAGGATTACATTTTTGCTGAGGACGGACAATGAATATCTCTCAGCAGATTAGATAAGGAGCCCTTAAATACCCTTTAACCTCCCTCCAAAATACCATAAAGCCCCGCCTTTACCGGCAACGCCAGAAGACATGCCCAGGGACTGATATATCTTAAAAAGCTAAAACAAAACCCTTTCGACATAAATCCCGATGAGAACGGAATTGTTCCAGGATCTCGTCTTCCTGTGTGGGTTCTTGTAAATTTCGCCTCTATTCAGTTGGAGAGAAACTGTAAATTTGTCCCTTTGTCCTTTATCGTTTCTGCACCTTCTCCCGGGGACCGCCACCGTTTGGCCAAAATTTACACAAGTTTATAAGAATGGGCCAAGCGTAAGTTTGTACTTTATGTCCTTGCTGATTAAAATCTTGAATCCTTGAAATGCTACCGGTGGCAACCCAAGGAGGACATCGAGCGTATGCATCTTTTCGCCTTCTGATGGGGATCCTAGAACAGGGGTTGCGGTTGAACTCTTATCATGTCATCCTTTAAGGATTTAAGAATCAAACAAATTCTTGTCCCAGGGAAATTTCAGTAATACTATGCCAAAGTAATTCGTATTTGAAAAAAAAAACTTTAAAATGAAGCTAATAGTTACGAACTCAGAACCGTAGTAGCATAAAAGGAAAGTTAAATAAATGAAGAAAAAGATAAACTCTTACTAAAGTTTAAAACTATTTGGTTTCTGCTATTTTACTATTGCACTAAAGATAAATTTGGTTGCCTAAATTAATTCCTACGAAAAGAGATTAGAAATTAGACGATTTCTAAAATAAGTGCATTGGGTAAAATTGTTGGGTAGTTAACACACTATCGGCGGGAAGGATATTAATACCTTTTTCTGCGGACTGGTTCCGATCGGCGGGTCGGGTAAATATTCGAAATATTAAATGATATTTAAAAAGGTAATTTTTCAGATTAGGTAGGCGAGCGAATGCAGCTCGATCTATTACCTGTCGATAGTGTGTGTTAACATTCTTCGACTGGGACAAGATCGATGTTAGTTTTGAGATGTTTCGGGAAAAGCAAGGTCAAGCATCATTTTAAATATTTTAATTTGAATCCTTTCCAGCTTGCTAATGTAAGCTTTTAGCACTATCTGCTCAGACTGGAAGCACTATAAGTTAAGACAGCTCTGAATTTAAACTTGTATTTAATATTTTTGTTATCTTTTTTATCAAAGATAATACCAAACTACTTCAACCCATCGTGCCAGCCGATGTAAGAGGACCTTATACATACATTCTATTGGGGAAGGGAGCACACTTTCCTTCGACAAGTGAAAAATATTGCTTGGATTGTACTTAAGTTGATTTTAATTTTCCATTTATTAAGATAGTTCAGAATAATGTCTGAGACTTCGGGCACGGACAGAACGTGTAAGCGATTGGCGAGCGAGCGATTTTAGTGGCCCCAGGATGAGTGTGAAACCAGCGATTTTGATTTAAGTTGAAAATTCTAACCATGGCAAGAGCAAGGAGGTTCTTAATGTACAGCAGTAACCTATACCTACGGTTTTTTTTAAAAATAAAATTAGGAAGTATGGGATAAATCCTATAAATAAAAAGCGATTAGTTCTAGGAGAATTTCATTACTTGTACCATGATTTAAAAAAAATTCCTGGAAAATTCTTTGAATGTACTCGAGTGTCTGTACAAATATTAGTGCAATTCAACCCAAAACCTTATTCGTTATGCATTTATTTTTGTAGTTAGGATTTTCATCCTGCCATAGAATAGGGCTAAACTGGACCTCCGAAATTAGCAAGCACTTATTTACGCACATCGTAAATATGTCCATCCTTTACAAAATTCCGCGCGGGGGCTCATTTTCTGGCCACTCAAGGGAGAGTTAAGGTTTTTGATTTCTTCTGTAAAAATCGCTTGCTCGGCAATCGCTCGAGCGCTCTGAGGCGTTTTAAAAATCATTCACATTTATTGTTAGGCTAGGGTCCGAAGTAAACATTCCTGTATCGTCCGCGTACATAGCAAAAAGGCCAGTGGTGAAACTAGGAGAGTCAGGTAGAAATTGTATAATAAGGGCCCTAGTACTGACCCTTGTAACGTCGACGGGCATTTTGTAAAACATCTCTATTCCTATACAGACACTAAAAGACCTATCGGCTAGGAAACTATGAATTGTTTTAATGAGATAACTGGGAATTTTAAGTGTTACAAGTTTGAAGATGAGTCCATCGTACCAAACAGAATCCAGACCTATCTAAACGTAATTAACCGATGAATTAGGCTTTTTTCCCCACTACAAAAGCACAATATCTTTCCCTTAATTTACAAAAGAAGCTTTGTTCCACATATTCACAGCACTCGATTAAAACTTACTCAATTCGTTCTTTATAAGATTCCAGTCTCAGGATTATTAAAAAACAGGAAACATTCTTCCCGGTCTTTGTACAGTACTCCGGCTTTTCAATGTAACAAGATTGTTCCCTTTATCTTGCAAAGCGAAGTAATGCGGTAATATTTAAAGATTTTGAGAAGCTTTAAGATCAAAAACAAACAGCGAACGAAGAAAGTTTCACGTTTAAACTATCCTCAAAGCAGTTCTTGTCCTGTACCGGCAGCCTTATCAGCAGTCATTAATCCTTTCCTGAAAAGTGCCTTTCACCAAGTTCACAAGGATACCCCTGCTCCTCTTTTTTTTGTTTTTTTTTTTTTTATTTTTTTATGTAGCGAAAAAGTCGAAGAAGCGCCTGTGTATCCCCCCCCGGGACAGGGAAAGAAACTTAAAAAGGTACGAAATTCCCTTAAAGGACTCTTGTTAGCATTTAAGGCGACTTTATTATTTTTTATTAGAAAAGAACAAGCAGCTAGATGGCTTACCTGTTTTTTTTTTTATATTACTTTTTATATGTTTCATTTTTCGTCTTTTTCCCCGCTTCCAGGGATACTACCCCCTAGAGGTGGTGGAGCTACAGCATCTTACCGATGACGTGAAAAGTGGGAGTGACTTTCTACGAAAATAAAAAAAAAAGTTTTATTCCATATAGGAGGAAATTTTTGGTGGAGCACTGTGTTTACGTTCAGGCGCACCAGAAAGAAACTTTCCCCAGGCACAAAGGAGGAACTTTATCGGGTCAAATTAGAACCGATTGAAGGCAGACTCTCTTTAGGGCAAATAACAGAATTCATTTGGGCGTGGGCTACAGGATCAACAATTTTTGTAACTTCATGTTTTATGGTGCGTTTTAGAAATGATTTGTTAATGATATTCACCTTTACCTTCACCAAAAATATCTAAATTCGAAAAATATTAGCTCGATATTAGTTAAATAATTCAATTTATAAGGAGGGCTAATTTTATCTATTTTATTATAGCTCTAAACGAAAAATGTCTTTTTTTGGAAAATGCATATAGGTAATTCGTTTATTATGTTCAAATAAATTCTTTTTTAAACAAAATTCGGAAGCCAAGAACTGAATGATAGCAGCCTTTTGAATTTCTAATGTTACGAAATTATAGACAGAAATATAATCGAATTTTGAGCTCCTAATAACTAACTTTAATTATATGACAAAAAACATCTCTCCTAAAGCAATTTGTACAGATTTTAGAGTTATCGCTTAGGAAAATGTAATTACACTTCAGATTTCAGAAATAACTCCATCCATCCATGAAATTTCATGTTAAGAACTTTTAGGCATTTAAATTCCTTAGAAATGATGTAAGACATAAAAATCCTATGTATATAATTTAACCAGAAAGAACTCTTATTTCTCGTCTTAAAAAATTCTGCTGAACAAGAACTTCTCTAAGGGCAACTTTTAAATTTAACTTGCAATAAAAAATTATGCCTGAAAATTATACAAAAACTTTGTTATTCCTAAAAATATGAAATTTTATCTACTATCAAAAAAATAAAATAATTTTATATCATTCCCATTTTGTCCACCTATAAAAAAAATAATTATATTACAAAAGAATTTATTTTACAAACTTTTTTATCTATCAAACAATTTTAATTTCATAGTTCAAGTTTTGGTTTCTTCGATTGTTTTCTTTCGGAAAAATCTTGATACCTTCGCTCAAAAAACTCAAAGAGAGCAGACATGCAGGAGTATGATGTCCATTCATGTTTTGTATGTCCTAAAAATTCAATAATTATTAAAAATACACCTCCAGCCTAATTGAGATAAAATAAAAAAAGAAAAATAACAAAATACCTGCAGAGTATCGGGCGATATCACTGCCACTCGAAGAGACCCCTTCATTTAGCGGCTTAGTTGATGTCACCCAATTTCTACCAATGCTGCTCAAGAAGCTCTGTACATCGTTTGTGCAACCGAACATCGAATGGACTGAATCTGTGAAACCAACGGCAAAAACTTTTTCTTTGAAAAAGTTCAGGTACTTCTTAGCCTGCGAATTTAAAATTAAAATAGACGAAGGATTAAGTAACAATTGGTCATCAGTTTTTCTAATTTCTTTTATATTAAACGTAATGGAAAATATGCTAAGAAAAAGAATATATGATAAAATAATTAGTAGGAGGTCTAAAAATAGTCACTTACCAGTTCAACGGTAACAACACCTCCGTAGCTGTGGGCAACAATCCCGACACATTCTGGATCCGAACCAATCACGTACTTTTCCCAAACGTTAAATGCGTGCGCCTTTGGCGAACTGTGTCCAGGAATGGGGCGCTCCACGTCATCTTTCGTCCGATAGTTGTCATTTGCGTTTGTTATCAAAATCTCATATCCGAGCTCTCGAGCTTTTTTGATGTAGGGAAGCTGTGTCCCATGATCCAAGGAATGGTTAATTATAAGGCTGAAAGAGACACTTTTGGATCAGGTCATCCAAAAGATTATTAAAAAGGAAATTAACCTCCTGGACCATTGGCCGGCGCGGACCACTCCACTTCCGTGGATGAGGATGAGCAACTTTTTCGGCTTCTCTAATTTGGGCTTACTCAGGAAGATAAACGTCGCGTCTTCCTTTGGAACGTTCTCGGGGACATACACTCTGTGCATACCGTTTTCTTCAAGAATTTCATAAACACGCTCCGTAATAACCTGGAAATTTTAATTTTACGTCAAAGAAATAATCGTAAAACGAGGAGAGATCAAATACATCTCCTAAGGCTTCGTAATGCCTCTGATTTTTGGCAGCATCGCTTGAAATGTTGAATTCGAAACCCTCTTGTGTTGCTTTTCCTGTTGCAGGGTCTATCTTTCGAAGTTTTCCCTCTGAATGTTAAGAAAAATGATTATAAGTGGCAAACTATTGGATAAAAATAAGACGATCCAAATACGCCTCCTCTCCCACCTTCGTTGAACGTGTACCCGAATCCTTCCAATGTTTTAGGGAATTCGGGCGCCATTTGTTGTTCTTTTGTGAGGCACGGGGATAAACAGGTCTTGAATAACATTAATAAAGTGATGAACGATTTCAGTAATTTAAAAAGGCCACAAATTCTCCTGCTGCTTACTTTCTTCCAACTTGAACTCCGGTGTACATCCCCTCCGGCGATTATCGCTGTTGACAACATTTGGCCAGATCTCTAAGAAGTGTCATATGTCAGTGGTAAGTGGTATACTTTTATATTTGTGTTGCCACATTCGACAAGTTCATAAAGTTCTCTGTTCAAAATGTCAGTAGCAAAGTGTTTTTCGTTGATTTTGGTTGTTTTGCCTTTGGGGAGAACTTTATTTTTCGCAATCGTTTTTTATTTTGCTTGTTTGATTAAAGGCTATTATTTCTTCTACAACGTAAGTACCTATTAATTTTATCTTTAAATCGTTTTTACATGGGAGTAAAAGAATTTTGTAATATTCCAAAAAATGTGTAAGGTGCAAAAGATTTAAATTTCATATCTGTTTGAGGCTGCATCAGAAATCCTTAAACGCTGTTTTTTCCCGAAATAATACTTGCATAAATTGGTAACCGCAACATTTGAAAAACTACTTGACCGTTTCGGTTTTTAAAGATACTAAAAGAATTTAAGAATCATGTAGACTAAAACAACTTTTAAAAACACCTAACTTTTCTATTTCTTATTTCTTAACAGCAAAACATAATTTTAGGTCATACAAAAGGGACAACTGTCTGTCGTTTTAAACTACTGGGCGCAAATACATTTTATTGATTTTGATTTTAACTTTTATATACAGGGTTTCCGGTAGTGGATTTATGTTTTAAAAAATCATTAAAACAAATATTAGAAATCATATTGCTTAACACGTTAACTGCCATGTCAGTCATCGGTGACTTAGCTTTGCCTCTTTACGTATTTAATGAATGCCCATAAGGATTTAATTCTAAGCGTAAATATCTTCTAAGAAAAAAAGTGGCCTCAGTATGTTTAACACGTTCTACCCGGCGCGGACCACCGGTGGTCCACGGGCATTGTTTTCATCTGGCGGCGCGGACCACCGGTGGTCCACAGGCATTGTTTTTCATCTGGCGGCGCGGACCACCGGTGGTCCACAAATGTTTATAATTTTTTTTCAAAAACCATTCTTTTAAACATTTGCATTGAGTAAGTTTCAATGTTAAAAGTGCGCTTGGCATTGCTATAACACACTACCAACGCTTTTCTAAGCAACAATAAATACGCGTGGCAATCAACGTGATAATAATGTTTAACATAAACAGAAAGGTTGCGGATTTTATGTTTTAAAAATAATATCGTTAAAAATGTCGTCCGTTTAGGCGCACACATTGTTCAAACCGGGTCATCGTGTATCGCATCACGTATCGTATGGTGAATTTCACAGCAGATATTTTCTTTCAACTGTGCAACAGACCGAGGATTATTAGCGTAGACTTTGTTTTTGAGGTATCCTCATAAAAGAGAGTCCATGGGGGTCAGATCCCAGAATCTCAATGGACACAGGGCGTCACAAAATTGCCTAATTAATGGCCCCATCTTGCTGAAACCACATATGCGACGAGTAAGAGAGATGTACTCGCAAATTTGTGAAAAAAATTAATCCATAATTGTCACGGTTCACATTTATTGCTTGTCTTCTGGAATTTTCAAAAAAATAGGGCTCGATAATTTCGCTTCATTGCACCTCTTGAATGTTGTCGGTGGTTCTTGTTATCCTTCTAGGCCCGGGATGTGGGATATTCAGTGGTGACGATATTTCACGTAATTTTTGCGCCCACGAACGAATCAAATTTACATTTGGTCCATCGTTCAGTCGCCGTATATTGTCCACTTGTTGCGTGTGTTCACCTCGAGGGCCCGGCTAAAAGCACCTCGTCCAGTGGTATGCGGCAGCGAGAGCTGGCAGGCTAGCATTTGCGGTAGTGTGGGGGGGTTAGCCAAAAATGCCGCTCTGAGCCACCGGAACGGTCCACCATCAACATAAAAATTCTCTCGCGACGGGAGGCTGAAAAAACAGCAAGGGGGGAAAAAGAGGACGGTGCGGGAGGAACCCCTGTTCCTGCCCGTGATTGGCTCTCAGGGGGGGGTTCGGGTGAAATTGAACCCCCACTAGGCCATCGCCCCAACCACCCAGAACGACCTCCCCGCGGCCCAAAATTATTTGGGGAGGTCCCTTTTGAGTCATGAGCCACTGTAGGCTAGCGTGGTCGGTTATAATCTTGAACGGCATTAATTCTACGTACGCACGGAATTTTTTTAGACTTAAAATTGCCGCCAAACATTCCAATTCAGTCACAGTATAGTTTCGTTGGGCCGAGTTCAACTTCTGAGAAACGTAAGCGATTGGTCGCTCTTGGTTGTCGTCGTCTAACTGTAGAAGCACGCCTCCTATTCCTTGACTACTCGCGTCGCACTGAATGATAAAAGGTTTATTGAAATCAGGACTCGACAACAAGGGGGCGGTGGTAAGCAGTTTCTTAAGTTCTTCGAATGCAGTCTGGGCTTCGGCAGTCCACGTGTATTTATTTGACTTCTTCAACGTGTCTGTAATTGGAGAAGTTAGATCTGCATAATTTGGAATGAACTTGCGATACCAGCCAGCCATGCCTAGGAAACGTCGAGCCTGTTTAATCGTCTTGGGCGACGGATAATCAACGATCGCGGCTATTTTATCTGGGTCCGTCTTGATGCCCCCTTCGCCGACAATATAACCCAAATATTTAGTTTCTTTTAAACAGAATTTGCTTTTTTCTACATTAATTGTTAGGCCTGCCCTTTTCAGACAACTGGCCACTTGTGATAGCAATTCTAAGTGGGTATCAAAATCTTCGGAAAGGATTAAGAGGTCATCAAGATAGACCAAGACATTTTCGCGGAGGTTATAAGGTATTATTTTATCCATGAGCCTGCACATTGTCTGAGGGGCGTTGCAGAGACCGAACGGCATCACTGTGAAGTGGTAGAGGGGATGACCAGGCACCGTAAAGGCGGTCTTCTCTCTGGAGCTTTCATCCAGTGGTATCTGCCAGAAGGCGTCCTTCAAGTCCAGGCTGGTTATAAATTTAGCCGACGGAAGGCGACTCATGATACCATCAATTTGTGGCAAAGGATATGCATCCTTTTTGGTCACTGAGTTGACCTTCCGGGCGTCGAAACACAGCCTAACCTTGCCGGGCCTCCGAACCAACACCACTGGGGAGCTCCACGGGCTTTGGCTCTCCTCTATCACTCCAAGCGAGCGCATTCGACTCAGCTCGGCATCCATCAGTTTTTGAACGGCGGGTGACACTGGATAAAAGCGTTGTTTAATAGGGGCGGCTTCACCGACATCAATCACATGTTTCAGAAGTTTGGTCTTTCCAAGACCCAGCGTAGCAAAAGATGGGAATAGGGATTTGACATATTCTAGCCTTCGATGTTCAGAAGGAGGGAGGATATGTTGGGTGGACTCGGTCGACTCCACGATCGGAGCGTCCAACGACGCCAAGGATCCAAGCACATCTGGAGCCAGACCAAAAGCCTTCCAGAAATCAACTCCCAAATACAAAGTTTGAGTCAGACTGGGAACGAGATACAAACGGAGCGACTTGGTTTGGCCACGAAAAGTGACGTCTAGGTCGGCGTGTCCGTGAACTTCAGGCTTGGCGCCGTTAGCCACCTCGATTGCGGAGCGATATTTTGTCCACTTAATGTTTTTGTCGGACAACATTTGCTCCGAACCTTGACCTAGGATACTCACGCTAGCCCCGCTATCTAACAAACCAGTTAACTTCTTTCCCAAAATTTGAATTTCGGCATAAGGCCGTACATCTTTATTTACTGACACGAAAGCAGTGGCTAGTTTACGTCGATTAGCTACCACGCGTCGCCAAAAGGAACGCAAACGTAGTGACGCGCGTTTAGATTTTAAATTGTTCTGCACACTGGCTCCAGGGGTTTTAGGAGAATTGAGAGCTGACATGAAAATTCTCTCCCGAGCAGCACGATACTCTTTAAGCCGCTGGTGTAAGGGTTTACGTGGGTAAACTACTGGAGCGGCAACCTGAATTTCTACAGGCTTTTCGGACCTTGCTAAAATCTTGACTGCTCGACAGGGGGTTATAGATGGCTCTGAACTCTCACTCTCTGAGTCAACGACATCTTCTAAAGTGACTACATCTGCGACATTGGGTTTGGTCATTCGTTTAGATTCTTCGGGAAAAGATTCAATTTTAAATGGGTCAGGTAATTCGGACGGTGTTGGAGAAGCCTTCGGGCCCCGGATTAGGGCTGCGGAGGGAAAGGAAGAGTCTCTTCCGCCGCCACAGCTGTCAGCATCGCTCGTTGAGGTCGAGAACTGGTGTTGTTGCTCTCGACCCGAGATTTGTTTTTTTGTGCACAGTTAGGACAGCGAGGTTTGACTGTCCCCCTTCGTCCGCAGCCGTAACAGAAGAAGCCCGTTGGCTCTCTGTCGCAGTCCTGGTAAAAATGTCCTTCCATGTTACAATTCCAACAGAGGGCCTTTGAGGGCTGGTATTTCGCTACTACCCCGACAGCGTCTATACACGGCTCATTAGCGTCCACTGGCCCCACAATCAGAGAGCTAGACTCCTCTACGCGGGCCCTATGTTGAGCAGGCGGCAACAGCGCCGCTCGAGACCCCTCTCTCGTGGTTTGAACTTCGGTTACCAATGCGCGTAGCTGACCAATAGTGTCGGTACGATGGAGACAGATCTGCTCTTGAATGTATGGGAGCAGCCCTGCCCTCACCGTCTCAACAAACTCGGCTTCAGGCATCAAGGTTTTCAATTGGTTTCGAAGAGTGATGAGAGCCTGATAGTATGAGACGAAGGTCTCGCGAGGCTGCTGTCGTCGGCCCAGCATCTGCCGTCGGATGTCTACGTCTCTCGATCGGTCCCCCCAATCGGCTCGTAGCGCGACCTTAATCTGTTCCCAGGTTGGATTGGATGTACTACGTAAAAATGTCCAATACCAATTTACTAGGGAGTCGCTCAGTAACTGATGAAAATTTCGTACTAGCAGAGAAAAGTCGTTACGTAAGGTATTATGAGTCAAGGTTTCCGCTCTAAAAATAAACTCCTCTACATTCAGACGTTTATTATCCCCATCGTATTGCAGTTTCCAGTTTCGAATTGGACTACTACCTCGTCGATGGGAGGTGGAATATCCCGTATGGTCAAAATGCGGTGGGGGAGGTACATTAAATCTGAGAGGTGGTAAGGCAGGCTCGGCTGATCGGTTTGCAGGTTGCAACTGCGGCGCTGCTTGCGGAGAGGAAGTCGAGAAGCTTGGTCTTGAGATGTCTTTCGACATCTGTTCTTTAATTTCTTTGACTCCTCTAGCGACCTCGTCTCGCACCAGGCCCGAGATCTGTTGCTGAAGACCAACCAGAAGTGACTGAGTGGTAATCCACCCCGAGTCTGCAGGTGCAGATTTGGCCATAGGTTGTTTTTCGGGTACTTTAGAGGGATTCCTATCAAGCTGGGTCACCGGGGGCTCGGGTAGTACTAACGGTCGGGATGGGACGGGCGTGTCCATTTCGATGTTTCGAAGGTGATCGACGGGAGTGGCTTCCTCATTACGCGATTCACGAAACGTATTCTGTTGCGCGTCTGCCCCTGCCTCTTCCGGGACATCGGAGGGAAACAGCTGTTGGCGAATGGATTGCCGCGTGTGGTAAGGATTTTTCGGCGACGTACCCGTTCTCTTCGGCATTTTATCGTTTGCGGAAAAACTCTGATACGGATAGAATTAGAACAAAAATATTCACTTCTCGAGTCGAACTAAAGGTCGAGGCATACGAAGCTCTTCGACTGAATACGAAAGAGCCCGAACGAGAAGGGAAGGGAAAGAAAATTGCTGCTATTTTCCGAACTCTAACGGAAGCAATTACTTTAACTTGCTCTATAAATCCGGAAAATGATTCGTCCAAAAGTGATTTAAAAACTGAGCTAAGGTGTCGCAATTACAATAATTTTACAATATTAAATCATGATATTCTATTATCTACAAGAAAAGTCTTTACTAAAATTCTTACCAATAAAAATCATGCAAGGGCTAAGACATATATTACAATTTTATATATATATGTTCCAAAAGTTCCTTGGTCCCCGTCCATCTCCTCTCTTCAGCCAACAAAAACTAATTCACGTTAACAATAATGCCGAGAGCCAATCACTGGCCACCGAGCATTACTCTCGCAGAAAGGAAATGGTGAGGGAAGGACCCTTCCCAGTTTTCCCGGCGGGGGCTGCGAGACGGAGGACGGACGAGGTTTCCTCCCGGACAGGAGGCTGGCTCACCAAAACAGCCAACCCCTGTAATTCCAGGGAGGACCTCGAACGTCTCCACCGCGCAGAACCCACAGGGTCTGCTGGTAGGGCCCCCCACTACCAGCTACTCCCTAGGATAGAGCTTTCCCCGAGACCTCGAGTCGGCTTGTTGGCTGATGAAGCCAGCATCCGCAATTCTCGAGAGGCCTCAGGTAGGCTCCAGCCACGGGAGCCACCAATAGGGCCTCGAAGGATTAAGGGAAGGTAGGTGAGAAATGGGAAGCCTTTCGCTTCAAGGGGAGGGGATAGGAAGGCCCCACGTTGGGCGCCATTTTGTTGTTGCGTGTGTTCACCTCGAGGGCCCGGCTAAAAGCACCTCGTCCAGTGGTATGCGGCAGCGAGAGCTGGCAGGCTAGCATTTGCGGTAGTGTGGGGGGGTTAGCCAAAAATGCCGCTCTGAGCCACCGGAACGGTCCACCATCAACATAAAAATTCTCTCGCGACGGGAGGCTGAAAAAACAGCAAGGGGGGAAAAAGAGGACGGTGCGGGAGGAACCCCTGTTCCTGCCCGTGATTGGCTCTCAGGGGGGGGTTCGGGTGAAATTGAACCCCCACTAGGCCATCGCCCCAACCACCCAGAACGACCTCCCCGCGGCCCAAAATTATTTGGGGAGGTCCCTTTGGCAAAAATTTTATCTTTAAGTCATCGCGAACGTCGCTGAAAATTAAAGAGAGAGAAGGGGACCACGGGAAAACTACCAGGGCTTAGCTAAACACATTTTTTTTTCTCTCTTTTTTTTGTTGTATATATTTTTTTTCAAATTTAACAAACACAGTATATTCTTAACTTACGGTACCGGTTGGGCGCCTTCGTTGACTCAGATGTTGCGCCCGTTGAACCTGATGCTGCCGATGCTGCTGGTGCTGCTGGTGATGATGATGTCCTGTCGGCGACGATGCTGCTCCCGGAGACGGTGGAGTGGTGTAAAAAAAATTTTTTCTATTTTTTTTTTTTTTTTTCGTTTTATTGGTCTATGAAATTTACACAGCAAAAGATTGAAGGTATCAACAGAAGTAAATAAGGATAGTATTTTATATTGCTACAGATATCCTGTTTCACTTTAAATGTATATTTATAGGATCATTACAATTTAAACTATATGAGACTTTCTTTTTTTTTCTTTCCACTACACATTATCCGGATGTATGCTCTTTATCTGTTTAACTAAAAACCGGCCGGACCAAAAAATGCTTTAAATTAGTTATCTTTCTTGCTTTCCTTTCTAATATGTATTTATGCTTTCGCACGTATATCACTATTTTATTTTTTTTTTTTTTTTGTGTTTTTTTGTTACACCTCGCTGGGGTTTCTAAATCATCAATCCTTTTCGTCCGTGAAATAGCAACAACAACAACCGCCTCAAGCTCGGCCTCCGTACACAAAAAAATCCAAAAACTCGGCGACGCGAAGATTCACGGGGAGTTAAAAAAAAATGTTCTTAGCGTGAACCGGACCTCCATTCACCATCAAACACGTCTCTAGTCGCGTGTCCGCGCCTATCGAGAGCTTATCACTAACTTTTTTTTTTTTTTTTCTTCCTTTTTTTTTTCGTGAACTATTTGGATCCTTCAAACCGACTGCCTGTTTTTGTTCGTTTTTTAAAATTCAAATTATATAACTTAAACAACCGATGGGACTCGGAATCGCTATTAACAATCTCACGCACGCACGTTAATCTCCACAATTTTTAGTTCTTTAAGCTCGAGCTCTGTATAAACTTGAGTACATTTAGCACTGACTCTAATTTTTTCCTTTTCAAGTGAACGTTTTGGATCCTTCAAACCGACTGCCTGTTTTTGTTCGTTTTTTAAAATTCAAATTATATAACTTAAACAACCGATGGGACTCGGAATCGCTATTAACAATCTCACGCACGCACGTTAATCTCCACAATTTTTAGTTCTTTAAGCTCGAGCTCTGTATAAACTTGAGTACATTTAGCACTGACTCTAATTTTTTCCTTTTCAAGTGAACGTTTTGGATCCTTCAAACCGACTCCTCCTCGACTTCCTGCGTGTCTCGAATTTATCTCACTCGCTTCCCTACCTCCTTCAAATTCCCGATCACGCCACCCGCGACCGTTATCCGCGCCCCGTTATCCTGCCGCCACACATCGCCCACGGCGGCACTTCTCAGCGCGCGCGACGGTTACCCGCCGAGCCAAACAGGCCGATGTCTCGCGGGCCCTTGCGGTTCAGGCGCCTTCTCGGTTCGCTCCCGTGTAAATTGTTGTAGGTTTTTTCGGACCGAGAGCTGTATGAAATTTTACGCCCGGATTTCTACCGCGGACCGTGCCTTGTGCCGTTTGGGGAGGCGGAGTCCGAGCAACTTTTGAAAATTTTTTTTTTTTTTTAATTGCCTTAGATCTATTTTTAGCTCGGCTTCTCGGATCGGTGTGCGGTGCTTTACATTTGCGCCGGGGTTTCAGGTCGAGATTTTGGGGGGATCTGTCGAGCCGAAAGTCATAGGCGGCGTTGGGATTCAGCTTTCGTTGATTTTAGGATTTCTTGTGTGGCTCGGGGAACGAATATTTTCCCTGACCACAACACACTGTCGGTGGAAACAGACGTATACATGAATCTTAAGGCTTCCAGTTTATTTTTCCTTACTTATTACATCTTACTTTTTTCAAGTTAGTTTAATTAAGTAATGGGCAGTGTACACAAGGGAAGAGTTTTACTAAATAGATTGCATTGGAATTCTCAGAGCACTCAAGATTTTAAAATAATTTCATGATCAAAGCTACCGTTCAAACAAAATTCTAAACTGTCGCCTTCAAAAAACACTTTAAATAGCAAATTTTAAAATAATAAGCAATATAAAATTATATGTTACAAGCAAAATAATTCAGTGCATATCAAAATGCAAACGATCAGGAAAATTTCTAGTGTAAGTTAAATAAATTGATAGAAAGGCATATCCTATCAAATTTTGTTTTTTCAGTTAAAGCCGAGGACAAAAAAGGGTATTTTCGATAAGTTCGAGGTTTATAAAAAACCCTTAGTTTTTAAACGTAGTACTTTTTCAAAATCATCTTCTTCTGAAAAAAGGTTTTTTACGCTGGCGAAAAATGTGAATGAACAATGCCAAAGTAGTGCAAGTAACAAAAGTGATCCCCCCAATAATATAAGATTAGGGGATTGTGGAAAAAGTGCCAATTCTTCTGTATCTCACACTATCGGAAAATCTGGTAATTTTAAGCCCAAGCATGTAATGGTGCTGCACATTCCCCCTAACACAGAAATTGAAAAAAATATTGACAACATTGGTGCCGATCCGAAACAGGTTAAAATAGCTGCTTTAGTCTCAGCTGATTCAATTACTGATGATGGTCTTGTTGGTGAAATTAATACTGCGCAAATTACGGCCATTAAATTTGATAGTGTTAAGTCGAAAAAGATTATGCTTGTCCCAGTTGTGATCTATGAAAATGCTCAGTTTTTGACTGGTACCTCTGATAACGAAAATGTTTGTCAAGAGGCACCTCCTCCTGTACAATGTTCAATTATTAGTCAGAGTAATGCAAAGGAAATTAAAGACGGCAAAGAAGTCTTTTCTTTCCAGCTTCCCCCCGATGTAAGTCCAAACTTAGAAAAGATACCAATTTCTTCGATGAAAGTGGACTTTCAAATGGAACTCCCGAATGTAGAAAAAGTTATGGAAGATTTCGTAGATTTAATGAAAATTTCACAAAATGTTGATAAAAACTTAGATAAAAGCTACTCAAATTCTAAACTAAATTTAGCATCCAACACAGAAGGTACCGAAAATGACAATATTCCTGAAAAATGTACGCTAAATGGAATAATTCCCCTTGATTTTAAAGCTGAAATCAGTGGAGTTTTAGGTCTAAATATGAATCAAATCGATGAAAAAAAATTGGAAGAAGTAAGAGATATGGATTTAAAAAATCTAATAACAGCCATTACTGGAAATCTAGCGAGCGTAGCGATTCAAAAAAGTTACGAACATGTGGATCATAGAAACTATTCCACATCTATTAGCAATTCTCCTTCTAATCTTTTTCAGACTTATAAAACCAAAATTAAAAACTCTTCTCAAATACTGAATAAAGAGAAAGAACAAGAAAGTCTTTCAGCTACGTATTCAACTGCTACGCCAACAACTCCTGTCCCTAAAAGTGCCGAATCCCACGCACCCACCCACAAAAGTACGACAAATGTTATAGATAAATTTAACCCGTCTTCAAAGTTGGAAAATGCAACGTTTTCTGGGATATTTTCTGAAGATTCTGGGTCTAAGAGATCTCAAATAGACAAACATTCTAACAAATCTCCTTTCGCTAACTCCAGTGACATATCTAAAAATCACAATACCCACCAATTTAAAGAACTTAACTGCAAAGCTAAGGAAAATAAGTTAATAAATTATGCATTATACAATTCGAAGCAAACAAACTCTCCCTTAACACCGGGGGTAAACAATGCCAAAAGTGGAGAAAACAACAAATTCAGTAATGATTCCGATGAAAATAAAGGAAAAGATACCAAAAATAACAGCTCAAAAACGGGCTGTTCACCAACCACTGAATATAGTAAAAAGATGGTCAGTGACGAATGCGCTACTTCATTTACGAAGAATTATTTCCCACTTGACCAGCGGAATGTAGAAGAAGCTAAAAAAGAATTGAGGAACTATGCAATAGATTGCACAATGCTATCCAATTTTTGCTCGGCATTGGAGGGAAAAAACAGTTCTAAGAAAGGAGCAAATACAGGTAAAAAAAGCGGTACCGATAAATGTGATAAAAACTTAAAATCAGAAATAAATTCCACAAGTAAAGAAAAGGAAAGAAAGGAATCCAAAGCAGTCCCTTGTGACAAATCGAAAGAACCGTCCACTGTATATAATAAGATGGATCCTTGCTCACCTTTTACTTCAAAAAAAGGCGAAAGCGTCTGTGAATTATTTAAGAAGAAAGGTGATCCTTCTTCTGGAAAGAAGGATCAAACGAAAGATTCCAAACTCGACTGTTCTACCTTATGTAAGCAGGAACCAGAATCCCAAGGTGCAACAAAAGACCAAAAATCAAGCTCCAAAATAACTTGCGAAAAGAAAACAGACTCTGGAAAAAATGATAGTAAGAAATTAGAAACAAAACTGGACTGCTCTTCCTTCGGTGGAAAGAAACCAGCATCTCCTGATGGAAAGAAAGACGAAAAGAAATCAGACTCCAAAATAGATTGCTCTACTATTGGTGGAAAAAAAGTAGAATCTACATCCGGAAAGAAAGGCGAGAAGAAATCAGAATCCAAAACAGATTGCTCCGCTGGAAGTGGAACAAAACCAGCATCTCCAGGTAGAAAGAAAGACGAAAAGAAATCAGACTCCAAAATAGACTGCTCCTCGATTTGTGCGAAAAAAACAGAATCTACTTCTGGAAAGAAAAGCGAGAAGAAATCTGACTGCTCTGTCACAAGCGGAAAGAAAGATGAAAAGAAATCAGACTCTAAAATTGATTGTTCCACTATAGGCCAAAAAAGAGACTCTGGGAAAAATAATAACAAGAAATTCAAATCTAAAATACAATGCTCTGCTAAAGGTGGAAAGGGATCAAATTCTCCGTGTGAGAAGAAATCAGAATTGAAAGCAGACTGCTCTGCCTTGTCGGGAAAAAAAGACGACAGGAAATCAAAACCTAAAATAGATTGCTCAACCTTAGATGGAAAGAAATCAAATTCCCCGTGTGGATCAAAATCAGAAACGAAGGTAGACTGCTCTGCCCTATCGGGAAGAAAGGACGATAAGAATTCAAAACCTAAAGTAGACGGCTCAACCTTCGGTGGAAAGAAATCAGGTTCCCCATCTGAAAAGAAATCAGAATCGAAGATAGACTGTTCTGCCGTATGTGGAAAGAAGGACGACAATAAATCAAAACCTAAAATAGACTGCTCAGCCTTAGAAGGAAAAAAATCAAATTCTCCGGGTGGAACAAAATCAGGATCGAAATTAGATTGTTCATCCTTAGGTGGGAAGAAATCAGAATCGAAGCTAGACTGCTCTGCCCTATCGGGAAAAAGGGATGACAAGAAATCAAAACCTGAAATAGACTGCTCAACCTTGGGTGGAAAGAAATCAAATTACCCATCTGAAAAGAAAACAGAAGCGAAGATAGACTCCTCTGCCGTATGTGGAAAAAAAGACGACAAGAAATCAAAACCCAAAATAGATTGCTCAGCCTTAGGTGAAAAGAAATCAGATTCTCCGTGTGGAACGAAATCAGAATCGAAAGTAGACTGTTCTAACGTATGTGGAAAAAAGGACGACAATAAATCAAAACCTAAAATAGACTGCTCAGCCTTAGGAGGAAAGAAATCAAATTCTCCGGATGGAACGAAATCAGAATCGAAAGTAGATTGTTCATCCTTAGGTGGGAAGAAATCAGAATCGAAGCTAGACTGCTCTGCCCTATCGGGAAAAAAGGATGACAAGAAATCAAAACCTGAAATAGACTGCTCAACCTTCGGTGGAAAGAAATCAGATTACCCAACTGAAAAGAAAACAGAATCGAAGATAGACTCCTCTGCCGTATGTGGAAAAAAGGACGACAAGAAATCAAAACCCAAAATAGATTGCTCAGCCTTAGGTGAAAAGAAATCAGATTCTCCGTGTGGAACGAAATCAGAATCGAAAGTAGACTGTTCTAACGTATGTGGAAAAAAGGACGACAATAAATCAAAACCTAAAATAGACTGCTCAGCCTTAGGAGGAAAGAAATCAAATTCTCCGTGTGGGACGAAATCAGAATCGAAAGTAGATTGTTCATCCTTAGGTGGGAAGAAATCAGAATCGAAGCCAGACTGCTCTGCCCTATCGGGAAAAAAGGATGAAAAGAAATCAAAACCTGAAATGGACTGCTCAACCTTCGGTGGAAAGAAATCAGATTACCCAACTGAAAAGAAAACAGAATCGAAGATAGACTCCTCTGCCGTATGTGGAAAAAAAGACGACAAGAAATCAAAACCCAAAATAGATTGCTCAGCCTTAGGTGAAAAGAAATCAGATTATCCGTGTGGAACGAAATCAGAATCGAAAGTAGACTGTTCTAACGTATGTGGAAAAAAGGACGACAATAAATCAAAACCTAAAATAGACTGCTCAGCCTTAGGAGGAAAGAAATCAAATTCTCCGTGTGCAACGAAATCAGAATCGAAAGTAGATTGTTCATCCTTAGGTGGGAAGAAATCAGAATCGAAGCCAGACTGCTCTGCCCTATCGGGAAAAAAGGATGAAAAGAAATCAAAACCCAAAATAGATTGCTCAGCCTTAGGTGAAAAGAAATCAGATTCTCCGTGTGGAACGAAATCAGAATCGAAAGTAGATTGTTCATCCTTAGGTGGGAAGAAATCAGAATCGAAGGTAGACTGCTCTGCCCTATCGGGAAAAAAGGATGACAAGAAATCAAAACCTGAAATAGACTGCTCAACCTTCGGTGGAAAGAAATCAGATTACCCAACTGAAAAGAAAACAGAATCGAAGATAGACTCCTCTGCCGTATGTGGAAAAAAGGACGACAAGAAATCAAAACCCAAAATAGATTGCTCAGCCTTAGGTGAAAAGAAATCAGATTCTCCGTGTGGAACGAAATCAGAATCGAAAGTAGACTGTTCTAACGTATGTGGAAAAAAGGACGACAATAAATCAAAACCTAAAATAGACTGCTCAGCCTTAGGAGGAAAGAAATCAAATTCTCCGGATGGAACGAAATCAGAATCGAAAGTAGATTGTTCATCCTTAGGTGGGAAGAAATCAGAATCGAAGCTAGACTGCTCTGCCCTATCGGGAAAAAAGGATGACAAGAAATCAAAACCTGAAATAGACTGCTCAACCTTCGGTGGAAAGAAATCAGATTACCCAACTGAAAAGAAAACAGAATCGAAGATAGACTCCTCTGCCGTATGTGGAAAAAAGGACGACAAGAAATCAAAACCCAAAATAGATTGCTCAGCCTTAGGTGAAAAGAAATCAGATTCTCCGTGTGGAACGAAATCAGAATCGAAAGTAGACTGTTCTAACGTATGTGGAAAAAAGGACGACAATAAATCAAAACCTAAAATAGACTGCTCAGCCTTAGGAGGAAAGAAATCAAATTCTCCGGGTGGAACGAAATCAGAATCGAAAGTAGATTGTTCATCCTTAGATGGGAAGAAATCAGAATCGAAGATAGACTGCTCTGCCGTACGTGGAAAAAAGGACGACAAGAAATCAAAACCCAAAATAGACTGCTCAGCCTTAAGAGGAAAGAAATCAAATTCTCCGTGTGGAACGAAATCAGAATCGAAAGTAGACTGTTCTAACGTACGTGGAAAAAAGGACGACAAGAAATCAAAACCCAAAATAGACTGCTCAGCCTTGGGAGGAAAGAAATCAGATTCTCCGTGTGGAACGAAATTAGAATCCAAAATAGACTGTTCTGCCCTATCAGGAAAACAAGACGATAAGAAATCAAAACCTAAAACAGATTGCTCAGCTTTAGGAGGGAAAAAATCAGATTCTCCTTGTGGAATGAAATCAGAATCGAAAATAGACTGCTCTGCCTTATCGGGAAAAAAGGACGACAAGAAATCAAAACCGAAAAAAGCCGACTGCTCAACTTTCGGTGAAAAAAAAACAGATTCCTCATCTGAAAAGAAATCAGAATCGAAGGTAGACTGCTCTAACGTATGTGGAAAGAAGGACGATAAGAATTCGAAACCTAAAATAGACTGCTCGTCCTTAGGAGGAAAAAAATCAAAAGATTCTCCGTGTGAAACGAAATCAGAATCGAAAGTAGACTGCTCTGCCTTAGTGGGAAAAAAGAACGACAAGAAATCAAAACACAAAATTGACTGTTCAACCTTAAGTGGAAAGAAATCAGACTCTCCACGGGGAAAAGAACCTGAATCCAAAATTGACTGCTCTGCCATATGTAGAAAGAAAAACGAAAAGAATTCAGATGGTGAATGTGGAAAAACAAACTCTGAATGCGGAAGGAAAGATAATCAATGTGCGGTCCAAACAATAAAAATCTTTTTGAATCAGGGCATGCAGATCGAAATAACAACTGCTCAAATAAATAAGGAAAATATTAAAATTGTAGAGGATATGTTGAGCGGTAAATTAAATTCTAAACTAGGTACAGATAAAACAGGTAAATGTGGTACCTTAAATTGTATTACTTTGAATCCAGAAGATGGTTTAGATGAGGTAACTATTGGACCAATTTCTATATTTTTTGATGAATCTAAAAACTTAGCCCCACCGTATCAAACTGAAAAAAAATTGAAGGGTGATAAGGGAAACCAAAATACTGCTCCTTTCAGTCCAGTAGGCACAAAGTCATATAGCACCGATAGTCGAAGATCGCCTGAAATAAAATGTAGGCCTACTAAGAAGAAACTGAAAATAACAGCACCCAAAATTGATGGAGGTAATTCTATCGCAGCAGATCTACGACAAGTAGGATGTATTACATGCTTAAGTTTAGAAGATAGTATACCTTTACAAGAAACAATACCAAGATCTTGCGCATCTGAAACGGAAAGAGCGATTATAAACAAAGTAGTTAAAATTATTGACTGTCGAGAAGTGTGTTTGGATAGTATCCCTGTTGCTCCAATTGGAGATTATGGTAAACTTATTTGTAATAAAAGATGGACATCTAATATGATTCCATTCCCTCGATTAAAGAAGATCAGTTTTTATATATTATATTGGATGTCCTCTTTTTTAGAATCAATAGAAAATGCAGGATTTATTTAATCCATTCTACTTCAACAGATGTTCTATTAAAAGTAGATTCGGTAGCGCTCTCTGGATCTGATTTATATATGTATGAAACAGGAGCTAAAACCGAAAGTGTAGTTACTCTTGGTCACGAAGCATCTGGTGTGGTTGAAGAGGTATCCGTGTCCTATTTAAGTTAACTTATAAATTCTCAAATTTTTTTAGGTTGGCAAACACGTGACAAACATAAGCATTGGTGATCGTGTTGCCGTAGAACCAGGGGTACCTTGTGGTACCTGCGACAACTGCAAGCGGGGACGGTATAACATTTGCAAAGACACAATTTTTAATGGTTCACTCGCCAAGTACTGCGTTCACCCTGCCGACTTTTGCCATAAATTACCAGATCAATGTAATATGGAGCAAGGAGCTTTGGTTCATCCTCTTGCTCTGGGGCTTTATGCGTGCAACAGGGCAAATGTATCGGTTAAATCAAATGTTTTAATAATAGGTGCTTGTCCCTTGGGACTATGTTGCATTTTATGCGCTAAAGCGATGGGAGCTCGTTATGTAACTGTTGTGGGTAAGTGATAATGTTCTTATTTTAATATTCTAAGGGATAAGACCGAATTTTTCTCAGATATTCTGGAAAAAAATATAGAAGTCGCTCAGAAATTAGGAGCAGATATTCCGATTTTATTGAAAGAAAAGATGACAAGCAAACAAGTAATTCAATGCATTCTTGGTAACGTGGCCCGTATTGGACACCCCAATGTCGTCATAAATTGTTCGGGATGCACAAAGTCTCTAAATACAGCTGTAATGTGCTTGGCCCCTGGGGGTATATGCGTGTTGGCAGGATGCCAGGCAGAATGCGGCTACTTTAACATCTTAGAAGCATTGATGAAAGAAATAAATATGGTATCTAGCTTCAGGTCATGCAACACGTAAGTTAAGTTTTAATATAAATTAAAGAAGCTTTATTCAAAAAAAGAGCTTATTCCCTTCCAGTGGCACCATACGATAACACAATTTATGCCTTTTATCTCACAACGTACGGTGCCAATGGAAACATATTCCTATAGGATAAAAGCAAAATCTATTTTATTAAAATATAATTTTTAGGTTTTCTCACGCAATATCTCTGCTCGAAAATTGCAAAGCTGACTTGCACCACTTAATAACACATCGATTTTTCATGTCCGATGTAAAAAAGGCTTTTGAAGCAGCCCTAGATGAGCAGGGCGCTCAGGCTGTTAAAGTTATTGTAAAATGTCAGGAAGAGAGCAAAGAATAAAATCTAGAAGGGTAGCAATATGAAAAGGACTCAATAATCAAAAACCTTATCGGCTATATCATCAGAAATTTTCCTAACGAAATCTATAAGTTGAAACATACATTTGATGTTTAGTGTTTTGAATGCGTTATTTGCGAAAGAATTTGGTGGACATATATTTTATAACGTTTTTGTTAAGTTAACAAAAGGAAACAACAAAAAAAAAGGCATTTCCGAAACATATTATTACTAATAATAATTGGTATTCTCTAAAATGTTCAGTATTTTTTTCGTAATACAATTTTATTTTATTTTCGCTTAATACAAGCTACAAAGATAAATAATAATAAAAAAAAGCTAATTAACTAAATTAAATTAAATTAACCTGCTTATGACTAGATCAGGAAGGGGGGGAGAAAGACGACAGAATGATTCATTGGAGGGTTGGGTTGGGAAAGCTTAAGGGAGGTTTTGGTGAGATGGAAGTCGAATGCGGCAGAGTTGTTGACCATTCGCAGCATTCTAGTAAAGGGTTCGAAGTGATCATAGTTAGTACAATGACTTTCAAGGCGAAAGGTAGAGAAAGATCTAATGCTACGTGGGTTAGTGCTAAGGATATGCTGCGAAGGAGGTTAGGGTAATCAATGGAACCGGTAAGGACTTAGTGGACGAAAATAATATCGGCGATATCTCGATGTAGGGCGAGGGACTGGAGGTTGATTAGTTTTACGCGGTTTTCATAAGGGGGATAATTATGGTGGGTTGTCCAAGGCAGGTCACTCAGGACAAAGCGCTGGACAGATTCAATCCTGTTAATGAATGTGCGATTGCGAGGGTGACCAGACCTGACAGGCATACTCAAAAAGTGGTATGACAAAGAAGATGAAGAGTGACTTGATAACACAAGGATTAAAGAATTCCTTAAACCAACACTTACGAATCTCAAAGTAGAATTGGCTTGCTAATTGAATGATCCATGTGGTAACGGATGTATGACTCCGAGATCGAGAAGGGAAGTGATAGAAGCAATAGGTTCACCAGAGAGCATCTGGGATATGAGGAGGTGCGCTTACGGGAAAAGGTGATTGTTTGGCATTTAGAAATATTGAGGTCAAGAAAGTTTTTCGTGCACCAGGTGTAAAAGTTGTTTAAGTCGTGTTGAAGGAGTGACGAGTCAGATGCATTGGAAATTTCTTTGAAGATTTTCATATCATGCAAAAAGTAGTGAAATGTACGCGCTTGGTAAATGTGCCGTTTAGTAGAATTATGCAGGGGACAAAAAATTACAGTGCATAATTAGATCAAACGGAAGGCTCCTGCAAAATTTTATTTGAATCGACCCATTTCCTCTATTCCGAATTTGTTCGGTATATTTAAATTAAAACCCAAAAATACGTCATCCGGCATTTTAATCGTCTTTACTCCACAGTTCAGTGGATTCTTAAAATCTGATTAGATTACAGCGGCTTTGTTTTCACCGGATTGTTAACTGTCATAAGTGAAATTTTGACAGTTCTTTTTATTGTGACAGCCACATGTTTTCTGCTTACATTTCGAATTGCTGAAAAAAAATTGAAAAATGGGAAAGTTAGACGTGACTATTTTGCGCTATTTGACGCGCGACGATTTTCGAGTGCTCACTGCGGTAACGTCTGCATAAAAATTACATTGAGACGTTCTAAAATTCCTCTGTATTTTAGGTCGAAATGGGAATGAAAAACCACGAGCTAGTCCCAGGCCCATTAATTGCATCAATTGCCAATTTAAAAACTGGAGGAGTTCATAAACTCCTAAAAGAGATGTGTAAGCATAAATTGGTTAGTTATGAAAGAGGAAAGAAATGTAAGCTGTTTGGAGAAACACAAAAACGAACAAATTAAATATTCCCAATTTTTACAGATGATGGCTACAAACTAACAAATACTGGGTACGATTATCTCGCCTTGAAATCGCTCTGCCTTCGAGGTTCAGTTGCATCGTTCGGTAATCAAATCGGCGTTGGAAAGGAGTCCAACATTTACGTAATAGCGGACGAAGAAGGCGAGCCAATTTGCTTGAAGTTGCATCGTCTGGGTCGCATTTGCTTCAGGAATATTAAGGCAAAGCGAGACTACCACGGAAGGAGGCACAAGGCTTCTTGGCTATATTTGTCCAGGATCTCAGCTACAAGAGAATTCGCCTATATGTCCGCGTTGTATGAAAGAGGCTTCCCTGTACCAAAGCCAATTGATTTTAACAGGCATTGTGTCATCATGGAACTGGTCAGAGGATATCCACTGTAAGTCTTACTTCATTAGTAGTATTAGTCTATTAAAAGCGATTAAATGAGCTTTATAATTAATTTTTGTGCGAATATTCAATGTTGTTTTTTCGCATATCCCGAAATATAAAAAATTTTATATTAAAATAAATAATTAGCTTAATCTTCTTTTAATAGAACTCAAATCTACGAAATAGGAGACCCTGAAGCTCTCTACGATGAGCTTATGAATTTAATCGTCCGTTTAGGAAATTGTGGAGTAATTCACGGAGATTTCAACGAGTTTAATCTTATGATCACCGACGACTCTAAGCCAATATTGATTGATTTTCCTCAAATGATTTCCACTTCTCACGCAAACGCAGAATTGTAATTTTATTTCCTTTCTAGATTTTAAATGGTAAAAACATATAAAATTTTTCAGTTATTTCGATCGGGATGTAACCTGCGTCAGAGAACTTTTCCGCAGAAAATTTGGATATGAAAGTTCAGAATATCCGACCTTTAAAGATCTTAAAAGGGAGGATGATTTAGATGCTGAAGTTAGGTGTTCCGGTTTCACAAAAGAAATGGAAAAGGATATTTTACAGGTTCATATGGGGTCTAGTTTCTCTGTAACACAGGGTATTATAATAATTTTCTTTATTAAAGGAATACGGAATGGAAACATCAGACATTGAGGAAGAATCTGACGATGAAAGTCCTGCTGTTGAGGATCCAAAACCAGAATGTACCGAAGATGAATTGACTGTGTACAGAAAACAAGTTGAAGATGAAGTGAAATTTTCTGAGAAACAGCCAAAAGACACAAATGATTATATTCGAAAATACATTGAATCTTACACTAGCTACTTTACAAATAATGCTGAACCTACAGAAGTATTGGACTCAGACGAAGATTTATTCCAAGATGCTTTAGATACTTTTGAAATCACTGAAAAGTTACACTTGAAAGAAAATGACAATGCTGTTTTAAAAGACAATGATGAGTCGGTTAAAATGAATGATGATGATAAAGTTTCAGATGCAGGTTCTATAAGCTCAAATGATCTAGAAAGAGATGAAGTCCCTGAATTGGTGGGGGTCGATCCAAATTCAAGGATGTATCGCCTGAAGATGGTTGAGAAAATTTTGGAAGAAGCGAGAAGTGTGAGGTCATTTTCAACAACGGCTAGTACTATAGCTCCTAGTGTAATTACAGAGAGAATAAAGAAAAATATGGACGTTAAGGAGAAAAGGGAAATGCGGAAAAAGTGCATTGCTAAAGGCGAAGCGAATGCTACACATAGACATCGTAAAGAAAACAAAGACGTCGTCAAGGAATACGCAGGATGGGAATTTTAAATTGCTTTAAAGTTTTATAGAAAATGGGGAAATCTAATAAATTTGATATCTATATTTTGTATTAGAAAGCACTTACTACCCTAACTGAATTTTTACTCGTCATGCAATGCAGATGAATTCTGACTTCAGTTTGGACATTTTTGATTATTAATTAGTTACAGTCATTATTTACAAAAGTTCATTTATTTTTTCACATTAAAAAAAATTTCCATATCACTTTTGATTATTTTTATCGCGTGGTTGGCAGTGTATCATTACTTTAATAGCTCCACCATGACCATATCTCGCTGTTTCGAAAGCTTTTTCTGTTTCTGTAATATCAAAGTGATGAGTGATTAATTTTTTCACATCTACCTTTCCACTAGCAACCAAAGCTAAAGCAGCAGGATAACTAAAATGCAAAATAAATAATAAATATTCAAAAATTTAAGAATCTTTACAAAATTACTCATTTGCATAACGAAATACTCCTCGAATGTCGACTTCCCGAATCAGAGCATTTACTAGAGGAATAGTAGTTTCTTGTGGTCCCATTCCGACCATCACTGCACAGCCTCCTGATCGTGTTGCCTGAATATAAACAAATTATTTTCCTTTAACTTTTATAAAGCGTTTTAATCATACCAAAATAGAAATTCGTGCAGTTGATTCAGCGCCACAACAATCAATTGTCCTATCAGGTGCCACACCCATAAGTTCATGAATCTTTTTAACAATATCTTCTGCTTTTTGATCCTTTGAAATAAGAAGCGTATTATTTACTCCAAACGATTTAGCAACATCAAGACGCTGTTGAACCAAGTCAGTTATAAGAATATTCGATGCTCCCATAGCCTTTGCTGTGAGCAAAGTAACAAGTCCAATTGGGCCAGCCCCTAAAATCAAAACTTCTGAGCCCAAGCCAATTCCTGCACGACGGCAAGCGTGCACACCAACAGAAAGGGGCTCCAAAAGAGCACCCTCTTCCATGGTAACATGAGGTGGAAGCTTATAGCAGAAATCTGCTGGATGTTTATAAAACTTTGTTAGATTTCCATCGACCGGGGGTGTTGCACAGAAAGTCATCTCGAGACAGAGGTTGTATTTTCCAGTCTAAAAACAAAAACTTATTGCTGAAAATTTAAGATTTAAAGAGATTTACTAATTACCTTGCAAAAATCACACATCCTGCAAGGATACCCAGGCTCTATAGCAACTCTATCACCTACTTGAAGAGTTTTAACTCCCTTTCCTAGCTTAACAACCACACCGGACGCTTCATGTCCAATAACCATGGGTTTCTTTAAAATAAAATCTCCACATCTTCCATTGACTAAATAGTGGACATCCGAGCCGCAGATACCAACGGAATCCATTTCCAAGAGGACATCTATTAAAAAAAATGTTGTGTTCATCTTTGAAAGTTCAAAGATTACAAAGAGAGATGCTTACCATTATCGGATAACTCCGGGATGGGGCGTTGTTCCTGGAAAAAAAGTAAGTGTACTTTTTTACATTTAAAAAACAAGATACTTTTGAAAACGAAAAAAATAATTTCTTTGGAAACCATGAAGATTTTTAAATTGAACTTATTTAAGGCGCCTATAGAAACTAAATTTTTATAGCGATTTATCTTATCTTATTAAGGTAGCGATTTTTAAATTATACTATCTCTAATTTTGTTCTAATTTTTTTGAGTTATGGATTTTGTTAAGTAAAACGAACCACAATATTTGTCTAAACCTTTTAGCGCTCACAGTAAATTCAATCGCAGGCAACATTAAAGTTATACCATAAAAGAAGAGGGCTTACAATCAAACAACTTATTTAATATTTCGAAAAAAAGGTCTTATATTTTAAAATTAGTCCTTTATTTGAGTTTACGTTTGTCGATTTTACGCTGGATATTCGAAAACACGTACGTTTATAAATATGCTTGTCTGCTATTACCCTTGCCCGGGTAATTTCCACTATCGCCAAATTAAAAAAAAACCTTTATTTTATCAAATTTAAAGTATTTACATTAATTAAACAGGAACTACTTAAACGTGTAAAGATTCGTACTCACCAGTCTGATATCCTCGATTCCATGGAGTACTGCAGTTAAGTTATCTTTAGCCATTACTCTGGAAAAATCAATTAGCCGGCTGTTTGTCTCTTAAATCGCACAAATAGTTTTTTTAGTGGCACATCCCTCCCAATACGAAAATAACTTGGATAATTTTCTTCAGCCACGTAGCGTCAGTCTACGTTCAAGCTCAGCACTTTAAAGACTACCTTCCTATATCTGGTTGGTAAAATATTCTCAATTCAGCAGATTGTTTTGATCTATGCCGTGAAGGTTATCACTTTACGCTAGGCAATTAAACGGACTCAGGAGATATGAGAAGATTTGTTGGTCATTTTTTTTCTCACCGTTTCAACTTAAGAGCGTCAGAGATTTTAGATTTATTTCCTTGCATAATATCGCTTATATCGACGTAAGTAGTGTGGGGAAGGAAGGCAAGCAAATATTAAAACACGAAGCAGTTCAATGTCTCAGTCTTTTAGTTTTTAGTATTTCTATTTTTGTCCTGATAGAAACAATAGAATTAAAATTGTGCGAAGGCATCACACAGGCTTTTTCGCAGTAAATTTATTTATCATTATTGATGCTTTTTAAAAATGTCGCGCCAATGTTTTTAAATTATCAACTAACTGAATATTTGAGGGGATAAGGTCATGGATTTTATATTTTGTTATTATGATAACTAAAAACATTCACAGGCGCCAATATCATTGAGGAGTTCTTTTTTTTTAGATGGGAAATATATTACAAAAATAGATTTCAAATATTTCAAAATTTTCCAATGTTCTAAATCAAATTACTACTTATGTTGTCTCTCATTTTCCTTTTTAGTAATAATTAAAAATTTGTGCATTTCAACACTTTGTAATAATAAATTTAAAGGCCTATCAGAAAAGACCATGCCTACATTACTTTGGGAAAGCGATAGACCATTTTAGTAAAAACTGGAACGTGGAGGTGAGATGGTCACCGAGATCGTGCGATTTGACCCCGTTAGACTTTTTCTTGTGGGGTTTTCTTAAATCGCAGGTCTATGCGAATAAGCCAGAAACCATCGGTTAAATTCAGCCTGATTTATGCACCAGGGTCATGGAAAATTGGACATTTCAGATTCATGCCACCCAGAGAAGCCGCGGAGGACATTGGAACGATGAAATATTCCGTACCTAATGGTATCGATAGGCCTTTCAAACAAATAAAAAATTTGGATATCTCACACACACTTTGTTTTATTTAAATTTAAAGATAGGAAGTGCTTAATGAAAGACCTTTTAATTATTTTAAAATTGTAATAATAAGTGTTACTAGGTATCTAGCTGTTCTGAACAAGAAAACAATTAGGGATTTTTCTAGGAAAAAAAATAAAACATTCATTTGGCTTTATTGTAATAGAATTTACTTTCTGAAAAAATAATCGTAAAAAAGATAACCAACAGTAATAATTGCGCGCGTAAAAATCTAAAAAATAAATCATCACTCAGTTGCTATATATTCGACGGTTCTGTTGCTTCCCCCCATTAATTAGTTTTTTTTTTTTTTTTTAATTTTTGCATTTTAGATTGACTAGTGAAACGCTTATAAAACTTTTACTCCTTATTTTTTTTTTTGTTTTTAATCTCTTCCTTTAGTTAATTAGTATCGACGATAGGCACTCGTTTGCATGATGCATTTTTTTTATTTTGCTGTATGCAACAATAGTCACTCGCGAGATATAAGAGAGATAGACGCGAAATATTTTTAAAAAAAATAAAACTATACAAAATTAAACGCATTTATAATTATGAAGCAGCTGGAAATAAGGACAGTAAGCTAGCGAATGAAGAAGGCAAATTTATAATAAACGCAACATTTAGCGATCTATTAAATTGGTAACAAAGGCGATTCCTTGTTTGCAACAATTGGCAAACGTAGCAAACGTCTTTTGCTGAGTTCCTCTTACAGCCTAGGGGTTCGAGTAAAAATTGTGTTATAGATGAGTGGTGTGCGTTTTTTTTTTTTTTTTGTTTTGTTCAAATTTCCCGAGATTCTTATTGCCGTGGCCTCCAGATCGCTTACGCATTTGGATGCGGAGCGCTAGCGTTAAATTGGTACGTTGGATACCTTGGCGCATAGTCTTGACCACCAACAAGTTTTGTATGCTCAGAGTCTTGTTTATCAACAATTGTATTTGCCCTAAATTGACCTTCAGAAAATGTTGGAGGGGCTGTATATAAAATAAAGATATAATTAAAAAAAATAATACTTTGGAAATAGTCCACGACTACTTACGAATATTAGGGTATAGTTGCCCTCCCATGCTATCAGCCATACTCCAGCCAACAGCACCGCCAGCCCCATTTGGAGGACTGGCCGGGCTGACCGGTTGAGTTGGTGCAAGTGATGGATCTTGTGCTGAAATATCAGTTTGCTGAGCTGCTGCAGGTGCTGGTGGTTGGAAATTCGAGAGTGGTATTGTGCCCAAAACAATAGGAATACTTCCGTCCAAATTTCTATGCGGACCACTAACTTCGACCACAACCTGAATTTATTAAATATTAAAATCTTAATAAATCTACCAAAAGATCATCTTACATATAATTCGTAGTCCAAGTCAATGATTCCACAATTTGATAAATTTGAGGGTGGCAGAGGAGGAATTTCGAGTTGTTGACTCCAATTTTTCGATTCGCCACCCGGAACTGGTCCGACTCCAACTTCGGCAATTACAATTTTATCCTTCTTCGTATCCCTCCTTGGTTGAGTTGTATGAAAGGCAACCACTTTTCGAAAAATGAATTTCACAGTGTTCACGCTCACATTGCTCGCATTATCGCATTCAGCATTAATTGGGATTACTTGACCAGAAACGAAGCCGGTAACAGGAATGTTCGTTATTACAGACAGTGGCCCTGACTGGCAGCAGAAGCAGCAGAACGTTTTTTCTAAATCCAATTTGGTGGGCTCCTTTTTATTAAAAAATAAAAATATATATATAAAAAAAAAATATTTGGTAACCCCGAAAACAGATCAATGTAAGAAAATCTGACTCTTTTGTAAAAGTTACTAATTTCAAATATATCCCATTTAATAAAAAAACTAAGCTGTGAAAGACGTAACTTAAAAGTTCTCGTTTTAAATAAAAAAATTAAGAAATTAATTTTCTATAGACGACTGCCCAATTCAGCTACATAAAATAGCAAGCGCTGAATTGAGAGGCCGATTACAGACTCTGATTTCTTAATTTCTTAAATAAAAGATTTTATTACTAAAAATTATTGTACAAACCTTCACCCTTGGATTGAGATTCAAATCGACCGGTGAGATTACAGTGAACGCCATTTTTATGTCCTGATCAAATTTCCAAGGTCGATCCAGAGTAACCTTAATTGTGTAGCGTACATGGCCAAATTCACCTTCAAAAGATGAAGGTAGCGTTGGTGGCAAAGCACAGGTAAAGGGGTACGTGTGGGTACCTGACGGAAGCTCAGTTTCGGCACCTAAAAATCATACAGACTGCTAATGAGACTAATTTTCAATATTATACCGCTTTTAGCGGAAGATATACTCACTATTTTTTCCACCTAACAAATAATACTGAATTTGGAAGTATTCCTCATGTCCAGTCAAATTCTCAGTCTCTTCCTCCTCCTTGCCTTCGCTGTTTGTAGTCCGGCGGGTCTCATTCCAAGAAGTGTTTGCCTCACCAAGAAAGCGGATTATAATTCCTGAAGAATATATAAATAGTAAGTACCTTTACCTGATAGTGCTTAAATTCAAAAATTCTGAAAAGGTACCCTCATTAAGCGAATAATTAAAAATAATTGTTAAAGGATAGTTTCGTTTTGAATTTTTCATAAAATTCGAGAAATACTTAAATAGAAAACGCAACGACTAAGGTTGTTTATTGAGGGTAGGTTTAAGGCCTAAATTAACCCAAATTTAAAATTGGCCTGACCCTTGGCTTAAGTTAATTTACATTTAAAGAAATTTACTAGATACAGAAATTTTATTCTTTGATGAGGGAATGATGAGGACCTACTAGAATAAGTTGAGAATTTAGAATATGATAGACAATAAAATTAAATTGATTCAACGAACAAATCTCTAAAGTTTTATAGAAAATCAATTTTAAAAATTGGTCAAGGTAGTTTCCTTAAAAACGGGGTTAAGGCTGTTGATATCTAACAATCTTGCGACGTCATTACCCTTTTTACGCACTAAACAAACAAGGGGATGTGTCCGTCTTAGGAAGGTTTTGCGCTCATGAAGGTTTCGTTTTCGAAAACCCTTACGGGGAGACGCATCACTTACTCTTTATCGGTTAATTTACATAATCAAGGTAACAGAATGATGTCATACTAAAGGAATTTGCCAGAAAATCTGTGATCCCACTGTGTACCGGCGCTTTTGCCTCCTCTGCAACTTACGTGGCGATGCATTTTAAGCTGATTCGAGCGATTCAAGCCCTTTTATGAATTAAAATCGCAGGATCATCCCTTGCAAAGTTGGAAAATATTAAAGAAAACAAACGACGACCGCGATAAAAACAAGAGCCCCTAAGAAAAGACCCACATCGGCTTAAGATCTGACTCATCCGTCCGCTTTGCTCCGAACGGTGAAGACCTGACAAATGTCTAAAAATACCCTGCAACAGGGGCACTGGCTGATAAGGTTGGTAAGCGGCACAAAAATCTGTCCGGAAATTTAACGACCGCCCAGTGGGGCCCACTTTCACTAACTTACCTCGGACCTTCTTCGGTGCATCGAGCGTTAGGAGCACCTGCCCGTTGACGGTCTGTCCCGCGTAGTACGTGTTCCATGGATTGTCTAATTGAATTTGGCAGCCCTTCAGACCCATTTCGTGGCTGGAGTACCTTTTTGATAACTAGTTGAGCCCCTGATCGAGATGAAAACTAGCCGAAAATTGTTTCGCCCGTCAGCGGTGAAAATTGCAGGGTGCACACACCCAAATTCCACTGGAGGAGCAAGCAGACAACTGTGAAGATGAGAGCGATTTCGGGGCTTCTCTCGGGCTACAGGAGCTCTCTCCTCTGCTCTGGTGATAGAGTGAGTCACAGTGGACTACAAGATTTAAAAAGCAGCTCGAGGCGGGCGAATTTAACAAGGTTCCATTTCCAGACGACTTCGAAAGCAGAATTAGATTTAGACCTTTTTTCTTTAACAAGTACGTGTAGTACTGTAAACCAATTTTCTAAAATACTCTCCTAATCCCATCCTCCTTCTTTTCGTTTATAACAATTGTGTTAACCGTCCAAATCATGATTTAAACCCGAATATATCCACCAAAATAATAAACCCATGTTGATTTGATTTAAAACTATGCATGTGGAATTACAAAGTAATTCCTTTAAAGAAAATCAACAAACATTCGCTTTTAATATTTGGGGCAATATTTAAACATTTTTGTAAGCGTTTTGAACTTAAATTATCACTTTTTTTAGTATTCGAACCATGTTAGTCCTTTTTTCTCTAATTAATTGATTATGAAATACTCCACCTGAAATCGACAAGTCTAAAACCCTCAATATTTTAGGTTTTAACTAAGTTAGCAATTTTTTTATGATAGTACAACCTCTAAAGCACTCTTTATTTCATATTTTTAAATTTAGACTTGTTTAACTTGTTTATTATTATTGTTATTGAGGGTGAAACAGGTAGTCTCGACCGCTCAGACATTGTCCATTTCCTTCATTCCCTACTCTATCCAAATTTCTATGTTGCCCTAATGAACTTAAAAGTATCAGATAGAGATTGAGAAATGAAACCTTCCATCCTCGTAACATCAACGCCGTCATGCGCATACGAGAGAATTCCGGATAGATGCAGATGTAGTGCTCTGTACTGTCCTCATCCATTCTACATAAAGGATATATTTGGTCGCTGATGATCCCTAAGGTAACCATGTGCTTGCCACGAGTGTTCTGTCCCATAATCATCCCTACCAACATTCTGCAATCCTTCATACCTAAACTAAGTAACAGTTTCGCAGTATTGTTGTTTGGGCGACTAACGAACCGTTTGGTGAATCTACAAGATCCACAATCTACAACATCTCTACTCGTGGATTGAATCAACTTGTCGAGTTATCCAATTCTTTAGCGTTGCACAATTTACACCAATGATAGGCTCTGGCCTTAGAGGGGAGAAATCTACGGCCTCCCTCGCCAAAGCGTTTTTCAATTCCCTAGTGATCAGGGACCCATATAAGGATAACCTGGTTGGTATACAAGACTTTCAAATACATTGAATATTTACAAAATCAGCCTTTTTTTTTTACTAAGGTAGCAATTTATTTCTATTCTTACTTGACTAACAGAAAACAAATTGTAGCAATAGAACCATGTGTTCTAGGGTATTTGCTGCCGTTTCGGATGTACCGCAGGGTACACATTGTGGCGCTATAATATTTATTTTATTCATAAATGTTTTCTGTCATACATAGTCTTAGTGATTGCCTAAGGATATAAGCGGACTTAGATAAGTTAACCGAATGGTGTTAGTAATGGGCTACACTTGAATACATCAAAATGTCGGTCAGTTTCATTTTATCGCTCAGTGACTGGCATTGCTTTCAATTACTGTATTGGAGTACGTTAATGAGATTACTGATTTAAGAATAATTTTGAACTGTCTTTCTCTAAACATGATGATCATGCCATATTTAAGGCAAATAAAACGCTTCGTTTCATTGAAAGAAACACCAAAGAATTTACTAATATTTTTTGTTTAAAAGCCTTATATTTGGTTTTCGTAAGACCACTTCTTGAATATGCTTTTATATGGAATCAATTATGCTGTACATATCAATAAAATTGAAGCGGTACAGAAGTCTTTTACCAGATTTGTATGTTATAAATTTGAACTGGTGGAAATCAACTATGCCTAGTTATGATTCAATACGCATATTATTGGGCTTAATAACCCTTCAATATCGTCGCAACTGTTGCTGTTTGTTTATTAAAGAATTATTGTGCTACGATATTCAATGCCCTGAGCTTTTAAATCTAAGAAATTTTTACGTTTTGTAAAGATATCTCCGTTTCAGAAATTTGTTAATTGAACAAATTATGGTCTTTGTGAAATACTGACTAGATGTATTAATAATTTTAATTTGTTCAATGTTCACCTAGATTTCACAATATCTAGATCAGAATATAAGAGTAAGCTAGCTAGATATTTAAAAAATGTAAAGAATTAGTGCTTACCTTTTGCAGTAGTTGTTCTTTCTAATCTGTAAAATCAATATGTAATTGATAGACGAAATAAATAAATAAATAAAAAGTTGTAAAGTCTCAAGCCATTTTAAATTCTATCAGTAACTTTTTACAAAAAATAAAGTTCTTTACTGAGGTCTAATTTAGCTTATTATGGGACATTTACGAATTGGCTCGTCAACTGCGTTTCGTTTAGACGTTGGTTTTTGGGACACCTTGTAATAGTAATGAATTCGGTATTTTTTAAAATTTCTGAATACAAATCCCTTCTTTTGTGTGATATCAGTTGCATATTTCTGCCAATTTTTGTCTTATTCTTTATTACAACTATTTATTTAAAATAAAGAAAAATTTAATCCCCAGCAGTGCTACAAAAATCGATTAGAAAATTACTTCCGGGAAAGTAAGGTAATTTTATTTTTAGACTTGAGTTTAAGTTTGTTATTAAATAGATTTATCCTAAATGTAAAATAAAAATTTATTAGAGTTTAAGACGCGAGATTTAGAAATGAATCCAGAATTCCATTTTTCAGAATCAAATGGATGACAAATCACCCACGAGTGCAGGAGAATAATTGCAGCTCAATAGGCTTAAAAATAGATGAGTTCTGTCTGTTTATGCGGTCCAGCGTCTATTTTTGGTGCAATCAGAGAAGACTTGACGACAATTTAAGATCTTTTTGTATATTGAATTTCACCAAATTAAAAAAAAAATATACTTCCAACATAAAGAAGTTGGGAATTATGTGCATGCAATGCGTGCAACGAATTTCTTAAACTATAAATGATTAATGATTGAAAGAATGCTTTGTGGGTCACGTTCTGAATTTGTTGATTTCTACTAGCTATGATTTGATTAAATTCATGTAAGGTGAGATGAGCCTGACTGATTTATAAACTTCTCTAGTATTCTCGGAATTATTATCCTAGAAAGTTAGCCGTATGGTACCACTCGAATATTTATAAAGTCTTTAAAACCACAAATTAATAAAATTTTTAATATACTCACCTGAGAAATATTTCTACTAAATTTAATCGTTGTTGAATAAGGGTAAAATGATCGTGCACACAAAGTAGACATGTTTTTTTTTTAACAAATTAATTTATTGAATAAAAGAATTCGTTACTACACATACTTTACAATGGTGGGAAAGTATGATTTGACCTGATTTTATGAGATTTACTTACTAAGGAACAATTCAGTTAGTTTATTTAAACATTTTGCGCAGTTCAAATATTCATATAAAACTCCTACGGGTGTCTGCTGTTATTTTTAGTATAACATATAAAAATTAGTTAATTGCTAAACAAGTTATGTACAGTGCTGTTTGCTATATGCAATGTGCATTTGGGCGGATATAAATAAATATAATCATAAAACAATGTGAATATTTTCTTTTAAAAGAAGATGAAACCTGTAAATACATACTGGGCGCATTTACAAGCAGCTGTGTGCTGACTATGAAATACATCTGATGTATATTTCAAAGTATTAGGCCCTATACTGGAAACATAGTCGACACTCATTTATCGTAAATACGCCCTAGGAATCACAGAATTTTGGCTAAGGCAGAAAAATAATAATAATAATCTCGAAAACATAAAAACAAATATGCGTCCAGTAAAGCTGGTTTGTGCTTTCGCCTAAAACAAAAAAATATATTCTATTAACTACTCGTAAATTTGTCGTTAGTCATGTACAAGGGAACTGCGTCTACTTCTGCATTGTGTACAGTGGTGGCGCAGAAGGAACACTTTTGGGCGATTCAGGGCTATCCCCGTACAATTCGTCATAGGAAGGAGCTATAATTAAAAAAAAAGTAAAAATTAAATTCGTGTAAAGCTAAAAACAAAACTAGACATATTAAATGTGGATTAGATACGAATTTCTTGTCGATTTATTATTATTAAAACTGTCGAAGTCGACAATAAATAATCGATAGTCGTCATCGACAATAATCAGCATGAACTTGATATACAAAATCTCGTTTTTACTTACGTGGTTCATCAGCGTGGCGATGTCCTAGAGGACTTACGGCCGCGGAAGTAGGATGTGAGCTGGCCTGTGCTACTGAGTGAGTGCTAACAATACTACTTCGATTAGAAGTATCTCTTCTAAGTGTACTAGGTCCTGAGCCAGTATCAGTCATGGGAAATGTGCTCGGCACCACGTTTGAAGGACTCATTTCCGATAAGTTCTCTTCGAAGGACGACAGGGAGCAATTATCCCGTGCATACGATAAACCGCCAGCAATTCCTGTGTCGAGATTCGGAACTGGATATATGATTATATCAGGACAAAAACCATATCGTGCTTGTACAATCCCTTCGCTTGTTTCCTCGTGCGATCGGACATCGAGCGGAAGAACTAAAGAGATGTTTTTATACAGACCAGGAAGTACGACGTCCACGTGAATGTTGTAACTTATCGATATTATTGAATTGTGCATTTGGCCCAAGCGATAGGTAACATTTTCTGTTGGCGGACATGGCGGCACGTACAGCTCATGCTCGAACGTTCGTTCAGATTTTTTTTGAATCCCTCCCGCCTCTTTTTTATAAAGCTTTATGATTTCATCCTTTTGAATGCAAATTGGTTGGTGACTAAAATATTTAACATATTGCTTTATAGAGAATTTCAGCTTCTCGACATGTGTGTTACTTTTATTGTCGACAGTAACACGAAGGGTGGTCTGACCCCCTCGAACAGTGCTAGGTTGTGGTAATGCCCCCACCAATGAGATGGGGCCTCCTCCGAACATACCGATATTTCTGGTTACTTGTCGTAGCACAGGTTCTCTTACCACAGATAAAGGAATAGATCTTACTATCGTTATGGGAATTGTGTACTTATCGTCGAAATTCCACGCTTTATCTACTGAAAATTTAAGCCGATATTTAATGTATCCGTAACTTCCGATGAAGCTCGATGGAAGATTTTGGTGTAGATTGTAGGTGAAGGGATACGTGTGGGTCCCGGGATCTAGTTCCATTGCTCGTGCAGATTTTGAGCCTATAAGGTAGACATCATAATCAATGTACGTTTCGTTGCTGGAGTAGACGATGGATCGGGGATTTCCTTTTGGATATAAAACCGCTTCCGATTCTCTACGAAGAATCTCGTACCAGTTGCATTTTCCGTAGCCATGTACTTTGAAGTTAATTCCTGCAGTAGGGAATTTCATATTTAGGTGGCTCCTAATTGTAAGAATTTTTAGAATATATTTTAAATTTAAAAAAGGCAAAAAAGACTGCATAGATCCGAACATTTTTTTTTATTTTTTAAAGAAACATAAAGTTACATATTTAGAAACAATTGGGCTTTTTTTTTCGAAAACAATAAATTGAATTTAAAATTTAAAATAAACAGAAATCGGGGAATCTGGTTTTGCGATCAGGAAATCGGGATCAGCGACTAGGGAATCGGATAATCGCTGATATTACACTTTTTTGCTCATGGAATTTTATTGAAATTCTTCAATTAGAAAATCTTTCATTCAATTTTTTGTTCTTCAAAAATGAAGAAAGACGAGCCGTAACTTTGAATGGAGAGCGCTATTGTTCGAAGTTTATCGATTTTTTTCTTCTTGGAATTTGATGATATTGATACGGAAGACATTTATTTTCAACAAGATGGTGCAACTTGCCACACAGCGGTCGTTACAATGGATTAATTGCGCGAAAAGTTCAGTGAATCATTAATTTCGAGAAATGGCTGTTGAGATCGTGTGATTTAACACTATTCAACTATTTTCTGTGGAGCCATGTTAAATCACAGGTTTGTGCCAACAAACCCAAGGCTTTTGATGAACTTGAACTTGAACTTGAAGTCATCGAAAATTGGTGTGTCCGGATTAACTAGTGCAAGAAGAGCAGAAGTAGCTATTTGATCGATATATTGTTTAAATCATAAATGGCATAGAATATACCACCTAATAAAAATAATGCATACCATGTTTGGGTAAAATTACTGTGTTCATTCAAATCCTATCGTTGTTATTGGTAAACTCTTTATATTGCGGTTTTCGCAGTTATTAAGTTGTATATTAAATTTTTCAAGTATCGATTACTCTACATTGACAATTTCTTTAAAATTCTATTTAACGAATATTATTTATATAATTTTAGCCAACGATTTGAATTTTTAATTTCAAATCACATAAAGACGACTGAACCAATTTCAATAAAACTTTTACTGATGGTGTATTTGCTATAAACTCGAATTAAAACTTAAGCTACATTTTACAATTATTATTTATTTATTACATATTGGTTAACACTTAAAATTATATTATAATTGAAAATAACACCAGACAGGAGTTTACGGTTCGCGGAATTTCGAAATATAAGAAAACAAGTTTCTGTGAGACTTTACTCTTATTGTTATCCCGGTCATAGTTTCACATTGAATTACAATTATAAAAAAATAAATTAAGTTTCAAGCAGACGGGAAAAACTGCAGACCTAGGCTAGTTTAAAACAAAATAATTAAGTGTGGGGTAACGTTTAGAAATTGATGACACGCTTAGGAATGTGATACTTGACTTCAATTTCAATTTTAAGTTGATGAGTAAAATGATTTTAAGTGTCGGCTATTGCTTTTTAAATAAAATCATCAATTAGAAATAATCTGCTTGTTATTTAGAACTAAATATCTCAAAATTACGACTGTAAGCCCTGGAAAAAACTACTTTCTACTGCAGATTAGACTAGAGTAGTGGAGAAGTTCTTCCGGACATTGGTGCTTTCGGGTCAAGTAGAGGAGAAATGATACTTAAGCTCCCGAAAGTGAATGCTGCGCTAGGCAGATTCCTGGGAGACTTTCAGACTATGACCCGTCCACCTCTTCCAAGAGGAGGGAATGCACTCGGTCGGCACACCCGAAAACAAATCAATTCCGGCAATTGACTAAAGTTGTCCACTTCGCTTAGAACCGGCTTAATTCAATTTTGCGGTCCATTCATCTCTAAACAGGGTAAATTCCTCGCCGGGTCGCAAATAAGAATCTGCGACCAAGTGCCTTCCCCCTGGCAGCCCTAACAGCTGACTCAATCATCAGTTCGGGATGGGATCTGACTCTGGCAATAAGAAAATGTCAACAAATCCCAGAAGAAGAGGTGAGGAGCTCCAAGAAGAGTGCGTTCGCGGGTCAAACAAAATGAAAAAGACCTCAACTAGAGTCTTCCCGACAAAGAAACTTACCGCGTATCTTCGTCTTCTTCGTCAAAATGATCGAGATCTCGCCCTTAATCGTCTGTCCGCCGTAGTAAATACTTTCGGGACTATCCAATTTTATTTTGCATCGTTCGCTATCCATTTTCTCAGGTCAAATTTTTAGCTCTTTTCACCGTCGTCCCGGAACGTGCCGTCGCGCAAATGCATCGAACGACGAAGCTTCTGTTTATCAATTTTAGTAAAAGATATTCACCCGCGCCGCAAACAAACAAAAGAAAAACATTCGCACTCAGAGCCCAAAAACGTTCGCCAAGCACTGAACTGCGCCCCGAACTGTTGTCTCACGGGCTCTTCAATTGGGCGAACAGTCGCGCGAAAAAAATTCAGCAACCCACGAAAAGAAAGAAAATTTGACTTTTGGCTCTTCTTCGTCCAGCGACTGTCATCAGTGGAAGCCACCAGTAAAATCATTCACAATAAACAATTTAACTTTATTTTGGCTTTTGGCGCCAAAGAATTTTAACTTCTGGGCTCGTATTTTTTCGCGCTAAAAATTATACTGCCCATTTTATTTGATTTAATCTCTATAGATTTTCTTTGTACCTTGATCCGTTTAACTATTTTAATTTCAAAAAATGCCTTTAACTAAAAATAAATTTTCGAAGTTATTTACTTAAAAATATGCTCACATTTTCTATTAATTACGGCCTTTTCTTGAAAAATGTAATAAATACATAGCTGGATTTATATTAAACATTAAATTAAGAAACTATAACTAAATAAAGGCAAATACAAAAATCCACAGTCAATTATTAAAATTAGATTTTACCGGCTTCGTATATAAAACACGTTAAACATTTTCAATTCGGAAAGAAATTGAAAGAAGAGTAATCTAAAGATAGTACCTTAAAATTTGATAACGTTTAAATCGAATAATTTTTGAAATAGCGAAGATTTTAGCTAGTTTATAAAAAAACTTAAACCTTCTGCAATTTATACAATTTTTAAAACTATTTAAGATATAAAAATATTTTTTAGTTAGTGAATCGGATATTTTGAAGCCTTTAGTACCCTTTGTCTCTAAAACGGTTACTAGGCCAAGCAAAGCATATTTTTTGATAAAACTAACTTTGTTCGTTAAAAATTTTCGAAATTCGTTGAATTTTCCTATTTATCACCTAGCCTAAATATGTTGTATGATAAGAAAGTTGAAGGGATATCTTAAAAAATATGTTCGTTAACAGCGAACTCTATACAATGATTTTTTTTGCCCCATCACCCGATTTTAAGTATTTTAGCCTAACAAATTTTTATATTTTGGGTATTATCTTGAAATAATTATTTTAAGTTTTTTGAAAACGGCACAAATAAAATCTTACAAAATTGAGACAAGTCAGAAAGAGAGAAAGAAAGTTGAATTCCAAGAAAATTTCACGTCGTCCCTAATCTTTAAAGAAAATACCTCTGATCTTTACACTATACATTTTCAGGGAAGGGATTTAATCAATACACATATACTTCAATCAAAAAGAAAAAGAAAAATAGCATATAGACATTTTATTTGTATAGGTAATGATTATATAAAATGATCGCCGAAAATTGATATTGTTTGTTTGGTAAGTAAATATTGTTAAGTTATTTGCATTATTTTCACTTTTCATTTCTGAGGATATATCAATCGCATAACTTCTCAATCGTAGCACACCCGGGCGTTGTTCATCGTTCTAAGAAATATTAGGTGGAGTCGAATTACAATAAATAGCTTGCAATGTGGGAAAAAATAAAAGCATAAAACCAATAAAAAGCCACCCAAACCCAAAGAAAGTTACTATACTTTATGATAGTGGTGTGCGTCGATGAGTCTTTTTCTTTCAGCACGTACTTTTATTATCTAGTCTATACAGTTCGTATATCACAATTATGCTGTATAGTTATTAAATTGTTTATGAATGATATATCCCGGATTTTTAGACTATGCTATACGGTATAGTGTAGATGTACATACCTGAAGGAACCCCCTCAGATCTGATATACCGGTCACCTACATACATAAAAACATAATCTGAGAAGGTTACCCTTCCATAGTTCCTGGGTCGGATCTGCTGGCTATCGCCGCTCATTGTTCCGTCTAGCCCCGAGGAGTCACTCTGTCGCGTTCATCGGTGCTATTCAGTTTCAGTTTTTATTACAGCCGTGTTGCGAACAATCTTCCGCCGCGGCTGAAGTAATGCTACTAGCGTCTTTAAGTTTCTTTAAGGCTCCATAGTGTGTAATTTAGTGGATGTGCGATTTTTAATCTTCTCGGGAATTAAGAAAACGAAAGTGACTATACTCCTACTATAACCATACTCAGCATATTCGTTTTTTTGTTTATTTTATTTGTTTTAATTACCAAGAATAAAAGAAGACGTTGTGATTAAAATGTCTAGCAGCAAGTGCGCGTTTAATTTTGAGAACAATGCTGTCGGTGTCTACTATGCTGGCCAAATGGTGTCTGGAACGGTTGAGTTGATTACAACAAAACCGAAGACCATAAGATGTTCGTATTTCTCAAATAGTCAAATTATATACCTCTCAAGTTCTTTGTTCTGCATAGATTGGTTTAAAATTTGTATCCATTCCACGAATTGCTTAGCAGCATACTCAGATTTTATAGTTTGTTGTTATGACAACATTATTTGGTAAAACTTTTATCTCTAGCTTTATCCTTCACAGTATCCACTCTGCTGCAAAAATTTTTATACAAAAAAAAAAAAGCCTACAGTATGAAATTTGTCATTGGACTGATCTATGACCTTCATGATCTGATCTGCGTGAACCATTCGTTTAATTGATGGAACTAAATTTAATATAATTGAAAATTTTATCTTAGTGCATTGGGGTGGCCTTGTTAGATTAGATGATGATTCAAACCAAATTGGGCGGATAATAATTACGATTAATTTTGTTGAAGATCAGGCCAAGTCAAGTCACCACAAGACACACCGACAAACGACCGGGACCGGTCTTTTGGGAGCTTGTAATTCCGGGTGTATTCATCTAATTCAATTTTTTTTTGGCTGGATAAAATGAGGTCATTGTTTTGCGTGAAATCTATTTTAGTTCTTATAGTAACTATCATTATTCTTGTACCGTGGGAACGTTTCTATGAAAATTATATGCTAATCTTCTTTTATTTTACTTCTTTTACTCTGTTTGTCCAGTAAATTTATAACAACGAAAGTATTCAAATTTTATAAGCTTATTCAAATGAATGCTAGCCAGCTTTTTGTTGTGCATTAATAGAACCAAGTAAAAATATTTAAAATCACTTAATATACCCTAAAATGCACCCTCCCCAATATTTAGGATTGACTAAAATAGAAAGATTTTACTAATCACTGTTAATTTATTTTATAACCTTTTCCATTAACACTACATAACTAGTTTTCTTTTAGGAGTGTAGGAGGAATATGTTTTATTATTCAAAACGAAAAATATAAAATAATAATAAAGTAAATGAACAGGTTAAACCAGTCGTAGAATAATAACTCGAAATGCATTGGCTGAATAAAAGAATAGGATTTTGTTTTTTTTTTTATCAAAGAAAGAAAATAAATAGGCACAAACCTTTTTGTTTTAATATAACGCTTACCACTTGAATTTTGTATATTTTTCAGGGTTGTTATTTAATTTGTAACTTATGAAAGTAAGATAACTAAATTAATATTAGAAATAATGTAATAATAGAATAGAAACTTAAGAAGGTACACTTTCCAAGAAACGACAATGCTATAATTATAATAGAAAATTAACATGTGCGTTAATAAAGTTTTTGGCGTCAAATTTAGTTTATATTTGTAATTTTTGTCTGTTGTGATTTTGATTATAAAAAAAATTACAATTCCTTATAGCTATTGAATACATTGAACGTAAGTCTGCAAATACCCTTTCTTCTATTTGAAAAAATATATAAATTTATTATCACAATAGCTTCTTAAACTTTAAAGTTATCTTAATTTTCTTCTACTAATTTAAACAACAACGAACGCTTTCATATTAAAATATTTATCATTTTAGCTATGCACGTTACAATCCGAGGATTTTCAGAAGTTCGTTGGAATGAAACCGTAAAGAAGGCATCTCAAGATGGGCAATCTCAGAGCAATGTTAACGAACCCTTTACAGCCGAAGAATGTTACTTATCAGCTCAAACTTATGTATACGGTCAAAGTGGCGGAAGCCAACTTAATTTACCACCAGGACGTTACACTTACCCATTTCAAGTGATGCTACCACCAAATTGTCCAACTTCAATGAATGGTGAATTTGGACAAGTTCGTTATGAAGCGGTTTTTACGATTGATAGACCTCATCGATATGATAATGTCTTTAAGCAGGCATTTACTGTCATATCACCAGTTGATTTATCACCATATGCCGTAAGTTTCTATTTATTATTTTTATTTTTTTTAATTACAAAGATATTTTTACTTTAGAATCGTATCGAAGCCCGGGAAGAGAAAACATTTTGTTGTGGCTTCTGTTGTGGAGATAAGAATCCAATTCTTGTTGAGGCAAGTGTACCACAAAATGGATATGCTCCAGGACAAGTTCTTAATTTTCGTGTTCTAATTGATAATCAATCCAATACTGATTGTACGGATGTAAAAGGAAAACTATTTAGAAAAGGAACATATACGTGTCGAACACCAGAACAAAAAATACGCTCTGATGAGATACGTATTGGTGAAACAAAATTAGGGCCTGTTCCAAAATTAATGAAAAAAGATCTTAATGGTTCGATTGTTGTACCACCAACTACACCGTCCACTTTGGGAAAATGCAGTATTATAAATATTGAGTATAGTTTAATGGTATCTGTAAAGATAGCTGGAATGCATATGAACTTGCATATGACTATACCAATTGTTGTTGGAACAGTACCACTATCGGGGAATGGAGGTGGTCCGATTACAAATCAGCCTGGTATGCAAGTTTCGATATCGACAATTCGTAAGTTATTTTTAATTTGAATTAAAATTATATGAATTTGAATTTTATATTGTTATTTTTAGCTACTCCACAATACATGGACGATGTGAATAAGACGAAACTTTTTGTAAGCACTGATGTTTACCATCAAACAGCAAAAGAAGCTCAATTTTTCCCAAAATATCCTGTCTACAATTTTGGAGAGAATTCAGTAACTGGTCAAAATTTGGTTCAAAGTCCACAACATCCATCGTTGACTTATCCAGGAACTGGACCAGTAAGTCCAATACCATCAAATATGGGCTCTCCATACCCAAATCAACCTCAAGGCTATATAAATCCGAATCAGTCACCTTACGGGAAACCAAATCAAAATCCATACCCTAGTGCAAGTGTTTCACCATATCCACCTCCACATCCAACGTATCCTATGCAAAATAACGTTGATCCGTCCAATATGATTGGTTGGAATACGTAAGTAAGTAAGTTTTGTATGTGTAGTAGTAAGTTTATACGTTTTCTATGTCATTTAATAAATTCTCAATATATTCGTTACGAAAGCAAAAGATTTTTGAAAGTATTTGTAATACATAGGCCAATTTTTTATTTTTTATATTTAATTTCTAATATAAGAAGTAATTTAACATCAAAATCTCAGAATAACATTTTGTTCATCGTTCATTATTTTACAAATAAAGCTAAAAATAGCTATAAAAAATAGCTTCAAAAGGAAGCCCTCAAAAATTCATATTTGGGTCAGTCCTTCATAAGTTTATGTACTATACATAGAAGCAACAAAAGAGGTTTAAGGCAAAATTTTAGTTGTAAATAAGTTTATAAGGCGCATTTTTTTTAAATTTCATATTTTATACCATTTCGCTTTTGATTTTATTATTCAGCAGGAGGAGCATTTGGCGGTGGTGGAGAGTAGTTGTGGTAAACTGGATACTTTGGTACATAAGGACCACTTTTATGTTTCATTTCATCTGGGTCAACAAAGTTACCTTTTAGGGTTGCATCCTCATATGATGGAGGAACTATAATTTGTTATAAAATTTAATGTAATTTTAGATAGAAATAGAAAATGAAAATGTAATTACCAAAAGAATCGTAAGAAGGAGGCACATCTCCTTCGGAACTTGGAGTTGGAATTGCTGGAGCGGACGGATTAAAGGTTGGTTGATCAATTACAACTGGCGATTGAGCTCCTGGTGTAAGATTAAGTATTGGCACAGTTCCAATTGTAACAGGTACTTGAACATTAAGATCTTGATGGCATCCTCCTGGTGATGCTTTACCGACTAGCGAATATGAAATTTTTATACATCTGCATGAATCCGAACTTGTTGGTGGTATCGAAGGCATTAAAATATGATCCCGAAATTCCTTTTTACTTAATCGTAGAACTTGTCCGAATCGTTTTTCACCAACACTCTCAGACTGATATCTAGTTTTATGTTCTGGTGATGTTGAATTATATGCAATTGTCTTGATCAGTTGGACCTTACAAGTATTGATGTCAACGGTTGATTCATTTGCTACAGACAGTATAAAATTTAATTTTTGTCCTGGCGCATACCCGCAATGACTGCTATACAACTTAATTTCGCATGGACCTGATGCACAACAAAAGCAACAAAATTGCTTCTCGTCAGCCCTTTCAGCAGGCCACTGGGGGATAGTACGAATAGATTTTGTTTAATTTCTTGAAACCAAAATGAGGTCGATATCACACTTACTCTATACCGGGGATCGAAGTTAAGGTCGACAGGGTGGATGACGGTGAAGGCTTGCTTGAAGACGTTATCGAATCGAAAAGGTCGGTCTATAGTAAGGATAGCCTCGTACTTGATGTGTCCCCACTTCCCGTCAAAGGTCGTTGGTAGCTCAGGGGGTAAAAAGCATCGGAATGTGTAAGTGTAGCTTCCTGGGGCTAGGTTAAATGTTGGCCCACCCTCGTAACCCGCTGTATAAGTCCTACTTGCTAGATATTGCTCATGGGCGGTGTAGTGAACCGTATACGATTTTGTTTTTCCATTTTCTCTCCGACTTTTTGTTTCAGCCCATCGAACTTTTGCTAAACCATTGATTTCTATATGAATTGCTGTAAAGAAAAATAATTATCCTATTAAAAGTGAGTTAAACAGTTTGGTGCGAATCTATACTATTTTCATATACATACTACAGTAATACCTAAAGGATTAACTTTTGAGGCAGAATCTTCAATTAAAATCAGGAGAGAATGTAACGTGCTTTCTTAAGGAATTTTTATCCAAAAAGAACTTTTGTAAGGTCCTTTCGATTCGATCTGAACGAATTCAAAAATAGGGTCTTAGTTATTTTTTAATAAATTTTAAAAACTAGTCAAATATGGCTTGGTTTTCTTTTCAAAGCTATTAACAATAGCGTTCACTATACGACAAATTCTATTCTTTAACACGTTCAACCCGGCGCACTTTTTCGAAATCTTTATGATCGACGTGCACGCAATGATAATTTGTTTATTCTTCTAGCGGTGCTTGTTTACGTTATCATATATATGTGAACCACCGGTGGTCCACACCGCCGGACGGAGCAAGCTATATGTGGACCACCGGTGGTTCACGCCGTCAGATGAAAGCAATGCCTGTGAACCTAACAATTAAAGAAATTTTCAAGGTTCTCATCTGCTTTACTACATTTTTAACCCTTTGCACTCGAGATTTGCCCTTCAGGTACCACAACTCGGTATAAATGAACGTTTCATATAAAAAGCGTAAAGGGTTAATTAACAGTAGTAAATTTTTTTTTAGAACAGAACGCATTGTGCAACTTCTTTTTATGTGTCTTGTACGTGCCAGGAATCAGTCAGAGGTATGCAGCTAACTAGAATTAACACTTAGGCTGAGTCACAAGATCAATGAGCACGTGGATAAATGAATTTATCACTTTTAAAACGAAACAGAAAAATTGGTATTCGATAATTGAATTAATAAAGAAGGGAACGTGATAACTTTTGGTCAATTATTCAGTACATATTTGCAATTATTGAGGTTATTTAATCGAAGATAACAAATTTTTGAGGTATATTGCAATGTTGATTAAAACCTCAGGTACTTATGTAGTCTAGATAATTTAAAAAAATATCTTAAAAGGTTAACTGAAATGTCTTGCAAAATTTAATTCGTAAAATTAATACATGTATGTATAATACCATAATAAAATATCTCTTTCATAATTGAAAATATTCATCAAAAAAAATTTAATCGAAACAAACAAAACCTCGTTAATGAAGAACAGCTCTGTAACTCGTTTTACGTAAGGCAATCATTTTTCTCACATTCGAGCAGTGCCTTATTTTGGAATTTCGATTTAATGATTGACTGATCTTAAAACGAATGTAAAATTTTAATAAAACTGATGCATTGGGGTTTTTAGAAAGTTTTCCTAAGATATAAGTTTTTAAGGCACTCGTGTGTAAATGTAGAAAAATTTTAATATTGAATTTGCAATTTCGGTTTTTTTTTTTTTACTTCATATAGGGGAATTAGAGGCGCCAGTGGGTTTATGTTCTCTAAAATAATATTTGTTTTATTGCATACGAAAATAACAGTTGGAAATCGACGATAAACGATTTTTGCTTGCCTTGAACACATAATAGCGAACTAAATCGATATTACTATCACATAACGAATACATTTGGCAGACGATTTGAGCATAACGATGAGTCACATCATGCCGACAATAAGGAAAATGCTGCTCCACGTCCTCTCATTTCACATTCCTATTAAGAAATGCTTTACTTATAAAGGGAAGGCTACAGCTGGCACTGGAAAGTAAATTGTTTACTATATAAAATCCTTGTATTGTAAATGTTATGAGCGGTTCAAGGTCTTGAACTGTATACCACAATGGTAAAATTGCAAATTCCGATGAATTTCACCGAAAAAAACGTCGGATATGAGAATATTGTGAAACTATTCAAGAGAAAAAAAGAAACATACTACAAACCACACTGTCTGGTATTAAGTAACATCGGAAAGCTCTGCTTTTGGTAGTTTGAGATTTCATCAAAATAACGCCATACAGGCGCATACTGTGGTATTACATAAAACAACATGAAACGATTTCTCGTACTATCTTTCGTCCACAACGAATTGACTACCACACGAAAAATAAAATTGTCTGGCGCCTAGAGACATAGTCCAACAATTTCTAGGAAGAACATTCTTATTGCGTACTTTTCACTTAGTTTTTTAGTTAATATTATTGTAGTTAAATATGAATATTAATTAATATAACTTTTTACCTCTAATGGTCTTTTCATGATCGGTATTTAGCATCGCTGTCCCAGATAACTGCTGTCCAGCATAGTAGACACCAGTTGGATTGTCGAATCGAATTTCACAGTTTGTTGGCATAGTCGGATGATAAGCGTATTTTTTCTAGCAGAAATTCTCTGACAACGTGGTTATGTCTCACATACAATTCAGAGGAAACACAAAATAAACAAATTCTCACACCTTCGGATATGAAACGAATATACCGGCTAACGTACACACATCTGAACTAACTTCTTCCAATAAAACTTTGAGACTGAAACGTGTATATTCTCAAGAGGTAGGGAAGAGAGTATTTGCGGAACCCAAAACCAAACCAGGAAGAACTACAAGACTCAGACTGTATCTAAAGCACTACACATCTGCGTCCAGATATATGTGGTGCTTGCCAACAAATGAGACCGGCTTTCGTGATAAGCTGAATTCGTTTCTTCTGGTCATACATAATAATTTTTGGGTGCTCTGATGTTCTTGTCCACTTTCTTTCCAGGTCAGAGACAGTCCATCCCAGGTCAAATTCCTGAGTTTTATTACAGCCGACCACCTTAAGACGACTTAATAAGTGTCCGAATTTTCTCTGCACTACAGACGGACAGTTTATGCTAGAAGATATATTCCTCTGATATCTCTTCGAAAGAGTCTCCTAAGTTTATGAAGTTTTGATCTTGCGATGTCTATTAATAGTGACAAAAAGCTGAAAGCTTCCTAATTACTAAGCAAACACTTCGTTCAGCTAGTGAGAATTCTACTCGTTTACTGGAAAATATATTAATTTTCCAGTTTCGTTTCGGGGGAGTATATTTTGCGCATTTTAGAAACGTTAATCAAAATTTGTAAGTTTCTCATATAATTTCTACTATCAGGTTTTGTTGATAAGATTTTATTGGCGGGAGACTAAGTGGCTTTTCGGATGATTTGTTTTGTTATGCAAGTTTAGATAAGAATTTAATTTTGTTTATTTTTAGTGTGATATCTTTAATTCCAATTTGGTAATTTGGTTTCTAATTATGTTGTATAGCAAATAAAAATTTTAGATAATACCTATATTCATTAATTAATTGATGACCTTTAAAACTACAATTACACAAAAACTAGTTAGCAATTGAGTGTTCTGATAATCAAAGACTACCACATATGTAGTCTGAACATATGCAAAGAACTAAAATGCAGTTCTAAGTCTAGCGTACCATATTAAGGTAAATTATTCTTAAGGCACATTAACTTGCTTGGTTAATCGTTTTTATAATTAAAACTCTATTTGTTTACTTATTAAACACATACATTTTCTTCTTAATCTCTCTATTAAAGAACCAGTGGATTATTGAATTTTAAGCTGTTAAATTACTCGAATTTGTTAGCATACCTAATTCTCTTAATAGTCTTTTTATTTTCATATGATGTGAGACTAAGAGAAATAATTACTAATAATTTTCTACTGAGCACTATGTAGTAGTAGTAATAGCTAAACATTTAAATATGCATTTAAGGAGAAAACTTCTATCGTTTCATAATTTTGTAGCTCTTTGAAATAAAAAGCTTTTGCTCTCTCTTAATAATTTCTTCCTGTTGGGCCATACCTAGAATATATGGGGGATTGGGATCAAAGGAGATACTATAAGAAATCTTTTAAGTACTCACAGGTTTTAGACATTCTAAAAATAAGACAAAAACCGATTGTTCATAAGCGTAATCTTTTACGAATAAAACTTAAACATGAGCTTCAGAATTTAAGGATTATTTTGTTTCGTTTAAGAGTCCAAGCATTTTATCTTAATAAAAATGTACTCTACTGTGTCGTACTATCTAATTAAAACGATAGCTAATCATTCTAATTAATGAACAACAAATAAATCTATGGTTAAAAGGCAAATAAAAATATTCAGATGTATTAGAGTTTATCGGCTTCGTATATAAAACATGTAAAATATTTTCAATTCTGACAAATTAAAAGAGTAACCTAAAATTGAAGTCCAGTCAAAGAATTTGGTTAGTTAGTGATTCGAATATTTTGAGTCCTTTTGTGCCCTTTTTCTATAAAACGGTTACTAGGGCAAGCAATATAAAAAAGCATTTTTTGATAGAACTAGTTGCCACTTGTGTCGGCAATATTCCCTCCAAATTTCAATATCCTAGCTTCACATTTGTGAAAGTCACGCAATGTTGAGTACATCTGTTTTAGTGCATGTTTCGATTTTTGCGATGGAGTGGATTTTGCACCATGACAACGCACTGTCGCACAATACTATCATTATTCTCCCCAAAAACGTAACGAATATTCTGCAACCACATGATTTAGCTCTCTGCAACTTTTTCCTGTTTGATCGATTCAAAAATCCATTAAGGGGAATGCGTTTTAGTAGCCGAGAGGAGATAATACAAAAAAAAAAACGAAGACGGCTCTGATGGACATGCCGAAAATCGAGTACCACAAATGTTTTGAGAACTGAATTAAGTGCGTTGGCAGTCAACAGGGATTTAATTCGAAGTGGACAATATCAATTTTGAAAAATAAACTTTTATTTTTAATTTTGTGAGTGAATTCCGTTGATCGAGGGGGTTATACCTAACTTTTGTATTTTGGAAATTGTTTATTTAAATACATGATTTTTTTTGTGTAAAAGATGCCAGGTTAAATGATGATGTTTTATTATTGATTTAATGTAATAAATTACAAACAAGATGTGCACTCGATGAGAGCCATCTGATAAATAGGGCGATAATACAGTTGGCTTATACCAGAGATTACTTAGTTACTTAGTTTATATTTACATAATAAGTGCTAGTTGCTTGAGTAGTTAATTCGTTGATAGTTGCTTTAAGCTAGTCTTACCAAATATATTACATTTCAAAAATTACAGAGACTTAATTATATATATAAATTTTATTACAAATTTTATAGGAAGACATATCGAATGAGTAGTAAGTAGTAGTGGTGGGTCGGTGGGGAATAATGGTGTATAATTTAATGGATCGCTCATGTACATGATTTTCTAGTAATTTTATTCTTCTTAAAAATGTACTTTAGGACTCCAAATCACAAAAAAATCAATATGAAACTTTCCCAACTAAACCAATATTTATCAATTAAAATCGCCGAATCCAAGGAATTTGTTATACAAAATCATACCACCTTTTTTCAGATTAAGACTCTTCAGAAAGAATACTGATTATTATTAAACCCCGCGACTTGTCTTATTTCCAGATCTTACCCGAAATTGATCTTCTCTCGTGTCTCTCTCTTGCAGTCTGATGCAAATGATGGATGGTTGAGACAGGAGATAGAACGGTCCATACCAGTAGGACCTTTTGAGAGTCCTCTGCTTTAAAGCAATTAATTCTCACATGAAATATTTTTCCCGAATTAACCCCTTGCAATTATAATGTCTTAGAAGCGACAAGGGAAAATTCTGCTCATTCCTTCCTCACTTTTAAACTATTCTTTTTGTAAAGAGCTATCATTTTATTTTCTCCTTCATTGGATGGAGGGACGGAATGCATCCGCGCGAGATTTTTTCATTTGAGTAATTTCAAATTATTGTCTAAAGCGGGAGGAGGAGAACCTATGTGATAAATTACGAATAATAAAAAACATCTAAGAGAATGTTTATTG